>OY804602.1:50450588-51747201 GCA_963680895.1 Fragum sueziense
GATTTCTATGAAAATTTACAGATATATTGTCCAGATATTAATGTAACTTTGTGTGAAATTTGAAAGAAAAGCGTTGGCCCGTTGATGAGATATTTGACCTTGACCTTCAAAATGACTTCAAAACTTGGGAAATGCCAAAATGTGATAGTTAACGCGCCAATTTTATTCATAAGGATTGGAAACATGGTTTCTTTTTATTGTTCCTAATGAGTTTCGTAGCAATATCTACTTTTTTGTATCGTACAACCCATTCGGAAGAATGGGAAAGAAAAGAAATTCTTCTTACTTCTCAGTTTTCTTATCAAAATAAATATTGCACATGAAACATGTGATTAATATTACTACCACAGGTGAGTGAAATTAAATATTAGCATTATGTTAAGATTGCTAGAACTACCAAAGCTTTATATGCAACATGAATTGTCTAAGAGTTTATATTCATTCACTCATCTCATGATGGACAAGAATTATCAATTTGCTAGGAGAAAACTAATCATTTTCAGATTGTATTTCTTATGTGGTTATAAAGAAGACGCATTGTAAATGATTTAACTAAATGACCAAATGTGCTTACAATTAATTAACTTAAAAAAAATAATGTTAAATGTATAGACAGGCCTTAAACAAATGTCTGTCTATCAATGATTTCATTAGATGAAATGACCGGGTAACTCTGAGAGGTGACCAAGTTTATTATATTGATTATATCAATTTTAACGGTAAAATCATACAATAAAAACCCCAATCGTGTGTGAAATGCATTCTTTTATGAATGGGCTGTCACATGCCATTCAACCCTAACCACTTTCCCAACAATGCGTAGTTTTAACGGACATTCCCGAATTTGATGTTATTTTGAAGGTCAAGGTCAAATATCTCAATAACGGGCCAGCGCTTTTCTTTTAAATTTCACACAAAGTTACATTAATATCTGGATAATACATCTGTAAAGTTTCATAAAAATCGTGTCTCAAATAAAACGTGTGGAGATAGTTTGGTAAAGTTGGTCGTTAAAAATAGCGAAATTTGGCGAAAGAAAGAAGAATGAATATTACGGAAAAGATATACATGGAATATCTAATGTAAGCCAATAAATGTTTAACGCATATATCACAAGACACGCATACAAATTTTCACGCATCTGGGGCTAAAAATAAGAAAGATAAGTGACTTAGAATTACCCCTAGCGTGTTTCAGTCCATCTTACCCCACCCACTTCAATTACCCATATCTCGGAAAATAAGCCGAAACCAGATTTTTTACACATACAAATTAAAGATATTATGTAACCCTATCAATCCACAAAATTTAAAGAAAATCTATTTTTGACCCCTTATTGCAACCCATCCTTTCTCAAAGTCTGATAAGCCCTGCACTGCCCTGCCCACATTTTTCATCCAATGAAAAATTCATGAACACGCATTGAATACAACCATTCAAGGGACATTCTTGCCATGTATGGTAAAAATTGGCCCAATAATTGATTTTTAAAGAATTTTCTTATGATTTCTCTGAGTCTGATAAGCCCTGCCCTGCCACGCCCACAATTTTTGATGAATCAAATATTCATGAACAAGTTTTGAAAAAGGTCACCAAAGAAACATTTCTGCAAAGTTCGGTTCAAATCAACCTATTGGTTCAAGAGAAAGGGATTTTTTTTTTAAGAATTATCTAACAATTTCATTAAATTGGATAAGCCCCGCCCTGCCACACCCATATTTTTTAACAAATCTGAAAGTTTATGAACAAATGTTGAGAAGGGTTACTCAAGGAATGTTCTTGCTAATTTGATACAAATTGGCCTGCCAATTTGATAGAAATTGGCCATATAGTTGATTTTTAAAGAATTTTCTTATGATTTCTAAAAGTCTGATAAGCCCAACCCGGCCACGCCCACATTTTTTGACAAATCAAAAATTCACGAACAAGTTTTGAAAGGGGTCACCCAAGAAACATTCCCTCAAATTTTGGTTCAAATCAGCCTATTGGTTCAAGAGAAGAAGATTTTTTAAGAATTATGTAACAATTTCATTAAATCGGATAAGCCCCGCCCTGCCACACCCATATTTTTTAACAAATCTGAAAATTTATGAACGAATGTTGAAAAGGGCTACTCAATGAATGTTCTTGCCAACTTTGATACAAATTGACCATATAGTTGATTTTTTAAGAATTTTCTTATGATTTCTAAAAGTCTGATAAGCCCGACCCGGCCACGCCCACATTTTTTGACGAATCAAAAATTCACGAACAAGTTTTGAAAGGAGTCACCCAAGGAACATTCCTGCAAAGTTTGGTTCAAATCAGCCTATTGGTTCAAGAGAAGAAGATTTTTTAAGAATTATCTAACAATTTCATTAAATCGGATAAGCCCCGCCGCGCCACGCCCATATTTTTTAACAAATCTGAAAATTTATGAACAAATGTTGAGAAGGGTTACTCAAGGAACATTCTTGCCAACTTTGATACAAATTGGCCATATAGTTGATTTTTAAAGAATTTTCTTATGATTTCTAAAAGTCTGATAAGCCCCACCCTGCCATGCCCACATTTTTGACCAATCAAAAATTCACGAACAAGTTTTGAAAGGGGTCACCCAAGGATCATTCCTGCTAAGTTTGGTAAGAATTGGCCTAGTGGTTAAGGAGGAGAAGATGTTTAAAGAAATTGTTGACGACGCACTACGCACAACGCACAACGCACGACGAACGCCGGATGGTGACTGACCCTAAGAGCTCCCCTTGAGCTCGTTGAGCTCAGGTGAGCTAAAAACTGAATCCTTATCTAACGTAACAAGGGCTGTTCGCGGATAACGTAGCTCGCATGGACACGCCTTTTTAAAAGAAAATGTCAAACTTTCAATGCCAAGGTCACAAGGTCAATTTTCATTGTATCAAATGAAATGGCTTAATAGGATATGTCTATGTATGAAATATCAAGACTACCTCTCATGCAGTTCAAGAGATATAGACTGAATAAGTTTTAGTCTACGTAACCGACGTCGCCGTCGAATCCAACACTGAAGCCAAGGACACATTACATCCACGGGCATAAAGTACGGGCTCTCAAAAGTGGAAAAGCCATGGCTTTTCTACAAAGTAACTCTTTCAACCAATACACAAAAAATTTAAATGTTATGTGACTTAATATGTGTGAATTTCCCATTTTAACCATTTCAGCCTCTTAAATTTGAGTTTTAAAATAAAAGGTATCCTTATTGAAAGTTCAATATTTCATAACAGACTGTGTCATTTCATTCACTATGAAATTTTACAGGCTTCTTGTCAAATGGTCGTAGTCGGCATGAGCAAATTTTGAATGTGTTCTGTAGATTCGTTCAAAAAGTATCAACAAAGATCTGAGTGATGCGTTAGCAGTTTTGCCGAGTACATTATGTGTAACGACAACAAATAACAAACCTCGTATATTCATAATATTTATGTTAACAATTATTTTCATGCTTTTAAGAGTAACTTTGTCAGAAATCGTGACTTTGGAACAAGTAGGACATACTAGATTCTAATCCCAGAATTTTTATTAGCTATGAAAACACAAAAGACCGGACGTTGAAGACACGAGTATATTGAGCCAGTATCCGTCAACTAATGCTCCATCTAAAATCAGTCATCTATCAGATGATTGTGTAACCCATTACCAAACAAGACCTGGTTTTGACGTCCCTTATAGAATTGGCTTGAGAAAACATTGAGACAAAAGAAGAATTTGCTGATAACCAGCAGTTTCTCCTTTTGTCTCAATATTTTCTGAGCTATATCATACACAATTCTTGTCTTTATCAACATTCAGTTTGTTGTCCGCAGCAGCTTTCAAATTGGATCATCCTAAAATTTTGTCGTTTGGGGAAGGGGTAAAGAACACCAAGTGTCGTTTGTAAAAGGTTCTATATTGTGCATGCGGTATGTGCAGGGGCTCTGACCTGCATCAAAACCATACCCATACCCCGTCCTGCAGCCGGTAGATGTGCGAAGGCAACAGGGACGATGATACCTTGCTTATGTCTCACTGTGTTTATCAAATCCCCCTTTGTATGTAAGGACACACCGTACCAAACCATGGCAACACCTGAATTAGCCTATATTATTGTTTCGCACGTGAAAATATATCGAATCTCATTTAGCAAGGGTATTAGATATGGCCAGGCCCCGGTTTCTCGAAAAAACTTAAGTATATTCTCATGAGAACATGCTCAACTTCAAAGGGATACTCTCCAGCGTTGAAGGGTATTCGATTGAAGTTCACATGGATTTCGTGCGATTTGAGCACGGTGCTCAGATTTGAGCATGAGAACGTACTTAAGTTTTTTTTTTTTTTTTTTTCGAGAAACCGGGGCCAGGATTTGCTGATGCCGGTGAATATATCAAATGCGTTTCGGTTTTGTGATGTACATAACCTAAATATTTTTTTTATTTTTTTTTATAATTGGACCAACAAAATTTTAAGAAATTGAAAAGAAAACATGTAAACGTTATTGGTTTATATTTGCTGAATACCAAATTTCCTTTAAAAGTCAACATTTTTCGAAGATATGTAACAGACGACATTATGATATCAAATTTTCATATTATATTATGAAAAAATCATATATGAAAAAAATCAGATCCTAGCTCGCGAGGTTATGCATGTTCACATCATTCAATCTAGGCAGGAAGTCAATGTTTGTGTCCCAAGGTTTATACTAATAGTAGGGGCCTATCCTTATTTTAGAAAAAATAGACTGTTTTTGTTATTTGACTAATATCATTTAAAGAACCAAATTAGGACAGATTAATTAGCTAACCCCGCGATAAAGCACGCGTTCACTTTTTATGTGTGTATTTAAAAATACAGTAACCCATTCCCCAAAAAGACCTGGGTTTAATGCCACTTATACAATTCTAAATAAATGGTAGACATAGTGCCAAAAGAAGAAAATGCTGATCAATAATCAGAATTTTCTCGCATAATTCGAGCAATGCTCTCCTTTTTCTGACTAGATTTCAATAGTTTAAATAGTTTAACAGGAGGCTACTTTATGGCCAATAGAAATGGATAAATAGCATATTACTTAATCGAAACTGAACAAACGGCAGACTCAAACCGACATCTTGAGGTAAAATTGCGTTCCCCACCACGACTTAGACAAGTGCTACTGATAGAAATTGTTGTAGTAACTGTTTGTGCTAAAAATAGACTGGGTTTCTGTTATGTTTTGATAAACCGTCGGCGTTGCTATAAAGTCTCGTAACTACGGCTTGAATCATCTGGATAAAATCGTTCCCTATTTCAACTATGCCCTATATATTCCCTTTCTTCCAGTGTTTGAACAGTCCTCAGTTCATTGATTTTCTATCGCTGCATTAGGAAGCTTAAAATCAAGCAGGCCCGTTGGAACAGGGGCTAGGGGGGATAAGTCCCCCCCCCCTCCAGTTTACCAAATCCGCTGATTTTTTTTATTGTTTTACGCTGAAAATTTAGGAAAAATATCATTTAGCCCCTCCAATATTCGGACCCTGGACCGGACATGGGCTTTAGACTCCCCCAATAAAATTGCTACCTAATGGCTTGCCAAGTGAACATTTTTGGAAATATTAGTCCCTGGGCCAGAAACATGTTTGCTCCCCCCCCAGGGGGAATTTTGTAGACATAGTTTTTCATAAAGTACAATATCTTAGAAACATTTTGAGCATTGTTTGCACTCTGGCCGTTGGGGCTTTTGGCTGTAACCCTTATCTAAAACCCTTAACCCTATCATTTTTTTCATTCAAATTTATAATACTTATTTTGTCATATTTTCATTGAATATTGTCCTACAGATGTCTAAATGGTATCAAACGAAAGCTTATGACTTGCTCTTTCATTTGTAGTTATTTTATGCAAATTAGCTCATTTGCATATTCTTGAATATTAATGATTTCCCTTAAAATTTCCATTTTTTGGCGAAAATTTGATAAAATACTTTCTTAAAAAAGCGTTTTTGTCCAGGGGGAATTTTGTAAACATGGTTTATCAGTAAGAACATTTTATTAGAAACATTTTGAGCCTTGTTTGCACTCTGGCGGTAGGGGCTTTTCGGCGTGACCCTTATCTAAACCCTTAACCCTACCAAATTGTTCATTCAAATTTTGAAAATGAATTTGGTCATATCTTGATTGAATATTTACACACAGATGTCAGAATGGTATCAAATCAAAGCTTATGACTTGCTCTTTCATTTTAAGATATGTTATGCAAATTAGCTCATTTGCATAATCATGAATATTAATTATTTTTCCTAAAATTGCGATTTTCGACCAAAATCTGGTAAATACTTTCCAAAACAAGACATTTTTGTGCAGCGGAATTGTGTAAACATAATTAATCTTAAAGAAAATCATACATGAAACATTTTGAGAGATGTTTGCACTTTGGCTGTTGGGGCATTTGGCCAAAACCGTTACCTAAACCCTTAACCCTATAAAATTGTCCAGTCATTTCAAAACGTTTTTTATCATATCTTGATTGAATATTGACCTACAGATGTAAGAATGGTATCAAATGAAAGCTTATGACTGTCCCAATAATTTGCCATAAATTTTATGCAAATTATCTCATTTGCATATTCATGAATATTAATGACATTACTTAAAACTGTGACCTTTTCAGTGGGTATTTGGAAAATACTTTCAAAAACATTGTGTTTCTACTCAAGGGGGATCATGTAAACATATTTTATCTTAAAGAACATTTTATTAGCAAAAAATTGAGCAATGTTTGCAATCTGGCGGTTGGGGCTTTTGGCCCTGACCCTTATCTAAACCCTTAACCCCATCAAATTTTTCATTTGAATTTTCAAAACGTGTTTGGTCATAGCTTGATTGAATATTGACCTAAAGATGTAAGAATGGTATCAAATGAAAGCTAATGACTTTTTCTTTAATTTGCAGTTATTTTATGCAAATTGGCTCATTTGCATACGCATGTATATTAATGATTTGTCTACAATTTGTGATTGTTTTCAAGTTAAATACCTACCAAAAGGTGGGATTTTCTTTCTTTCTCGTGAGTTTTTAACCATCTGATATCCATATTCACTCTTTTAACAACATCTAAGCCTTGTTTGAGAATTATTTCATGTTTTGTTTGGAAGTAACTGCGATTTTAAAGTGTGCAACCCATCATATTTTGTTCCTATAAATCTTATTATCATTGTATGTATTTAGTTTCCATTTGATTTTTTTTTTTTAAATCTTTATTGTTTAAGTGCAAATAAGTTTAATTGATTCCATGTATTGTACTGGTGTTCTTGCTTATATCTAGTTTAGTTGACAAAATGTTATCCTTTGATGAATCCAAAATTGCCGCAAAATAGGACTTTGAACATTAACATTTTATTAAATGCCATATGATGATACAAAGGTGTCTAACCTGCGGGACTTTATTCTAATACACATATAGAATTAATTAATTCAATTATTTTTGTATTTTTATGGCTGAATAAGAGATCCTGGAATGTAGACAAATTGCATACATATAGCAGAATAACATTGTTAAAGCAATTGTCAAGCTCCATTTTTTGCCATTCACATTGAGAAAAAACATGATTTTGTTCCATCTGGAGAGCCCGTCCTTGTGTATTCCTCATAGCCAAGTCAATTTGTTGGCCTTAAGTGTATTTGATATGTGGCTGACAGATCAGGGACACTGGTGTTACCATTCCTTTATGCTCTATTGAGGTATTTTAACTTCAGATAATATAAGCTTGGGGTGCCATATGTAAAGTCTACGTATCAGACGCATAAATCAAGAAATGTACTCGCTGTATGTATGTAGCTAGGGTACAGACAATAAACGATTGCGATCAAAAGATTATTGCAGTCATTTATGATGCATTTATTTGTCTGTATCAGATCAGAACAGATGTGAACTGTGAACTGATCCATACAACCGACAGCCCATGCTGAATGTACATTAAAATTCTTCCGAACTTATAAATATGTCTTATACATATGTGCTTTCAGCATAGTATATAACCTCACAATGGATTGAAAATAGTTCCCTTGCGATACATATACAATATCTTTCAATATGGCATATGTTTTCAAGGATGGCATTCCATAGCCATAGATATCTTCAGTTCAAAACTTTCCTGATATTTAAATGCTACAACTAAATCCTGATTTAGATCAGCATATGAAATCCCATATTAAGACACTGTTTGCACTGTTCTAGGACAATTTGACCAAAAATGATTAACATCACACTTGGTGGCAATCTTGGAATTACTTACACTCTGGGAGTTTGGCTAAGTTATCATAATGGAAACCGACATAGATCAACACTAAAATGTCTATTTAGGCAAAGAATCATCAACATTTATTGTACTAAACATAACAGGGCTACTATGTACTTAACATTACAAGGTTACTATATAACATATACATTAGCACTGTCAAATGGAATACATTTTATGGATTTTCCACAATAAATGTGGTTTTATCCCAAACATTTAAAGAATCAATAATATTCATGAATAAGCAAATGAGCAAATTGCGAATATACAAGCAATTCACTAGATTTCAATTGATACCATTATGACGTTTGTATGTCAATTTTTGATCAAGATATGACCAAAACATATTGAAAATTTAAATGGACAATTTGATAGGGTTAAGGGTTTAGATAAGGGGTTTTGCCAAAAGCTCCTACTACCACAGTGCAAACATCGCTTATAATGTTATTTTTATAATGTTCTTTAAGATAAATCATGTTCGCATAATTCCCCCTGAACAGAAACGCCTTGTTTCTTAAAGTATTTTCTTAAAGTATTTAACACGTTTTCGTTGAAAAATCACAATTTTACGGAAAATCATTAATTCTTATGAATATGCAAATGAATTAATTTGCATAAAAGATAATAGCACATGAAAGAGTCATCCACAAGCTTTCATTTGATACCGTAGTAACATCTGTTAGTAACTGTTCAATCAGGATATGACCAAAAACGTTTTGAAAATTCAAATAAAAATTTGATGGGGTTAAGGGTTTAGATAAGGGTCACGGCCAAAAGCCCCACCCGCCAGATTGCAAACATTGCTCATTTTTTTCTAATAAAATGTTCTTTAAGATAAACTATGTTTACATGATTCCCCTTGAGTAGAAACACAATGTTTTTGAAAGTATTTTCCAAATACCCGCTAAAAAGGTCACAGTTTTAAGTAATGTCATTAATATTCATGAATATGCAAATGAGATAATTTGCATAAAATTTATGGCAAATTATTGGGACAGTCATAAGCTTTCATTTGATACCATTCTTACATCTGTAGGTCAATATTCAACCAAGATATGATAAAAAAACGTTTTGAAATGACTGAACAATTTTATAGGGTTAAGGGTTTAGGTAAGGGTTTTGGCTAAATACCCCAACAGCCGAAGTGCAAACATCGCTCAAAATGTTTCATATATGATTAACTTTAAAGGCTACCAAGCTTGGCAGTTTATTACACCGTATATTGGAAGAAAATCATTAAATTAACGTGTTTTATAAAAGATCCGCCAAACTCGGTTGTTTTAAAAGTTTTATTTGCTTTTCTTTACATTGTTGAAAAACTGATTTTCGAGAAAATAAAGATCGGCAATTTCCGTAAAATTGCCACGGATTGACGTCATCAATGGCTTGACTCCGCCCCCAATCTACAGCATGAGGTGTCTGACAAAGATAATGTGTTCGACCTTTCTGTCATATAGCGAATTCTCAGTTTTTATCCATTTCTCGATCGTAAGAGTAATACAGACAAACTTAAACCGTTCTTTGGCACATTCCTTAATTCACTTACGACATATTCTTTGACTGTTTTAACATTTTTTCTAACATTTACTGAGGACAATTCCGTGTTTTGAGTATCGATTGGGGAAGTCGCTTTATGACAGAAAAGTCGGACATTTAACTTTTTCAGAAATTTCAGACTTTCCGGGAAATGACCCATGACTGCCCGTTTTTCCCGCCATGACGTCATTCAGTGGCAAGTATGACGTCATAATTTCAAGTCGGAAGTTTAGCGTATTTTCTTCGGCAAAGATCGGAAAAGACCAAAATATCCAATTTAAAAGACGAAATAAAAACACTTCTAATGTTGGAAAATTGTAGAAACTTTGATATTTGGTTAATAGTAAGGTGTTCTTTCGGCACAAGACTCTAATTTTGCCAATCATCGGACACTTTAAGATTAATTATGTTTACACAATTCCCCTGCACAAAAATGTCTTGTTTTGGAAAGTATTTACCAGATTTTGGTCCAAAATCGCAATTTTAGGAAAAATAATTAATATTCATGAATATGCAAATGAGCTAATTTGCATAACATATCTTAAAATGAAAGAGCAAGTCATAAGCTTTGATTTGATACCATTCTGACATCTGTGTGTAAATATTCAACCAAGATATGACCAAATTCATTTTCAAAATTTGAATGAACAATTTGGTAGGGTTAAGGGTTTAGATAAGGGTCACGCCGAAAAGCCCCAACCGCCAGAGTGCAAACAAGGCTCAAAATGTTTCTAATAAAATGTTCTTACTGATAAACCATGTTTACAAAATTCCCCCTGGACAAAAACGCTTTTTTAAAGAAAGTATTTATCAAATTTTCGCCAAAAAATGGAAATTTTAAGGGAAATCATTAATATTCATGAATATGCAAATGAGCTAATTTGCATAAAATAGCAACAAATGAAAGAGCAAGTCATAAGCTTTCATTTGATACCATATGTAGGCCAAAATTCAATGAAGATATGACCAAATAAATGTTTGTATATTTGAATAAAAAAAATTAAAAGGGTTAAGGGTTTTAGATAAGGGTTACAGCCAAAAGCCCCAACGGCCAGAGTGCAAACAACGCTCATCTTGTAGCATTTGTTATATGCTTTCAGAAAATCATACCCTTCAAAATTCCCCCTGGGGGGGGGGGGGGGGAGCAGGGGTTATTGGTGGCTCAAGGTCTATATGCCTACTGGGGACACTGTGGCAGGATATGTCCCCCCCCCCGACAAATTATTGGGGGCTTCAAACTGTTCCCATGCCTACGAAAACCCATTACCACACAGTGACACTTTTGACGCCCCACAAGATAAAGGCTTTGGAAACGTTGTGGAAAATGAAGAAATTGCTTGTCAAAATCACTTTTTTACTTTACCACAATGTTTTGTACCCACAGAAAGACAAAAAATACAAAAATTAATCCGCTTGAAATTGGCGTCTGCAACATCTTTGAATTTGAACCAGTCTAAAAATATGTCGTCAGGTAATGGGTAAATCATAGTAGGATTTTGTCATATAACGAATGTCAATCTAGGAAAAAAGGACAGTGAAATGGATTGTGCTGATCTTATTCTAGTTTTTTCCCTCTCCATTGAGCCAAGGAGCACATGAAATATAACCCTCCGAATGGCGGTCATCGTTTGACTAAGTCTTATCAAGAAAGAGCAACGACCTCTCATCGGACAGTAGGCTACTGTACCTAGGCTATTAACCCTTTCCCAAACAAAACCTGGTCTTGACATCCCTTTTAGAAAAGATTTTGGAAAACATTAAAACAAAAGAAGAAATTGCTGATAGCCAGCAGTTTCTCCTTTTGTCTCAATATTTTCTATGCCATATTTTACACAAATTCTATCTTTAATAAATTCAATTTTGTCATTTTAGGGCAGTTTTTGAAGTGGATCGCCCTAAAATTTTGTCGTTTGTGAAAGGGTTAATAATATTAATCTACCTGAGGTTTATTTCATATGCAGTCTGGTCTTGTCATTAATTTTGTCAGTGAGGTAAATACCCTCGAGTTTGAAGTGTTGTACAGAAAATAATATAAATGAAATCTGGAAACTTCGAAAGTAGGCCTATGTGGGGAAAGGAGAAAATGTTGGTTCACACTTTTCCCCTATTTCAAAGTAGGCTCTCTGTGAGGAACAGAAATTTTCTTCATTATAGATACCTCTTTATAAAGCAAATCACTCGATTAAGAGATAGCCTCCAAAAAGACATCATTCCACAATTCGTCTGCAATTTTTCGACTGTCCATTATGAGCCGCAGAATAAACATTTTATCTCCTTGCAAAATCGCAGTATCTCGGCTAAAGGTCGGCAGAGGCTGTCAATGACCTAAAACTAGGAAGTCGAAACATTTCATAACAACAAAATCTCGCTTAAATTTTTGTTTTAAGATAAGCGTGTTTTACATTTGGGTGACAAAAGCTTATTTGGAAGATAAGGAACTGTTTCAGCAAGCCCTAAAGCGATGGAAAGCTTGGTTTTCCAACTTCTTTTCACAACAGGTATTTTGTTTACAAGTGTTTTGAAGGGGTCAAAAATTTGTGTCACTTTTTTAAGAACATTTTTATTTTGTTTTTATTTACATAACACTTTCCCATGTATTGAAAATTTTGACACCCTAGTAGATAAATGCTCTTGAAAACACTGTGAAAAATGGTGAAATTGTTTGCAATTCCTTCATTTCCCACAATGTTTTCTACCCAATAATAACAATTTTAACCCTTTCCCAAACAACAAAATTTTAGGGCGGCTTTATTTAAAAGCTGTTGTAGGGGACAAAATTGATGTTAAAAAGGAAGGAATTTATGTATAATATCACACAGAAAATATTGAGACAAAAGGAGAAACTGCTGGTTATCAGCACATTCAGCAGTTTTTAGCTCGACTTTTCGAAGAAAATGAGAGCTTATACTGTCACCTGGGCGTCGGCGTTGGCGTTGGCGTTGCAACCAAGGTTAAAGTTTTTTCAAACATCAATAACTTCCATACTATCAAAGGGATTCAACCCAAACTTGGTATACTTATTCACCATCACACCCTCTACCTTACTATCAGGGCCCATGACCCTGGGACCACTCTATTTGGAGTTATGCCCCCTTTATACTTAGCAACTTTGAAAGTCCAGCACTTAGAAAGTCGAGCGCGCTGTCTTCGGACAGCTCTTGTTGCCCGAGTTATGCCCCCTTAAAAACTTAGTCTCTGCCCCCTTGATACTAAGCAACTTAGAAAGTCGAGGGCGCTGTCTTCGGACAGCTCTTGTTTTCTTTTGTTTCAATGTTTTCCCAAGCCTTTTCTGTTAGGGACGTCAAAACCAGGTCTTGTTTGGGAAAGGGTTAAATTCCAGTCGCATGGAAATATGGTCTGCAATGCAAACATCTTTGAATTTAGAACAACCTAAAATTGTGTCGCCTGGTAATGGGTTAAAGGATAGCTTACAACAAGATTTTAAAAGTTATATTCATGATCACAGAATGAACGGAAATGTTGTAGACACCTGGATATGGTTGACACTTTTCCAAACGACAAAATTCAAGGATAGTCCTATTTCAAATCTGCTGTAGATGACAAAATTGACGTTAAAAAGGAAGGGATTTGTGTACAGCACAGAAAGCATTGAGACAAAAGAAGAAACTGCTGGTTATCAGCAGTTTCTCCTTTTGCCTCAAGGTTTCCCAAGCCTTCTCTATTAGGGACATCAAAACCAGGTCTTGTTTGGGAAAGGGTTAAATGAGAAAGCAGTGGCAGATCCAGGGATTCCAGGGTTCAAACGAAACCCCCCCCCCCCTTTGTGGCCTAATTATTTCATTTTCAAATTTTCATACAGAAATTCACTCAAAATTGTGTAATACAAGGAAAATGAACCCCCTCCCATTTGTATGTTCGATCTGCATGAACCGCCTTCACAGAAATCCTGGATCCGCCACAGTCAAAAGGAACTATATTTAATTTTAACTTTTTAGTTTTCTGTGGAAGCCTTTAACCCATTCCCAAATGGTGACGCTTTTTGACGCCATACAAAATTTAGGCTTTGGAAATCATTGTGGAAAATGAAGAAATTGCTTGTGGCAAGCAATTTCTTCATTTCCCACAATATTTTCTGAACAAAAACGCCAAAATATGTAAAATCCATGCACATGAAATTGTCGTCTGCAACATCTTTGACTTTTGAGTGGTCAAAGTTTTGTCGTCTGGTAATGGGTTAATCTGCAACTGCAAAAACAATGATAATACAAAAAGGGTTTGTATTTGATATAATAATTATAGGATTAATTTGCCTTTACACCCTTTTCAACCCTTTCCCAAACGACAACATTTAAGGGCGACCAAATTCAAAAGCTGCTGCAGTTTACAATATGAATGTTGATAAAGATAGGTTTCATGTATGATATAGTTCAGAAAATATTGAGACAAAAGGAGAAAATGCTGGTTATCAGCAATTTCTTCTTTTGTCTCAATGTTTTCCCAAGTCTTTTCTAATAGGGACGTCAAAACCAGGTCTTGTTCAGGAAAGGGTTTAATAAATGAGCCAGGATCTGGAAAAACGTCCCATATAGCATTTATCAAAATTGAGTTTCAAGATCGGCCTGTTGTGAAATGGAGTCCAATTTGCATCAATGCTGCTCTTTTTAAGTTACTACAAGTCACGAAGAAGCTATTGCAGAACAATACGGATTCTGATCAGACTGTGCGTATGCACAGGCTAATCTGGATCTATGTTGGGCTCAAAAGCCTTAAGGGACGTTTTTCCAGATCCTGGCTCAAATCTATTTATCAGGCACCAGGAAGATTAAAGACAGAAGTAAAATAAAGGGTTATTTGGGGATAAAGTTATTGATAAATGATATATGAGAAGTTATCAGGAAATTAATTTCGCATAATGAGAGCTTTTGACACTCCTTAAAATAAAGGATTTGAAAAACATTGTGGAAAAAAGAAGGAATTGCTTGTAACAAGCAATTCCTTCATTTCCCACAGTGTTTTCTACACAGAAAGACCAATAAAAATAACGTCGGTGCTATGACAAAATTGCGTAATCGAAATTTTGCTCGAAAACCATTTTTTTCAGGAGAGCCAAAAACGTTTTTAGTACTTTTTACCGTTTTAAAAAATGTGCCGACAAAATTGTGTAACTCAATAACTACATGAACAATTCAGCTTCTTTAAGGTAAAATAAGGTAATTGAACATAACTAACAGTTCATTTATTGGTCAAAGTAGAAGAAATACAGAGGAGAATGCCATTTCTCAGCCTTTTATTACTCTCATGTAAATAATTTGTCTACGTACAACGCATTTATGTCAGCTAAATCGAGTTACGTAATTTTGTCACATGATGGTTGAAATGGTTCTAATAGGTGTAGAGAAACGCCGTTTTGACAGAATATGCGCTCCTACATACTTAGTAGAAAGCATTTATAAACGAAAATTGACAAAATTGCGTAACTAATTTGTTACGCAATTTTGTCATAGCACCGACGATAACTTGTCATTAATTTGATAATGTCGTCTTTAACATCTTTGAATTTGAGAAAGTCTTAAATTTTGTTGTTTCGGAAAGGCATAACCCTTACTACATTATAACAACCAGTACTGTAATTATTCTGATAAACGCCCGAGTGTTTATTAGAAACATGGTTGATGGAAAAGTAGGAGGTGGGCGTTTCTTAGAGGTTTTCTAATTTTGTGTCAATCAAGTGTTAATTCATGGACTCGAAGTTCAGTAAGTCAAATTTTGCAAAGTTTTGTAATAAGGACTTCAAAATATGATTTTTTGATAAAACTCCTTCCATGCAAACAGATCGAGGGCTAGACATCCTCTTTTTCATTGGTTTTGCACATAATCTTTGCTTATGACATACATTATTTCATTCTTTAATCAGGCATGGGCGTTTATCAGAATCACCTTTTTTTGCTAAAACTGTGCTTGAAATAAGCAGATTAACTTTTCAGTCCAGATTTTAGGGTGGGTGTTTATTAGAACAATTACGGTATTTCAATTGGTACTGCTGTGTATTATACATGTACAAATACGGATCATCTTTCTATTTTCAGTGTTGTGTAGTTTGGTATTAGGCAGCATTACCAATTCAACATCATGCCCTGTCCAATGTGGAACCGAATGTTGTGCCGGTGAGTATATGTCATCCCTTTCCCAAACAGCAAAATTTTAGGGTGATCCACTTCAAAAACTGCCACAAATGAAAAAACGGGAGTTATTAAAGGCGGAATTTATGTAAATTATGGCATAGAAAATATTGAGACAAAAGGAGAAACTGCTCAGTGCTGGTTATCAGCAGTTTCTTCTTTTGTTTCAATGTTTTCACAAGCCTTTTCTATATGGGACGTCAAAACAAGGTCTTGTTTGGGAAAGGGTTAATATGTGATCCTTTAAAAGCTTAGTCTTATTGATCCGAGAATACCCTCTGCTATTGCAGATAGTTTGAAGCCTTTCCAAAACTAAATAAAAAATTCATCCATTGAATATTCGATCTTTGTAAATGGAGATTCAAATAACTTGTAGATAAATGTTTGCTTGTTTGTCAATGAAATCGGAATTTTCTTCTATTTCTTTTTATGCTCCCCGAAGGGAGAGCATATAGTCGCCGCTTTGTCTGTCCGTCCGTCCGTCCGAAGCGATTTCTCCATAACCCTTGGGCCAAATCAAATGAAACTTACCATGTGAACTCCCTATGACAAAATGCTGATGTACTTTTCCCAGTTTTTGGATTTGAGACCTTGTCATGGAAAAGGGGACTTAAGGTTAAATACAGTTTTTCTCTAATTTCTCATAGTCTAATGGTCAGAATTTGATGAAATTTCATATTTTAGTAGCAAATCGGATGCCATTGACAATAAAGTGCTCTCCATGGCATACATTTATTGTGACAATGCCTTATTCGGGGAGCATTGTCCGTCTCTGACAGCCCTTGTCTTCTATATATTTCTCTCAATGTTTTCTATACTCATCAAAAAAAGTTAAGGACCACATATTCAAAATAATATATTCTACAATTCTTTTAATAAACAAAAATTCATGAATTACTGTATAATGAAGAGTAATCTTTCTTTCATAGCAAATCATCGGTAGATTGTAAAAATTGCAGAAACTAAAGTTGTAAGAGAAATTGACATTGCACTACCCCTCAAAATGCCTGATTTTACATGTAGTGGGTGGGGTAGCATTTTATAGAAAAGGTCATTGTTTCTCGTAATTTTCCTCTGAATATTCAGGTGCATAACCTGTGTGATCATCTTATGCGTCTATCACTTCAATACAATGTGAACAGACGCCTGAGTCAACTTCCGGTTCCCACATGAAGGGATCTAGACAATGCATCTATCGGGGCCCATTTACAAGCTTACGATATGGCTGTGTGGACATTATGGGAAGGAATTCTTCTGTGATGACAGTCCCACACACGTTTAATGAATTTCATGTAAGGAAAGCTTGTTATATTTTCGGTTAGTTGGGGTTTTCCTTCTTGAGAACAAAGCTCGACGTGTGAAGACGAGCATCAAATTACACCAGAGACCAACTGTACAAGCTGTTTATGTTCAAACAACAAAAAGCACATCTGAGCTCATAAATTATGTGCATGGAAGCTTCCGGTGAGCCCCACTTCAGCCGCACAGACCGGACGATTTTGCATTGACTTTCAACGTCCACAATGCAACTTTCACCTTGCAGATTTGAGGTCTATTTTGTGGGATGCGAGCTGTCAAAATTGTGACAGAATGTCAGTCGGAAAAGTCGTAGGTTTTTTTTTTTCAGAAAAATTGGTGTTTAAAATATTTTTATGGTGTAAAAGATGATAAGTAAAACGGACCATTTGTGCTTGAGTGGGGTGGGTATGTTAAGATGGTTCTACGGAACTTGGCATCAATCCTTACAGATCGCTGACCGGTGTCCGGGTGATCGATAAAGAGATGAAGTTCTCGTCAGATAATCTTATCCATTCGGTGGCGTTATTGTTCCTTAATTCATTTAGGGGACGATAACGACCGTCCACACATGGTAAGAATTGCAACTGAGTCTTTTAGAGAGAGAAAAACTTAACTTACCGTATGCAATGGACAGTACACTCTCCTTTTTTGAATCAATTGCAAATGTGTTGGACCATCATTACAGAAAGGATCTCTACTCATAATGTTCAATAAGTGATGCTAGAAGCTCTCATATGGGCGATGTCAGAGGCATAGTGTAAATCCCTCATACAGGGTACCAGCAGTTAATTAATAACTTCTACTTTTCTCGCATTTAGTTAATAGAGGTTCAAGATAGTCAAACTGGCCATACATGTGATTTTTCAAAAGAAAATCCTGGGGAAAGGGGCTTTTTCTGAAAGTTGCCATCCCGCCCACTACATGCAAAAACAAACATTTTAAAGGGTACTCTCTTAAGAACAGAGCACATTATCTCTATATTTCATTTCGATAGAATGAGCTCTGTTCTCGTGGGGTCATTTCACGTCTAATCTCGGGGCCTTGGCGGGATTTCAGTATCCAATCGTTGGCTATACACAACAAAACAATTTAAAAAACTGATACAAACTTTCATTGGCTGACGCTTCAGATTACCGGCTTCAGCCAAAAATAGAAGCGACGTAATGTATACGTAATCAAACAAGATCAAACTGAATGATTTTGATTCAATAATTCAAATGTTACCGGCTTCAGCCAAAAATAGAAGCGACGTAATGTATATGTAATGATCATGCAAGATAAAACTGAATGATTTTGATTCTATAATTCAAATGATGTGCTATAATTAGATTATGACGACCAAATAGGCTGTTGGCGTACCGAAAACTGTAGAGGTCATATTTGATGGTTTAATCAATAGACCTCGGCTTTGGAGAGTATTTAAAGGGTAGTGTAATGTCCTTTTCTCCTACAGTTTTTACTTCGGCTAATTTTCCAATCTGATGACAAACTGATTATGAAGAAAGGGTACTAGTTATCATGCAACAAATTATAAATAGCTTCATATAAGGATTCACAAAATATCGCACTTTGAATGGGTGGTCCTTAACTTTTTTTGAGGAGTATATTTGAAACACTAAGGTTTACAGACCTTGAAAAAATCACCACTTTCTAGCCATAAGAAATGCATCAAATTATACAGACCGGATTTCAAGATTATGCGTCGAGAAGAAAATAGTTAACAAATATTATTTTACTCTATATTCATATGCAAGGGAGGTAATTTTGAAAATATTTTGTCAAATATCTCCATAAGTATGGATCAATTCAAAATTTTAAACCGTGCAAAATTCTAATGTTTATATTTGGAATGGAAATGTAACACAGTTAAGGAATTATTTGCACTTTTCCAATTTCGCCTTTGGCCCTTTGGTGCTTTTGAGGGTTTGGATACCCTAAAGATTGTTTAGAATAGTGTTAAACATTTCTCTTCTTTATTTATTCAGAACATGAGAGATGTTCCTACAAATCACTGACAGGACAGAAATGTGAACCGGCTGTGAAGAAAACATTGTGCTCAGGTGAGTTATTCCCCTTTTCTCTTTATTTAACCCTTTCCCAAACAAGACCAGGTTTTGATGTCCGTAACAGAAAAGATCTAGGAAAACATTGAGACAAAAGAAGAAAATGCTGATAACTAGCACAGTCTCCTTTTGCCTCAATACTTTCTTTGATTTATTGTACACAAATCCAATTTTGTCAATACTGATTTTGTCGTCTGCTGCTCTTTTGAATTTGACTATTCATAAATTTTGTCGTTTTGGAAAGTATTGAAGTTACACATAAGCATTCACTGTTGATGATTCTGTTTATTCAGAAGGAGTGTAACATTGAAGTCATAATCCACCAGAAGTGTTTTCTCCATTCAATCAGATTGAAATATCCTGAAAAGCAAATGAATGTATGAAAGGAATCCGAAGAAAAATTAAATAGTTCTGCACAACTAATGGCTAAAGCCTATGATAATCATTCAGTTTATAAATCATTGGTGTAGATTGAAACAGCATGTGCTCAAATTGTGAGCCAAATGGAATTGGAAATCAAAACAATTATATTCTAAAAGATGTCTCCATTTGTGAGGTTTATCATGTGATCCCTTAAGTCATTTAAATAATCATGAAAGGTAGAAATTCATGTATTATGTAAATACTTTAAATTTGTCACATGTATTGAGATTTACCTTCTGCATCAAAACTTTATTATGCCCCTGTATCGGTAGATCTGGGCCCTGTATTATCAATGATCATTTTAAAGGCAGAATAACACTTAACATCTGCAAATTTTCCGAGAACTTCGTACAAAAAATAAATATATATTATTAAAATATGGTCTTTAAATTGCATATATGCCAAATCTTAGCTTTCTACCTTGTGTATTGGCTTAGATGTCGACAGATTTAAAACTCCATGATTTGTTGTCCCGGGGATAATATTTACAATAATGGAACATATTGGGTTTTAAATCCGTCGACATCCTAGCCAATACACAAGATAGAAAGCTAAGATTTGGCATAGATGCAATTTAAAGGCCATATTTTCATAATACATATTTATTTTGTACGAAGTTCTCGGAAAATTTGCATGATTTTAAGTGCCATTCCCCCTTTAACGACAAAGTTGGATTGGAAATTATAATAGTAAATTTCCTGTATAATCTTTGATAACTTGGGTTCCAGGAGCAAAATTGTTTTGTTGATGTCTATTATTGTTATTGTTGATATAGCCTTGTGGACCTTATTGAATATTCTATTTTTCAGATGGGAAGTCCTACTGTATTGAACCATCTACGTGTTGTGGGTATATGTCATGTTGTCCATCCAACACTCAATGTTGTGGTCTCAACTCTTGTTGTGCGAGCGGTGCGGTGTGTTGTGGGATGTCAACTTGCTGCCCTGAGGGTTCGACGTGTTGTGGATTTTCTACGTGTTGTTCTCGAGGATCAAGATGTATAAATGGCTACTGTAGAGCTCCTTGGTAAGTATTGAAGTATTTATTGAGCAAATTAACCCTTTCCCAAACGACAAAAATTTAGGGTAATTGACTTCAAAAACTGCCACAAATGACAAAATGGATGTTAATAAAGATAGGATTTGCGTAAAATATGGCACAGAAAATATTGAGACAAAAGGAGAAACTGCTGGTTATCAGCAGTTTCTTCTTTTGTTTCAATATTTTCCGAAACCTTTTCTATTGGGGACGTCAAAACCAGGCCTTGTTTGGGAAAGGGTTAAACTGTATTCTTTGAAAAGATAGCTACATGCAATATGTGGTCATCCATCTCGCATATACATTATGCAATTTACATTAATGCAACAAAAGCCCATAGCAAGGCTTTAGTAGTTATATTTCCATTGATGTTTTATGTACAATGGGTTATGTTGAAATACAATAAAAGCTTAAAAAATACATAGATAAAATATCTAAGCGAGAGATTGTTGATATTTTTGTTTCAATTACCTTTCCTAGCTTTTTCAATACTTAAAAAAGATTTTATGGTAACAAAGTAGGAGCAAAGGAAGAAAGTATTGTGGAAAATTGATATATTGTAAGCCCAAATATTGCACACCTTGAATTGTTTTATTGCCTAAATGACATTGACTTGTGACATTTCAGGTCTAGTTCAATGAGATGGTACTACCTTATAGCAGTGTTGATACCCTTCATGTTTGTGTTACTATATTTAGCTAAGAGGCGACAAGTCAGGCTAGGTATGAGCAACACCTTTCCTTTTCTCAGCCATTACCAACTTTTAACTTACTGTTGCGAAAAAATAGAGGTTATCCAAAATTTTTGGGAAGACATCAAAATATTGCTTTCTGTTTTGCATTTAAATTTCTTTGTCTGCACATCTGCTGATGCTATTGAATTATAAAGTCTAACATGTATTTAGAAAGAAAAATGTCTTTTTGTCACTATCCAGCACTTGATAGTTATGCACACTGTCCTCAGAAGTCAGAAAGCTAAAAAGAATGTCACATTATTGCTTTCTTCTATTCTTAAGATTTTTACTTACCGATATGATAACAAACAATCTCTCATTACAGCTCATCAGCGAGGACAGATACTGGCATTTGGACCACCTGGAAGCCGTAGAGACATTCAGTCAGCTCCGTTAACCCCGCCGATGTCAGGATACGATCAACCTCCAAACATGTTCGAACCTCCGCCATACTCAGAAATCGCTCAATTACCACCCGACGAAAAACCACCAGCATACAGCGAGCTTTATACTGGATATTGTTGGCAGGGACCAAATAATGATCTCCCCCAGCAAAATATAAATAATGACCCCTCCCTTCAAAATACAAATAATGATGGCTCCCTCCAAAATACAAATAATGATCCCTCCCAAGAAAATTCAAATTCAAATAATGTTAGTTCAGCTACAGAGGGTGCAACCGGGAACCAAACTGAAGTTTTAGATATTAGGAATATGGATGAAATTAGATCTGGTCTCCCTCCTATAGCACAAACAATCGATACACAGCATAATGCACAAAATACACCTAATGAGGGGCCAAAAGTCTGAAAGTTTCTAAACTTTGAATTTTGCAATGATGCAGTCACTCACTATTTCACAATTTTGATACTACCCCTTTACACACCTTACATAACCAAATACTTCATTGTTGGAAGTACTCGTAAATAAACATGATTTGAACCAGGTTTTATTAATTTGATTGGTCAACAAAAACGTTTCTAATCAACAAAAAGAACCTGTTCAAAGTAGAATGTTATCCTATTATAAAAAGAGATTTACATACTCATATCTCAGAAATTCAGAATTATTTAACCCTTTCCCAAACCAGACCTGGTTTATACGTCCCTAGCAGACCATGCTTGTGAAAATTTTGAAGCAAAAGAAGAAAGTGCTGATAACAGCACATTCTCCTTTTGCCTCAATGTTTTGTATCCTACCTTGATTTACATTCTTTTTGTCATCTGCAGCAGTTTTTGAAGTGGATCACCCTAAAATTATGTCGTTTGGGAAAGGGTTAAAAAGAAGACTTGAAGACTTGCATCTTGAAAATGGAGGAATATTATGAAATTCATTTGTTTATTCTTTGGTTCTTTAAAAATATTTCGCTTAAAGTCAATAGTACTTCACTGTCGCAAATATACCGGTACTTTGGGATGAAATGTTTGTGTTTCAAGTGCCTATTACAATGTTTTGTTTTGTGTGTGCCATTTGTGATAACTGTAATGTCAAGTCATCAAAAAAAAATGAATGAAAAGATTTTTCTTCTTTTACCTCAATACTTTCTTTCCTTTGATAAAAATATTTTTTTTTCTGGTTGATTCAGAATCATGTTATGAGAACATTTTATGTTATGGCAATTCCTTTCAATTTGTACAAGCTCGAGATTTTTATTGGGAAATAGTCAAGTATAAATAGATGCTTTTCTACCAGGTATAGTAGTCCGCTTCGGCACCGCGTCTTTTATGGTGCCACGGTATTCAAAAGAGCATTCATTTGTGGACAAAGTATCACCTACCAACCGCGTGCATTAGCAAAACTAAAAGCAAAATTGTTTACTCTAGTGTTCAATGATTACTTTTATTGTAATTTCGGCTGCATTTGGTTTACTTTAGAATGAGAGATCATGGAATGATTTCATGTCCCCATTCATTATTGGTTTTTCTGGACGCCATTAAGTACCATGGTACCCAACAGGACCATTCTAGCTAAAAATAAGCAAACTGTAGTTTCAAGGTTCTTAAAAATTGTTTACCTGTACATAAAATGATAGCATGAAATGATGGGGTACTTGATAGCTCTTGATGGCCAGTGTGTACAGGAAACTTGGTATGTAACCAGAGGTGCGTTCTTTAGAGCGAGATTTCTTGAGATATCTTGAGATTTCTTAAGATATATTAGGATATAGCGTTCTTTAGAGCAAGATTTTTACGATGCTCAATGGGAGACGCCTTACCTTATACTTCGTGCGAAACCCCTCGGTCATCTCTGTAGAAACGGTAACCGTAGAAACAATATAAAAGAGACTTGACCGAGTTGTTTCGAATGCTCCATAATTTATAAACCGTGGTGTTCTGAATGCTCCATACTTTATACAAATGACGTCAAGATGACGTCATTTGTATAAATATGGAGCATTCGGAACAGCTCAGTCAAAGTCTCGGTCTTAAAAACGCTTTATCCTAAACACCTTAAGAAATCTCGCTCTAAAGAACGCGCCTATGGTAAAGTCTTGTTATTGAGGAAGATACTTTCTGGAATACTATCTCTATGTTCATTATGTCTGCTTTTGAAGTTATCAATAGAGAAATCTCATGGGTAATTCATGTGTGGTGATAAAACTGTTATTGCATGGAAAAAGCTAAATAAGGTTTACATTTTACCCGTTAAACATACCAAATTTTCATGTACATGCTAGGCCAGATTTATGCAGCTCCCCCATATGACTTTCTTTGCTATCTATTTACATGTATTACTAGTAACTTGAATGTTCAAGCCTTCTCAGTAAGCATTATGATAAGGTGGTTTTCCAATTGCATACATATACCTCGATACATCGATGCTTCTTTCTAACCCGGCTAATCAAAATGTAGAAAGGCTATCCCGATCGCCCAAGTGTTAGCATAATACTTTGGTGAATGTTTTACATGTTTCTGAATCTCATCACCAGCTCAGACTATTACTATGAAACTTTGTACATACATGTTAAACCACAAACAGAAGTTATAGACCAAGTCATATAACTTTACCAAGACTTACGACCAGATTTTGTCGCTTCTGGATTTCAAACTTTAATTTTTTAATGACCAAGTACTTACATAAATGAAGCTCATCTCAAGGGGTCAGTGCATCACTATTGTAAGTGCCTATATAAATATAGACACTTACAATTGTATTGCGTTGACCCTTCGATAACTGTCCTTTTACAGGTCGATTGCTTCTTTTCTTTCAAAGTCCATCTTAATGACATGTACTCTTGTAATATAGTATGTTGATGTTTCTATGCCTTATATCTGTGATGCAATTTTGTTTTTTAAGTGTGTTAACATGTTTGTAAATAGTATGTATGCAAAATTGTGCAAGTGCAATAGTGTTTTATGCATGACAGAGGATACATAAGCTAGGATAAGGAAAAGGGGCAGTTGTGACATTTGAGGTTAACCCTTTCCCAAACGACAAAATTTTAGGGTGATCCAATTTGAAAGCTGCTGCAGATGACAAAAATGATGATAATAAAGACATGATTTGTGTAAAATATGGCACAGAAAATATTGAGACAAAAGGATAAACTGCTGGTAATCAGCAGTTTCTTCTTTTGTTTCAATGTTTTCCCAAGCCTGTCCTAAATAGGGACGTCAAAACCAGGTATTGTTTGGGAAAGGGTTAAGATAAGGAAAAAGGGCACTTGTGACATTTGAGGCTAAACTGGATTTGATCAGTTTTTGCCGAAGCACAATCTACTCAGAATCCATGATTGTTCTCTTTCTAACGCATAGTTGAAGTAGCTTTAACCCTTTCCCAAACAAGACCTGGTTTTGACGTCCCTAATAGATATGGCTTGGAAAAACATTGAAACAAAAGAAGAAACTGCTGATAACCAGCAGTTTCTCCTTTTGTCTCAATATTTTCTATGTCTATTTTACACAAATTCTATCTTTAATAACTACCAATTTGTGTCATTTGTGGCAGTTTTTGAAGGGGATCACCCTAAAATTTTGCCTTTTTTAGGAAAGGGTTAAGAAACTGCACGGATCTTGATCAGACTGTGTGTATGCGAAGTCTTTTGTGTCAAGAGGACTTCATTTTCCAAATCCAAGTAAATTGATATAGAAGCTTGTTGCCAAAAGTCTGATTAATCATTAATGTTTTGTATTACATGTATTATATGAAAGAAGAGTTTATTTGTAGATATTTGTGACCCGTCACGCTAAAAGGGACCTTATCCGAACTCCAAAAATCCAAATTTTGACAATCTTGTCAGACTCAGCACAGGTCAACCAAATACTGTATTCGAAAAATGAACGTAAAGTAAGATAGGGAAAACATTCCAGATATACAAAAGTACATACAAGAGAAAAATGTCGGCCCTAGTCTGGCTGCGCGGACTGCGCAGACTGACTTGGGTCGATATTTTTCACACACCCGATAAGGTCCCTTTTAGCGCGACGAGTCACATTTGTATGATGTACGATTTTATAGTTTGGGAAAAAAAGAAATATGTTCAGAATCAAACTTATATTTATAATGTGCTATTTTGAGTGGCTAGTGCAAAACAATTGAAAGTAAACCAGAAATTGTATGCTCTTACAAAACCAGAAATTTTGCTCTCATTCAATATTACTTACAATAAACCCCAGAAATAAGACATTGATAATCAAAATGAACCTTTGTTCAAAATAAATTTTATACAAACCTATGAATTGACAAAGACTGTCCCAAGTTAAGCCTTTCCCAAACAAGACCTGGGCCCCGTATTACTAAACATCTTACGATCAAGGTTTTGTGTAAACTGTGTAACAAGACATCTGATTGCACGAGAAATCCGACTATGCCAATCAGGGCTGTTGTTACAAGTAATTATGCAAAAATCAAACGTACGATCGTTAGTAATACGGACCCATGGTTTTGACGTCACTAATAGAAAAGATAACCAGCAGTTTCTCCTTTTGCCTCAATATTTTCTGAGCTTTATCATACACTAATTCTACCTTTATCGCCATCTATTTTCGTTGTTTGAAGCCGGTTTCGAATTGAGCCACCCTGAAATTTTGTTGTTTGGGAAAGGGTTAATAAGCTAAGATCAAACTTGTTATCCATGTCTAACTTATCTAGCTCTTACCTGTCTGTCTTAACCCTTTCCCAAAAGGCAAAATTTTAGGGTGGTCAAAATTCAAAAACTGCCACAAATGATAAAATGGAAGGTATTAAAGATAGAATTAGTGTAAAATATAGCAAAGAAAACATTGAGACAAAAGGAGAAACTGCTGGTTATCAGCAGTTTCTTCTTTTGCCTCAATGTTTTCCCAAGCAAATTCTATTAGGGATGTCAAAACCAGGTCTTGTTTGGGAAAGGGTTAACCCATTACCACACAATGACTCTTTGACTCCCCACGAAATAATTGCCATTGAAAACATTGTGGAAAATGAAGAAATTGCTTATATAAGCAATTTCTTCATTTCCCAGTGTTTTCCGTCTAAAAAGACCTGAAAATTAGAAATTTCATTCACTTGAAATTGTCGTCTGCAGGATCTTTCAATTTGGACCGCCCTAAAATATTGTCTTTTGGTAATGGGTTAAGGTAGTCCTCCTATAATGAGATTCATGCGACATCGGAAACATTTTGCCGATGAACTTTCCACCGCCAAATGTTTACGACAAAGCCCCAATAGGATCAAATATGTGACAAATGTTATCCCATTACCAAACAACAAAATTTTAGCCTAGTCCAAACTCATAGATGTTGCAGACGACAATTTCCATTGAACAAGATTTAACAATTTTTGGTCTTTCTTGGTAGAAAACATTGTGGGAAATGAAAAAAATTGCTTGTCACGAGCAATTTCTTCATTTTCCACCATGTTTTCCATGGCCATTATTTTGTGGGGAGTAAAAAAGAGTCATTGTGTGGTAATGGGTTAATGTCGTCAAACAAAATATTCTGACATCACATGAATCACATTAGAGGTGAACTACCTCAAGTCAGTAACTTTCAAAAATGCTGTAACTACATCTTATTCAAGCTGCAGCTATGGTGTTTTTGAATATGGCCAACGATTTGCTGTTGTTAGCTGCTACAAGCTTATAAAATTGCTCTATGAAATTTAATTTATTTTCAAACCTTGCCAATGCCCCAAGTTTGGAATGAATTGAGGCAAAAGATGAATATTCTGATAACCAGCACTTTTTACTGTACTCTCAATGTTTAATAGACCATGATGTTAGAAATTTCCTGTGAAATTTACTTTGCTGTCAGCAATTACTTTCAGTCTGAACCAACTAAGAATTTTGTCAGTTGAGAAAGGGCAAATTAACCAAAGAATGTTAAACCTTGTTGAAATTAAAATGTTTTGCTTTGATATGCTTGCTATGTCTTGTTTGTATATATAATCTCACTTTTTATAAATGATACAATATTGAATGTATACAAACAGTGTATTTGTTGTTTTTTCATTCAAAACCCTTTTTAAAGTAGAATACCCGTAATGTGGCCATTTTGAGATTCATAAAAAATCAGCTTTTTCAGAATGTCGCTGTCAGGTATCCAAACATATTTGGGCGCAGTCCTAAACATTCAGCAGTGGAAAGTTCCAACACCAAATGTTTTTGATGTCGCCCAAATAATTACGACCTGCGAATCTCATTAGGGGTGAACTACCTTAACATGTTTTACTCTGTATCTTTGATTCCTTGGTCTGATCCGGGGTGCGAATTTGATGAAGTGATAATGCGCAGGACTTGTAACACAGGCGTCACTGGTTCAAAACCCTGCAACTCCAGTCTTTCGGATAAGAATTTTCTTTCTACCATTAGTCTCCCACCAGCAGGTGGATTATCACATTGGTCATATAATGGTGATGAGCACCTAACCATGAATTTATGGCATTTCTCTCATCAGTTCTACCATAATATCCAATCCAAGCCTCCAGCTTCTCTCTCACACTTAGATGATTCACATCCCTTGGTGAGAGACAAATGACTTTTGTCAAATGTCAGCTTGGATATTGGCAGAGCCTGGGTTTGATCCCACCACCCTGCAATTGATTTGACTCTGATATTACCATCTGAGCTATCTAGGCTCGGCACCAATTTAATGTAGAGAATACAAAAATTTTGAATCAGAGCTACAGATGAGTGGGCGTAATGTATTATCAAAATGTCATATTTCGTTAATTGTTCACCAAATCCTTAGAACGGGTATTCATTTGGAATCGTCTCAAGGCAATTCAAATGAGTACTCACAACATAGAGTTTTGATTTGTAATAACGAATCTAGAAGACCTTCACCTCTTTTATCTGTTACTCTCTTGAATGACCATAATACTGCTTTCTCTAAAGTTAATATTGTTGTTGTTGTTGTTTTTAGCTCACCTGAGCACGAAGTGCTCAAGGTGAGCTATTGTGATCGCTTTTTGTCCGTCGTCCGTCTGTCCGTATGTCCGTCCGTCCGTCCGTCCGTCCGTCTGTCCGTCCGTCCGTCTGTCAACAATTTGGTGTTTACACTCTAGCATCTACAAATATAAGCCAATCTTAACCAAACTTGGTCAAAACATGTATGACCATGAGATCTCGGATGAGATTGAATTTGGGTTAGATCGGACCAGAAAGTCAGGAGTTATCTGCCCTTGAATGTAAAAAATAGCTACTTTTGACAAAGTTTACACTAGTATCTACAAATATTGACCAATCAATACAAAAGTTGCACACAATGTTGATGACCATAAGATCTCGGATGAGTTTGATTTTGGGTCAGATCGGACCAGAAAGTCTTGAGTTATCTGCCCTTGAATTTGACAAAATTGTCGTTTTTGACCGTTTTCGACTTTGTTTACACTATAGCATATACAATTATTGACAAATCAAGACAAATGTTTAACACAGTGTTAGTGACCATAAGATCTTGGATGAGTTTGATTTTGGGTGAGATCGGACCAGAAAGTCAGGAGTTATCCGCCCTTGAATGTAAACAAGAGGCCCAGGAGGGCCTGAATCGCTCCACTGGTTAAAGTGGAAGAATTATCCCACGATTTCTTGTAAGCCTTACACAGGGGCAGCCAAATCTTGATATTTGTGAATAAATTTTGAAAAGAGACTCAAAGAACATTCTTGCAAAGTCTGGTTACAATTGGCCTTATGGTTGATTTTTAAAGAATTTTCTTATGATTTCTGTAAGTCTGATAAGCCCCTTTCTCCCTGCCACAGCCACATTTTTTTGACAAATATAAAAATTTGTGAACAAATTTTAAAAAGAACGACTAAAGGCTCATTCCTGCAAAGTTTGGTTCAATTGGGCACACTGGTTGATTTTTTAAGAATTTTCTTATGATTTCTTTAAGTCTGATAAGCCCCTTCCTCCCTGCCATGGCCACATTTTTTGACAAATGTAAACAAGCTGAAAATTACACCAAGGCAAGATCTTATAGTCACCAACATTTTGTGAAAGTTTTGTTTAGATTTGTCAATATTTGTAGTTGCTAGAGTGAAATCAAAGTCAAAATAGAGTTGAAAATGGCAATTTTGTCAAATTCAAGGGCACATAACTCATGATATATAATTCCGATCAAGCTAAAAATTATACCCAGGCAGGATATTATGCTTATATATATTCTGTCCAAGTTTTGTCTTGATTAGTTGATATTTGTAGATTTTAGAGTAAAAATAAAGTCAAAACCAGCTATTTTTGACATTCAAGGGCAGATAACTCAGGTTATTCTGGTTCGATCAAAATTCTTTGAAGGAATCTGAGAAAGGGTCACCCAAGGATCATTCCTGTGAAGTTTGGTTGAAATACATCCAGTAGTTTCTGAGGAGAAGATTTTTAAAGAAAAAGTTAACGGACGGACGGACGGACGCACGGACGGACGGACGCACGCACGCACGACGGACACAACGCCATGACAATAGCTCGCTGGCCTTCGGCCAGTGGAGCTAAAAATAGCTACTTTTGACAAAGTTTACACTCTAGCATCAACAAATATTGACCAATCAATACAAAAGTTGGACAAAATGTTGGTGAATATAAGATCTCGGATGAGTTTGATTTTTGGTTAGATCAGATTAGAAAGTCCTGAGTTATCTGCCCTTGAATTTGACAAAATTGCCATTTTTCACTGTTTTTGACTTTGTTTACACTATAGCATCTACAATTATTGACCGATCAAGACTAAATTTGGACACAATGTTAGTGATCATAAGATCTTGGATAAGTTTGATTTTTGGTCTGATCTGGCCAGAAAGACAAGAGTTATGTGCCCTTGAATTTTACAAAATTGCCTTTTTCGTCTGTTTTCGACTTTGTTTACACTCTAGAATGACCAATCAAGACAAAACTTGAACACAATGTTGGAGACTGTTAGAACTCGTATTAGGTTGATTTTTGGCCTGATGGGATCAGAAAGTTTAGAGTTATCGACTTTGTTTACACTCTAGAATCTACAGTTTTTTTATCAATCAAGTCAAAACTTGGACACAATGTTTGAGACCATAAGATCTCATATGATCTGCCCTTCAAATTTTACCCGGACAACCACAAATAGTGACTAATCAGAACAAAACTTGACACAATGTTATTGACCATAAGTTTGTTTTCAGTCTTAAAGTCATGAATATTAATTGAATTGAACAAAACTGTGCCTAATATCATTTTAGTTCATGTGAGCGATGTAGGACCATCATGGTCCTCTTGTTTTGTTTGTTTGTTTTTTTTGTTTTTTTTTTTTTTTTGGGGGGGGGGGGGGGTCATGAACAATGGCAAAAGTTTATCAGGCTCCTATATATAGTAGTCTTTCTTTAACCTTTACCAAATTTTCCAAAATTTTATACAATTTCAATTTGAAAGTTGCACCAGAAGAAAAAATTGATTTTGGTAAAGATTGAGCTTTTATACCATACAGCATAGAAAATTATTGAGTTATTAGAAGTAAATGCTAGTGAAAGCAATTTCTTCTTTTGCCTCAAAGTTTTCATAATTATTGTTATAAAGGATATCATAACCAGGTTTTGTTTGGGTAAGGTTTAGATATGAGCATGGTGGTTTGTCGATTGATTGATTTTTTTTTTATTAAATCATCTATGTCCCAATTCAAAAGCTACAAATCTACAAATATGCCACTTGTGAGCTTGCCAATCAGCAACCTAAACTGTGTATAATCATTTGACTTAGAATTTCCAATAATCTTCAATAACATTGTCAATAGTTATACTTGACCAATTTGTATTCGGTTTGAAGCAGAGAAGGTAGAAATTGTTAAGAATAACATGGACGTGAGGAATTTTTAAAAAAATCAAATGATAAAAAAGTTATTGCAGATCTACCAAAATGTTGGTTGATCTTCAATAACTTTTTTATCAGTTGATTTTTCAAAAATCCACCACATCTATCTAAAGCGTAGCGTCTGCGCACATCCTCTGCTTCAAACCAAATTCAAATCGGTCCAGTGTTTACAAAATTATTGAAGATTTTCTGAAAATTTTGTATCACGTGATTATCATCCGTGAACCTAGCTGATCAAGCTGGTAATAAAAGGAAGATAGCCATCACGAAAACTTTAAAGATCTTTAATTGATAAACAGGAATAAATAAATATACAATGTATAATGGAAACTATACAGTTTTTGGATATTGCATTTTAATACTTCCGTAACAGCAAATATTTGGACGGTTTCAATCTCGAAGCTGCTGAAGACAACAAATTGAGTTTTACTACACTAAAGAATGTATTTGTTGATGATATAGCACAGAAAATATTGTGGCAAAAGGAGAAAATGCTGACAATCAGCATTTTCTTCTTTTGCCTCAATATTTCCCAAGCTTTATCTATAAGGTATGTCAAAACTCTGTCTTGTTTTGGGAAAGGGTAAACTTTGCCATACTCAGAATTTTCTCTCAAATATTGTCATTCTACAGAGACGGGACTTAAGTTATTGTTGCTGATCGAAAGCTTAGTAAGGTTAGCTTAACCCATTACCAAAAAGCAAAATTTTATACTTGTCCAGATTCAAAGATGTTCCAGACGACAATTTCAAGTTGATGAAACTTTAAAATTATTTCAATTTTGGGTTAGAAAATATTGTGGGAAATGAAGAAATTGCTTATCACAAGCAATTTCTTCATTTTCCACAATGTTTTCCCAAGCCTTTTCATGAGGGGGAGTCAAAAGGCGTCGCTGTGCAGTAATGGGTTTTAAGTATTTATAGTCCTATCAACAATTTGGCGGATATCCCTTCATCACTTTCATGTCTGCGTTTTGAATATATAGTCATTTGGAAAAGGGTTAAGCCTGAGGTTTGAATATCATGGATGGATCTGTGGGATGTGCACCAATGATTTCTCCATCTGTCATTCAGATGCCCTTTACAAAACAATGATGCCGTTTTGACACACCCTATAGAAAATGTCTGTGAAAATAATGAGGCAAAAGAAGAAAATGCAGATAATCAGTATTTTCTCCTTTTGCCTCAATATTTTATGTGGTATAATGTACCAAAATTATATCTTTTATAAACACCCATTTGCCGTCTGCTGCATCTGCAACAGCTTTGAAAATGGGGCAGTCCGAAAAGATTTGTAAGGGAAAAGGTTTAAAATTTGTAACAGAATTTCAAGTGTAATCTGTTTATCACTTTAAGCCTGTGGTTTGAATATCATGGACGGGTCTGTAGGAAAGGCACCAATAATTTCTCCGTCTGCTGGTTTAAAGTCCGGTAGTAGAGTGGTACTCTTGCCATTACCTGTAAAGAAATGGAAGAGACTGTTCTTAATGGGGTCACTTGGAAAACCATCTTGTACAGGCAAGATTCCCTAGGAAATTTATCTTATATGGGCGAAAATGCCTTGGAGCCGTCCTTATGTAACATGTCTGTAATTCTAAATACTAAAAATCTCCATGATATGAATTAAACGGAAGTAAAAATTAAGTCCCAAACTGGATGATATGTCATTTGTTGAGGTCCAACCTCCTCTTGCAAACTTGGAAAGCAAAGACTCAAATATAGAAAGAGTGTTGCATTAGAAGTTATTACTATGTCATTACACTGATAGCTATTTTTGTTCACATTATGGTGACTATGTGCCTACCTGTTGTATGTTGGTGTATTTTTTCTGCCAAAGCCAGGCCACTGACTGCAGCACCTTGAATACATGGTGAGGTTAACCAGTCACCACATATACCAACATTATGGTGGCTGTCATAAATACACTCTTCAGAACTCTGAAATTCAGACATTTATCAGATACTTAAAACTACATGACACATTTTAAAAGTGTAGAAATTGGCAGCTGTATTTAACCAATTAGTGTGATGCCTAAGCTAAGAAAGTATTCATTAATAAATGGGTAAAAAATTTAAAAAAAAGATTTGAGAGGCATTATGACATACGGAATGGATTTCAGTAAATCCTATTCCATATTTTAATCAGACTCATCAGAATTTGAAATTGTGCTTTAAACATGTCTCTCGCATAACGATAGAAAGACCACATTTAATGAGGAGGAACAACACATTCCCCCGTTATGGTGTTAAACTAAGCTTAACCATACAGTTTACGACCTTAAACTGTAAATCTGATACTTTATTACCAACCTTGAACACATTTAAAGGTAGAGCAGCTCCCCACAACTGTACCATGGTATAACTAGGGGCAGGTAACTCTCTCAGACCAGTTGCTTCCTTCATGGCATTTAACAGTTTACAAGTTACCTCCCTTACATATCTTACCTTGAACACATTTAAAGGTAGAGCAGCGCCCCACAACTGTACCATGGTATAACTAGGGGCAGGTAACTCTCTCAGACCAGTTGCTTCCTTCATGGCATTTAACAGTTTACAAGTTACCTCCCTTACATATCTTACCTTGAACACATTTAAAGGCACAGCAGCGCCCACAACTGTACTATGGTATAACTAGGGGCAGGTAACTCTCTCAGACCAGTTGCTTCCTTCATGGCATTTAACAGTTTACAAGTTACCTCCCTTACATATCTTACCTTGAACACATTTAAAGGTAGAGCAGCGCCCCACAACTGTACCATGGTATAACTAGGGGCAGGTAACTCTCTCAGACCAGTTGCTTCCTTCATGGCATTTAACAGTTTACAAGTTACCTCCCTTACATATCTTACCTTGAACACATTTAAAGGTAGAGCAGCGCCCCACAACTGTACCATGGTATAACTAGGGGCAGGTAACTCTCTCAGACCAGTTGCTTCCTTCATGGCATTTAACAGTTTACAAGTTACCTCCCTTACATATCTTACCTTGAACACATTTAAAGGTAGAGCAGCGCCCCACAACTGTACCATGGTATAACTAGGGGCAGGTAACTCTCTCAGACCAGTTGCCTCCTTCATGGCATTTAACAGTTTAGAGTTACCTCCCTTACATATCTTACCTTGAACACATTTAAAGGTACAGCAGCGCCCCACAACTGTACCATGGTATAACTAGGGGCAGGTAACTCTCTCAGACCTGTTGCTTCCTTCATGGCATTTAAAAGTTTAGAAGTTACCTCCCTTTCTACTTTTGGTGGAACGTTAGACTGAGGGCACTTATTTCTGAAACACAATAGAGCCGGGATCTGGAAAAACGTCCCTTATAGCATTCTAGACAACCATGTTTCCAGATCAGCAAGTACCTAAGAGCAGTCTGATCAGGATCAATGCTGCTCTCTTATAGTTGCTTTAAGTCACGACGAAGCTATTCGAGGACAGCATGGATCCTGATCAGACTGTGCGTATGCACAGGCTGGTCTGGATCCAGGTTGTTCTCAAATGCCATAAAGGACGTTTTTCCAGATCCTGGCTCAATTATAATATTGTAGTAGTGAAACTTTGTTCTTCTACTACATGTAGGAAGTTCACATCAGTCAAAGCAGTTTGAAAAGATGATAAGAGATGTTTGTAAAACATAATTCATTATATATTATATGCCCTCTTAAAGGCCAAACTTCGGACTGAGGACATTTATTTCTGAAATACATTATTGGAATACTGAAGCTTTGCACAAAGAGGCTTACATTACTACTGTCAGTCAGTTGAAGATTTATATCATTTCCAGAAAAAAATGATGAATGGTTTATTTAAACATAGCTACATAAAGTCTCTATAAGCCATCAGCATTTCCAATAATGATAAAACAATTATATCTTTCTCAAAAGCTGAAAATGTTAATTTTGATGCCTTATCTCACCTTAAAATCAAAGCAACTGATGCATCTTAGTAATATTTTCCTCTAAGCTAAAATAGTCTTTGAATGAATGTATGTAGGAATTTCAAATTAAAACATAAGATGTGTTCGTCAAACACAAATGCCCCAGAAATGGCCAATGTTAAGTTTCCTGACAGACAAACAGACACAAGTAAAACGATATGCTCCAAATCTTTCTATACGGGGGCATAAAAATTCCACCTACTGTGAACCAAACTGTCTTGTACTAAACACTGTCCAGCATTCTTTACTCCCTCCTGTGTTGTTGGTTCCAAGTTTTGCTGTATTATTCGCCATCCAAGATATATCAGGATGGTCAACATGCACACCTAAATTGAAAATATGGTATATAAATGATACTCCCAGACTGTTTTAAAATACTTTGGCAGGCAATATAGACTAAGATCAGCCTGCACACATAAATTGGTAGTACAATAGCATACAAAAATGTTTCAATTTTTTTTTTTATATAATTATAATTTTGTCAATCGATTCATGTCAATAACCATTTAGCTTGTTCAAATGTTACGTACTTCAGGCATTTACATATTTCTGTTGAAGTGAGTAGAGACTAAAATGAGTACAAGTCATTCATGGTCCAAAAATCTGCCTTTTCTCTAAAAAAATATGATAAATAATGATAAACTTCACGAAACTTAAATTATTCATGTTATTCCACTTTTGTACGAGTCATACCTAAAAAATGAAATTTGCTATAGATCTATTCCATAACTTTGACATTAGCCTACTTTCTTTGCAAACATTGGATTATGAATACATGTATATATCATCATTTTCAACAAAAACCTCGTAACTGCAGCTTAAAACAATCTGCAGTTACAAGGTATTTGTTGAAAAGTATCTATATGAAATATTATAATACCTTCATAAGACAGCTTCAAACTTTTAGGAAAGCAGACAAGTAAGGCCCATATTGAACACAACTGCATACGCTTGTCCTTCATCAATAATCTATCACAAAATCGCACTTGTGTCAGTCTGTGTATATCCGAAGCTCCAGCATTTGCCATCAAATTGTCTGCACACTTTCCATTATGAGCAATCACCAGGTAATCGAAATATCCATATTGATCCACCTTCCATTTTCTTATAGACTGTTCCCAAAATACAGTTTTTACCCATGATGCACCTTTAACATTCAATGATGCTGCAAGGCATTTTGGGATATCTCCCATTCCATTCACACCTACAAAAGCTTGAGTAAGTTTTTTATCAGGTGTAAATACACCTTTGTGTAAATTACCAAGTTTTCCTGTCCATTCTTTCACAGCACCTTTTCTGTGTAGAAATGAGACAATCTTTGCGAATCTTGAATCACTGACAGTAAAGTATTGAGCTGAATGATCAAATGTACACATTTGTCCGTCGACAACCACCTGCCTGGAGGAACATCGACCACCTGGCGCAAGTCTTCCTGAAACAAATAAGAAGATATGTTGGAGAAACAATGCCCACATACATAACAAACGAAGCTAAATCTTATCACACTCAATTTCTCGGACTTTTTACAAAGTAAAGTACAAACTTTGATTTGATTTTATTGGGGTTTTACTCTGTTTTCAACTGCTATGGTCATATTGCGGTGACTGGAGCACCTAACCATGGATTCCTGTCATTTCTCATACTATTACTACCACAACTTCCTAACCGAGCCTCAAGCTGCTTGCCCACATAGGACGAGTATCAAACCATTGAAGGGTGACAATTTTGTCAGAAAGGATATTTGCCGCAGCACAGGATTGAACCCGGAAACTCTACAGTGAGAGGCAGATGCGCTGTCAACTATGCTATTGCCTCAGCGTAAAACTGGTTGCATATTAAAATTATTCTGTATATGTTTGCAGAGCTATCTTCATCAATTACTACAATGCAATATTTCCAACTGGTCCAAGATAGTACAAAATGAAAAAATTGCTTGTCGCAAGTTGAAGCAATTTCTCCTTGTCCATGTTATTTTCCAAAGCCTTGTAGGGGCTTCAAAAAAGAGTCATTACTCATTTACTGTTTTCCAACCAAGACCTGGGGTCCTGGTTTTGACATCGATAAGGCTTGGGAAAACATTGAGGCAAAAGAAGAAAATGCTGACAATCAGCATTTTCTCCTTTTGTCTCAATATTTTCTTAGCTATATTGTACAAAATTTCTTTCTATTTCAATGTCCATTTTCCTGTCTTCCGCAACTTTCAAATTGGACCAACCCTAAATTTTGCCGTTTGGGAGAGGGTTAAGTGGTAATCAAATCATTTGAAATACTTACCAGTATCAAATACTGTTGTATTATTTATTCCAAGTTGAGCGAGTCTGTTAGCACACACCAACCCAGATATCCCACCACCAATAACTGCCACTGAATTGGAACCCATACTTGTCATGCTACCCGACATGGCTGAAAATAAACTCTATTGTTAGAACAACATAGAAGAGGAGGTAAAGCATCAAAAACTCTTGATTAAGTTATCCGTAGTTGAGCGAGTCTGTTAGCACACACCAACTCAGATATCCCACCACCAATAACTGCCACTGATGTAGAGCCCATACTTGTCATGCTACCCGACAGCTCTGAAAATAAATTATCTATTGTTAGAACAACAGATAAGAGGAGGGAAAATATCAAAAACTCCTGATTAAGTTATCCCTAGTTGAGCGAGTCTGTTAGCACACACCAACCCAGATATCCAACTACCAATAACGGCAACTGAAGCTGACCCCATACTTGTGATGCTACCCGACATGGCTGAAAATAAACAGACTATTGTCAGAATAACATATAAGAGGAGGGAAAATATCAAAAACTCTTGAATAAGTTATCCCTAGTTCAGCAAGTCTGTTAGCACACACCAACCCAGATATCTCACCAACAATAATGGCAACTGAAGCTGACCCCATACTTTTGATACTATCCGACATGGCTGAAAATAAAAAGACTATTGTCAACGACACAGCAACAGATTTAACTTATAACAAGATGGCAAAAATTTTGACTGGTCTAAACGCAAAGATGTTTCAGACGACAATTTCATATGCATACCATTTTACATGTTTCGGTCTTTCGGACTCTTTCCTTGTTGAAAACATTGTGGGAAATGAAGAAATTGCTTGTCTCAAGCAATTCTTCATTTTCCACAATGTTTTCAAAAGCCTTTACTTTGTGGGGCATCCAAAAGCGTCAATGTGTGGGAAAGGGTTAACACTTCAGGGCTTTTCTTCCTTCTGTAACAGAGGCCGAAATTTGGTGGCTTCCCAATTAGAAAATGGCTCCTTTTTTTCCCAATTTCAAAGTAAGAATTTCCCAATTTTCAAAACTAAAATTCCAAAAAATTTGAAAATATATAATGATTAATTACCTACTGGCAATTCAAGTATAACAAAAAGCAGTGTGTGCTCTATAATTCAGTTATTCTGGTTATAAAGTTTTGTTTAAGATTTTTTTTCTCGTTTGAACATATATTCTCCTGTTTGTTCTTTTTCCCAATTTGACCAAAATCACCCTAAAAATTTCCCAAAATGACTGACCAGGGCCCCTTCCAAATTTTTGGAAGAAAAGCCCTGCCCTTTCCCGAACAAGACCTGATTTTGATGTCCGCAATAGAATATGCTTGGGAAAACATGTTTTTTCTCCTTTTGCCTAAAAATTTTCTGAACCATTATAATCTTCTCCTTGCTTCTGCTTCCTGTAATTACCCCTTTCCCTTGATCAAATCAAAGCTGTTTCAGATGACAAAAACATTATGCTGAGGTAGAAAATGTGTATTCCAATATTCTTTTAATTGAGGCATTGAGGCAAAATGAAGCCAAAAAGGGAAAATGTTGATTTTTAGCATTTTCTTCTTTTGCCCAGGCTTTCACTTGTAACCAGGTCCTGTTTGTGTAAGGGTTGAAGCCTCTTTTAACTCCAATTTTCATATCACACGGCTGGAACGCCTAACCATGGATTATTTCTCTTGTCAATATTAAAACATCCTTTCCGCATCTCCAGCTGCTAGCCCTCAAAGTCTTGTACTCTTTTCTATTCTATTCTGGCTTTACGATTACAATTCCCCCAAAAAATGACTCACAATTTGCTGGTAGCTTTTGCAACCACAAGCAAAAAGGCAAATTCACTTGCAATCTGGTTTTGTTGTAAAGGTGTTCATTTTGAAAAATAAAAGCACAATATGCTGCATAATTTAAAGGACATGTCCAAAACCTAGTACAATTAGTCAATATTTGGAACTTGTTTTGTATGCTTTTTTAGCCTGCATGAATTTTATAGAACTTGTGGGTGGAGAATATTTTTACGCTGGCTAAAAAAATCTAGTGTCAGATAGAATCAATAGCAATTTTTAATTTAACTAGCAATTTAACAGCGTTTTTTCTCCTTCTTTGGACGGGTCCGTAAAAAGGACCTGTTCCCAATGCCAAATAGTGTATATTTTTCCCAAAATCTGGAATGAAAATTCCCAATGCAAAAGTTATTTCTTCTTTTTGAAAGAAAACTTAATCATCCCCTATTATATGTTGAGAGAAAAAAATATCCAGAGGCAAACTGAAAGTCCCTAGTATAGTTGATTTCATATAGTTAACTATGCACAGGGCTCAATTTTTGTTGCAGTCTGTGATGAAAATATTTTCCCAATTTTTGACAAAACAACGCAATTTTCCCAATTTGTCTGGTCTCGGACCCGTTCCCAAAACTATGAGAAAAAACACTGCATATTGCCAGTATGCAAGTGGAAATTCGAGCCCTGCAGCAAACATTGGTGGGAGACAATGCATTATCAGATGGGATGTTTGAAGCACCCAAAGATCGAATCAGGGACGCTGAATGTGTTGCTTGCTTGTCCAATAAATAGTACGTAGTCCAAGAACAACCTCCATTAACAGGGATCAAACTTGGCACAACTCGGCTGACTCCCTATATCTCACAGACATTGAAATTGCTCTTGACATAACTCTACCATGATACAGTCATGCAGAAATAATCTGTTTCATCACTCAAATGGTCATTGGCCATGATTGGGCATCAAAGTGAAAACAAGTAGTTCTGTTCTAATTTACAACATTCTTCAAGTTGTTGCTCTACCTTATTCAAAATAAGACAAAACTAGGTGGGAGATTGTGGAGATGAAACACCATTGATGTCCCTTGTCTTATCAGACTTATAAATGTGTAAATCTGAAACTCTGCTTTACATAACAAGAGGGTTATCTCCCTTGTATAAATCATTGAAATAAATCGGATTTTTTGTACATTTGAAACAATGACATGCGACAGAAAGTCAACCTGTACAAGAAGTATCTTTAAATATATCAGTATACCTGTTTTGGGGACACTTTGTTCCTTCCTTTGCAAGATATGTCGATATTTCTGTACAATTTTAACTTCAAGATTTCATGGGCGCGTCCATCTTGCCCGTGACAGCAATTTTGTTGTTGTTGTCGCTATTAATTTTATCCGTAATTCAATATTATTTCAAGTACAATCGCATGTTAAGTTTTTTTTTATTTTATGAAATATAATCAAGCTATCAGATTTTTCTCTTTTCTTAATTTATTTATTTTTCTTCTTATAGGAATGCGGAAGTGAAAGTCCGAGACAAAAGGTGAAAGGTCATTGTTGTAATGGAGTTTACGATATTCTGAGGACTGGGACAATGAGACTGTTTATCACATTCATCAGTGTATTTCATGTGGGAAAGTCGTAACTCTTTAACACAATGTTCTCATTGTCATAATGTAGCTTCCGATTAAGCTACGACAGACTTCAATGAAAATTGAAATTCCATCAATTTTTGACAACAAATTTTCAGTTTCACATGAAATAACAAGTTGACAATAAAAACAAACATTGGGCCTGGATTAAAATTTCGCGAATGTATTTTCTGTGAAACTTCTTTATGACTTGTTCACCATGATTTGATGGCGTCACCCGACTCAAGACGCCAAAAACCAGTGCCAGTTCCCAGAGTTACGCGTTCCTCAGAAAACTCGCCAAGAAATAACAACAACATGGCAGATCCAACATCGATCGGTTCACGGTCCGCCCAGGCGATGGCAGCTGCGGCAATGTCAATGAGAAACCAGCAACAATTGAATGATGTGAAAGCGAAAACGGTTTTGAAAGAGGCAGTAGACGCGGTCGTGAACAGTTTTGCCAAACATACCCAGGGATATGGGAGAGGTGGGTATATTTGTCTTATTTAACCCATTCCCAAACTGCGAAATTTTAGATTCCTTCAACATAGCTGCTACAGATGACAAAATTGTTGTTGATGAAGAAAAGATATGTGAACAAAATAACACAGAAAATATTGAGGCAAAAGCAGAAAATGCTGATGACAACATTTTCTGCTTTTGCCTCAATGTTTTCTCAAGCCTATTTTGTTGGGGACATCAAATCTAGGTCTTGTTTTGGAAAGGGATTACTAATGAAGTGTCAGAGGACTTAAATGTTGAGTAGCGTAGCTGCAGTGGATCCAGGTTTTCTGATTGATTGATTGATTTATTGGGGTTTTACACCGTTTTCAACTACTAAGGTCATATCGCGGCTGGAGCACCTAACCATGTATTCCTGGCGTTTCTCATACCAGTACTACCACAACACCCTTACAGAGCCTCCAGCTGCTCCCCCACATAGGTTCACGATATCAAACCATTGATGGGTGACATTTTTGTCAGTAAGGGTATTTGCCGCGGCCGGGTATGGAACCGGAGACCTCTCAAATGAAAGGCAGATGCGCTTCCAACTGCGTCATGGCCGCGGCCCCAGGTTTGAGATGGTTTGAACATACAAATAGGAGTGGGAGGGTAAGGATTTTATTCCTCCTTTTACACAATTTTTTTTATGAATTTATGCTTGAAAATTAAAAGATTAAGCCCCCAAACCTCCTCTGAATCCATCACTGATTAGTAAGTGCAGTTACTACAGTATAGCTTGCACAGGGGTCGATTTAACCGCTAGTCCGCTAGCCCGAGGCCAGTTGAATTTACCTCGGGCCAGTTGAACATGCCAGAAGCAAGCCCGTTTGGCCAGTTGAAATTATGCCTTAGTCATAAAATTGTTTTGTATAGAAAATTAGTTGTATCCAGTTAGAAAACGTAATGGTTAGGCTGCATATCTTGGCAACAATGTTTAATTTTGCTTCGTTCATGCATGCTCCATTAATTGAAATATGTTTACTAGATATATCTAAATTGAATATTTCAGTTTACAAATCGTGTACGCCCGTTGTTAAGTCTTTTTCCGCCGATACGATTTTCAATAACAAAATTTGTAGGGCTACTGGGAGTAACTGTATCTTTGTACTGAGATATTCACAAATCTAATGAGAAAATCGAGTACAAATAATCAACACTTCAGCAATGGATGTATCGCGATCTTTGACCAAAGATAACAATCAAGTAGTTTTCTGCAAAATATCACAGGAAATGATAAAGAAGTGAAGTTAAATTATGGTTTTAATTTCTACAAACCTTTTATCAGATTATGGGTAATTATTTCCTTTCGTGCACTACTGTGTTATATCCATAATTCACTTTCAGAAATAGAAATTCACATACACACAAATACTTAGCTGCAATATCGTAGCCACAAACTTGATAATGGGTAAACCCAGATCAAAATTCAAAAAGGTTTCGGTTACATTATTGCAACTAACACAATTTACTGAGTAAAGGAATTGGATACTTGCACAGACGGATTTTTATGAAAGCAAATTGCACAATAAAATGTGTTGTTCCGAGTGAAAATTGTTTGCAATTCCAATGCTAGGATGCTCAAGTTTACATGCATATCCTTTGTCTAGAATCCAATCACATGTAAGCATAAAAAAGAGTAAATTCCTTTGTCCACACAAATTACTGTAAGCCTTCGAAAACAGTCAATTTCCAACACATATTGATTTTCCATAAATAGGGTTTTCTTTGATCTAATGGGTGGTTCAGTTTTACATGACGTCACCACTCGTGACCCTTATCTTTAAACAGCACTTAATCTGTTGTGTCTTTTTTCTACCAAATGAGCAGGAACTCTGATGTATTTCAGATCAATTGTGCTCAACTTTTTACCGCTTTTTGAACTGGAATTGAATCTGAAAGAGGGTGCAATCCAAAAAATGCTACTTGAGCTCAAACCCCCTTTTTTAATTCCAAAATGTAGAAGAAATGGAGAAAAAAAATCTAGCTTGGTTAGTATGATAATTCTTCATCAATTAGGCTTTAAAAGCTAGAAATTGTTTTGGATAGGGTAAAAGCTGAATTCATAATAGTATTTTCTGTTCAATTAAGAGCTATATATTTTTAACACACCTTTTATCTTTGCCAAAATTTATGTCCACCTTATATTATTTGACATGGCCATTTCTCTGCATCACCCTTAAATATGACTTTTGGAACAGTCTAGATTTTTGCAATGGGATAGGTGACATACACAATATAATACAGTTTATGAAATTAGTCTCCCTATTTTAATTTTGCAGCTTCCCCTCTCATGAACAATATCCTGTCAGTCTGTCTGATGAGCCTAAGTTAGATTCTGACTATAAGTCAGATAACACGTATTCTGATGAGGAGGACAATCAGTATATTCAATTAAGGAAAGAAGCTTTAATAGAGAAAAGCCCATTATCTGCTTTAAAAACTTCTAACAGGGGAGTTTAGGCATTGTTAATAACCATTATACAGTGCACTCCATGTATAACGAGATCGTCGGGATATCGCTCGATGCCGCGTTAAAGTCATGTCTCGCTAAAGCCGAATTGCAACAGAACGCAAGAAAAATTTCCACTTGCCCATGTCTACTTTCGCTTTCACCGGAAGTGAACTATGGCACATTTATAACCTCCGTTTTAGAGAGCATAAATAGATAACTCTTGTTACTTGAATACACACCACTAAAAGTAAAATACGAACATTACACTGTACAGTTTATAAATGCGTTAAAAATACAAATGTTTATGTACAATAACATAACATTTTTTTTATTTGAAAAACATGATTTTTCATTATATTAAACGTGAAATCCTCTTCTACTTCTTTCATGGTTTCAAATTTCAACACTAAGGAAATAGCTTTCCGCTTTTAGTAGTGTCTCCCGTATTTTCCAAATTCTTGAATACATATCGGTGTAAGAGCAAATGCTTATAACTCCAGCTGGATTAAAGTTGGAGTTACGATGTTTTGCAATAACACTTTGTCAATGTGACAATAGGTAGATCGGAACGTGTTAATCCGATAATTGATCGACAATTACCTTGAAATGTTATTGCCCACGACACGCTTTAGGACGTAGGAAATTAGGTGTGAAAAATACAGACGGGGCTAGGGAAATTATGCTTGCAGACGACACGCTTTGTGATCAAACCTCGTTAATATGTGTGAAAATAGAGTCGGGACCAAGGAAATATGTACGCTATAGCCGATTTTTCGCTCAAACCAATCTCGCGGTAGCCGGTGTAAAACGAAAGGAAAATAGAAGGGAAATGACAGGGACTTTGTACTGTATTCGTTATAGACGGTATCTCGTATTACCCGAACTCGTTATAGATGGAGTGCACTGTATTTAGAATTTGTTTTATTGACAACATAAACCTGTTATGTGCAATTTTTGTCATGCTTTTTTCACCATATTTCCTCATAAAAATTTTGGACCAGTGACAAACAAGTTGGGCCAGTTACTTTCCATCTTAACTGGCCCTACTGGCTAGTTAAAAATTCACCCTTAAGTCGACCCCTGCTTGCATGTTCTTTTCCTAAGTAAAACACTAGCCCACCGCAGTGAAAAATGAATTGCTAGTGCTCACTGGAAAATCAAGATGATCGCCCGTTGCGACCCATGCGATATTCCAAACAAAACTCTGGGCTTCTCGCTGGTACAGGAAGGGTAATGAAGATGAGTGAAAAATCAGGTTTAAAATCGTGGTAATCAGCATTTTCTCCTTTTGCCTCAATGTTTTTTTGCCTTATTGTTGATGAATTCTGTCTTTGTTAACGTTCATTTTGTGGTCTGCAACAGCTTTCAAATTGAACCAACCTTTAATAGGGAACGATTTTATCCAGTTTATCGGGATATAATTTTGGAGAAATTCGGACAAACAATTTTTCGGTCTGTGTTATAAAATCTTCTAATTACTGCTTGATTCAAGCTTAAATAGTTATGAGATTTTACAATCAATACTGATGGTTTAGCAATACATAACGGTAAACCAAGTCTATTTAAGTATTTTTAGCACAAAATTAATTGCTATTTTTTGTCACCTGGGAAAAGGTTAATGAAACCCTTGCCCATCGGAATGACAAGGATTCTAGTAAGACTAAATAAGCATATTTATAGGGTATAAATGTTGAATGGTTCATTTGATTTGAAAGGATGAGATGTAATAGCCTTTTGATGTCTTTACTTTTCACAAGATGGTGGTTAGAATAAAATAAAGGTCAAGTAAGGGTCATCAGGCAGTGTTTTTTTTCCTTCTTTAACTAGTACCGGCAAACGGCACCTGTCCCAATTCGCATCGGCACCTGTCCCAATTCGTATCGGCACCTGTCCCAATATGAATATCTACCGTTTCTAAAGATCATATGCCGTTCCCAATCGCCAGTGCCCTTTATAGGGGGCTAGAAATAGCCAAATAACTGCTTGATTACCTTTAATTTGCGTTGACACACATCCAAACAGTTTATGTCTGGCAATGGTTTGCGAGAAAATCAATAATTACACATATGATCAGTGCCGTATATACCCACTGTGCATTCAATAAATCACACCACTTTTCTTATCTTTGTACCGTATATACCCCCTCACAAGTGGTACTGTATATACTCGCTTACAAGACTCCCTTTTTATCTAGATAAAAGGCATGTTGGTATTCTCCTTTTAATCAAATTCTTTATGTATTTCAAAGATTGCCTTATAGTTTAACACTCTTCTGCAACTTATTTAACCCTTTCCCTAATGAGAAAATTTTCCAGTTGAGATTTTTTTGGTCGAATCAAAATTAACAAGAGAAGCAGTCTCAACTTCAGTGATCTTAAAATAGAAAATGAAATACATGTACTTTAAGTCTTATGTGAAAACATTTGTAATTTGAGAGCAAAGAAGAAGTTAAGGTTATTGGCATTTTTTTTACCAAAATGGTTTCCCAAAGAAACAAATATTTGGAATGGTCCAAATAGATAGGACATTTCAGATGACAAAATTCATGTTATTTTAAATTATTTTGGTAAGGAATTTGTGAACTATGATAATGTTTAGAGAGAATAGAAGCAAATACTGAATTTCAGCATTAAAGCTAGATCACTATATAGCTAGTAATTTTCCTGATAAAACCTAGTCATCAAAATCCTTTGTGGTGCAGAATATGGCATCTAATTATGTACAGATAAGATGCATTTTAAAGATTCACTACTTATCAAATATATTACTAGAACTTTTCCCAATTTGAAGATTTCACGACGCAATAAATTCCCAATTTCAAGATTTCGCGACTCAAAAAATTCCCAATTGTAGGGGTACAGGAACCTTTCCCAATTGGTGAAAAAAAACGCTGTCAGGTTAATTTTGGTATGGAAAGTGTTGATACTTCCCAAATGACATCAGTTTCAACCCTTTCCCAAACGGCAAAATTTTAGAGTGGTCCAATTTGGAAGCTGCTGCAGACGACAGAATCAATGTTGATAATGATAGCTTTTGTGTTTGAAATTGCTCAGAAAATATTGAGGCAAAAGGAGAAACTGCTGGTATTCAGCAGTTTCTTCTTTTGTCTCAATGTTTTCCCAAGTCTATTCTATAGATCAGGGACGTCAAAACCAGGTCTTGTTTGGGAAAGGGTTAATCCAGTTGTAGAGAATCCATTCCAAAATATTGATGTTTTTTTTATGCCCACACAAGATGAAGGCTTCTTCATTTCCCAAAATGTTTTTTTCCCAGAAAAAAAAACAAAGGATGTAAAATTTCATGCACAACTTGGATAATATCATTTATGATTGTATTATCTATCAAAAGTTTGAAGGCCAGAAGCAAAAGGTCGCAAATGGTAGACTAGAAATGAGTCATAAAGTTTAACAGTGAGCTGAAATTTATGACCTTTTGCAACACCACTGTAAATGCATATCATGACTTTTCTTCCAAAACCTGGTAAATACAGCTTGTTTGAAGCTATAGTTACAAGGTTTTGGAGGTGAAGCTGTAATATGATCATCATACACACTTAAAGTAATTTTGCAACAAACCCGGGAATACAATGTCTTAATGGTGTTGGCTAATTTAGGAAATGGCAAATTATGCCCTTTAGGCCCATTTTAACAAATATACAACAAAAGAAAATATGAAGCGGACAATATTATAGGATGGTTAAATGGCCTTAGTTATAAATAAAATTACCCGTATAAGGTTACATATTGAACAAAACTGTGAAATACCGAAGTAGAATTATATCTGATTCATACGTCCCTTTCTCAATTGTAATGTTATACTTGTTAACCTTTGCCAAACAGTGAAGCAAAACCCAGATCTATAGCTCATTCAGTAACATGGGAGTCTGTCAATCCAGGAGTCATGGATTCCAACACTTGCTGAGCCAATTACATTTCTGACATTTGACAAAAAGTCATTTGTCTCTCAACATCTGATGGATGAATTGTTCTGAGATCATCTAAGTGAGAGAGCAGCTGGAAACTCAGTTTTGATATTGTTGTACATAGGACTAGCAAGAGAAATGCAAGGAATCTATGGTTAGGTGCCCCAACATTCGCGATATAACCAAAATATAGTTGCAAGTGGCATGATTCTTAAAAAAAATCATCTGATAATTTGTTAAGTCCCATTCAATTAAATAAACAACAAAAATTGGGAAGTGTCCGCCAACCAAATTTGTAGATGTTATGGCCTGATTATTTGGTAGTGACTGAGGTGTAACATGATTTGTTTGAAAGAATTTTGTCCATTGAAACTTATCAAAATTCATCTAGATTCAATTAGCCTTATTTGAAATTGATACTTACTAAATAATTCAGTTTTGAACAGCTTTTCCTTAATATTTAGAGAAAACATCTGAAATTACAAGGTAGAATAGTGCAAAGGAATTATTTGTAGATATTCCAATTGTCCAGAACTCTGAGGATTTAGTTTTCTATCTTGATAAACCTGTCAGGTTAGGGCACAGGAATGTCGGACAAAATCCCCTTAGGACAAAATCCCCTCGGTCACTTTTTGCACAGGCGGACAAAATCCCCTCGATAGAATTAAAAAGGCGGACAAAATCCCCTCAGTAGATATACTAAGGCGGACAAAATCCCCTCGATGAAATGTCTAGGGCAGACAAAATCCCCTCGGTCGAATTATTAGGGAGGACAAAATCCCCTCGGTAGAATTAATAGGGCGGACAAAATCCCCTCAGTAAAATTACTAGGACGGACAAAATCCCCTCAGTACGTAGGTAAGTAGGTAGAGTCGCCGGTAGAAGCGATTTATTAATGCATGGTCATAGAACTAATCAAATTTGATTATGAAATATTTTAATAAAGTCATCTGCGGCGTGACTGACTAAGTTGAAATATTTGAAAATCAAAATTGCTTGTTTTTCTCTGGGTGCTTCCACCATGGATGCGTCCTTGTTGAAGGAGTCTATCACTGTCCATATGGAGGGGTTCGAGTGTCCAACCAACTTCTTGAAGCCTTTGTTCCAGCCCTCGCAAATGTTGTTTGTCCGGGTTGTCCTGTGCCCCTTATAGAGTGCATGTTTGAGTGCACAAATAACCAATTTAAATGATTTTAATTTCATTATACCCTCCTTTGATTAGTCGTGTGCCGCTAAACAAGTATATATTTGTGTGTTTTAATGACCAATTACTTTAATAATTAGTTGATCGGTCTTTAACTGTGGTATACTTCTGATTTCTAGAGGTGTAAAAAACAAACAAAGACGAAAATGAATCATTGTTCATTTTGTCTTAGTCTAATATATCAAGTAAAACATTTCTAATATATTACGAATAACTCGAAAACAATACAATACAATGAACATCTTAAAAATGGTTCGAGGGGATTTTGTCCGCCCAAATAATTCTGCCGAGGGGATTTTGTCCGCCCTAATAATTCTGCCGAGGGGATTTTGTCCGCCCTAGACTTTTCATTGAGGGGATTTTGTCCGCCCAGTAAATTTCACCGAGGGGATTTTGTCCGCCCTAGTAATTCTACCAAGGGGATTTTGTCCGCCCTAAACATTTCATTGAGGGGATTTTGTCCGCCTATGCAAAAAATGACCGAGGGGATTTTGTCCTAAGGGGATTTTGTCCGGTTACCGGGCACAGCTATGTCCTTGGGCAACAACTTGTAAATGAATGAACTTCTGTGATGATTACAGAGCTGAGAGCGACATAAACACCAGTACCAACAAACAGGCTATCTTACTAATATTGACAGTAGAAGACAGTAGTCAAGTAAAACATCCTGGGGAGAAATCTATAAAAGTTAATCCTCTTATTGTAATATTTTACAGTGTCATGTCACTGTTCTTTGAAACTTAGAACTGTCCAATAAAACAGGCTTTTGTAGTTTGTATGGGGATCACAGTATGTAGCAGATGGGGTATTATAACATCTGGAGCTTCAAATGTTATTGGGTTTTCCCAAATAGCAAAAATTTAGACTGATCCAAATAGGAAGAACTTGCAGATGACACAAGTTGTTGAAATTTTAAAGTTGTACATTTTTCTGCTAATGACCTTGTAAAAACAAACTGTGGGAAATGATGATATTGCTTATCACAAGCAATTTCATCAAAACGTGTCATTGTGCAGGAATGAGTGTATCTAATTATCCCATCCCAGATTCCACCTATCAAATCTGGCATAAATTTCTTTAAAAAACATTTTCTTCTTTTCTCCCCGTTGCTTTTCCAGGACACACTTACTGACTTAGAACAGTCATGTAATATTGATTTAATCCTACAGCACCTTCTAATTAGTCAGCCTCGCCCTGAATCATCACCCTGAAGTTGAGTTATTGCTATAAATTGTTTTGGACAATGCATGTCTCATATATTTGACATGGCTATTATTTACAGTGGACAAATGTTTCGTATTCAACCTGTTGACCAACCAGCTTTCATGTTCCTAACTAAAGAAAAGGTAGCCAAAATATCACTGTAAAAAATAACTAAAAGTTAAATTATCTTTCAGTATTTTCTGCTTAAGTTTAAATGGTTGGTATTTGCCAACTTTGAAAATTACTCTGAAATGCTTTTGAAAGGGAAGACCTTTCTAATAATACACAATTCTCATTCCGTTTGTTTCTACTTTTGATTTTTATATCAAAATTAGAATTTATCAAAATTGGAAATAGTTTTCAAGAAACCTTTGAATCTATAATATTCAATTTGCCTCCTTGAACTACAGTGTTCTCCCCAGCCCAATAAGCTGTATCGGCCCCACTACAGCTTCATGTTTATCAGTGTAATGCCCCTACAGCTTCAAAACTACCCCACATCTTAATTTCTTCAAAATGATCACTAAATAGTAGACATTTATATGTATTTCACATCAAAAACTGACAAAAGTGCATTTTTTTTTTATTAAAATGCAATAATTCTGTATAAAACATAATGGGAAAAGGAGAAATTGCTCAAATTGAGCAATTTCTTCTTTTCCCATTATGTTTTTATTCACAATTATTTGCAAGAACACAATGCTTTTCAAGGTAAACCGATTCTTATTATTTGCCACTACAGCTTCAAATTATTCTGTGGAGAACCCTGACTACCAAAGAATTTATGATTTACATACAAAATCTTCAAAAGCTTTCAATTTATTGTATGTATCGAATAATCCTTGAAACAAACACTTGTCAAGTATTTCAGAGTTTTTGTAAAATCTTTATCAAGTACCCTTCAGGGGTTTTTCCCTTTCCCTTAACAATCTTATTAACTTTTAGATGACCTGATTTTAAAAATGGTTTGGAAGTCATTGAGACAAAAGAAGAAAATGCTGATAATCAGCATTTTCTCCTTTTGCTTCAATTCATTCTTTGTCAAAAAAAATCAAATATTATACAGGTATAAACTTTTATTTCGTTGTCATTATGTTCAGGCTTCGGTTTTAGACCTGTCTAATATCTAGTATATCAAGTACCCTTAAGTGTCTAAGTAGTAAATTATTCAGAAGTGTGAATTATACTGGTCTTATTTTCTGTTTTATTAGGCCATGGGCTATAAATTCAAGGAATTCTCTACATTAATCAATTCAAATCCTGTTTTATTAGGTCCTCGAGTCATTTCTAATTAATAATGCAACAAAATGGGCAAAATCAAAATGTGGATGATTACATATCATCCTGCTTTCCTAGACAACCTCCGGTTGGATTTATAAATTTTTGTGCAGAGCTCCGATAGCTCAGACTCAGTGATGTCAGAGTCTGTCAATCCACCGGTTGTGAGTTTGAACCTCATCTTGGATGATATCCAGTCCGGCATTTGACAAAAGTCATTTGTTTCTCACCAATGGCTGTTAATCATCTATAAATGTGAGAGAGCAACTTGAGGCTTGGTTTGGATATTTGTTAGAGAAAGATCAGGAATCTTTGGTTAGGTGTTCCAGCTGTCGAGATATGACCATAGTACTTGAAAGAGGCGTTAAGCCCTAATCAATCAATCAATCTTAAGGTTTGACTTACCGTCCTATATCTGATAAATTGAGAAAACAGGAATTTAACCCATTACCACACAATGACTCTTTTTGACTCCCTACAAGATAATTAATGGCTTTGGAAAACATTGTGGGAAATGAAGAAATTGCTTGTGACAAGCAATTTCTTCATTTTCCACAATGTTTTCTATCCAAAGAGACAACAAAATTTAAATTTCATTCATTTGAAATTGTCGTCTGCAACATCTTTGAATTTTGGGACAACCTAAAATATTGTCGTTTGGTAATGGGTTAAAGAAGAAAATCCAATGTACTGATACCCAACATTTCATGGTTTGCCTCTAAGGTTTTCTATTTAACCCTTTCCCAAACGGCAAAATATTAGGATGATCCATTTCCAAAGCTAATGCAGCCATCAAAAATAGGTGGCCAAAAAGACTGGAATTGTGTAAAATATAGCATAGAAAACATTGAGGCAAAAGGAGAAACTGCTGGTTATCAGCAGTTTCTTCTCTTGTCTCAATGTTTTCCTAAGCCATTTATAACCAGGACGTCAAAATCAGGTCTTGTTTGGGAAAGGGTTAACTTTGAATATTATCTTGCATAAGTAACATGCAGCAATTTAACTGACATCTAAGCTGCAAAGTTCAGAAAAGCTTATGAAAAAGTAATGTTTTTGAAATTTCTGTATTTTCAGTGAATGTGGTTGAAGCTTTACAAGAGTTTTGGCAGATGAAGCAAGAGCGAGGTGCGGATCTAAAGAACGGAGCATTGGTTGTGTATGAATCCCAGCCCTCAAATACTCCACCTTATGTTTGTTTTGTTTCTCTACCAGGGGGTAGCTGCTTTGGAAGCTTTCAGGTAGGTCTATTTCAATCATTGTAATGATTTAAGATAAATAATAAAACAAACTTGAACAAGGAGTCGACCAACTCTATGTTTAATAAATAAGAGCAAGGGGCAGATCTAAAGAAAGGAGCATTAGTTTTCGTATGAATCCCAGCGGTAGAATACCCCTCCCTATGTGTGATTTGTGTCGCTATCAGGGGGGAGCTGCTTTGGAAGTTTTCAGGTAAAGTAATGTTTAAAATTGTTGAAAGCATCAAATGAATAAACTTAGAACATAACATAAGGGTTTTTTCACAATATCTTTTTCTGGTAGCGCACATACTGGTAATTTGTCACACCTATTTGTCATTTTGAAAATGATACAAATAAATCAATACAAATATATAGATATTTATAAAAGCAGAATGGACCCAGAATGGGTCAACCAGATACATGTAACACAACAATGTACAGGCAGAAAGTTAGAAAAATTTAGTTTATTCAGAAAATCATCTCCCAATTTGGACTTTCCGGGTTGTCCAATTTTGTGAGAATATTGGTAAATGCATGTACCGGTATTTGTCATGCAAAGGACAAAGATTAAAGAGAGAAAATATGTCAAAGGGGAATTTTCTTTTCACCAATAAATAGTTGAAGGTATTTACTGCTACCAATAATTGTATCGGCAATTCAATAAATTATTATTGAGCATCTAAACCACTGTAACTTCGGCTTATACAAGCTTTAGTTACAGTGTTTTAGATGTTCAATATTTAACCCTTTCCCAAACGACAAAATTTTAGTGATCCACTTCAAAAACTGCCACAAATGACACAATGGGTGTTATTAAAGATAGGATTTGTGTAAAATATGACACAGAAAATAGAGACAAAAGGAGAAACTGCTGGTTATCAGCAGTTTCTTCTTTTGTTTCAATGTTTTCCCAAGCCTTTTCTATAAGGGACGTCAAAACCAGGTCTTGTTTGGGAAAGGGTTAAATTGGTGATATGCGGTATTAGATAAAGTAAACAGATAGGCTTAAAGAATTTGCTTTTCAATATCCCTTTAAATTTATGGTATTATAAAATATATTGAACTTATTTTATTAGGCATTCTGTGTTATCAACTATGGGTATATAGTTTATGATAGACCATTTTGAATTCTTTTGTGTCTTTCCCACGAGAATAATTGGGTCAATGACCATAACATTGAGAGCTTTAATAAACATTGAGGAAAGAGAAGAATATCCTGTTGCATGTAAAGTTTCTTAAATTCCTGGAAATAAAGCATTTTGATATCTTTTGAAAAAAATCCTCTTATAATGTTACTGTCCTTGAAAACGAAAAGAAAGATAAGATCTGAAAATCTTATTAAAATATGCCATAAGCTATTCAATTTTGTTTTAATACAGGCAAGTTTAAAAAAAATGTGACCATTCACTTTTTACATGCCACGGCTTTTACAGAGAAACATATTCAACCAAATCAAAGCTAAAAAGATGTGTTATTGTGTCTATATACTGGGTACCAAGTTTAAAGAAAATCGCTTCACAAATAAAAAAGATATGTCATTAAAACACGTCAAAAATGTCAGGAGTGAAACGTTTTTGTGTGACACTTAACACTTTTACCAAGTTTCTAAGCTATGGTAAATAAAAGACAGTGACAGGATACTACAATAAGCACTTGTAATTCATAAAACAACATGTGCATCATCATCTTAAAATTACCTTTTTATCTTATCTTCATTGGTTTAGGATGTGGAGCCTGTTTTATACAATACCCCTCTGAATTTTATGTCAGGAGTGAAACACTTTTATTTTTCAAAATGTGTTCTCATTTTTAGCTCCACTGGCCTTCAGGCCAGCGGGCTATTGTCATGGCGCTGTGTCCGTCGTGCGTGCGTCCGTCCGTCCGGTCGTCAACTTTTTCTTTAAAAATCTTCTCCTCAGAAACCACTGGATGGATTTCTATCAAACTTCACAGGAATGATCCCTAGGTGGTCCTCTATCAGATTCCTAATTTTAATTCTGATTGAAGTAGAAAGTCTGGAGTTATCTGCCCTTGAATTAAAAAATGGCTGTTTTGACTTTGTTTTCACTCTAGCCACTACAAATATTTATCAATCAGGACAAAACTTGGTCAGAATGTTGGTGCTGATAAGATCTTGCCTGAGTGCAATTTTCAGCTTGATCTGAATATTACGTCTTGAGTTATGTGCCCTTGAAATTTGCAAAATTACCATTTTTGACCTTATTTTTACTCAAACAACCATAAATATCCACCAATCAACACGAAACTTTCATGTAATCTTACTGGCCATAAGATCTTGCATGTGTGTAATTTTCAGCTCCATAGGAATCTTAAATCATGATTTTCTGCCCTTGAATTTGACAAAATTGCTGTTTTCGACTTTGATTTTACACTCTTTACATCCACAAATATTGAACAATCAAGTCAAAACTTAAACAAGATGTAGGCGAAGTTAGGATCTTGCTTTAGTGTGATTATTAGCTAGATAGGAATATTAAATCCTCAGTTATATGCCTTTCAATTTGACAAAATTGCTAATTGTGACTTTTTTTTCACTCTAACAGCCGAACTCACTCTATTGAAGACAAAGCTTGGTAACCAATTGATCTTATACGAATGTGTTTTCAGCTTTCTAGTTAATTTGTAATTGCTTTAAAAGCAACAAGTTTTGAAAAATTTAGTCAGAACTTGGACTTGATATGACAAGAAATTCAGGTTTCATCAGCCATTTGCATTAATTAGGTCACCTGACCGAAGGTCATGGTGACCTATTGCGACCGTGTTTCGTCCGTCGTCGTGCGTCGTGCGTCGTCCGTCGTCCGTCGTCCGTCGTCCGTTAACTTTTAACATTTTCGACTTCTTCTTGAGAACCATTGGACGGATTACAACCAAACTTGGCAGGGAGCATCCCCATGGGAAGCCGCTTCAGATTTGTACGAATCATGGAGTTATCTCCCTTTGGGGCCCCATAAGGGGCCAAAAAGGGGTTAAATAGGGTACATCTTAAAAAATCTTCTTCTCATGAACCGGCTGTTGGATTTGATTTACATTTGGTATTTAGAGTCTTTAGGGCAAGGACAACAAAGTTTGTACAAGAGAAAAAAATCCGCCCAGAAATGGCCGTGCTGGGGATGGGGGATGGGAGGGGGGGTCGCGTTATTAGTTAACTTAACATTTTCGACTTCTTCTTGAGAACCATTGGACGGATTACAACCAAACTTGGCAGGGAGCATCCCCATGGGAAGCCGCTTCAGATTTGTACGAATCATGGAGTTGTTTCCCTTTGGGGCCCCATAAGGGGCCAAAAAGGGGTTAAATAGGGTACATCTTAAAAAATCTTCTTTTCATGAACCGGCTGTTGGATTTGATTCACATTTGGTATTTAGAGTCTTTAGGGCAAGGACAACAAAGTTTGTACAAGAGAAAAAAATCCGCCCAGAAATGGCCGTGCTGGGGATGGGGGATGGGAGTGGGGTTGCGGTATTAGTTAACTTAACATTTTCGACTTCTTATTAAGAACCATTGGTTGGATTTCTACCAAACTTGGCAGAAAGCATCCTAATAGGAAGCTGCTTCAGACTTTGTACAAATCATGGAGTTATCTCCCTTTGGGGTCCCATAAACGGCCAAAAAGGGGGTAAATTGGGTACATCTTAAAATATCTTCTACTCATGAACCGGCTGTTGCATTGGATACACATTTGGAAGTTAAAGTCTTTAGGGCAAGGACTACAAAATTTGTACAAGAGAAAAAAACTCGTCAATAAATGGCCGTGCTGTGGATGGGGGATGGGAGGGCTTCGCGTTATTACTTAACTTTGAACATTTTCTTCTTCTTTTTGAGAACCATTGGACAGATTTCTACCAGACTTGGCAGGAAGCATTCCAATGGGAAGCCGCTTCAGATTTTTACAAATCATGGAGTTATCTCCCTTTGGGGCCCCAAAAGGTGCCAAAAGGGGGTAAATAGGGTACATATTAAGAAATGTTCTACTGTTGGATTGAATTCACATTTTGGTATTTGAGTCTTTGAATAAGTTTGTACAAGAGAAAAAAAGACTGTCAAGAAATGGTGGTGCTGGGGGGTTGCGCTTTTTGTTAACTTAACATTTTCCTTAAATGTTTCTGCTCATTTGATTCAGGTGACCGATAAGGCCCAGAGGGGCCTCTTGTTTTGGAATATGGTATTTCCCCAAATCTATTTTTAGCTCAAAATCTATTTTTAGAAATATGATATATTTTGGAGTAATCAATGGTCTGTTAATTTAGATCTGTTTGGAAGATGGAAAATTTTAATTGCTAGTATCATCCTAAGCTGGAATGTTATACCATTTCCTTTTACCCTTTCTCAAATGGCAAACATATAGTTTTACTTTCTTTGCTTCAAGAACCAAACATTTTGAACAATCTAGTTTTGTAACTTTCTTTTTGCTCTATGAAACACAAGCATTGAACAATCTAATCTAATCTTGGATTAAATATTACATGAAACTCAGGCCTGTGGAGCGACTCAAGACCTTCAGGTCTTCTAGTTGTCTATTCAGCCAGAAATCTACCACTCAATTTTTTTTTAGGAAGCCATCAACCTTGTGGGCATTCTTCACTCTACTTTTTAGTGATTCGGTTACATCCCAGTTGGTCTAATCCCATTTCGTCTAATATATAAAAATTTTGGATTAGACGAAAAATTCCCATCTCGTCTAATACCTTTTCAGACCTTGTTTTATCAAAAGAAGACTTGCATTTTTGTCAAAAAGGTGTAAGTGTTAAAAAAAGGTGTGATATACAAATGATATACACAAAGTTCAATTTTATATTAAATAACTTTATTGATTTTTTTAATTTAGAGTTTTAGACGAAATGGGAAACTTGAATTTTAGACCAAATGGGATTAGACCAACTGGGATGTCCCCAGTGATTCGTGGGTTACAATTTCTCATATTGTGCAATATATATGCTGTCAGGAGTGAAACACTTTTTTGTTGTCATTTCGCAAGATTGTGCACACAATTTTAGCTAAAAAGTAGTGAACATGAATTTAAAATGTAATTTGGGCACTGCTTAACCATTTAGAATAGTTTTTAGCCACCATAATTAAGAAATCTGGATGATATTCTGTAAAATTAGCTGTTATTCTTAACATTTAAATGTCACACTTTGGTCACATTTTTTTTTAAACCTGCCCATACATCAATGTAAATATTACGCAATTTGAAAACTGACATTTTTGTTGAATGAGAAAATATTAATTCAATGATTGATATGAATTGTGTATTGATGAGAAATATTTAATCCTTTCCCAAACAAGTACTTTTTGGTGCATTTGGTAAAGAGAGGTTTGGAAAAGATTGATGGAAAAGAAGAAAATGCTGATAATCAGCATTTTCTTGTTTTCCCTCAATGTTTTCATAACTTTAACGTAAACATTTGTGTATAAATTAACATATATTTTGTTGTCAACAAAACATGTCAATTTCGACCCATCCCAAATGTTGATGTATAGGAAATGGTTAAGTTTATTAGGGTATTTTGCATAATTACTTTTAATTATGTCATTTTTACCTGTTTTGAAAGTAGGGCAAAAATTGTTGTATAATGCATAATCAGATTATGAAATTTTAAAACAGCCGAAATCAATCCATGATTTATAAAACACCACTGGCACTGAATTAGGAACAAACGAAAAATGTAAAATTTCATTCTCTTGAAACTGTGGTCTGCATCACTTTTGAATTTGGATCACCTTAAATTTTGTTGCCTGGCAATGAATTAATGATCTCAATTTTTAGTAAGCTTTTGTAGTGATGAAATAGATCTTTTTTGATCTAATGGCAAATAATTTTGCGCCAAAAATAGACTGAGTTTATTATGTTTTGACAAACCGACAGTGTTTTTACAAAATCTCGTAACTACGGCTTGAAATCAAGCCATAGTTACGGGATTTTAAATAACACATAGGAAATATTATTGTTTGTCCAAAATTATGTCACGGTTTATTAGATAAAATTGTTTTCTATTTCAGAACTGCCTAACCAAAGTGGAGGCTGGTAGAAGTGTAGTTAGAAAATACCTTGATAAAGTTTTGATAGATTTGTTGAACAATCTCAGACGTTCAAAGTAATTCCATTCGTCAATTGATAAATTGATAGAAGTAATTGATCAATTTTGAACTATTATATACATATTGATATATTTTCAGAACTGTCCAACTAAAGCAGAGGCTCGCAGAAGTGCCGCTAAAATAGCATTGATGAACTCAGTGTTCAACGAACATCCATCTAGAAAAATTACAGATGAATTTATAGACAGGGCTGTACATGATGCCCTTGTATCATTCAAGGTTCGTAAATAACCCCTTCCTAAATGAAAAAGAATTTATCCCATTACTGCACAATGATGCCTTTTGGTGCTCCACAAGAAAAAGGCTGTGGAAAACATTGTGGGAAATGAAGAAATTGCTTGTGATAAGCAATTTCTTCATTTTCCACAATATTTTCTACCCAAAAAAATCCAAAAAATGAAGGATTCCTTTCACATGAAATTGTTGTCTGCAAGCCAACATCTTTGAATTAGGACAGGTCCAAAATTTGCGGTCTAGACAAGGGTTAAACTTGTAAAAGTGTATGTAAAATAACCCATGATGAACTCTGTTTTCAACGAACATCCATCAAGAGAAATTACAGATGAATTTATAGACAGAGCTGTGCATGATGCTCTTGTTTCATTCAAGGTATGAGAAATTTATTGTTAAAAACATTGGTCAAGAATTTGTATTAAACCTTGCAGTGGCTGATCCAGAGGGGGTATGGGGCTCAACCCTCCCACTTTTGTGGCCTGAATATATAATTTTTATGCAGAAATTCAGACAAAATTGTGTAATATAGCAAAACGACCCCCCTATTTGCATGTTCGAACCCCCTTCACAAAAATCCTAAATTTGTCGCAGCCTTGTCATGGTGAAGGTAGGAATTCAAATCATAAGCTGTAAAACCCTTTTGAGGGAATCATATTACTATTCATTGAAGCATAGGTTAACTGTTTCTTGGAAATTGTTTATGTTTTCACAATTTTCTTCCTTATCATTACAGGGTAATTTAGATGAAGCAGATAATCCCAATACTGGAATCGGGGCATTTAGATTCATGTTGGAGCAAAACAAAGGTCGCACAATGTTGGAATTTCAAGAACTCATGACCGTTTTCCAGTTATTACATTGGAACGGAAGTTTAAAAGCCATGCGCGAACGGAATTGTTCACGACAAGAAGTTTTGGCTCATTATTCCAATCGAGCGCTTGATGACGATATGCGATCACAGATGGCGCTTGATTGGATCGCAAGGGAACAGGAGTGTGTGGGAATTATCGCGAGGGAGTTGGACATTTCGGAAAAAGAACTAGAAAGTGCGAGACTCGCTGGCCGAGAGTTACGATTTTTTAAAGAAAAGAGAGACATCCTTGTGTTAGCTCTAAGTCAGATTGGACCTGCAGAAAGTTTGGCATAATGGCCAATATTTTCTGTACAAACACAATATTTTTATTGCATTTCCTATTCAAGTGGTGAGTTGATGAATCTTTTGTATCTCAATACAGGAAAAAATCCTCTCACGTACAAAATATATGCAGTGGCGGATCCAGAGGGGGTTCAGGGGATCAAACGAACCCCCCTCATGGGCTTGGATATTTCATTTTCATGCAGAAATTCAGTCAAAATGGAGTAATAATAGGAAAACGAACCCCCGTTTGGATATTGGACCCCCCCCCTCAAAGAAATCTTGGATCCGCCGCTGGTATGCATTACAAAAGCTTTATCCACTCCCTTTGAATTAAGTGTCGGAGGATACTATGTGCATGTGCTTGATTAAATGATGTCATTTACTACAAATTTAATTGGGAGATCTGTGCAAATGCTCACAAAGAATTAAACCCATGCCAAATATGTCATTGATGCTTTTTGACGACTCACAAGATAAATGCTGTGGAAAAGAATGTGGAAAATGCAGAAATTGTTTGTGTCAAGCAAATTTCTTCGTTTCCAACAATGATTTATACCCAGAAAGTCCAAAATTGTAAAATTACATTCACTCAGAATCGCTGTCTGCAACATCCTTGAATTTGGACCATTCTAAAATTTTGCCAACTTCTAATGGGTTATGTTGGTACAACCTCTCTGCTTGTGCAATTTACAAATGAAACCTTAATGATAAAACATTTTGGAGAAGCATAGGCTTTTCACAGAAGTTTACATAAGTTAAAAGGGTAATAAGATTTTAGGTCAGTAGTTGAATTTGGTTATTAACCCATTGCCAGATGAGTGAGACGACAACATTTGACCTGTTCCAAATTCAAAGATCATGCTGATGATAATTTCAAGTGTATGAAACTTTACAATCTTTGGTCTTTTTGACTAGATAACATTGTGGGAAATGAAGAAATTGCTTGTTACAAGCAATTTCTTCATTTTCCACAATGTTTTCCGAGACCTCTATATAGAGGCGAGTCTAAATGCGTCACTGTGTGGTAATGGGTTAATATAACCAAAAAAATTTCATTTCGCTGAACCCATTCCCAAACATAAAAGTTTTAGACTTCTTCCATTTGAAAGCAACTGCAACCGACTATTTACTTGTTCAATAGAAAATGGAATTTCTTGTCATTAGCATCAGACAAGGTTTTGACATCCTTATCAGAGAAAACGCTTGAGAAAACATTGAAGCAAAAGAAGAAAATGCTGACAATCAGCATTCTCTCCTTTTGCTTATACATTTTCTGGGCTATATTATACACAAATGATATTTTTTGTTGTCTTGTTGTCTGCAGCAGTTTATAAATTGGAAAGATCGGAAATTTTTGTGTCTGGGAAAGGGTTAAGCTCTCTATTTTAAAATATCTTTTTCTATATAGATCTGAAAATACCTTTATACACAGACAAACATACACCCTTTCTCAAATAAGACTTGGTTTTTTGGTAATCAAAAATGCTTGGAAAAACAATGAGGCAAAAGAAGAAAATGCTGTCTGATATCAACATTTTCCCCTTTTGCCTTTATATTTACTATGCTGTTTGGTATACAAATCTTATCTTTAACCCTTTCCCAAACGGCAATATTTTAGGGTTGTCCAATTTGAAAGCTGCTGCAGACGGCAAGATTGATATTAATGAATGAAGAATTTGTGCACTCTATAGCACAGAAAAAATTGAGGCAAAAGAAGAAAATGCTGATTATCAGCATTTTCTTCTTTTGCCTCAATGTTTTCCCAAGCCTATTTTCTTAGGGACATCAAAACCAGGTCTTGTTTGGGAAAGGGTTAATAACAAAAAGTCATGCATTTTGTCATCTGCAGCAGGTTTCAAATTCGACTCCTCTAAAATTTTGCTGTTTGAGAAAGGGTTAACCTATTACCAAACGACAAAATTTCGACTTCTCCTAATTCAAAGATGTTGCAGACGACAACTAAAAGTTAATGAAAATGTACATTTTTTAATCATTTTGTATGGAAAATATTGTGGGAAATGAAGAAATTGCTTGTCACAAGCAATTTCTTCATTTTCCACAATGTTTTCCATAGTCAGTTTCTTGTGGGGAGTCAAAAAGAGTCACTGTATGGTAATGGGTTAAGATGTTGCACCATTCATGGTTAACTTACACTACATTTCATCCATGTGTAGAAACACGGAGTAGAATGTGTTCATAATATTTTGACGTAAATTTTTTAGCAAATTTTTGTGTGAATGTTTGTTTATATTTATCAAGCTTTTATATTCATTTGTATTAATGTGCTAAATAGCATTCCTAGAGCTCAAACTATTCAAAGCTCATTTTTGTACATCTTTGGGAATTATTACTCATGCTTATCGTAACTTCTTTTATCAATGCTTGGTCAAACTTTTCAATGTGAGGGTCTTCAATATCAGGTTTTAAATTTGACAAAGTTAGTAAGACTCTTGGCAAGAAAAATGAAGATTTTAGAAAAGTTGCAGTGATCAATTTGCAAACTTTGGCTTCGAAAATACCTTGGTCATAAGCTAGGATACACCATGTTTCCTGGCTTAAGCCAATTCCCGAACAATGACTCTTTGACAACCCTAGTGAATATGGATTAGGAGACCTTCTACGGTAAAATTTATTCTACTGCTTGCATATCTTTTCAAATTGGATTAGGCTACTATTTTACTTTTTTGGAAAGGGCAGAGAAAAGTTTCTATTAACCCTTTCCAAAATGATACAACTTTGGGGTAATCCCATTTGAAAGTCGCAACAGACGACAAAATGGATGTTGATAAAGATATATTTAGTATACAAGAAAGCATGGAAAATATTGAGACAAAAGGAGAAACTGCTGGTCATCAGCAGTTTCTTCTTTTGTCTCCATGTTTTCCCAAGCATATTCTTTTCGGGACGAGAAAACCAGGTCTTGCTTGGAAAAGGGTTAAAATCACTTTCAGCTGCATATTCTATGTGTATTGTATTTTGTTTTGTAAATACGCACTTGTTAGGTTGCTTCCATTCACAATTTTCTTTCATTTTAGTGCAATTCCTGCTTATTTTTGTTGTATGTTTATGTATGTGAAATTCTATTTGTTTATATTGCTCTCTTTCTTTCATCCTTATCCTAAAGGTGAACACTTTCAATCAAAGTAGTAATGATTATACCCCCCCCCCCCCACCTACGAAGTAGAGGGGGGTATTTTGGTTTCACCATGTCTGTCTGTCTGTCCATCCATCCGTCCGTCTGTCCGTAGACTTTTCCGTTTCCATGCTCTAACTCAACAACCGTTTGACCTAGGATCATCAAACTTTACACAGTTGTTGCCCATGACCCAAGGAGGTGCCCTATTGTTTTTGGGTCACCGAGGTCAAAGGTCAAGGTCACAATCGGACTTTGTTTAAAATCCGTTTCTGTGCTCTAAGTCAAGAATCGTTTGACCTAGGATCATGAAACTTTACACAGTTGTTGCCCGTGACCCAAGGAGGTGCCCTATTGTTTTTGGGTCACCAAGGTCAAAGGTCAAGGTCACAATCGGACTTTGTTTAAAATCCGTTTCCGTGCTCTAACTCAACAACCGTTTGACTTAGGATCATGAAACTTTACACATTTGTTGCCCATGACCCAAGGAGGTGCCCTATTGTTTTTGGATCAAGAAGGTCAAAGGTCAAGGTCACAATCGGACTTTGTTTAAAATCCGTTTCTGTGCTCTAAGTCAAGAATCGTTTGACCTAGGATCATGAAACTTTACATGGTTGTTGCCCATGACCCAAGGAGGTGCCCTATTGTTTTTGGGTCAAAAAGGTCAAGGTCACAATTGGACTTTGTTTAAAATCCATTTCCGTGCTCTAAGTCAAGAACCGGTTGACCTACAGCACTTTTTCAGTGACAAGGCACTAGTGGGGGGTATTTGTCCGCTTTGCAACAGTCCTAGTTTATGACAACTTGCGGTAGTCCACCCTAATGAGCATCATGCTAGTATGGAATTTATCTTGCAATATAGTTAACATTTGTTATGTGCTTGAACCTATTCAGATGGACGACATAAATACTTGGCGGTGGAATGTTCCACATCTGAATATTTACAATGTTGCCCGAATTTTTCCAATGTTAATCTCACTAGGGATGGACTTCCTTAACCCTTTCCCAAACAAGACCTTGTTTTGACGTCCCTAATAGAATAGGCTTGGGAAAACATTGAGGCAAAAGAAGAAACTGCTGATAACCAGCAGTTTCTCCTTTTGTCTCAATATTTTCCATGCCATATTTTACACAAATTCTGTCTTTTATAGCTACCATTTTGTCATTTGTAGCAGTTTTTGAAGTGGATCACCCTAAAATTTTGCCGTTCGGGAAAGGGTTAAACAGTAACGAAAGGGATGAAAGTCCTATGCATTTACTCAACATTCACGTTTTCTGTTTGTCTGTCAATAGGTAAAAAATGGCCAGCCTAAATTATTTAGCTAAAATGTCAGAATTATAATCATCAAGCAAAAATGTAGACTATATTGAAGAACAAACTTCTCCATCCATGCATCATATTTAAATTCAAAACTATACATTTCAGGAAAACAAGTAATTGGGCCATAATTTTGTGGTCTGCAGCATTCTTTGAATTTGGACCTAGAAATTTGTCTTTTGGGAAGAGGTTAAACTATCTAAATATATTTGATAAAGGAAAAAGGTTGTGATATGAGGAGAATCTATAAGATGTTTGTTAGTGATTAAGTATTTCTGTTGTGATATTTGTATTTACTATTTATGTGCTTATTTTCATGCTTATCATTTATGTTGTTAAAATAGCTTTTGTATGGTATACAATCTGAAGTGTGAATTTTACATGACAGACAAAATTCAAAAGCCTTGAACATGACGGTCATTAATCTGATGAATATAAAATTTCAAAGGCTACAAAACTTAGTTTTATTAGAAAGAAGAAAATGCTGGCTATCATCAGTTTGTTCTTTTCCATCAACATTTCCACAAGCTTCACTAAGCAGTTCAAAACTAGCTGTGGGTGACTAGCTTTGGATCTTGAACAAGTTGAAAACTTGGAACAAACTAATGTTATGCAGCCAATAGATACTTTACATTGCAAGAGTCTAAAAAGGCCACGGCTACAGTTATGAGTGGCGATTGCTTTTTAAGGTGAAATACTATATTAATTGTTAATCAAATGCTATGTTGTGGGTGCTCATTAGAATCGTCTCATTGAGACAATTCTAATGAGTACCCACAAAACATAGGGTTTGGATTTGAAATAACAACTTTAGAATTCCTTTAACCTGTTTTATCTGTAGCTCTTCTAAAATTGTCTACACTGTCATTTCATACTTATCCTAGTGTATTAATGTTATATTTTGTTGTAGCTTGTATACTTGTTTAACAGCTAGCTATGATCAATGCATTTAATCCATTCATTAATAATCTATACATGTAAACTTTGTTCTGTGTCAAATCCTTTAATCAACATCAAATTCTTGTATAAAAAGGCATAAAAGCTGAAATTGTTAGAAATGAAATTGTAACTGAATCACTGAATAACAGTTTGCTTGGACCAAGGTCAAATTTCATATGTGCTGTGTCCATGCTGACTACCAAATCATTGGGGGAAATTGTTTTAAGATTTATCACACCAGAAAAAAGAGATTATTTGTATTGCAAAAACTATTTGTATGGGCAGTCATTGCACTGGTTTTGCATAGTTTTCCACAACTTTTTTGTTGACAATGGTTAACCCATTACCACACAATGACGCCTTTTGACGCCTACAAGATATAGGCTTAGGAAAACATTGTGGAAAATGAAGAAATTGCTTGTTACAAGCAATTTCTTCATTTCCCACAATGTTTCCCTACCCAAAAGACCAAAAAAGTAAATTTTCATTCACTTTGGATTGTTGTCTGCAACCTCTTTGAATTTGGAAAAATCCAAAATGTTGCCGTCTGGTAAAGGGTTGAACAGAACCTGGTTTACATGTATATTTTTCACCCATCATGCATAATATTCTCTATTAGATTTTTATAAAAATATATTGTAAATACAATACAATAAACACTAGTAAACAAAGTAAATGTTTTGTCTTGATTTTGTTATCCCATTCAGCTGTAAACCCTTTCCCAAACGACAAAATTTTAGACTGGTCCAAATTGGGAGAAGTTGCAGATGACATTTTTAATGTGAATGAATTTGAAATTTTTACAACTTTTAGTTTACACAAGAGGACCATGATGGTCCTATATCGCTCACCTGAACCAAAATGATATGAGCAACACTTTTGTTCAATTCAATTAATATTTATAATTTAAGACTGAAAAAGAACTTATGGTCAATAAGGTTGTGAAAATCTAACTCATCCGAGATCTAAATTATGGTTCCAAACATTGTATCCAAGTTTTGTCTTGATTGATAAATAATTGTAGATTCTAGAGTATAAACAAGGTCGAAAACAGCCGAAAACAGCAATCTTATCAAATTCAAGGGCAAATAACTCTCTATTTTCTGACCAGATAAGACTGAAAATCAAACTAATCCAAGACCTTATGGTCTCTAATATTGTGTCAAAGTTTTGTCTTGATTGATCCATAATAGTAGATTCCAGAGTGTAAACAAGGTCGAAAACAGCAGAAAACAGAAATTTTTGTCAAATTCAAGGGCACATAACGCTCGACTTTCTGTTCAGATCAGACTGAAAATCAAACTCATATGAGATCTTATGGTCCCTAACATTGTGTCCAAGTTTTGTATAGATTGATCAATAATTGTAGATTCTAGAATGTAAACAAGGCCGAAACCAGCCGAAAATGGCAATTTTGTCAAATTCAAGGGCACATAACTCTTGACATTTTTATCAGATCAGACTAAAAATCGTACTCATCCAAGATCTTATGGTCCCCAACATTGTGTTCAAGTTTTGTCTTGATTGATAAATAATTGTAGATTCTAGAGTATAAGCAAGGTCAAAAACAGCCATAAACAGCAATTTTATCAAATTCAAGGGAACATAACTCTTGACTTTCTAATCAGATCAAACTGAAAATCAAACTCATCTGAGATCTTATAGTCTCCAACATTGTGTCCAAGATTTGTCTTGATTGGTCAATAATTTTAGAGTCTAGTGTGTAAACAAAATCGAAAACAGTAAAAAACGGCAATTTTGTCAAATTCAAGGGCACATAACTCTTGACTTTCTTATCAGATCAGACTGAAAATCATTCTAATTCCAGATCTTATGGTCCAAAACATTGTGTCCAAGTTTTGTCTTGATTGATTAATAATTGTAGATTCTAGAGTGTAAACAAGGTTGAAAACGGCCGAAAATGACAATTTTGTCAAATTCAAGGGCACGTAACTCTTGACTTTCTGATCAGATCAGACTGAAAATCAAACTCATCAGAGATCTTATAGTCCCCAACATTGTGTCCAAGTTTTGTCTTGATTGATTAACCCTTTCCCACACATTGACGCTTTTGGAGACCCCACAAAATAAAGGCTTTGGAAAACATTGTGGAAAATGAAGTAGCAAGCAATTTCTTCATTACCCACAATGTTTCCTACCAAGAAAGACCAAAAAATGTTAAATTTTGTTCAATGGAACTTGTCATCTGCAACACCTATGACTTTGGACTAGGCTAAAATTTTGTTTGGTAATGGGTTTATAATTGCAGATAATAAAATAATAATCCAGGGCTCAGTGCAAAACTATTGTAACTACATATTTTTCAGAAATACACTTTTTTGCATTTTCTAAATCTTCAAGAAGGAACATATCATGTGTTCTAATATTAGATCTCAATTCTTTATCCTTAAAAAGATATTTAGAATTTTAAAAACAATTTTCCTCTTTAGCTTTGAGAAAGTCAAACAGTTTTTTCCCTCTCCTGTAAAATTTCAAAAAATGTAGTTACAATAGTTTTGCACAAAGCAAAAGTGTAAAGTGTAGAGTGTAAATCTATTTATATCCTCTATCAAACAACAGGGCTACAAATAAGTGGGGGTGAAAATATTCTAACTTTGTTATTTCAATTCCAAACCCTATGTTGTGGGTACTTATTTGTATCGTCTCGACGATACGATACACATGAGTACCCACAATAAAGGGTTCGATGAACAATAACAAAATTATTGCAGTTTAAAAATTCATCACTCCGGATTATCTGGAGCTCTAAAACAAGATAACTCTACTTATACTATAGGAAAGTAGTGTCAAGAGTGACTTCCCTTAGATTGATACAGGTTGAAACCTCAAAAAAATGGCAATTTAGCCCAATTCAAGGGCACATAACTCTCATCTTTCTGGTCAGATCAGACTGAAATTTGCACTCATCCAAGATCTTATGGTCTCCAACATTATGTCCAAGTTTTGTCTTGAGTGATCAATAATTGTGGATGCTAGAGTGAAAACAAACTTAAAAACAGCATTTTTTGACATTCAAGGGCAAATAACTCCGCACTTTCTGGTCCGATCAGGCCCATAATCGAACTTGTCCGAGAACTTATGATCATACTTGTTTTGGCCAAGTTTGATCAAGATTGCTTAACTTTTGTGGATGCTAGAGTGTAAACACCCCAAATGTTGACGGACGGACGGACGGACGGACGCCGGACAAAAAGTGACCACAATAACTCACCTCGAGCACTTCGTGCTCAGGTGAGCTAAAAATACGTTGATTGGTATTGAATAGAAGTTGAGCATGAACTCATGAGAATATACTTAAGTTTTTAGCTCACCTGAGCACGATAGTGCTCATGGTGAGGTATTGTGATACCGCTGTGTCCGTCGTCAGTCGTCCGTCGTCCGTCGTGCGTCAACCTTTGGCTTGTGTGCACTCTAGAGGCCACATTTTTTGCCCAATCAATCTGAAATTTGCTCAGAATGATTTTCTTGATGAAATCTCGGACAAGTTCGAAATTGGGTCATCTGGGGTCAACAACTAGGTCACGGGGTCAAATCTTAGAAAAACCTTGTGTGCACTCAAGAGGCCACATTTTTTGCCCAATCAACCTGAAATTTGCTCAGAATGATTGTCTTGATGAAATCTCGGACAAGTTTGAAATTGGGTCATCTGGGGTCAAAAACTAGGTCATGGGGTCAAATCTTAGAAAAACCTTGTGTGCACTCTAGAGGCCACATTTTTTGCCCAATCAATCTGAAATTTGCTCAGAATGATTGTCTTGATGAAATCTCGGACAAGTTTGAAATTGGGTCATCTGGGGTCAAAAACTAGGTCACGGGGTCAAATCTTAGAAAAACCTTGTGTGCACTCTAGAGGCCACATTTTTTGCCCAATCAACCTGAAATTTGCTCAGAATGATTGTCTTGATGAAATCTCGGAGAAGTTCGAAATTGGGTCATCTGGGGTCAACAACTAGGTCACGGGGTCATATCTTAGAAAAACCTTGTGTGCACTCTAGAGGCCACATTTTTTGCCCAATCAACCTGAAATTTGCTCAGAATGATTGTCTTGATGAAATCTCGGACAAGTTTGAAATTGGGTCATCTTGGGTTAAAAGCTAGGTCACAGGGTCAAATCTTAGAAAAACATTGTGTGCACTCTAGAGGCCACATTTTTTGCCCAATCAACCTGAAAATTGCTCAGAATGATTGTCTTGATGAAATCTCGGACAAGTTTGAAATTGGGTCATCTTGGGTTAAAAACTAGGTCACAGGGTCAAATCTTAGAAAACCCTTGTGTGCACTCTAGAGGCCACATTTTTTGCCCAATCAACCTGAAAATTGCTCAGAATGATTGTCTTGATGAAATCTCGGACAAGTTAGAAATTGGGTCATCTTGGGTGAAAAACTAGGTCACAGGGTCAAATCTTAGAAAAACCTTGTGTGCTTTCTAGAGGCCACATTTTTTGCCCAATCAACCTGAAAACTGCTCAGAATGATTGTCTTGATGAAATCTCGGACAAGTTTGAAATTGGGTCATCTGGGGTCAAAAACTAGGTCACGGGGTCAAATCTTAGAAAAACCTTGTGTGCACTCTAGAGGCCACATTTTTTGCCCAATCAACCTAAAAATTGATCAGAATAATTAACTTGATCAAATCTCGGACAAGTTCAAAATTGGGTCATTCACTCATCGTTCAAGTCACAAAATTATGACAAGTTTCCCTTAATTATGAGTTTCCTGGCCAATCTTGTGGTTTCAAAAATGCAAGGCTTTGTCACCGGGTAACATGTTTCATTCATACATTCTTTAGTGAGTGATAAGTACAAAAGTATGGATAATTTTAAAACCAATAATACATTGTGCAATCATATTGGTATGGAGCATTTTCAGGCTTAAATTACGTATTCCTACGGCATTTCATGACAGTGCGCTTCTAGCTCAAGAGTATTGTGCAACAGTGGCATATGTGCAAATGAAATAAACAAATTTTCCATTCATTAAATTGTATAATGGAATCTCTGCATGCTAGTTGATGAACTATGAGTAATGGTAATTTATTTCAAGTCCTGCGAATATTTGTCACTGTTTTATCATCATCCAAACGTATAGTCCATGGCTTTACTCACAAATCCATTGTTTTGGGTGTATCCAGATTATGCAAATTTGTATTGGCTTTAACTTCCCCTTGAGACTTTCCAACAGATTTGGTGTGATTATTCACAATTGATGAGATGAATTAATAGATTTAGTAACGAAGGCACAAAAATATTTCTGTCTGTCGCTATTCAATCCGTCACCAACCAAACATGTACTCCATAGCTTTACTGACGAATCTATTGTTTTCTTTGGAGCATTATTTTTCTGTATCCATATAATGTTATTTGTGTTGGCTTTAACTGCCTTTTGAACGTGGGAGTGGCTATCCACAATTGATGAGATGAAGAGTAGACTAAGTATTTAAGGCACGTCTGTTGCCCTTCAATCGGTCACCATCCAAACATGTACTCCATGGCTTTACTCACAAATCCATTGTTCTTCTTGGGAGCATTATTTTCTGTCTACTGTTTATATTAGCTTTAACCCTTTCCCAAACAACAAAATTTTGGGGTGGTTCAATTCAAAAGCTGCTCCAGACGACAAAATGGGTGTTTATAAAGATGGAATTTGCATATAATATGGCATAGAAAATAATGAGACAAAAGGAGAAACTGCTGGTTATCAGCAGTTTTTTCTTTTGTTTCAATGTTTTCCCAAGCCTTTTTCTATTAGGGACGTCAAAACCAGGTCTTGTTTGAGAAAGGGTTAATGTCCCTTTTGACAATTCTGACGTGACTATTCACAATGAGTTAGATGAATGAATATAAAGTATTGAAGGCACAGACAGAAGGATAATCAGTTTCATTCGGTCACCAACCAAACATGTACTCCATAGCTTTACTCACAAATCCATTGTTCTTCTTGGGAGCATTATTTTTCTGTATCACCTAAAAAATTCAAAATATTTCCAGTTAACTCTTTTATAACAAGAGTTGTCCGCGGACAACGTAGCTCGCCTATACGGGAGCTTGTCACAAAAACAGCTAATTTTTAGCTCTCGGACAAGTTTGAAATTGGGTCATCTTGGGTTAAAAGCTAGGTCACAGGGTCAAATCTTAGAAAAACATTGTGTGCACTCTAGAGGCCACATTTTTTGCCCAATCAACCTGAAAATTGCTCAGAATGATTGTCTTGATGAAATCTCGGACAAGTTTGAAATTGGGTCATCTTGGGTTAAAAACTAGGTCACAGGGTCAAATCTTAGAAAACCCTTGTGTGCACTCTAGAGGCCACATTTTTTGCCCAATCAACCTGAAAATTGCTCAGAATGATTGTCTTGATGAAATCTCGGACAAGTTCGAAATTGGGTCATCTTGGGTGAAAAACTAGGTCACAGGGTCAAATCTTAGAAAAACCTTGTGTGCTTTCTAGAGGCCACATTTTTTGCCCAATCAACCTGAAAATTGCTCAGAATGATTGTCTTGATGAAATCTCGGACAAGTTTGAAATTGGGTCATCTGGGGTCAAAAACTAGGTCACGGGGTCAAATCTTAGAAAAACCTTGTGTGCACTCTAGAGGCCACATTTTTTGCCCAATCAACCTAAAAATTGATCAGAATAATTAACTTGATCAAATCTCGGACAAGTTCAAAATTGGGTCATCTGGGGTCAAAAACTAGGTCACAGAGTCAAATCTTAGAAAAACCTTGTGTGCATTCTAGAGGTCACATTTTTTGCCCAATCAACCTGAAAATTTGTCAGAATAATTGTTTTGGTGAAATCTACGACAAGTTCCAAATTGGGTCATCTGGGGTCAACAACTAGGTCATGGGGTGAAATTTTAGAAAAACCATGTGTGCACTCTAGAGGCCACATTTTTTGCCCAATCAACCTGAAAATTGGTCTGAAATGGTGACTTGATGAAATCTCGGACAAGTGTGAAATTGGGTCATCTGGGGTCAAAAACTAGGTCATGGGTCGAATTTTAGAAAAACCTTGTGTGCACTCTAGAGGCCACATTTTTTGTCTAAATGTACTCATTTTTGCTCAGGAACTGTGTTTTGATGATTTCTCGGACAAGTTCGAAATTGGGTCATTTGGGGTCAAAAACTAGGTCACAGGGTCAAATCTTAGAAAAACCTTGTGTGCACTCTAGAGGCCATATTTTTTGTCCAAATGTACTCATTTTTGCTCAGGAAGTGTGTTTTTATGATTTCTCTGACAAGATCAAAATTGGGTCATTTGGGGTCAAAAACTAGGTCACGAGGTCAAATCTTAGGAAAACCTTGTGTGCACTCTAGTCTCAGGTGAGCGCTTCAGGGCCAATGGCCCTCTTGTTTCGAGAAACCGGGGCCAGGTCTTGTTTGGGAAAGGATTAAACTCATTTCCACATAATGAGGTTTTTTGAAGCTCTACCAGAGAAGGGCTTTTGAAAACATTTTGGAAAATGAAGAAATTGCTAGTGACAAGCAATTTCTTCATTTTCCACAATGTCTTTTAAGCAAAAACACCAAAAAATGTAAAATTCCATGCACTTGGAATTGTCGTCTGCAACATCTTTCAAATTGGAAGAGTCGTTTTGCCGTTTAGTAATGGTTTAAACCCAATTCCACGTAATGAGGCTTTTTGACGCTCTACGAGAGAAGGGCTGTTGAAAACATTGTGGAAAATGAAGAAATTGCTTGTGACAAGCAATTTCTTCATTTCCCACTATGTATTCTACCCAGAAAGTCCAAAATATGTAGAATTTTTTAACTTTTAGATGGTCATCTGCAACGTCTTTGAATACGGATCATTCTAAAAACTTCTGGTCATGGATTTTAATGCTTTCCTAAGCAATCCTTTTCATGTGTTGGTTTGGAAAAAGAGAAACAAGAGGACCATGATGGTCCTATATCGCTCACCTGAACCAAAATGATATGAGCAACAATTTTGTTTAATTCAATTAATATTTATGACTAAGAATGAAAACGAACTTATTGTGAAAATCAAACTCATCCGAGATCTTATGGTGCCCCAACATTATGTCCAAGTTTTGTCTTCATTGATAAATAATTGTAAATTCCAAGAGAATAAACAAGGTTGAAAACAGCAGAAAACGGCAATTTTATCAAATTCGAGGGCACATAACTCTCCAGTTTCAGATCATACTGAAAATCAAACTCATCCAAGATCTTATGGATGGTCCCCAACATTGTGTCCAAGATTCGTCTTGATTGGTCAATAATTGTAGAATTTAGAGTGTAAATAATGTCGAGAACAGCCGAAAATGGTAATTTGATCAAATTCAAGGGCACATAACTCTCAACATTCTGATCAGATCAGACTGAAAATCAAACTCATTTAAGATCTTATGGTACCCAACATTGTGTTTAAGTTTTGTCTTGATTGATTAGTAATTGTAGATTCTAGAGTGTAAACAAGGTCGAAAACAGCCAAAAACGGCAATTTTGTCAAATTCAAGGGCTAATAACTCTCGACTTTCTAATCAGATCAGACCGAAAATCAATCTCATCCAAGATATTATGATCTCTAACATTGTGTCCAAGTTTTGTCTTGATTGATCAATAATTGTAGATGCTAGAGTGTAAACAAAGTAAAAAACAGCATTTTTTGACATTCAAGGGCAGATAAATCTGCACATTCTGGTCCAATCAAACCCATAATCGAACTTGTCCGAGACCTTAAGATCCTTCTTGCTTTGACCAAGTTTGATCAAGATTGCTTAACTTTTGTGGATGCTAGAGTGTAAACACCCCAAATGTTGACGGATGCCAGACAAAAAGTGATCACAATAACTCACCTCGAGCACTTCGTGCTCAGGTGAGCTAAAAAGGGAAAATGCGGAGACCAACATATGTAAAATCCCATTCTTTCGAGATTGTCATTTGTAACATCTTTGAATTTGGACCAGTCTAAAATGTTGTTGTCTGGTAATGGGCAACCCTTTCCCAATAAATTCATAGTATGACACCCTTTAGGATGCTGATCCAGATGCTCGCCTACATAGGTTAACATTTATTAAACCATTGGGAGAGACAATTTTGTCTGAATGGCTATCTGTCGCAACCAGGGATCAAATCCGAGACTTCATGAGTGAGAGTCTGATTCAATACCATTTGTAATCAATAGTCTATTTACAGGTTAAAACCACTAAGATTCAAAACAACATTGTATTTATAAATTTATTTCATTTATTTACAAAATAATATTTCATACAATGAGAATAATTTACAAAGCATGATTGAAATTGAAGATAAAATGATCAAAAGTATTTCCTGATTGAACCATCACCCTACTTAAACTCTTACCTAAACGAGTCCTGAAATTGAAGTCCTTTGCCAAAAGGGCTTTGGAAAGCATTGAGAGTAAAGAACAAAATTCTGAAATACAGCATATTCTTCTTTTCCCTCTATGCTTTCCATATACAAATTCCATACACTAACCCATTCCTACGTCTAATAATGACGCAATTCATACCTTTAGATATTAGCTTGAGAAATCAATTTTGAAATTGAAGAAATTGCTTTCTTCATTTCCCACATTGTTTTCTTCCAGGTGATAAAAAAATGCAAAATATTATTCACCTAAACTTGTCATCTGCAACATCTTTGAATATAGACCATTCTAAAATACCATCTGGTAATGGGTTAATGTTATCGTCTGCATCTTTTTCCAATTTTGAGCAGACAAGAATTGTGTCCTAAGGGAAAGGGATAGAGCCATTGCTTGCATGGATGAAATGTTAAAAATATGCACAAACATCAATTTAGTTTCCATCAAATCAATTACTTTTGGCAGATTGTATTTCTCACTTAACTCAACTGTACGAGACTTTTATATGAATCTTCCTGTTACGCTTAAGGTATAAGACCCATCATTAAAAACACCACTTTATAGCCATGGGACATGCATCAAATTACACACACTTGTAAATACACTTCAAATAAGTTGATTCACCGTGCTGGATTTCAAGATTATGCTTCAAGAAGAAAATGATTTAAAAATATCTTTTTACTCTATTTCTATATTCAAGGGAGGTAATTTGTAACATTTTTGTCAAATTTTTCCATAATTATGCATTGATTCAAAATTCTAAACCGTTCAAAATGCTTATGTTTGTATTTGGAATGGAAATATATCACAGTTTAGGATTTACTGGCACTTTTCAAATTTCGCCTCTGGCTATTTGGTGCTAATGATGGGTTGTATACGTTAATACGCTAATCACTTAAGGTGGTCCAATCCTAATTCGGAATTATTCAGGCAACATTGTAAACATTCAGTGGTGGAAAGTGAATTTTCTTTTAAAACTTGTAACATGTCTGTATAGGTCGGACAGGTAAAAAATGTTAACGATGTCACACAAAAAATTCTGACATTGCGATATCTCAATAGGGGTGAACTAGCTTAACCCATTACTTCACAGTGACACCTTTTGACTCCCTCACAAGAAAATGCTTAGGAAAACCTTGTGGGAAATGAAGAAATTGCTTGTGACAAGCAATTTCTTCATTTCCCACAATGTTTTCTATCCAAAAAGACTAAATAAACTTAAATTTCATTCCCATTAAATTGTCATCTGCAAGATCTTTCAAATTGGAACAGTCCAAAATTTTGTCGTTTGGGAAAGGGTTAAAATGTATTAGTGTTTGTATCCAATAGCAGCAGGCTTTTCACTCATCGTTCAAGTCACAAAATTATGACAAGTTTCCCTTAATTATGAGTTTCCTGGCCAATCTTGTGGTTTCAAAAATGCAAGGCTTTGTCACCGGGTAACATGTTTCATTCATACATTCTTTAGTGAGTGATAAGTACAAAAGTATGGATAATTTTAAAACCAATAATACATTGTGCAATCATATTGGTATGGAGCATTTTCAGGCTTAAATTACGTATTCCTACGGCATTTCATGACAGTGCGCTTCTAGCTCAAGAGTATTGTGCAACAGTGGCATATGTGCAAATGAAATAAACAAATTTTCCATTCATTAAATTGTATAATGGAATCTCTGCATGCTAGTTGATGAACTATGAGTAATGGTAATTTATTTCAAGTCCTGCGAATATTTGTCACTGTTTTATCATCATCCAAACGTATAGTCCATGGCTTTACTCACAAATCCATTGTTTTGGGTGTATCCAGATTATGCAAATTTGTATTGGCTTTAACTTCCCCTTGAGACTTTCCAACAGATTTGGTGTGATTATTCACAATTGATGAGATGAATTAATAGATTTAGTAACGAAGGCACAAAAATATTTCTGTCTGTCGCTATTCAATCCGTCACCAACCAAACATGTACTCCATAGCTTTACTGACGAATCTATTGTTTTCTTTGGAGCATTATTTTTCTGTATCCATATAATGTTATTTGTGTTGGCTTTAACTGCCTTTTGAACGTGGGAGTGACTATCCACAATTGATGAGATGAAGAGTAGACTAAGTATTTAAGGCACGTCTGTTGCCCTTCAATCGGTCACCATCCAAACATGTACTCCATGGCTTTACTCACAAATCCATTGTTCTTCTTGGGAGCATTATTTTCTGTCTACTGTTTATATTAGCTTTAACCCTTTCCCAAACAACAAAATTTTGGGGTGGTTCAATTCAAAAGCTGCTCCAGACGACAAAATGGGTGTTTATAAAGATGGAATTTGCATATAATATGGCATAGAAAATAATGAGACAAAAGGAGAAACTGCTGGTTATCAGCAGTTTTTTCTTTTGTTTCAATGTTTTCCCAAGCCTTTTTCTATTAGGGACGTCAAAACCAGGTCTTGTTTGAGAAAGGGTTAATGTCCCTTTTGACAATTCTGACGTGACTATTCACAATGAGTTAGATGAATGAATATAAAGTATTGAAGGCACAGACAGAAGGATAATCAGTTTCATTCGGTCACCAACCAAACATGTACTCCATAGCTTTACTCACAAATCCATTGTTCTTCTTGGGAGCATTATTTTTCTGTATCACCTAAAAAATACAAAATATTTCCAGTTAACTCTTTTACAAACAAGGTATTTCTAATAGAACAAAACTGGGAAAACACTAAGGCAAAGGAAGATAACCAACTTTTCATTTTCTCCCCTTTTGCCTGGAAATTTTCTGTACGATATCCTGCCCAATATGTGTTTTTTAACATTGATTTAGTAATCTTCAGCAGTTTTTTTAGCAGAATACCATAAAAGGTTGCAGCTTTGAAAAGGGTTAAAGTATCATAGTTTATCAGATGGCCTTGACCTTGTTACATATTTAATGAAGTCTTGCCAAAAATGGCATTCTGAAAATGAAGTTCAAACAAAGAAACTGCCAAACATGCAACAAGCACTGTCTTTAAAACTTCTTGTGACAATAATGTCTTTTTTTTCACATGGACCTATGTCAATCAAAACCAACATCCAATGTTTTACTGTAACAATTTCCCAGATTTCTGTTTCATTAAACACACTCACCTCATGCTCATTTTTAGCAGCTCTATGTGCCGACACTAACGGTCGTATAGGTGTGTATTTAAGATTTGTTGAGAATGTCGGAGATGTCATGGCGCCCGCTGGTGAATCAAGCATGGCTGTACTTGTGTTAAAACTGTCATTCTCTTTATTGTTGAACTCCATGATTTTCTGTCAAAAGAATATATACAGAACATAATCAAAGATAATAAATATAATAGAATTCAGTATAAATATTTCCTTATCATAACATGTCCATTTTGTGGTAAGGAAATTGAACATTTCTATCGATTTTGGAGAAGGAATCACACTTTCTTAAAAGACTACTTAAACTCAACCGATTCCCAAACAACAAAAATGTAGGCTGATCCAAAATAAAAGCTGCTGTAGACGACAAATGGGTGTAGATATATATAAATTCATGTACATTATAGCACTGAAAATATCATACTGTTCCCAAGCATTTTTACTGGGGCCTTTTTAGCCTTTATTTTTTACTTGTAGGTCCCTTTAGCTTGATGGGTCATAATTATTAATGTGTATCATACAAACCTTATCTATACAAGGTGTCACACCGACCATTATACTGTTGCCAAGTATTTTACCATTTTTACTGAGAGCTTTCTTAGCCTGTATTTTTGACTGATAGTGTATGTGCATCCAGTTACCGTCTGTTGATATCTGGAAATGAATTGCAAGAAATTATCATGCAAGTTTTGAATAATTCAAAAGTCCTTGAGTTGAGTCAATCATTTAATGAGAAAATAGCATAAAACTAGCACTGTTGCAAAAAGCGGACAAATACCCTCAAATAGCACCTTGTCACTGAAAAAGTGCTTTAGGTCAAACCATTCTTCAGTTGGAGCACGGAGGCAGATTTTAATAAAACTCCTATTGTGACCTTGACTTATGTGACCCCAAAACAACAGGACACCTCCATAGGTCAAGGGCAACAACTGTGTACAGTTTCATGATCCTAGGTTGAAAGGTTCTTGAGTTAGAGCATGGAAATAGATGTTAAACAAAGTCCAATTGTCACTTTGACCTATGTGACCTAAAAACATTAGGGCACCTCCTTGTGTTAAGGGCAAAACCTGTATAAAGTTTCATGATCCTAGGTAAAATGGTTCTTGAATTAGAGCACAAAAAAGAACAAGAGCTTCGCAGAGCAGCGCATATACGCCCGAGAGGGGCTTGTCAGTGAAATGGGCATTTTTTTTTCCAATTCAAGGGCCGATAATTCAAGAACGAAAAGAGTTATCTGAAATTCATAAGCGGTGTGCACAACTACACACCATGGAGATTCATTGTGGCACATTTGATCAAATTCCAATCAAAACTGTAAGAGGGGTTGCGCACACAAGAAATTGCTAACGGACGGACAGACAGACTGACAGACGGACAGCCAGGGCCATAACATAATACGACCCTTCGGGTGTATAAAAAGTCTACAGACGGACAGACAGACAAACATGGTAAAACCAATATACCCCTCTACTTCGTAGGTGAGAGGTATGATAACTGGGACGAGTAGGAAAAATGTTGAATTCATCAATAATACATACCACATGTTTAAGTATACTTCCATACTGGGAAAAATGTTGAAGGACAAAAGAGGCTGCAGAAGGGGGAAATCTGAAACACAGAAATATAACGTTAGGCAAGGTATTGTACAATGTATAGAGAATTTTTAGCTCCACTGGCCTTCAGGCCAGCGAGCTATTGTCATGGCGCTGTGTCCGACGTGCGTGCATGCGTGCGTGCGTCCATCCGTGCGTCAGGTCGTCAACTTTTTCTTTAAAAATCTCCTCAGAAACTACTGGATGGATTTCAATCAAACTTCACAGGAATGATCCTTGGGTGGTCCTTTGTCAGATTCCTTCAATTAATGCTGATTGAACCAGAAAGTCTAGAGTTATCTGCCCTTGAATTAAAAAATGGCTATTCTGACTTTGTTTTCACTCTAGCACTTACAAATATCAACCAATCAGAACAAAACTTGGTCAAAATATTGTTGACAATAAGATCTTGACTGAGTGCAATTTTCAGCTCCATCTGAATTTTATATCATGAGTTATGTGCCCATGAAATTGACAAAATTGTCATTTTCGGCTCAATTTTTACTTTGTTTCACTCTAGCAATTACAAATATTTATCAATCAAGACAAAAATTTAATAGAATGTTGATGACAATAAGATCTTGCCTCGGTATTATTTTCAGCTTGATCTGAATTCTATATCATGAGTTATGTGCCCTTGAAATTGACAAAATTGTCATTTTCTGCTTTATTTTGACTTTCTTTTCCCTCTAGCAACTGCAAATATTGACCTATCAAGACAGTACATTGACACAATATTTGTGAACATAAGTTCTTGCCAGACTGTAATTTTCAGCTTAATCTGAATTTTACATCATGAGTTATGTCCCCTTGAAATTGACAAAATTACCATTTTGGACCTTATTTTTACTGAAACAGTCATAAATATCTCCCAAATCAACATGAAACTTTCACATAATCTTACCGGCCAAAAGATCTTGCATGGATATAATTTTCAGCATCATCTGAATCTTAAATCCTGTTTTATGTGCCCTAGAATTTGGCAAAATTGCTATTTTCCATTTTGGTTTTACTCTGCATATCTACAAATATTGAAAAAGCACTTCAAAACTTAAACATGATGTAGACAAAGTTAAGATCTTGCATTAGTTTGATTCTTAGCTTGATAGGAAGATAAATCCTCAGTTATATGCCCTTCAATTTGAAAAAAAAATGCTAATTGTGACTTTGTTTTCACTATCTAATCAACACTTGGATTAAATATTAAAAGAATCTCAGGCCTGTGGAGCGATTCAAGACCTTCAGGTCTTCTAGTTATTCATTAAGAGATTTATTTGCCTTGTGTTTTGTTTTTGTGGAAAGATTAGTGGATGGCCTAAATAAAATATTTCTTAAAATCATTCAAAACATGTCTGAAAAGTCAATCATCACTTTATGATAGTATTCAAATCCTTTTCAAATACATGTATAACATCAAATGATAATTCCTAACATTACAAACAGTCTTATAACAAAAATAAGAGATTTTATAAGCTAATGTCTACAGCTCAAATCAATCAGTAATTTCATGAACATTCACTATTGCATGTAACTAGAATATCACTGAAAGTGATCATACCCCCCAAAAGCGCTGTGTTTGTGCATTTTGAGATGTACATTTCCTATGAACTGTGAAATGATCAAATGAGAAAAAGAGCAAACAAAAAAACAGACTGACCAACACATGGTAATGTTGTAAACATTGCTTATTTTCAAAATAGGACCATAATTCAGTCAAAAATCAATGAACCATGACCAAAATTTAACATGCACATATATGAGAGCCAGTAAGCATACTTGTAAAGTTTTTATGATATCCATCCATAAGTTACCGAGAAATTGAGCGGACAAGAAAATTCACTCAAGGGTCGTAACTCCGTCAAAAATCAATGGACCGTAACGAAAATTTAGTATGCACATCTCAACTTAGTAATAAGTTCTCATGTGATGTTTGAACAAAATTGGTCCAGTAGTTTATGACAAAATAGAGTGGACAAAAAATTGAAAAACCGATCAAAACACCTTGATTTTGCGTTAAATGGCAATTTTCAGCAAAGGGCCATAACTCATTCAAAAATCAATGAAACATCACCAGAATTTAATATGCACATATTTGAGAGCTACTAAGCAAATCTGTAAAGTTTTTTTTGGAATCCGTTCATTAATTTTCAAGAAATTGAGCGGACAAATAAATTCACTCAAGGGCCATAACTCAGTCAAAAATCAATGGACCATGACCAAAATATGATATGCACATTTCCACTTGGTAATGAGTTCACATGTGAAGTTTGAACAAAATTGGTCCAGTAGTTTATGAGAAATAGAGCGGACAAAAAATTGAAAAACAGATTAACACACGTTGATTTCGTGTAAAATGGCAATTTTCAGCAAAGGGCCATAACTCATTCAAAAATCAATGAAACATCACCAGAATTTGAAATGCACATATTTGAGAGCCAGTAAGCATAACTGTAAATTCTTTCTGAAATCTGTCCATTAGTTTCCGAGAAATTGAGCGGACAAGAAAATTCACTCAAGGGCCGTAACTCCGTCAAAAATCAATGGACCGGAACAAAAATTTAGTATGCACATCTCAACTTAGTAATAAGTTCTCCTGTGATGTTTGAACAAAATTGGTCTAGTAGTTTATGAGAAATAGAGTGGACAAAAAATTGAAAAACCGATCAACACACCTTGATTTTGCGTTAAATGGCAATTTTCAGCAAAGGGCCATAACTCATTCAAAAATCAATAAAACATCACCAGAATTTAATATGCACATACAGTGCCCACCAAAAGTCTGGAGACAAACAAAATTTTTACATTTTTCATTCCTAAATCAGAAGAAATGCATTTGGTATATTATTTTTATAGTTAGAAATATTATAACCCATCTTTACAAATAGTTCTCATAAAAAATAGTGGATTTATCCTTTATTTTGATGTAAAATCTGAGTTTTCAATAATGTCTCCATTTTGTTCAATTATGACAAAAATCACCAAGTTGTTGCGACAACATTCAAATTGTGATTTATCTAAAAAATCAGGATGAAGAACTTTGATAAATGTTTCTTCATGTATTCCCTACCTTTAAAAATGATTTTCTTTGAGAACCAAACATGACAGCCAGCTTTAGTGTTCCAAGAACTTTCAACTTAAGAAATTGCTTGCATCCTGAGGATATCAAGGTAAGGGTTAAATTTTTCTTCTTTTAAATTCAATTTTCCTGTTCCCAAGTGACCCTTCTTTATCACTTATGGTATTTCAGTACTTGAAATTGATTTTTTTTCTTTACAGGTTGACTGTTTTCAAGATGATAGTGCAGATTGCCATCATAAGCTCTGGCCATAACTGACCAAGAGCTGCCAATAAAAGTGTTTCTTCTCAGTAGGAGGAACAAATTGGAATCAGAGCAAGTATAGACAACCAATGACTAATAGTACAAGAACTAAGGAATGCCTGGAAGTAAGCTGGGACATCAGGTTGAGGCGCAAAAGTTCGTCAAAATCTACAGTTTATTTCTTTGAATACACACAATGCCGTTTAAAAGCCATCATTTATAGCAAAACCCACATAAAAGCAACCAGCCTTTGTCAGAGACCATTCTGGTTGATCTTGTGGTTGAATGGTTAACAGAAATGTCTAAATGAAAGCAAATTCTGCTTGCTTCGGAATAAATGATGGCTTTATACGGCCTTGGGTGTATTCAAAGAAATTGAAGGTAGATTTTGATGAACTTTTGAGTCTCAACCTGATATCTCAGCTAACTTTTAAGCATTCCTTTGTTCTTGCACTGTTAGTCACTGGTTGTCCATGCTTGCTCTGATTCCAATTTAGTCTTTTTGCTGAGAAGAAACCCTTATATTGCCTACTCTTGGTCCGTTATGGCCAGAGCTTATGATGGCGACCTGCTCTATCATCATGTAAACAGTCAACCTGTAGAGGAAAAAATCAATTTCAAGTACTGAAATACCATAAGTGATGTAGAAGCGTAACTTAAGATAGAAAAAACTGAATTTAAGAGAAGAAAATTTTAACCCTTTCCTCGATATCTTCGGATTGCAAGCAATTGAACTTAAAAGCCGGTTGTCATGTTGGATTCTCATAGAAAATCATTTTTAAAGGAGGGGAAAACATTAGGAAATATTTATCAAAGTTCTTCATCCTTATTTTTTGGATTAAACACAATTTGAATGCTGTTGCAACAACTTGATGATTTTATCATAATAGAACAAAATGGACTTGCTATGCTAAAGTGTCAGATTTTACATGAAAATAATGGATAAATCCACTATTTTTCATGTGAATTTATTATAAAGATGAGTTATAATATTTCTAACTATAAAAATAATAAACAAAATTCATTTCTTCCGATTTAGAAATGAAAAATGAAAATTTCTTGTTTGTCTCCAGACTTTTGGTGGGCACTGTATTTGAGAGCTACTAAGCAAATCTGTAAAGTTTTTTTTGGAATCCGTTCATTGATTTTCAAGAAATTGAGTGGACAAGAAAATTCACTCAAGGGCCATAACTCAGTCAAAAATCAATGAACCATGACCAAAATATGATATGCACATTTCCACTTAGTAATGAGTTCACATGTGAAGTTTGAACAAAATTGGTCTTGTAGTTTATGAGAAATAGAGCGGACAAAAAATTGAAAAACCGATTAACACACGTTGATTTCGTGTAAGAAGGCAATTTTCAGCAAAGGGCCATAACTCATTCAAAAATCAATGAAACATCACCAGAATTTGATATGCACATATTTGAGAGCCAGTAAGCATAACTGTAAATTCTTTTTGAAATCTGTCCATTAGTTTCCGAGAAATTGAGCGGACAAGAAAATTCACTCAAGGGCCGTAACTCCGTCCAAAATCAATGGACCGTGACAAAAATTTGTTATGCACATCTCCACTTGGTAATGAGTTCACATGTGAAGTTTGAATTAAATTGGACCAGCAGTTTAGGAGAAATAGAGCGGACAAAAAAACCAACAGACGGACCAACAGACCAACAGACAGACAGACAGACGGACAAGCTGACTCCTCTATACCCCCCAAATTGAATTTGGGGGGTATAAAAATCAATGAAACATCACAAGAATTTAATATGCACATATTTGAGAGCTACTAAGCATAACTGTAAAGTCTTTTTGAAATTCTTCCATTAGTTTCCGAGAAATTGAGCGGACAAGAAAATTCACTCAAGGGCCGTAACTCCGTCAAAAATCTATGGACCATGAAAAAAATTTAGTATGCACATCTCAACTTAGTAATGAGTTCACAAGTGATGTTTGAACAAAATTGGTCCAAAAGTTTATGAGAAATAGAGTGGACAAAAAATTGAGAAACCGATCAACACACATTGATTTTGCGTTAAATGGCAATTTTCAGCAAAGGGCCATAACTCAGTCAAAAATCAATGAATCATCACCAAAATTTAATATGCACATATTTGAGAGCTACTAAGCATAACTGTAAGGTTTTTTTGAAATCCGTCTATTACTTTCCAAGAAATTGAGTGGACAAGAAAATTCACTCAAGGGCCATAACTCCGTCAAAAATCAATGGACCGTGAAAAAAATTTAGTATGCACATCTCAACTTAGTAATGAGTTCACATGTGATGTTTGAACAAAATTGGTCTAATAGTTTATGAGAAATAGAGTGGACAAAAAATTGAAAAACCGATCAACACACATTGATTTTGCGTAAAATGGCAATTTTCAGCAAAGGGCCATAACTCAGTCAAAAATCAATGAATCATCACCAAAATTTGATATGTACATATTTGAGAGCTACTAAGCATAACTGTAAAGTTTTTTGAAATCCGTCCATTAGTATCTGAGAAATTGAGCGGACAAGAAAATTCACTCAAGGGCTGTAACTCCGTCAAAAATCAATGAACCGTGACAAAAATTTCATATGCAAATCTGCACTTGGTAATGAGTTCACATGTGAAGTTTGAACAAAATTGGACCAGCAGTTTAGGAGAAATAGAGCGGACAAAAAAGCTACAGACCGACCGACCGACCGACAGACAGACAGACCAACGGACAAGCTGACTCCTATATACCCCCCAAATTGAATTTGAGGGGTATAATAAATTTGCAGAGTTCTTCTATATGACAGCATATACACTGTCATCAAACAACACCACAACCATAATTGTGACCCTTCACATTAAAAGGGACCTTGTGGTAAGCCAACATAACCAAAGGTCAATACTCAGCAGATTTCAACAAGACATTATACTAGGTAAATGTATATATATAATAATATGGAGAAAATGCTCTAGATTCAGAAAAGTATATTAAAGTAAGAAGTATCAACCCTAATCATCCTGTGCTGACTACTCAGACTGACTATGGTCAATACTTTTCACACTTCCTAGAATGTCCCTTTTAGCATGATGGGCAACATATAATAGCTGTATCTATTTACCCAAACACTGTAATCCATGTTTCATCTAGGATATCATCTGTTGAGAGAGATTCCCTGAAAGAATAAATAAACAACTTGTTACCTGCGTGTAGTGTTGTAAGAAATATTCAATGAGGTACATATTCAGACTTGACTGATGGGTTGTTAAGGTAGACAAGGTTTTTGCTTAACTCGAAGGAGGGGAAGGTACCCTGTTGCAAGGAAGCAGGTATTCAATATAGTATTATACATGTGTTATGTATGAAATGTTTAATGGAAAAAGGTTTGGTAGTAAAGACTGCCAAAAACATTTGCATAAAATGTTAAACTGATCAATAATTAACAAACCTCTCACCAATCTTTTCATTTGTGCCATCTCAACAAAGCTTGGTAAAATCTAGTTAGCATGATTTATCATTTGTCCAACCCTCGGTAGAGGAAAACAGACTTTAAAAAGGATATGTATGTATGTATCATGACTTATTCATTTAAACTATCAAATTTTAATTCACAGAAAAAAATCAAACAGATTCATAACATATTAATTAAACTATCAAATTTTAATTCACAGAGAAAAATCAAACAGAGTCATAAGAAAATTCTCACCCCTGTGTATAAAATGGATCAAGCTGAGCCGGTGATGTAGGTACTCTAGAGCTTGTGTTATGTGTTTGGTCAACACAAGAATACATAGACTCATGCATACTCTGGGATAAACCTGCAAATGGAATACCAATGTTTTTCAACAAAAACCTCAACTGCAGGTTGTTTTAAGCTGTGGTAATGAGATTTTTGTTGAAAAGCGACGGTATATAATTACTCAATGTCAATTCAGTGCTCCAGAGAAGAGTAGGTAATGGCTTTTCAAATGAACAAAATGTGCTTGTGAAATACCCCGAAATGGCCAATTTAAAGTTTTTGGACAGATAGACAGATGGACACGAATAAAACAATAATCATATTGATTATGCCCCATATATTTTGATATGGGAGCAGACATAATTTCTAAATGTTCATCAAACCTTATGTTTTGGGTGCTTTTTGAATAGTCTTGACAAGAAGATTCAAATGAGTTGCGATATCACAGGGTTTGGACTTGGAATAACAAAGCAAGCATGTCTTTACCCTCCTTAAGTTACTTATACTTGTAAACAAATTACAAATTGCAGACAAGTACCTTGACAGATTAACAAATGTAAACTACAACCTATTCCCACAGAAGACCTGTTTTGACATCCCTAATAGAATATAGGATTGGGAAAACATTGCAGCAAAAGGAGAAATTGCTGATCATATGATAAGCAATTTCTCCTTTCTCCCACTAAATTTTTTGTCCTATATTATTCAGTATTTTAGCCCTCATAACAGCCATTTTGTCATCTACAACAGTTTTCAAATTGGACCACCTCAAAATTTTGTCATTTGGAAAAGGACTTGTTATTTGATAAAGGGGCATTAAACTAATTCAAAATATGCTGGTATCATTTCATATCTTTTAAGAATAACCAGGTAACTTTTGGCTATTTTTGTCCGGTGTAAAAAAGTTTACCTGTAGTGGGAGGGGCTGGAGTGTTCATGCCAGCTGTGCGACTGAACTGAAAGAAATTCAAAGAATATTTTTTACTCAAATGCATCTATAGCAAAACATGGTAGCATAAAGTGATCAAAAGCTCCTAAAGATGTCTGGTGAGTCATATTTGTATTCGAAAAGTAGAGTTCTAAAGGAGCCTGACAAAGCAACTGGTAAATCAAAGTCAAATGATATTAAAAGTTTTATGTTGCCAAGTAAAATTAGATGCTGTGTGGATTCTTTTAACTCAGTTGAAAGGAGGAAGTAATGTCCCTCTCATGAAAATACTAACTTTTTCAATGAAGACAACAAGATGGTGAAATAATGTGCAAAGTCTATTATGCAATGGCATACAAATACCTAATTGAGCTTGAGCGAAATATAAACTGTTTGACAGCGACTGGTTCAGCATTTTCTTCTTTTACCTCAATGTTTTCACTAACTTTTTTCTATCATGGGCCATCGTATCCCAGCAATAGCATTGATATTCAGGATTTCAAAATTGGGTACTGTTTGTGAAAGGACTTACAAAGTTACGTAAAATTTCTTACTTGTGCTGGGGAGAAATATTGACTGTTTGACAATGACTGGTTTGGACTGGTAGAGCTGAGTAAACTTTTGATGGGAGGACCACCAACTCTGTCTTTACTGCGTAAACTGGAATCTAGTCTGGAGAGAAAGAATTGATGACTAGAAAAACATTTTGAAAAGTTCAAATCAGTGACTTTTGAAATGAAATAACCAAATAGCATGTAAATCTAAATCATGCTAAAAAACAAGAGTGCCAGTAACATTTGACACTTTTTTAAATTCTGATATATACCAAATAATTTTGAACCCACAAACAAAGTAATATTTAGCAAGATCAGGACTGGTGACTAGGAACATTCTGTGAAATAACTATCCAAACCAGTCCATAAATCATGTAGAAATTGGGTTCACATGATGGAGACCTATCAAAGTAGGAATGGACGGATGGACAGATATAGGAAAGACGAAATGAATGTATTTATATTGTCAAGCTTTGGCAGCGAAATATCATGAAATTACCATGGATGAGAGGATCTTCTCGATTTTCCTTCTATGACAAGTTATTACTCAAGGTGAATGTGCCAGAGAAAAAAAAGAAATCCTTACCTAGGTGTGCCAATAATAGAATGTTGCTGTAAAGATGTGTTGGGTGATGTCAGACCTCCATGTCTCTGTGCCGATCTTGGTGGACTACCACCACTACCCGACCACATACGGGAAGATGCAGGCTGAAATAACAAGTAGATGAAATTTCATCATTCGTGCTATAAATATATTGCCAAACAAAAAAGAATTGGTGCAAAGACTGAAAAGTTCTTGACTGATCCAACTTCAAAGATGTTGTAGTCAACAATTTCAAATGAATTAAATTTTATACTTTTTGGTCATTCCTGGTAGAAAACATTGTTGAAAATGAAGAAATTGCTTGTCACAAGCAATTTCTTCATTTTCCACAATGTTTTCAGAATGTTGTTGTAACGATGTGTTGGGTGAAGTCAGACCTCCATGTCTCTGAGCCAATCTTGGGGGACTACTACCGCTACCCGACCACATGCGAGAAGATGCAGGCTGAAATAACAAGTATATTTCTCATTTTCCACAATGTTTTCAGAATGTTGTTGTAACGATGTGTTGGGTGAAGTCAGACCTCCATGTCTCTGAGCCGATCGTGGGGGACTACCACCACTACCCGACCACATGCGAGAAGATGCAGGCTGAAATAACAAGTAGAGAAAGTTGTATGTTAACATCATATATTGCAAAACGAAAAAAGGATTGTTGCAAAGACTGAAAGGTTTTAGACTGATTCAGCTTCAAAGATGTTGCAGGCAATAATTTGAAACTAGAACTGTCACAGGATGTGACTTGATACCCCCGCACAAGCTTTCATTACAAAAAAGGGCAATGAATGTACCAAGCTTAAATTTGCTAGCACTTATAGTTAAGAAGATATGGTCTAGGCAAAAATGCAAGGCTACAAACAACAAAGGGCAATAATTCTTAAAGTTGGCATGAAAGAGTAGCAGTTGTTTTACATGACACTTTCCCACAATGAGATCTATAAGTGTACCAAGTTTGAAGTTGCTAGCACTAATGATCTAGAAGATATGTTCCGGACACAAATCCGACCGTAAAAACAACAAAGGACAATCTCTTAAATTGTAGGCAGACCAGAGTAATGATTCTTGTACATGACACTTCTGTACAATAAGATGTATAAGTGTACCAAGTTTGAAATTGCTAGCAGTTATGATTTAAAAGATATGGTCCGGACAATGCAAGAATACAAACAACAAAGGGCAATAACTCTAAAAGTGTGCATGGCAGAGTACCGGTTCTTGTACATGACACTTCCCTACAATGAGATCTATTATTATGTACAAAGTTTGAAGTTGCTAGCACTTATGCTTTAGAAGATATGGTCTGGACAAAAATGCAAGGGTAACAACAACAAAGGGCAATAACTAAAATAAATTGGGTGTGACTGAGTAACAATTATTGTACATGACACTTCCCTAAATTAAGATGTATAAATGTATAAAGTTTGAAGTTGCTAGCACTTGTGGTTTAGAAGATATGGTCCAAACAAAATGTAAGGGTACGAACAACAAAGGGCAATAACTCAAAGAATGGGCGTGGCTGAGTTACAGGTATTGTACATGACACTTCCCTAAATTAAGATGTATATATGTATAAAGTTTGAAGTTGCTAGCACTTGTGGTTTAGAAGATATGGTCCAAACAAAATGTAAGGGTACAAACAACAAAGGGCAATAACTCAAAAAATGGGCGCGACAGAGTAATAATTATCATACATAACACATCCCCAGAATGAGATGTATAAGTGTACCAAGTTTGAAGCTGCTAGCACTTGTGGTTTAGAAGATATGGTCCAAACAAAATTTAAGGGTACAAACAACAAAGGGCAATAACTCAAAAAGTGGGCGTGGCTGAGTAACAGTTATTGCACAGGACACTTCCCCACAATTAGATGTATAAGTGCACTGAGTTTGAAGATGCTAGCACTTGTGATTTAGAAGATATGGTCCAAACAAAATGTAAGGGTACAAACAACAAAGGGCAATAACTCAAAAAGCGGGCGTGGCAGAGTAACAGTTATTGTACATGACACTTCCCCATAATGAGATATATAAGTGTACCAAGTTTGAAATTGCTAGCACTTATGGTTTAGAAGATATGGTCCGGACAAAAATGCAAGGGTACAAACAACAAAGGGCAATAACTCTAAAAGTGGGCGTGGCAGAGTAACAGTTATTGTACATGACACTTCCCCACAATGAGATCTATAAGTGTAGCAAGTTTTAAGTTGCTAGCACAATTGGTTTAGAAGATATGCTCTGTAGAAGTATTTTGTCCACGGACAGACAGACAGACAGACATACAGACATACAGACATACAGACAGACAGACAGACAGACAGACAGGTTGATTCCAGTATACCCCCTAAAACGTTCGTTTTGCGGGGGTATAATAATTTAAATTTCATACTTTTTGGTCATTCCTGGTAGAAAACATTGTTGAAAATGAAGAAATTGCTTGTCACAAGCAATTTCTTCATTTTCCACAATGTTTTCAGAATGTTGCTGTAACTATGTGTTGGGTGAAGTCAGACCTCCATGTCTCTGGGCCAATCTTGGGGGACTACTACCACTACCTGACCACATACGAGAAGAAGCAGGCTGAAATAACAAGTAGACAAAAGTTCATCATTTTCCACAATGTTTTCAGAATGTTGTTGTAACGATGTGTTGGGTGATGTCAGACCTCCATGTCTCTGGGCCGATCTTGGCGGACTTCCTCCACTACCCGACCACATGCGAGAAGATACAGGCTGAAATAACAAGTAAATTTCTCATTTCCCACAATGTTTTAGAATGTTGTTGTAACAATGTGTTGAGTGATGTCAGACCGCCATGTCTCTGGGCCGATCTTGATGGACTATCACCACTACCCGACCACATGCGAGAAGATACAGGCTGAAATAACAAGTAAATTTCTCATTTCCCACAATGTTTTAGAATGTTGTTGTAACAATGTGTTGAGTGATGTAAGACCGCCATGTCTCTGGGCCATTCTTGGTGTACTTCCTTCACTACCCGACCACATGCGAGAAGACGCAGGCTGAAATAACAAGTAGACAAAAGTTAAATTATGTTAACATCATATATTGCAAAACGAAAGAAAGAATTGTTGAAAAGATTGAAAAAAACTTACTGTAACTTACTGTACCGAGGCCATATATAAGCCTGTGGCTTCTCTGGGCCCGTCTGTTTGTGTTCTTCTATCTTCATGGTAACATTCTGCGTCGAACTTTTGCGGGTGCTGGCGCCAATGTTTGTTCAGTCTACTTTTAAAGGCATTGACGCTGGGGGAGTTAACTACCTCGTTTGGTAGTTTATTCCATGTGTTAACAGTTCTGATGCTGAACGAATTTCTTCTTTTTTCTGTTCTTGCGAATTTTTTGTATAATTTGAAAGTATTTCCTCTCGTTCTTGTGTCGTTATTTCTTTGAAGTAGATTTGGCATGGAGCATAGGTCATATTTGTTTAGAATTCTGAAGGTTTGTATCATATCTGCCCTAGTTCTTCTATATTCCAGCGTTGGTAATCCTAGTGTTTTGAGTCGCTCGCTGTATGGTAGGTGTTTGAGACCTGGGACTAATTTGGTAGCTCTTCTTTGGATGTTTTCTAGAGCTTTTTTGTGTTTTTTCAGATACGGAGACCAGACTGTACATGCGTACTCTAGGTGGGGTCTTACTAGTGCTTTATATAGATTCAAGAATATCTGTTTGTCTAGGTAAGTAAAGGTTCTGTAAATGATTCCGAGGTTTCTGTTTGCTATTTTGGTCTTCTCTTTTATATGGCTGTCGAAAGTTAGTCCCGTGTCTATAATGACTCCAAGATCTTTTTCTTGATTAGTTTTGGTGATCTCTTCTTTTTCATCTGTGTCACAGTTCATGTAGTAAGTTTTATTGCTTTCTTTTCTACCAATGTGTAGGTGCTTGCATTTGTTTGCATTAAATTTGAGATCCCATGTGTCTGACCAAGTACAAAATTTGTCTGTAGTTGTTTGAAGGCGTTTGTAGTCTGTTTCGTTGTTAATTGTTGAGTATGTTTTGGTATCATCAGCGAATAATTTTACTTTCGTTTCTGCTGTTTCTGGGAGATCGTTGATGAAGGTAAGGAACAGTATAGGGCCAATAACACTTCCTTGAGGGACGCCACTTATCACTTTTACTGCTTGTGATTTTTTGTCGTTGAGTATTACATTTTGTGTTCTGTCCGAAAGAAGATTTTTGATCCAGTTTTGAACTTTCCCAGTAATTCCGTAATTTTCTAATTTCTTCAATAATTTATCGTGTGGTATTGTGTCAAACGCCTTTTTGAAATCATAGAAGATGACATCAGTTTCTTCTCCCCTGTCCATGGCGGCTGACCATTCTTCTACTGTTTCAAGCAGTTGCAGAGTGCATGACTTTCCTTTTAAGAAACCGTATTGATGTGGTGAAAAGAGGTTATTTTCGTCCATATGTTTTTGTATACTATCTCTAACTATTTTTTGCATGATATTTGAACATGTTGAGCTTATACTTATGGGACGGTAATTCTCTGGCTGTTCTTTGTCGCCGCCTTTGAAAATTGGAGTAACGTTTGCCTTCTTCCATTCATATGGTACAGTTTTGTCATTTAATGATTGTTTGAAGATTTTGGTTAGTGGATAGGTCAGTTCATTAGCACATTCTACTAAAACTCGTGGATGTATTCTGTCTGGTCCCTGGGATTTGTTTGAATTTGTCTCTCTTAGTACTTTGGACACAGTATTTTCGTTAATTTCTATATTTAATAGTTTGGTTTCTGTTCGTTTTGGATTATTTTCTGTTTGGTTTATTTGGTTAATACTTGGTTTTGTGAATACACTAGCAAAATGTTTATTAAGTAGTTCTGCTTTTTCTTCGTCGTCTGTGATCAGATTTCCTTCTCCGTCTTTTAGGGTGTTTATTCTGGCGTTGGTTTTGTTGTTTTCTCGTACGTATTTCCAGAAGAGTTTGCTATCAGAGTTTATTTTGGAGGCTAAGTTTTGTTCAAATTTGTATTTACTAGACCGTATTGCTCCTGTTGCTTCGTTTCTGGCTTTTTTATACTTTTCTAGATTTGTTGTAGTTGGACAGTATTTATACTTTTTCCATTTTTGATGTTTTCTCTTTATTCTCCTTTTTGTTTCAGTATTCATGTACGGGATATTAGTGTTTGATTTTTGGTTGTCATTGCACACTGGTATGTTGTTGTCTATAATGTTGTTGAGGGTATCGGCAAATGACTTCCAGCAATCGTCTATATTCCCTTTCAGTTTACTGTCCCATTCTATGGTGTTCAGCTGTTGCCTCATAGCGTTGTAGTTGCCTTTTGAGTAGTTCCTTCTGTTTGAGTTGGTAATTTTTCTGGTGGTGTAACATATGAAGTCGAATATGAGTACTACATGGTCGCTTTTTCCAAGACCAGGATTATATATTAATGGGCCTATCATATCTTCTTCATTTGTTATTACCAGGTCTAATATTGATGGCGTATTGTGTTCTCTGTATCTAGTTGGTTTATCAACGTGTTGTGTAAGGAAATGGTCCTTTATTGTCTCTAGAAACAGGTTTGCGGGATGTTTTTCATTGCCTGTGACCTCGTTATCTTGCCAGTTTATTTCTTTATAGTTGAAGTCTCCGACTATGCAAAAATGGGAGAAGTCGTTGGTGCACGCTTCTTGTATTAACTTGCAGGTATTAATTGTTGAATTTATATCTCCAGAAGGACTCCTGTAGATGCAGCCTAGAAGTAGTTTGTCAGTGTTTTGTAATTGTACTTGTATCCAGACTGATTCAACATTGTCTGTTTGAATGTTTACTTTTGTTACTAACAAGTTTTCTTTGAAGTATATTATGCATCCGCGACCTCTATCACATTTGTTCCTGAATGATTGGTAACCGGCTATTTCGAATGTACTGTCTGTCACTTCAAAAATGGTGTTTTTTGGATTGCATTCGGTAATTGCTATGATATCTGGGTTATTGTTTTCTATTTGAAATTTTAGTTCCTGAAGTTTATTTGTAAGCGTGTCTGCATTGCTATACAATATTTTTATCTTGTCCTTTTCCTTTGAATTTTTACAGCTATTATTTACATTTTTATTTACATCGTTAAAAATAAAACACTTTTTTTAATCTCTATTTATATTTGGCGACGTGGGGATTTCTGGATCCTTTGTCAATCCATCAATTATAGTTTCTTCTGTATCTTCTATTACTGTCGCTTCCAAGAATACTGACATCGATTCCGATAATGGGTCACTTTTATCTATATGACTGGTCATATTTGTGTTCGTTTTGTTTTTTGTTGTTCTGAAAATTGGAGAGTATTGGGTTTCATTTGCTTGGGTATTTTGTTTCTTGCTAATGATTTTACCATCTTTTATAACAGCAGATTCATCATATTTCCTCACATTCTCCAATTCTTGTAGTAAAGCTTTTCGTTCGGTTCTCTGTTGTGGAGTGTAGTCTGCAGAGAAGATGACCGATTTAAGGTTTTCTGGCGCGTGGGTTTTTATGTTTTTGGCCTTTTTCAGCAATTTGTATTTGTCATCTTTTACCTCGAGAACAACTTTATATGGTCTAATATGTCCTTCTTTGTTGTTACCTATACGGAATGCAGTTTTAATTTTAACTTCAGTGTCTAGAGCTTGGCACAGGGTTAGAAATAGTGTCATGTCATGGTCTTTTCTCATTTGCGGAAGTTGTTGTTTGGATTCTGGAAGGTTGTATATCATTAGATTGCTACTCCTGTTTTTCCGTTCTGATTGTTCTTTTATTCTTAGATCTATTTTTTGGTTAAGTTCTTCCGTAATTTCCTCCATAATTTCTTTTTTGAGGTCTGTTTTGTTCTCTTTTATTTTGTGTTCTATCTTATCATCAATTTTCTCCATTTCAGATTCTAGGTATTTTAATCGCGAGTTATTGTCTTCTCTGATTTCGTTGACGGTTTTGTCTAGATGGAGTAGTGTTGGTAAGGTATAACGACATGTTGGACATGTCCATGCTATATTTAATCCTGGGCTCTTTATTAATTTGTACTGGTCCTTGGTGATTTTTATACATTGGATACAAAAGTTAAGGCCACAGTGTACACATTGTAGGTAGTCGTTACACTTGTTAATGCTTATATCACATTGAGGACAGTTTTCGCTGTCAGATCCTGGTCTCATCCTTTTTTTCTTGTTTTCATTTATCGGTGTGCTGGTTTTAGGATTTATGGTCAATTTTGGAAAGTTGTGTCCGCCTTCTGCCATATTTACAGTATAGCTCGGAATTCCCGTGCTGACTGCTTTTTTCACTGTTTATAAGTATTAATTTCTTGATTTTCTTTATATGTGTTTCTGAGAGTTCATCTGATAGCCTTGGTTAATTGTTTATATTTTTAGTATTTCCAGTCTAGCTTGGATAGCCCATGCTTACTGGATTAATTACTAATGTTTTGTTTTGGCTAATTTGTTTAATTATTTAAATATCTCTCTTTTTTTTAAACTATCTATCGTAGGTCTCTTTAATTTTCAATACTTGTCGTTCGGATAACCTGGACAATTTTCCTTAACCAAACTTCCGACAATAGTGGTTTTGGGTGGACTCCGTCGATATAGAGATCAAAATTGTAGTAAGTTCTGGTTGTTGAACATCTTTTGTCTCCCTTTTTGTATTTAGATTTAACTTGGAGGTCACATGAGAATTTTGGACTGTATGTGTCGAAATCTTTATTGATCGTTTGAATCCTAGAGTTCAATTCATAAATTTGATCCTTCAGTATTTCGTCTTGGTCTTTGAAGATTTCAGGATTTTTGTGTCCTTTGTTTTTGTTCCACTGGTAGACGGAATAGATTGGCACTTCTAGTATTGTAATTTCACAGTTTTTTCTTTTTATGAAGTCTATTATTTTGGTAAATATGTCTGTGATATGGTCTATACTGGTACTGTCTTCCGAGGTGATAGCTATGTAGTTTTTGTTTTTCGTGGTCAAGTCACATGTTTCTAACCAAAGATAAATCCTGATGGGCCGTTTGGTAATTTGATCAAGTTTCTCTTCCAAATTTTCTTCAAGCCAGTTCAGACAAGTAGTTGCTTTCATACCACTTAGTGACCACCATATTATATCTTTTTCAGTACTACAGTTGTATTTGATGACGTTTTTAATATATCTACCCTTGCTATCTGATAATATCACAGGCTGGAATTTCAAGTCATTTTTGTCCTGTTTGTCTACTGTTTGTGAAAGGTATTTTTTTAGTTTTCTGGTGGACATAAGACTGCCGAGTTTGAGTACTTGAAAAGTTTTAGACTGATCCAGCTTCAAAGATGTTGTAGACAACAATTTCAAATGAAATGAATTTTATACTTTTTTGGTAATTCCTTGTAGAAAACATTGTTGAAAATGATGAAATTGCTTGTCACAAGCAATTTCTTCATTTTCCACAATGTTTTAGAATGCTGTTGTAATGAAGTGTTGGGTGAAGTCAGACCGCCATGTCTCTGGGCCGATCTTGGGGGACTACTACCACTACCCGACCACATGCGAGAAGATTCAGGCTGAAATAACAAGTAGACAAAAGTCACAAGCAATTTCTTCATTTCCCACAATGTTTTCAGAATGTTGTTGTAAAGATGTGTTGGGTGATGTCAGACCTCCATGTCTCTGGGCCAATCTTGGTGGACTTCCACCACTACCTGACCACATACGAGAAGATGCAGGCTGAAATAACAAGTAGACAAAAGTTTTACGTTCACACCATGTATTGCAAACCGAAAAATGAATTGTTGCAAAGATTGAAAAATTTTAGACTGATCCAACTTCAAAGATGTTGTAGACAACAATTTCAAATGAATTAAATTTTATAACTTTTGGTCATTCCTGATAGAAAACATTGTTGAAAATGAAGAAATTGCTTGTAGCAAGCAATTTCTTCATTTTCCACAATGTTTTAAGAATGTTGTTGTAAAGATGTGTTGGGTGATGTCAGACCGCCATGTCTCTGTGCCAATCTTTGTGGACTACCACCGCTACCCGACCACATACGAGAAGAAGCAGGCTGAAATAACAAGTAAATTTCTTCATTTTCCACAATGTTTTCAGAATGTTGTTGTAAAGATGTGTTGGGCGATGTCAGACCGCCATGTCTCTGTGCCGATCTTGGTGGACTTCCACCACTACCCGACCACATGCGAGAAGATGCAGGCTGAAATAACAAGCAGAAGAAAATTATGATTGTTCACACCATATTTGAATTGTTCAAAAGAGATCATCGCTATTATCTGAGAGAGTGATGTAAACTTTTTACTTTTCCATGCAAGAGTGGACTAACGTAAAGTGCCCTATATAGTCGTCATGTTTGGCTATTCAAACTGTAATTGCGCCTAAAGTCGTCAGTTAACCGGTTCCCTGCTTTTACCATTATCAAAGCTGGACCATTTATCTACGATTCCGTATATACATTGTTACTCTATATGCTAAAATATGCAAGATATTGAAGGAAAATGAAGGCTGGGGTCCAGCTGACGACATTTGGACATCGGGGACCTAAAGTCGTCGAGTGATAGGTCCTTAAGTCGTCACCCTTTAGAAAACAATAAAAATAGCTTTAATTGATATTTAAAATGAATTTATAACATAATTTTAGGTATCATTATTCAATACTTAAGTTATTCAAACTTAATTACTAGCCCTGGGTAGCATAGACCTACTGGATCCGATCTCTCAAATTAGGCACCCCTTCGATATTTGTACCACGATTTTTCCAAAATGACATCTTTGTCTTTTATGGGTGATATTTTAACTCTTTCACAACCAAGACCTGGTTTCCATATCGTTTTTCAATGGTGTTTTGTAATCATTGAAAGGAAAGATGAATATATAAACAATCTGCATTTTCTTCTTTTCCATCAATAGTCTCCATGGTATAACAGAAACATTTCCAGGGGTTCTTTTTATGGTTAGGGGAAGGGGCCCGGGGCCCTTAATTTGGGGAAAAATGCGTCGAACGAGCCCTTGTAGGGGAAAAATTTTCAAGTATATTTTTTGCTTGAATACTGAAAATGCTTCAAATATTTTAGAAAACACAACGAAAATAGATTTGGATAGCAATTTATAAGCAGATAAACTGAAGATCTGATTGTTAACATAAATACTCCCATGGGAGAACATTCAAAAGGCTGAAACATTGATTTATGAGGGGAAAATTACATTTTAGGGGAAAAATCCCAGAGGGGAGGGGGCCAAAATTCGGCCCCAATTTCTTAGTAAAAAAAACCCTTGATTTCAAAAAACAAATTTATTACAACCACTTCAAATCAGCGACTGCTTTCAAAGTTTCATTTTCAGATTAAAAAAATGCTGTATGCCCTATACTCGTCATGTTGGACCTAAAGTCGTCATCGGCTTTTAATCTGGTTTTGTGGGCAGAAAATGATATATCAAGCTACAAAGAGGATTTAAATATGTAATGAAATATATCTTGTGTAGAGTTATCCGTTTGGTTATTTTTGATGCAATATGTGTACAACATGCATTCATGCGAGAGCCTGTGTTTACGTCCATTGTGTTCGCGCGTTCTGTGTCCCAGTGCAAAATACACAGGTCCGAATCACCGTACATATATACATTCACTATCAAAAAGGGTTAATAAACAAAGTATTTGGACAAAACAAGAGACATTTACCTTTCAAATGATGTTTCTCTTTAATCTTTAAAATGACAGAAACATGAGAAAAGGCGATTACAAAAAAGTGACGACAATAGGACACTGACGACTATGGGGCAGTTTACGTTACTTTGAACCAAATTCTTTTGGCTTTCTCCAAGAGTGACATCTTTTCAAATTTGTGATACATTATATCTGTTCCAAAAGGAACGATTGGTCAATCCATATTTTGATTGATAACAGAAATCTGTCAACTATGATAATATCTCCATCTGGAAATCAAAATTCATACTTACCGAATGTGACATGGACTCTCCCAGCAGATAGCTGGGTAAATACTGTGACTGGTGTGGACTTGTAGGACTTGTTGGTGTCCCGATGTTCATGGAATCTGGACTATGGTAACCTGGAAAAATGAGGAAAATCATTGTTATGACAATAGATGTTGGGAAAAATATCAGATTCTTTAATAAAAAAATATGCTCATGCCATGGATACTTATTTACAAATTCTGTTTGAAAAAAAGAGCCTATAGTTCAGTGTTTCCACTCGGATTTTTATTTAGGGGTTTTGCACGCACTGTCATTGAAAAATGGGGGTATGGAACAGAAAATAGGGGTAAAAACCAATAAAACAATGAAATATAATGTAAATTGCAATGCACGCTTATTAAAAGTGTTGTCGCTGTATTCCGATGTCCTTCGCCGACGATACATATCGTGGTATGATTTCATGGGTGAAAGTTAGAAAATTTCAAAATACTGAACTGTAGTGCTGGGGGCCAGGGGGCCGCAGGGCCCCCGGTGGGTCCAGGGCAACGCCCTGGCCAGGGGTCCAGGGGGCCGGAGGCCCCCGGGAGCTCTCGAGAAATAGCGTTTTAAAAACCCCTAGGAAGGCGTTCATGACGCTATACTACCATCTTTTAGTGCAAGTTTTCCAGATCATTTATCATTCAGTTTCAAATTATAACTCAATATGATGCACTGTTTTATTTTTTTTTTCTTTCATTTTTGAAATAAGAATTGTTAGATTCTAGTATGACATGGCAACAATTTTCAAAATGTGTGCATATTTCAGGGTTTTGCTACCATTGGTAGATCAGTCTTCTTAATTTGTGAAAATCAAGTTTGGATACATCAATGCAACTACACTTAGCTATATTTGAACAACTATTGAAAGTTGACAATCTCAAAATATCTTGTAAAAGGTTGATACGACTGCCCCCTCCCCCCCGAAAATAATCATCGATCCGTCCTTGCGAGTCATAGAACATTGCTTTTTTGTACACGTAGTTTCAGAAATTGCACTTTTGTCACCCATCTTGGGGATATTTCTCGTGTTTGATATCATTTCAGTTTAGAAATATATATGTATTGCGTAAAATTTAAAAGTCACAAAAATAACCAATGTGCTATAACTAATTATGTTTGTGTAACTTTAGTCTTTTACGGGGTACCCCTTTTTACGCTCGTAATTACATAAAGTCGTGATAAATCAAGAATTTGAATCTCTAATTAACGTTTTATTCACGAATCAACTCCCTTTCTCTCACCACAAGATTATTTTTATTTCACGTTAATTTTTGGGTGATAAATAATAAAGGATTTCATCGCAGAAACGTCGACTGCATCGACGGACACTCCATGATTAATTTGAATGCTAAATCATGCCAATTTTCTGATGTAACGTTGCAGCTAAAGCAAAATTATAGATCTAGGTTATTTAGATTTCGGTCGGCAAGCGATAATGTCATTATGATACGAAGAAAATGATACCTTGTTAGTCTATTATCCAAAATTTCAACGGTAATAATCCAATCAACGCACTATGAAACAGTCCCCGAAATAACTGAGCAGGTGTTCGCGGTGTTTTTGAAGTCACTTTTCAAGCCCAGATTGAGTAGACGCTACGTCATCATGACGTCATATTGGTTTTTTAACACGAGATATCTGACTGTACCACGTATTTATTCGTCTGAGAAGCATGTCAATCAACTTGCAAGTCAATGAATGGGCGGGGACAATCCTCTTTTTCAACCAATCTGTGTTTTACAAGCATTGTTTACTAAAAGATCTGGAAGTCAATCGTCGGCAAAGAAAATTTACCCAGAGTCTCTTTCTAAATCGATCACCATTTACCCTTTAATCAGAATGGAGATTTAGAGTAGATAGATTTAAATTAATTATAATATACTAAGCAAAACAATTGAAGGATATTCAAATTCCACTAATTGTAAAAATTGACAAAGGCATATGTTCGAACAAAAATCTACAAATAACTTCATATCAATTTCTAATCTTGAAAATCAAAAACATAAAGCAGAACGATCGTTTCCGGTTTCCCTACAATATCCGGTTAAACGCTGGTACTCTACAACCGAAAAGTCACACGTCGTGAACAACGGATATTTTCACCCTAGAAGTCGACTCTAGCCTTACAAGTACCTCGCAAATTCATCGCAGATTAAATTACCACATGTTGCGGTACAGTATTCCATTTCCGAATACGTCCATGTTGGAATAAGCCCGGCTGGTCGGTTGTTGTTGTCGGTGACGTAGACGTCTACCCAACGTGGTTTAAACATGCTCGATTGAATAAGGGTTCTGTAAGCAGGATGTCAAATCCTCGGATTGAAACCAAATCTGTTAAAGATGGTGTTTTACAATAACAACATCGGATAAGTTTACGATGGCGTCAATGAACGCGTGTTCATCTCCATTTTCCTGTTTAGAAGTTACAGGATGTGAGTCAACCACGTGGTTAATGTAATCTTGGTCGGTCAGTGTCATTTAGCACGAAAAGGTTTGTCTCTAGATAACGTAAGATTCCCGTCAACTCCATAACGCTCACGTCACCATATGCGTCACATGTGGGTATATTGTATTCGTGTTATCTCTCGTTCTTATGTCGAGAAAAACACGAATTCTGCTGTCAACATGCGACGCCTAAACCAACTTTGGTTAGTTATGAGCACTGTACTCCGGTGCTGCTGGTTCCATCTCAAATGGGTTCTGGTCCATGCGTCAGTGTCGTCATGTCAAAGTGTTAGCTGTCAACGGCCTACTGGCATTAATGCCCATGGTTATTTAACCCGGTTATCACAGACTGAATTCTAAGGTTTATCCCTCGCACATCTGTTAGACTCTGGAGTAATTTTTGAAAGCTTTGGAGTCCTAGAACGTAACGAGTTCTTGAAAATGTAACTGTCATCAGCCAAAGACACCGTTTACTTAAGTCCCCTGTCACGCCGTTTCATAATTACGACTGCCCAGTGATACCGTTTGTGTAATCGACTGAATACACATTACAAAATCCAAAACCTACGAGCGACGTCAACCTGACGTTCCCATACGTTCAATTGACCAACGGCCTGTCAGCCCTGCAGATCTGTCAGCCATTGACGTTCAATCCTTTTTAATGAATTGATTATAGGCAAGTACGTTTTAATTTACTCAATGAAGCAACTCAGAGTACGCATTTATGTAAAAAGAACTGCACGTAAATAACACGTTAAGTTTGGTAGTTGACCCCTTTGTTGTAAACTGTCCCATTTTGGCATGACCAGTGAAGCATAACTCGATATGGCAGCATAAAATATGAGGGCGAATGTATGTTATAATAAAAAGCATTAGGTTTTTATACCTTATCAGTGTTCTGGCGAGGCCGCGATTCCGCGACATTCTTGCATGAAAAACGTAAATGTCCCATAGAATTTTGTCAAGATGCGATTTCTGTCGCATGAAAATAAAAGATCGAATTTTGTTTTTTACTGCCGCTGACAAATTTTACTGCACCCGAAATCGAAAGTAAAAAGAGAAATCCAAACTAAATCATCTCAATATTTCCTACATTTCCTACCCAGAATTCAATTCACAGGCCCCGAATGAGCATATGAATTGAAAACGCTGTAATTTCATATCAATTTACCGTTGCATGCGATCCAAGTTCCGGGGCCCCTTTGTTTATAGGTCCGGTTCGGTTTGTAATTTCAGGCGCGGAGTGCTAGTTAATCAACCAACATTACATATTGAATTGAAATAATTTCATTATACCCCCCACAACAAAGTTATGGGGGGGGGTATACTGGAATCAGGTTGTCCGTCCGTCTGTCCGTCCGTCTGTCCGTCTGTCCGTCTGTGGACATAATCTTGTGTCCTCTTCTCCTCCGTCAGTTTTTGACCAATTTATCTGAAATTTTATTAGGATGTTCCCTATCATATGTAGTTGTGCACCTGCAATTTTCATCTTGATCCAGTCATTACTTTCAGAGTTATGCCACTTTGAAGTTTTTAAGGGGGGGGACATAATCTTGTGTCCTCTTCTCCTCCCACAGTTTTTGACCAATTTTTTTGAAATTTTATCAGGATGTTTCCTATCATATGAAGTTGTGCACCTGCAATTTTCATCTTGATCCAGTCATTAGTTTCAGAGTTATGCCACTTTGAAGTTTTTAATGGGGGGGGGAGTAGTCAAAATTTACAATTTCGTTTCCGTGTTCTAACTTGAGAACCATTTGACCTAGTATCATGAAACTTTACACAGTTGTTGCCCATGACCAATGGAGGTGCCCCATTGTTTTGGGGTCACCAAGGTCAAAGGTCAAGGTCACAGTTGGACTTAAATGTTTAAAATCCGTTTCCATGCTCTAAGTCAATAACATTTTTACCGATAGCACTTTTTCAGTGACAATGCCCTAGTGGGGGGTATTCGTCCGCTTTGCGACAGTTCTAGTTTAACCTAAACTGATTTTTAGATTGATGATTACATGTACGCATTAAGAATTTAGAACAATTTGATATTTATTTGCGTCTATCATTATCAAAGCGATAAAATTACAGAATGTCCGGAGCGTCAATATTTACTTAAAAACGAACACACCCGCATTTGTAGAATCTGAAAATGCTGTCAGATTCTTTTCCACAAAAAAAAACAACAAGAAAACCAAGAATATCCCAAATTATTTGAGGAAATCTTTAGAGGCACAGTGAAATTCGATCCTTGCAAATTAAAACCAGATAAATGAACCCATGCCTGGGCCATCGTCGACAGAAAATCCTGTCGGCGAAAGACAGGATCTATCGTTAAACGAGAATAATTTCAGTTGTTTTGATAAAGCAGTTCAACTGTAATTATTCTCGTTTAATAGAGAATCTATTATACAATGTACATGTATATGTAGATGTCTCTGGTTGTCTTTGGTGCACAGGAGTTTGATAAAAGTTATTATTTTGGATTAAAACTGTGTCCCCTAGTTTGTTCAAAATGTCCCCAACTTTTGAGTAGCCATGAGACATTTGTCCCATACTTTTTTCTACCTCGCCAGAACACTGCCTTATTCAATCAAAGTTTCTAAAATAGCTGTAGAATTTTAATATCCTTCAATTGTTTTGCTTAGTATAGATCTAGAGAAGAGTTTTCAAAAGAAGAATGAATATTCAAAGGTCGACTTTTTAGTGAAAAGAAAAATTCTTGCAGATGCAGATCTCGTGCTTATCTACTTGCCGACGTTCGCCGACCTCTCTTTTAAATCCTTCACAAACAAGTTGCTTTCGACGTCAATGGAATAAATAGATAAGGAAACATTGAGAGAAAAGAAGAAATCGTCGATAATCAGCCATTTCTCCGTCCCAACGATAAATACTTTCCACACTATAATTCAAATGATTTCTTTTAAAAGTAAGTTATGTCGTCTGCAACACCTTTAAAAATGGAGCAGTCTAAAATGTTTCTGTTTGGGAAGGTGGTGAACAAAATGACGAAAATAGAACATGAATTTATATGAATATCCATGAATTACACATTTGGGGCTAATGATTACACATGCAAAAGAATCAAAACGTGTGTGCTGAAAAATTTATTCTGGTCTGAAACGAAGGTAAGAAAATGCCCATGACTTTTTGTGCCGTCTATGATCGCCTACCGGTCGCTAGATTCAGACAAGCAAATCTACAATTTATGTCCGTGGATCGATCTTCGGCGAAGGAAAACTCTTTGTTTGGTAATTGTCGGATGCATATTTTGGGATCGTCATCACGGAATCAGCCGAGTAGTTACGAGTAATTTTTCGAATGAGATCCTTTCTTTGATGTGATCCTGCGGGGTTTCCCATTGATAAGCTGACTAGATGGGTAATAAAATGTTTTTGTACAGATCTTCCCGGTATTGAATTAAAAGATAGGATCCCCTGGTATCTTCAGATCAACAAGAGAAAGGGGTTAAACCCCCCCCCCAACTTTTCTCAACGGATTTACGCGATTTGGAAAAACGACCCCAGCGGCCGTCCAAAATACGGAAATCCGTAATAATACGGAAAACTTTCACCCATGATCAGATTTGGAAATATCGTTTTATCGGAAATCTTTGGTAGTTTCCAAAAATTATATCAAAATACGCAAAATATTGCATTTTTGTTTTGTTTCTTCGATATAAATGACAGAGACAGGGCTTGCGCTGGCGATCGCCACTTCAAAAGCCATAGGCGAGTAAGACGACAATTTTTAAAAAAGAGGGTCAAAAAATCGAATGTGGCTCAGACTTGACTCTATCTTTTACCGTAAATGATAAATCAATTGCCAATTAACATTACTGTCAACACTTACTTTTTATTTAATTCGAAAGATATATTTCCTGTCTAAATGGTCGAGCAAGCACATCACTTTAATATGTACAAATAACTGACAGAATTCCTTTGTGTAATCAAGAGTCGATTCGTGTAATCGCGAGGCGGCATGAAAGAAAGAGACAACGCGTCGGTGCTAAAACCATCTAACGTCAGTGTATTTACTTTGTAGATAGCTTGTTGTTTTCATTGTTTCATCCCATTTCCCGCGCTTTCTGCCACACGTGACCATTGTAAACAAATCATAGTAAAACGTAACCTTATTTGGATGCGTAGACATCACATGATTATATTGAAACTGGAATGACTACGTCATCAATTGACTGTGCTTGCAGCGTTTTTGATCTCACTCTTGAAAATCATCGCATATGAATAACACAGATTAACTCTAGTTTCCTTAGTTAGTTTCACTTTTGGGATAGTTGGAAGATGCTGGTCCAAATTTTTGTGCGTAAAATCGCGTACGGGCCCGTAATTTTGTACGTGATTTCTTTCAAATATGCGTGTTTCACACACAATTTGGCGTGAATGGAAACTCTGTAGTTATCTCAAGATTGGGCGATTATGGGTCAACAAAATAAGGTTGGATGGAGAAATAAGTATAAATGTTGGTATTCAGCGTTTTTTCTTGCCAATTGGGAAAGGTACCTGTACCCCTACGATTGGGAATTTTTTGCGTCGTGAAATCTTCAAATTGGGAAAAGATTAATTCGCAAAATTGATGAATTGGGAATGTTAAAAGTGCATCTAAATCTAACATTAGGGGCTAAATTCTGCACCACATATCATTGTAAGGTCTTGGTTTAAACAGGAACATACTTGTGACCATATATTTTGACCATTTATTAGATATCTATATATTAAGAAATTGTTGAAAGGTAGATAATGCTGAAATCCAGCATTCACTCCAATTCTCTCAATGCTTTCCAGGCATTTAAAGTAACATCAATTGTGTTGTCTGCATAAAAAATTCCTGTTATTTTCAGTGACACCATTCCAAGACATTGTGGAAAGGGTTAAGAAAACATTGGAGCTAAACACAAAATGTTTGTAGATGTAAATTGTTCTATATGTTCTAATCTAAATCTTTTCCTAGGTACTTTGTAAGTGTTTCTATTTTGGGAAATGATGCTGTGGTCTGTTGAAAGCTTAGAACTTTGAATTTGGATCTTTCTAAAAAGAATTCAACGTCTCAGTAGCCCATATAAACTGTTTGGATGAGATATTTCTAGTCAAACTAAAATGTATGGCATGATTGGCCATTGGGAACAGCACATAAGATCATTGGGAACGGTAGCTATGGAGATTGGGAAACGGCCTGTACTAAAATTGGGAAAGAGCCTGTAGTCATTGGGAAAGGTTCCTTTTACCGGTACTAATTATAGGAAAAAAAACCCTGGTATTGTATGAATTTGTTACTGGTGAAACAGTCTGATCTATATAATTTGATACCTTACCTAATTCCCTAATATCAGACCATTTATTTTTACAAAGGATGTTCCTGTCGAACAGTATGTCGAACAAAAGTATTCTTGTTTCATTTTCACAAAACCCGCGAAAACCAATGACACCTTATTAAAAGGCCAAATTCGCGAAATTTACAGCCTGTACCTACCGAATGTATCATTGAAACTTGTCATTTTTGTCTGTTGAAACTGTGTATTGTACTTTTATAAGATGATGGCCCTGTTTTCTGGGAGTAAACTGTCATCAAATCTAAAAATTGTTTTTTGAATCAATTTGCCGGCGGCGCTCGTTATTTTAGCACGAACGTGAAATAAGATCGCGATGAAAAGGGGGCATAAACAAATCTTGAAAAAATCTTGAAAAAGAAATCTTGAAATCTTGAAATCATAAAGTTTTCAAACAAAACACAAATAGCTCAAATAGAAGGTGGTGCAGGTTACCAAAATAGTGTAACTATATGTAGGAAGTAGCAGTGTTAGTACTGTTGGTAAAGGAAAATATGTTGATAAACCCTTCCCCAAACAGCAAAAATTTTGACTGGTTCCGTTTGAAAGCTAAGTAGTCTAGCCTACTAGGCTTTGTACAGAGTGGGATGGCAAAAATGGTGTGACAAAGAAAGGATTTGAGTACAATTCGGTGTAGAAAACATTGACTCAAAATGAGAAAGTGCTGTTTACCACCATTTCCATCTTTTGTCTCAATGTTTTTTCTGACCCTTTTCAGTTAGGGGCGTCAAAACTCGGTTTTGTTCGGGAAAGGGTGAAATTCGATAGGCCATAGGGACTAGTCCAAATGCTTTTTTGGTGGATTCATACATGATAAATCATAGGTAGGATAGCATTGTACACATGTATAGGCCTACAACATTCCCCCCTTTCAAATAATTATAAAGTCATTAATTTTGAAAATATAAATTCAAACAAAATTTCAATGTCAGACAAACTGCTGCGAAAAGTATGCATAGACTGATTAAACTTTATTCCTGTGATTCTCATGACTATCCATGAAATTCCAATCAGCCAGATGGCTTATTTAGTTAACTGACATGTAGGCCTAATCGGTCGGGTGGCTTTCTCACCTTGCGGGATATCGTTATTCTTCTATAGACGTCAAAACCAGGTCTTGTTTGGGAAAGATTTAAGCCATTTCCGAAACAACCACCTAACTGTTTGACTTTCATATCATGCCCGTAGGAAGCAATTTGTATGGGGGGTGGGGGTGGGAGGGGCTAAAGCCTCAGTGTCTGAATATTTGGGGGGGGGGCTAATTTCAATTTTCCCAAATTTTCAGTGTGAAAAAATGAAAATTTGGCATTTTTGGCTTTTGGGCCCCCTCCCCCTCCCCCTTATTCCTACGGGTCTGCATATAGAATATGGGGTTTCGAAAACATCGTGAGAATTCAGTTTACCCAAATACATTTTAGCGTATCGCGTGCGCCACTTTCTGTCAAGCAATAAACAGCATTATTACAGTAGTTTGAAAACGCGGTACTGTACATTGTGTAGCCTACTGGCCAAAAGCATTGTTTTCTGATTTGCAGAATATTTTTTTTATTATTATTATTATTTGAATATATCTAAGCGGCGCCTATTATATAGGCCTACAATTGAAAAGTAAAGATCAGCTACATAGAAACGTATAATTTACAATCGGCTCTATAGGGTCTATAGGGAAATAACTCTATTTCATTCATTTCGGATCTCACCCATCCGCTATGTTTCACATAGGTTTGACACTTGGACATAATCATCTCCATAAAAATCTCGCATATTATTTTAGAAATTACCATATAGCTTAAGCTGTAAACATATGATAGATCGCCCGTAGGCTTTCTGCATCAACCGTCGATGAAAATCGGTGTCATAATCGTTAATGATAAACTGTACTATGCCGTCGCTTTTCAACAAATACCTCGTAACTGCAGCTTAACCCATTACCAAACGGCAAAATTTTAGATTGATCCAAATTTAAAGATGCTGCAGACAACAATTTAAAGTGAATAGAATTTAATTTCTTGGTCATTTTGGGTAGTAAACATAGTGCGAAATGAAGAAATTGCTTGTGACAAGCATTTTCCACAAAGTTTTCCAAAACCATTATCTTTTAGGGAGTCAAAAAGAGTCATTGTGTGGTAATGGGTTACAACAAGCTGCAGTTACGAGTTTTTTGTGGAAAAGCATCGACGTAAAAAAACTACGAATAAGAGGGGGGGAGTAAAGCTTTTAAAAAAGGAGAATATCACTCATTGTTACACACAATCCCTAAGGTTTGGATAGTCATTAAAAGTATCTCCAAGGGATTCAAATGAGTAGGCCTCGCCACAGCATAGTGTTTAGATTTTAAACAACAATTTTAAAATGTTTAATCCCCCTTTTTCTGTTGCTCTGGTTAATATCATTTTTCTTTTTCGCGAAAACAGCTACCCGAGAAGTCCGTAAAACAAAAATATTAGAATTTTAAGGTAGTCCATCCTAATGAGATTCATGCGACATTGGAATTAATCGGTCAAGACGTCGTAAACATTCGGTGGTGGAACGTTCTGGATATCGCCATCATTTGCGCCTACAAAGGAATCCATAATTTGAATACCAGCGCCCATATGCTAATTATCATAATTGTCAAAGGGATCTAAGGGTCAAATTATTGACCCTTTTGTTCGGACCCAAAAGGGGTCAACTTTCCGTAAAGAGGCCATCGAACTTTCAACAAGTTGATCGATTAAGAACAATGACCGATAGTCGAAAGTTTCAGTCAACAAAGGGATCCGTTTGACTACCATGGCCCTTTGATCCCATTCCCACTCAATGCCTTTTTTTGATAACCTACAAGATGATGTGGCTTTGGAAAAAAATGTGGAAAACGACGAAACTGCTTTCTAGAGTCAAGCAATTTCTTCATTTTCTTTATTTCCCTCTATGTTTTCTTCTTTTATGGACATTGTAGCGAGGTGGGACAAATCGAGAAATTGCTTTTAAAAATGAAATTTTTCTATTCCAACGTGAGACAACATTTTAGATATTTAACATATACTAAACAAGCGCTTTCGTGATTTTGTATTACATGCATGAAATTATGGCGCGCGAATAGGGTCTGAAGTCAATATAGCGCTAGACCGATAAATAAAATAGGGGTAGACCGGTAAAAATAGCGGTCTACCCTTATATTTTTACCGGTCTACCGATAAAAATATCGGTCTACCCTTAACATAAGGGTAGACCACTATTTCAAATAACGGTCTAGCGATAAATTACCGGTAGAGCGATAGTTATTTTTGACCCTTCTGCTCGAAATCTCATTAGCCAATCAAATGGCTCATTACATCCCCAACGCACCAGGAATATCAACGACCGTATAGTACAAGCTCTGTGATTGGCTATCGAAAAAAATAGGGGTCTACCGATAAAAATAGCGGTCTAGCGTTAATTTTACCGGTAGACCGATAATTGAAATAGCGGTTTACCCTTATTTTATTGGTAGACCGATATTTTTATCGGTAGACCGATAAAAATATAAGGGTAGACTGGTATTTTTAGCGGTCTACCCCTATTTTGATTATCGGTCTAGCGCTATCTTGACTTTAGACCCTATTCGCGCGCCATATGAACTTGCTTCTCAGTTTGGGAATGGTTTAACCCTTTCCAAAACAGCACAATTTCAAAGGGGTCAAATTGGAAAGTTGCTACTGACATCAACTTGCTTGCTGATAAAGATATTCTAACAATATATATAACAAGAAAATATTAAAACAAAAGAGGAAAATGCAGGTTATCTGCATTTTCTTCTTTCGTCTTAATATTTTCCCAAACCCTTTTAATAGAAACTTGACGTCAAAACCAGACCTTGTTTGGGAAAGGATCAATTACAAAACAATGGATAGGACTCCACAGGTTTTCCTAATCAAAGACAGGTGGCATCTTGGTATTATATTATAATTAATTGATACTTGTTAGCTCAACTCATGCTGATCAGCGAATAGTATGATTAGACTTGTTAAGGCCTGATACACAAACGTACTACTGCTGGTAAACATGTCAGTTAACCCATTCCCAAACAAGACCTGGCCCCGGTTTCTCGAAAAAAAAAACTTAAGTATATACTCATTAGAACATGCTCAACTTCAAAGGGATACTCTTCAACATTGAAGGGTTTTCGATTGAAGTTCATGTGGATTTCCTGCGATTTGAACACGGTGCTAAGATTTGAGCATGAGGACGTACTTAATTTTTTTCGAGAAACTGGGGCCTGGTTTTGACGTCCCTTATAGAAAGGGCTTGGGTAAACATTGAGACAAAAGAAGAAAATGCTGATAATCAGCATTTTCTCCTTTTGTCTCAACATTTTCTATGCCATAATTTACACATATCCTATCTTTATAACATCTTTTTTGTCATTTTTTACAGTTTTTGAACTTGATCACCCAAAAATTTTGTCGTTTTGGAAAGGGTTAAATGGGCCATCTGGCTGATTGAAATCAAATCTGCTATAGTTTGGTCAAGATTTTATGACACATGTTTACAAAATGTAGCTATGTAAACAAAGGGGAAAACAACTTTAATTTTCAATACAATTCTACATGTCGTCGGTGTAAATGAAAAACCTCGTATGTCGATTCTTGCGCTTTTCATAAACCAAACTTGTGTGTCCAGTTAAGACTCGCAGGTTTTGACATATTTTTACCGATCAGTATCAATGATACATTATTTATGAACAGTATGTCCAAATTTCAAGTGAAACATTTCAATTTGGGAAAAGTTATTACACTTTTTTCCATCCGCTTTAAAAATGTCCAAAAACGAGATACGGGGATTTGCATTTACAACTACGATGTGTTGGTTCGAATCTTGCAGGTGTGAGACACCTGCAAGTTCCGAACCATCACATGTAAAATCACAGTAGTTTTTGAGTTTGATATTGTGTTGTTTACATAATGTAAATTTTGTAAATATGGGCCAAATTTTCTTGATCAGACTATAGTTTAGTTGGTTCTGTTCTGTATTACTTTTAGATCTGTAGTTTGTTTTCTATTATAAGTGCATTAGCGTCAGGTTGTTTTTCCTTAACTATACCACGGACACAGCATTAATCATATCCCAAACGACTATGATGTTAATGTGGTCAAATTCCAAAGCTGCTGCAGACGACAAAATGTAATGTATGTAAAGATTAAATTTTTGCAGAACATTAACCAGAAAATATTTAGACAAAAGAAGAAACTGCTGATATCATCAGGAGTTTTTTCTTTTTCTCAAAGTACTCCCATATCTGTTTTGTTAGGGGCGTCAAAATCAGGTCTTGTTTAGGAAAGGATTAATCATTTTTATGTTCTTCTTTATCTTTTAGCGCCTTTTATACGTCACGTTTCACTTTGTGGCCGTTCGTGAAAGTCACGAAAAGGCTATTTGAAAGTGTTCGAATTTACAAATAGGGGGGGGGGGGTCGTTTTCCTAGTATGACACAATTATGACTGAATTTCTGCATGAAAATGAAATGATTAGGCTGCAGTTTGATTAATCCCCCACCCCCGGACATCCTCTCTCCCCTTCATGACATGTAGCAACCGTGGCAGAAAAGATGTTGATCACACTTCGTGATAATTGTCTCAAATGCGAGAAGGACCCTTTCCATGTCTCGGGTCATTTTCTTGTGGGCAAGGGCATAACAAAGGGTTCACATTCAGGGTATGACCCTTTCCCTAACATAGATGTATGGTTTCGAAGTTCCTCGATGTAACAGACATGCTTGGAAAACACTGAAGGGAAAAGAAGAACATTCTGAGTGACCACCAGAATTTTCTTATTTTTCCTAAATGTTTTCTGTGCATTAGCATGTATTTTCCTGCTTTTAGTAAACACATTCTTTGCACTTGCTAACACCTTTGCATTTGAACCTCCGTAGAAGCGTGTCATCTGATTATGGAAAGGGTTAATTCTTTCAGAAATAATGGCGCCTTTTTGACGATCCAAGTTGGAGAAATACTGAGGAAAAAACTATGCTTGAAGACAGTTGACTTTTTCTTTTATGACATTAGCATCAGTTTTGAACTTGGTCCGTTGTAAATTTTGGCGTCTGTGAAAGGGTTGGGTTAAATCAAACTAACATTTTCGGGATTTGGTTAACCCTTTCCCAAACGACAAAATTTTAGGCAGGTCCAATTCAAAAGCTGCTGCAGACGACAAAATGGATGTAAATAAAGATTGAAATGGTGTGTGATATAGCCAAGAAAATATTGAGGCAAAAGGAGAAACTGCTGGTTATCAGCAGTTTCTTCTTTTGTCTCAATGTTTTCGCAAGCCATATCTATTAGGGACGTCAAAACCAGGTCTTGTTTGGGAAAGGGTTAAATCAAACGATCATGATCGGGTCAGGATCATAGTAAAGGAGATACGTGTAATTATGTTTTATGAAGAGGAAGAGGACTACTTTTTTTGGAGATGTGATCATTGATATGGGATCATATTTTTCTGGATTTTCAACATGGACGAGGTAGATATATTTCAACTTTTATAATATTGTCTGTTTAAAAGAAATTGCTGTGATATTTGCGTTCTTGGTTTGTTTGTTTTTCGTTGGTGGTGATTATTTGATATCTTTTTATTTAAATACTTTTATTTTATTCATTTTATTATTCATTTATTGATTATTTTTCATTTATATTTACTATCATTTTTATCATTATTATTGTTATTATTATTATTCTTTTTCTTTTCTTTTTTTTTTTTTTTTTTTTTTTTTTTTTTTTTTTTTTTTTGGGGGGGGGGGGGGGGGGCTAATAATTATGCAAATATTGAATCGATTGGAAAAAGGTTTGAAGAAGAGAATGCGGGAAAATATCTGGAATTAGCATATTGCAAATGATCAGATAAATTTTGGCCAACTAAAAACAAACGATCAGAAGAGATTGTGTTATGCTAGTACAGGAGTAATACGAGTCTTCTCTAATGCTAATTTCGCAGGAAAATGATTGATTGCAAAATTAATGATAATTTAAACAGCACCGGCTAAAGAGTTTTTTCCCGCTCTTGATAACGCATCTGCATTTGATCCTGCAAGTTTTGTGCTCATATGGAAAAGCTTAATTCTGTCCCCAAACAAGACCTGGGGCCCGTATTATCAACGATCGTACGATTTTCAAAATCGCAGGTGTTTGATAAAACACCTACGATATCGTACGACCGATCGCAGATCAATCTGCGATCAAAATCGAACGTACGATCGTTAATAATACGGGCCCCTGGTTTTGACGTCTCTTATTGAAATGGCTTTGGAAAACATTGAGACAGAAACTGCTGATAACAAGTAGTTTCTCCGTTTGTCTCAATATTTTCTAAACTATTACATACATACTTTCTACTTTTGAGAAACAATTATTTTGTAGTATGAAGCTCCTGTCATATTTGACCATCCTAAAAGTTTGTCGTTTGGGAAAGGGTAAATCCTTTCACAACTAATGGCGCCTTTTTGACGCGTCTTAGTTGGGTAAATATTGAAGAAGAAAAAAAGAATATGCTGATTAGCAGTATTTTTTCCAGTTTCGTCAATATTTATCACACATCAAATTGAATTTTCTTTCAGACAGTTGAATTTACTAATTTATTTCGTCATCGGCGTCACCTTTGAATTTGGCCAAGTCTAGATTTTAGCATCTTAGAAACCACGGTGTATAATCACGTGACTCAGAATTTCCGATAATCTTTGATATCTTTTTAAATACTTGACCAATTTGAATTCGAAGCAGAGAAGGTGTGAAAATGCCAGGAATAAGCTGGACTTGTTGGATTTTTGAAAAATCAACTGATATAAAAGTTATTGAAGATAAACCAAAATTTTGGTTTATCTTCAATAACTTTTTTATCAGTTAAGTTTTCAAGAATCAACCACGTCCATCTAATGCGTAACGTCTGTCCACATTCTCTACTTCAAACCAAATTCAAATCGGTCCACTACCAGTAATTACAAAATTATTGAAGATTTTCTGAAAATATTGTATCACGTGATTATCCACTGTGGAAATTTAAGTAGACTGGGTTCATGGGGTTACTGACCCTAGATCTATCGATTCAGAGAGACGGTGGGGTACCAGTATATAGGTTAACTCTTTCCAAAACGGCCAAATTTTTTAACTTTTCCTGTATTAAAGCTGATGAAAACAACAAAAGAGATGTTGTGAAAGTTAAGATTTTTGTGTATGATATAACACAGAAAATATTGAGGCAAGAGGAGAAACTGCTGATTTTCAGCAATTTCTTTTTTGTCTCAATATTTTTCTAAGATTTTTCTATTAGGACGTCAAAACCAGGCCTCGTTTGGAAAAGGGCTGAACACATAAATAAAGGGCACGAAACCAGGTTACGCGCCAGTGTAGGAAAATTGTACAAAGAGGACGGATATTTTGGAGATATGTTAATTTAAATGGGATAATTATACTTGTCTAATCTTTCAACATGAACGGGGTATTGAACTTTTGTCGTTGTCTTTAAAGTGACATTTCAGAATTTTTTGTCATAAATTTTACTTTTATTTATATCTGAAAGAGCATATTTCCTTATGAAAATTCTGAAAATTTTAAGCCAAAATATTGCGCCGTTTACGAGAAATTTATATTTTAGTGTTAAAATTGAACAAATTGTTGTGGACAACAGTTCGGATTTATATGCAATTTATCGATTATGTCTCAACTTTAACTGCGTGTTTCTCGCTTATTGGCAACAACTTCAAAAAACTAATAGTATTTATACTCATTAGAATAACCAATCTTGGCATCAAGACATACTTTAAAAAAATGAAATTGGAATGAAATGTCCCTTTAAACCGAAAGAGATTTCATTTGCATTTTCTTTTTTAAAGTGTGTTTTGATGTCAAGATTGATTGTTCTAATCATAGGGACTAGTCAAAAAAAATATTTCTTGGTTTTCAAGTGAGACATAGGCCTACTCTGTTTCACTAGGCTATATAAACACTAAGAAATAATAATATTTTTTTAATGGTCTAGTCCCTGTGGTTCTTATGGTGGACGGACGTTTTGGCCACGGACGTTTTGGCTAGGACGTTTTGGCCACAATATTTTACAAGGTAGAACCTTTTGGCCAACAAATTCTTTTTAAGGAAAAAGGGAATTGAACCGATTAAATTCATTTCATAGTTGTCATAGTTATACTTTTAGACAGTTTGATAATAAAACTGATATATTAAGAAATAAAATATGAATGAATGGTCTCAGTTATTAATATTTCAATGTAATTTATATTTGGCCAAAAGGTCCTACCTTGAAATATATTGTGGCCAAAACGTCCGTGGCCAAAACGTCCTACATTCGGTTCTTACACGTTTAAATGCTTTCGGCTTTTTAAAATTGGTAATAATACGTCAGAAAAATGTTTTTAAAGTTGGGGCAGAAATGACAAATTCCATTCAGATCTAGGCCTACATTGCGAACTAGCAGCTGTAAATAACAATTCAGTGTTCTCCCCAGCCCAGTAAGCTTTAGTTTTAGTTTTATCCTTTATTTCCGCCATACAGGCGAGCATGAAAAGTTTACAAACAATAGAAATGAACATGAAAGACAAATACGAACATGAAAAACATATCAGTCATACATCACACATACAAGTATTCTCATACGTTGTTCATTAGCCTTTTCCCTGACAGCAAAAATCTAGCCTGATCCTATTTGAATTAAGATGATATTAAAGTTTTTATCACAAAAAAGACAACGTGAATAATAAAGAAGACCCATATAGCTTTTTACGGAAAAGTTAATTATCAGTATTTTCTGTTTCTTAATGCATTATACTTAAGTACGTTTTTTTTCTATTAGGTCTGTAATGTCAAAACCAGGTCTTATTCGGAAAAGGCTAATTAAACAACGCATTGACAATCTGCAAACATTCTCATTTACAAAACAATCGAAGCCTACTACATAATTATATACAATAAATCATAGAAAGCAGCCACCAAATCCTTATCGCGGCCAGAAAACGAAAAGGGTTGGTCGAAAAAGCCGACTACAAAAATTAAGTGGACGCTTGTCTGATCATTATTAAACAATACTCTAAAGGCTTAGATGTGCGGAGTCCCAAGTATCACAATGAACTTGTGTCTCCCCACATCCAAGGCTCCGAGCTAACGCTTGCAACATATAAGCCTTGGTTAGTCGAAATGAAAGTACAAGACTTTTAGTCGCAGCTGTAGCCCTTATCCAAACGGCAAAATTCTAGACTTGTAATTTGAGAGCTGTTACATTACAAACATTATATGCTGGTTAGGATGTCATTTGCGTATCAAATAGAACGAAGAACACTAAGGCGAAAGGAAAAAATGCCAGTTATTAACAACCATTCACTCCCTTTTGCCGCAGTGCTCTCCGAGTCATTTTCTATTACGGACAGCTAAATTCGTGTTAATATCTTGTTTGGAAAAGGGTAAATACAGTAAGACAATTGAAGGAAGAAATACATGTTATAAACAAATAATAGAATGAAATTGTCAGGATAAACTGATATTGAGAATTGAGGGATAAGAAGAAACGAACATTACTATCATTTTCTTCCTTTCTCCCAACGCACAATGTTATATTAAATTCACCATTTGTTTGTTAAACTATTTAGTTGCGCTACGTACATATGTTTACAGTTTCGACCATTTTGAAAATTTATTGTGTTCGAATGCGTTTTACATGTATAGCTTAAGTATTGTACATATCCCAGAGTCTGCTTAGAATTGGTAAAACCATAATTAGAGTGTCTTCTTGCCATTGGTGAGCGTCTAATATAAATTCAAAGCCTGTCAGTAAACCCGTTATTTTTAGTTGGCCTGGAAGCTCGTTAAACCTAGTAAGAAATGAATTACCATATAAGGTTTGTATGCAAGCTTCAAAAGGACCCCACAGCTCAATTTCTTCAAAATTGTCTCCAAATAGGGCCTAGAGGCATTTTATGTCAAAAACTGATAAATCATGCATTTTCGTGATTGCAAAAGTAATAATTGGTTATAAAAACATAATGAGAAAAGAAGAAATTGCTCAACATGAGCAATTTCTTCTTTTGCCGTTATGTTTTTATAACAGTTATTTGCATCAATAGGCCTACTTCACCACTACAACTTCAAATAATTCTGCGGAGAACCCTGAAATTGATTTAATTTTTAGGAAAAACTATCATATTCCTCGTAAACGGCGCTGTAGCCTACTTTGCCTTGAAATTTTCAGAATTTTCACGAGGAAAATTAATATAATTATTTTTGAGAAACTAGGATAGGCCTACCAAAAAGAAGAGTTTCGAACACAATTCTTATCAATAGGGCCTTTAGAAGACGGCAGCACGAAACTCCCAAATCTACCCAAGTCTACCCAAATCTCACCCAAATCTACCCAAATCTTACCCAAATCTACCCAAATCTACCCAAATCTTACCCAAATCTACCCAAATCTAATGAGATTATTTCGAAAGTATTCCCGAAATTTATATGATTATATGATCTATATTCTTGGCAAAGTAAGAATTATAACTTTGTCTGCCGATTCGGGCATGCTTTATTTCCATTCCTACGTGTTCTATGCGCAGAGTAAGAAGGCTTTATCGGGTGCAAAGCGAGAGAAAAAAGTTTTTCTTCTTTTCTTTTGATATGCAATAAAATTGTACACTGTGTATTGATCAATCACATTTTTTGTTATAGATCTATTACGCTCATTTCTTTCATTTACGTTCATTTTCAACAACAAAATAAAAATAGATGAATATTAATTTTATGTACGATACTCGTACAATATAGCGAAGAGAATATTGAGGCAAATCATGAGAATGCCAGTTATTAGCATTTTCGCCTCTTGACTCAAAGTTTGTCTTTTTTGGTTGTTGTTGTTTTCTGTAAGGCACATAAAAATGAGTTGTTTTTGAAAAAGGTTAAAGTATTCTGACAATACCCGGATTAAGTGTTGTAACGATGATATCATAAAGTTCTCAACCTGTATTAGAGTAATTTGTCACAGCTTTTATTATTTACACAAATGCGTGAATCCAGGGTTGCGCTTGCCTCGAATTTGTCAATAAAAATGTTGAGAATTTGTTTTTTTCTTGCGCCAATGCAGTCGGTCACCCGGAAAAACAGAAAAAAAGTCTGGATGATCCGCTCATGACACTGGATCTGGGGCCATAATACGGAAATGTGTCCTTAATAATGTGACCTGTCACGCTAAAAGAGACCTTATTGAAAATCTAAAAATCAAAATGATGAGAAACTGATTACACTCAGCAGTTACGAAGTTTTGCAGTAACACGACGATATTATTGTTCAGAAACATTTTTTCCAGTTTTTTTCTGTAATTAAAAACCGAAATTTATGTCGAACAGTTTGCTTGATTTGGGTAGGATATGGTAGATTTGGGTAGATTTGGGTAAGATTTGGGTAGATTTGGGTAGATTTGGGAAATATTTGGGTAGATTTGGGTAGATTTGGGAATTTCGTGCCGCCCTTAGAAGACACAGGGGAAATAATGTGAGGAGTCTGGAGCATTAGACTGTCACTGAGCAAAACTTGAAAGACCTTAGCTAGGCTCCACCCTGTCTCCCGAAAGAAAACAGAGTATGTTTCAACAGATTATGCTGTACATATGCCTATTTCTCTACAGAGAACGGTGTAAAATGTGGTGCATATGACGCAAGCTTACAAACTTGTGCGATATAAATTTACAAACAAGGTTATGACATTTTGAACAATAGTCGTAGCCTACCTATACGAACAAAATACTTTTGTTTCGAATCACCCTGGTAAGAAGAAAAGAATATTGACCGACGAGCATTTTCTTCCCTTGTCTAAATATTTTCTTTGCTAGTTGGCCCACAAAATGATTAGGCTAGATCTATCAACTTGTGACATGATCTTTAGGCCTATCAATCTTTTTTTTTTTTTTTTAAATTTCTCACAATCTGATTTAAACCACCGTCTCTTGAAATAACCGGTTGATAACCGGTTGACATTATCAAATTTTACTGAAAAATTGACATCAGATATAATCATAATGTTCAAATTTCGCCAGAGGCGCAACTTAGGCGCAACATAGGAACTACTTTTTATCAAGAGTGAGTTTCGCCGGAAGTAGATGTTAGTTGTTGTTGTAGGATGTCGCTTTATTTTGGAACTTTTGCAACTAAAGTTTGTTTTCCAGCAACGTTCTTGAGAATGCCTTAGACTTGAAAAAAATTTTATTACACTGTGAGTTGAATTTGCATGCAATTCGCATGCTTTCATGATCATTTTGTTGTTTAGCAAACTGTAGCATTTATTCGTCACCTAAAATCGTCGTACCCAAGATGTCAAACAAATAAATGGGGTGTCAGTTGTCAAACTGGAAAACCAGGATTATGGTAATGTCAGACTAAAATAGAACATGTGCATACTTTAGACTAGTAGTTTAATTTGAAGCTGTGCTATTGACAGTTCTTTTACAATGATATTTTATTGTTTTCCTTTCTATTTTCAGCAAAACTATGAACCCAATTTATTACACTGTGCCACCCGATGGTCAGATGTATCCAGGAGTACCTTACTATGTCCAGGGACCTCCACCACCACATTCATACCATCATGGGTAAGCAATTTTACTGTGGCAATCAGAGCAACTGGTCGTAGGATTCCTTAACCCTTTCCCTAATCCGAGTCTTCTCTGATGTAAATACGCTCTTTGATATTTTGATTTTTCGCTATTCACATCAGAGAGCGTTGCTCTTTGAAAAAATCAAGAAGTTCGCAACAAATTGTTGCGCATCATTCACCGTCTGATCTTAAACGCTATCGTTAAAACCCCTGATGATATCGATAAATAAACCATTTATTGTTATGGCTGCTGAAAAAATTATGACCAAAAAGTATTTCTAAAAGGTTAATAGGCAATGTTTTGCAACAACCCTCACCTGAGCAGCCTTTGTTTACCTTGACCTTCCATTCAAAACCAAAGGTTATACTCATCCAGCAGGCCGATTTGAAATGAAATTTTTGGTCAAGTATGACAAAAAATGATTTATTGATCTATACCCTACAGTGTTTTACCGAGTGATTCGATATGATACACAAAAACAAAGCTTCAAGTTACTTGTAACGTTACCGAACTTTCCGCTGTTTTCAAAGAGCAACGCTCTCTGATGTAAATAGCGAAAAATCAAAATATCAAAGAGCGTATTTACATCAGAGAAGACTCGGATTACCCTTTCCCAAGTGGCAAAATTTACTTCAAAAACTGCCAAAAATGACAAAATGGAAGTTATTACAGATAGAATTTGTTTAAAATATGGCACAGAAAATATTGAGACAAAAGGAGAAACTGCTGGTTATCAGCAGTTTCTTCTTTTGTTACAATATTTTCCCAAGCCTTTCCTATTAGGGATGTCAAAACCCGGTCTTGTTTGGGAAAGGGTTAATTTGACTCCCACTGCTTAGATATTAAGAAACTTAAACAAGAGGTTTCTCTTAAATTGGTCTGTCCATCTTCCCACAGTTACAAAATGGAAATCGGTCATACCTTTTTTAAATGCAATTTTTTTTTGCACATTCTTTCATTAAACGAGAGCTATCATATTTTTCTTCAAGAAAAATATAGATGTTCGGGGATGACTAGGGCAGTAAGTCTTCTACAATGACACAAAGTTTATCTTTTTATCTAAAATCTAAAAAAAAAAGATGAGGCCCTGTGCAACCAGTTTCAAGATATAAACACAATTGAGATCAAATTATAATTTTTTATATATTTTTTCAGTAATGCGTTGTACTTCCACCACAGAAGGCTACCACCATCAACCCAACAGCCTATCTTCCACCACAACATTCATCCGGCGCCATACAATCACGTGGTAAGTATTAAACCATTTTCCATACAGACATGGCGTAAAACCAGAAATCTTTGTCAGACATTCGGTCTGACAGTACCGTTTAATCTGTCAGACCAAATTAATTTTGTCAGACCAAACATTCAATCACTATCTTGACAGATCAAATGGAGTGTCAGACATTCTGACTGACAGTGGCAAAAAAATCATCAGACAAAGGGAAATTTTATCAGATATGTCTGACTGTCTGACGGTTTTCGCCATGTCTGTCCATAATCCATTATAAAATTTTAAGCTTGTCAATATTGAAAGAATATGCAGACAACATTTTCAACAAAAAAAAGAAATTTTATGACTGTATGGCCATAATGGGTAATAAAATATTACATGGGAAATGAAGTTTCCACAATGTTTTCGAAAGTCTTGTGGGAATAGTTTAAATCGAAGAGTGTGATATGAGAGAGAAGAGATTGCATCAGTCGAAAAGCTCATGTGTAATCTATTATCTTTGGACTAAATTTTACCAGCTTAAATTTCTTTTGCCTGAATGTTTTCCAAAGATTTTCTCATGGAGACATCAAAACCAGTTCTTGTTTCGGAAATGGACGATTGAAATGTGTACCATATTTTTTATAGCATCAATCAGTTGAGTATTCTCCAAGACCTGCACGCCATCCTCAATCACCAGAAAGTTACAGATTCTCATTACAAGCTAGTCAAGCCATACCACAACATCGAACATCGCCGATTTTACCTCACGGAGGAAGCTTCGATGCATACCCACAACATAGAATAACGGCGCCAATTCCACCTCACATAGGTCCAGGAGTGCCAGAGCAGTATCATTTCGCTCCACATCCTAGTCAGCCTGGGCAAACAGAGTCGGCGTATTTTAGGCGAACACCACCACCGCCAATTCCGTCTCCGACGGTGCATGATGTAAACAGAATTCCTCAGCCTCCTTTACAACCACCGAGAAATCAAGCTCAAACAGCTTTGTCGAGTGCCAGGTTAGTTAGTTTTTGCACCTTTATAAAGTCTGGTTTGGGGAAATATTAGATGAAAATCTTTGAACATTTTCTCTAGATTTTGTTTTATAAATGTTATTACAGATTCATCTTCATCACCAAGCTATTCTTGATTTACAAAGTAATCTACATAATACTTTTGTCATGTTTTCTCAAAAAATACTAAAATTAGTTACAATTATAATGCAATAAACAGGTTATTAAATTACTAGAGAGGAAACAATGTTTTGGCGCTCAGCTCATCTTGACAAGGGGAGTACAAAAATTGTTGGAAAATAAAATGACCAACATTTCTATCAAAATTCTTTGTTTAGTCTTAACCCTTTCCCAAACGGCAAAATATTAGGGTGATCCACTTCAAAATTGCCACAAATGACAAAATGAATGTTACTAAAGAGAGAAATTGTGTAGAATATAGCTCGGAAAATTTTGAGACAAAAGGAGAAACTGCTGGTTATCAGCAGTTTCTTCTTTTGTTTCAATGTTTTCCCAAGCCTTTTCTATCAGGGGCGTCAAAACCAGGTCTTGTTTGGGAAAGGTTTAATTTGAGCTGCTTTTGGGATCTGAAAAAGGTCCCTTATGGCAAATAAATGGCATTCAAGATCAAATTTGATCCAGATCAGCCCCTCAGTCTGTATAGGCAAAGCTTGATCTAGATCCATTTTGTTCCTAATAGCTTCTTCATTATCTGTAGCAATTATAGGTTTATTAATAGCAGACTGTATTCTTATTAGACTGCATTTTCCCTCAGGCTTATCTTGAAGATAATGTTTTCTAAAATGCTATAAAGTCTTTCTTTCTAGATCCTGGCTCATATTATTTTCTGTAATTTCTTTGCAGAATAAGTCCACCGTTCCAAGTCCCACCAAGATTAAAGGCCCTAGGAGATGTTTTTGCTACGATTAGTCGAGATAAAGGTATGTTGGCCTATTATAGACCATGTCATGTTTTACTTTAAAATATTTGATAATAAGTTTCATTACTTAATATCTGCTGTTGCAATATGACCAAAGCAGTTGAAAGTGGCATTAAAATCCATTCAATCTTTGAGCTCTTTAGAAAGGCGAATATACGAGGGGCATATTATTTACCATTGTCCATTTATCTATTTGTCAATCTGTGCCAAATTAAACATGAAAACTCGATGTTTTGGCCTTGATGTTTCTCAAACTTATCTTCTTCTTTTCATACTTTCAGAGTCAGAGATAATCAACACAATGACAAACACAGATTCAACAAATAAACAACCAGGAAACATGTCAACAGGAATATCTAACATCACTATGCAACCTGATACCAAGTGTGGGCCACAAGAAAGTGGCAAAGAAATCAAAGTTGAGGACAAAATCGTGAAAAATGGAAATGCTGAAGTTGACAAAAGTGTTCCAAAGGAAACAGTTGAACTTGATCAGGATAGAAATAACTGTAATAACAGTGATCGAATAGTTAATGCTGATAATAATGAGGTTGATGATTATGATGATTGTGAAATAGAAATTGAGGAACATGAATTTTTAAGCAGCGCTTTTGAGTGTAAATCTTACACAGACTCAGAATGTGAAAGTGCTGATGACTTGGAAACAGCAAATGAAGATAAACTCTCCATATCTGATGTTTCTTCAAAAACTGTAGTTACTGATAAAGGGAATGTAGAAAAAGAATTTGATAATCGAAATTATCTTGACAAACTTAATGATAAAATGACATTGGATGAAATTGCAGCTGTCATTGTGAAAGATGTTATATCGAGAGCAATTTTGTTTGTAGAAAAAGACTCAAAATGTCATGATTATAATCAAAATAGCATTGTTAACTTGACAGACTTTACTGAAAATAGAATGGATACCAAAGTAGACAGAGGAGACATTCATGACAATATTTTGCATAATAAAGACAGTCAAAAGGACAGGGACCCTATACATGAAAAACAAGATATTGACGTCTCAAATAATCATTCAGATGATATTGATGACCAAAGTCTGGAATCCAGACCAAGGTTGTATTCTTGGACTTACAAAGATGAAATGGAAAGAAAAAAGGAAGGAAAAATTGAAGTTAAAAAAACTGAGAATTGGGATGTAAATTCTCTGGAAATAATACCAAGTGCAGTAGCAACAGAATGTCCTAGTGAGGTGGAACAGATCACCGACACAAATGTTCAAAACATACAGATACCAGTGAATACCAAGAAGAAAGATGATTTTGAGAGCTTCTATTTCAGACAAAAAGCTTCAAGATGTGGTATCATTATAGAAAGTCCAACTAAGGCTACAAGTGAAAGAGAAAGACATAAATCATACAGTGGTATTGATGAACAGAGGCCTGCTGCAGAGAAATTAAAAGTTAGACGAGTACTGTCGGATGAAAGTTATCCCGATAATATACCAGTAGACGGAACATCAGATTTCCGCAAAAGATTTGGGTCAATTTCCGCGTCGTCAGATTCCGGGTCTGATGTGTATAGTTTGGACGGTTCACAAAGCAACGCTGCTGTGGATGACTTCAAACAGAAAGCTTCTAGGAGAGGTATCAGAATTGTGGATCCCAATGACACCAGTGATGTTGGAAGTGAAACAGACTTTGAATCAGAGTTTCAGGGTGTCCATTTAACAAAATCCAATTCAGAATCTCCGTTATATCAAAGTTCATCATTGAACACATCAAAAACATCATTCCTCAATCCAGACGTTCCAGAATTCAAGTTCAAAGATCCATCATTACCAAACAGTGTGGAAAGTAATCCAGTGACAAACACACTAAATCCAGCATCAAAAGTCTTTCAGCCTCGCGCTACAAACTATGACAATATTGTGCCAGTAACAGAAATGTGGGATGATTCAGACTTTGGTCAATCAAATCTGAACCAATCTCAGACAAATCTCAACCAATCTGTAGATATGCGAGTTGACGCACCAGAGTTTGTTCCTAGTCAAAATACATCCGTGGAAAATTCATTTACTGATTACCAACAGAAAAGCATAATGCCAACATCAATTGTATCAACTCTAAATGTACATCAACAAGAATTTATTCCTAGTCATATGTCACCAGCATCAAGTTCGGCGCCAGTGTTTTCAACTCTCAAATTACCCAAAGAAGAATTTGTTCCTAGTCAAAAACCATCAGTGTCAAGTGCATTTAGCAGTGACAAACCTCAAGACACAAAACCAAAGTCTATTGTATTAACTCTCAAATCACCAAAACCTGTAAAACCAAATCCTTCCATCGCTACACAAGCATCACCAACAATCACTGATTCATGCGTCGGAACTCGGAGGATAAGAACTAAAGAATGTGCAATAAATACAGGATCATGTGATACGCGAGATGTCAGCGTAAATACAGATTCCGACAACACACAAGCCAGTCAAAATGTGATAATTAGTCCCAGAAAAGGTAAAATGATCTCAAAATCGACAAACACAGGGGCAATAGGCAGGCGCAGTGTTGGGGTGAATGTGAAGTTTAAGATACAAACAAAAGTTGGAGATAAAAAAGATGCTGGAAATATGACTGATGCTGTACCAGAACAGAGTAAAGACACGGACAAACTTACACAGCAAGTCAGGACCTTACAGGTAATAGAGCTATAAATTCTTGCTTTTCAACAAAAACCTTGTAACTGCAGCTTGTTTTAAGCTGCAGTTACGAGGTTTTTGTTGAAAAGTGACGATATAAGGAAAGGTGATGGCTTTTCAAAATGCAATATTTTAGTTATTATTCATCAAACCCTATGTTGTGGGTACTCATTAGAATCGTCTCAATGAGACGATTCTAATGAGTACCCACAACATGGGGTTTGGATTTGAAATAATAAATTTAGAATGCCTTCAACCCCTCTTATCTGTTGCTCTGAGTTAATAAGATCAGATAGGTTACTTGTTTTTTATCCTTTTCCAAACAAAACAAATTCAGGGTAATCCAATTTGAAAGCTACTGCAGACGATACAACAGCTGATCATATCAAAGGTAGTAAATGTGAACATGTGCATTTTTATCACAAAGAAAATACTGAAGCAGCGATTTCTTCGTTTGCTCCAATGTTTTCTATCCAAAAAGGCCAACAAATTGTAAATTCCATTCTTTTGAAATTGTTATCTGCTTCATCTTTGAATTTTGATAAGTAAAAAAAATGTAATTCATTCAAGTAATGGCAATGGTAATGGAATCGCGAGTGATTTTATAGTGTTTTTATTACATTCCCTACAGAATGACTTTGTGAAATTGTATTCTAGTAATGGGTTATGAAAAAATTTTGAGAAACAGACAAGACTCACCAGACATTGGCCGGATGTCACATTTGGTAATTTACCGTAAACAGACATATAGTGTGCAGTGTGCACATACTGACTGGGGGTCGATACTTCTCACACTTCCCAGAAGGTCCCTTTTAATGTGATATGTCACATTTTCTAGATGGAGGTTATGCAGTATAAGACCAGGGAAATGACAACTCGGCTACTTCAGCAAAGGGAGCAGTTAGTGAAACAGTGTGAGGGTCTGATGCCACTATTCTCAAATAGGTAGGTTCTTTCAACAAATCTAACAAATCTCGGATGAATTTTCACCTCCTCTGCTTCAAAGCATTTTAAAATCAGTAGAGTATTAACAGAATTATTGAAGATTTTCTGCATTTCGTCGGCCACGTTCAAAAATGTCGTAACTACAGTCAATCTTGCTCAAGGGACCACGTGCGTTAAGCGACTTTTTGTTTGAAGCGACCACTCTCAGGTCCTCCCGATGAAATTCCTTCTTTAAATTGTTGCATTAAGCGTTTTTCCCCTAACGCGACCAGCGACCGGCATTGTTGGGGCCCTCAAACAATGGAATGTTATTTTAAGCGACCGTCCTACTTTACTGATCATTTAGGAAAGGTGTCAAACGTATGTAATCAATATGAAAGCTGTGAAATTGCCCTAATTAACATCAATTTAGTCACCTGTGAAGTCAATCAAAACTGTTTAATGAAATGACAGATTGCGTTTTGTTTGTTATGCAATCTGGATTACCGTTATTAATTTGGAATAATGTTCCCCATATGATCTGTTTATACTTTGATCAGAATTTAAGAATAATATTGGATGGCAAAACCAGGGGAGATCATGTTTTATCGGTAATAATAAAGTCTGGCCTATCGAGTATGAGTTATTTAACCATATAAAGAGGAAGATCTAAAGTGAAAATATTTTTTGTTCGATTAAATTTAAGAACAAAATAAATCAAGTCACCTTTGAAATAAATAAACAAAGGGAAATTACTGTAATGTTTACCAAAAATCGGGAAAATGAAACTGAAATTAATCACCCAGAGATGGTGAAATAATATCTTGTATGTCATTAATTCTTTCATTTCTTTTCACAAGTTGACTAAATCAACGATTCTTCCCTAAATCAGAGATATATTTCCTTTAACTTAACAATAAATTGATCTTTCATACCGTTGGTTGTTATTCAATAGCCCTCTTTTCCAGAAGTAGAAATGTTGGATAAACATTGTGTGCAAGGAAGAACTCGCAGGAAAAGTTAGACATTGTATTCAGAGACCGTTTTGTTAAGCAACCGTTTTTTTAATTCCCCCAGGGTGGTCTCTTAATACAAGATTGACTGTACATCTAATTGAAGCGGTAGTTAGAACATTTTCGAATGTGATCAAAGATTTGTTGTGTCATGTGATTCACTGCTGTGATGATCATAACCATTGGGGACATTTATGTTTCACAAACGAATATTGTGAATGTCGGCCACATTCGAAAAATGTCATAACTAGAGCTTTAACCCATTACCACACAGGGACCTCTTTAGGCCCCATAAGATTAAGGCTTTAGAAAACATCATTGAAAATGAAGAAATTGGCTGTGACAAGCTATTTTCTTCATTTCCAACAATGTTTTCTACCCCAAAGAATCTAAGAAATATCAAATTTCATTCACTTGAAATTGTCATCTGCAACATCTTTGAATTTGGACCAGTCTAGAACTTTGTCGTCTGGTAATTGGTTAATGTGGCAAATTAAATAAAGTGCTTCTTTAACTTTCAGTAATGAGTTGGATGTGGTCAGAGGTATGATAGAAAACAGAATTACAGCCATTGAGAAGTCTGTAGCTGTAATACAGGTAAGGCATGTTATCAACAAGTTTCACCTTCCTTGATTGAAGTAGAATTTATAAAGTAAAATCGCTGAAATTGTTTTAAGAGGCTTTGCTTCCACACATATGACTGTCATACTGTTCAATCTTTCATATTTCTTTACATGATCTTCTGCTTGTTTTTCCAGTAACAATTTTAAACATATTTTTAGAGATCCGGGGTACAGTTGGATGATGGATTTATTTCTGTCTATTTGAAAGCACGATTTACTTTTTATGCCATTGTATAGAAAGTTTGGAGACTTAGTTGTTTAACCATTGTCCACCTATCTGTCTGTGTGTCTGAAACTTACATTAAAACGACATTACCAAACGACAAAATTTTGGACTTGTCCAAATTCAAGAATGCTGCAGACTACAATATGAATTAAAAGAAATTCCGCATTCTTTGATCTTTCTAGGTAGAAAAATTGTGGGAAATGAAGAAATTGCTTGTTACAAGCAATTTCATCATTTTCCACCATATTTTTCAAAGTCATTAAATTGTAGGGACTAGGGAGTCAGAAAGAGTCATTGTGTGGTAATGGGTTAAAAGAGAACTTTAATGTTTCAACAGTATTTATGTTTCACAAGCACACATTGTTTCTGAAACTGTTTTTCAGATGCTTTGTTGATAATAGGCTACAATATATAATAATTCTGTATACTTGTAGGTTGAAGCAGAGAAAGTCATATTGAAGATACAATCAGGGGCAATACTAGATGAGTTACCAGATCTCAGCAAATTCCAAGTACCCACAACACAATCTCCTTCCAGCAGTGTACCACAGACTTACCTATTTCCATCATATACCTCTCCAAGTTATTACACCAACGCTCTGATAGGAATGAATCAGACAGCTTTTGGAAATAATGCTCTAATTGGACAATCTCTATCCAACCCTGCTTCAGTGGCAACTGCTGGCATGGGTCTTGATGCCCAATTCTTGGCTGCTGTGACGACGTACAATGCTCAATATCTTGGTGTGCCAAATTTGATTAACCAGATACCATCAGTGCCAAATATTGCGACTAACAATACAAAAGTTGTTGCCACTACCAATAAACATGAAGAAACCAAAGACGAAATTATTGATGCATCCAAAGATAACGATACAGCCCAAACAATTGCCAATACAGATACAAAAGCTGTTTCAGTCACACCCAAAGATGGACAGGAAATATTGATATCCAGCCCTGACAACATGTACAAAACAAGCTGTATCTCGTCTAAACTGTCATCATCACCCAAGAAAGCTCTCCATACCTCTCCAATGAGATTACCAGTTCTGCCTGATGCAGTTGCTTCAGCAGACCCATCTGGGACCTATCCTGCAGAACCTCAACAGACTGGACAGTTGAAAGATGTATTAGCTGTTGCTCGCAAATCTAAGTCACGACAGGTTGAACGGACTCCAGATAAAAATGGAAACAACAGCAATAATAACATTGGTACAGCAGCTGATGAGCTGAAAATTCTCATGAATGTCACTAGCAAACAGTTAAGTACTAAGCCTGATGATACTCCTGCTACAACTAATGATAAAATGACAAAAACAACTGAGACTTTTCTATTAGAATCACAACAGCTTGAACAATGCAAAGATGAAAAAGGATACAATAGCGAAGGCAACACTGGTGACAACCCTAATGTACCTGAAAACACTGTAAATACTCCTGAAAATGAGGAACTTGACAAAAACAATGCAATAATTGCTTCACCAAAGAATACAGAAGATGCCCATAACAGTATGTCAATGCAAGAACAGATATTGCAGAAAATGAAGGCTGAATATTTGAGTCCTGAACACACTGCTGCTACAAGTCCTGAGAAATCTCCTTTGAAAGAAAAGTCTTCAGCATTAAGAGCCATGGATTCAATAGATTCTGATGAAGACCTAGGATTTGAGAATCAAGAAAATTGTGAAACAGATGACAGAGATGACACTTCAAAATGTGAAGATCCTCTTATGAACATAACAGAAACATGTGAAAAAAATGTGAACAATTCTCAAAAATGTGAAGAAGGTGATGTGAACACAACAGAAAAATGTGAAGAACAAGAAGTTGTTAAGGAAGGAGAAAAATGTGAAGAAAATGAAGTTAATGATGAATCAAATACTGGTGAGATAAGCAAAGATGAAAGAAGTGGACTTGACTGGTTTGATATTGAAAATCTTTCTCAGCATTTGAAGGACTCCTTGAAGGGAGAATACAATAGATGTAGTACACCCACAGAAGATATACTGATGGACATGAATAAAAAGTCTTTTGATTGGTTTGATTGTGATGATGCTTTGGACAAGTCAACTGAAACTACCCGTAAAACATTAAATAGTGATAAAAATGCCAAAAGTCTGAAAAATGATAGTGCAAAGGGGGAAGAAACAACTAAATATGGAGAGTCTAATGTGAATAAAACAGAAAAGTGTGATGAACATAAATTGACGTGTGATGCTGTTGAGATAGGCAAAGGTGAAAAAAGTGAAAACGTTGAGCATCATGTTTCAATGCCATTGACTCATGAGTCACAAAGTGGACAAAATAAGACTGCCTCACCCACAGCAAGCAGTGACAAAGTATCAACGGCAAATGACTTGAATACCCTTTTGACACATCCCAAAAATAATCCCAAACAACAGATTAATGTGGGGAATAAACAGGCAACAGAAGACATTGATTTGTTAGATGCTGGTGATGCTTCTGTCAAGACAAATGAAGAGAAAAACTCTGACAAAATAAACAAAACTGAAGGAATTCAGAACTATGAATATACAAATGGAGCATCGGAAACAATAGACATGCCTGTAGAGAGTGATGATTTATACAAACATAGTGGGAAAGGAGGAGGAATGAATGACCTGGAGGAAAGTTCAGACGAGGAAGAAGACATGGACAAACATCAAACAGAAAATGAGGAAGTTGTTGAAGCGACAGCCAGTAAGGTGCTTTCAAATGATGGAGAGACACTGAAAAGTGAGAAAGAAGGAAATATACCTGATGTGGATGCACTAGTAAATGACTATGGAAATAAAGCGACAGACATTCTTACTTGTGCAAACAATTTACCAACTGATGATGTTCATGTTAATGGAAAAGGAGAAGATACACAGACAATTCCATTGACAAAAGACAATTTTGACAAAATATCCAAGAATAATTCTGGTGACATTGTTGGAAATTCAGCCAATATTGCATCAAATACTGATAAAATATCTGATATATCACCAGATGATTTACCTGCTCCTGATGAAATGACAAATGTTACAGAAAATAGAGATTTATCAACTCCAGAGATTGAAGTAAAAGGAGATCATGCTGATGACCCTGAGGAAATATTCATCTCACCCCCAAAACCAACAAGAGAGATGCGTGAGAATCTAGATACCAACAATACACTGGCAGTTACACCATGCCCCGTTTTCACACCATCCTTTCCTCCACCGCCTTTACCGGGGCAGACACGGATTGGTATAGTCCAGGATCAAATCCGCCAACCGCCAACGGTTGGCGGATTTGATCCAGGTCTATACCAAGCTGTGCTAGGCCAGCTGATGCAAGCCTATCCACATTTAGCTGGAAACCAAGTGATGTTGACTAACATAGCCATGCAACAAACACAACTTCTACAAATGTACATGAAAGATCAACAGGCGGCAGGATTGACTAGTGTTCCAAATAATGGACCAAATATACCTAACATGCCAAATTTGATGAACATCCCACCACCCTTGCAGGGTTCGGGCTCTATGCCAGGATCTATGCCTGGATTTCCTAATATATCCCAGAACCATGAAAGTTTCCAGCATCCAAACCCTGACCCAAGGGATACTGCTCAAGTCACAAACAAACCAACAAAGACAAATTTGACTACAATATCCAAAGATCAAAAGCAAGTTTCAAATGATAATGCAGCCTTATCCAAGGATAACAAGTCATTACCTAAGGATAAAATGTCACTAACCAAGGATAACAAGTCATTATCTAAAGATAAAATGTCACTAACCAAGGATAACAAGTCATTATCTAAAGATAAAATGTCACTAACCAAGGATAACAAATTGGTTTCTAGTCCTTCAAGGCCGCCTGGTATAAAAAATGTGCTTATTGATGAAAACGATGAAGACCTCGACAACAATTATAGAAATCAATCAAACGCAGGTCAACAGAAGTGTCATACAAAGGCAACAAATGCAGCAAAGAAGGAAGCAACAGATTCAAATGAAGATAACTTTGATTGGGATAATTTTGCTAGCAAGTATCTCAAAAATGCTGATATTGATAGAAAAACACCATCCAAGTCTGGGATAGGGTCATTCAATTTAACTGGAAGTGGCTTTAATATTGCTGATACGGCTCATAAGAATTCTGCTGACCTCGAGCTTTATGGACAGGCATCAACTGAAGGTAGAAAAAAGCCAAATCATACAACAACAGAATCAGGCTTTGATTGGTCAAGTATGATAGATAGACAGTCTAGTATGACAGAGCTAGATGAAATTACTCCATCCAAAAAGAAAACACCAACGAAAATGGATGGCAGTGCTGTTAACTTGATCATGGGTAAAGACTCCAACAGACTTGACCAGTATATGAGTGACATTTCAAAAGATTCCATGCAGAAACCAGTGAAAAAAGCATCGAAAGGATTTGCCAAAATGAACTCCAATGCGGCCTTGGATGACTTCTCAGAACCCTCAAAATTCACTGATTTTGCAGAACCACCAAAATTTGTGTCGGGAAGTTTGAATAACAGTTTCAAAGCTAGCAATGCAAACAAAATGTTAAGTGATGCTCATCATAATGCCAACCCAGAGCCCTTCCGAAAGGCTATGAATGATATATCTTGTGATTTTTCCAACAAATCTGCACAGTCACAAGTGAAACAGACAAACACTGAGGTTCCAAATAAGAGTGCACAGAAAGCCATAAATGAAACTAAAGAGGAATATGTAAAGAAGCCTAATTTGAAAAAACTTGACACAACTAAAATCCACAAAGTTGCGAAAACACCCACAGAGCAAGTTGTGAGATCTCGTAATTCATCTGGCGGATCACGTAGCAGCATGTCGACGCCGACGCCACCGTCGAGTGCGGAGATCGGTGGTGTGTTCTCATTCAAGGGGTCTGGTCACCAGTCTAAGTTGCAGAATACACATGGATCCAGTGAGCACATGTTCAAACTACCAAACCTACCTCCCAGATTAGAGAGAAAATACCAGGTTAGTCATTTACTATAAATATTCCTTTAGAAAAGAAAGGATTACGACTTTAACCCATTATCAGACGACAAAACTTTGGGACTGTTCCAGTTTGAAAGATGTTGCAGACGAAATTTTCAAGTTGATGAAAATTTAGAATTCTTTATATTTTGGATCAGAAAACATTGTGGAACATGAAGAAATTGCTTGTCACAAGCAATTTCTTCATTTCCATGATGTTTTTCTTAGCCATTATCTTATGGGGATTCAAAAAGTCACTGTGTGGTAATGGGTTAAAATGCAATATTTCAATTAATGTTCCAATGAGTACCCACATCATAGAGTTTGCATTTGTAATAACAAATTTAGAATGGCTTTACCCCCTCTTATCTGTTGCTCTGCATAAAGCTACAAAAAAGATGGATGTTATGACTTTTCAAAAATGATCTTTCATTTTTCATCAAACCCTATGTTGTGGGAACTTTTTATGCTCTCGTATCGAGAGATCGGGGGCATATTGTTTTACTCGTGTCTGTCTCTCTATCTGTCCGTCCGTCCAAAAACTTAACCAAACTTAACCTTTGCCTTTTCTCCAAAAGTATTTGACATACAAAGCTCAAATTTGGTATGCAACACCCTTTTAATGATATCTATCTGTTCCATGCAATTTGACCTTCCTCAAGGTCATCCGTTAACCCTTATCAACCCTTTACTCTACGAAAACTTAACATTTTAGAAAAATGGCCATTTCTGGGGCATTTGTGTTTCACAAACACATCTTGTTAGAATTTTTTCTTTCAATTCAAGTCACCAAAAAAGCAATCTTTGAAATTTGTGTTTTTTTTGTAACTATGAAAAAAAAAACTTATCACAATCGATAACATGACAGTAACAGATTTGTCCTTTTATCATTGAAACTTTCAAGATCATTTATTATATAAAACTAGTTACGGTGAATGTTGGTAAGATCTTTTACAAGCTGAGGCCATGGCGCAGTTGGTAGCGCACCAGACTCTCACTCATGAGGTCACTGGTTCAATCCCTGACCCCACCAAATATCCTTTCTGACAAAATAGTCATCTGCAAATGGTTTGATAATCATTAACCTATATGGGCAAGCAGCTGGAGGTTTGGTAAGAATGTTGCGGTAGTACTGGTATGAGAAATGACAGAAATCCATTAGGTGCTCTAGCCACTGCAATATGACCATAGCAGTTAAAAGAGGTGTTAAACCCCAATCAATCAATATTAAACAGATCAATCAATTAATGATCTCCTTCCAAAACACATTTCAGGAACAAAGTCAACAGAACCATAAGTATGTTCCTCCCTACAAGCGTAATCCTACCAGCGTGTTCACGACATCAAACCCCACCTGTGTTAAACAGTCAGAAGATTGGGATGCGGAGGCTGACGACTTTGCCGAGCCTTTCTACCTCAAAACTGGAGAAATCTCACAGGTTACGATGAAGAGAAAAGTTGACCCTCCGCCATTTAGGGGCCAGGCGACACTTGAGAATAAGGAAAATATCAGAGGTAAGCTTTAAGACAGAGCTAAAGATAAGATGGGGTAATAGCTTTAAAAAAATCATCAAACCATATATTTTGCTGTTTGGTTACGTGTTATTGGGATAGAAGAGGTTTGCAATGAAGAGAAAGGTTGATCCATCGCCACTTTGGGGACAGATGACTATTGAGAATAAAGAAAATATTAAAGTTAGGCTTATAATCTTGTTTTAACCCTTTCAGCTTTTGTTGTTTGGGAAAGAGTCAATAATTACAGAGCAAAATTGTTACAGTAAGTTATCCTTTCCTAAACTATTTTCTTTGCTATATTTTTACTTAAATGATAAAATCTCATCTTTATCAATATCTAGTTTATTGACTGTAGCAGTGTTGAAATTGGAACAGTCTAAATTGTTGCTGTCTGGGAATGTGTTAATTTAATCAGTCATGATTTCAGGTAACTTCAACAAGCCTCTGTCAAATCGACCCATCTCACAGAGAAGTGCTGATTTGTGTGATATCCCAGCGCCCAAGATGCCAAAAATAGATTCTATGGGAAAACCCGAACCGGAAAAACCCAAGGAGGAAAACCCAGAAGAAGAACAAGAGGACTGGTGTGAGGTAATGGAATATTGTATGCAGTTGCAAATTTTACACTTAACCCTTTACATGCCTAATTGATTCAAATATTCTGGGATCTTCATGACAATGGTTAAAATGCTCAAAGTGAAAGACTGTAAATGAGAGTCGTAAAATTGATGGACTTGTTCAAACTTTTCCAAGAGACAAAAAGACATAAGTGTAATTTAGTACAAGATGTAAGTATAGAGTGAAGGAGCAAGAAGTGTAATAATTGATATCATTTAATTATTTGTGAATAATTGTTGCTCTTTGAAAGGGTATACAACATTTTAGGAAAAGAGCAAATGCTGTTAAATGGCATTTTCCTCCAAATATTTTCAAGAGTTTTTTAGAATTAGATAATCAACATGCATTAATCTTGCAGATTACAACCAAAAGGAAGAGACATAAGAGTAAGGAACAACCGCCAGTGAAGAGTACCAGTCAACCCACTGCTAACAGCAGTAAACAACAAAAAATGTCAAACTTTCAGAAATTGATTAATCCACTAAGACACATTGATGCTTTTTGATGCCTCTCAAGAAGAAGGCCTTGGAAAAACATTGTGAAAAATGAAGAAATTGCTTGTGACAAGCAATTTCTTCATTTCCCACAATGTTTTCTATCCAAAAAGTTGTACTATTTCATCACATTGAAAATGTCGTCTGCAACTTCTTTGAATTTGGATAAGTGTAAAATTTTGCCATCTGGTAATGGGTTAATAGATTATTGCAAGAATAATACGAAAGGTTATACAATTTATTTCAGGTTACAACCAAAAGGAAGAGACATAAAAGTAAGGAACAACCGCCAGTGAAGAATAACAGTCAGCCCATCGTTAATAGCAGTAAACAACAAAAAATGTCCAACTTTGAGAAACTGATTAATCCGCTAAGACACATTGATGCTTTTTGATGCCCCTCAAGAAATAGGCCTTTGAAAACATTGTGAAAAATGAAGAAATTGCTTGTGACAAGCAATTTCTTCATTTCCCACAATGTTTTCTACCCAAAAAGTTGTACAAATTCATCACATCGAAAATGTCGTCTGCAACTTCTTTAAATTTGGATAAGTGTAAAATTTTGCTGTCTGGTAATGGGTAAATAGATTATTGCAAGGTTATACAATTTATTTCAGGTTACAACAAAAAGGAAGAGACATAAAAGTAAGGAACAACCGCCAGTCAAGAACAACAGTCAACCCATCGTTAATAGCAGTAAACAACAAAAAATGTCCAACTTTGAGAAACTGATGAATCCACTAGGACACATTAATGCTTTTTGATACCCCTCAAGAAATAGACCTTGGAAAACATTGTGAAAAATGAAGAAATTGCTTGTGACAAGCAATTTCTTCATTTCCCACAATGTTTTCTACCCAAAAAGTTGTACAATTTCATCACATTGAAAATGTTGTCTGGAACTTCTTTGAATTTGGATAAGTGTAAAATTTTGTCGTCTTGTAATGTGTCAATAGATTATTGCAAGAATAATACGAAAGGTTATACAATTTATTTCAGGTTACAACCAAAAGGAAGAGACATAAAAGTAAGGAACAACCGCCAGTGAAGAGTACCAGTCAACCCATTGTTAATAGCAGTAAACAACAAAAAATGTCCAACTTTGAGAAACTAGTTGATAGACTGCTGCAAGAGTTTCCTGACTGTAATAGGTAGGTATTACTGATTTCATTTGACGTGGCGCAGTTTTAGCCTTTATTATCATGAAATACACACTCTAGCTTTTTCCTAAATATAGTCCAGTTATATTTTCTTGTACGTTTGTATTCATTTTATATCTATGCTCTATGATGAAAGTCTCTTTAGTGTATGTTAGGCTATTGGCAAAAATATGAACTTTTTTTGCATATTGGCCAGTGCCATGTCAAATGAAATATGATATAAAGAGAACCTGATTTTTCAAATAGGTCTAGTGCTTATAATAATTCATGAAATAGAATTGCCATTGAAGTACCTATTTCTGTAAATCCGAAGTTTTACTATTTAGAATTTCAACTCAAAACATGGGCTCCATTGCCCAAAAATGTCAGTGCTCTGTATTTATGTTATACTGTAGCCTCCATGTCTAATATTTAACCCATTACTTGACAGTGACGCCTTTTGACGTCTCGTGAAGATATAGGCATTGGAAAACATCGTGGAAAATGAAGAAATTGCTTGCGACGAGCAATTTCTTCATTTCCCACAATGTTTTCTACCCAAATAGACCAAACATTGTAAAATTCCATTCTCTTGAAATTTTCGTCTGCAACACCTTTGAATCTAGACTTTTCTAAAATTTTGTCGTCTGGTAATGGGTTAACACTCTCTTTTGTAGACAATCTGTGATTGAAGCAGTAACAAAGATTCGAACCCAGCGTGGTAGTCTGAGCGGTCTGAGCATGGAAAACATCATAGAGAGAGCACATTCCTTTCTTGATGTGAAGAAGAAAAAGGTAAAAATAAATATTATGATATTTCCTTGTTTGGTGAAGGGTTAAGACAATCTGTGATTGAAGCAGTAACAAAGATTCGAACCCAGCGTGGTAGTCTGAGCGGTCTGAGCATGGAAAACATCATAGAGAGAGCACATTCCTTTCTTGATGTGAAGAAGAAAAAGGTAAAAAATAATGAAATACATGTATTTATGTTCTTAAAATTTGTGATATAATAGCTTTTGGTCTAACAAAATGATGATAAGACATTGATGCCTAATGGGAAGCTTTATATATCCTTTCTCTAACGACAAAAATTCTGTTTTTTTATACGCCGCCAGAGGCGGTCTTATATTGGAGTCATCTTCTCTGTCTGTCCGTCGGTCCATCCATCTGTTTGTATGTCCACTTTTCTTGTCAATGCAACTCCTAAGTTTCTTGCTTGATCTTTTTGAAACTTGATCAATGTTATCACCTTAATAGGTAGATGTGCATGAAGTAAGGATTTTATGGTTCTTTGATTTTTGCCTGAGTTATACTCCCTTAAAACTTTGTCTCTGGGGAGGCATATATTGTGACTAGGGCACTCTTGTTCCAATTAAAAAGCTACTGCAGACCACATAATAGATGTTCATGAAAATATTTATCTACAGATAGCACAGATAATATTTAGGCAAAAGGAGATTTTGATTGATTATTTTCTGTTCATATTTTCAGCACATTCCTGGCCTTTCACAACCTCAGAACACCAAGCAGTCTAAGTCCGACATTGTTTTAATGTTACCAGAGATTAACTTGATAAAATTGATCTATTTGTGTACATTATAGCCCAGGAAATAGGTAAAAGGAGAAAATGTTGTTTTTCAACATGTTCTTCTTTTGCCTAAATGTTTCTCAAGCTATTTCTATTAGAAACTGCAAAACCAGTTCTTGTTTGGGAAAGGGTTAAACCTTTCACAAACAAGATCAAGTTTTGGCGTCCCAATAGAAACAGTTTTGGAAAACCAAAAGAAGAAAATTTTGTCATATGGTAGATGGTTAATCAATTTCTGTTTGTAATTACAGCACATTCCCGGTCTACCACAGCCCCAGAATACCAAGCAGTCTCAGTCCAACAATGTTTTAATGCTACCAGAGTTCATGCTAAAACCATCCTACAATCCACAACCTCCCGCACAGAAACATGTAATGCAGTTGCCCCGCTATACACATAGTATGATTTCAAAGGTACGAATTGTTATTAGATTTGATTTATATACTGGTATAAAAACTCCTTACCCTGAAACAGTGGGGCATGATGCATGATCTGTAAAAAGGTCCCATAAGGCTTTTCAGTCCAACATTGTTCAAAATCACACAGTCTCACCTTGAACAATGTTGGTCTCCAATAGTTTTTTCGTGACCTGTTACGACCTTAAGACGGCATTCTTTGCCGTAAAACATTAGGGCACCTCTTCTGTTGAGGTCACCACCTCTGTAAATTTTCATGACTTTGCATATGAGTCGGGATCTGGAAAAACGCCCTTTATATCATTTGAGACCGTCATGTTTGATGGCCAGCCTGTGCCTAAGTGAGGTCTGGTCGGGATCCATGTGTGTATTTACAGCCCTGATTTTCTATATTTCATCTCTGATTTGTAATTTACATTCTTGCCAATCTTTGAAACTATTTGACTTTTAGCCAACAGTATGTATTTTGTTATTACCAAGGTCGTTCTGCTTGCATTTTGTGTTGTGTATTTTATGTTTGATGATAAAAATGTATTGCTTTACAGAATGGATATGAGGATGAGGAAGAAATATGTGTTATCTGTCATGATGCTTTGAATATGATGGAAACCAAGAAGTTAGATTGCAACCATGTCTATCATTCAAAGGTAGGTAATTTTCAACATTTGTCACATTTATTAATCAGATATTTGAAGAATATGGGAGCTATTTCAATCACTCGGGTTTGGATGTTGACACATTACTTTAGTAAAGCTTTTACATACAACATTGTATATCTCAATACCCACTCACGCTATAGTATTGTGTTGATGTTGGACATCGATTAAATGAAAGTATGTATTATCAACTATCTTACGACCACGTTTTTGTGTAAACTTTTGTAACAAAACATTTGATTGCACAAGAAATCGGATTGGGCCAATCTTTTGTCACAAGTAATTACACAAAAAATAGTTGTGCTACCGTTGATAATACAAGCCTAAGATTCTCCAGTACATGGATCTTGGTATTTGAAGCAAGTTTTATGGAGTGTATGTACTGACTTTGTCTCCTGTATTAATTATAAATGCCAAGAATGTTAAACATTTCAAATGGTATCATATATCCTATTCATTTATATCTTCTCATTCTTCTTTTCAGTGCATAAGCCAATGGGTTGAGAGAGAAAGGACCTGTCCAACCTGCAGGCAGCATGCTTTGTTCCCAGAAGACTTCCCTAGATTAGGAAAGTGATTGAAACAAGGATAAGGGGCTGACAGAAAATAGGAAAACAACAGAACTAACCTGTGCCATACTAGAATGAAATAAGTAGGCACATATGTGCATTCTGATCTTGTTCTATGCTTCCTGTCAAATATTTCAGTGTACAAGCCAATGGGATCAAAGAGAACTTGTCCGACTTGTAGACAGCATGCTTTGTTCCCGGAAGACTTCCCTAGATTGGGGAAATAGATACAGTGCGTGGCCATATTATAGTACGCAACGTCACTTTACGTACGTTGTAAAATCAAGAAACATGTCTACGTTTCAGGGGTTGTAACAACAAAAACAAGATCTCTAACACTTTCTTACCTTTCAATATTTTGTTATTGATCATTTTGCCTTCACAACAGCTCTGATTCGTTTGGGAATAGATTCATACAGGGACTTGACAAGCGCAGAATCAATGTTACCCCAAATGTCTTTCACAACACGAATGAGATCGGCCCTGTTTCTAATCTCGTCTAATCGTCTTTCAAGATCACACTTTATCTTACCGCCACAAATTTTCAATAATGTTAATGTCTTGGGATTGACTTGGCCAGGTTAGAGTTGGAATATTGTTATTTTCCTTCCAAGTGTTCGTTTGTCTAGACCGATGCACGGGGCAGTTATCCTCCTGAAGAATACAAGGTTTTTGTACGAAAAATTTTGTAATAATAGGCCACAAATTGTCATCAAGTACTTGAATGTAAACAGAAGAATCTATATTTCCGTCAATTTCGGTCAATGTTCCTACACCATTACAAGTTTTGCATCCCCAAAACATCGCCGAGATACCTGCTCTAGGGGAGTGGTCTCCATACTGACCAACACATTCGGGTCTGTATTTTTCATCGGGTTTTCTCCATACATAAACTTTTCTATCTTGACCTAAAACAATCTTAGTCTCGTCTGAAAATATAATTTTACCCCAGTCTTCAGCAACAGTCCAATTTATCCTTTCCCTACACCATTTCACCCGAGCATCTCTATTCTTTTTGGAAATCGTCGTAGTTTTGGCAACTTTACACCTCCTATACCCTTCTTCTATCAATCTACGACGGACAGTCCGAGAGGAAACACTTTTATTCTCTAAATTATCATTAAACCTGACTGTAAGATCCGACAAGTTTTGCCTTCTGTTCTTCTTGATGGACCGAAAAAGCGTACGGTCGTCACTTTCGTCTGTTTTTCTCTTCCTTCAAGATCTATCGCGATTTTCCGTATTTCCCCGCTGTTTATACCTTTTAAGTAATTTCTGCACGGTGTTACAACTTCTTCCCATGACCTGTGCGATTTTTCTAGAGCTGAATCCGTTTTCACAAAGTTTTACAATTGTTTGTTTTTCTTCGGGTGTCAAATCTTTACCTCGAGCAGACATATTTTAATGACGTCAATAATGACATCATGGTACTGACATCATCAAAATTATTGGAAAATCCAGATCGGGGAAGGTCAAGTGTTTGTGTACACAACAAATTTTATGTCAATACACTTTATGTATTGTGTAAATTAACCCAAACTTGAAGACGCGATATTTTATTTGAAATTAATTAGTGACGTTGCGTACTATAATATGGCCACGCAGTGTAGAATAACTTTAGCATAATAACAAACAAAATATGGAATTACCATGATGTGTTCAATGTGACAGTTTTACATGCTTAGTTTTACATACGGATTATGTGTTCAAACAATTTGAAATGAGCCAGGATAGGAGAAATACAGCTTTTGAGCCCAACATGGATCCAGATCAGACTGTGCATAGGCACAGTCTGATCTAGATCCAAATTGTTCTCTATGAGCTTTTGCATTACCATTAGAAACTGTAAGTTAGCAGTATCATGATGGATAATCACGTGATACAATATTGGAAAATACTGGACCAATTTGAATTTGGTTTGAAGCAGAGAATGTGGACAGACGTCACGCATTAGATGGATGTGCTTGATTTTTGAAAAATCAACTGATGAAAAAGTCATTGAAGATAAACCAAAATTTTGGTTTATCTTCAATAACTTTTTTATCAATGGATTTTTCAAAAATCCAACACGTCCAGCTTTTTCCTAGCATTTTCCCACATTCTCTGCTTCAAACCGAATTCAAATTGTAAGTATTAAAAAAGATATTGGAGATTATCAGAAATTCTGAGTCACATGATCATACACCGTGAGTATTGGTCGGCAGTTGACCACAGATTAACAGAAAATTTGGTTTCTAAAATGCTATAAGGGCCTTTTTTCCAGATCCAGGCTCAAATATATATGTCTGGAAATGATTTCCTATGAGTACCCACAACACAGAGTTTGATAAACATTGAATGACATTTCACATTTTCAAAAGTCAATAGTCTCTGTTGTCTGTACCTCAGTTTGTGTAATATACTCTTCAAAAATTCTAGTCAATGTTTTGGTTCAGGTAATGTTAATTTCAATATTTTTTTTATTTTATTTTTATGCTCCCCGAAGGGAGAGCATATAGTCGCCGCTTTGTCTGTCTGTCCGTCCGTCCATCATTCCGTCCGTCCGTCCGAAGCGATTTCTCCATAACCCTTGGGCCAAATCAAATGAAACTTACCATGTGAACTCCCTATGACAAAATGCCGATGTACTTTTCCCGGTTTTTGGATTTGAGGCCTCATCATGGGAAAAGGGGACTTAAGGTTAAATACAGTTTTTCTCTAATTTCTCCTAGTCTAATGGTCAGAATTTGATGAAATTACATATTTGAGTAGCAAATCAGATGCCCTTGACAATAAACTATGTGAAATTTGGGTATGAAAATTATGTCATGCAAAAAAGGGGCTTAACATTTGTTAGCTTTATGTTAGCTCTGCATGGCATACATTTATTGTGACAATGCCTTATTCGAGGAGCATTGTCTGTCTCTGACGGCTCTTGTTGAAACTCATTTCAATTGTCTTTACAATATAGTCAAGCCTTGTTGTTCACCAATATGCTTTTTTATGCTCCACTTAACAAATTATGATCTATGCATATAATCAGCATTATGACATTGACTTACGAATTTTGTAGGCCTTGTCTTTTCCATATTGTGTTCTTAATGTTTACTTATACTACAGTATGTAATTTTTCAAATGTACATATTTTTGCCAAGTATGTTGACTTATCAGAAATGTCATAAATTGCCAAATGACAATGATATTTGAGGAAGTATTACTCATACTTAACAATTTGTTGTTAACCCATTCTCACATAAGGGTAATGATGCTTTAAGACACGCCTGCAAAATATATAAAGTCTTTGGGAAAACATGGACTTTGAAGAATTTTGCAACTAGCAATTTCTTCATTCCCCACAATTTTCTACCCAGAAAGGCAAAAAGATGTGGAATTTCATGCACTTGAAATTGTTGCCTGCAGCCTCTTTGAATTTGAACCAGTCTAAAATTTTATTGCCTGGTAATGGTTAAGACAGTATTGGATGTATGTATAAAATCTTATTAACACATCGACCTACACATAATATTATGCCCCCGTATCGAGAGATCGGGGGCATATTGTTTTACTCATGTCTGTCTGTCCGTCCGTCTGTCTGTCAGTCCGAAACTTAACATTGTCATTTTCTCGACAACCATTATGCATACAAAGCTCAAACTTCTTTCAATGATATCTATCTGCTCCATGCAAATTGACCTTCCTCAAGGTCACCGTTTAACCCTTATCCACCCTTAACATGCAACTTAACGCAGCAACTTAACGCAACACTTAACATTGTCCTTTTCTCCAGAAGTATTCCACATACAAAGCTAAAATTTGGTATGTAAACTTCTTTCAATGATATCTATCTGCCCCATGCAAATTGACCTTCCTCAAGGTCACCGTTTAACCCTTATCCACCCTTAACATGCAACTTAACGCAACAACTTAACGCAACACTTAACGCAACACTTAACGTTGGCCTTTTCTCCAAAAGTATTCCACATACAAAGCTCAAATTTGGTATGTAAACTTCATTCAATGATATCTATCTGCTCCATGCAAATTGACCTTCCTCAAGGTCACCGTTTAACCCTTATCCACCCTTAACATGCAACTTAACGCAGCAACTTAACGCAACACTTAACATTGTCCTTTTCTCCAGAAGTATTCCACATACAAAGCTCAAATTTGGTATGTAAACTTCTTTCAATGATATCTATCTGCTCCATGCAAATTGACCTTCCTCAAGGTCACCGTTTAACCCTTATCCACCCTTAACATGCAACTTAACGCAACAACTTAACGCAACAACTTAACGCAACACTTAACATTGGCCTTTTCTCCAAAAGTATTCCACATACAAATCTAAAATTTGGTATGTAAACTTCAGTCAATGATATCTATCTGCCCCATGCAAATTGACCCTCCTCAAGGTCACCGTTTAGCCCTTATCCACCCTTAACATGCAACTTAACGCAACAACTTAACGCAACACTTAACGCAACACTTAACATTGGCCTTTTCTCCAAAAGTATTCCACATACAAAGCTCAAATTTGGTATGTAAACTTCAGTCAATGAAATCTATCTGCTCCATGCAAATTGACCTTCCTCAAGGTCACCGTTTAACCCTTATCCACCCTTAACATGCAACTTAACGCAACAACTTAACGCAACACTTAACATTGGCCTTTTCTCCAAAAGTATTCCACATACAAAGCTCAAATTTGGTATGTAAAGTTCATTCAATGAAATCTATCTGCACCATGCAAATTGACCTTCCTCAAGGTCACCGTTTAACCTTTATCCACCCTTAACATGCGACTTAACGCTACAACTTAACGCAACAACTTAACTTTGGCCTTTTCTCCAAAAGTATTCCACATACAAGGCTCAAATTTGGTATGTAAACTTCTTTCAATGGTATCTATCTGCTCCATGCAATTTGACCTTCCTCAAGGTCATCATTTAACCCTTATCCACCCTTAACATGCAACTTAACGCTGCATATTAACGCTACAACTTAACATTGGCCTTTTCTCCTAAAGTATTCCACATACAAAGCTCAAATTTGGTATGTAAACTTCTTTCAATTATATTAGGTTAGAGGGACAAGGTCATTTATGTAGGTCAAGGTCAAATATCAATTAAGGTCAGAATTATAGAAAAAAAGCCATTTCGGGGGCATTTGTGTTTCACAAACACATCTTGTTTAGGCCTTGTCTTTTCCATATTGTGTTCATAGTATTTGTTGAATTTCCAAATATGTAAATAAATTGTCGTATGTTATCATAAATGATTCAAACATAAGGTTAAGACTGTGTCAATTATGATCTATACATAAAGTCTGAAACAGCATTATAAGTTTAGGACATTGACCTAGGCATATTGTAGGCCTTGTCTTTTCCACATTGTGTTCATAGTATTTGTTGGTTGGAAAAATGTAAATTTTCAAATGTAAATAGTTTGTTGTATGTAATCAGAAATGATACAAATAATGCAGGGGAAGTCTTTAACCCATTACCACACAATGCCTCTTTTTGACTCCCCACAAGATAATAGCCATTGATAACATCGTGGAAAATGAAGAAATTGCTTGTGACAAGCAATTTCTTTATTTCCCACAATGTTTTCTATCCAAAAAGACAACGAAAATTTAAATTTGTTTCGTTTGAAATTGTCGTCTGCAACATCTTTGAATTTGGACATGTCTAAAATTTTGTTGTTTGGTAACTTTCCTTACTATAACAAAATATTTTGTACAATTTATGTGTAATTTCTGCCATGTGTGAATGTTTTGAATTGGACTAACCAGTACAGCCAGTAGACTAGTATTAACCCATTACCAAACGATAAAATTTTGGACTTGCCCAAATTCAAAGATGCTGCAGACGACAATATGAATTGAAGGTGATTTCCCATTCTTTGATCTCTCTGGGTAGAAAAAATTGTGGGAAATGAAGAAATTGCTAGTTACAAGCAATTTCTTCATTTTCCACAATGTTTTTCAAAACCGTTATCTTGTATGGAGTCAAAAAGAGTCATTGTGTGGGAATGGGTTAAGACAAAAGGTAAAGGTTATCAGAAGCCTTGTTGTTACCAAAATGTGTTCATATTGCTATATGTATAAATATAAACTTTCAAATGTAAATATTTAGCCAAGTTAAATTTTTGTTGTAATAAACAAGTCTTTCAGTATCTAAAGAAATAGAAATCAGGGATCTGTTTGAAGTGCAAAGTTATGCCTTTCCCAAACAAAACATGGTTTTTACGTCCACAACATAAGAGGTTTGGTAAATCATTGATGCAAAAGAAGAAAATGCTGATGATCAGCATTTTTATGCTCCCCGAAAAAATTTCGGGGGAGCATATAGTCGCCATGCTGTCCGTCCGTCCGTCCACAGCCAGATCTCGGCAACCCTTGCACCAAATTCAATGAAACTTTACATGTGAACTCCCTTGGATAATGCCTAGGGACCTTTTTCTCCGTTTCTTAATTTGAGGCTGCGTCATGGAAAAAGGGGCCTTAGTGTCAAAATTAGTTTTTCTCTAATTTCTCTTCATCTAAAGGACAGAATTAAATGGAATTTTGTACTTATGTAATAAATAGGATGTTCTACACCATATTCAGTAAACAATGTGTGTACAAAAAAGCTGTCATGGGAAAAAGGGGCTTAATGTATGATAGTTTTTAGCTCGACTTTTCGAAGAAAATGAGAGCTTATACTGTCACCCGGGCGTCGGCGTTGCAACCAAGGTTAAAGTTTTTTCAAACATCAATAACTTCCATACTATCAAAGGGATTCAACCCAAACTTGGAATACTTATTCGCCATCACAGCCTCTACCTTACTACCAGGGCCGATGACCCTGGCTCCATTATATTTGGAGTTATGCCCCCTTTATACTAAGCAACTTAGAAAGTCGAGCGCGCTGTCTTCGGACAGCTCTTGTTATTTTGTGACAAACACTTATTCGGGGAGCATAATCCGTCTGTGACGGCTATTGTCTCCTTTTGCCTCAATATTTTCTGTGGTGAATTGTATACAATCCTATCTTGATCAATATATATTTTGTTGGCTGCAGTGGTTTTCAAATCGGACCACCTTAAAATTTTGCCGTTTGGGAAAGGGTTAATTACTATGTTTGTACAGACTCCTTTCATTTATCATTACAGTCCGTACCCGCAGAACACTTCCAGTAATCAGAGTCTTCTCTGATGAAAATTCGCTCCTTGATATTTGGATGTCGCTGTTTACAACAGAGCGCTGTCCCATTCAAAAACAAAAGAAAAGTCTGACACAGTGACATAAATTATTTATGACCCGCTTATTCTTTCACATTTGAACTGTCGGAAATTTGGCTGTTTGAGAAATGATAAACCCATTACAATATAAAGGTTTTGGAAACATTGTGGAAAAAGAAGAAATTTCTTGAGACAAGCAATTTCTTTATTTACCACAATATTTTCTACACAAAAGTACCAAAAAATGTACAATTCTATGCACTTGAAATTGTCGTCTGCATCATCTTTGAATTTGAACCAGCCTAAAATTTTGACGTCTGGTAATGGGTTTAACTGCTTTAGCAATGTGGTGGCTGATCATATACCAATTTGTAAAGCTACAGATAAGAGGGGTAATGGCATGTGAAAATGCAATATTTAATTTATTGCTCATCTAAACCCATTTTGTGGAATCTCATTTGAATTGTCTCATTGAGACAATTCAAATGAGTACCCACAACATTGGGTTTGGATTTGAAATGACAAATCTAAAATGCCTTATCGCTGTCTTACCAGTTGCTCTGATTTTGTAATGTCAACCCTTTCCCAAACAGCAAAACTTTAGGCTGGTCTAATTCAAAGTGCAGCCATCAAAATGATAGACATCAAAAGTTCAAAAAATGTGTATGTTATTGCATGGAAAAGATTGAAAAGGAGAAATTTCTGATAATCAGAATGTTAATTTTTTCCTTGAATGTTTTCCAAAATGACCTCATCTTGGAAAGTGAAAACCATGTCTTGTTTAGAAAGGGGTTGATCAGTTTATTAATTGATGATATTAAGTGTAAAGTATTATGAATATATTAAGTTCATGTTTTTTCCTCACTTTATTTTTGATAACAATAAAACCTGTTATGAAATCATACAGTTCTGTTGTATTTTTACACACTTATGCAATGAAGTTTGGACTTACTTCATTCTGAATCACAATTTACCAGACGCCAATCGAAAGATCGATTTGCCCGACGTAGAATCTAATACAAACAATGGAGGTGTGGCATTTTCCTGATCATTCATTGGTATGTCGATTGTTTTGATTGTCAGTAGATAGATCAATACAATATCATGTGAAGTAGCAACGAAGAATATAAGACGAACAATGGGGATGTGGTATTTTTTTATCGTCCATTGGCTTATCAATGTTTTTGATAGACAGTTGGGGTTTGATCAATTACCAAGCTTGACCTTTTTTATAAGAGCCTGGATCTGGAAAAAGGTCTCTTATAGCATTTGTGACAGTACTGTTTTACAATGAGCCTGTACCTAAAAGCAGTTTGATTGGGATCCATGCTGCTAACTTGCCATTGCTGCAGGTCACGAATAAGCTATTGGAGTCTAACATGGTTCATGGTCAGACTGTGTGTAAACACAGGCCAATTTTGAACCATGTTGGGCTCAAAAGCCTTAAAGGACATTTTTTTCCAGATCTTGGCTCAATTATGTATTCTAAGTTAGTACCAAAGTACCAAATAAGTTTGGGAAAACCCATTATTTTGATCCAGGGGTCATTGGTTCGAACTTTAGCACAGCCAATATGAATATCCTTTGTGACATTTGACAAAAGTGATTTTTCTCTAACAAAAAGACTAATTGTATAAAGGAATCACTTGAGTGGAATGAGCAATTGGTGGTTTGGATAGGATTTTATGTATGTACTGGTGTGATAAATAACGAACTGATGATCAGTTGCACAGGCTGCCACAACATGAGTGGAAAATTGTTGATTTGGCCGTTAGCTCTGCCCCTGGTGATAATAAGCATTTACACCTTTTTGCCTCAATGCTTTCTGTACTATATTGAACACAAATCTTTTCTTTAAAAACAACTGTTGTGTGCAGCAGCTTTCAAATTTGACACACTCCAAATGTGTACTGTTTTAGAAAGGGCTAATAACAATATTCAAATTTCTGTAAAGTTTAATTGTCTTGTGAGATATCCGATTGTTTACTCTCTGTCAAAGCAAAACAATGTCCACCACCACAGCCTATTTTTATCACAGAATAATCTTTAAGCACTTCAACCAGTCTAAGTTGAGAAACATTTTGTTCATCGCCAGTCCCACATAGTCCATGTTCGTTCCACCCAACAGCATAGCACTTCTGTGTATCTGTAACAGAAAAAAATGTTATGTCAATGTGATGTTTGGCTAAGCCTAAAACCAACAATGACACAATAAATACTAGGCACAACAATATAGGGATATCGGAATTGGGTTTATATTTTACCACGTAATTTTTAAAATTTACTTAAATTTCTTCAATAATTTCTTCCTCAACATCTTAACCCTTTCCCAAACGACAAAAAATTAGGATGGTCCAATTTGAAAGTTGCTGCAGATGACAAAATGGACATTGAAAAAGAAAGGATTTTTGTACAATATAGCTAAGAAAATATTGAGACGAAAGGAGAAACTGCTGGTTATCAGCAGTTTCTTCTTTTGTTTCAATGTTTTCCCAAGCCTTTTCTATTAGGGACGTCAAAACCAGGTCTTGTTTGGGAAAGGGTTAAAGAACAAAATTCAAGAATTTACCGATCACACTATTATAGACTTTTTTTTCCACAAGCGTATGTAGCAGTACCATCTGTTTCGAAAATTGCATAATGCATTTCCCAAACAAGGCCTAATTTTGACATCCCTATTAGAAAGGGCTTGGAAAAACTTTGAGACAAAGAAGAAAATGCTGAAAATCAGCATTTTCTCCTTTTGCTTTAATATTTTCTGAGAAATATCATACACAAAACCTATCTTTATCGACAAATATTTTGTCGCCTGCAATAGCTTTTGAATTTGACTGCCCTTCAATTTTGTTGTTTAGAAAGGTTTAATTTATGTATATTGCAACAACAACTTACTAGAAAGAAAGAGGGCATGTTCCGATCCACACTGAAAATCTACAATCTTTTCTGGTGTGTCAATTAATCCAGGGATGGGTGTGAAAAGGGTTTCTTCAGGAATGGATCTACCTAGCTGGCTATAATCGGCACGACCCCAACTGTGCAAGTCTCCAGTTTCTGAAATAAGTATCATTGTAAAGACAATGTTAACCAAATATAGTGTTGTGCATAATTATGATAGCCATCATTTTCAAAATTAATTGGGTAGTTTATTCAATTTTGGATTAGTAATAATATTGACAATCTCTTACACTCGAAAATAATGTTCACTTCAAAGGTTTTTACTAGAACAGGGTATGCACTATTTGTGAATGTTTTATATGAAAAGAAGTATACATAAAATGTATGCCATACACAAGGTAAAGGCTTTGGAAGACCTAGTGGAAAATTAAGGAATTGCTTGTGGCAAGCAATTTCTTCATTTCCCAAAGTGATTTCCATCAAATAAGACCAATAAATGTAGAATTTCATTCACTAGAAATTGTTGTCCGTAACATTTTTCAATTTGGTCTAATTCTATCGTCTAGTAATGGGTTTAACTGTTTCTATACAAACCTGTTTGTGCTATAAGATGTGTCCAGCCTGATCTAATGACCTTGACCTTGTGACCTTGAAACATCTCAGCAGGAATGATATAAGAGGAGTTAACTTGTAGGCAAGACTTGGGATTTTGTGTAGTCTGACCATACTTGTTACATCCCCACACTAAAACTTCACCAGCGTCTGTAAATAAACAAGAAAATATTGTGCAGTCTGACCAAAATTATCCATTGCACTTGCATGTTTGTCAAGTATTTGTGATATTCAGAAAAGTTAATGGATGTCCATTGAAAACACATTGCATCTCCATGAACAAAATAAATCTATCAAAAATAAGATCATACCCCAAGGCCTTCTAACCAAACAAGTAAATCACCAAAGAGCCATAACCCTGGCTAAAGTCCAAATGCAAGTATGCACCCAAGCTATTTATTGAACTGGCAGATCCAGAAAGGCTACTGAGGGGTTCTGGGGAGAGAGTTTAACTCCACCCCATACCCCTGAAAAAATCCTTGATGTGCCCTTGAATTGTGACAGTGTATCTACCGGGCATGTCTTTCAGTCCGAAAAAAAGTTACACTATAGTAGAATAAACAAAATGAAAAGAAAATCACAAAATATGTCTTGATCAGGGTTGTGCCTAGGTCAGAATTTTGGGGGACACATGTGTTCCCTTACCTATTTTCAAGGGGACATTGAGAAATTTTGGGGGAAAAGCTAAAGTAACAACTATTTAAGTCATGATTTTTAAACAAGTCTTGCATTTCAAGTTGACATCAGTCTCGCTCAACCACTGACATTTTACCAACCAATTCTTATAGAACTTTTGTTCCTTGCGTTTTATTCGTCTCTGAGAAAGATGATTGAAGTATTTGGCTGTCTACATCATAGACGACACAGTATCAGGTGTTTTATACCCCGTTCATCGCTTTCACATCGTCTGCTATCATTCTATTCAGACTTAGTCATCTGTCAATTTATTTCGCTAACAACTTTAAGACCGGTTCTTAAAATCGGCTGAAACACTACATAAATTTTAGGTCATAGTCAAGTTTTGGCAGGTGCGCGATCAGTTTACAATGTTTTACTTTTAAATCGACTGAATTGAATAGGAAATCTTTGATACAGTCAAGCTTTTCCATGTGCCAATGTACGCGTAATAATATACAATGCATGAATTATACTATCATAACAAATGTAAACATAGATCGAGCAGAGTTTTCTTAGGAGTAATTACGGCAAATAAAAGATTGATCATTCTAAGCGCGCCCGAAATCCCGCCATGCCTAAAATTTTGAGGGACATTGAGAATTAATTTGCGGGATACCTGCAATGCCGCGGGCTAGGCACAACACTGCTTGATCATATATTTTTGACAAAAAAAAAAATTTAAAAAAATAAAACTTGAAAATAAAACCAGACTATCTACCTGATAAAGCAGCAGTATGGTAGGAACCTGCGACAATGTCTGTAATTCTTCCTTTTATCTCTGGTAATAGCACTGAAACAGAGTAGCAAATAACAGAAGGTAAAGACACTCTTGGCCCATTCCAAAACTTTGACTCTTTTTTACTCTTTAAAAGATAAGAGGCTTTGGAAAACATTGTGGAAAATGGAGAAATTGCTTGTAACTCTTCATTTCCCACAACATTTACTACCGAAAAAGAACAAAAAGAAATAAATTTCTTTGGCTTGAAATTGTCGTCTGCAACATCTGTGAATTTGGGCCAGTCTAGAATTTTGTCATCTGGTAATGGGTTAAACAAGAGTTGTCCGCGGACAACGTAGCTCGCCTATACGAGAGCTTGTCACAAAATAAAAGAGTCAAAGGTCAAGGTCATTGGGTCAAAGTTCATGGTCTCAAGGTCAAGGTCATAGCATGAAGTATCCATATGTGAAATATCAAGGCTCTATCTATAATAGTGCATGGAATATAAGCCAGGTTAAAGTTTTTGAAAAGTAGGTCAAACTCAAAGGTCAAGATCACAAGGTCAAAAGTCATGGTCCCAAATGAAAGGTCTTGCTGAGAAGTATCCATGTGTGAAGTATCAAGGCTGTATCTGTAAAAATGGCTGAGATATAGGCCAGATAAAGTTTTTGAAAAGTAGGTCAAACTCCAAGATTAAGGTCACTAGGTCAAAGGTCATGGTCCCAAAATGAAAGGTCTTGTCGAGAAGTATCTATGTGTGAAATATAAAGGCTGTATCTATAATAGTGCCTGAGATATAGACCAGGTTAAAAATTTTTAAGTGAAGACGCGACAGGATGCGACGCCGACACTAGGGCTGTGACATTAGCTCCCCGGACATAAAGTCCCGACTCGCTAAAAAGTGTTTAAAGACCTTATTCTATACTTATAGATTTTCTGCCTATAATGACAACATACCTTTAGTAGGTGTTGCTATTTTCAGACTTGGTGTTTCTTCACTAGTACAACCACATTGTCCTTTCTTAGCATGTCCCCAACAATACACTGAACCATCTTCTGCAATCAAACAATATATATCAACTGATAAACAATGACTTCTGTAATGAAATTACCTTTAGAAGTGACACATGAGATGCTTCAACATACAATACCCTCTTGTCAATCAAAATAATGTACCCCAAAATGACACCACGAGACACAATTCTTTTCTTGACTTCTAGTTATAAGTATGTTACATCAAAGTAAGATACATATATTCTGTGAAGTCAATATTTGTCCAGCTATTCTAGTAGTTTATTTTACTGGTAATTCCTTTAGATCTAGCCATTCCCACACAGTGACACTTTTTAATGCACCTCAAGAAAAATGCTTGAGGAAATTGTTTGTGACAAGTAATTTCTTCATTAACCTTAGTTTTTCCTAACCTCAAAAACAAAGATTTTAAGAAATTCACCAACTAAAAATTGTTAAATGAAACACTTTTCAAATTGGAACAGTCCAAACTGTTACCAAGTGGTAACGGAATGAATTACAAACAAACTTTTCACAGACCTGTGAGAGCTACTGAATGTCTCAAACCAGCTGCAACTTTCATTACAGGCTTATTATCTGGGATTTCTATCCTTATCTGAAAACAAAAATACACTAGATCACCATTCAACACAGCATTTACCATTTATACATTTCTATAAGTTTAAAAATGCTTAATTAATCTTGTATAGTTGAAATAAAGGAAAACTGTTTGTCTTGGGGGAGATTCCGTGATTTCTCCGATATGTAGGTAATCTGGGACAGCCAGACGTTTCTCTTGATAAACAAATCGTCTTCAGTATTTCCTGACATCAGCTGTATTTAAAGGTATTAGGTGTCATCAATCGAATGCGCATGAAAAGTGACACCATGTGACAAGTATCGTGATGTAGGGGAAAAATTAAATCATTTCTGTCAGACTTTGTTGTTTTGGTTTGGTTTGTTGTCCTATTAAACTCGGTTAAACTCGGACACTAAGTTTTTCCCCATGTTCATCTGATTTTCAAGAGCCAATTAGCAAAGCAAATAGTTTCGTCTGCATCTGCTTTCAAATTGGAACAGTCCCAAACTGTACCATTTAGGAATGTGTGAAAACAACAGTTGCATCTCATATTCCCCGTCCAATGTCTGAGTTTACCCTACTCTGATAGTATACTTTATTTCGTTAAATTATTTGCCTCGTCATTACTTTAACTGTTTTAGCCAATGAAATTATTGTAGAATTGGAATACTTTATTGTTTTCGTTGTTGATTCAGAAGCTTATGTGTCCGAGAGAGTGAGACATCCATGGTGTTTTGACAGAGACTATGTTTTGTGTCTGAGTTATACCGAATCTCCCCTAGTCCTCTTAATCTTATTCTACGTAATACATCTTAATTGAACAATTCCATTCTTATTAACCAATGTTTACACATTTTTCCTATTCATATTTCTTATCTTTACTATGATCTTCATCCAAATATCTTATTTGTGGTCTGAAAAAGCTCTCAAATTCTGTCATTGGAAATTTAGGTAGGTAAAATACATACTTGTGCAGAAGTCTTTTATTATGCGGTATTAACCCATTACCAAACAACACAAATTTGGACTAATCCAAATTCAAAGATGTTGCATTTGACAATTTCAAATAAATGAAATTCTACATTTTTTGTCTTTTTTGGTAGAAAACAATGTGGGAAATGAAGAAATTGCTTTTCACAAGCAATTTCTTCCTTTTTCACTTTGTTTTCCAAAGCCTTTATATTGTGGCGAGTCATAAGGTGTCACTTTGTGGTAATGGAATAAATGAAATTTTTTGTTACATAGCTATGAGACTTACTGGTGTTGAGCACTTCTGTGGTAATGATGGGTTTCTAAGCTGGCCAAAAGCATTGGATCCAAATGTAAACACATGGCCTTCTTCTGAAAAATATGATCATCATAAAATATTAATAGCAACGAATTTTGTGTTAAATTAGACTGGGTTTACCGTTATGTTTTAATAAATTGTTGGTGTTGTTACATACAACACCTACAAAATGCTATTGCTTGTCCAAAATAATGCCACTATTTACTAGATAAAATCGTTCCCTATTGATTCCAGTGATACCAGGTAAAAGATAATAATTAATTGAATTCCTGTTATTTCTCATACCAGTACTACCACAACATCCTTATCGAGCCTAACGCTGCATGCCTATATAGGTTTAATGATTATCAAACCTTTGCTGGGAGAAAATTTTGTCTAAAAGGATATTTGCCCTGACTGTGGTATCGAACCCAGGACTATATGAGTTAGGGTCTGATGGGCTACTAACAGCACTATGGCCGCGGCCCGCATTAATTAGGGAAGGTTTAACTGCACAAAGACGCCTTTTGCCTCCCTCACAAGAAAAGGCTTAGGAAAACATTGAGGAAAATGAAGAAATTGCTTGTGACAAGCAATTTCTTCACTTTCCACAATGTTTTCTACCCTAAAACACCAAACATCTTTCTCAAATTTCATTCATTTGAAATTGTCGTCTGCATCATCTTTGAATTTCGACAGGTGTAAAATTTTGTCTTTTAGTAATGGATAACGAATCAACCGATGTACCAATATACAATACAAACCAGTGACAGCCAATGAGAAGTCCCATCCTGCAGCCACACAAGTAATCCTGGTGGTCGAGAAATGTGTGATGGTGGTTAATTCAGATACATCAGTAAGATGTCCGAGCCCTAGTTGACCTTTATTGTTGGAACCGCAGGCTTGAAGCTGTCCATCCTCTGTGAATAGCCAAAATTAACCCTTTCCACAATGACAAAATTTTAGACTGGTGCAAATTGAAAGATGTTGCAGACGACAATTTTAAGCGAATGAAATTAAACATTATTTGGTCTTTTTGTATAGAAAAAATTGTGGGAAATGGAGAAATTGCTTGTGACAAGCAATTTCTCCATTTTCCACAATGTTTTCCAAAGCCATTTTCTATAGGGGAGTCAAAAAGAGTCACTGTGTGGTAATGGGTTAGCCCTTTATTGTACAATTTATCACCATGTGAGAATTTCTTATTGAGAAAATGTGTTAATTCAGATACATCTTTCAGGTGGCTGCCCATCCTCTGTAAACAGCCAAATTAACCCTTTATCATACAAATCTATAACCATGTGAGTATTTCTTAATGAGAAAATGTGTTAATTCAGATACATCATTCAGATACATCAGTCTGGTGTCCGAACTCTAGCTGACCTTTGTTGTTCCAGAACCGCAGGCTTGAAGATATAATTTGTGTGCAATATAGCCAGGAAAATATTTAGACAAAAGGATGAAATGCTGCTCATCAGCATTTTTTTGCTCAATGATTTCCCAAGCCTTTTCTAATAGTAGTGACTTTAAAACTTGGTCTTGTACGGAAAGGGGTTACGGAAATTCAAACAAGAGTGCCATGGTAACAATATACGCCGCCCCAGAGACTAAGTTTTAACCTTTTCCCAAACGACAAAACATAGGGTAATCCACTTCAGAAACTGCCACAATTGACAAAATGGATGTTATTATAGATAGGATTTGTGTAAAATATGGCATAGAAAATGTTGAGACAAAAGGAGAAACTGCTGGTTATCAGCAGTTTCTTCTTTTGTTTCAATGTTTTCCCAAGCCTTTTCTGTTAGGGGCGTGAAAACCAGGGGCCCGTATTACTAATGATATTACGTTTGATTTTTGCATAACTACTTGTAACAAAAGCCCTGATTGGCTCAGTCGGATTTCTCGTGCAATCAGATGTCTTGTTACACAGTTTACACAAAAACTTCATCGTAAGATGTTTAGTAATACGGGGCCCTGGTCTTGTTTAGGAAAGGCTTAAAGGGGCATAACTCAGGCAAAAATCAATGAACCATAAAATCCTTCCTTCATGCATATCTACCAATTGAGGTGATAACATTCACCAAGTTGCGCTCACAAGAAAAGTGGACGGAGGGACAGACGGAGAAGATGATGCCAATATATGACCGCCTCCGGCGGCGTATAATAACAAACAGCAATGTTGCTTGCTAACTTACTTGTGATTACAAAGGTATGACCACCACCACCTGTAACCTTCTCTACATCTTGTCCAATCTGAGTCTTTACTTGCCTAGGTAGAAGCTGATCTTCACAGTGACCCTGGGATAACTGTCCATATGAATTGGCCCCCTGGTGATAAAAGATAATACAAAAATGCCCTTTAACATTTAGCCCCATGTTTTGATGACCCTTACTGTCAGACTACTGTTACAAACATCAAATATGGCCTGCGACCTGTGATCGTCTTGACATCTTGTCCAATCTGAGTCTTCACTTGTCTTGGTAGAAGCTGATCTTCACAGTGACCCAGGGATAACTGTCCATAGGAATTGGCCCCCTGATGATAAAAGATAATACAAAAAGGCCCTTTAAGGCCCGGTCACATACGATTCCACGGCCGTTCCGCGGCCATACCACGGCTAAAAAATCTCAAAATATTTTGGACGTGGTTGGACGCGGTAACTTTGGGTCAATTTTGTTTTAGCCGTGCTATGGACGCGGAATGGACGTGGTACGGCCGCCGGCGGCTGTTCCACTGCCGAAACACGGCCGTAGCACGGCCTACAACTTCCAACCGCGTCTAGTGTTAAAACACGCGACAAGATACCGCGTCCACATCGCGTCTGAATCACTGCCATAGCACGGCCATAGCACTGCCATTCCACGGCCATAGCACTGCCATTCCACTTCCTAATCGCGGCTAAACCGTCCGAAACGCATATCGTCGTTGTAAATGCAAAACCTCGCATATCGTTTTGGGAAAATTTTAAAGGGTAGGGGAAAAAGTGTAATAACTTTTCCCATACTGAAAAGTTTTACTTGAAATTTTGACATATTGTTCACAAATAATGTGTCATTAATACTGATCAGTAAAAATATCTCAAAACCTGCAAGAATGTGTCTAAACTGGACACTTAAGTTCGTACTTTGAAAATCGCAAGAATCGACATACGCGGTTTTGCATTTACACCGACGATATAATGCTATTGTCCCACTGCAGATCAGATCAAATTGAACAAACCATATCAAGCGATCTTGCACAGATCGAGTTCGGCCGGCATGTGTAATGGAGAGTAGTTTAGGTGATTCAGCTTTATCTACATCGCTCGGACTTCTAATTCAAATTTTTTGACATTTCAAAAAATCTCGTAGGCGACCAAGTATAGGAGTTTGATCTAGGAACGACTATTTATTTATCGCTTAGAAGATCGATCTAATCGAGAGTCAGTCGTGTCTGAAGGTCAAGTGTGATCGAATTGATATCTTTTACTCGGCCTGTACCCAACCTGCATTCGGTCACCCCGACTTGTACTCGATCCACCTTATCAAAATGACTGTAAAGGTTATTTTTTGATTGTCTAAAGATCAAGTCATTTATCATAGGTTCCCACTGCCGACCAGATCAACTCGATCAAGCCCAATCAAGCGATCGAGTTTAGATCGATATCGATCGGCATAGGTAATCGGAAATGGTCTGGTAATCGAGTTTGATCTGAATCGCTTCGGCTTCTTTCTTGGTTCTTTTTATTATTTTTTTTTTCATTGTAAAAAAATATTGGTGTGCGATCGAGTGAAAAAAAAAACGATCGGGAAGCGGCTGTGTATTGATCGGGTAGAAAATCGACCCGCTCGGGAAATGATAGTTGCTGGGAATCGATTTTGGTCGGGTTAATATCTTTCGCTCGACCAGCACCCAACCTACACTCGATAACCTCGACTTGTACTCGAGTGAATCCAGATACTATTAACTCGTCCTCTGCTTCATCTGCCAATCCGACCAAATCGACTATTGAAGTCGGGTATATCGGCTAGAGATCGAGAAAAAGTTGTTTTGTCAGGATTGGTCGGGGAATTCAAGCGATCGACTTGATTTGATCGGCAGTGGTAACCTATAATTGGTTGGATTTTGCCAGAACTTAATTCTAGAAACACTGCCGATCAGATCAACAAAATTCCCCGTTAAACCGTACTTAATTATTTCTTCTCAATCTCTAGTCGATCAACTTCGAAGTCTGCAGTAGATTTTATCGATTGGCCTAATGACACAGAGGTCGAGCTTATCGGGATGCAGTTTTAAATGTATCAAACAAGTACAAGTCGAGGAGATCGACTGCAGGTTTGGTGCAGATCGTGTAAGATATATTACCTCCATCACACTCAATCTCCAGACACGATTGATTCTTGATCAGATATATCTATATATCTAACCGATCAAAAATCGCTTCCCGATCAATTTTCTACGCGATCGCCCACGAATATTTTGAAATGTGAAAAATGAGTGTGACACCTGAGCGGTGCAGATCCAGACACGATTGATTCTTGATCAGCTAGGCCCTATATCTTCTAGCCGATTACAAAATCGCTTCCCGATCAATTTTCTACGCGATCGCCCACGAATATTTTGAAATGTGAAAAATGAGTATGACACCTGAGCGGTGCAGATCCAGACACGATTGATTCTTGATCAGCTATATCTTCTAGCCGATTACAAAATCGCTTCCCGATCAATTTTCTACGCCATCTCTATCGAATATCTTAAATTACAAACAACAAAGTAAGAAGCCTGGGGGGTGAAGATCACGCTCGATAACTCCGACCAATTCTTATTACCCATGTCGTGCAAAATCGATATGTAATAGATCGATTGGTCGGATTTCATCGACTTAATTTGATCGGCAGAGGGAACCTAGCATAAGCCACCAAGTTGATTTGATTGCTAGTAGGCAACTAGCACCAAGGCAGTCGACCACGACTAGTCTTTACAGTTTACAGAAAATTTAGATATCGAATCAAAGCTTATCATGCTAAAACAGAAAATTTGTCAAGCAAGCTGGCAAAAAAGATGTAAGGATCTTAAAAAAATATCACAAGTCAGTGCAGGGAGGGGCCCATTTTCCTTTTACTGCTGCTCCTAGTTAAGACTTTGCCCGCAAAGAGTTGCAAGAGTAGCTGATTCTAGCGATATTCAGTACATTTTAACTTCCGCGTCTTACCGCGTCCATAGCACTGCCGGAGCACTGCCTACCGCGTCCATTCCGCGGCCATTCCACGGCCATTCCGTGTCCGTTCCACTGCCTAATCGCGTCTGTCGGCCGTGGTTTGGCCGCGATAACATTTTTGTGCAGTTCAAAAATTTTTACCACGTCTACAATAATTTCGATTTCATTCCGCGTCCTACCACGTCCATACCACTGCCATAGCACGGCCGTATCACGGCCGTATCGCGTCTAACAGCGTCCATTCCACGGGTGGTTTATTTTAGCCGTGATACGGCCGCGGAACGGCCGCGATATCGTATGTGACCGGGCCTTTAACATTTATCCCCATGTTTTGATGACCCTTACTGTCAAGCTATTGTTACAAACATCAAATATGGCTTGTGACCTGTGACCTTCTCTACATCCTGTCCAATCTGAGTCTTCACTTGTCTTGGTAGAAGCTGATCTTCACAGTGACCCTGGGATAATTGTCCATATGAATTGGTCCTCCGGTGATAAAAGAAATACAATAAGGCCCTTTACCATTAGTCCATTAACACAACGGCATAATTCCATTCAAAGATCTTGCAGATGACACGGAAAATATTGAGACAAAAGGAGAAACTGCTGGTTATCAGCAGTTTCATCTTTTGATTCAATATTTTCCCAAGCATTTTCCACTAGGGACTAGACTAGCCCTAGTCGTTTCTGTTTGCTTTATTTGTACAATGGTGCATTACTTGATATAAGACATTGCCTCTTTAATCCATGTTCAAGGTATTCATTGCTGAACAGAAACGACCCTAGTATTCTAGACTAGGATGTCATTTAAAAAGGGCCTTCACTTAAAATTATACTATAACCTTAATACTAGGGTCTGGGCCAGACTAACTAGGGACATCAAAACCAGGTCTTGTTTGGGAAAGGGTTAATAGCATCTGAGGCAGCAATGTTTCAAGATCAGCCTATGCTTAAATTCAGTCTGACATGGGCCCATGCTGCTCTGTTACATTTGCTACAAGGTTAGTTTCCCAAGCAATCCCTGGTTTGGAAGTCCCTTACTGAGAAAGCAAAAAAACATTGTGACAAAACAAGAAAAACTGCATTTTCATCCTTTTCGTCCTTCATTACTGACTGTCTTACAGATTTGACATTCAGTATATTAAATCTAGATTTTCAACTGTTTTAACCACTTTTGACATCTTCAACTAGATCTAGGTCTACATATAGATCTAGAATCTACTTAAAATTTTCACAAGTCTAGAAAGTTTCTAGCACAAAGTTGTTCTTTGGAAAAGGATAAACCCATTCCCAAACAGCATTTGTGACAGGTCCAAATTCAAGATACTGAAATTTCACGTTTGTTTGTCTCTTTGAGTAGAAAATATGGGAAGTGAAGGAATTACTGGTAGATCTAGATCTAGACTCTACTCCTCATCAGCAATTTCTTCATTTTCCACAATGTTTTCTCAAAACATGTCAACAAGCATTAGATTCTATGTGGGAATGTCTTTCCCAAACAAGACCTGGTTTTGACGTCCCTAATGGAAAAGGCTTGGGAAAACATTGAAACAAAAGAAGAAACTGCTGATAACCAGCAGTTTCTTCTTTTGTCTCAATATTTTCTATGCCATATTTTACACAAATTCTTTCTTTTATCCATTTTGACATTTTTGGCAGTTTTTGAAGTGGACCACCCTAAAATTTAGCCGTTTGGGAAAGGGTTAAATCAAGCATGTCATCCTTCGATAGACTACTCTATCATTCCTTATTCAACCATATAAAGCAAACTCCTGTTCCTGCACTGTTTCTGGATCTTATGAATGAAAATGAGACTTGTTGAAATGTTATCCTTTCCCAACAGTTTCCATTGATAAAAAGTTACAGATTAGGGCCGTGTTTTACTCAGCGGCGGATCCAGGATTTCTTTGAGGGGGGTTCGAATATGCCAAAAGGGGGGTTCGTTTTCCTAGTTTTACACAATATTGACTGAATTTCTGCATGAAATTTAAATAATCTGGCTTCAGAGGGGGGTTCGTTTGAACCCCCCGAACCCCCTCTGGATCCGCCACTGTTACTAACATAGATTTTTATAAAAACCTTGTAACAACACATCTGATTGAACGAGAAATAATAACAGTAATTATTCTGCCAATCAGACTTGTTGTTGTTTTAAAAATGTTCGTAAGTTTGTTAGTAAAACGGGCCCCTGGTCTCTTAATCGATGGCCTTGTTGTCGTCTGATATTCCTTTGAATTTGATCCAGTCTACCATTTCTGTCGTCTGCAAGAGGCCGCACGCTCTTCTCCCGTTGGTCGGTCCTTTTTAGCGTGACAAACCAATAAACTACCGCATTCTGTTACTAAAAATAGCTAACCATTCATCGATTTTTGAATGCGGTGAATCCCACGAGGAAATCTATATTAGGTCAACCAATCAAATCCCGCGTGCAAAAACACAACATCGCAGTTAACTCGCACCTTGCTACCGATATTACCAAACCGATAAACGCATTTCACGTGCAAAGATCGTCCGATTAACACCTACCCATGACCAAAAGGTGACTTGACCGTTGATCCCTTTTGCCCGGCCCACTTTTTCTATGCTGAAAGCCTGAGCCATATACACATCATTTCATGTCATTTGATAGGAAATTAAGGTATGTCACGTGACCAGTCGTCTGGTATTGATTGGAGAAACAATCAACAACTTGTGGTATTTGGCTATTCCGCCTAACGGATTATTTACCGTTAAATAAAATATTTACCGTTTAATTCCAATTAATTACCCTTTAATCCTATTCTAACATTTCAATTATACAAAATTTATAAATATTTCAAATGTTTTTGAATAAGTTTTGATTGAAAAATTTAAGATTAGAGGCGATATAGATGTTTTGATATTTTTACCGAATCACAACGTGCGCTGATTTTCAGCACCAATGGCTAGTTGGAAGCGGTCGACATTGGTCCATGATTCGCCGGCCATTTTATGTTGATATTCATAGCCAATCAAAGGAAATCGCCGCATTGACAGCTCTTTGTAAGTCCAATTATTACTTATTTTGATGAAATGAGTGTAATTAGAAGGTTTTCTACTGGATCGGTTGAAAATTGGAAGTAAATGGGCCGATTTAACCGAGAAACAACGTTAGCTTTTGTTTGCAATCGCATTATCATAATTTGTGGATTCCAGCGTCCGCAAATCCCATTTCTAGGATATTTTATCATGTAAAACTTTCTACCACACTTTAATACTCGGACAGCCCATTTAACTTTAACTCATTTAGTCCTTAGTTTAATTGATTTCTTTCAAAGTTTTATCTCATGTCGGTCAAATGACACAATGACATGAATTAAGGGTATGTGACCCCATTTCAAATCTAGGTCAAACCCCTATTTGACTTTCAACAGTATAGTGGAGCGGATAAGTGCCATTTTTTGGCAAAATCGTGCAAATGGTGATACAAGCACCAAATTTGGTGTGGTGGTACTAGAAGGGAATTGGAAAATTTTGACCCGATGGGACATTGAAAAATCCAAAATGGCGGCCATTTTTCAAGATGGCCGCCTAAATGAACCTTTGAAAGCGTTATATCATAAAATTTGGAACCAAGGTTTTGATTTCGACCAGTTCTGGAGCTAAGTTTTGATAAAATCGTATGTATACTGATTTATTTTATCCATTTGTACAAATAAAACAAAACGGCTGCCTATTTCAAGATGGCCGCCAAGATAGAAAGTACTCATATTTCATTTAATGATAGAAAAAATAATGTTTCACTTTTATACAATTAATTTTTCACATTATTTTTCATTTTCTCTTCAATTTGTACAAGAAGGGAATTGGAATTTTTTTTGACCCGATTGGACATTGAAAAATCCAAAATGGCGGCCATTTTTCAAGATGGCCACCTAAATGAACCTTTGAAAGGGCTATATCATAAAATTTGGAACCAAGGTTTTGATTTCTACCAGTTCTGGAGCTAAGTTTTGATAAAATCGCATGTATAATGATTTATTTTATCCATTTGTACAAATAGAACAAAACAGCTGCATATTTCAAGATGGCCGCCAAGATTGAAAGTCCTCATATTTCATTTTATGATAGAAAAAAATAATGTTTCACTTTTATACAATTAATTTTTCACATTATTTTTCATTTTCTCTTCAATTTTAAGACGATCTTGAATAATCATTCTGTACTTGTATGTTTTTGGGGTGTAGGGTACATAGTAGAGGTAGTACCGTTGACATAGTAGTCAGCCAATCCGACGGGTCGACTACTGGCACTGGTCCTCACTGTTGTCCTAACTCTTCACCTTCACCTATCCCGTGGCGGTTGCCGTTGGGGCGCTGTGGATGACTTAACAACCAGTCCTCTCCAACCGTCTCTGTCCTTTGCTTGTTTGACTGCCCCATTCATTTTCAGTCCAGTCCATTCTGTGATGTTCTTTTCCCATCTTTTCTTCTGTCTTCCTCTCTTTCTCCTCCTCTAACTGTTCATTGGAGCACCTTCTCGACAATTCCCTGTCCTCTGGTTACATGACTAAACCATCTGAGTTTACGCATTTTGTGTAGTAAGCAGATTATCGTATGTTGTCATAGTCTGTTTTTCCTTCTTCATTGGTTATGTGATCTTTGTAAGATATGCCAAGCAGTCTTCTGTAGCATCTCATTTCTGTCGCCTTAATCCTTTTCTCAGTTTCTACTCTAAGGGTCCATGTTGCACAGGCATATATGATTACAGAGTGGATGAGGGAGCGCATGAGTCTTATCTTGGAGCCAAGTTTGATGGATTTATCTTTCCAGATAGTGTTAAGCCTAGCTATGGTTACAGCTGTCATAGCAATTCTGGCCGATATTTAAGGTTTAGATCCCTCGTCTTATACTAGTGCACCTATGTATTTAAAGTTCTTTACGGTTTCAAGTTTTTCTCCGTTTGTGATGATGTCCGTCTGAATTCCATGAATGTTGTTTGTCATGAGTCTGGTTTTGTTTGCGCTGATTTCCATACCGTAGTCTGCAGAGGATTTGTCAAGTTGGTTGACCGGATTTTCTAGCTCCTGTTCTGAGCCTGCCAGTCCGTCTATATTATCAGCAAAGTCTGCAGGTTTGTAATTGTTCTGCAACCAATGCTTACTGTTCCTTTGTGGTTTTTAAGTGCGTCGGTCATAATTCTTTCTAGGAAAATGTTGAAGACTGTTGGAGAAAGCAGGCATCCTTGTCCTACTACAACTGATGTTCTGAACCATTCACCAATTTCTCCATTGAGGTATACTTCACTACTGTCCTTGTCGTATAGATTTTGTATGACTTGGATGAGGTTAGCGTTGATGTTATAATGGTTCATAGTAGCCCAAAGTGTGGCATGCCAGACTCTGTCAAAGGCTCTCTTGAAATCTATAAATATGGGGTAAAGTTCTTGCTGATGCTGTAGATATCATCCACATAGGATCCAGAGGTTGAAGGTCTGCTCAGTGGTGCTACGTCCTGCTCTTAATCCTGCTTGCTCTTCTGTTATGGTTGTCTCTGCCTGCGGTGTCAATCTATTCAATATGATCTTGAGCATCAATTTGCTGGGATGGCATATTAGGCTTATAGTTGTTGCATTGTTGTAAATTACCTTTCTTTGCTAGTGTGATCACTAAGGACTGGGTTCATTGTGTAGACCATTCTCCTGTTTCACAGATCTTCCCAGGGCATTGATCATTGCATCACCACAAGCCTGTACTAGTTCTCTCGGGATGTTATCGGTTCCTGCTGACTTTCCTTTCTTAAGGACCTTCACTGCTTCCTCCGCTTCTGCTCTAAGGATGGGGAAGTTGTCTGTATCTGATGACAAGGTTGTGTTGAGTTTTTCTGAATCTCCTGTTGTGCAGTTGGAGTACAGCTCCGAGGTATATTCTGTCCATCTGTTCAAAGTGTCTTTAGTTTCGGTTAGACGCTTCCCGTTCTTATTTAGGATGGTGCTTGGTCGATTTTGTTTTCCACTGCTGAGGTTTTTCACTACTTTGTAGGCCTTTTTGGTGTTGTTTGCTTTGAGACTTGATTCAATATCGCTGCATTGCGCTGCAACCCAATCCTCCTTTGCATTTAACATACTTATCTTTACCAGTTTGTCTGCTTGCCGGTACTTATTGGCTCCCCCACTGCTTCCATACTTGGACTGCTTCAAGTCTCTCCTTTAGTCGCATAGCTTTAGTATGTCTGGTGTTACCTATGGCTTCTTGATGGTCCTTTGTTTACCAAGAATTTCATTGGCCGTCTCCGTCACAGCATTGTTGAACATGCCAATGAAAGTGTCTGCGTATATGTTGTTTGCATCAAGTAGCAGGAGTGGGGCAAACTTTCCGCCAATTGTGGCCTCAAAGACACGCGCCACTTCTGGGTCTTTTAGTTTCCATAGATCAAACTTTATTCTGGTGGGAGCCTTCAACTTTTTTGCTTTCTTGGGGTGTAGGCGGAATGATATCATGAAAAGCTCATGGTCACTGTTGATATCCGCACCAGGGAAGCTACGTGTTCTGGCGGTATTGACTGATGTGTGGAAACGTTTCTTCATCAACATGTAGTCTATTTGGTGGTCACGCCCAATTGGTTTGTGCCAGGTCCATCGTCTGGACGCTTTATGGGGGTGGAACGTGTTGGTCACTATAAGATTGTTGAGTTTTGCGAACTCGAGCAGTCTAAATCATCTACCATTTGTCTCCGAGTTGCAGTAGGGTCCACATGTTCCTTTCAAGTCTGGTTTGCATTCCAGTCCCCTTTGACAACCAGGATATCTTTCTTGGGTGTTTCTTAAATTGTTTGTTGTATTTGGTCATAGAATTCTTCTATTTCTTCATCGGAGGGTGTAGCGGTTGGCGCATACACTTGTAAAATTGTAAAATTAAAAAGGTGATGACGTAAGGCGTATGGTGATGGATATTGGTGTACATCCCATCACTGAACTAGCTGTGTTTTAATGCACAAGGAAACACACACATTCTTCGTGCCTATCGTCTCTTCCACTGAAGTAGAGCTTGTGACCTTCATGGCTCATTGTATCTCACATGCCTTTCCATCTCATCTCGCAAATTCCCAACATTCCATCGGTATGTGCTCATAGTATATGTTAGTTCCTCAAGCTTGCCAGGAGCATTTAGTGTACCTAACATTCAAAGTACCAATGACTATTGTTGCGTCTGGCACTGATTTCGTCTTTACTGTTATCATTGGTGGCACCAATAGTATATCTCCCACTTCCGTCTTCGTGCTCGGCGTTGTGGCGGTCCTTGATATTCGTCCATATTAGACTTTGTTAAATGTTAATTTAAATATACAATCACAAGAAGCATATTCAAGACAGTCCTACAAATACCATTAATATAACAAACAGTGTAAAATGTGAAATTGAAACATCGTTTTTCACCATCATATGAAATTTTAGAGTTTTCAAGCTTGGCGGCCATCTTGAAATAGGCGGCCATGTTGTTTTATTAGTGCTAATGGAGAAAACAAAACACATACAAAGGCATCAAAAATGTGCTTTGAAACTAGTTTAACACATAGCTTCAGACCAAAATCTATTGATATTGCCTTTTTGAAGCATCAGTTTGGCGGCCATCTTGAAAAATGGCCGCCATATTGGATTTTTCAATGTCCCATCGATTCAAAAATTTTCTATTGCTTTAAGGTGCTACCACACCAAATTTGGTGCTTGTATCATCATTTGCACGATTTTGACCTTTATCCGCTCCACTAGTAGCAGACGACAATTTTTTAAGATGTCCAAATTCAAAGAATTTTCCTATTTAGGCAGTTAATCTAAAATGGTTTAAAGCATATAGGTAAAATTAATAACCATTTCAGACTACAAAATAAATAGATCTATAGAGAAACAAGAGACAACAAAGAGAAAATATCGAGAGAAAAGGAATTGATTTTAGAATTATTTTTAGCTCACCTGAGCACGAAGTGCTCAAGGTGAGCTATTGTGATCGCTTTTTGTCCGTCGTCCGTCCGTATGTCCGTATGTCCGTATGTCCGTCCGTCTGTCAACAATTTGGTGTTTACACTCTAGCATCTACAAATATGAGCCATTCTTGACCAAACTTGGTCAAAACATGTATGACCATAAGCTCTCGGATGAGTTCGATTTTGGGTCAGATCGGACCAGAAAGTCCAGAGTTATCTGCCCTTGAATGTAAAAAATAGCTACTTTTGACATTGTTTACACTCTAGCATCTACAAATATTAACCAATCAATACAAAAATTGGACACAATGTTTGTGACTATAAGACCTTGGATGAGTTCGATTTTTGGTCTGATCAGATTAGAAAGTCGTGAGTTATCTGCCCTTGAATTTGACAAAATTGCCGTTTTTGACTGTTTTCGACTTTGTTTACACTCTAGCATCTACAATTATTGATCAATCAAGACAAAACTTGGACACAATAATAGTGACCATAAGATTTTGGATGAGTTTGATTTTGGGTCAGATCGGACTAGGAAGTCTGGAGTTATCTGCCCTTGAATGTAAAAAATAGCTACTTTTGACATTGTTTACACTCTAGCATCTACAATTATTGACAAATCAATTTAAAACTTGGACACAATGTTGTTGACCATAAGATCTCGGATGAGTTCGATTTTTGGTCTGATCGGTGTAGAAAGTTGTGAGTTATCTGCCCTTGAATTTGGCAAAACTGCTGTTTTCGACTTTGTTTTTACTCTAACAACCACAAATGTTGACCAATCAAGACAAAACTTGGACATAATCTTGATTACCATATTAAGATCTTAGATGACTTTGAATTTCAGCGCAATAAGACAAGCAGTTGCTGAGTTATCTGCCCTTGAATTTGACAAAATTCTCGTTTTTGACTTTGTTTTTACTTTTCACAATCAGATATTAATTATATTGACTTGTGAAAAGGAAACGTGGACACAATGTCGGTGACCATAAGTTTGTTTTCAGTCTTAGAGTCACAAATATTAATTGATTCAAACATAACTATGGCTCATGTCATCTTGGTTCAGGTGAGCGATATAGGACCATCATGGTCCTCTTGTTCTTCTCTTACTCTCAGACTCAAATGTTTTCAAATGCCTTCTTACACAGTGACATGTCACATTTCAAATCTAGGACTTGTTAGGGAAAGGGTTAACAGCGGAAATTTTGACAGATCCAAAAGAAAGATGTTGCAGACAACAATTTCAATGAATTTAGATCTATTTTTTAATTTCAGTTGTTCTGGGTAGAAATCATTGTGGGAAATAAAGAAATTTTTTGTCACCTGCAATTTTTTCTTTATCCACAATGTTTTCTAAAGCCTAGATCTACAGAGTGTCCCAAAAAAAACGGAACCCATTTTTGAAAGTACATTTCTCATGTATCAGGCAATATTTCTCAACCAAATTTACATATGCATTAGCAACGACAGTGTCCTATTAGCAGTCAAAATTTGGTTGAAAAATAATGATTAGTTTTGAAAATATTGACATTAAAATGAATATACCCGGAAAACCATTTCAACACGATATCGATCTTTTCGTTTTGCAGTGCGCGCCTACAATCATTGAATAAATTGACGCTATACAATTGGTTAATATTTTCAATACAATACAAAAATGATTTTGAAACCTTGTATTCACAATAGTGCATTTTCATTTCATTTTTTTGCTGATAAATTAACTGTTAATGCTGCGAGCTGCGATGTAACTAAACTGAATACAAACAAAATATCCAAGTGCATCACATACTCATGAATAATAATCACAGGCACTTATTTTATTTCTGACCAACTTGCCGGTCACCGCTCAATTTAAAGTATTACGGGTTTCATTTAACCTGACACTGACCTTTATGCAAAACACAAATAACACAAAATTCACCAAAAAGAATTGAATCATAGTCCACAGAAATGTATACTATGCAAGAAAATTAAGTCTGTACTAATTTTAGGAAGCATACCAAGCTTGTAATTTATAAAAATAAAAGTTAAAACTGCGCCATGTGAAATGAATCACATAAAAATTTGAAATTAATTCAAACAACCACCCTATGGACTCAATTTGAACGTACAGAACGTGTACATATTAAATTTTGAGAAAATCGGTACATACATGTACAACGGTACAGAATGCATTAGCTGACCGTTAGTGCGCTTTCACGAACAAACAAGACGAAAAAATCAATATCATGTCAGATCGGTTTTTTAGTGTCATTATTAATTTGCTTATAACTTTTGAACCGATGCATATTTTTACGTGAAATTTGGAACACAAGTGCAAAAATAATGTATCTTCAGTACTGCAAATTCAAATATTAGATTTTTTGCTTACACTTTGAAATATTTGACTTTGAATTAGGGTTCCGTTTTTTTGGGGACACTCTGTATATTTACAAATGTGTCAAAAAGTTCTTTATGTGGGAATTTTGACCCTGAGTCAAATCGAAACCCTACATTGTGCAAGCGCGGATCCAGGTATTTTTCCCAGGGGGGGTCAAACGGTCTTTAACCTCTTTTTTCGCCAAATTTCAGGGGGGGGGGGGGGGGGGGGCAGGCCTCCTGACCCCCCCCCCCCCCTCTGGATCCGCATGCAGATACATGTCATACAATGAAGGACTAAATATAGCAACAGATTGTCGTGGCACGCAGGGACGAATGACACAGCTTATTTGGGACATAACCAGTATTCTTTTTGATTACCCCTTTTTTCGCCAAATTCCAGGGGGGTCATGACCCCCTGACCCCCCCCCCCCCCCCCCCCCCCCTCTGGATCCGCGCATGTTGTGGGTACGAATTAGAATCATCTTGAGACAGTTTCAATGAGTTCCCACACCATAGGGTTTGATCATTAACCCTTTCCCAAACAAGACCTTGTTTTGACGTCCCTAAAAGAAAAGGCTTGGGAAACATTGAAACAAAAGAAGAAACTGCTGATAACCAGCATTGTCTCAATATTTTCTGAGCTGTATCATACGCTAATCTTATCTTTATCAACATTCATTTTGTCGTCTGCAGCAGCTTTCAAATTGGATCACCCTAAAATTTTGTTGTTTGGGAAAGGGTTAAAGAATTTTTTGTGCTTTGAAATGCCTTCAACTCCCGCTCTATCTGTAGCACTAATTTCTCAGCAAGAGTACTTACGACCCTTTTATCTCTTTCCTTCAGAAGTTGCTCCCTCAGTCAAGATATCACATATATACCGTACATATACCATAATTATTCTAATAAAAGCCCATATTCTAATAAACGCCCATCCCCCAAAATCTTGGCTGAAAATCTGCTTATTTCAAGCACAATTTTAGTTAAAAAGGGTGATTCTAATAAACATCCATCCCCCGATTCAGAATTAAAATGATGTAGATCTAAGTCATAAACAAAGATCATTTCCAACAGCAATGAAAAAGAGGATGTCCAGCCATAAAACTGTTAACAGAACTTTTGCAATGAAGGAATTTCGTCAAAAAATTGTATTTTACAGTCCCCTGTAACAAAACTCTTCATACTTTTACTTGATTAACTTAGAATCCATGAATTGACATTTGATTTGCATGTTTTGACTTACAAAATTAGAATACTTCTAATAAACACCCTCCTCAAACTTTTCTATTGAGCACTTTTATAATAAATGCCCGGGCGTTTGTCAGAATAATTACCGTATAACTTAATTAGAATCTAAGTTATTACAGCGATATCACAATGGATCACTGGACATTCGAGCCACTTTTTAACAACATGGAGCAGCTTCAGACATTGGATTTTATTATCAATAACTTAGAGTGACATTTCACAGATAATTTTTTGTAAAGTTTTAAGTTTACTTTTATTTTTATCTGAAAGAGCATATTTTCGTATGAAAATTCTGAAAATATCAAGCCAAAGTATTGCGCTGTTTACAAGAAATGTATATTTTTATGCCCCCGTATCGAGAGATCGGGGGCATATTGTTTTACTCGTGTCCGTCTGTCTGTTTGTCCATCTGTCTATCCGTCTGGCTGTCGGTCCGTCTGTCCGAAAACTTAACCTTTGCCTTTTCTCCAAAAGTATTTGATATACAAAGCTCAAATTTAGTATGCAACTTCCTTTCAATGATATCTATCTGTTCCATGCAATTTGACATTCCTCAATGTCATCTGATAACCCTTATCAACCCTTTACTCTACGAAAACTTAACCTTTTACTCCGAAAACTTAACCTTTGCCTTTTCTCCAAAAGTATTTGACATACAAAGCTTAAATTTTGTATGCAACTTCCTTTCAATGATATCTATCTGTTCCATGCAATTTGACCTTCCTCAAGGTCATCCCTTAACCCTTAATAACCCTTTACTCCACGAAAACATAACATTTTAGACAAATGGCCATTTCGGGGGCATTTGTGTTTCACAAACCCATCTTGTTGTGTTCAAATTAAACTAATGAATTGTTGTATACAGCAGTTCAGATGTACTGTAATTATTCTAATAAATGCCCGGACGTTTATTAGAAACATGGTTAATGGAAAAGTAGGGGGTGGGCGTTTTTAGAGGTATTCATATTTTGTTAGTCAAAATTCAAATCAAGTATGACTTTACAATATGATTTTTCGATGAAATTTCTTAATTGCCAACAGATATAGGGCTGGACAACCTCTTTTTAATTACTATTGGAAATGATCTCTGGTTATGACTTACATTATTTTAATCCAGAATCAGGGGATTGGCGTTTATTAGAATCACCCCTTTCTGCTAAAATTGTGCTTGAAACAAGCAGATTTTCATGCAAGATTTGGGGGATGGGCATCAATTGAAATATGGGCATTTATTAGAGTAATTATGGTATATGGAATTTGTCATTTTTGTCTCAATGTAAAGGTGTGTTTTTTCGCTTATCAGCAACAACTTAAAAAAACTGATAGCATTTATACCCATAAGAATAACCAATCTTTGCATGAAGACATACTTTAAAAAAATTGAAATGAGAATGTCTCTTTAAATTGTGACCATACCCTCTCACAAGAAGTAATTCTTATTTCTCTTTTCTTTAACAGTCGCTGTTTGCCTAAAAAACCAAGACTACTGGGCATAAATTTCAACCAAGCCTTTCACTATGGATCACAGAAACCTGACGTACACAACATTCTAACATCATGGAGCAGTTTCAGACACAACCAGGGCCCATAACTCTTGACGGTTCCCAGCAGGCGTTTCAGCAAGTTGCTCAACAGGTAGCTCAGCCAATCATGGTCCAGGGTTTACCTATACAGTTCCTTCAACAAGGGGCTGCAGTAGGGGCTGCCACGGTAGGGGCCACTGTAGGGGCTGCACCAGCGACCGCTGCTCAGTTTCCGACGGCCATTCAAGGTCAACAGCCACAGGTACCATTATGTGTGTAGCTTGTGTGTTGTGGCTTGTAGCATATGTGTTGTGGCTTGTAGCATATAGTCCTTTAGCATATTCAGTGCTCTCAATAAGCGGACGTCGACATATATTACGTCCGATTTTCGCGAAAAAACGTCCGGAATTTTGAAGTTGGACGTCTCGCAGACGTCTGAAAAAATTTGCTGACTTCCAAGAATTTAAACCTGGACGTCTGTAAAAAAAATTGTAAAGGGTAAAAATCGATAATCACCCAGTTAAAGCACCCGATAAGCATGTCGAGAAAATTGACGCGAGGCGTTTATGGTCCCGAGAAGTGACAAATACACAAGGCATATACCCGGTGCAATCAGTCGAGTGTGTATCCAATTATGTTATGATTAGGGTAATCGTTTAATTGCTTTTACAGTTATGAATTCAGTAAGTAATCAACAGTCTTTGGTGCATCACATTGACTGATAATTTTAATTAATTAGGCATGCAATCAAAGATCGAGAAATGTTGTTATTTTCCAAACAAGTGTGATTAAAGTAGTCCTATTTTAAGTATTTCTAAACCCTGGCATATTTTTTTTATCTTCGCCGTGATGCCAGTATGATTAAAGGAGACGAAATAAAAGAGTAACTGCAATTAATTCATTCTAAACTTTTTAAGCCCCATGATTTATGGTATCGACGTGCATTCGAAAGAATCATGCAGCGCATTTTTGCTAGTTTCTTTTCTACGATATCGCTGTTGTAACGGAAACTCCTTCTGTTTCAAAATCACTAAAAAAACGCACAAATCGCCTGAGAAAACAAAATCGGTATCACAAATCAGTACAAGAAAGATGGTTTGCCATGTTTTCGTGGCTGGAAACTAATGAATCCAAAAACATACTTCTTTGTACAATTTGCCGTGAAGCTAATTTATCAAACAAACTCGCTACAGAGGGTGCCAATATGTATATTTTGAATTTCATAGACTTTTTATTTCATTTCAACAAAACTAGTTTCCAAAATATTGAAGGAAAGCAATGAATGTGGATATATTTTCTAGCGTTTTAACTTATTCTCATTCACCAATGTTTTTACTAGATCTAGTAGCAAATTTCAAAACAAATCGTCGGCTACGTTATATACAAAATCTCATTCATTATGTTAATTTATTCAAATTCTTTGCTTGTCAGTAGAACCTAAGTCCATGTCAAAAATCGTATTTAAATCAAATAAAGACAATTAATGTGCATTATTTACCCTCAAAGTGTTTTATATCCATTGACAAAAAAAAAGTCACACAGTACTTTTGTCCCGTTTCATCTACAGTGTCAGAAATAAACACGAATCCTAAAACAAAATGGTTATTCAATTACCTCCAACCATTATTACTATCCACGAGATTTAAAAACTGCAATATGATCAGCTGTTGATCTATTTTTAGTACATAAATTTGGCTGGGATTTTGTTCTACATTCCAGACAGCCTGTGTGACGTCACGCCACGTCATACAAGCTTTTTAGGTCTGATTCTCTTTCCTCAATAAACTATTCAGTGAATATATGCACCAATCTACGTATATCATCATTTCATAAGGTTATCTTAACCCATTACCAAACAACAAAATTTTAGGATGGTCCAAATTGAAAGATCCTGCAGATAAATGAAATGTTCTAGTTTTGGTTCTTTTTGGATGAAAAATTTCGCTGAAAATGAAGAAACTGCTTGTCACAAGCAATTTCTTCATTTTCCAGGATTTTTCGATTGCCATTATTTTGTGGGGAGTCAAAAAGAGTCATTGTGTGGTAATGGGTTAAGGTCATATCTTGCAGATATTATGAAGTAACTATATAAAAGGGTTAAAATTAGACTGCCAAGATGACAAATTAAGACTGGTCAAGCTTGAACTGGATTGTCACAAGGAGAAGAGTTGCAACTTAGGGCAAACAATATTTATAAGTCATATTGAAAAAAGAAAGAGATAGGTTTGTTTTTAACTATTTCTTCTTTTCCTTCATTATTTCATAAAATTTCGAAATTGCGAAAACGCGCTAAAAAATTCCTGATTTTCTAGAAAAATTCCTGAAATTAGGACATGGAAGTCCAAGACTTCCTGAAATTGGTCCTTATTGAGAGCACTGCATATTATGTAGTCCTTGTAGCGTATCACTGCTTTTCAACAAAAACCTCGTAACTGCAGCTTGTTTTAAGCTGCAGTTACGAGGTTTTTGTTGAAAAGTGACAATATGTAATGTTTAGTCTTGGTTTCTATTGACACATCCTTAACTCCTTCCTAAACAAGACCTAGGCCGCGTTTTACTAACACAGATTTTTGCAGAAACCTTGTAACAACACATCTGATTGAAAGAGAAATAATAACAGTAATTATTCGGCCAATCAGATTTGTTGTTGTTTCAAAAATGTTCATAAGTTTGTTAGTAAGACGGGCCCCTAGTCTGGACATCTCCATCCGCTAACATCAGCAAGCAGGCTTTCGATAAGATAGAAACAAAAGAAGGCAATTATGCTGATAATTATTTTGTTGTGGCGTGTAGAAAATTTTAGTCCTGTCTTCTATTAGACTGGTTTTGACATAGTTCATCATCCTTTATTCTTGCCTAAACAAGACTGGTTTTGGCATAGTTCATCATCCTTTATTCTTGCCTAAACAAGACTGGTTTTGACATAGTTCATCATCCTTTATTCTTGCCTAAACAAGACTGGTTTTGGCATAGTTCATCATCCTTTATTCTTGCCTAAACAAGACTGGTTTTGGCATAGTTCATCATCCTTTATTCTTGCCTAAACAAGACTGGTTTTGGCATAGGTCATCATCCTTTATTCTTGCCTAAACAAGACTGGTTTTGGCATAGTTCATCATCCTTTATTCTTGCCTAAACAAGACTGGTTTTGGCATAGTTCATCATCCTTTATTCTTGCCTAAACAAGACTGGTTTTGACATAGTTCATCATCCTTTATTCTTGCCTAAACAAGACTGGTTTTGACATAGTTCATCATCCTTTATTCTTGCCTAAACAAGACTGGTTTTGGCATAGTTCATCATCCTTTATTCTTGCCTAAACAAGACTGGTTTTGGCATAGTTCATCATCCTTTATTCTTGCCTAAACAAGACTGGTTTTGGCATAGTTCATCATCCTTTATTCTTGCCTAAACAAGACTGGTTTTGGCATAGTTCATCATCCTTTATTCTTGCCTAAACAAGACTGGTTTTGGCATAGTTCATCATCCTTTATTCTTGCCTAAACAAGACTGGTTTTGGCATAGTTCATCATCCTTTATTCTTGCCTAAACAAGACTGGTTTTGACATAGTTCATCATCCTTTATTCTTGCCTAAACAAGACTGGTTTTGACATAGTTCATCATCCTTTATTCTTGCCTAAACAAGACTGGTTTTGGCATAGTTCATCATCCTTTATTCTTGCCTAAACAAGACTGGTTTTGGCATAGTTCATCATCCTTTATTCTTGCCTAAACAAGACTGGTTTTGGCATAGTTCATCATCCTTTATTCTTGCCTAAACAAGACTGGTTTTAGCATAGTTCATCATCCTTTATTCTTGCCTAAACAAGACTGGTTTTGGCATAGTTCATCATCCTTTATTCTTGCCTAAACAAGACTGGTTTTGACATCTTTAATAGCTGACCAGCTTGGGATAACAAGCAGTGTTCTCCCCAGCCCAATAGCTTCATGTAAATCATTGTAATGCCACTACAGCTTCTAAAGGACCCCACAGCTTAATTTCTTCAAAATTGTCTCCAAATAGAGGCATTTTATGTCAAAAACTGATAAATTATGCATTTTTGTGATTGTAAAAGTAATAATTGGTAATAAAAACATTATGGGAAAAGAAGAAATTGCTCAACATTAGCAGTTTCTTCTTTTGCCATTATGTTTTTATAACAGTTATTTGCATCAATACTTCACCACTACAGCTTCAAATAATTCTGCGGAGAACCCTGACAAGGGTTATATGTTCAGCTACTTTATAGAATACTCCTGTAACTTTTGTGTTGTTGCTAGTCTAGTTTAGTATTTGCTATTTGTACCACCTATTTAATGTCGCTTTTCAATAAAATTATCGTAACTGCAGCTTGTATTAAGATGCTATTTAGAGTTTTTTTTTGAAAAGTGACAATATATTGTTAGCCTTTTGTAGGTAGTGGAGAAACTGAATATATGTGACCATCATTGGAAAAAAGAACCATTTGTGAAGTCAGTAAAACTCATATATAAAAATGATCAAACAGCAAGTTTAACCAGATACCACATTTCAAACTTTGTCATATATGAAGTCAACTTTGTCTTTACCGTTGTTCCTAATTATATCTATTAATTACCTAATTACAAAATTTAAGATTTATCTGAATTCAAAGATATTTGCAGACTACAATAATTATTTTAAGTTAATGAAGCCTTACATTTTTGCGTCTTTGAGGCTAGAAAACATAGTGGAAAATGAAGAAATAAACAATTTCTTCATTTTCCATGATGCTTTGTCAAAGCATAAATCTTGTGGTGCATCAAAATGCATCACTGTGTAATAAAGGGTAAAGATTGTATCACCCTTATTCAAGGCAAAATGTGTGTCAGGCTTGCCTGGTTCCCTGCTGAGGGTCTGTCCATCAACTTAATAAAATTCAACCTATTTTGGATTATCATGACATTGCCGGATTAAAACACTTCTGAAATCACTTAATTTGCACAAAACAATGTGCTTGTGTTAACAGGTTTTACACTATCCCTTTGAAGTGTTTTGTTTACAAAACATAATAAACAATGACATAAAGTTCAAGTTATCATCAAAATATGATTATTTTGCTAAAATAAAATTCCTTAGCTTATAATAGCATATGACATAATGAGAATTATTTCAAAAATACAAATTTGTTCCCACTAAATTAGATTTCAATTGAGCATTGAGATATCATTTTGTATTGTAAAACATTTTTTTTATAAAGGGGGATATCTTGAGCTTCAGTGAAAAAAAGATCAACAGGAAGTTAAAATGATTGGTTGATTTATTGCAGATAGTATTGTATAGTAAAATACCCTTACACTTCAAATAGGTTAAATTCAGGAAGTTATATAGACTAGGAAACTAATTGTAATTTATCCAATCAGAGTGGCTTGATTGGTGTCATGGTTTGACCTAATTATCAATTAGCCAATCAGATTGAGGTGTTAAGTGTCACATGACATCCATATTGATATCAATCTTATTTGATTGGTTGCTATTTTTAGAGCCTTTGTTGACACCAATGAGTTCTTTTAGAATATAAACATTGCTTTATATTATCACTCAATTAGTTTGCACCACTTTAAAGCATAAGAATATTATTTCTCATTCATTGATCAATATACTTGCATTGTGGATTTTTTAAGACAAGTTTATAGGTAAGACTTTTTGTAGAAAAAAAGCAATAAATTAATAAAACACAGAATAACAGTATTGTACTGTCAATTTTATTCTTTTATTCCAGTATTACATTTTTACCCAGGTCCAAAATAAAAGACATTGGATGGATTGCATTTGTTTACCCTTGCCAGAACAACAAAATTTTAAGCTACTCTAAATTCAAATGTGTTGCAGACACCAAATACAAAACAAGTCTTACAGACAGCAGAACATTAAAATTTGTTTGTTTAGCATGGAAAACATTGAGGGAAAAGGACAAAAATACTTTCCTCTGTATGGTTAAAAAACCTTTGTTTGATAGAGACATCAGAGCCACATCTTTTTCTGCAAATGATTAATGGATGAAATTTGTATCTTTGAACATTTGGTTGGACTCAGAATTCAATTAGTCATATTTTTGTCTTTGTTCATTATGTTTACATAATTACACCTATTCATTTCAGCCCTTACTTCAGCTTGGAGGACAAAACCAAATAATCCAAACACCAACCGGTCAACAAATTATTGTACAAGTACCACAGAATCAACCTGCACAGCCTGCAACCATGGGTATACAGAATGGACAACAGGTATGATAATATGCAGTGTTCTCCCCAGCCCAATAAGCTATAGAGGCCCCACCACAGCTTCAAGTAAATCAGTGTAATGCACTTACAAATAAACCATATACAAGATAAGCCAGGCTCATAGAAATGTTTAATTTCAAATCACAACTCAAATGTGATTGCACCTAAAGATTCATTCTGGCCAAAGCTGAAGGTTCCCTTTAAAAGAAGGCAGTAGCCATGGCACAATTGGTAGCAATTCAGACTCTCAATTTAATGAAATTATTGTGTTTGTTGTTCAATTCCTGGCTGCAGCAAATTTACTTTTTGGCATTTTTCCCGCACAAAAAGATAGATAATCATAAAATTAAGTGCAAAGAGCAGCTGTAGGCTTGGATTGGATGTTGTATTTGTAGTGGTGCAAGTAATTATACAAGGAACTCATGGTTAGGAGTTCCAGCTTCTACAATATAACCAGAAAATGTGTGATGTTAAACTTACTTCCATTTATTAGTCCCCCACCGGTTACCGGTTGGGGGACTATAGGTTTGCTCGATTCCGTCCGTCCGTCTGTCCGTCCGTCCGTCCGTCTGTCCGTCCGTCCGTCTGTCCGTCACACTTTTGTCCGGGCTATATCTTCTAAACCATATGTGCTAACAACTTCAAACTTGGTACACTTATAGATCTCATTGAGGAGAAGTGTCATGTTCAGGAACCGTTACTCTGCCACGCCCACTTTTTGAGTTATTGCCCTTTGTTGTTTTTACCCTTACATTCTTGTCCGGAACGTATCTCCTAAACTATGTGTGCTAGCAACTTCAAACTTTGTACACTTATAGATCTCATTGAGGAGAAGTGTCATGTTTAGGAACCGTTACTCTGCCACGCCCACTTTTTGAGTTATTGCCCTTTGTTGTTTTTACCCTTACATTCTTGTCCGGAACGTATCTCCTAAACTATGTGTGCTAGCAACTTCAAACTTTGTACACTTATAGATCTCATTGAGGAGAAGTGTCATGTTCAAGAACCATAACTCTGCCACGCCCACTTTTTGAGTTATTGCCCTTTGTTGTTTTTACCCTCACATTCTTGTCCGGAATGTATCTCCTAAACTATGTGTGCTGGCAACTTCAAACTTTGTACACTTATAGATCTCATTGAGGAGAAGTGTCATGTTCAAGAACCATAACTCTGCCACGCCCACTTTTTGAGTTATTGCCCTTTGTTGTTTTTAGCCTTACATTCTTGTCCGGATCATATCTCCTAAACTATAAGTGCTAGCAACTTCAAACTTTGTACACTTATAGATCTTATTGAGGATAAGTGTCATTTACAGGATTTGTTACTCTGCCACGCTCACTTTTTGAGTTATTGCCCTTTGTTGTTTTTACCCTTACATTCTTGTCCGGAACATATCTCCTAAAATATGTGTGCTAGCAACTTCAAACTTTGTACACTTATAGATCTCATTGAGGAGAAGTGTCATGTTCAAGAACCATAACTCTGCCACGCCCACTTTTTGAGTTATTGCCCTTTGTTGTTTTTACCCTTACATTCTTGTCCGTATCATATCTCCTAAACTATGTGTGCTAGCAACTTCAAACTTCGTACACTTACAGATCTTATTGAGGACAAGTGTCATGTTCAAGAACTGTTATTCTGCCACGCCCACTTTTTGAGTTATTGCCCTTTGTTGTTTTTACCCTTGCATTTTTGTCAGGAATATATCTCCTAAATCATAAGTGCTAGCAACTTCAAACTTTGTACACTGATAGATCTTATCGAGGACAAGTGTCATGTACAAGAACTGTTACTCTGCCATGTCCACTTTTTGAGTTATTGCCCTTTGTTGTTTTTAGTCTTACATTCTTGTCCGGATCATATCTCCTAAACTTAAAGTGCTAGCAACTTCAAACTTTGTACACTTATAGATCTCATTGAGGACAAGTGTCATGTACAAGAACTGTTACTCTGCCACACCCACTTTTTGAGTTATTGCCCTTTGTTGTTTTTACCCTTGCATATTTGTCAGGAATATATCTTCTAAACCATAAGTGTTAGCAACTTCAAACTTGCTACACTTATAGATATCATTGAGGACAAGTGTCATGTACAAGAACTGTCACTCTGCCATGTCCACTTTTTGAGTTATTGCCCTTTGTTGTTTCTATCCTTACATTTTTGTCCCGAACTTATCTCCTAAACCATAAGCCCTAGCAACTTCAAACTTTGTACACTGGTAGATCTCATTGAGAAGAAGTGTAATGCACAAGAACTGTTACTCTACCACATCCACTTTTTTAGTTATTGTCCGTTGTTGTTTTTTATCCTTACATTTTTGTCGGAACGATATCTCCTGAGCCATCAGTGCTAGCAACTTCAAACTTTGTACACTTATAGATCTCATTGAGGACAAGTGGCATGTACAAGAATCATTCTTCTCCGCCCACTTTTGGAGTTATTGCCCTTGGTTGTTTTTACCCTTATATTTTTGTTTGGGACATTTTGTCCAAAACCTAATGTGCTAGCAACTTCAAATTTTGTATACAGTTATAGATCTAGTAAGTAGGAGATATATTATAAGAAAGGATTTTTTGTTATCCGGTGGGGGACTCCTGTATTGCATCGCAATCCGACATGCACTTGTTCATTCTTTTCTCTTTCTTTCAATCAATCAATCATTCATTCATCCATCCATTCATTCCATTTTCAGGTCCAATATGTTACAGTCCCCACATCAAACCAAACATTCCAGACATTTCAACAACCACAACAGGTTAGTTAAATTTTGTTTTTTTCATTCTTGTATACTTAGAGTGGAGTATTGAACAAACAATCTGAAGAAAATCCAGTGTTACTTAACTGTAACCTCTGACAGCCACCAGTAAGGTCATCTTCTATGAACATTGAAAAACTGAAATCAGATTTATTTACTCTAACTTATCAATCCTCTTGTTAGAAATGATTGTCCTCGACAAGCACATGCAAACACAATGGTTCTGCACTGAAAGGAGATATTCTCATGGAGGACAAAATCTTGAAAGTATTTATTTGATTAGTCTGAAGAAAAGTTCAAAGAAGATGACCCCTTACTGGTCCCTGTCAGATGTTACTGTTAGTTTACTGGATTTGAATCAGATTGTTGAACAAAATTCTGGCAATAAGATCCATTCTGTCCATTCTGCAGCAACTTGGTATGACTTTAGATATGTTTGAAGAAATGTAGAGAATCACAGCAAAGTCTATCAAGGGAGATAATTGAAAATATTACAAATAATTGAATTATTGAATTACTTCCCTTACACCTAGTTTAGAAAATCACTAACCCTTTTCCACACAATGATCCTTTTTGATTTGCCTCTAGAAACATGCATGGGAAAACATTGTGGAAAAAGAAGAAATTGCTTGTCTCAAGCAATTTCTTCATTTCCCACAATGTTTACCACCAAGGACCAAAAAATGTAAAATTTCATTCACTTGAAAATGTCATCTGCAACATATTTGAATTTAGGGGGCGTCCGTGGCCGAGTGGTTAGAGTCGCTGACTCAGGATCACTTGCCCCTCACCTCTGTTGGTTCGAATCCCGCCAGGGACGTATGAACTTTCATGTGAGGAAGCTATCCAGCTGGCTTGCGGAACGTCGGTGGTTCTACCCAGGTGCTCACTTGGGGTCTTCCTCCACCATTCAAAGCTGGAAGCAGGTCAAAAGAAGGGAGTTCCTTCCTGGGCACGCCCAGTCTACTACTCGGTCATATGGGCAACCGGCAACCGAGGATAAATAACCTAAAACAATACAATATTTGAATTTGAACCAATATAAAATTCTGCCATCCGGTAAAATAGTTTACAGGATAGATTGTATTAATGAAATGAAAAGGTTCAACGCAGATAATGCTATAGACTTACAAACTAAGAATTATTTTGTTGAATTACCTCCCTGACACTTTGATTTTATAAAATTATTTGTTTTTCATTTCAGATCATCTTACAACAACCACAGGGTCAAATTCTGGGCCAACCACAGCTTTTAAATCCACAAAACTTGACCCAGTATTTAGGGAATCTAGGACAACTTGGTCAGGTGCTGCAGACGCCAGATGGACAGACGATCATCTACCAACAACCACAACCACAAACCATTACAATGCCAACACCTGATACACAATTACAGCAACAAGTTGCTCAGACTCAATTACAAGGTGGGTTATGAAATATAGTACTCATATGTAATTATAAGTGAAATATCATTTAAATGCCATATTTTAAATCTGTGTCAAATAAGTCAAGCAGACTGTAAAGAACAAGGTCAGACTGCAAATATGTGCAGTCAGACCTTGTTCTTTGCTTCCTGCGGAATAAGAGGTAATATTCTTGTATCAGCAAGACAAAATAGTCAGTCTTCTGAAATTCAATATTTCTTTAAAAAGAAATGTTTCTAAAGGGCAAAGTTACTATTTACCAACAACCACAAGTCATCGCCATGCCAAAACCAGATAAACAGTTACAACAACAAGTTGCACAAGCACAGTAACAAGGTATGTTTGGTGAAATATCATCCCCAAATGTGCAGTAAGACATTGTTCTACGCTGTGAGCCTGTTTGCCTATACAGTATCATGTTTGTGTTGCAATAATTATGTCATATTGAAGAACTGCAAGGTTAGGGGGCTCCTCATTTTTAAAATTCTGTTTTGCAGTTGTATAATTATATAGAGTGAAGATGAAGTCAACTAAACAAATCTTTATAGTGTTAATATCAGTTACTTGATACTTTCCCGAGTATTTTTATTCTGATTGTAAATGAGCTGGCAAAGGAATTGGAAATAAATGTATATTTCAAAAGTTTCATATCAAATTTATTGTTTTCCTTTCAGCTAATGGTTTGATGCCCCAGACAACAGACCCAAACAATCCACAACAACAACAACAACAACCACAGTTTGTACAGTTACAAGGGGGACAAATCATGGTAGGTATTAACCCATTACCGCACAGTGACTGTAACTCACTGCAACTCAGTGACTGCTTTTGACTCCCTACAAGAAAATGGCGTAGGAAAACATTGTGGAAAATAAAGAAATTGCTTGTGACAAGCAATTTCTTTATTTCCCACAACGTTTTCTACAAAATATGTTAAATTTTATTGACTTGAAATTGTTATCTGCAACCCCTTTGACTTTACACCAGTCTATAATTCTCCCATCTGGTAATGGGTTAACCCTTGTCATTTCTTAATTTGCGAACATATCAAAACACTGTTGTACCTAATAGTGTTGTGGCCACTTTTCATTTGAAAGAACCAATTTCAGAATATGGCAGACAAGTAGATGGCATTTCCCAAAACTAGAAGAATTCAGAATAAATATTTTAAGAAATAGTTTTGTTGTCTGCAATTGCTCTCAAATTGGAGCAGTCTAAATATATTGCAGTTTGGGAAAGGTTTAAAAAAGTTCTAACATCGTAGCACTAAATGCATTTTTCACTGTTGGGGGATCAAAACATTGTAACTGCAGCTTGACAAAGTCAATTCTATGATATAATCAAAATTTAATTTCATTGATTGTAGACTTGCGTTTTTACAAAGAAGACAAATTTGGGTAGAAAACTGAAATAAGTTGTACATTTTATAATGATAGCATAAAATTAATCTTGATTGTTTGTTCTACAGCAAGTAGTTGGTGGTAACACAAACGCACAGATACCACCTGTCATGAAACAAGAATCAAACGAAGAAGAACCTTTATATGTCAACGCTAAACAGTATCACAGAATACTGAAGCGGCGGCAGGCTAGGGCGAAGTTAGAAGCATCGGGCAGAATTCCTCGTGTTAGAAAGGTAGGGTAATTTCACATTTCTTCATGTGTGTCATGCTAAGTTTTTTTCTAAACAGCAAAATTGTTTATTTGTGTACAATGAAGCATAGAAAATGATAGGGCATATGGAGAAATTACTGATTATCAGCATTTTCTCCTTGCCCCTCAATGTTTTCTCAAACTATTTCTATTATGGATATCAAAAACCGGGTGGTGTTTTGGAACTTAAGGCTTAAAACAGTTTTACACTTCAAATACTCTTCAAAGAAAGGCTGGAAAAAGAGACAATGACAATGCAAATGACTAAATCCAGGCATGATTTTATCGAAAGCCTTTGCATGGAGAAGGCAACTTTCATTTGATGAAATACTGGGAGAAAAAAAAAAACTGTAGCAAAAAAGTTTCCTCTTACCAAAATCACAATGTTTTCATTACCTTTCAAAAGTTTCACACTTTTGGTCTTGACCAAATGCACAGTAAAAGTACAAAGCTAATGAAAGAGAAATTGGAACATCCTTTAGAATTTGTTTACAGAAATGTTCTCGAGTCATGCTAGCGATGGAGAATTGTGGGGAGGCGATTAATCCAGAAAAGGAAGATGAGTGGCAGAAATTATGTATTCATAAAAATTACAACATTTTTATTCATTTTCAGAAATATTTACATGAATCCAGACACAAGCATGCCATGAATCGTGTTCGTTCCGGAGGTGGCAGATTTCATAAAGTGAATGTAAAAGGCGAAGAAACACAAGAAAATATACAAGAACAAGAAAATGCAGAAAATTATGATCCATTTCAGAAAAATTCACATGAATTGCATTATCAGGTATTGGTTTGACTGTCTGCAACACATTTAGAATGCAAATTATATAAAATAGAGTCGTCTTGGAATGAGTTAAAGTGTGAAATATTTGTCTGAAACATAAGCAGGCATTGATTTTGTCGTCTAAAGCATATTTGAAATTGTCTAAAATAGTGTTGTTTCAGAATTGTTTGAATTGTGAATTTTGTTTATAGCTATAATGGATCATGGACCTATTGTCTTAATTACTAGATTAAACACCTTGTAAATAAGATAAACAGCAAAAATCACATTTCCAGGAATGTAAAGTTTTGATTGTATAATTTCATTTGCAAAATATTGAGGGAAAAGAAAATTCTGATGATCAGCATTTTCTTTTTTCCTCAACATTTTCTCTCTGTTTATCAACTTTGAAAAATTTCTAAATGTTCATTTTGTGATCTGCGAACCCACCCAATTTAGAATACTTGAGTTTGTTTTCTTAGAAATGTGATACAGTCGAAGCAGAAGATATGACACAACCTTTATGTCTATTTCAGAAATATCTACATGAGTCTCGCCACATTCATGCGATGAACCGTGTACGAGGGGAAGGTGGAAGATTCCACTCGATAAAAGACGAGCCAACGGAAATCAAACAAGAACAAGATGTAAGCTAAATAAAACATGAGTCTGTCATACCGGTCACTTCTTAAAACTTATCAAGAGAAATTTAGCAAAGAAGAAATTAAAGTCACAGAAAAGGGGCCTTTAATTATGTAGAAATCAGCTTTTCTCTAACTCTTGTCATCTAATGTGCAGAAATAAAAGAAATTTTGTATTTATGTGACAAACACTTATTTGAGGAGCATTATCCGTTACAGGATGGCCCTTGTTTTAACCCTTTACCAAACAAGACCTGGTTTTGACGTCTCTAATAGTATTGACATGGGAAAACATTGAGACAAAAGAAGAAACTGCTGATAACCAGCAGTTTCTCCTTTTGCCTCAATATTTTCTGGGCAATTTCCAACACAAAACCTATCATAATCAACATTGATTTTGTCGTCTACAGCAGCTTTCGAATTGGACCTGCCTAAAATTATGCCGTTTGGGAAAGGGTTAAAAAAATACAAAATTTTTTATTCAATAGTCATAAGATTATTTTGTTTTCTGTCTTATCTTTACAGGAGGATTCAGAAGTTTCACATTTCATGTCATTGGGACGAAGTGATAGTTTATTACCATCTACGAACAGTAATAGTCATTACACAATGTCTCAGCCACAACATATAGCCCCGCATTTAAATATTGCGCCACATTTGAATATAGCTCCTCATCACACATGATAGTGTGTAAACTAGTGTGTTATGTGTTTTATGTGTCATAGATACTACAAAAGTGATCCATTTCATGTTCATTGGAGGCTGCGTCAGTGTAAGACAGAGATGTTACCATCTACAAAAAGTAACATTCATTTCACAATATCACTGTCTCGACATAAAACATTGCTCCTAAACACACATCACAAATGATAGTGTGTAACATATAGCCCCACATCTAAATATAGCACCACATTTGAATATAGCTCCACACCATACATGATAGTGTGTGAACTGTGTCATAGATTCATCAAAGTGTTTCACTTATGTCATAATAGTGGTGAAAGTCTATCCTGTCTTGCTTAATTGAAAACAAGCAGGTGGTATAGAATAAGGTCAGACTGCATGTATATGCAGGCTGACCTTATTCTAAACTGTCTGTCCTAGCCACATAAATATTTTTAAACAGTGAGGCAGAGTTTGAACAGGGCAGAGTGACAGTGTATTCAGCACCACATTTGAATATAGCTCCTCATCACACATGATAGTGTGTAAACTAGTGTGTTATGTGTTTTCATATGTCATAGTCTAACATTTCATGGGGGGTCATGTTCATTGGAGGCTATGTCAGTGTAATGCAGAGTTATTACCATCCCATCTACAAACCGTAAAGTACATTACTCAATGTCACAGCCTCAACTAGATAGTGTCACATTATAAATTATTATGTGCATAAAATACTGTTGATACCGGTTGAATCATAAGTGATTCATTATAAAGGGTGAAAGTGGTAAAATGGTACTGAAAATGATATGTGTCAGTTGTATGCTTCTTGCATTACAATCCAAATATGTGTAGTCAGTGTACTATTACTAATGTCATATAATTCTTTTTGAATTTATGCATCATTTGCGTGGTTGTGGTTTGAAATAATCTAACATACAAAGTATTGAGTGTCATGGACTTTTGGGGCATTGGAAGAACATTTATGTTGAGTGATCCATTAATCCATGACATCATATATGTCTTTAGATAGTCCACCCCGAATGAGATTCACTCGATGTTGTGATCTTTTTGGCGATTTGTAAACATTTGGCGGTGGAAACCAGCATTGTTTCTTACACGCAATGTGTCTATATAGATCAAGTACATGTACATCATGAATGCGTACAATATCACACAAAAGATAAAGACATCGCATGAATATCATTAGGGATGGACTACTTTAACCCTTTCCCAAACAAGACCTGGTTTTGACATCCTTAATAGATGAGTCTTGGGAAAATATCAAGGCAAAAGAAGAAAGTGCTGATGATCAGCACTTTCTCGTTTTGCCACGATTTTTTCTTGGCTTCATTGAGTACAAATTCTATCTTTACCAACATCCAATTTGTCGTTTACAGCAGCTGTCAAATAGGGGTTCACTACAAGTTTGTTGTTTGGGAAAGGGTTAACCAAGATCTGGATCATTGACTCAATGTTTAATCAGACCATATGCCAATGGTTGCTACCCAAGTGAACCAAATCTGAACAAACCAACAATGTTCATTTAAAACTTTATAAAGCATAGCAAAAAACCCACAAAACAAACTGCATTATGTGATAGTGCATGTGTTATTTTTAGCTCCACTGGCCGAAGGCCAGCAAGCTATTGTCATGGCGTTGTGTCCGGCGTGCGTCCGTGTGTGCGTCCGTAAACTTTTCTTTAAAAATCTTCTTCTCTCAAACCAGTGGGCCAATTTTGTTCACACTTGGCAGAAATGTTCCTTGGGTGATGCTTCACTTAAATTGCGAAAAAAAATTTGATTGGTCCATAAATGTGGGCGTGGCAGGGCGGGGCTTATCAGACTTAGAGAAATCACAAAATAATTCCTTAAAAATCAACCAGAGGGCCAATCTTGACCAAACTTGGCAGAAATGTACCTTGGGTGGACCTTTATCTAAAGTGTCTGTCAAATTTTGATTGATCCATAAATGTGGGCGTGGCAGGGCGCAGCTTATCAGACTTAGAGTGCGTGCATGAACTTTTCTTTAAAAATCTTCTTCTCTCAAACCGGTGGGCCAATTTTCTTCAAACTAGGCAGAAATGTTCGTTGGGTGGTGCCTTACTTAAATTGCGAAAAGAATTTTGATAGGTCCATAAATGTGGGCATGGCAGGGCGGGGCTTATCAGACTTAGAGAAATCACAAAATAATTCTTTAAAAATCAACCAGAGGGCCAATCTTGACAAAACTTGGCAGAAATGTACCTTGGGTAGACCTTTATCTAAATTTTCTGTAAAATTTTGATTGGTCAATTCATGTGGGTGTGGCAGGGCGCGGCTTATCAGACTTAGAGAAATCGCAAAATAATTCTTTAAAAATCAACCAGAGGGCCAATCTTGACCAAACTTGGCTGACTTGGCTGACATGTAACTTGGGTGGACCTTTATCTAAATTGTCTGTAAAATTTTGATTGGTCCATAAATGTGGGCGTGGCAGGGCGGGGCTTATCAGACTTAAAGAAATCACGAAATAATTCTTTTAAAATCAACCATTTGGCCAATTTAGATATAATTTGGCATAAATTTACCTCGGGTAGACTTTGATCTAAATTTATTGCAAAATCATGTTTGGTCAATAAATGTGGGCATGGCAGGGTGTGGCTTATCAGACTTGGGAATCACAAAATAATTCTTTAAAAATCTCCTCTCAAACCATAGTGCCAATTTTGATCAGACTTGGCAGAGACGCTCTTTCGGTTGTGCTTTACTTAAATTGCAAATGAAACTTTGATTTCAATAAATGTTGTTTTGGCAGGGCGGGGCTTATCCGACTTGGAGAAATCACAAAATAATTTTTAAAAATTCAACCAATGGGTCAATTTAGTCCAAACTTTACAAAAATATTTTTTGGTGGCCCCTTTACTTAAATGGCGCAAGAAAAATTTATGTGGGTTTGCCAGGGTGGGGCTTATCAGACTTTGAGAAATCATAAATAATTCTTTAAAATATCAACCATTGGGCTAGTTAAGACCAAAATTAATAGAAATGTTCCTTAGGTGGCCCTTTACTAAAATTGTTCATGACATTTTGATTGCTCCATAAGTGTGGATGTGGTAGGGTGGGGTTTATTGGACAGATATTACAAAATATTTCTTTTAAAGTCAACCATTGGGTCAATTCAGATCAAACTTTGTCAGAAAACAGGGTATGGCAGAAGGAGGTTTACAAGAAATCATTGGATAATTCTTTTAATTAATTAGCCAGTGGAGCGATTCAGGCCCTCTTGGGCCTCTTGTTGTCATATGTTTTTGAACTTACAGTGTCATAGTTGTGTCTAACAGTATGTTGCATATTTATGTACTATACCTTTTTCCAGACAACAAATATTTTGATTGGTCCAAAGTTTGTTGCAGACTTGCACAAAAAAATGTCTGCTTTTCAACAAAAAACCTCGTAACTGCAGCTTATAACAAGCTGCAGTTACGAGGTTTTTGTTGAAAAGCGGCGATATCACAAAAAGAAACTAGAAAGAAATTTATATATGAAAATAATGACAGTAAAAAGAGATATTGCAGGCAATGTTGATTATTTTTTTCGAAATCTTATCTTCTATTTAAATCAAATTAGTGATCATTTTGGAAAGGTTTTAAAGTATTGTACGTTTAATCCTTTCCAAACAAGGCCTGCTTTTGATTTCTGTAAAAAGACTTTATCAGAAAACTTTGTAAGAGAAATGAAAAAAAAAAAATACAGATATCAAGCAATTTCTCTTTTCCCTTCAATATTTTCTGTGCTGTATTCTTCAAAAAATCCATTTTCGTTCACACTTTTATAGTTTGGACCAATCTCAAAGATCTTTGAGAATTTTTTGTCAAAGATTAGAAAAAATGTATTAGACAGATTTTAATTCTGAGTTTGGACCAGTCTAAAGGTTTTAGTCATCTTGATATGGAAATGGTTAATAATTACATGTACTATCAACTATTTGAATTATATATTGTCGCTTTTCAACAAAACCTTGTTTGAAGCTGCAGTTATGAGGCTTTCGTTAAAAAGCAGTGACATAAGATTTGCATTGATTATTAATATTATAAAACTTTGATTTTAAGGCTTAGTCTATAATAGATTCACAATTAAACGAGAATAGTTACCGCTTTCTCGCTTTAATTTTACATAGGTAAAAGAAATAGTCCTACCTAAAAATAAACCAAAACAACCGTAAACCATTCTCGTTTAATTTTGAACGTATAATACAATGATTTAAACGACCTATTCATAATGACATTGTATTAGCACTTCATCAAAACCAAGCCCCAATTTCTAATCCCACAGGATGTAAGGCCATCCGGCTGTCACTGTTTTTGTGCAATAAAAATATTGTTAACCCCTTTCTAATCTGAGTCTTCTCTGATGCAAATTTCGCCCTTTGATATCAGACGTTGCTCCATTATTAATGGAGCGATGTCCGATATCAAAGAGCAAAATTTGCATCAGAGAAGACTCGGATTAACCCTTTTCATGTTTTTCGCTCATTGATATCAGATGTCGCTCCATCATTAATGGAGTGACGTCCGATATCAAAGAGCGAAATTTGCATCAGAGAAGACTCAAATTAACCCTTTTCATGCTTATTCTGGATTATTCCAGTTACTTTGGCAGAAAGAATGGAATAAGATTAGCCTGTAGGCCTTACTCTGTTCTGTCTGCTGAGTCAGTTTCAGCGTAAAAAAGGGCAATCTAAACTGACTGCAGTTTTGTGTTGAGTTAAGCCCCTGAATCTGTTATAGATTTACATATTGTTTTAACCCATTATCAGACATCAAAATTTTAGACTGTTCCAATTTCAAAGGTGTTGCAGATGACAATTTCAAGTTGATTAAATTTAAAAGATCTCACCATTTCAAGTTCTGTAACATTGTGGAAAATGAAGAAATTGCTTGTCACAAGCAATTTCTTCATTTTCCACAATATTTTCCCAAGCATTTTATTGAGAGGCGTCAAAAAGCAAAGAATTCTGTTTTAAGTAATATCTATTTATTTGTCTTCTTAGACAGATTTCAATTTGGACTGATCTAAAATTGTGTTGTTTGGAAAAGGTTAAAACTAATTTTAGTTTTAAGAAAAACATTTTAGTTTCCAGCTTTGTTCCATGGAATAAGATACATGTATAATCGCCTTTCTTGAAAATCTTGTAACTACAGCTTATCTAAAGCTGCAGTTACAAGCTTTTTGAAGAAAAGCAGCAATATGAAGCTGTGTTTTGTTATATTTGATGTTTTTATTGAGAGCTTTTAGGTTTTGTATTTTCTTTGGAAAGAACTTTAGAATTTTACTTAAAGATTTAAGAATTCCTTATATGAGAAGAACTTGTTTCATATTTTATTTTGTATTTGTTTGCTTGTATGTGTTCATGCTATTTTAAAGTTTTAATTAGATAAGAGCATAATTTTGCAGAAACTGCCCTGCGTTCAGTAAGAAAAAACGTTAGCTAACAGTTAGCAGTTTCATTCGGAATACTCGGTCAATTCTGTGAAATTTGGGTCAAAGAAGTTGCGAATGTTGGTAACATTAGCTAACAGTTTGTCTACTGAACGCATGGCAGGTAAATAAGGTATAACATTAAACCAGTGACATAATCTAACCCTTTCCTAAATTGAAAGGCATTACAGACGATAATATAAATCAAACACTAGGCAGCAAACTCTTGATTGATAGGGAAGACAATATTTGGTTGACTGGAACCTCTTCAAATTTTTGTGTGTAAAGCTCTCTTTTTAGGAATGGGTTTGATATATGTACTTACTAAGGCAGCTTTATAGACATTGCATTGATTCATTTGATAGATGTATAAGCCCATTGCCACAAATTGACTCCAATTGATTACCCCACTAGATATGGCTTAAGAAAACATGGAAGGAAAAGAAAAATACTGATAGCCAGCATTTATTCCTTAAAATTTTATGTTTTCTATGCTGTAATGAGGGATATTTTTGACATGAATGAATAATTTTGCCATCTGCAATTTCTTTCAGTTTGGACGAGTCTAAAAAAATTGTCATTTTGGAATGGGTTTAGATAAAGGTGTACATTTCATTGTTTCGTTGAATATTTATGCATATAATTCTCACAAAAATAAAATGTCCTATGAGATCAGTCTTGAACTTTGTCTCATCATCAAAGAAAATTGTTTAATCCTGTACCAGAAAATAAATTCTTTGACTGGTCTAAACTGGCAATATTGTTGACTTCACACATCAATTTGTATTACATGTATTTTCAAAGTTTTCTTTATTTTCAGAGTTTTTGTTATTGCATAGGTAAAAAACGGTAAAAAATCTCTTAAAAGATAAGGGGTTTTCTATATTTCGATAAACAAGTCGAAGACAAAAGTTCAACATTGTTAGGCAGCTTTTTGTAGAACATGCATTGATTCATTAGATAAATTAACATTTTATAGATCAACCCTTTCCCAAACAAAACCTGGTTTTGATGTCCCCGACGGAAATTGCATAGGGAAATATTGGGACAAGAGAAGAAAATGCTGGTAACCAGCATTTTCTCCTTTTGTCTCAATATGTTCTGTGCTATATCTTACACAAAGCATACCTTTATAGATGTCTATTTTGTCATCTGCAGCAGACTTCAAATTGGACCACTCTCAAGTTTTGCTGTTTGGGAAAGGATTGATAGATTAACATTTTATAGATTAACTTATGAAGGGTGTACATTTTATTGTTTTGTAAAATATTTATTTACTATTTAAATCAAATGTGTTGATGTGAAATGTCATATCTATGTGATGTGAATGCCACATTTAGTAAAATGTCTTTTCTAACAGAATAATTGTGTTGTTTTACTTAAAATAACAAAATTTCAGAAGCCCTACGAATAAATCACAGGGATGTTTATTGTTCATATGACTATAATAACCAGTTATTACAGTCATATGAAACATAGAAATAGCTAAAAATCCCTTTGGAATAAATGAGCTGAAAAAGGCACATTTCTGAAGAAAGCAGGGATGTTCTGCGAGTAAATGCTGCGACCTTTAAAGTTCAAGGCGACATGATAGCCTACATTTAAATGCTAATTGGATTTGATATTTTCAAAACATGTAGCTGCCATTTGAATAAGCATGGAGTGATCCCTTCCCCAAAGGCATCTGCCTCTCACTTGAGAGGCCCTGGGTTCGATACCCGGCCGCGGCAAATACCCTCTCTGACATAATGTCACCCATCAATGGTTTGACATCGTGAACCGATGTGGGCGATCAGCTGGAGGCTCGGTTAGGGTGTTGTGGTAGTACTTGTATGAGAAACAACAGAAATCCATGGTTAGGTGCTCCAGCCGTCGCGATATGACCCTAGTTGAAAACGGCTTAAAACCCCAAATAAATAAACAAACAAACAAACCCTTCCCGAGAGGACCTTATATTGGGCACAAAATGATGAATTAAAGCCTTCGCGAAACGGCGTATATTCTAGATAGAAGGGGTTGCAATATCTGTATTTTTTTTAATTCAATGGTAGATGATCCAAGAACGACAAGGGTTATCTGATTTCGAAAGGACGCTTTCAACGCCCCTCAAGAAAGAAAATGTTTTGGAAAATGGTGTGGAAAATGAAGAAATTGCTTGTAACAAGCGATTTCTGCATTTTCTACAATGTTTTCTAACTCCAAAATAGAAAGATTTTTATAACTCCATCAACTTGAGATTGTCGTCCGCAACACTTTTCAAGTAGGGAACGATTTCATCCAGTCAACCGTGACGTAATTTCGGACAAAAGTAGTATTTCGTTAGTGCTGTTATAAAATCTTGTAACTACGGCTTGATTCAAGCCGTAGTTACCAGATTTTATAACAACACTGACGGTTTATCAGAACATAATGGTAAACCTAGTCTTTTTTAGCACAAAATTCATTGCTATTAGACAAGATCGTTTGGTAATGGGTTAACGCTTGCCCTTAACGGTAATGGTAATGAAAACTTGTCACTTGAATTTGGTCAAATAATTGATCAGTGTTTGACTAGTGACCAGTGGTTAATGCACATGTAAAAGTAAAACGCGAGTAGTCTTGGAGAAAAAATAGTGCACGTGATCAAATTTGTTTGTTATATATAGATATATTACTAAGATTGGAATAAGTTCTTCTTTTCTGCAGTCCTCATCAATGTGAGTACCTCTATCATGTCTATGATTTATTCAATAGCAATAAATTTTGTGCTAAAATAGATAAACACTGAAAATTGTCCCACGCTTTGGCCGAGTTCACCACCAGTGGTAACAAGACGTCCAAGTTCGCCGTTAGATAAAAACGTTTTTTTTTTAAGTTTGTACAAAATGACGATTACGGTGCTCCAATAGCACCATCTCTCGAATACACTCGATTCAACATAGCAATAGCAATCGGCCCGCCATTAAGACCAACATCGATAATAATAGATTCCTGGTATAACCAAATTTTCGTTACAAGTCCTACGTTACCATTATCATTCGTCAAAACTTCCGGATATACAACGCCTGGTGACGTAAAATTACCAACAAATGACATTTTGCTTACGTAACTGTTAGAATATTTTGTCGGTAGACCACAACTTTCATGTGAATCATTTGCACATTTTACAAAAATACAGGCTTGCAGGTAATAACGTTGATCGCCGCTGCCATGGTAACCGTCGAAAGCCCCGAAAGCAAAAACTTCCCCTTTGGGAAACATTCCTTCAATTCCAGCTCCGCAACATATTTCACCCTGACAGACATTTAGTTCATAATAATATTCGGTGTGTTTTGAAATGACGGCCGTGTAAACGTCACCGTTGATTTTGAGTTTGTGCTCTTTTTGAGGCACAATGTTTTGATGATTCGGAAAGAAACGTGCTACCTCGGATTCGTCGCGGTTGGATGTTGATGTTTTTAAAACATCCTTCCGTATAGGACGCGGTATTTCAAACTCCGCGTGAGTAGCACATGTATCAGATGACGTCGGTAAAGACGGCGTCATATTTCCAACTACAAGTTGACCCTTACTTGAGGAGTCGGCATACACGTAAGCGGCGTCAATCGACGTCCACGACGGCCAATATAGACCGCTGCCATAGTAACCAAGGTCGGGAATGTGAAGATTAGCAGCTAGAAGGTTGATCGACAACCCCTCTGCGAATGCTGAATGGAATTCAATGGCTGACATGAGAGGCAGTTCTTCTTTCCACGCGGTCGGGTAAGCGATGTTTGTTATGTTCATCTTCTGTATCAACGTCATAGCAGGTTCTTTATATAAAATATCAGAAGAGGTAAATGTTCCAAATTTTCCAAATGGTGTTTCAAATGTTGTTATATTAACTTTCTCTGGCTTGTCGAAATATGCCGTTTCTTCTGTATTCAGATTGTATTTAAAGTACCTCGCTACAAAGTATCCAGTCGTATTATAAACAACGTTAGTGCTAAAATGATACGCGCCGTCTTTCGGACAACGTGGTTCAGTGACGTCACAAGGCTGTCGAGCGCCCATATTGGCAACAACAAATATCTTGTTATGCCTCGCAATGCAACTTAGGTACACCTGGATGGTAACATTTCTGGGTACAAGGGGTTCACAGGGGTTCCATGGTGTGACTTCCGGATCCGGTATATATTCGAGATAAGGGACTATTGTCTCCCTTGTCCAGCCCAGTCCATATAAACCGTATTCGGGGAAGACTATCATTGACGCATTCTGGAAATAGATGAAAAATGGGTGGTTAGAATTTAATATCTTTTTTAAAACTGAAATTACATAAGCGAAATGTTTCAACAAGTTCTTTTTCTTGAAAATCTATATTGCTTGGGTGCTTATAAATGATGGCATATGCTTAGTATACTAGGAAACTGGAAGATTTTCTATATAACTTACATTTGCTTGGAATCCCACACAACGTGGACACGTCCACATAATATTCTAGTGGGGGTCACTCGCCCTAACTACGGTTTAGATTATTTTGTGGGGCCACATTTGACCGGACATCAGCTATATCGCAATTCATGACAACACTATTCTAAAGTAGGCCTACTAAAATGTACACAGCTCTATATTCAATCAACTGTTGACCAACAACAAGAAGTTACCCGTGTCAATGCTTGTAAAGTTTGATCCAGACTTATTTCCAAGAGTGCTTGTCCTCTATATGCGACTGTCCTGTTTTGTGGGTGTGTAACACAAGAGATATCATATGGTAACATTGTGTGGTAAAGACAATGATATTAGCCTACTGTTCATAACAAAAAACGTGTACCTGTTTTATGGCATGTAAAGTTTGATATTCATAGGCATCCAGATTTGTAATCATTTCCAAGAGAGCCTGTCCTCTAAACACAACTGTCCTATTTCTTGGGTATGTAACATTGTGTTCATATACTGCGGCAATGAACGAATCCAGGCTTGTCACGCTTGTTAGTGTCACCTGAAGAATTAGTATGGAGAAGCAGACGCCGATTGTCCACGCCATGTTTCTGAAACATTAAATTATTATTTGAAGCAAGTTAGCCTGTCCTCTAAATACAACGGCCCTATTTCGTGGGTATGTGACATTGTGTTCATATACCGCGGTCGTGACGAATCCAGGCTCGTCACGCTAGTAAATGTTTCAATGTGAAGAATTAGTACGGATGTGCAGACCCCGATTGTCCACGCCATGTTTCTGAAACATAAAATTATCAATTGAATCAAGAGAGCTTGTCCTCTAAATACAACGGTCCTATTTCGTGGGTATGTGACATTGTGTTCATATACCGCGGTCGTAAACGAATCTAGGCTTGTCACACTAGTAAATGCCGTATACATATAGAATCAGCACAGAAATATAGGCTGCGTTTGGCAGTCTCATCCTTCTGAAATACAAACGAGTATAATAGAAACACGTGTGTCAGCAGTTGTAAGATCATCTTCGCAAGCAAAAGATTCTAGTACTACCACTTTGTTCGTAAGGAACAAAGAGGAGGTTGAATCCTTGGCTTGTGAAGATGTTGTAAGATAAACTTAGCCTATAACTCAACATTTCGCGTTGAAACAGTATGGTTGTTTTGAAATATAATTTAGTCTATATAGCCTAACTTTAGCCTATACCAAGATGAACATAAAGTATCAACGTCACTTATCCAAATCAGATTCACCTTTACTAATGTTACTACAAATATAGCGAATTGTGCATTCTAAATGTAGGCGTATATTAACTTCGTAATTAGTTCGAATGTGCTTACCATGAGAATTTTTACTTCAGTAGGCCTATTCCAATTAACAAATGTTTTGTTTTATCTTCTGCATTGTAATGTGTCGTAAAATAGGTGATAAATAATTTGATAGCTGATATTTTGAATAGATTGTCGTATGTTTATGACCTTGTACAACCTTGATAGGCCTGTATCACGATCATATAACTTGATAACTGAAATCAAAATGTAGCCTAGCTAGTGTTCGTCCACCTGCGATGAATTTTTCTTTTGCGTCTCAAAACTAGAAGCTGAACACGTCGAAATTTTCTATGTGGCTCAGACATGGAAAGTCCCCTTATTGAAAGCTGAGCTGCACACCACGAAATAGATGCTGATAGACTATGCCTCGCTGATAGACTATGCCTACCGAATTGAATCAGTGCTCATTGCAAAAGAAGAATAGGCACAAGCAACATGTTCTTCTTTTGTCTCAATGTATACCCAAGCCTTTTTATCTTTTAATTAGGGATGCCTAAATCATTCGTCTTCGAAAGATTATGCAAGTTGCATGCAATTTAGAAAAAATAGGCTATTTTCACTTCTCATTTTGAAGGGGACCGAATTGGAATAGATATAACAGGAGCGGATCCGGCGTTTTTATTGGATTCAACTTATTTCGAAAGAAAGGTTTTTACAAGAAATGATTTCCATGATTTCTATAGATTAAATAATGATCAAAAAAGGAATCTAGCGAGGTGGGGGTGGGGGGCTGGGGGTCAGGATGAACCCACTATCCCCTGGATCCGCCATTGAGTAGTAATGCTGCAGCAGTTGATATCCATAATGTATTTTCTCTCCCCAGAACTATTATTGCGATCATTAAATCATTAAACCACTTGGAATTTACTAAAACAGTTAAACTCCGATTTTAACATGGACCTTGCGAGATAGAATTTGTTCGATTTTGAGCCGCACAACTCTGTCAAAACAAACGTACCAAAACAGACGAAAATGGTAGGTGGATATTTTTCAATTTTATTCCTTCAAACCCAGTCAAATGTTTATTTATTGCAAGAAAATTTTACTTTTTACTTCATAAATGAATTATTTCGATATTTAAATCTATATTTCAAGCCTTCTTGTTCAATATCGACAATTAGACATTCGTCCCCAAATAATTTCGAACCTCAATTTGCTAGCAGTCGTCAGTTTTACTTTTATTAAAACCTTTTCCATGGGTAAAAGTTTTCAGGCATATGCCTGAAGTTCAGGTTTTTGAGTATTCCAAAATGCCCCATTTTCTCGATTTTTACTATATAAATACAGACTTTTCCAGGTTTTCAGGTTTTTCAAAATTTTCAACTTTTACCCCTGCAAGTTTTCGTTGGCTTAACCTTTATTTCATGTGTTGTTTGTGTTATTATTTCAGAGGTTCCGTTTTTGTGGTGATCTAGATTGCCCAGACTGGGTTTTGGCAGAGATCAGCATCCTGTCAAAACTGGTAAATTAAATGCCGTGTTATAAGTTTTTCTCTAACAACAAGATTTTATTGTTCTCCCATGTGCACTGTAGAGCAGATGCTTAAATGGATGTTGGCAAAGGTATCACTTGTGTACAATATAGCATCTAGGAAATATTGAGGCAAAAGGGGAAGTGCTGATCATCATCATTTTCTTCTTTTGTATCAATGTTTCCTTATTCTTTTCTGTTAGGGCTATCAAAACCATGTCTCATTTGGGAAAGAGTTTCAAAATCTTATTCTATACTAATAGACCCCCAGTGCTTCTGAAATATTTTGAAAATCTACTTGTCCATGGACAAGTCTTGATCCAAAATTGACTTGTCCGTATCAAAAATCAACCAGATTTCTCACTTGTCCACGGACAACCTAGCTTTCAAAATATGCTTGTCCGTACAGGTAAACGCCACTAAACGGACAAGTCAGACAACTCGGGCAACTTATTTTAGAAGCACTGGACCCATTCAGTCTAGTGGTCAAGATGGAATGATATCAGTACTTCTACTTGAAAGGTAATGAATAGTGTTTATAAATAGGGACGAGGGCTATCATTAAATGTATACCATGCCATGTAAAAAAAACAATTTGAATCATAGTAGATTTTTGTTCCTACAATAAGTTGAAATTGAAATAGATTATGTTTTGCTATAATCATAATGTAGCTAAATGTTGTACTTGAATTCAAAGCCTTAATGTTTCCCATGTTTTACTTGCTTAAAAGTGATTTCTTAACAGCAACTCTGAAAAGAAACCAAGTGTGGTAGTTTGTTTGTACATTGTCCTTCATTCCATTTCAGACGTCTGTGAAAATGAAGCTACTTGTTGTACAAGTTATAAAAGATATGCTTGGTGATGGAATTAATGTGAGTAGTGGTAGATTTAACCCATTACCGCATTGCAAAATCTTTGGCTCAAATGGATGAAATTTATTTATTTTTTTTTTGTCTTTTGGGATAGAAAACATAGTGTGAAATGAAGAAATTGCTTGTGACAAGCAATTTCTTCATTTTCCACAATGCTTTCCAAAGCCATTATCTTGTAGGGACTCAACAAGAGTACTTGTCACTGTGGGGGAATGGGTTAATAGACATGTCACACAAGCATTAATTCCAAAATGTACTTCAAGATTTAGAGAAATGGTTAACAACAATATAAAAGATCCAATTCACGAAATCTACACCAGGAAAATTTAGGAATCTTGGTCACTTGTCATCATTGATTTCTTCTCTCTATTGATAATCTTTTTTTGTAGGTTGGTAAAAATAATTCTTTGGCAAAAAATTAGGGTGGTCTGTTTGAAGAGATGCTGTAGATGACAACATGGATGTTGATAAAGGTAGATCTTGCTTACAAAATTGCCTAGAAAATATTACGGCAAAAGGAAAAAATTCTGATTAGATCTATCAGCATTTTCTTCATTTATTTTTTCACAAGCCCTTTGAATGAGGACACCCAAACCAGGTCTTGTTTGGGAAAGGGTTAATATTGTTCTTTTATTGTTGTTTTCAGTATGGAAAAGTATTCAAGATTACATCAGATGCAAAATTTGGTAAGTAGCATTACTCCTAAATACATGTCCCTTGTGACATGACTCATGTAAAAGTCTTATGCACTATCAAAGATAGAAACTTAATATTTCTCACATACCGGTAGCTAGTGGTGGGCCGATGATCGACTATAGTCGAAAGTCAGTTGGTTTAGGCTTCCGATTGCGATAATCGATTGGAAAATCCCGCAATCGATTGTAGTCGGTACCGGAACTCGCTCCGTTCCGGACTTTAGATACTGGCTTTTAGCGTCGCGTCCGGACTTTATACGTAATTGTTTCCGAGCCTGTGTAACCGAGTTCGATATTTTTGGCTTTCAGAGAATGAAAGCCGTCTGCTCAACGATTCCGTTTACCAAAACCAAACCGCTCCTGTCATTTGCACATGGTTTATTCTATGAAGGCTACAACAATTTGCGATGTGGACAGAATAATTTGTTTGTCAGACAGATTGAAAACATCTAGATCTAGCTGCGATATCGTAAAGCCAATTAACCATGCAAACGGCATATTATTCGGTCTAAGTTTGCAGCAAAACAAAAAAGATGCATTTCTTTGTTTAAAATTGTTAACACCAACATACCTTAATAAAAGTAAATCCCATTTAAAAAGACTTAGTCCGTGTCATGAAATCGGTAAAACAGTTTTTAAAATGCATTGAAAAAGTGTTTGGTTCTTATTCTCCATGGGGGATGATCTAATAACCATTTGTTTACAAAAAAGCCCGCGTGCAGACAAGTGCGTCATAAAGCATCTCCACTTTGATTGGTTGAAAACCAGACAGTTTTTCTAATCTCCCAAAGGCGCGTGCGAAAACAAGACAGCGATTTTCTATTCTCCCAAAGGCGCGTGCAAAGGCGTGTCCCTTCTAATGACAGCGTCGGTCACACTTAAAAATGTAAAAAAAACACTAACTCATGTAAGCTACACTTACGACATTAATCATGCACGCCGGAGAGCAGATCAATGGAACAAAATCACGAGACATGACGTAATTATATTCAAAATCGTTTACACATAAATTCCCTTGTAAAGTAAAACACCGCATTTTTGAAGTCGGCGGCATTTATTTGATCTCGGAGAAGTGACGTCATATAAATTGTGAGTGACTAAAACACCGTATCGATGGTATCCAATATACGATGTTCTAAACCCCAAAACAGTGTGTATTTCGTGTTGACTCACTTTGAGTGGAATTTGCTTTCTGCTGCATTTGAAAAGTTTTTTTTCTTTTAAATCGCATGATGGATATAAAGCACAAGGTAGGCCTAAATATAAAACATGAGGTGAAACTTATGTCACAATCCGCATTAGACTCCGAGTTTGATGACCTTATTGTACATAGCCCAAAATGTTTTGTGAAAAAAATGATTCACTTTCATTTCTTTTCACTTTAATCTTTCGAGTCAGATTTCTTAAACGGAACTAATCTGTTTATCTTAGCCTGTGAGTGGGTGAAATCATCGTTTTCTGTAATGGGTTTCGAAGTTTTAAGAATTATCATGCATTTCCATCGTATTTTCGGTTCCATACCTATTTTTATGGACTATGCATGCTGAAAAAACGGCGATTAGATAATTGACCAGTTGAAAGCAAATTCGTCTTTTTTCTATAGCAAAGAACAACTGACAAATTATTATCTAGACATACGAGTATTTTATTAATTTTGTCATATTTTTTATTGATATGATGAAATTACGTAGATGGTTGCTGTTGTTTGTTTTTGTGTTCATAAATCGATTAAAGGGCGACGGTAACAGATGGTCTAATTGCAAAAAATGAAATTTTTTGAAAAAATATGCAAAACTTTTGTGTTGACCACCTCGGAATGGTTAATAATATGCGATTCAGACAGAGAATGGGCCGAAATTACAAGACAGATAGCTGAATTTAGGGAGAATCCAAGCCTAAATTCAACCCCATCACTGATGGGGTTAGAATTATTTTTAAATTGTTGCTCATGCGCATACAGCGCGGACCATGATTCAAACGAGATTCATACTTAAATTTCAATATGACGTCATCATGTATGTTGTGACGTCATTTAAGAAAGTCGCATGTCCTATTGTTTTGACCTACTTTCGACATCGCTTCATGAATTTGGTATCAAATTGCGAAAAAATGAGTCGTTGCTTCAATAGTTTCTCGTAATCATTTAATCAGGTCATATAAAGCTTAAAAAGTGTACATTTCGTTTGTATTTGACAATTTTTGGGTCCAAATCTGGGAAATAGTAGCTTTAAATGACTTGGTCGTCGTCCCAGTAATGACCAAATCGAACACATCTTTCTACTTTCACTTTACTGATCAAGCAGTGTTACACATTCTAGATTAATCCTCATAAAAAGTCAATAATTTAAGTAAGTAATACACCTTTTACAGACCCTCTTGTGAGAAACGATAGTATCGTGATAGTATGTCACGATAGTGATAGTATCGTGATAGTGATTGTTCCGATAGCGATACTATCGCGATAGTTAAAATTGGCATCGATAGTCAGCCCTACCCATAACAGCTGATTACAAGAGGCTATTTTGTCCACGGTTCTTACAAAACATTACATCTAGTTGAAAAATCATGATTCAAGGACCACAATAAAGGGTATTAAATAAAACAAGGATTAAAAGGTAATGTATTTTCTTTAATTTATAAAGAACAGAACAATTCATGTACAGTTTTGTATGACACGGAAAAACAACCATTGTAACAAGACTAACATCCATTAATATGGGAAAGAAACTGTTAAACTGATAAATCGATTGTATAATCGATAGCTAGTTGGTTTGCCCTTCCGATTATAAACCGATAATCGATTGTGATTTTAAACCGATTGCCCAACACTACCGGTAGCTACCTCCTACCAGAATCATTCATTTGAAACCATGACCTTTGCTTTGACCATGTGGCTTTCAGAGCAACAGGTATTGGTACAAGGGCATGAAGGCATCCTAAATTTGTTACTTAGATTCCAAACCATGTGTTGTGAGTACTCATTGGAATCGTCTCAACGAGTTGATTCCAATGAGTACCTACAATAATTAAAGGGATAAATGAAAAATGAATGAATTATTTTATTTTGAAAAGATATTACCCCTCTTATCTATAGCTCTGCCTTTAACTCTTTCCCAAACGACAAAATTTTAGGGTGATCCACTTCAAAAACTGCCCACAAATGACAAAATGGAAGTTATTAAAGAAAGCATATGTGTAAAATATGGCACAGAAAATATTGAGACAAAAGGAGAAACTGCTGGTTATCAGCAGTTTCTTCTTTTGTCTCAATGTTTTCCCAAGCCATTTTAAGTAGGGACGTCAAAACCAGGTCTTGTTTGGGAAAGGGTTTAACTTGTATATGATAATGTCTGATGTGCTATCAAAGATGGAGACTTGATATTTCTCACATGGCTATCTCCTGTTTGCAACCTTGACCTTTGTTTTGACCATGATCTTGAAGTTTGACATTGTTTTATTACCGTTTGCAGAGGAAGGAGATGTAAAAGCGAGTGTTGCCGCCCTTCATTTCATCATATCTAGTGCAGCCAAATATAATGTTGATGGGGATTCATTGTCTAATGAACTACAACAGCTTGGTCTGCCTAAAGGTATGAGCTTTGAATCACAAGACAAAGTATTGAAACTCTTAACCCTTTCCCAAACAAGACCTGGTTTTGGCGTTCCTAAGAAAATAAGCCTGGGAAAACATTGAAGCAAAAGAAGAAAATGCTGATGATCAGCATTTTCTCCTTTTGCCTCAAAATTTTCTGTACTATATTGTAGACAAATCTAATCTTTTCAACTTAAATTTTGTCGACTGCAACTGCTTCAAAATTGGACCACCCTAAAATTTTGTCATTTGGGAAAGGGTTAAAATTGTGGATGTTTGAGACCGTGACCATTGAAAGTGAGCCATAAGCCAATATAAACTGTCATGACTTGTAAAAATGCTTTATTTTCACCGTTTTCGAGTTTGCAAGAAATATGAAGTGTATCAAAAAGACCACTTCAACTATGCATGATATAATTGGCGATGGAAGTTTGGTAGTCATTTGCTGAAGTAATTACATTCTGTATTTCAGAGCATGCCACATCCCTGTGTAAATCATATGGAGACAGTTTAGGGCAGTTACAGACACAGTTTAGGAAAGAAAGTTTAAGATGTAAGTCAAGTCCAATATGGAAAGTTCAGTGTTGTTATCTATGATTTATAGATAATGGACATACAGTAAAATTGCAGATGACAGAAAAATGGGGATGTCCAGGTATTTCATCGTCAAGCCCGGATAGCTCAGTTGGTAATGTTGGAGTCTATCTATCTAGGGGTGATGTGCTTGAACAGTGGCTCGGTCAATATCCCTTTTATACGCCCGTCAAAGACGGGATGTATTATGGGATGACCCGTGGCGTCCGGGCATTTTGGCGGTGTCCACTTCTTTGTCCGGAGCATTACTCTGTCACCTTAAGTCCGATTTACCTTAAATTTGGCAGTTATATTCTTCTCATCAGTACGGAGTGCAGTGCACAAGAACCATAACTCTACCTGGCCTATTTTTAGCGAGCCGGGACTTTATGTCCGGGGAGCTAATGTCACAGCCCTAGTGTCAGTGTCGCGTCCGATCCCGTCGCGTCGCGTCTTCACTTGAAAAACTTTAACCTGGTCTATATCTCAGGGCACTATTAAAGATACAGCCTTGATATTTCATACATGGATACATCTCGACAAGACCTTTCATTTGTGACCATGACCTTTGACCTAGTGACCTTGACCTGGGAGTTTGACCTACTTTTGAAAAACTTTAACCTGGCCTATATCTCATGCACTATTATTGATAGAGCCTTGATATTCCACACATGGATACCTCCTGCAAAGGCCTTTCATTTTAGACCATGACCCTTGACCTTGTGACCTTGACCTTGGAGTTTGACCTACTTTTAAAAAATTAGCTGTTTTTGTGACAAGCTCCTGTATAGGCGAGCTACGTTGTCCGCGGACAACTCTTGTTTGAGTTATTGCCCTTTGTTGTATTTCATACTTGAATCTTGTTCTTAGTATATCTCTAAAAGTATAATTGCTAGGATCATGAAATTTCATGGGTGTATAGATCTCATCAAGTGGGAGTGCACTGTATAAGAACTATAACTATACCTAGCCTATCTTTTGAGTTATTTCCCTTTGTTGTTTTCATCTTGTCCAGGTCATATCTCGAAAAGTATAATAGCTAGGACCATGAAATATTTACCAACCCACTTCCCCTGTCGACATAAAGCAGTGTTACGGGCATATCTTGTGACAGTTTGACACCTTGTTGGTGTTTGGCAAAAGCAATTTGTCTCTCACCCATGGATGTGAATCATCTAAGTGAAAGAGCAGTTTAAGGTTCAGATTGGATATTGAGGTAGTAATGGTGAGAGAAATACCAAGAATCCATGGTTAGGTGCTCCAGCCATTGCAATATGACCAAAATAGTCTAAAGTAGCGCCAAACATCATTCAAACAATTATACATTTTATTCTAAATCATGCTAAGTTTTTCTTTAGGTAGCATGTCAACTTTGTTCTAGGATCATCAAAAACAATTGTTTATTGCGAAATGATCATAGTCAATTGCATTTCATATGACTTTTTATCCTCCCCGAAAAAATTTCGGGGGAGCATATAGTCGCCACGCTGTCCGTCCGTGTGTCTGTCCGTCCGTTCGTCCACAGCCAGATCTCAGCAACCCTTGCACCAAATTCAATGAAACTTCACATGTGAACTCCCTGGGATAATCCCTAGAGACCTTTTTCTCCGTTTCTTAATTTGAGGCTGCGTCATGGTAACAGGGGCCTTAATGTAAAAATTAGTTTTTCTCTAATTTCTCTTCATCTAATTGGCAGAATTTAATGAAATTTTGAACCTCTGTGATAAATGAGATGTTCTAGACCATATTCTATGAATAATGTGTGTACGAAAAATCTGTCATGGGAAAAGGGTGCTTAATGTATGATAGTTTTTATTTTGTGACAAACACTTACTTGGGGAACATAATTCGTCTATGACGGCTCTTGTATTTTTCAGTGGCCAAACTAGATGGAGTTGAATGGAGAGTGGATTATATCATAAGTTCTAGTGAATTAAAGGTAATGGAGAAAACTTTTGTGTTCAAAAAACTTCTTATAGCACCATACTTTGAAAGTTGTCTGTGCTTTAATTTATCAATAAGAAAAATGTAAGAGACAACAATTAATCATTTAACGCTTGTTTGTCCTGTAATAGCTTGATTTTATATCCTTTGAAATATTCAGTAACATATTATTGGTTATTATGATACTGTATTAGAAAATTGTTTTAGATTGTTAGATTTCCCATTGTGATATGCTTTTATTTGTTTTCAATAATTTTCAGGATATCAACGAGCCATGTGTCCAATTAAAGTTGAAAGTTAAAGAAGATGATAAAAGTGAAGTTAAACCTGTCTCGTTCAATGTGTCTGCTGATAAATTTAGAGTACTTTTAAATGGTAGGTAAACTTTAGATGTCTATAACATAAGCGCTAAGATTTTGGTATATGCAATAGTTGTTAACCCATTACCAGACAATTTTTTTTTAACTTTCCCAATTTGAAAGGTGCTGCAGGCAACAATTTCAAGTTGATGAAATTTTAAAAATCTTTACATTTTGGGTTAGAAAACAGTGTGGAAAATGAAGAAATTGCTTGTTAAAAGCAATTTCTTTATTTTCCACAGTGTTTTCACAAGCCTTTTTCTTTGGGGGGGGGGGGGCGTCAAGAAGGTTCTATGTTTGTGAATGGGTTAAATTTGGCATTTGATGTTGAAAAATCTATCCAATTGTGGCCAGATATTGTAGGAGTAAAATATATGCATTTCAGTATTCTAAAAGAAGTGTAAAAAAAATCCAAAAAACAAACAAACAGGAGCAACAATGAGGAACGATGGACACAATACTTTTGTTTAAAACAGAGACCTAAAGAGTGCTTGAGCAACTTGTATGAAAAATAGTAAGGAAAAGGAAGAAAATGCCAATTACTATCTATTTTTAAAAAAAAAAGAATAAAAAAGTTCAGTCCAACTTGGCAAGTCAAAATAATTTTGTCACCTGCAATACCGTTGAATTTGGATATGTGAATTTGGATATGTTGAAATTTTGTCGTGTGAGAATTGGGTAAGATTTCTGGTATCCTTCAGGAACTTACAATAAATCTCCTTTCTTTATTACAGAACTAAAACAAGTTAGCAATATATTGGACAGTGTATCATCACAATAGAAAAGATTAGACAGACGGAGTCATTGATAGAACGTGAACAAATAACATTCCATGGAATATACACTTAAAGACACTTCTAACGCAACACTTACCTTTTTGGTAATAACTTGAAATTTAATCACCCATTTTTCATCAAATTTTCAACAAATCTAATTCATTCACAATTGCATAATATCTGCAATTTTCATAAAGAAACATTGGGTAGAAATTATTAAAATTGCAGTTCATATAATATGACTAGAAAACAAAAAGTCGCAAAAAAGCCTTGCGAGCTGATAACGGAAATTCATGCTATTCGCGTAACAGCAGTTAAGTTTATTACATTCTGCTAATTTTCTGTGTTTCCGTCATGGACCTAATGGATACGAAGACCCCCCCCCCCCCCCTTCTCATTGCTAAAGCATAATTGTTGATGAATCTTTGCGGGATAATTATTAACTCGTCCCTTTTAAGTTGTTGAAAATTTCTTGGGACAAAAAAGCGAAAAACTGGTCTGTAACAAATTTGATGATATTATTGTGCAATGATGACACGTACATAACATTATTTCATAACCCTTTCCCAAACAAAATCTGGTTTTGGCGTCCCTAATGGATAGAACTTTCAGCAGTTTCAGCTTTTGTCTCAATATTGTCTTTATCATACAAAAAACTTATTATCAATGTTCATTTTGTCGTCTGCAGCAGCTTTCAAATTTGATCGCCCTAAAATTGTGTAGTTTTGGGCAAGGGTTTAATAAAATATGTGCAGCTGAATTATATTATTGCTTCGCACGTAAAAGCATGTTATATAATCTTATGAAGCAGTAGTAAGAGATATGAGCATAATTTTGGTGACGCTGTTTCGACGCTATTGAATTCTGCAATCGCCTGGGGTTTTGTGACTTTTCATATTTGAGTGTTAGTGAAAAACCTAAATATTTTTTATGTTCGGATCAATCGATTTTGACGAAATTTACAGAAAATATGTGAATGTGGTTGATTTATATTTGCTGAAAATTTCATGAAATATACTGCGTTCTTTATTCAATCACGATGAAAAATATAAGTGTTGCGTTAGAAGTGTCTCTAAGTGTATATGATCCGTCACGCTAAAAGGGACCTTATCGGAAGTATGCAAAATATCGACCCTAGTCAGTCTGCGCAGTCCGCGCAGCCAGACTAGGGCCGATACTTTTCACTGTTATGTAATTACATGTATCTGAAATTGGAATGTTGTCACTATCTTGATATATGTACATTTTTCGAATACGGGATCTGGTTGACCTATGTTGAGTCTGACAAGTTCGTCAAAATTTGGATTTTTGGAGTTCGGATAAGGTCCCTTTTAGCGTGACGGGTCACATATTCTTACAGAGCAACTGATAAGAAGGAATAAAACATTGTGAATTCTCTGTTTTCAATTTCAAAGCCCATGTTGTGGCTACTCATTTGAACAGTCTCTTGATTGTTTATCAAACCCTATGCTATGGGTACTCATTTGGATTGTCTTGAAGAGACTATTCAAATGAGTACCCACAGCATAGGGTTTGATAAACAACAAATAAAATATTTCATTTTGAATAGCCAAAACCTCCTTTTATTTGTGGTGATGTATTATTGAATCATGTTTTAGATGTTAAATATATTGCAAGAATAGGTTTGAAAATATGTGCAATAGATTTATTATATATAATGTATTTTTGTAAGGAATGATAGTTGTTCTTGCTATTTTATGTTTGAAATGCAGAGATGCATATATTTGTCCTTTCTCCAAATAGACATTGGTTTGACGTTCATGATGCGAAAAAAATGAGAAGACAAGTAGACGATATGTCTCGGTATGTTTGTGTGCTATATTGTGCACAAATCATAATTTTACCTCACGAGAAATGGCCTGGCTGAGCAGCCCATGCTAATCGAATGGAATGCTCTGCCAGGTCAATTCTCGTCCGCTATATGCTTTATCAACTTCAATTTTGTTATGTACTGAAGCTTTTATCATTTGACATGTCTATAATTCTGTCGTTTAAGGAAAGGGTTGACACAATGAAAACATTTTACATGCATTTTCCGTCGATTCTGACAAGTAGATCTAGAATCATTCTAGATCTACTTGTCAGAATCGACAGAAAATGCATGAGAAGATATTGGTCATGGAGCCATTACCGAACGAAAAAAACTAGAACTGTCGCAAAGCGGACGAATACCCCCCACTAGGGCCTTGTCACTGAAAAAGTGCTATCAGTCAAAATGTTCTTGACTTAGAGCATGGAAACGGATTTTAAACAAAGTCCAACTGTGACCTTGACCTTTGATCTTGGTGACCCCAAAACAATAGGGCACCTCCATTGGTCATGGGCAACAACTGTGTAAAGTTTCATGATCCTAGGTCAAACTGTTCTCAAGTTAGAACACGGAAACGAAATTTTGACTCCCCCCCCCCCCCTCATTAAAAACTTCAAAGTGGCATAACTCTGAAACTAATGACTGGATCAAGATGAAAATTGCAGGTGCACAACTTCATATGATAGGAAACATCCTGATAAAATTTCAGAAAAAATGGTCAAAACTGTGGGAGGAGAAGAGGACACAAGATTATGTCCACCCCCCATAAAAACTTCAAAGTGACATAACTCTGAAAATAATGACTGGATCAAGCTGAAAATTGCAGGTGCACAATTTCATATGATAGGGAACATCCTGATAAAATTTCAGAAAAATTGGTCAAAAACTGTGGGAGGAGAAGAGGACACAAGATTATGTCCACGGACGGACGGACGGACGGACAACCTGATTCCAGTATACCCCCCATAACTTTGTTGTGGGGGGTATAATTAGACAGTTCCAATTTTCAGGCCTCCTAGTGAAACCTTTTAAACCTTTAAAAACCTTTAATTTCAAAGCAAACCTTTAAAACCTTTTATCTTTTCCCATAAAACCTTTAAAAGGCCAAAATAACCTGTAATTCTCTCTTAAAACCTTTATATTTGCTCTGACTAGTTGCCGTCCAAGCTTAAAGCAAGTAATTGATTTAGTTCTGCATACTCCCTTCTTTTATGTATTCTCTTACAGGCCCGTAGGAACAGGGGGGGGGGGCGTAATTTTACTCTAAACATTTTGGGAAAATCCAAATTAGCCCCCCAAATATTAAGGACAAGGGCTTTACCCCCCCCCCCCCCCCCCCCCTATGAAATTGCTTCCTACGGGCCTGTCTTATGATGCAGATATCAGATAACACCAAATCTTACCTTAAGGTATACAACCCATCATTAAAAACGTCACTTTATAGCCATACGAAATGCATCAAATTACTCACACTTGTAAATACACTTCACATAAGTACATTCACCGTGCCCGGATTTCAAGATACTCATTCAAGATGAAAATAATTTACAGATCTTATTCTACTCTATATTCATATGCAAGGGAGGTAATTTTGATAATTTTTGTCAAATATTTACATAAGTATGCATTAATTCAAAATTCTAAACCATTCTAAATGCTTATATTTGTATTTGGAATGGAACTGTAACAAAGTTTAGGAATTACTGGCACTTTTCAAATTTCGCCTCTGGCTCTTTAGTGCTAATGATGGGTTGCATACCTTAATTTTCAAAATTTTCTTGGGGGAGGGGGGGGGGGCATACCCCCCTCATTAGACGGGTGCATGAAAATGACCTGTTATGACCGTGCATTTTCTAACAGAAATGGTCCGTATTTACTCTTTATTTTGTCATATTTTACACTAAAAGACCTTTATTTTCACACACTTGAGCCTTTATAAAAACCTTTCTTTTGGGGGGGGGGGGGGTCTGCTAGATCGAGGCCTGAATTTTAAAATATGCTGCAGACGGAAAAAATAATATTTACTCACGTAGAAAATATCTGGGTCATGATTTAAGGTAGTCTTGGTCCACCCTTAATGACATCATCTTCGCAAGCCAAGGGTGACATCTACGACGTAACGTCGTTTCTGTATTCACCCTTGGCGGATTTAGTCCGATTTTCTTGGCCTCCTGGAAAGCGTTTTCATTGGTTCCAGCGAGGTCTCGCTGGAACCATTCAGATTGTCGACTGGTACATTTGTTATGAGTAACCAAATCATGACAACGGGCGGGAAAAAGCATTGCATTTGCAACTCAAAAATGTGAAGATGGGCGATTTTTCCTAAGAAGATGTAATGACATCCACGCCGGAATAATTCTTGCGACATCGTAAACATTCGGCAGTGGCACTATCCACCGACAAATGTTTACGTCGTCGCTCGAATAGATTCATCTTCGCTAGCCAAGGTTGAACCCACCTACGTTTGTATTCACCCTTGGCGGATTTAGTCCGATTTTCTTGAAATCGCGAAACGCCGCCTAGCGGTTGTTCTGCTGGTTGTTTACGTCCATTATTGATGACGTCATTAACGCGCGTTGTCTTTCGCGTCAAACGTCATGCGGATTATGTAAAAGCAATTGGATCACCAAGGACAACTCTATCGAATCATACCTTGGATGTGTGTGTATGAAGAAATCTTGAAAAAAAAATGGATTTCTTAGCCGGAAGTGGCTACGCTTCATAAAGTAGTTTTCCACGGTCAACCAAATGCACAACCATGGCAACTTGCGGGACTTGCAGGTTGTAATCATTCTAAAAAGAGAGGACACTGGAACTGCAAACAATGTATTTCAGTATCATTGTCGCGTCATTGTTGACATTAGTCACAGACGAACGTTTTGAATGTTTGTTCTATTCTATTCTATTCATAGTCTGAAAGTAGTTCTACGAGATGCATCCAAGGTATGATTCGAGTTGTCCTTGGTGATCCAATTGATGTAAAAGTTAGCTGCTTTTTTGGTCGAATTGTCGAAAGTATAATAATTCGTCGATTAAAGTTAGGGAATTCCTGTCTACTGCAGTGTAATTCTTAGGAAAAATCGCCCATCTTCGCGTTTTTGAGTTGCAAATGCAATGCTTTTTCCCGCCCGTTGTCATGATTTGGTTACTCATAACAAATCGATGGCTCAGCGCGAAAGGGTTGTAACTTGGTTTTGCAAAATTTTACAGGAGAGACAAAAAACTGATTATTTTTTAGATTTATTAGTTTTATTAGCTTAAAATGGAGTGATATGATCATGAACTATTAATGAATAATAATACATGAGTAAATTTGAAAAAAAGAGTCTTTGAAAGAATATTTTGATAAAAGCTTGAGTTACAACCGTATTCCCTCCCAAAATTGATTTTCAGTTGAAAAAATTTCAGCGTGAAACAGTTGTAACTAAAGTTACAACTGTTTCGCGCTAATTAATTGTTCTAACTTTAAATGAAAAAAATTCTTTAGACAATGTAAATTTGATTATGCTGCAGATAATAGTTTTCTAAGAAAAAACTGTAATATTTTCACATTCTTGGAGACTAAAATCATCATAATTTACACTTTATCAACAGTATAACGTATCACTTTTTAAAGAATGGTTGACAAAAAAAATATTCCTTTTTGACATGACTGAAATACTATGGTCAGCAAAGTCTGATCAAAGCCAACACTCATCAATTATTGTTGTTTTAACATTCTTTTCTTGTAAAATCCCTGATTTTCAGCTTGACTGTTCGTAGAATAGGGAGCTATTATGGTCACCTGAGCATTGGAGATGGCGTGAGCAAAACGCTTTTGTTAAAGGCAGAATAACACTTAACATCTTGCAAATTTTCCGAGAACTTTGTACAAAAAATAAATATATATTATTAAAATATGGTCTTTAAATTGCATATATGTCAAATCTTAGCTTTCTACCTTGTGTATTGGCTTAGATGTCGACGGATTTAAAGGGCGACGGTAACAGATGGTCTAATTGCAAAAAATGAAATTTTTTGAAAAAATATGCAAAACTTTTGTGTTGACCACCTCGGGATGGTTAATAATATGCGATTCAGACAGAGAATGAGCCGAAATTACAAGACAGATAGCTGAATTTAGGGAGAATCCAAGCCTAAATTCAACCCCATCACTGATGGGGTTAGAATTATTTTCAAATTGTTGCGCATGCGCATACAGCGCGGACCATGATTCAAACGAGATTCATACTTAAATTTCAATATGACGTCATCATGTATGTTGTGACGTCATTTAAGAAAGTCGCATGTCCTACTGTTTTGACCTACTTTCGACATCGCTTCATGAGTTTGGTATCAAATTGCGAAAAAATGAGTCGTTGCTTCAATAGTTTCTCGTACTCATTTAATCAGGTCATATAAAGCTTAAAAAGTGTACATTTCGTTTGTATTTGACAAATTTTGGGTCCAAATCTGGGAAATAGTAGCTTTAAAACCCCATGATTTTTTGTCCCGGGGATAATATTTACAATAACGGAACATATGGGGTTTTACATCCTTCCACATCCTAGCCAATACACAAGATAGAAAGCTAAGATTTGGCATAGATGCAATTTAAAGGCCATATTTTCATAATACATATTTATTTTGTACGAAGTTCTCAGAAAATTTGAATGATTTTAAGTGCCATTCCCCCTTTAAGGTTTTATATACATGCAACTTTTCATATCACTGTTTCTACCAATGCTATTGCTTTGATACTTTGCACATGCTTCTGTGAACATAATATCATCATCTAGACAAAGATTCATTACTCTTAAAATTAACTTAGTGGAATATTTAACCTTTTAGACTAAGAAATTTTTGGTCAAGTTTTATGTAGAACTGTCACATGATTGATATTTTTTTTCTGTTTGAGCTACTGCTTTCAAACTTTGCACATGCTGCTTTGACCATGATACCATCTTCTGGACAAAGATCCATTATTCTGGCCATTAATTTTGTGGAATTTTAATCTTTTTGGACATAGAATTTTTCCACTTCCCAGCACTTGATAGTCGCGCTTTGCTGTCCTCAGACAATCTGTTCTTGTTATGTCTCTTGTGATTTTATTCTTAAGGGAAAAAATAAAAGAAATTCTTTTTTATCATATTCTTCTTAATATTTCTCAATCTTAGGAAGCCAAATGCCATTCAAATCTATCAACCATCACAAGCCCAAAGGTTATGCTGTGTGGTAAATGGTAAAATAATATTTCCTGGAATAAATGGGTGATAATTTCTGAAGTTATAACTTTAAGATCTATGTCAAAATGATATTTTTTTTTCTTGAGTGTTTAGTTCATTGGCACAAATCAACTTCTTGTATAAGTATTTTTCAAATGTTTCACAAGTTCATTAAAAATAATGATTAAAATGTTCAACATTAGCAACTTAAACAGAAACAAACAATTGAACAAAACAAATTTTAGTCATATTTGAAAGAGATAAATTCACCAATGTCCCACAAAATTGGGGGATTACTTGCACAAGTGACTTTTATCTAAACTGATGACATTGTTACAAGGAGATGGCTTTGATGACAAACATAATCTCATGATGAAAAAAACCTTGTTGTTACTAAAGAACAATTTCATTTTCAACTGTCTTCAGTAAATGGAATTCCAAGCTATCAAATTTAGATAAATCTTGAATAAACACACACAACTGCATTTTTGCATGTGATCTTACTTAATTTACCATATTTATAAGTATTTTATTGAGAGCTTATTTGTGAGAATTATAACATGCATTATTGTTGAGTCAAACTGATTGTCATACAGATTTGACTATCAAAAATATTGGACATCATTACCTGTCCAGATGAAGGATTTGGAAATGACCAAAATATTACCTAACAAAGGTCAATTTTGCTTCTTTTTTATTCTTAACTAAAAAAGCATTTTCCATGGTTGGCATAGATCAGACTCATGAGTAATTGCTAGCATTGTACAAGACGATAGAGGTTCTATCAGCCTGAATGAAAAGAAAGCTGCAATAGGACAGATATTGTTTGGGTTTTTAAGTTTGTCTGGAAGGCATCTAGTAGAACTAATATGAAAATAATTATCTTTTCCTAAAGATCACTTTGTTAAAGTCTAAAAAAACTTAATGGTGCAATTTCTCAGAGAATCCCTTTAACTCAGCTCACCATATGACAAAAAGAAGCCAAGGAAAGCATGATAATATTCACAGGAGAGAGGACTATGTGGGTTTTGTCATGTCGATAGATCCAACAGTGATATCAAAACGACATACCAACTATAAGTCTAAGGAAGGTGTGCCCCTGGAAGACCATAAGCATCATGGAAAGAACTAGTTTGAAGAGATGCAAGAGAATGGTGATTGTCAATTCCCAACATCCATGACAGGAAGAGATGGAGTGAAATCTGCCAGACATGTAGCCAGCCAGGCACCATCCCGAGGTCCCATTGACTTCGAAACAATCCCACTTGCATGTAAATCAATAGTGATGATGATGGTGATGATGATAATGAAGCAAGACACAATAAGCAGAATAAGTATGCAAAGAATCAAAAGATCCTGAAATGCATGATGAATATACAGAAGTCTTTCTTTGATTAGTCTGTGACCAAAGACTTCTATAATACTGCAACAAAGCTAAATCTGACCAAAGCTGGACAGTTTGCAGTATGATTGTCCACTAATTTTATGATTATCTATCCCAAGCTAGTCAGACATGTAATTTGAAGGAAGTTTTTTGATATGAAAAATCAAAACCAGTAGTTATCAAACAAGAGGGCCAAGATGGCCCTGTATCGCTCACCTTAGAGATCATGAAGATAATAACTTTTGTCTCATCTCACACTCACAACTTTCATTACAGAAAATAATTTAAACAATGCTGGTAGTAGAGAGTTATACCACCATGGGAACTGCAAAATTTACCTTAAGGATCTCAGTGACAAACAGAATTGGAGAAAATTGTATCATTATGAGGGAATTCTACCGACAAATTTTCAAAGCCCTAGGCCACACTGCTCAGGAGAAAAAAATTGTACAAGGTTTCCTTCTTTGTCTCTATATGAAATTCGATACCCACAACATTGGGCCAATTTTCCTTGTATCACAATAATTTAAGGTATTTTGGTAGAGGGCCTTGAGATGATTCTACACACAAAATTTCAAAGTTCTAAGCCAAACTGTTCTGTAGGAGAAGATTGTACAAGACTTACTTTTTTGTCCCTATATGAAATTTAAAATACCCACAACAAAGGGCCAATTTTCATTTTATCAATAATTAGATGCATTTGGTAGGGGGCCTTGATACGATTCTACAAACAAAATTTCAAAGCTCTAAGCCAAATGATTCAGGGGTAGAAGATTGTACAAGATATCCTTCTTTATCTCTAAATGAAATTTGATACCCACAACATAGGGCCAATTTTAGATGATTCTACACAAAAAATTTCAAAACTCTATGCCAAACGGTTCAGGTGAAAAAGATTGTATAAAATTTCCTTCTTTGTCTCTATATGAAATTTGATACTGACAACATAGGGTCAATTTTCCTTGTATCATAATAATTAGAAGCGTTTTGGTAGAGGGCCTTAAGACAACTCTACACACAAAATTCCAAACGGTTCAGGGGAAAAAGATTGTACAAAATTTCCTTCTTTGTCTCTATATGAAATCAGATACCCACATCATAGGGCCAATTTTACTTGTATCACAATAATTTGAAGTAATTTGGTAGAGGGCCTTGAGATGATTCTACAAACAAAATTTCAAAGCTCTAGGCCAAACGGTTCAGGAAAAATATTGCACTATAACTTTTGACACTGGTCATTATGTATTTATCATTCATTCTTTACTTCTGCTAGATTTATTTACATTAAAACCTCAATTATTTTCTGGAATTGTTCAATAATCTTCAAAAGGCAAGTTAATTCTTTCAAACATCAATGATGGATACACTAAAATAATTTCCAGATCTTGGAAATATTGATTTTGTATGATTAAGTGATTTGAAGGTTCAGCGTGAAAGGGTTGTAACTTGAGTTACAACCCTTTCACGCTAATGTCCATTTACATTTTGAGTTACAACCTTAGGACAAATATTCAAATAAAACAACTTCTAGAAATATTTAAGGCTTGCCCTTTTAACACATCATATATCAGTAACTAATGATTCATTTTATGCAAAAAAGTGGATTTTGAAAAAAATCATAGTTACAACCGTTTCGCGCCGAGCCATCGAAATGTGTCAGTCGACAATCTGATTGGTTCCAGCGAGACCTCGCTGGAACCAATGAAAACGCTTTCCAGGAGACCAAGAAAATCGGACTAAATCCGCCAAGGGTGAATACAGAAACGACGTTACGTCGGAGATGTCACCCTTGGCTTGCGAAGATGGAATAGATTCGGATACGTAACGAAAGTTAACGATGTTGCTTGAAAAATACCGACGTTGTGTGAATCTCATTAGTGGTGGACTACCTTTAGCGAGTCAGGATTGTAAATATCTACGGAGTTACTTTCACGGTCCTAGTGTCATCAGCATTGTCTGCGTCAGTTACGTAGACTAAAAATTTGCTCGGACCATATCTTATGAGCAGGATTTTGACCACAGGGAATCGAATCGTACCTTTCTATGCCTATTTAGACTGATTTCTGACCAAAATCAGTCTAAATAGGCCTAGAAAGGTATGATTTTATTCCCTGTGATTTTGACCCTGCGGTGTTAAGCCCAATAATTTTGATAACCTTTTTTGACAAGCTTCCTTTAACCCATTCCGGCATGATGACGCCTTTTGATGTCCCACAATATAAAAGCTTCAGAAATCATTGTGGAAAATGAAGAATTTGCTTGTGACAACCAAATTTTCGCAATGTTTTCTAGAGACAAAAAAAATGTAAAATTTATTCGTTTGAAATTTTCGTCTGCAACATCTTTGGAATTGGACGAGTCCAAATTTGTAATCGGGTAGTAATGGTTTAACCCATTACCACACAATGACTCTTTTTTAAACACCCCACAAGATGATGGCTTTGGTAAACATTGTGGAAAATGAAGAAATTGCTTGTGACAAGCAATTTCTTTTTTTTCTACAATATTTTCTTCCCTAAAAGACCATAACATGTATAATTTAATATATTTGAAATTGTCGCCAGCAACAACTTTGAATTTGGACAAATGAAAAGATTACGTTGTTTTGGAATGGCTTAAGGGGATTTCACAATAAACTTGACTTATATTGTTTGGAAATAGTCTGTTTCATTTTAAAAATCAAGTTACCGGTATTGCGTGAAGGCTTACTTGGCGTCTGATGTCATAGACTCTAGTTGTATACACGTGGATGCATTAAGGGCACTGACATCTTGAAAGTAGTTCGATGTAAATATACCCCAAATGCTCAAACTAGATAGATATTGTTAAACCGAAGTGACCGTGCGCTGTGAATATTTATATACAAACGTTATCGTCTGCAATGTTGATAATAATGAGCGCAAGGTTACTTCGGTTAAACAATACGTATGGTTTTAGCGCCGTGCTAGAAATTTGGATTGTATCAACAACACAAGTTGTGGCAACCTCCACACAGCGACAATTCCGTACATTATCACTGCAGGCATATAAATCACGTGACCGTGGTGAATATCACGTGATATCGTAAATATGACGGAAACTTTTTTATATATCTGAAATCATTTTTTAAATCCAATTTTATTTTTTATTTGGATTCATATCTGAAACCTCATATTCTTAAAACATTACTAAAAATGAGTCTACTTTTTTAAATAAAAATCTAAATAGAAAAAGTTCAATAGCATATTTCGGCTGTGCTAAAAATAGAACTGTTATCTCTGCTAGCGATCTGGCAGTTCTACGAGTGCCCGGAAGTCATACATTCACAGCCTGTGTGTTACAAAACACTAGTAAACAACTACGGCGATAACGATTAAAAAACAGTTAATTATGACAGAAATTAATTTTAAACCAAAATCAGAGGGAGTTAAACTCTGTTGTTATGGTACTTGTAACAGTTATACCAGGTTTCGGCACCGAGATGGCATGAAATACACGTGTCTTTTTCATTCCTTTTCCAAAGCCTATAACAAAACGGGAAATGTGTGAGCATTGGATAAAGGCTTTTGGAAGGCCTGGGGACGACCCCAACATCAACAAAATCAAAATATGCACTTACATATGCAGCAAACATTTTATTGGGGGAAAGGTAGGCCTACCTACTGCAAGATCCCATTTCAGCTCTACTGCATACAGATGAACAGGTTAGTTCTCTGGGGACATTAAACCATTAACAGACAAAACCTGATTTTACCAATAATGAAAAGATATCGGAGAAAAGAAAATACTTTCCTTTTCCCTCATCAGATTCTGTCATTTTGAATCTGAATTTCAAGTTTTAATTATCAATAATTTTTCGTCTGCTATGGGAATTCGGTTTGTACAGCGATTATGAGATGGAGGAAAGGGTTTCCATTATGTGCCAGAGAATTGATGGTTTATCTAACAATTAAATTTAAACCTTTTCCAAACAAAACAGAATATTAGACTGACCCATTATCAAAGGAATTTTGTTGATAGATTATGAATGACACTAACTACAACTGTCCGAAGTTAAACAATTTTACAAAGGGATTGAGTGTAGACCATTTTGTTTGTATGAGGGCGGGTCACGTGACTAAGCACTGAGTTTTTGTGACGTAGGCGCTGAAATATGCTATTACCTAAAATCCTGGTAACTCAAGCTGTGCCTGCAGAGATCTCCTCCAATCCCAGTTCAGGGGAGATAACTGCGAAGGAGATTGAAGTTTGGGATCTTTTTATCAGCGGCGCTTTCTATTTCTACTGGCCCCCCAAAAAGATAGGCGCGATCTTGAAAAGACTTATACCGAAATTTCCCAGACTGAGCCACATTGGATTTGTCGAAAACAGATTTCCACTTTGTACAAAATAAAGACACAACAACAAATAAACGTGAAAGTCTACAAGCGGAAAAAAGCTGTTACATTTTGACTGTAGGCGTACTCCTCTGCCTAAATTATCAAGTTATCTTTTTATCAAGGTCACGTTGGGTCATCGGCATACAGTAATCTATCCTAACTATCAGCCAGTGTTAAAGTAGACGTACACGGACATTTCAACCTCTTTGTGACATGTAACACCGTGCAAAGAAGATAAAAACAAAACGTGTGTTTATTGGATAAGAATTTCAGAGACATGAGATGTACAATCGGGTTCTGCATTTCGGTGGTGCTTCTTATAACATTAACCAGCGTTACCGGCCTGGATTCGTTCACGGCCGCGGTGTATGAACACAATGTCACATACCAACAAAATAGGACCGTTATATCTAAAGAAGATGCTATAATACACGTGTTACATACTATGGAATCATATGAAGCACAAACTGAACAAGCAGTGAAACAGGTATCTCCTTTAACCCTTTCCCAAACAGCAAAATTTTAGGGTGATGGCAAAATGAAAGTTATTGAAGATAGAATTTGTATAAAAGATGACATAGAAAATGTTGAGATAAAAGGAGAAACTGCTTTTTTCCCAAGCCTTTTCTATTAGGTGCGTCAAAAGCAGGTCTTGTTTGGGAATGGGTTTACTCTTCACTTTTATTATGGTTATCCATCCCTAATGAGGTTCACACATGACGTCGAAATTATTCGGACGACGGCGTAAACATTCGGTTTAATACACAGTGGTCAGCGCCCTTAAATCATATAACGAAAAATCCTCATCGCCAATCAAGACATCGCAAGACTTCACACGCGCAAACACACCCATAAGAAGATCATATAGAAACAAAAGTGAAACGCCAGTGCCGGGATCGGTAAATGGGTCGTATATTAAAATAGACCGACAATCTAAACCGTCCAAAAATACACTTAATACAAGCAAAGAAGTACCACCAGAAAACGACAAAAATATCAGAATAATGCAAAATATGGAGTCCGTCCTGCAGAATATTCTTTTTTAACTTCACCACATGAAAGAAAACAATGCAGACTTTAAAAGGGAAATGAACACAGAGGTACGAAAGTTGCACGTGAAACACGAAAGCATAGAAAAATCAATTAAGCACTTATCATGTGACATAACATCGGGTTTAAACAAGTGCTTTGATAAAATTGACAGGATGTGACACACGATTGAGCGTGAGAATACAGTAGAGCCTTGTGAAATCAAGCAAGAGATACAAATATTTCAGGATAAAGTCGTGAAGAGAATTCAGGGAATTACGAACACAATTCAAACTGTTGAAACCGCAGTCGTTACCTTGAAAGACAATGTCAGATCAACGCATGAGGACAATTCACTAACATTACAAAATTCTGAAATCAGACAAGCAGAGATACAAGAGACTGTACAAGAGACTCACAAAACTATAAACGAAACAAAGGAGAAGGTCATTGAGATAGAAAAATCACTATCTAGTCTAGCAAACCAAGAACAATTCATAAAACCGACAAAGACCACAAAGAACACAGTCGAGCTGGAGATACAAGAGGAGGGTACACTAGTATCTCCCAACAGATTTGAGAAATTATCCCAAAGTGATCCTGAAATTGAAGTTAGAGTGAAACATGGAGTAAGAAAGGATAAAAAAATGTACAGATGAGGTGACTAAGAAAAGTCAAGAAATAATCCAAAGGAGTGAAACCCAATATGGCAGCACACAAAGTCCAAAGATTGACCAAACTGGAATGACCCAAAACGACCAAAAGAACGTGAATTTAGAAAAAACAGAATTACGTATCTACCACTCACAGAAAAGATAAAGTGTATGTAATTGGTGATTCAATAGCAGGTCAAATCAATCCGGCAAAACTTGGGAAATCGACAAATACATTTATCAAATATCTAAGAGCGTCTAAAATAGAGGATATAGAAAAAATAAGTCACCAAGTAAATGATGCCCGACTCGTTATAATTCACTGTGGCATTAACAACATGAGAGACAAACAACTTTGTCAAGAAAATGTATCAAATCTAGTGTCAGCTTTGGAGAAACTAACAGAAATTCAACCACATTGTAAGATTGTTGTCTCAAAACTAATACCAACTGGAGACTGCAAAATTAAAATCGACAGCAATGTGCATAATGCCAATCTAGAAAAAAGGTTGGCGGAGGAAAATTATTCTAAAGCAGGGGTGGTTGATCACGGAAATTTAGCGGACCAAGGGGAACCAATTCCGAGATTCTACAGGCGTGATTTACTTCATCTTTCGCCTGATGGAGTACATATCTTTGCAGAAAACTTGAGGGAAATCATCATGAAGGAAATCGGGAAAGGGCAAAGTCAAACTGACCGCTGGAGCGAGATCTCAAGTCATCCAAGAAATGAGGGACAGTATCGATATAAGAGGGGCCGTGACCAGAATAGAGATCGACACTGGTATGGTGATCGCCGCTACAAAAACCCGCAACGGAACAGTACCAATCGAGATAACCACACAGGGCGAGGTTCACAAGATAACTCCTACAGATACATAAATAATGAACGATACAGGAAATATGACAACTACTCAAATAAATATCGCCGAAATAGTGACAATCATCTATCATCTAGAGATAGATCTACATCGTATAAAGGACGAAATAGAGGATGGTATTAGATGTAGATATACCACTTAACATAGGTTGTTATGGATATACTTTAAGATGTGTATGTGCTTAGATTTCGATGCATTACTGAATTTGTTTAACTTCAGATAGTTCATTTTCAAATTACTCTTCTTCCTTCTATGTCATTAATTGAAAAATGTCTTTTAACAATTGCAAAACTTACCTGTCATTTAGCTGCTGGAATATTTAAATGGTTTGGAGGGTTATATTGATGGTATAAAAACAAATAAGTTGCGTGATCAAGAAGTAATTAATTCTCTCATTAAGTCAGATTTTATAGGGCTAGTTGAAACACATGCTGATTTGAGCACTGACATTTCTTTACCAGGGTACTATGTATTTAGGAAAGATAGACCAAAAAATAAAAAGGCTTGGAAATCATCAGGAGGTGTAGCAGTTTTGGTGAAAGAATCTCTAAGAAAAGCGTGTAAATTTGATACACTTTCCGATAGTGATGTTATTTGGGTTCGCGTGTTAAAAGAAGCCACTAAACTGAATAATGACTTATATCTGGCATTTGTATATGTTCCACCTCGTAATTCATCATATGGAAAAGTTTATAGTAAGGAAATTTTACAGAAAATTGAAAAGCAAATTGAACACTTTTCATGCAAGGGCAAAATTATCATTTGTGGGGATTTTAATGCAAGAGTTGGCATGGATACAGGCTTTGTAGAAGATGATGAAAGTGATTATATTCCTATGCCTAATGTTGAAACTAACGAATTGATCTTACCCCGTGTATCATGTGATAACATGCCAGTTAACCAGCATGGAAAATGGCTTTTAGATGTATGTATAGATAATCAAATGTATATTCTTAATGGTCGAACACTTGGAGATTTTAATGGCAAATTTACCTGTCATAACTGTAAGGGAAGCAGTGTTGTTGATTATTTTGTCACAAGCAAATCTCTTTCAAATAATGTATTAAGCCTTAATGTTAATGATCTTAGTCTTTTCTCTGACCACTGTGTATTAAACCTAAAAATAGAACTAGAAACTGATATGTACAGTACTTCTAATACAGACACTTTGCATGATAAAGAGTCCAATTCAATTTCTAAAGATTTACCAGATGTATTCTTATGGTCTGAAAAAGATAAAATTACATACCAATCAGCCTTAAACTGCAGCGAAGTAAAAGACCAGATTAAAGAAATTGGTGTACAACTAAGATCGGAAAATGTAGAAATACACTTCATAGTAGATCAAATTTCTGAAATCATGATTAAAGCTGGAAATAAAACTTTGAAAAGAAAGTCATTTAAATTAAAAAAGAAAAATATACGTAAAGTTAAGAAGCGCTGGTATGACAGAGAATGTTCAGTACTTTTAAGAGAAGTAAAATATGCGAAGAATGCCTTTAATAGAAATATATCAGATAACTCATTGCGTGCAAAATATTACATGTATACAAAATATAAAGAATACAAGAAATTGGTTAAATATAAAAAGAGAAAATATAAGCAGAATTTGACAGACATGCTCGGTAATTTAATGGAAAACGACCCACATAGTGCTTGGAAAATTGTTCATGAACTAAAAAATGACTCCATGCCTCAGGATAAAGCGGAAAAAATAAATAGATCACAATGGTATGTCCATTTTAGTAATATTTTAAATAGGGACAAAAAAGAAATAGATAATGAAAGGAAGCGCGAAATAAATGAAAAACTACGACAATGTGAAGAATCAAATCCTAGCGTTGGAGATTTAGATTACGAAATATCCGAAAAAGAATTTTTTGATTCATGTAAGAAACTAAAAAATAATAAAAGTAGTGGAATAGATATGGTAAAAAATGAAATGATCAAAGCTGCCCTACCTTTCATGAAAGATACTTTTTTAAATCTTTTCAACAAACTGCTTTGAACAGGCGATTTTCCTGTATCCTAGACTGAAGGTATAATTGTTACCATTCACAAACAAGGTAATTAATATATCAGACAGGGTTGGCAATGGACCGGTCAAAATGAGTATTGACCGGGCCGGCGGTCAATACTGGTTTTAACCGGTCAATACTGGTCAATAGTGGTCAATACTGGTCGATTGGTGGTCGATTGGTCAGTTTGAATGGTTGGTTGGAAAATGCTCATATATAATAACCCTACTTAATAGACCCTACTTAATTTCTATATAAGAATATCACTACAAATGAGTTTCTGACTTTCTGTTGTTAAAACTTATAAAAAATAAAGCAGCAAAACCAAAATGTAAATGGCTATTTGAAGAGGTTGGATTCAAGAATCTGTAAAATTTTCAATAATTCTCATCAATTTCAGTTCAGATAGATCTAGTTCACTGTACATAGACATGTAAAGTGGGAAAGGGAAATATGATAAGAAAGAGTTTAAAAGTGTTAGCCACATCAAAGAGGATGACCTAATCTTTAATTGCATTTTGACAAACAATTAAGAATAGCCAATCAAAACTGTCAAATTACTGGACCTGTCACTCAGACTTGTGGAAGGTGTGTCCAGCTTGTATGAGGTTGACCAATGAGAGGGGCTGAAATATATGGGTTGTGAAACTGACACCTTTGTTTATTCAGATGTGTGAAAGTGTGATCATTCTGCTATCTGTTATTGATAATTTGACTGGACTTAACTGGCCAGTGGTCATTAACTGGATATTTAATTGAAGTGTCAAAACAACAGTTGTGTCAAAATGAAGCCAAAAGACCCTGTCTGGAACTGTTATAGTGTACTTAGTAATGACAAAAGCCACCTGTTGAGTACCTTTGGCATGGTCGAAACTGTCAATTTTTTAATTTCAAGAAGATGAATAATAAATCCAAAACAAAAAGGATATCTAACCATTAAAGTTTTTCAATTGACCATCAGAATTTTTCAATTGACCATCAAAATTTTTCAATTGACCATTGAAATTTTTCAATTGACCACCAATCGACCACCAATCGACCACTTGGAGTATTGACCGGGGTGGTTTTAACCGGTTAAAACCGCCTGGTTAAAACCGGGTGACCGGTCGATTGCCAACCCTGATATCAGATCCTAACAACTATAGAGGCATTACCTTGAATAGTTGCCTTGGAAAGCTATTCTGTCATGTTTTGAATAGCAGACTTATAAACCATTTGGAAAACAGGCATGTTTTTAACAGGGCACAGGCTGGATTTCGAAAGAATTTCCGAACATCTGACAAGATATTTGTTCTAAAAACGATTGTAGATAAATATACTCAAACTAGCGGAAGAAACGATAAATTGTTTGCCTGCTTTATTGATCTTAAAAAATCTTTCGACACCGTTTGGCATGACGGCTTGCTATTGAAACTACAACAATCGGGTATAAATGGAAAAATATACCAGGTTATAAGATCAATGTATCAATTTTCAGTATCAAGGGTTAGATGTAAAAACCTTTTAACAGATCCTATAAATATTACACAAGGAGTACACCAGGGGAATGTTTTAAGTCCATTGCTATTTAATCTTTTTATTAACGATATTGGGGATAATTTGTGTGATAATGATGCGCCTGTTTTAGATAACTATAAAGTGAGCCATCTTTTATATATGCAGATGATTTAGTTTTACTAGCAAGGTCTGAAACAAGTCTTCAAAATAACATTGACAGTGTTCAAAAGTTTTGTACTCGATGGGGTTTAGTTATCAATACAGACAAATCGAAAGTTATGATATTCTCAAAGACAGGGAGAATCTCGAGAAACCCTTATCCCTTTCAAATCGATGGACAAAAGCTTGATTTTGTTAATGAATACAAATATCTTGGCATAATTTTTTCAAGCAATGGGAAACTATCAATTGCTGAAAAACATTTAAGTTTAAGTGCTAACAAGGCATTGTTTTCTATCAAACAAGGTATTTTTGATAAGAATATAGACCCTTCAGTGATGTTACATCTTTTTGATGTGCTCGTAAAACCTATTGCATTATATGGTAGCGAAATTTGGGCGCCTTACAAAGCATGTTACAGTGACAAACCATTAGAAGAATTGTTTGAATCGTCGCTTAAAAGTAATTCCGAGTTTTCAAAGATCCATATTAAGTTTTGTAAATATGTTCTCGGAGTTCATTCTAAAGCTTCAAATTTAGCGATTCTTAGTGAACTAGGACAATTTCCTATCTTGTTAACTGCTTTAACAAATTGTGTAAATTATTGGATACATATTATCAATTCTGACAACGAATCCATTTTGTCAAAAGCCTACACAGAACAATTAAATGCTTCAGGCGTAAAAGCTCGTTGGGTGAAATTTGTAAGAAATATTTTAGATGACCTAGGATTTTCTCATGTTTGGAAAAACCAGGGAACATTTAATCGCCTGTCTTTAATCCATTCAATAAAATCTAAAATTAAAGAAAGATTTGTTACTTTCTGGGGGAATCGAATTTCATCTCATGACAAGATGAACAAATTAGAAACATACAGCTTACTGAAGGAGAATTTCGAAATTGAATATTACATTAAGAACATATTAGATAAAAATATCAGAAAGTCAATTTGTTCTCTAAGAGTTAGTGCACATAGATTACGCATAGAACGTGGAAGATATTTAGGCGAAAAAAGAGAAGAAAGAATATGTACCTCGTGCAACTTAATTGATAATGAAGTACATTTTTTAATGTCTTGTAAAAAATATGAATCCAGAAGAACCTTATTATTTGATGTAATCAACAACAGTAATATAAAATGTGATGCCAAAATGAACCCAGTCGGTGCCTTTATAAGAATAATGACATGTAAAGATAAAAAGGTTTTATCGGCTGTAGGAAGCTTCATTAACGAATGTAATATTATATAATTCCATGATATTTATATATGCTCAATTGCACTCCAAACCATATGTTCCAACATGTCATTCATCGATTGATAAATTATATTATGCATGTGTTTGTGTGTTTGTGCGTGGATTCTGTATGTCTTTGTGTGTGTTATAATTTGTCTGTTTATGTGTTTTGTTTTCAATTTTTCTGTAAATGCCTATAACCCAAAATGGGTATATTTGAGCAATTAAAATATATTCTATTCTATTCTATTCTATTCTATTCTATTCTTCACCGCCGAATGTTCACGACGTCACCCGAATAGGTCCGGACACGTAACGAATGTTGAAACGACGTCTAACGAAAAATTCCGATGTCACGTTAACATAATTAGGGATGGACTACCTTAAGCACTTTTAGATAAAGTTTAAGGATTACAACCAATCATCAACGTATACAACCCATCATTAGCACCAAAGAGCTAGAGGCGAAATTTGAAAAGTGCCAGTAATTCCTAAACTGTGTTATATTACCATTCCAAATACAATATAAGCATTTTGAACGGTTTAGAATTTTGAATTAATGCATAATTATGGAAATATTTGACAAAAATGTTATAAATTACCTCCCTTGCATATGAATAAAGAGTAATAAGATATTTGTGAATTATTTTATTCTTGAAGCATAATCTTGAAATCCGGCACGGTGAATCAGCTTACTTGAAGTGTATTTACAAGTGTATGTAATTTTATGCATGTCCCATGGCTACAAAGTGGTGTTTTTAATGATGGATCATATAGCTTAAGGTAGAATAATTCTAATGCATATTTACTATTGTCGTACATTTTCGACAAATGTCGACAGTTTCCGTTTCTATTTTAAGCAACAATATTGCTAAATATTACTTCCCTTTGTAAATAAAATTCCCCGAATGCACCCCGAATATCTTTTTCTGGTATGATTCTCCGTTTAACATGGATTTTTCAGAGACATTTTTCGTGTAATTTTATATGATTTTGATTGATATCATCAGTTTGTAAGTGCTTAGAAACTTTGATATTAAGGTAAGAAGGGCCTAATTAGCACAAAAGAGCCTGCGGCAAAATTTGAAAAGTGCCAGTAATTCCTAAACTGTGTTACATTTCCATTCCAAATACAAACATAAGCATTTTGTACGGTTTAGAATTTTGAATTAATGCATATCTATGGAAATATTTGACAAAAATGTTCAAAATTACCTCCCTTGCATATGAATATAGAGTAAAATGATATTTGTAAATTATTTTCTTCTTGAGGCATAATCTTGAAATCCGGCACGGTGAATCAACTTATGTGAAGTGTATTTACAAGTGTGTGCAATTTGATACATTTCGTATGGCTAGAAAGTGGTGTTTTTCATTAGGCACTTTATACCTTAATGAAACTGCCTATTTAGGAAACTAATTGAAGTATGTATAATACTCGTTTCTTCCCTTGATACTGGTTGGCTCAAAATAACGAGAAACCCTACAGTAGAAGACACATACATATATTGTAATGAAATATATGATGTGTTTATCGAACGCCTATTGTTTGAGAACGAAGCGTGGATCAGATTATAATTGATCAGACTTTCGCACTCGATTTTCATCACTTCTTCGCCGGCGATCCTTATTTAAATGTGCAAATTCGTTGTCAATAAATTGTAACGTGGTTTGATCCGTGATTTGATCCTTTCTTTTAGATTCTTTTTCCATTTAAGTCCTTAGATTCAATATGCAATCTAGAAGAAGTGGTATAAGGAAGCTGTAATAAACTATAAAAAAGATTAAGTACAATTTTGTCTTTAGGATTTGCATTACTTTTTACAAATAGCGATGTTCAATTGGTTACTAGGTAAAGGGTTAAAATGGTGAAAGTCATACGAAATCACAGCTGATATGTTATCATTTGCCAACTTCTGAAAGTCTTATACAACGTTTGGGTTTTAGTTATAAGCATATAATTAGATATGGGCTACGGTACCCTTCATTTGGGGCATTGACTTCTTTTGGGAAAAAAATAGTGCGTTCGAAAGCATGAGGGTACTAAGAATTACCTTTATATATACTGAGAGGCAAAAGAAAGTATACACTTTTTGTTTGTCAATATCTCGCTTATTTTCCATAATATCGACTAAATTTTTTGTACATTTCATTTCTACCCATAGACCAATAATACAGTGTTATTACATTTCAGCTAAAATTGCTTGCTTACCCATACTGTTGTCACATGCCGATTTTGCAAACTTTGCACGTGCGACTTAGTGGATCATCAAATATTGCTGTTAATCCGTTTTTAATTTCTTCATTCTTTATCACAACAAATCACAACGTTAAATTTTCTCTAACATTAAAACGCAATTCTCACTGGCTGGTTGAATTTGATCAATATGTCTCTTTTTTGCAATAAGACCCATTTTTCTATGACGCAGCATGATGCGAAAGAAACATGACACTCTATACACTTAGTCAGGTAGCTAGGAACATTCTGCGCAATTTTCATCAAAATCCGACAACAAATTAAGAAGAAGTTATGTCAGATAACTTGTTTGTATCAAGCCCCCTTTTGCCGTGACGCAACGTAATATGGAAAAGCACTAACAATGTACGCAGGTTTCTAGGTGAGTAGGCACATTCTGTGAAAATTTTATCCAAATCCGTCCATAAATGTAAGGGTTGTGTTAACGTGAATGCTTGCATTAATTCATTGATTTAAGTCCCTTTTTCGATGACGCTGTTTGATATGAAACACATTTGCAACGGAAAAAGGACAGATAGACCGATAGGCGGACAAGGTTACATCAATAAACGACCACCTTCGGCGAGGTTTAAAAATCGTTCATAATCTATTAATAAATCGTTTTCTCAGAAAACGTGGGAGAACCAGGGTGTATACTTATTTTTGCCTCTCAGTATATTTTCAATTTTTGACGGATAAATTGTACATATGTGGATTTTATCGTGTTCCTACACATATAAGAATAATTTTGATATCGGTTTTAGAGAGTGCGCGAACTTATTTCTGGCACTGTCAAAATTTGTTTCAGAGGCATAAATTTCAAACTAGGAAATAAAAAGGCTTTATTTCTAAATGAGCACGCAGTAATTTAACAAAATATCTCTCGTATGCGCACAAAGGTCATATCATTTCACATCAGACGATGGGTAAACATGTTTTTGATAATAAAAACCAAAATCTAGACACATTTAATGTGTTTATGTCCAAAATTCAGATACTTTTTTGCTTTGAGTGGTGGCCGCCATATTGGAATTTTGCAAGTTGGGGGTGCGATAAGGGAAAATCCAACTTCTAGTAAACCTCTGGACGAATTTCTGTTATATTGCACATATAGATGTCTAATATAATGTACTATCAGGCAGAAGTGTTTGTCACCCCAATTTCTAAAGTTGCCATTAGGCGTATTCTACCTTAAATACCAAATACTTCGTGCATCTTCGGGAGTCATACGTGACTTACTGAGATGGACGAGTGATACCCTAGGCAATTTTCGGGCGTCATTCATGGCAACAGAAATTGGCGAGGGAAATCCTCGTCAAATTTCGTTGCTACGGATAACGCCGAAGATGCACGAAGTCTTTTGTAGTTAATGATGGGTTGTGTCACTTGTAATCCCTAAATCGCTTTCAGTACACTCAATATATAATAGAAGTATACTTTTATGTATTCCATCCGTCATTAGATACACTGGTGGTGAACTCGGCCAAAGCGAGGGACGTTTTTCATTACAACAAGGTACAGATATTTTGCGTTTAAATGTGAGTTTAAAGATCTGATTGGATAGTTTTTCCAATAACAATGAATTTGTATTAAAAATAGACCGGGTTTACCGATATGTATTGACAAACCGTCGGCGTTGTTATAAAATCTCGATATTTTATAACAACACCGACGGAATACAATGATCGCGAAAAAACGTCCCACGCTTTGGCCGATTTCACCACCAGTTAGATACCAGAATTAAATACAAGATTTTAAAAGTCCGGATAATCTCATTAATGACGCAGAAGTTGGACGAAGTGTTTTTAGCTCACCCGAGCACGAAATGCTCAAGGTGGGCTATTTTGGTTGCTTTTTTTGGTGTTACCACTCTAGTTTTATCTAGTGACTGTTTAATCCGAGTCTTCTCTGATGTAAATACGCTCTTTGATATTTTGATTTTTCGCTATTTTCATCAGAGTGTGTTGCGCTTCGAAAATATCAAGAAGTTCTCCACTCGATGTGGCGCATCGTTCACCGTCCGATCTTAAACGCTATCCTTAAAACGCCTGATGGTATCGATAAATGAACCATTTATTGTTATGGCTACTGAAAAAAATACGACCAAAAAGTATTTCCAAAAGGTTTATAGACAATGTTTTGCAACAACCCTCACCTGAGCAGCCTTTGTTTACCGTGACCTGCCATTTAAAACCACGTGATCAACGCGAATTCTCGCACATGGAATGCGGGTTTTCCCAGATTATGACGCAACGATCTAAATATAAGAATTTAAAAAAGAAAATAAAAATAAGATTATTTTATTTTTCAAATTGACGGCCCTTCTGAAATGATATAACAATGACGAGTTTAAAAAAACACTGATAATATGAATAAATAAATAAATGAAATATATCAGAAACGCCCGGCAAACGTTCCAAGCTAGTATTCGCACCAATAATGTTTGCTACTTTTTTTGGTCAATTCCATAACTTACGAGCATGTAGTCTGGTTCCCTGTCGTACTATGTATTTTAGTACGTCAGGACCTCACTAAACATGGCCGCCCCCAGTCATGCCAGTGGTGTAATTTAATTACAATGATAAAGAGCAAAGTTCTTTAATTTTGTGAGCAGGGAAGGGTCATTAGAAGAGTAGATAGGTTTCGGTATATTTTTAATACTAGCAATAAAAGTTTTACATGACCACAACGCTAACACGAAATAAAACGGTTTCAAATTATGTACATGAAAACTATATCAAGGCAATTTGGATTATCCTCCTATTAGTTGACCGGTTAGCTCAGGGGTAGAGCGTCTGACTTGGGTTCAAGAAGTCCCGGGATCGAATCCCACGTTGGTTATATATTTTTCTTCCACTTTTTGTTTTAATACATTTTCTCAAACCAAACTATTCTAGAAATCACTAAGACGCAATTAAAACATAATTGGTAATCGCGTTTCTATTACGTCTTTGCAATCTCTAGAACCATTTGGTATGAAAAATGTAAAAAGAAAGGGGGTGTGGCTAAAATATGTTTCACTCGTGGGATTAGAACCAGGGACCTCTCGTACACTAGTCAGACGCTCTAACCACTGAGCTAACCGGACTTCTGTTAGGTAAGCATCCAAATTGCCTTCATATAGTTTTTATGTACATAATTTAAAACCGTTTTATTTCGGGTTAGCGTTGTGGTCATGTAAATCTTTTATTGCTAGTATTAAAGATATACCGAAACCTATCTACTCTTCTAATGACCCTTCCCTGCTCACAAAATTACAGAACTTTGTTCTTTACCTTTGTTAAAATATCAGTCCAGTAGACGGCGCCATGATTGGTGTGTGCCTGACCCAATAACGCAGTATTAGGGACAGGTAAGCCAGACTAACGAGCATGGTGAAGGAAATAAACGGAATTTCACAGGAGAAGCAATACCATTCAAGTTGCAAGCTGAACAGATTGACATAAATTGATCTCCGCAACAAAAACACTCCATAATTTCTAAACAAAGGCGGTCACGTGACCTGAAAGAAATTCGTAATCAAAGGCGGTCACGTGATAGTCACGTGCCAGCAAATTCCGTACTATTTTTGAACGAGATCTGGTCACGTGATCTACAATAACAATGGCGACGAAATCTACTGGAATTAGGGGGTTGTTGAATTTCGGAAGGTTATTCTCTTCCAGCAGGCCGATTTGAAATTAAATTTTTTGGTCAGGTATGACAAAAAATGATTAATTGATCTATACCCTACAGTGTTTTACTGAGTGATTGGATATAATATCCAATATCAAAGCTTCACAACGTGTGCCAAACTTTCCGCTGTTTTCAAAGCGCAACACAATCTGATGAAAATAGCGAAAAATCAAAATATCAAAGAGCGTATTTACATCAGAGAAGACTCGGATTAGTGACTGTTGGAATTGTATTTAATTTTAAATGTAGGTATATATCTCGCGTTACACTGTATTATACCATATTGTATCGTCTATTCACATTCTAGAATCTAACGAAGGCATCTTTCGTCAATTTTCGTTGACACGGATGACGCCCGAAGATTCACCAAGAGTTTGGTATGGGTTGTAATCTTTAAATTTGACATAATTTCATTTCCAGAATGCATCCATGATTGTCTTTCCCGAATACGGTTTATATGGACTTGGCTGGACCAGAGAGACCATCGTCCCATATCTCGAATATATACCGGATCCGGAAGTCACGCCATGGAACCCCTGTTTCCACCATAGTAGAAGCATCATCCAAGGGTTCCTAAGTTGTCTGGCAAGGGTGAATAATATATTCGTTGTGGCAAATATGGGAGCTCGACAGCCTTGTGACGTCACGGACCCAAGTTGTCCAAAAGACGGCGCGTATCATTTTAGCACTAACGTTGTTTATAATACGACTGGATACTTTGTAGCGAGGTACTTTAAATACAATCTGAATACAGAAGAAACGGCATACTTCGACAAGCCAGAGAAAGTTAATATAACAACATTTGAAACATCATTTGGAAAATTTGGAACATTTACCTCGTCTGATATTTTATACAAAGAACCTGCTATGACGTTGATACAGAAAATGAACATAACAAACATCGCTTACCCAACCGCGTGGAAAGAAGAACTACCTCTCATGTCAGCCATTGAATTCCATTCAGCATTCGCGGAGGGGTTGTCGATCAACCTTCTAGCTGCTAATCTACACATTCCTGAGCTCGGTTACTATGGCAGCGGTCTATATTGGCCGACGGGAACGTCGATTGACGCCGCTTACGTGTATGCCGACACGTCAAGTGCGGGTCAACTCGTTGTTGGAAAAGTTACCCCGTTTGTACCGACGTCATCTGATAAACGTCACACCAACTCTGAAATACCACGATCTGTACGCGGAGATATTAAAACCCCAAAATCTAATAGTGAGAATATAGAAGCAGTACGTTCTATCTCGAGTAAAACCAAAACATTGCTTCACAAAGAGTACAAACTGAAAATCAACGGCGACGTTTACACTGCTATCATTTTAAAACACATCGAAGATTATTACGAACCAAAGGTCTGTCAAGGTGAGATATGTTGCGAGGCTGGAATTGAAGGCATGTTTCCAAAAGGTGACGTTTTTGCTTTTGGGGCTTTCGATGGTTACCATGGCAGCGGCGATCAACGTTATTACTTACAAGCCTGTATTTTTGTCAAATGTGCAAATGATACATATGAAAGTTGTGGGCAACCAACAAAATATTCAAACAGTTACGTAGATAAGATGTCATTTGTTGCCAATTTTACGGCACCGGGCGTGGTATACCCAGAAGTTCTGACGACTGATAATGGTAAACTGGAACTTAACACAAGAGTATGGTTATACCAGGAATCTATTATTATCGACGTTGGTGTCAATGGTGGGCCGATTGCTATTGCTATGCTGAATCGAGTGTATTCGAGAGATGGTACTTATCGGTCACAATAGCTTAGTTCATTTTTGAGCAAGTATTTGGAATTAAATAATTGCCATTGATTTATCAAAAATAATTACGTAGGGTGTTATAATGCTAAAAATACTGTATTCTAAAGATAGGACTAATGGACAAAATAATTTTCTTTGCATTGTATTAAATTTATTTTTCTTAATTCACCGTCGTTTATTTAGGCACTTTTCTGTTCTGTAGATGTCGCCATTTTCCATAAAAGCTGTTTTATCAGAGATATAGTAACGAAGTTCTTCCATTCGTTTGACCATATTATATGCAAGATAGATATTCAAATACATGAAGGTCCTTTCATGCTGTGTTTAAGCTACCATTTGAATTCCGGAAGCCCTTTAGCGCATGCGCGAGCTTAGGCTAGTTACCAACCCTGATATTGCGTCGTGTTTGCCGACTTATCGTCAGTGCGCAAGCTGTAGTTACAAAGTTTCGACCTCCCACCAACTTTTTATTTAGCCTACACGAAAAAGGCCAAGAAGCGTTGGTTAACACGTCTTAACCCGCGTATATGCTCAAATGTGCCGTTGCTCAAATTGGACCAAATCAAATAGATAAATTGAAAATTACTTTTAGTTGAGCCTGAAGAGAGAGAATACGACCAAGACTAAACTATACTTATTTCCAAAAGTCTTGTCCAGTTTTGTTTTTAGTAATAGTAATCGAACTAATAACGCTTTGACTTTGAAACTTTGTCTAAATCTCGCCTACTAATGTAGACCGGAAGTAGCGAATTCCTTAATCAGTCACGTGACCCGCTTTGTCTTTTTTTTTCATCTTTATTTAATTCGTCCAAAAGAAAGGTAGACTCTTTCTTAAAAAGATTTTTATTCCGAAATTTCCCTGACTGAGCCACGTTGACTTTGTCGAAAGCAAGATTTCCACTTCTACAAAATAAAGACACAACAACAGACAAATAACGAGAATGTCTACATGCGGAAGAGAGCTTCAAATGGCTTTTTGGTTTTGGGCTCTACACTACTATCTCAGTTATCAGGTTATCCATTATCAAGGTCACCTTGGGTCATCGGCAAACAGCAAATCTATCCAAAATATCAGCCATTATTTAATTCAAACAAATTTCATTTACCTTTTGACGTTCAAACAGCCTGGCCAGAAGATATAATATAAAGCAATACGCGTCTTTATTGGACTAGAATTTTAGAAATATGAGATGGACATGCACAATCTGCATTTCCACAGTGTTTCTACACGTGACATTAACAAGCGTTACAAGCCTGGATTCGTTCACGGCCGCGGTATATGAACACAATGTCACATACCAACAAAATAGGACAGTTGTATCTAAAGCCGACGCTCTATACGACGTGGTACACAGTCTAGTAGCATACGAGACACAAGCTATACGAGCAGTGAAACAGGTAGGCCTACTTTCTTTAGAACTTTTAGATAGCCTTTTAAGGATAACAACCCATCATAAAACACTTTGTGTATCTCCGGATGGCGGCCGGAAATTGACAAGAATATCCCTCGTTAATTTCCGTTGTCACGAATACGCCCGAAGATGCACGAAGTAGGCCTACTTAGTATCTGATGAATTGTGTGGTTGTTTCGTTATTGAATGTATTCCATCCATCATTAGATGTCAAACACTTAGTGCTAGATTCCGCAATATATATGCATAATTGACGAAGGTATCCAGAATTTGAAAGTACGGATAACCTCGTCAATCTTCGTTGTCACGAATGGCTCCGAAGTTCCATGAAGGTTTTTGGTTTCTAATGATTGAAGGTATACATAAAGATCATTCTCTCATGTAACATATACTGAGAGGCAAAAGAAAGTATACACTTTTTGATTTTCGATATCTCTCTTAATTTCCATCATATCGACTCAAAATTTTGCACTATCTATTCCTACTTATAGACCAATAATGCAGTGTTGTTAAATTTTACCTGAAATTGCTTGACTACCTGCACTCTTGCTACATGCCGATCTTGCAAATTTTGCACGTGCGACTTAGTGGAGCATCAAATATAGCTGTTAATCCTTATTGGAATTCTTTATCAATTATCACAACAAATCACAACGTTAATTTTTCTCTAACATCGTAACACAATTCTCGGTGGCTGGTAGAAAACGATCAACATACCCATTTTTGCCATTAAGACCCTTTTTTCTATGACGCAGCGTAATACGAAAGAAACGTGACACAATATACACTTATTCAGGTAGCATAGGAACATCCTGTGCAAATTTTATCAAAATCCGTCTATAATTTTAGAACGAGTTATGTCAGATAACTTGTTTGCATCAAGCCCCCTTTTGCCATGACGCATCATAATATGGAAAGCACTAACAATATACGCATGGTTCTAAGTAACTAGGCTCTTTCTGCGAACAGTTTATCCAAATCCGTTCATAAATGTAGGGTTTGTGTCAACGTGGATTATTGTGTTAATTCATTTCTTAAATCCCCTTTTTCGATGCCGCTGTATGATAGGAAAAAAAACAGTCGCAACGGAAGGAAGGACAGATAGACGGGTAGGCGAAGAAGTGTACATAAAACAAACGACCTTCATCAGTGGCGTTTAGAAATCGTAATAATACATCGTTTTCTTAGAATACGTGAAAGAACTAGGGTGTATACTTATTTTTGCCTCTCAGTATATTTTATCGTCTTTTCACATTCCAAGTTCAAGAATCTAAGAAAGAACCTACATTGTATTTCCAATAAGGCTTACTTAAGGATTACAATCCAAAATTAACTACAAAACATTTCGGGCATCTTCGGGCATTATCCGTGGCAATACCTTCGTCAGTTCCCGGGTATCTTCAATTTCTGTTGCCATGGACGACGCCCGAAGATTCACGATGTGTTTGTTTTCAAATGATTGGGCGCAATCCTTAAATTTTGCATCTTATCATTCACAGAATGCATCAATGATCGTTTTCCCTGAATACGGTTTATATGGACTTGGCTGGACAAGGGAGACAATCGTTCCATATCTCGAATATATACCGGATCCGGAAGTCACGTCATGGAACCCCTGTGACTCCCCTAGACGTCGTCACATCCAAGGGTGCCTCAGTTGTGTGGCAAAGTATAACAAGATATTTGTTGTTGCCAATATGGGAGCTCGACAGCCTTGTAATGTAACTGACCCACGTTGTCCGAAAGACGGCGCGTACCATTACAGCACTAACGTTGTTTATAATACGACTGGACATTTCGTAGCGAGATACTTTAAATACAATCTTCTGGCAGAAGAGACGGCATATTTCGACAAGCCAGAGAAAGTTAATATTACAACATTTGACACACCGTTTGGAAAATTTGGAACATTTACCTCATCTGATATTTTATATAAAGAACCTGCTATGACGTTGATACAGAAAATGAACATAACAAACATCGCTTATCCGACCGCGTGGAAAGAAGAACTACCTCTTATGTCAGCCATTGAATTCCACTCAGCATTCGCGGAGGGGTTGTCGATCAACCTTCTAGCTGCTAATCTTCACATTCCCGACCTTGATTACTATGGCAGCGGTCTATATTGGCCGACGGGGACGTCGATTGACGCCGCTTACGTGTTTGCCGACTTGTCAAGTACGGGTCAACTGGTAGTTGGAAACGTGGCGCCGTTTGTACCGACGTCATCTGATACACGTGCTACTCACGCGGAGTTTGAAATACCACGTTCTTTGCGCAACGACTTTAAAAAGTCGACATCTAAACGTAAGAATTCAGAAGCAACGAGTCAAACCAACAAATTGCCTCATAAAGAGTACAAACTGAAAATCAACGGTGACGTATACACTGCTATCATTTTACGACACATCGAAGATTATTACGAACCAAAGGTCTGTCAGGGTGAAATATGTTGCGGAGCTGGAATTGAAGGCATGTTTCTAAAAGGTGACGTTTTCGCTTTCGGAGCTTTCGACGGTTATCATGGCAGCGGCGATCAACGTTATTACTTACAAGCCTGTATTTTCGTAAAATGTGCAAATGATACATATGAAAGTTGTGGTCTACCAACAAAATATTCAAACAGTTACGTAGATAAGATGTCTTTTGTTGCCAATTTTACGTCGCCTGGCGTGGTATACCCCGAAGTTCTGACGACGGATAACGGTGAACTGGAACTTAACACAAGAGTATGGTTATACCAGGAATCTATTATAATCGATGTTGGTATTAATGGTGGACCGATTGCTATTGCTATGTTGAATCGAGTGTATTCGAGAGATGGTACATATGGAGCACCATAGTTTATTTTCGAGCAACTATTTGAAATTAAATGCATGTCATTGTTTTATATAAAAAAAATAGAAAGTCACGTGGTGTGTTACGCTAAAATACTGTATTCTAAATATACGAGAGCGCTAATGGGACAAAAAAGCTCATTTTTCTTTGCAATTATTTCTAGTAAGTTATTCACCATGCACATTTCTGTTGAGTAGATGTCGTCATTTTCCACTAAAGCTGCTGAATTGACCCATTCCCGCACAGTGACTCTTTTTGACTTCCCACAAAATAATGGCTTTAAAAAACATCATAGAAATTGCAAGTTCTAAGCTCTAAGCCCGCGCATGTACAAAATAACTTTGAAAGACTCGGACATCCTTCATTAAAAAAATCTGTATCTATGGCATCCTCGTGGATATTATATAGACATAGAAAAACAAAACATTCAAAAATACAGTACATGTAGTTTAATTAACAAAATTTTAGGGTGATCCACTTAAAAAACTGGCACAAATGACAAAATTGAAGTTATCAAAGATAGAATTTGTGAAAAATATGGCATAGAAAATATTGATACAAAAGGAGAAACTGCTGGACATCAACAGTTTCTTCTTTTGTTTCAATGTTTCCCAAGCCTTTTCTGTTATGGACGTCAATACCAGGTCTTGTTTGGGAAAGGCCTAAGTACTTGTACCATACCAATAAGTGTTCAGATGGCGGATATAACCCTTTCCTTCATGAAATTGATAACAAAAATATATTTAGAGATGTAGCACACCAAATACTGTTTCCAAATGAAAATTCGAGTGATATAGTATTTAAAAACAGCGTGAGGAAACTACTTGTCAATATCTTCAAAGGCTTTCTCCTTTGCTAATTTGTTTGGAAAAGGGTCAAACCTTTCAACTTAAAACTAATTGATTGGTTAACCCTTTCCGTTTAACCCTTATTTCGACGTCTCTGATAGAAAAAAAAACTGAAGGAACATATTGAGGCAAAAGAAAAATGCTGATAACCCTTTGTCTCAATATCATGGCTCTTCTATACAAATATCCTATATTTTCTATCCCTTTCCCAAACAAGACCTGGTTTGAAATCAGTGGAAGAGAAAGTCTTTAATAGAAAAAACTTGGGAAAACATAGAAACAAAAGAAGAAACTGCTGATAACCAGCAGTTTCTCCTTTTGTCTCAATATTTTCTGTGCCATATTTTACACAAATTCTATCTTTAATAATATTCATTTTGTCATTCGTGGCAGTTTTTGAAGTGGATCACCCTAAAATTTGGCCGCTTGGGAAAGGGCTATACAACCAATTTCTTGTCTGCATTAACTTTCAATTTGGAACTCTCTAATATCTTTCTGTCTGGGAAAGGGTAAACGGATGTAAATCAACTTCAAATAAAAGCGGATATCTACAAATTAAACGATGATGGAAAGTTGGATGGGGAAAAAGTGATTATCTTATATTATTTTAGAGATATCTGTTATGATTGATCAGAAAAAAATAATGTTGTTCTTCAAATGTTTGATTGGTTATTTCACAGTTCTTTTCGCTTTGTAAATGACAACGCTTACGTTTTGTTTCGCTATTGATGACATACTTTTTTCCTATCGTGGCTTTTCATATGGTGACTGATATTTTACACTTTTCATATGGTGACTGATAAAATACACTTTACATATGGTGACTGATAAAATACACTTTTCATATGGTGACTGATAAAATACACTCTTCATATCGGGACTGATAAAATACACTTTTCATATGGTGACTGATAAAATACACTTTTCATATATCGTGATTGATAAAATACACTTTTCATATCGGGACTGATAAAATACACTTTTCATATCACGACTGATAAAATACACTTTTCATGTCGTGACTGATAAAATATACTTTTCATACCGAGACTGATAAAAAACACTTTTCATATGGTGACTGATAAAATACACATTTTATATGGTGACTGATAAAATACACTTTTCATATATCATGACTGATAAAATACACTTTTCATATAGGGACTGATAAAATACACTTTACATACCGTGACTGATAAAATACACTTTTCATATCATGACTGATAAAATACACTTTTCATATGGTGACTGATAAAATACACTTTTCATATGGTGACTGATAAAATACACTTTTCATATGGTGACTGATAAAATACACTTTTCATATGGTGACTGATAAAATACACTTTTCATATGGTGACTGATGGAATACACTTTTCATATCGTGACTGATGAAATACACTTTTCATATGGTGACTGATAAAATACACTTTTCATATGGTGCTGATAAGATACACTTTTAATATGGTGACTGATAAAATACACTTTTCATATGGTGACTGATAAAATACACTTTTCATATGGTGACTGATAAAATACACTTTTCATATGGTGACTGATAAAATACACTTTTCATATGGTGACTGATAAAATACACTTTTCATATCGTGACTGATAAAATACACTTTACATATCGTGACTGATAAAATATAAGTTCATATCATGACTGATAAAATACACATTTATATCGTGACTGATAAAATACACTTTTCATATCGTGACTGATAAAATACACTTTTCATATTGTGACTGATAAAATACACTTTTCATATCGTGACTGATAAAATATTCTTTTCATATTGTGACTGATAGAATACACTTTTCATATTGTGACTGATAAAATACACTTTTCATATCGTGACTGATAAAATACACTTTTCATATTGTGACTGATAAAATACACTTTTCATATCGGGACTGATAAAATACACTTTCATATGGTGACTGATAAAATACACTTTTCATATCGTGACTGATAAAATACACTTTTCATATCGTGATTGATAAAATACACTTTTCATATTGTGACTGATAAAATACACTTTTCATATCGGGACTGATAAAATACACTTTTTATATCGTGACTGATAAAATACACCTTTCATATTGTGACTGATAAAATACACTTTTAATATCGTGACTGATAAAATACACTTTTCATATCACGACTTATAAAATACACTTTTCATATCATGACTGATAAAATACACTTTTATATCGTGACTGATAAAATACACTTTTCATATCGTGACTGATAAAATACACTTTTCATATCGTGACTGATATATTACACTTTTCATATGGTGACTGATGAAATACACTTTTATATCGTGACTGATGAAATATACTTTTTATATCATGACTGATAAAATATATTTTCATATTGTGACCGATGAAATACACTTTTCATATCGTGACTGATAAAATATATTTTCATATTGTGACTGATAAAATACACTTTTTATATCGTGACTGATAAAATATATTTTCATATTGTGACTGATAAAATACACTTTTCATATCGTGACTGATAAAACATATTTTCATATTGTGACTGATGAAATATACTTTTTATATCGTGACTAAAATACACGTTTCATAGCGTGACTGATAAAATACACTTTACATATTGTGATTGATAAAATAAACTTTTCATATGGTGACTGATAAAATACACTTTACATATGGTGACTGATAAAATACACTTTACATATGGTGACTGATAAAAGACACTTTACATATGATGACTGATAAAATACACTTTTCATATGGTGACTGATAAAATACACTTTTCATATGGTGACTGATAAAATAAACTTTTCATATGGTGACTGATAAAATACACTTTACATATGGTGACTGATAAAATACACTTTACATATGGTGACTGATAAAATACACCTTTCATTTCGTGAATTATAAAATGCACTTCTCATATAATGACTGATAAAATACACTTTTCATATGGTGACTGATAAAATATATTTTCATATTGTGACTGATGAAATACACTTTTTATATCGTGACTGATAAAATATATTATCATATTGTGACTGATAAAATACACTTTTCATATCGTGACTGATAAAACATATTTTCATATTGTGACTGATGAAATATACTTTTTATATCGTGACTAAAATACACGTTTCATAGCGTGACTGATAAAATACACTTTACATATTGTGATTGATAAAATACACTTTTCATATGGTGACTGATAAAATACACTTTACATATGGTGACTGATAAAAGACACTTTACATATGGTGACTGATAAAATACACTTTTCATATGGTGACTGATAAAATACACTTTTCATATGGTGACTGATAAAATACACTTTTCATATCATGACTGATAAAATACACTTTCATATTGTGACTGATAAAATACACTTTTCATATCGTGACTCATAAAATACACTTTTCATATGGTGACTGATAAAATACACTTTCATATGGTGACTGATAAAATACACTTTTCATATCGTGACTGATGGAATACACTTTTCATATCGTGACTGATAAAATACACTTTTTATATCGTGACTAAAATACACTTTTCATAGCGTGACTGATGAAATATACTTTATATCGTGACTGATAAAATACACTTTACATATCGTGACTCATAAAATACACTTTCATATCGTGACTGATAAAATACACTTTCATATGGTGACTGATAAAATACACTTTTCATATAGTGACTGATAAACATACTTTTCATATGGTGACTGATAAAATACGCTTTTCATATCGTGACTGATAAAAGACACTTTACATATGATGACTGATAAAATACACTTTTCATATGGTGACTGATAAAATACACTTTTCATATGGTGACTGATAAAATAAACTTTTCATATGGTGACTGATAAAATACACTTTACATATGGTGACTGATAAAATACACTTTACATATGGTGATTGATAAAAGACACTTTACATATGGTGACTGATAAAATACACTTTTCATATGGTGACTGATAAAATACACTTTTCATATGGTGACTGATAAAATATATTTTCATATTGTGACTGATGAAATACACTTTTTATATCGTGACTGATAAAATATATTATCATATTGTGACTGATAAAATACACTTTTCATATCGTGACTGATAAAACATATTTTCATATTGTGACTGATGAAATATACTTTTTATATCGTGACTAAAATACACGTTTCATAGCGTGACTGATAAAATACACTTTACATATTGTGATTGATAAAATACACTTTTCATATGGTGACTGATAAAATACACTTTACATATGGTGACTGATAAAAGACACTTTACATATGGTGACTGATAAAATACACTTTTCATATGGTGACTGATAAAATACACTTTTCATATGGTGACTGATAAAATACACTTTACATATGGTGACTGATAAAAGACACTTTACATATGGTGACTGATAAAATACACTTTTCATATCGTGACTCATAAAATACACTTTTCATATGGTGACTGATAAAATACACTTTCATATGGTGAATGATAAAATACACTTTTCATATCGTGACTGATGGAATACACTTTTCATATCGTGACTGATAAAATACACTTTTTATATCGTGACTAAAATACACTTTTCATAGCGTGACTGATGAAATATACTTTATATCGTGACTGATAAAATACACTTTACATATCGTGACTCATAAAATACACTTTCATATCGTGACTGATAAAATACACTTTCATATGGTGACTGATAAAATACACTTTTCATATAGTGACTGATAAACATACTTTTCATATGGTGACTGATAAAATACGCTTTTCATATCGTGACTGATGAAATACACTTTTTATATCGTGACTAAAATACACTTTTCATAGCGTGACTGATGAAATATACTTTTTATATCGTGACTGATAAAATACACTTTACATATTGTGATTGATAAAATACAATTTTCATATGGTGACTGATAAAATACACTTTTCATATGGTGACGGATAAAATACACTTTACATATTGTGATTGATAAAATACAATTTTCATATTGTGACTGATAAAATACACTTTTCATATCGTGACTCATAAAATACACTTTTCATATGGTGACTGATAAAATACACTTTCATATGGTGACTGATAAAATACACTTTTCATATGGTGAATGATAAAATACACTTTTCATATCGTGACTGATGGAATACACTTTTCATATCGTGACTGATAAAATACACTTTCATATCGTGACTGATAAAATACACTTTGATATGGTGACTGATAAAATACACTTTTCATATAGTGACTGATAAACATACTTTTCATATGGTGACTGATAAAATACACTTTTCATATCGTGACTGATGAAATACACTTTTTATATCGTGACTAAAATACACTTTTCATGGCGTGACTGATGAAATACACTTTTTATATCGTGTCTAAAATACACTTTTCATAGCGTGACTGATAAAATACACTTTACATATTGTGATTGATAAAATACACTTTTCATATGGTGACTGATAAAATACACTTTTCATATGGTGACTGATAAAATACACTTTTCATATTGTGACTGATAAAATACACTTTTCATATGGGGACTGATAAAATACACTTTACATATGGTGACTGATAAAATACACTTTACATATCGTGACTGATAAAATACACTTTACATATCGTGACTGATAAAATACACTTTTCATATGGTGACTGATAAAATACACTTTTCATATGGTGACTGATAAAATACACTTTCATATGGTGACTAATAAAATACACTTTTCATAGCGTGACTGATAAAATATATTTTCATATTGTGACTGATGAAATACACTTTTTATATCGTGACTGATAAAATATATTTTCATATTGTGACTGATAAAATACACTTTTCATATCGTGACTGATAAAACATATTTTCATATTGTGACTGATGAAATATACTTTTTATATCGTGACTAAAATACACGTTTCATAGCGTGACTGATAAAATACACTTTACATATTGTGATTGATAAAATACACTTTTCATATGATGACTGATAAAATACACTTTTCATATGGTGACTGATAAAATACACTTTTCATATGGTGACTGATAAAATAAACTTTTCATATGGTGACTGATAAAATACACTTTACATATGGTGACTGATAAAATACACTTTACATATGGTGACTGATAAAAGACACTTTACATATGGTGACTGATAAAATACACTTTTCATATGGTGACTGATAAAATACACTTTTCATATGGTGACTGATAAAATATATTTTCATATTGTGACTGATGAAATACACTTTTTATATCGTGACTGATAAAATATATTATCAAATTGTGACTGATAAAATACACCTTTCATATCGTGACTGATAAAACATATTTTCATATTGTGACTGATGAAATATACTTTTTATATCGTGACTAAAATACACGTTTCATAGCGTGACTGATAAAATACACTTTACATATTGTGATTGATAAAATACACTTTTCATATGGTGACTGATAAAATACACTTTACATATGGTGACTGATAAAAGACACTTTACATATGGTGACTGATAAAATACACTTTTCATATGGTGACTGATAAAATACACTTTTCATATGGTGACTGATAAAATACACTTTTCATATCATGACTGATAAAATACACTTTCATATTGTGACTGATAAAATACACTTTTCATATCGTGACTCATAAAATACACTTTTCATATGGTGACTGATAAAATACACTTTCATATGGTGACTGATAAAATACACTTTTCATATGGTGAATGATAAAATACACTTTTCATATCGTGACTGATGGAATACACTTTTCATATCGTGACTGATAAAATACACTTTTTATATCGTGACTAAAATACACTTTTCATAGCGTGACTGATGAAATATACTTTTTATATCGTGACTGATAAAATACACTTTACATATCGTGACTCATAAAATACACTTTCATATCGTGACTGATAAAATACACTTTCATATGGTGACTGATAAAATACACTTTTCATATAGTGACTGATAAACATACTTTTCATATGGTGACTGATAAAATACGCTTTTCATATCGTGACTGATGAAATACACTTTTTATATCGTGACTAAAATACACTTTTCATAGCGTGACTGATGAAATATACTTTTTATATCGTGACTGATAAAATACACTTTACATATTGTGATTGATAAAATACAATTTTCATATGGTGACTGATAAAATACACTTTTCATATGGTGACGGATAAAATACACTTTACATATTGTGATTGATAAAATACAATTTTCATATTGTGACTGATAAAATACACTTTTCATATCGTGACTCATAAAATACACTTTTCATATGGTGACTGATAAAATACACTTTCATATGGTGACTGATAAAATACACTTTTCATATGGTGAATGATAAAATACACTTTTCATATCGTGACTGATGGAATACACTTTTCATATCGTGACTGATAAAATACACTTTCATATCGTGACTGATAAAATACACTTTGATATGGTGACTGATAAAATACACTTTTCATATAGTGACTGATAAACATACTTTTCATATGGTGACTGATAAAATACACTTTTCATATCGTGACTGATGAAATACACTTTTTATATCGTGACTAAAATACACTTTTCATGGCGTGACTGATGAAATACACTTTTTATATCGTGTCTAAAATACACTTTTCATAGCGTGACTGATAAAATACACTTTACATATTGTGATTGATAAAATACACTTTTCATATGGTGACTGATAAAATACACTTTTCATATGGTGACTGATAAAATACACTTTTCATATTGTGACTGATAAAATACACTTTTCATATGGGGACTGATAAAATACACTTTACATATGGTGACTGATAAAATACACTTTACATATCGTGACTGATAAAATACACTTTACATATCGTGACTGATAAAATACACTTTTCATATGGTGACTGATAAAATACACTTTTCATATGGTGACTGATAAAATACACTTTCATATGGTGACTAATAAAATACACTTTTCATAGCGTGACTGATAAAATACACTTTCATATGGTGACTGATAAAATACACTTTCATATGGTGACTGATAAAATACACTTTTCATAGCATGACTGATAAAATACACTTTCATATGGTGACTGATAAAATACACTTTTCATATCGTGACGAATAAAATACACTTTTCATAGCGTGACTGATAAAATACACTTTCATATGGTGACTGATAAAATACACTTTTCATATGGTGACTGATAAAATACACTTTTCATATCGTGACTGATAAAATTCATTTTCCATATCGTGACTGATAAAATACACTTTTCATATCGTGACTGATAAAATATATTTTCATATTGTGACTGATGAAATACACTTTTTATATCGTGACTGATAAAATATATTTTCATATTGTGACTGATAAAATACACTTTTCATATCGTGACTGATAAAACATATTTTCATATTGTGACTGATGAAATATACTTTTTATATCGTGACTAAAATACACGTTTCATAGCGTGACTGATAAAATACACTTTACATATTGTGATTGATAAAATACACTTTTCATATGATGACTGATAAAATACACTTTTCATATGGTGACTGATAAAATACACTTTTCATATGGTGACTGATAAAATAAACTTTTCATATGGTGACTGATAAAATACACTTTACATATGGTGACTGATAAAATACACTTTACATATGGTGACTGATAAAAGACACTTTACATATGGTGACTGATAAAATACACTTTTCATATGGTGACTGATAAAATACACTTTTCATATGGTGACTGATACACTTTAATATCATGACTGATAAAATAGCCTACACTTTTATATCATGACTGATAAAATACACGTTTTATTTCATGTTTGATAAAATACACCTTTCATTTCGTGAATTATAAAATGCACTTCTCATATAATGACTGATAAAATACAGTTTTCATATGGTGACTGATCAAATACACTTTTCATATCGTGACTGATGAAATACACGTTAACATCGTGACAGACACATTGCAATTGTGAAATTGTTTTTTATATAATTCATTTTATATCGTTATTGATAACAAATACATTTTCACACCGTTACTGGTAAAATGCGCTGGCCATTGTTTTGAAATGCACTTTTCATATCATGATTGACAAAAAATCACATCGTGACTGCGGTAGTTTATAAAACATTGAAAATGAGAAAATGCTATTAGTCGAGACGTGCTTCTTTTCTTTAATTGTTTTCCTGAGTTTTCTTGAGTAGGGTCCTTACAACAATGGAGAGAATAAATAAAAGTCCTTATTAGAGAGACTATTTAACGGTATTTAATGTGTGTATATCTAGAACAATTTCATTTGTAAGCGCATTTTCTGGTTGATAAATTAACGTCTTTGACAATTAACCCTGTCAAGCTTTTTTGACACATGTCCAATATTTTCATGTAGCTATGCGAACGAGGCAGGCTAGCTAGTGTATAAAACGTCTGCTAACACTATATCGATCGACTGTTTGAGATCTAGCCATCTTTGTCAATAAATGCCGCTCCATAAATGAGATATTAGGCAATAAAGTACCCCTCCCCCGGCCCGATCATTAATGTAGCAAAACATATTTATCCAGTGTGCGAGATTTTGACAATAAACTCGATCCCATGGTCGTATAAATTGACAAAGGTCGGGTTAAGTTGTCACACAAAGCTGTGTGTAAATCCTGTTCACAGTTTCGTTAAACACTCACAAGAATGTGCTTTATATCTTTGAAGATAAACCCATTAACTCTTCCCACAGTTAATATTTATCCAAAACCTCTGCATAAAGCTGAGAGTAAATTGTTTACATTATCAGTACGTATATAGAGTGATTTAATGTTTCCCATTTATGGTCGCTTAATCTGTACTTGTATGCTTAATGATGTGTTTAAAATGTTTACACATGTTTTATCTTTATCAGTGTAGGGTACATGGTACTCTCTAATGAACAGAGCACATTATCTCTACATTCCATTTCGATAGAATGAGCTCTGTTCTCGCGGGGTCATTTCACGTCTAATCTCGGGGCCTTGGCGGGATTTCAGTATCCAATCGTTGGCGATTCACAACAAAACAATTCAAAAAGCTGATACAAACTTTCATTGGCTGACGCTTCAAATTACCGGCTTCAGCCAAAAATAGAAGCGACGTAATGTATACGTAATCAAACCAGATCAAACTGAATGATTTTGATTCGATAATTCAAATGTTACCGGCTTCAGCCAAAAATAGAAGCGACGTAATGTATACGTAATGATCATGCAAGATAAAACTGAATGATTTTGATTCGATAATTCAAATGGTGTGCTATAATTAGATTATGACGACCAAATAGGCTGTTGGCGTACCGAAAACTGCAGAGGTCATATTTGATGGTTTAATCAGTAGAGCTCGGCAATGGAGAGTAGGTACATGGTAGCGTTCATGTTCAAGTTGCTACACAAAGCTGTTCGTAAATTTCGTTTACACTCGTGATTATGTGCTTCATATCTTTGCCAACAAATCCATTAACACTGAAAAGTCTTCACGTAACTAATTTGTTATAATTACGTTATCTAGAGTGTCTGCATAAAGCTGAGACGAAGTGTCTTTTAAAATATCAATCTTTATCAGTGCGTAGAGTGTAAGATATGGCAATAAACCAATTAACACTTCACATTTAAGGTCGCTAAATCTATAAAGCTGATTGTAAGTTACTGCTTACCGTTGCGTACGTTGGTTAATACGAGCGGAAGATCGCGGCGAAGCCGCGATCTTTTGATCGCCTATAGGTTACACGTACGAGTATAGGAAGATAAAAGCACAAAATTACCGTTTTAGTCAATTTCAATATTTCATATTCCCAAACCCTAGGGGACTTTTTTTCGGCCATTTTGAAATTTTCGCCCACTGGAGCTCAAGTTCCGGTTTCAGACTGGACTCGATTTCCATACAAAAGCACACCATAAATCTCACTAAACACGGAAGTCAGTCAGCAGTGTTAAAATTCTGAATCAAATTTCGTATTTCCAGAATTCAATAAATTCAAGTTACGCTATATATAAAAGATACTCGATAGTAATGTTTAAAGCACAAAAAGAAAACATTTCAGAAAATTCTTTACACAAAACTATGCCTGATGACGTCACACGCACTGAGTGCGGCGGGAGATTTCGTATGACGTAATTGTACATTCCATAGTAAATTGTTGACCTAGATTCGTTCTGTCGTTCATGATTTTTTTTTCTACCGTGAAGTCTTGTCCCTTCCGTATATTTCGATAAACTGAAAGTTTTTTTTTACAATGCAATAGAATCTACACGCCTGCAGTTTTCCTCCAGTTTCATTAATTGGGTTAAGATAGGGGGGGAAATATTGATGTAAAATGAGCAAATCAAGACAACAAGTGATAATTCATAAAACCACCCGGGTACAGTTTTTGCGTAACTTTACGTTAAAAAAACTTACGCAAATTCTTAAGTGCGTTTTACTAAACGATCGTAAGAAAATTTTAAACGTAAGAAAAAATTGTCGTAACTCTAAAAATGAAACAACAATGGCGGACATTTTTGCTCTCATCATGCTCATCTCGGTTTAGTTTTCTTTGCAGTATAGTGTTTTTTATTCATAACTAGTATTAAGAAGTAGATAAATAATGGAAAAAAAGCCTGCAGAATACTGAAACAGGCCTGCACAGCATTGAGTGCAGCACTCGGCCGTGAACATTTGAAAAGCGCCGAGGCTGCCGCTATCTGTTCATTCAAGTCAACCCCAAGAATGTTCATTTCAAATTTCAAAGCATAATTTCGATTTGCAAGTACTTACGAAATAATGTTAACTTAAAACGAGTGTGGAATTGAGCGATTTATCTCTGGGCTGGGCCCGTGTCACGTGTGTTGTCAGTGTGGACTGGGATTAGAAACATAGAACAAAGTTAACATTTTGTTCAAAACTTGAACAGGAAAACGGATCAAACTCAAACAACTACATAACACCTACCATCGATAATCCATTTGGTTGTCTGATAAATTCATAAAAAGAATTCCACAATCGATTTCCTAAGTTTCCTCAGTCCAAAGTGTCCCTGAATAGTGTTTGTACAAGTGAAGTTTCCATTGTTTTTACACGAGAAATCGTCAAATGTTGTGTTTGGTAAGGTGGCAAATTCCAAAGATAACAATGGCCTCGAATCATAATACAGGCCTATCATTTCCTTGAAATAAGTTGACTACCTATTCATCTCTATCCTTGCCTGTCAACAAAATCCACTCTTATCTTTGCTGTTTACATCGGTTGTTTTACACGTTATAAGCGAGGTCAGCATATGCCGATATATTACGTCACCACAACACACGATAGATTTTTGGGGTGCACAGGGGCTCATTAAAGAAATTTAATCGAGGATAAAAGAAATGACAATAATTAGGCTTCATTTTCAGGTTTCTGAATCATTTAACATGCATTACGGGGCGTTTTTTAGGTAAATTGATGCACTGGCATTAGTTACGAAAAAACTTACGCAAACTTTTTTTTTATTGTAAAGTTACGCAAAACATTCTTGCGTCAGTTCGTTAGTAAAACGGGCCCCTGCAGTTTAACCCTTTCCAAAACGGAAATGTACAAACAGTTGAAAGGGCTTTAAGATTTCTTTGTTTGTGTCTGAAAATTTGATTCCCGACGGAAATTGTGATCTAGCACATGAAATGTTGAGACGAAAATGTTGATTATCAGTATTTTCTTTTTTCTCAATGTTTTCCTGAACCCTTTCTTTTCCGTTAAATCAGCGCTTATTTCGGAAAGAGTTATGATATAAAATCTATAGAGTTAAAGCTACCCTCTTTTACCAAATGTTAAGTAGATATGCAGGGGAAAATTCTATTATAAATATGCCAAAATTTTCACTCAAATGGCTAGATCAAGATGAGAAAAATCTCATAGAAAAAAAATGACAACGGATTTGGTACAATTTGCCATTGAAAACTTATTCTCATAAGTTTTGGCTGAATGAGATTTTTCCTGCATTAAAATTCTGAGCCGAAAGACGAAGACTGACGAAATGATGAACCAGAAAAAACAGTAAATAACGGAAAGGGCATTTGGAAGCTGAATGTAGCTTATAACATACATCTGCATACAATCCCTCAGATACTGTAAGTATCAACTAGTTGACACTCATTATGTCGACATCGGATAAGTCGAATTTCCGCCTAAGTCGAAGTGGAAATCTAGACCCGTCATCATCTTTGGATATATAAATCAAAGCGCTGAAAGCGCTGAAGGCCTTGAAGAATTTGAACACATGCAGATTATTGGTATGAGAAAGTTTAAATATTCTTTAACTTCAGCAATAATCAAAGTGCTGAAAGTGCTGAAGGCCTGGAAAGTGTACGAAAAATAACAAGAGTAATATTTTAATCTTTTATTTTTTTTGAAGAAGTTTCGAACAAATTTGAACACATGCAGATTTTTGGTATAAAACAAAAGTAAGATGAACAGAAATCATCTGTATGGTATGAAACAAAAGTAAAATGAACAGAAATCATCTGTACTGGATGGCCACTAGAATCACGGGGGCCAAATTATCAAGGATCAGGTAAGAAGGATTTCGATTATTAAATGAAGTTAAATCATTGCCGACAAATCGTGATGTTATTTCTATATATCTTCACAATATATCATTTAGAACCTTATTAAATCATGAATCTGCCTATTAAAACATAACTATCTAACACATGTATACAAATACATAGATATATAAATAACAAAGTTTTAAAACAGATTAAAGAATAACAAATCGTTACTATTACCTACGGTATTGGAAAACCAAATATTTCAAGTGTGTATCGGTAATCACTGACGCGTTCCGTGTGTTCCGGTAATTACTATGCGTTCCAAGGTGGTCCGGTATTTCTATGGACCCAATAGTTCTTTCGCGGTGGAAAAAACGAACATTTACGGAAAATTTTGCAATGAACAAGTTTCTTTAAATATTAGAGGAACGTCGGGTACTTTCGGACAGTTAAGCGATCGTCAGCCATTATTTAGATAGGTGAAGACAAAAACTGTATCTTATGTCACAATCAGAAGCCTTTTCCCCGGCATCGGTAATGAGAAGTATGTATTAACCCTTTCCCAAACGACGAAATTTCATGGCGGTTCAATTTGTAAAATGCTGCAGACGACAAAAATGACGATAAAAACGACATAATTTAAGTAAAATATAGCCAGGACAATATTGAGACAAAAGGAGAAACTGCTGGTTATCAGCAGTTTCTTCTTTTGTTTAATTGTTTTCCCAAGCCTTTTCTTTTAGGGACGTCAAAACCAGGTCTTGTTTGGGAAAGGGTTAAGCGTATAAAACCGGGTACCATAAGGAAAACAAAATGAGTCATCAACGACAGGTTATTTCGGACACATCGGGTCTGATCGGACAGGCCGATAATCGAGCTAGATTTATTTCAAATAATTATGTTTGCACTTAAATTACGTAATTAATTTGGAACAATCTAAAATTTTGTTTGGAAAGGTTTTAGGTAAGATAAAATACAAATGAACGATCTAAGATATTTATTTGCATCGAGTATTTCATAAAAAAAATACGCTGATAGCTGGAATTGAACGTCGGTTCCCCGAGTTCTGAGACTTCGACATTACCACTCGACCACTGAATTTGCTGTTGCATGAGCGACATAATTAATATATAATAGCATTATTTGTCCGGTTAGACCCGACGTATCAATTTTCCTTCGGGTCAGATCGGACACCATTTTATTTCCGAAAATAACTAAAATTTCTATCATCGACAGGTAAAAACCTCTCGAAAACCTTTTAATCTTCTTTTTAAACCAGACTAAAAAAGATTTAATCGCAATAATACATCCTCATAATCTTGCGTCTGCAGGGTATCTATATTTAGATATTGCTTACGATATTGATTCGGGGGAAAACCCACTAAACGTTGAGTTTTGGCGGCGAATGGATCCGCGCATAATATATGTTGCAATCGATTTCTTGATTGTAAATATTTTACGATTTTAAATGCCTTTACTACTATCAACGTATGTATTTACTTCTTTTGTAATGTACATGGGTCAAAAATCTGCATAAAGTAGTATAGATCTAATCCAGTTCCGATTTACTTTTCATCGCGCAAGAACACTATCTATCTGCGTTCAACGTTTTCACAAGATAACGATTCAGCACGCCCTGGGAAAAATGACATGCTAAATTTGGCCTTCTTCAAGGCCAAAAACCAATGGAATAATTTCTTAATAAATATAGCCTTTGAAATATAGTAGGAAAACGATAGAAATTGCTCGTTTCGAGCTTTCCTTTTCCTACTATATTTCAATTAGGTACGCACTTGTTTACCGATAAATAGGTCAAACTGTTGTTTAAGAAGAAACTGGACCAAACCGATTTACTCGAACTCCGGATATATCGAGGTATTTGATGACCCTTCTCACTTCGACACAACGAGTGTCGACTGTATATCAACAGATTTATCCCCGTATCTATCTAGTTTTATCACAAACTATTAAAATTTTGCATGTGAGTGATGGTTCATATATTTCAGATACCTCACACCTGCAAATTTGAAACAAAGCATTCAAGATATATTGATAATTAACGGCGTTTTTCCTAGTTTAAATAGACCTGATTTTTTTAACAAGTACCATGATATCGTGACTGAACTAAACCATATGTTGTTTAATTTATTCAAATGCAATAAAAGTATTTTTTTCAGAAAACATGTCATGTTTTATAACACGTTATTTTTAAATCAAAGTCAAGAGTCTGAGAGGATGAAAGAAGGTATTATTATAATTATAATGTGTTCATAGTGTCAATGAGAACAGAACTAACTTGTTTAGTGGTCACTCCTATATCATTTTCACTATAAAATTAGACAGTGTCCACATTCTTAGATCTGGAATTTCAAACTGCTATTTTACAATATGCTTGTATCCTTTCCATACAAAACCTAGAAGGATGCTTGCAAAAACTGGGCGTACACGATTCAATCTAGGGGTGAAAAAACCTGTTTTTGGCATGCCCTGAATCAAGTAAAGAGAAAAAAGGTGACCATTGAGTGGCCAAAGCTCAATCCAAAAGTTTTGTATGGCTATATACGGCTTACAAAGTGATTAAGAACATTCTTAGACCTTTCAGTTTAAACCAGGAAAATGCCTCAGATTTCGGCAAATTGTCTGCAAACACAACTACCCATCAAATTCTGTACGTCCGCCTACACCTTTTGGATGTGCCAATCTACAACGGTCCAGGCTTGACAACAAGTAGATCTGCTGAAAGTGCACTTATGCACATTAATCATCTGCACTAGTGGTCTTTATTTCAACGCATTTCAACATTTCCCCCTCTTCTCTGGATACAGAAACATTGCTAGAAGAGACTTATAATAATTTTTACTAGAACTCATTTGAAGGACTTCAACTCTGTTCCCAAAGCACTCTGGAATTCTACTGTATAGACAACATCCTCACATTATTTTGTGGAGAACCCTGTAGATAAATGCCACATACTTCTATTTAGCAACGGTCCTGCATTGAAATTTAAGATATCGCAGATTTATAATGTAATAGCAGGAAATGAAAACTATCGCAGCTCAACCAGTATTTGAACTTTGGGCCTTAGGTCTAGTACTCTAACCACTGAGCTAGCCTACTGAACCATATGTCTATATAATTATCACCAAATTATGCAAATACCTGTATCCTACCACAAGGGTCTATAATTTGACTCCCATCACCTAATACTCCTTTACTTAACCCTTTCCCAAACGGCAAAGATTGGGAATGTCCTGTGTTAAAGCTTCTGCAAAAGACAAAATAGGTGTTGATAAAGATGGGATCTGCATACATTATAGCACAGAAAATATTGAGGCAAAAGGAGCAATGCTGATGATCAGCATTTTCTTCTTTTGTCTAAATGTTTTCCCGAGCAATTTCTATTAGGGGCGTCAAAACAGGTATTGTTTTGGAAAGGGATTATTAAAGGACTGGAGTATTAGGTGCTGGAAGTCAAGTACTAGTCTATACTGACCCATATGTATTCGACTACAACTAAAGTTTAAACATACAATTTACCAACTTGAGACTTAAAATCGAGTCCAGTCAGCAATGTTAAAATTCTGAATCAAATTTCGTGTTTCCAGAATTCAATAATTCAAGTTACGCTCTATAAAAGATACTTGAGACTTAAACTTAGTCTTATACTTTGTTAGATGGATACAACTTGAATCACCTTTCTGGTAATATGATTAGATAGTGTGACAAATTAATGTGTGGCTCAGTATTAAACTAAGTTAATCAGAGTGGGAGGAAATTATTTTTTGGACTCTTGGTCAGAATCTTGCCAAATTTCATCAAATCATAAAAGTCAACATGTATTTGTAAAACGGTTATGTACATCTTTGTTTCAACTTCTAAACTGTTTCCTTATCAATTTATTACGGTAAACAGATCTAATATGAAAAGCTGCTTGCTTTCGCTCGTATTTAGGCTTTGCCTATTTTCATATTATTAATGTAAGCATAGAGTGGTATATCTGGCAATAAACTCATTGATACTTTGACATATTTAGAATATCGTAAACTCTCCAGATCGTTTGCATTACATTTGTATGTAAATTGTTTACAAAGGTTTTATCTTTTTAAAAATATCAGTTTGAGAGCGTGAGATCTTTGACAATTAGCCCAATCATTTTCACATTAACCCATTACCAAACGACAAGATTTTGGACTTGTCCAAATTCAAAGATGCTGCAGACGACAACATGAATTGAATGAAATTTCGCATTCTTTGATCTGTCTGGGTAGAAAAAAATGTGGGAAATGAAGAAATTGTTTGTTTCAAGCAATTTCTTCATTTTCCACAATGTTTTTCAAAGCCATTATCTTGTAAGGAGTCAAAAAGAGTCATTGTGTGGTAATGGGTTAAGTCGATAGAAATGCCGATTGCATAAAGGTGTGAGTACGTACATAATGTGGGTATATTATTTGCATGACTGTGTATAATTTACACTTTTGCTTGAGTGTGTTGAAGTCTCATTTAGGTGGCTATATGAATCTATGTGTTAATCTAATTCATCTACTAAGTTTAAAAAAGACAAAAAGACGTAGTTATTGTTACATGCACTTCAAGACAATTAATATATAAACCAATTTACGTTTCACACACATAAAATGATCTCAGACCTCATCTAAGGGTAATCAACTCGAAAGATACAAACGACAGGGTTTGTGTAAAGAGGTTATTTAAATCTTTGACCACAAACCAAGTACCTATTCCTGTATATTAAGTAGAGTAGATAAAATCTCTTTTGGGTGGCTACATACAGTTTCGTGAGTCATCTTTGCTTGTACATACCACACTTTATGTGACAAATATTAGATAGGGGCCTATCTTTGTCAGCAAATCACATAATTGACCAAACGCCAATCGACAGATCGCTCCGCCCAACATAGAATTTAAGACAAACAATGGGGATATGATCGTTAATAGAGAACGATTTTATCCTGTTAATCGTGACGTAAATTCGGACAAACAAAATAGTAGGCCTATATCGTAGGTGTTGTTATAAAATCTCGTAACTACGGCTTGATTCAAGCCGTAGTTACGAGATTTAACAACAGCACCGACGGGTTATCAAAACATACAATAAACCTAGTCTATTGTTAGCACAAAATTTTTTGCCATTGGCATGTCGATTGTTTTAATAGCCAGTCGATAATCGATACAATAACACGTGCAACGAAGAACAATTGGAGCATGACATTTTTCTGATCGTCCATTGGCTAATCGATGTTTTTGATTGACAGTCGGCGTTTGGTCAATTGACCAAACGCCAATCGACAGATCGCTCCGCCCAACATAGAATTTAAGGCAAACAATGTGCATGTGGTCGGTAATAGGGAACGATTTTATCCAGTTAATCGTGACTTAAATTCGGACAAACAAAGTAGTATTTCGTAGTTGTTGTTATAAAATCTCGTAACTACGGCTTTATTTAAGCCATAGTTACGAGATTTTATAACAACACCGACGCGGTTTATCAAAACATAACTGTGAACCTAGTCTATTGTTAGCACAAAATTCTTTGCCATTGGTATGTCGATTGTTTTGATTGTCAGTCGATAAATCGATACAAAACCACGTGCAACGATGAACAATTGGGGCATAACATTTTTGTGCTCGTCCATTGGCTAATCGATGTTTTTGATTGACAGTCGGCGTTTGGTCAATTGACCAAACGCCAATCGACAGATCGCTCCGCCCAACATAAAATTTAAGGCAAACAATGTGCATGTGGTCGGTAAGAGGGAACGATTTTATCCAGTTAATCGTGACTTAGATTCGGACAAACAAAGTAGTATTTCGTAGTTGTTGTTATAAAATCTCGTAACTACGGCTTTATTTAAGCCGTAGTTACGAGATTTTATAACAACACCGACGCGGTTTATCAAAACATAACTGTGAACCTAGTCTATTGTTAGCACAAAATACTTTGCCATTGGCCTGTCGATTGTTTTGATTGTCAGTCGATAAATCGATACAAAACCACGTGCAACGATGAACAATTGGGGCATAACATTTTTGTGATCGTCCATTGGCTAATCGATGTTTTTGATTGACAGTCGGCGTTTGGTCAATTGTGTACAAGGTCGATAAGAATATCGTTTGAGTGGTAATTATCGGTGTTTTGTGTATATAATCCATTTTTATTCACCTGAAAGGGTGTGGCTTAGCAAAGAGGTTATTCGACGAGTTTACTTCTCGATACATTGGTTGCAATAAGAGTAAATCGTGCGGCACGAGCATGAACACATTTCGAAATTAAAAGAATGCGCGATTGTAGAATGTGTTGTTATAAAACCTCGTAACTACAGCCTGATTCGCGCTGTAGTTATAATATTTTGAAATAATACCGACGATTTACCGCTAAGCGAGAAGGCTGTTTCTCCTCGAGCTTAAATGTAATGAACCGTTTACTAAGCTCCGCCCTGTCTCCCGAAAAAATCAGAATATAACGTTCTATATCCGTGTATACATGAACTGCCTACTCAATCTCCGAGCAGAGTTGTCGTTCGTTACTCTCACATACATGAATGAACCGTGTGCAAGAGAGTGCTGCCTACTGTTACTCCCAATTAAGTGTTAGCGGTTTCTGCTTGAGTGCGCCTTTATAAGTGGTTTATGTAGTTCTTTAATCGTAAAGCAATAAACTAAACCATCTCTTCTCATATGAATTTGCAGTCATTTATAATTCATGTATCTTGGGCGGAAATACGAAATTATTTTGTATACGTTGATATTTTCTCTTACACTAATTCAATCCACTGTACACAAAAAAGATCAAATAACTTTTCAAAAAATAGTACATGTAGCCTATATTATATGTTTATGTTTGTCACACATCGGTGCATGTTGATACCGACATTAATTGCAACCAAGTCTTCATCAGTCTATAAAAAGTCAATAAAGTTTCTATATGTGTATTCGTATCCACTGACAAAATACTTGTATCTACAGGTCAATATACGTTGCTGGCTAAATGCTTAAAGATACTTTTAAAGATACGTGCAAAACGTCTTAATCCACAAATATAAATTGCCACAAGGCTCTTGTCATTAACAAAATAACGGTGTGATATGATTTACACTAGTTGAATCACCAATACGACAAAAAAGATCGATGAACCAATTAAATAATGAGTTCATTCCAAAATTGTGATACAACTATATTCGGTAACAATTATATCTAATTGATATATCTTTTGTCCAATGGACGTATATGGGGTCTGCAGAATATAAATATATAAAAGGTCGAACATTGACCGCCAAAATATACATCGTTTGGATGAACACATACAGTTATATTTAATTTGTTCAAGAATCTGTATAGTTTAACAATATGAGAATTCCGTAGCTATTGAATATTCATTTACTGATATAAACACTGATAGGCCCCTACTTGTAACGCAGGTCATGAGATATAGCCAAGCAACATTAACCCAGGACATCTGTAAATGTAATGACCCCACTTCGGCGATGTTTTTTTAAAGACGCCCAACTAACGGATTTTGCTCGCAAAACTTAAGTTGTCCCGGTTTAATCTTGCTGGGCTATATTCTGTCTCGACTTGGTATCAACCTTACTAATGAAATATTGATAGATGGTTTCTGAAATGTCCTACCACAATCACGCAATGAAGTGATAAATTACTGTAATTCTAAACCCAAGTCTATAGGCCTATACAAGTGTCATATATCAAGTATATGTCATTTTTGTATAAAGAACGTTATCTCGATAAATGCTTAATGATATTTCAATATGTTTACCTTAAACATTATTTAAACTATGTTAACTCCCTTATATATGTTTGATAAATTTTGGTGTCAATGGTGTACCTTTAAATCTACATACATATAGAATCTATAAAAGATATTTCCCCCTAAAATGAGGCCAACTTGTCAATGGATCCATATAATCTTACTGTAATATAAAACACCAATATCAATTAATCAATCTTGCATATATATTTTTCTGAAGATATCAAAATTAAAACATGGGATTAGATATTCAATGGTACGATGCATAAACGTGATATAATTTTACGAGTCCAAACCTAAATATGCTTTGTGGTGCTCCTCTCGTCGCGATATAACCACAAAATAATTGAAAGACGAACCACAATCAATCAACAAGAAAGGTTCAACATACACACGTATTTAATTTACCGTAAGTACGGTGTAATATGTGTGTAAATTTACAGTAAAAGTGATAATAAGTTTACATTTGCATCAAATTACATGTACACATAGCTTACACATAAACCATGACATAATATACGCGAAACATACGTCGTATATTATACAGACATTTCTATCGTAATCATTTATGACACGATATTGATTTACACATATATCTAACTTGCTTCAAGCATTTATGTAGCGTGCCATTGCGTATATTTTACAGTAAACTTGACACGCCACGTCCAGCTTTAAAAATTGCAAGTTTTCACGTGTTATATCACACAAAGTTTACACAGCCGTATGCTACATTACACACTTTAAAAAAAACCCTCACTAGCTGAAATCACAAGTTGAATCTTTAGATGGCATTAATAGTTGATAATAACTTTGGTTATCTTTATCTGACTGTGAACAAAATTGGGATCAGTACATTGGTTAAAATTATCAAACATAATGTAATTAATGTGTGTAATTTTACAGAACAAAATGCTACGGCGTTGTTCAGCTTACACTGTTTGTGTGTCTAGACTTGTCAAGTACACAGTGTTTACACACCTGTACATTACATACACTTAAATAACTTCACTATCTGAAGTTGTAAACACGCTATATCTTAAGATGGCATTAGTTGAGAGTCACTTTGGTTATGTCTATCTGACTGTCAGTGCGAACAGGGTGCCGAACATTGGTTAACGTATTTCTACCATCATGTTAAATACCTAATACTAACTTGGTGCAATTTTGCCATCATTTAGTGTTGATGTCGTCGCATGTGAACATCAATCGTGAAAAATCCAGATCGACTTTGATCTATAGTACATCTAGATCTAGATAGATCTAGTGTCATAAAAATTTCCTTGGACAATTTGGTCTGCTCAGCGCTAACCCAATTTTAAAGGGACATTTCATTCCAATTTCATTTTTTTTAAGTATGTCTTGATGCCAAGATTGGTTATTCTAATGAGTATAAGGAGACACTCCACAACGGGAAATGCTTCCGGGTCGTAGTATACAAACATAGTTCCGTCAAAAATGGATTCGCTCCTTTTGTTGCATTGATTCTGTGTCTATAGAATAGGCAGATGCATGAAATGTGGTTCTGTACACTGGCAGACCATCAGTGTACTGCTAGGATGTGTTTTAATGAATTTGTTGGGAACTAGTTTCTTGCGCGGTCGTGACCTTTCATGGGGGTGTGTCACATGCAGATCCCGAAATAGATGGCAAATTTCAAGGGTGGCTGTGTTCACGGGTGCGTGATTTTAGCTGATGGTGCTATTGATACCACTTTCTTGGTAGTAAATTAAAGACAAAGAAATGGTCTGTCAGGCAGACTAAGTAAAAGGTGCCACAAAGACTTCTGAGAGGAGCTAGAAGCTGCCAAATTGACCCATTTTACTATATATTTAATAGGCCTGTTTCGTTGAGGAGTGACACCATAAATACTATTAGTTTTTTTAAGTGGTTGCCAATAAGCGAGAAACACGCATTTAAAGTTGAGACATAATCGATAAATTGCATATAAATCCGAACTGTTGTCCACAACAATTTGTTTAATTTTATCACAGATATATAAATTTCTCGTAAACGGCGCAATATTTTGGTTTGAAATTTTCAGAATTTTCATAAGGAAATATGCTCTTTCAGATAAAATAAAAGTAAAATTTATGACAAAAAATTCTGAAATGTCACTTTAATATGCTTTTAAGAAAAAAGATCTAACTTTTTTATGATTTCAGTTCAGTTTACACACTTTTTTGGCAATAATTGCCGAATTTTGGAACTGAACTGTTTATTTGTATAACGTAATTTAACTGTTTTCCCTTTTAAATTTGAACAACATGTTTTATTAGATAAACAATCTATGGACTATATCACGAAAGAATTACTAGAATCTCATTATTTTCCTGTCTGGATCGTCGTCAGATCGATATTCCGGAGAGTCCTGCAAAGATTTGCTACTAAATTCCATTTCCAAGCTAAGCTACGTCAACCATATTATTGGAAAAAATCCCGAGGTCAAGATAAAGTGGAAAATTACACCAAATATTGGCGCAGCGCCAACCCATCTGAAGGTGAAACTTGTTCAGAAAACCGGTTCAAACCAGTCGATACCGGTTGAACTGGTTGGCGAGTATTTAAAGCATGGGAAAATTCCCACAAATACACAGTTTATCGGTTTACCTCGGGCGGTGCGGTAGTTTGAAGCTGTCTCGCGCGCATTGTTCTAAAAATAGACTCAATTAGAGGACGGGAAGTCGACACTTTTCCCTTTATCGACTTCCGGGATAAATAATGTGCATAGATAAGTTGGGAAACTTGAGGTTTTTCCTGTTTTCTTAATTACCGTAGAGATTCTAATGGCAGAATCAGATCCCAGGAGTTCGAATTTTAATCTGAATTATGACTTTGAAAAACTTTTGTGCGATTCTTGCAGGGAGCCATTTTCTACGGAAAACCCGGCGCGTCTGTTGCCCTGTCTGCACAGCGTTTGCGACACATGCCTCACGAACTTGGCGAAAAGTTCCGAGCCCGAGAAAAATGGGGAGAAAGAGGAGGAATCAGGAGTACAGAAGTCTTCTCCCATCAAAGAAGGAACGACTGACAATGAAGGTAAATCTTTCGAATCATGGTCATTTCGGACCATAACCATTTCGTACCAGTCATTTCGTACCATGATTTGATGGCCCATTTCGTACCACAGTTTGGCCATTTCATATCATGTATCATAATTTTAAACTCCATTCATTACAAGTCTGTGATATTAAAATTAACAGGATTCGAACTTGAAGCTTCAGATTTACAGTGGGCCGGGGCCATTTTACACACTATTTGCAAATATGGCCCATCACTTTTCCAGGGGTTGAAAAATCCACTCCCCCGCTCGCATTGGCGAGTAGAAAATGCCGTAGGACGAGTAGATTTGGGGACAAACTAGTCCGACAGGGCGAGTGCAAATTTAGGACTTGTAAAGTAAATTAGAGGGGAAAAAGTGCACCCGACGTGGGACTCGAACCCACGACCCCCGGATTACTAGTCGGACGCTCTAACCACTGAGCTAGCCGGGCACATGGTCGTGTTTCTACCCAACGTCACTACACTCCTCCCCCTCATAATTTCTTGGGAGTCTCCCACTCCCCCGGTCCCTAGGACCACCAGGTGCCGCCTACCCGCGCTCACCAGTTTACCTCGTCGCCATTAAAGTAAATTTGAGAGGAAAAAGTGCACCCGACGTGGGACTCGAACCCACGACCCCCGGATTACTAGTCGGACGCTCTAACCACTGAGCTAGCCGGGCACATGGTCGTGTTTCTACCCAACGTCACTACACTTGAATCACGCTGATTGAGGGGAAAAATAAAGGATCCAAAAGAAAGTATTTATTTTAAACTTCATATCGGAAATAATAATATTCGCTATAAAATACGACATTACCCTGTTTATGTCGATCAATTCCGAAAGTGAAACTAAACAAGGAAACTAGAGTAAATCTGTGTTACTCATATGCAATGATTTGAGCGAGATCAAAGACGCCGCAAACACTGTCAATTGATGACGTAGTCATTCCAGTTTCAATATAATCAGGCGATTTATCCGCACCGAAATAAGGTTACATTTTACTATGATTTGTTTACAAAAGTCGCGCGTGCCACAAAGCGCGGGAAAATTGGATGAAGCAATGAAAACAAAACGCTATCTACGTAGTAAATACACTGACGTTAGATGGTTTTAACACAGACGCGTTGTCTCTTTCTGTTATGCTGCCTCGCGATTACACAAAGAAATTCTTTCACATTTACCGGGTGGTTGTACATATTAAACTGGTGTGCTTACTCGACCATTTCGACAGCTAATCTATAGATTTTCGAATTAAATAAAAAGTAAGTGTTTACAGTAATGTTAATCGGCGATTGATTTATGGTAAAAGATGAAGTCAAGTCTGAGCCACATTCGATCTATTGACCATCTATAAGTTTTTAATAAAATTGTTGCCTTATTTGCCTATATCTTTTGAAGTGGCGATAGCCAGCGTGAGCCCTGTCTGTCATTTATACTGAAGAAACTTTATTTGTAGAGTCAAAGAGTTATGTTATTTGCATAAATAATGCATCCGTAAGAGCCAACAGTCTAAAATTTTTCTTCATCTTTAAGGGCGAGTTGGGTTGCCCTAAGGGCGAGTAGAAATTCAGAGCTACTAGTCCTACAGGACTAGTAGGTTTGAAGAAATTTTTCAACCCCTGTTTCAACTCCAGGGGTCAAGCGGCCCAAGCTTTTCATTTTTTTATATCACTATGTTTATTTTCATTGCTATGGCCCATCATTTCCAAAAATGACCCATCAATTTCAATGCCATGGGTCATTTCGACCCACCACTGTTCAAATAAATCTGAAGCTCTGTAATGGAACCTCTTGATTGTGAAGCAGACACCTGTGGACTATGGTCACTACACAATAATTCAAAAGAAGCATAGAACGTGATTGGTCCCCTAATGTTAAGGTCAGGTGGCTTTGTTTAACCTAATAGCAACCAACAAAAATTGGCAAACTCAAAAGATTCCAAGATTAATTATTTTGCAGACAACATTTTCTAGTGGATGAAACTATACATTTTATGGTCTGTCTTGTTAGAAAACATTGTGAAAAATGAACAAACATTATGTATTATTTTCGGCAATGTTTTACTAAGACTCTTGTGAAGGCATCAAAATATCTCATGTGAAAATCTGGAAGAAAGCATTGTGAAAAATGAAGAAATTGCTTGTGTCAACCAATTTCTTCATTTTTTGACTATGTTTTCCCAAGTATTCTCTGTATGCCTAAGGGAAACAAAAGGTGTCATTATTTGAGAATTTGTAATCATATTTCAACACGGTGTATAACCACATGACACAACAATTTTTAGAAAATCTCCAATAACTTTGTTAATATGGGACCCATTTGAATTCGGTTTGAAACAGAGAAGGTGGACAGACGTCACGCATTAGATAAACGTGGATTTTTGAAAAATCAACTGATGAAAAAGTTATTGAAGATAAACCAAAATTTTGGTTTATCTTCAATATCTTTTTTATCGGTTGATTTTTCAAAAATCCACCACATCCAGGTTATTCCTGACATTTTTCCACATTCACTGCTTCAAACCAAATTCAAATTGGTCAAGTATTGACAAAGTTATTGAAGATTATGGGAAATTCAAAGTTATGTGATTATACGTGTTTCAATCTCTGTTACAGCCTCTTCGACAACACCAGATGGAGGCAAGACTGACAAGCAGCGATGCATGATTTGCGGCATTCCGTTTACAGACAGCCAAATCATCAAGAATCCATTCGTGGATTTTTCTCGCGCTGGAAAAATCGACTCCGATCACAAAGATGGCTGTCCAGAAGAAGAAAAACTCACAATTTGTACATCGTGTGACGAAAGTCAGAAAGTCACGAGTTTTTGTGTTGAGTGCCAAGAATGGTTGTGCGACCCATGTGTTGTTGCACACAAGCGAGTGAAATTCACAAAAGATCACACAATTAAAAATAAACTTGAAGTGGCAGAAGCTGAAGATGTGACAGAGACGGTCCACAGCAAGCGTCAAGTATTCTGCGAAACGCATAAAACAGAGCCTCTAAAGTTGTTCTGTTTAACTTGTGAAGCATTAACCTGTAGGGATTGTCAGTTAAATTCACATAAAGACCATAAATACCAGTTCATTGAAGAAACTATTGAAGAACAAAAAACTGCATTAATGTCCGGTATAAAGGATTTGCAAGAGAAAATGAAAGCTAATGATGATTTAGCTGAAAGAATTTCCAAGAAAGAGAAAGACATAAGGAAACAGCAGTTGGAAGTGTTTCGCGATGTGCGACAAGTTGCGAATACGATAACAGATGAACTGATTGGTTGGTGTAAACAGCTGATGAGCTTTCTACAAGGCGTGTGTAATGGTCGGTTGAAAGATCTAGGTCATAAGAAAAAAGAAGCTGATGAGTTTGCCAAGAAAGCGAAACACGCTGTTGCGTTTGTGGAAGCTGCATTAAAGTCGGGAGACGACCTGTCAATTTTACATGCGAAAAGTTTGATGTCGAAGAATCTCACAACTTTGCAATCTCAAAATGTGAATGTACAGTCTTCAATGTTTGAACTCGAGATTAAATATGAAAATGAATCAAGTTTCATAACCAAAAATGTCAGTAAAATGGGATTCATAAACGTTAATGGCAAATCATATCCTCAACATGCAAATTCAGAAAAGTCAGACAATCCATTGCGCAATCTTACCCGTGAAAACTTTTCTCAAAATATCGCAGATTTATTGAACAAGCAGCCATTACATGTACGAGAGACATACAAAAATTACTCACAAGAACAACGTAAACTTTTCCTTCAAAAGTTAATGATGCAAACTCAACTTCAACAACAAAAAACCTCGCAGGCACCAAGGGTAGCTCCATTTAGCTCGGACGCAGGAGCAATTCGGGATCTATACAACAATAATAATAACAACCCCAACGCCAATAATGCTCAGCCTCGACAAGTGAACCAAGTACGACCTAGCGGAACCTACATCCCCGAAAACCCGATATTAAAGCAGAGACATCTACAACAGCAGCAGTATCAGCAGCAGCAACAACAACAACAACAAATGAGAATGCAAAACATGCCCGGATACAACATGGGGCAGAACCACCAAGCTGGTAGTGCTAAAAGTTAGTATGCCATACTAGGTCTTTAACTCCTTCCCAAACAGCAAAATTTTAGGGTGACCCCCTTCAAAAACTAAGACAAATGACAAAATGGATGTTATTAAAGATAGGATTCACGTAAAATATGGCACAGAAAATATTGAGACAAAAGGAGAAACTGCTGGTTTTTGTCTCAATGTTTTCCCAAGCCTTTCCTATTAGGGACGTCAAAACCAGGTCTTGTTTGGGAAAGGGTTAACTCCTTCCCAAACAACTTGAAACAAGAAGAGGCTTGTAAGTCCCTGCTAATGGAAATGCCTTTGAAAACATTGAGGCAAAAGAAGAAAATGCTGATACCCAGCATTTTCTCTTTTTGTCTCAATATTTTCTCTGCTGTATTCTATACAAATCTTATCTTTAATCTACATCCGTATTGTGGTCTGCAGCAGCTTTCAAATTGGACCACCCTAAAATTTTGTCATCTGGGAAAGGGTTAATCACCAAGCTGCTAGAAGTTAGTATACCAACATGGCCCAGAGAAACAGATAAGAGAGGGTGAAAAAATTATGAAATTGTTATTTCAAATCCAAACCCAATGTTGTTTGTACTCATTGGAATCGTCTTGATGGGACGATTCCAATAAATACCCACAACTTAGGGTTTGATAAATGTTTGGTAAAATATTTCATTTTCAAAATTTGAAAAGCCATCACTCCCTCTTATTTGTAGCTCAGGAATATTATGGTATAAGAAATATTTGGGACTTCTACACTACAGGTGAAAGAATTGAAAAGATAACAGCTGAAAATGTGCACAGGGTTGCCACATGACGGGGAAAAGTCAGTGAAATTTGAATTTTTTCAAGGTCAGGGAATTGTTAGGGTCAGGGAATTTTGTGAACTGTCAGGTAAATTTGAAAATACTGGCAAATGTCAGGGAATTGTCATTGTCCAAAATTTTGTCATTTGGTAATAGGTCAATGATTTCAACATCACCTTTTAAAATTGTCTCAAGATATCGCAAGTTTTCACAAAATTACCACAACTAAACATGTCAGGGAATTTTCCAAAATTGTTGACAGGGAATTTTATTTTCTGTGATTAGTGGCAGCCCTGGTGCAGAAGACCAACTTTTCATCCTCTTCTACAATGTGTCATCTGTTTGTTGCAAATCAGTCTAAACTGTCTATGTGTCCTTCCATCTGTCTGCCAAAACTTTACTTTGAGAATTTTACATTGATTAACTTATGATGAATAACCTAAACATTTAATGATACAGCTGAGCTTTCATCAAAGTCTTAGTTTGTGGTAAAAGCTTCCTTTTAGTAGTTGTAATAAGGTCAAAGTCTTCATTAACCCTTTCCCAAACAAGACCTGGTTTTGCCATCTCTAAAAGAATAGACTTGGGAAAACATTGAGACAAAAGAAAAAACTGCTTATAACCCAGTCTTTCCGAAAGTTGCAGAATGTTTACTGGACATTCGGTCTTGTAAAAAAAGTTATTTACCAGACCGAAATTTTTTTTACCAGACCGAAATCTTAAGAACGAATAAAACATTAACCCCTTCTAAACATATTTAATATCTTTACATATAGGCGCAAGACCAAGGTATGCAACATCAAATCAGAGATAGAAAGTCAATGAATAGAAGATTGATTCTAGACCAAACGGCCCAATTCTGCTATTACTAAAGATGACCTGCTTTTGACTTCCCTAATAAACAGCTTTGGAAAACATTGAAGTAGAAATGAAAATGCTGTTTAAATTAAACATCAGTAGAAAATTAATCAAACAGATTCTGACCACAAGAATTAAATCAAGATGGAAACGATATCACCTTTTAAAATATCAATCCTTCTTCTTCGATTGTTTTCGACAGTCAGTCTAGTTTCGCTTTCGGAAAGGTTGCAGAGGAAATGTCCCAAAAATATTGCGCGCAAATCATTGGTCGTTTTTAATACCGACCAATGAAAACTAAGGTAATAACAGAAACGTCACCGAAATGCAAAAATTTGCATAGTTGATTTCTATTGGTCTGTATTACGCACTTGCTTCTTTGTCAAGTAAGGGCTTTCTAATACGATTTCCGCATAGCGCCCGCGTAACTATGTAGCGTCTATTCGACCCGGAATGACTCGTGGGGAAAACCATAAAATGTGTGTATCTAAATTTAGACGTGTATTCTGTTAACTTTTATTCTGCATATAGGTTGCTTTGAAATATCTTATCGGACAGTCGGTCTCGTGAACTGCGAACCCATACAAGACCGAGTCAGTTTTTACCAGACATGTCCGTCGGTCCGACGAGTTTCGGAAAGACTGTTATAACCAGCAGTTTCTCCTTTTGTCTCAATATTTTCATAGCTAAATTGTACACAAATCTTCTTTCTATGAAAGTCCATTTTGTCATCTGTAGCAGTTTCTGAATAGGATCACCCCAAAACTTTGTCATTTGGGAAAGGATTAAGGTCCAACTTTCGTTGGGCATTAGCGATGTAACAAACACTTGCTGTTGTATCTAAATTCAGGTAGTTATGGGGATCAGTCGATGCCTGTCTATCCACCGGCTGCCACCTCCGATTCACACTGGGCAAGTCAGTCTGCCAGCCATTCCTTAAAAAACTTGGCCAAGTTTTGTGACTCAGGTAGGTGGCTGCCATTTGTTCATGTACTCTTGTATTGTCATCAGAGCTGCAGATAAGAGTGGATAACGGCTTTTCAAACTGCAATATTTCTTTGATTGTTCATCAAACCCTATTTTGTGGGTACTCATTTGAATCGTCTAGACGAGACGGTTCAAATGAGTACCCACAACATAGGGTTTGGAATTGAAATAACAAAATTAAAATATTTTACCCCTTCTTGTATGTAGCTCTGATTGTCATCATCATTAGTCACTGCTTTGCTGACATCTGGCTGCCATCTTTGTGTCACATTGGGTAAACCTGTCTGTGCTGGACATGTTTTAAAAACTTGGCCAAGATCTTTTGATTTTGGAAGGTGGCTGCCACTGTTCATGTAGTCTATGACATTGTACACTTCTGTAGTTATATCATCTGGATCATGGCTGCCATCTCTTGATCACAATTAGGTGGCTGCCACCATCCATGTACGCACGCATATCAATTTGTTTCATTAATTCTGTGTGTTGATATCATCTGGCTACCAACTCTGATTTATTCGACCAAATGCACTCCTAATCAGAACATAGCCAAATTGTTCTTGATTCAAAAAGATGGCTGCCATGTTCATGAAGACTGCTTTATCTGTCCTGATTATTGTTTTACCACCACTGTACCTCCACAGCAGAACCATGAATTAAATATTTGTTACAGCACATTGATACATTGTTCAACTCTGTGAAGTGGCTGCCAATGTGCACATACACATGTGTATCTTTTGCTATCATGTAAGCCCTAATTATGCATGCATTATTCCAGGGCCTCAAGTTCAGCCTTCCCCAACAACCAATCAACCAATGGCACCGGGACAAAATAGTTTTTTTGGTGGGAAAGTTCCAAGTGGAAAGTTTGAGTAAGTAATTGTGAAACATCTTTACCAGTTTCAAAACAATCAATAGTTTTTAGATTGCCAAGAGATATTGTATTGAATTCGAAATGCATCTAACATACTAAAAGAGGAATTTGATGATTATCAATACAGACAGTTTCTGATATCAAATTCTGTATCAATTTTGTATTTTCAAAGTGGTGTTTCACTATCATGTAACTTTCTGCTATGATTATTGTCTGCAATTGCACATTTAAACAAATTTACTATTATATAATGTCTTTCTTCAACTTAATATAGTGGAAGTACAAAGTCATTCTTATTCCATTTTTGTTGCAGTATTGACCCTTTGAACCTTAAAGGCCGTGACCCCAATGCCATACGGGTGAAAATGGAACCAAAAGATCGTGACTTTGGATCAGCTTGCCAGTATTCCAACGATCCCAGTAGACAAACAAGTAATGTAAGTATCTGTTTATTTTGAAATGATTCAAGTAAGAATCCACAACTTGGGGTAACTAAATCAAATATTAATAGGCATCAAATCAATGTGATATTTGGTCAGCTTGCCAGTGTTTTCATAGTTCTGGTTTGCTTAACCCATTATTGGTCGGCAAGTTAAGACTTTTCGGAATTCAAAGACATTGAAAAAGACATTTTCAAGTGAAATATTCAACGTTTTTTGGTTTTTATACCCCCCACCTACGAAGTAGAGGGGGGTATATTGGTTTCACCATGTCTGTCTGTCTGTCCGTCCGTCCATCCGTCCGTCCGTCCGTCCGTCCGTAGACTTTTTCGTTTCCGTGCTCTAACTCATGAACCGGTTGACCTAGGATCATGAAACTTTACACAGTTGTTGCCCATGACCCAAGGAGGTGCCCTATTGTTTTTGGGTCACGAAGGTCAAAGGTCAAGGTCACAATCAGACTTTGTTTAAAATCTGTTTCCGTGCTCTAAGTCATGAATCGGTTGACCTAGGATCATGAAACTTTACACAGTTGTTGCCCATGATCCAAGGAGTTGCCCTATTGTTTTTGGGTCACAAAGGTCAAAGGTCAAGGTCACAATCGGACTTTGTTTAAAATCCGTTTCCGTGCTTTAAGTCATGAACCGGTTGACCTAGGATCATGAAACATTACACAGTTGTTGCCCATGATCCAAGGAGGTGCCCTATTGTTTTTGGGTCACAAAGGTCAAAGGTCAAGGTCACAATCGGACTTTGTTTAAAATCCGTTTCCGTGCTCTAAGTCATGAACTGGTTGACCTAGGATCATAAAACTTTACACAGTTGTTGCCCATGACCCAAGGAGGTGCCCTATTGTTTTTGGGTCATGAAGGTCAAAGGTCAAGGTCACAATCAGACTTTGTTTAAAATCCGTTTCCGTGCTCTAAGTCATGAACCGATTGACCCAGGATCATGAAACTTTACACAGTTGTTGCCCATGACCCAAGGAGTTGCCCTATTGTTTTTGGGTCACGAAGGTCAAAGGTCAAGGTCACAATCGGACTTTGTTTAAAATCCGTTTCCGTGCTCTAAGTCATGAACCGGTTGACCTACGGTCATGAAACTTTACACAGTTGTTGCCCATGATCCAAGGAGGTGCCCTACTGTTTTTGGGTCACGAAGGTCAAAGGTCAAGGTCACAATCTGACTTTGTTTAAAATCTGTTTCCGTGCTCTAAGTCATTAACCGGTTGACCTAGGATCATGAAACTTTACACAGTTGTTGCCCATGATCCAAGGAGGTGCCCTATTGTTTTTGGGTCACGAAGGTCAAAGGTCAAGGTCACAATCGGACTTTGTTTAAAATCCGTTTCCGTGCTCTAAGTCATGAACCGGTTGACCTAGGGTCATGAAACTTTACACAGTTGTTGCCCTGATCCAAGGAGTTGCCCTATTGTTTTTGGGTCACGAAGGTCAAAGGTCAAGGTCACAATCGAACTTTGTTTAAAATCCGTTTCCGTGCTCTAAGTCATGAACCGGTTGACCTAGGATCATGAAACTTTACACAGTTGTTGCCCATGATCCAAGGAGGTGCCCTATTGTTTTTGGGTCACGAAGGTCAAAGGTCAAGGTCACAATCTGACTTTGTTTAAAATCTGTTTCCGTGCTCTAAGTCATTAACCGGTTGACCTAGGATCATGAAACTTTACACAGTTGTTGCCCATGATCCAAGGAGGTGCCCTATTGTTTTTGGGTCACAAAGGTCAAAGTTCAAGGTCACAATCGGACTTTGTTTAAAATCCGTTTCCGTGCTCTAAGTCATGAACCGGTTGACCTAGGATCATGAAACTTTACACAGTTGTTGCCCATGATCCAAGGAGGTGCCCTATTGTTTTTGGGTCACGAAGGTCAAAGGTCAAGGTCACAATCGGACTTTGTTTAAAATCCGTTTCCGTGCTCTAAGTCATGAACCGATTGACCCATAGCACTTTTGTCAGTGACAAGGCGCTAGTGGGGGATATTTGTCCGCTTTGCGACAGTTCTAGTTTTGGGTAGAAAACATTGTGAAAAGCAATTTCTTAATTTTCCACAATGTTTTCCAAAGCCTTTAACTTGAGGGTCGATCAAAAAGTGTCTTTTTGTGGTATTTAATTAATACAAAAAAATGAAAAATTTATATTGCAGGTATCTTCCTCATCGGGTGCCAGTCACACAAGTTCCAGCCCCCGGCTACAGTCTCCCCCCACAAACAGTATAACTCCGCCTAGCCACACCCCCTCACCTAGCCACACCCCCTCACCTAGCCACACCCCCTCACCTAGCCACACCCCCTCACCTAGCCACACCCACTCACCTAGCCACACCCCCTCACCTAGCCACACCCCCTCACCTAGCCACACCCACTCACCTAGCCACACCCCCTCACCTAGCCACACCCCCTCACCTAGCCACACCCACTCACCTAGCCACACCCCCTCACCTAGCCACACCCACTCACCTAGCCACACCCCCTCACCTAGCCACACCCCCTCACCTAGCCACACCCACTCACCTAGCCACACCCTCACAATTAGCCACAACCTCTAATTTTAATATAAACAAAAATGAAAAAATTATATTGCAGGTATCTTCCTCATCGGGTGCCAGTCACACGAGCTCCAGTCCAAGACTACAGTCTCCCCCCACAAACAGTATAACTCCGCCAAGCCACACCCCCTCACCTAGTCATTTGGACGGAGGTAGCTTACGGACGACCAGTTCACCTGCTTTACCAGATCTAGGGGTAGGTATTTTGTTCTTCCAGTAGTTGGTATTTAGTCCTTCCAGTAGTCAGTATATAGTCCCTCCAAATGTTAGTATTTAGTTCCTCCAAGCACCCCCCACCCCCCCCCCCTCACCAAACCAGATTTAGGGGCTGTGTATTTAGTCCCTCCAAGCCACACCCATGTTTGTGCTTCAACAAATTCAGGGGTTGCCAATTACTAGGAATTAGCATCTCCATGCACACCTCGAGGGGTCAGTGCAACACTAATGTAAGTGCCTATACAAATATAGGCACTTACAATAGTTTTGCGCTGGCCCCTTGACCTGCCTTACCAGATCTTAGGTATGTTTAGAGGAAATAAATGCCTATGCCTAGATGATCTAGGCATAGGCATTTATTTCCTCTAAACATACCCTAGATCCTGTGCTATGTCATTGCCTGTCATGATGTTATAATGACTCAAACCACATGCTTTAAGATTAAGCACTTTTAAGACCCTTGATTAACATATCCCTGAAAATAAAAAAAAAGAAATGAAAAGTTCAAAAAGCTGTACAGAAATGTTAACACATTTTCACACATTGATGCTTGTGGACACCTCTCAAGAAATATGCTTGAGATGATAAATGTTGCCTTAAAACATATTGCTATTGTCATTATGGAAACTGGAAATATTTTTGATATCTTAGGTAATGGATAGAGACAGGTCAGAATTAATGAAAGGCCTAACCAACCCATCTGGCCACAAGTGGAGCTCATATCACCTACACCTGAAGCATGACCGGTCAGTTGCTATGACTGTTTAAGCTGTCTTTATACTTTGATTATACTTTTGTATAGGCAGGAAGCATAGACAAAAGATCAGGACAGCCTGTACATATGTGTAGTCTGATTGTAGTCTTTGCTGCCTGATTGTTGCTCATCATTCAAGAATTAGTTCAATTGAAATTTTACAGATGTTTAACCCATTCCCAAACAACAAAATTTTGGGCTATTCCAACTAAAACATTTTGCAGACGACAATTTCAAGATGATGGAATTTTAAAGATCTTTCCTATTTTGTTGTAGAAAACTTTGTGGAAAATGAAGAATTTGCTTGTCACAAACAATTTCTTCATTTTCCACAATGTTTTCCCAAGCCATTTCTTGTGAAGGAGTCTAAAGGCGTCACTGGTAATGCCATTGTCATTATGGAATCTGGAAATGTTTTTATCTCCTAGGTAATGGATAGAGACAGGTCAGAATTAATGAAAGGCCTAACCAACCCATCCGGGCACAAGTGGAGCTCATATCACCTACACCCGAAACACGACCCGTCAGACCCGTCGGAGGATTATTGCGGAGTTTGTCATAACGGCGGCGACCTCTTGTGTTGTGACAGATGCCCCAAAGTGTTCCATCTACCCTGCCATGTACCTGCTATCAGCAGTACTCTGTCATCAAAGTAAGTCAGATGTATATGTAATGAGTATGTAGTAGATTTTTAGAGCGACTATTCAGAGAATGGGGGGGGGGCTATTCTAGTCACCTGGGCATCAGCATAATGCTTTGGCTCAGTTTCCATGTGCAAGTTTCTCAAATCTCTGTTTCTACTTATGCTATTGCTCTGAAACTTTGGTAATGCCTCTGTTGCCATAATATAAGCCTCAAAGCAAAGATTTGTTACTCTGACATTTATATTTGATAGAATTTTTACCATTTTCTTACTTAGAATTTTTCACTATCCAGCACTGGATAGTCACCCTTTTGCTGTCCTGAGACAGCTCTTGTTAAAAATCAAGTATAGCTCATGATAAATGACCTGGCAGAACATCCCTAGCTAATAGCTTGAGATGCTATTCCAGATCATTTATCATGAGCTTTATACATTGTCTAATTAATGACAAAAAAGTATTTTTGACAGAACTGTATGATTACCTCTTATTTATAGGATAAAGATTGGAGATACAATTCAACAAATTCTGATTACTTTTCCTTCACTCGGGAATACATGAAATCTGTCTCTAAAAGTCACATTTTGGGCTTGTAATCCAAGGGTTTTCATTAACAGCTGCTTTTTAAAACGTCTCATTTTATGCTTTTACATTAATACCCTTTAACCCTTTCCCAAACAAGACCAGTTTTTGACGTCCCTAATAGAAAGGGATTCGGAAAACATAGACAGAAGAATAAAATGCTGAAAATCAGCATTTTCTCCTCTTGCCTCAATGATTATGTTCTGTGCTATATTTTACACAATTCTTTCTCAACATCTATTTTGTTTTCTGCAGCAGTTTTCAAATTGGACCAGCATAGAATTTTGGAAAGGGTTAAACACCTGGTCACATACACAACTCCACTCCCATAATGACATCACATCCAAAAAGGTTCTTTCATGTAGCAAATGTTTAGATGTGATGTGGGCGGTGAGTTGTTTTTACCAGGCTTTAAGTCACTGTGTGTTGCAGAAAACTTTATACATATACTGGTACCAATGAAACTAAGAAAGGCTTTGATATAACATGAAAAAGTTAAAAAAGGTTGCCCAGAACAAAGTTAAGTTCAGCATTATCTAACGATCAGAAATAACGACTCCTTCTTGAAAAGAAAATGACTTAGTTAGACATACTGTATGTTTATATATTTAAGGAGAGGATTTAAGCAAGTAACACATTCCTCATCACGGAAGATAAAACATCTAATTCGGTATTTTTCCTGTTATATCGTGCATCTTATTAGCTATTTATAGATTTTATTGACTGCTTTTGTGGATTCCCCCGTCCATGCTATTTGATTTACTACTTTTTTGACCAGTTAGCTTGTTTTTGCAAGATGATTGTTGGTTATGCATTATCCTTTGATTTTAGTGAGCCTGAAGTTAATTTGTGGCCCTAGTGTTGTTCAAGTCGGACGCAAAAACTTAAACTAGTAAAATAACTTTAAGAGATAGCGAGTCAGTCTATATATGTTTCACACATTAATATCTTCTTCCTAGACCTTTCATTAAAGAACTTTACTTTTGACCGGTCTGTCTGCCCGTCTGTCTGTATGTTTGCAATCTTAAAATTGGCTTTTTCGGGGGACTTTCATGCTTTACAAACATATCTTGTTTTCTTATGATCTAAGCAGTTGAATGGGATGTGAAAGTCAGTTTGCAAAGTATTAGGGTTTCAACAGAGACCAATTAAGATATTTTGTTGTCTGCAAAAAGGTAAATGATTCCTAGTGCTACATAGTTCATGTAATTACGTTTCACAGGAGCACATATATATGAGCCAGGATCTGGAAAAACGTCCCTTAAGGCTTTTGAGCCCAACATAGATCCAGATCAGCCTGTGCATACGCTCAGTCTGATCAGGATCCACGTTGTTCTCTAATATCTTCTTCGTGACCTGTAGAAACTTAAAGAAAGCAACATGGATGCATATTGGACTGCATTTGACAACAGGCTGATCTTCAAAATTAAATTTTAAAAATGCTATAAGGGACGTTTTTCCAGATCCCGGCTCATTTATATATTTATATAAATCCACAAAATCAGTCCATTTTATGAGTATGTTCTAGAAGTTGTTGTCACAATATCTTTCATTTGTCACATTTCTATGATTTTTCGTGAACTGTAAAACTATTTTTGGTTTAACCCTTTCCCAAACAACAAAATGTGGGGGTAATCCACTTCAAAAACTGCCACAAATGACAAAATAGAAGTTACTAAAGATAAAATTTGTGTGAAATATGGCACAGAAAATATTGATACAAAAGGAGAAACTGCTGGTTATCAGCAGTTTCTGCTTTTGTTTCAATATTTTCCCAAGCCTTTTATATTAGGGACGTCATAACCAGGTCTTGTTTGGGAAAGGGTTAAGTTTCTGTCTTTTTCAATTTTATGTACTGTGTTACCTCCCCCCAAATTAACAAGGCCTGATTTTGGTATTCCTAATAGAAAATAGATTGGAAGACATAGTGACAAAAGAAGAAAATTAAAAAAAAACAGGCAGCATTTTCTTCTTTTTCATCAATATTTATACCCCCCACAACAAAGTTATGGGGGGGTATACTGGATTCAGGTTGTCTGTCCGTCTGTCTGTCCGTGGACATAATTTTGTGTCCTCTTCTCCTCCCACAGTTTTTGACCGATTTTGCTGAAATTTTAGCAGGTTGTTTCCTATCATATGAAGTTGTGCACCTGCAATTTTCATCTTGATCCAGGCAGTAGTTTCAGAGTTATGCCACTTTGAACTTTAGCACTTTTTCAGTGACAACGCGCTAGTGGGGGTATTTGTCCGCTTTGCGACAGTTCTAGTTTGTTTTGTCTTTTGTGCACAAATTCTTACTATATCAATGTTTTTTTGTCTTCTGCAGCAGCTTTCAAATTGGACCATTAAGAAATGGTTAATTATGATCATCATTTATATCAAATGTAATTAGAAGACTTGAAATATATATTCATTTGTTTTAGTGGGGAAGGAGACCCAAAGAAAAATATGAGGTATTCACCGTATTTGTTAACCCATTACCAGATAACAAAATTTTGGACTGTTCCAAATTGAAAGATTATGCAGACGGCAATTGCAAGTTGATGAAAATTTAACAATATTTCCATTTTGGGTTAGAAAACATTGTGGATTACAAGCAATTTCTTCATTTCCCACAATGTTTTCTTCCCCAAAAGACCAATAAATATTAAATCATATTCACTTTAAATTGTTGTCTGCATCATCTTCGAATTTAGACCACCCTAAAATTTTGTCGTTTGGGAAAGGGTTAATTGATAATCAATCGGAATGCATTTATGTGCAAAAGAATATATCCTTGCTTGTTATTAAAAGAAACCTTAGTTTATTATACTTTTGCACTTAGCTGTAGGATGGGTATGGATATTCGTAATATGAGCAGTATTCTCCACAGCCCAATAAGCTGTATCAGCCCCACTACAGCTTCATACAAATCAGTGTAATGCCCCTTCAGCTTCAAAATTGCCCCTACAGGTTAATCTCTTCAAAATGATCACCAAATAGAGACATTTAGATGTATTTCATGTCAAAAACTGACAAATAATGCATTTTTATAAATTAAAATGTAATAATAGTGAATAAAAACAACAAAATGGGAAAAGAAGAAATTGCTTAATTTGAGCAATTTCTTCTTTTCCCATAATGTTTTTTTACAGAATGAACACAATGCAGTTCAAAGTTTACCAATACTTGTAATTTTGCCACTACAGCTTCAAATTATTCTGCGGAGAACCCTGATTAAGATGTAAAGAGATTCCTGACAGTTTGTCCAAACTTGGCCCATTCCCAGTCCATAGAACCCATTACCACACAGTGACTCTTTTTGACTCCCTACAAGATGATGGCTTTAGAAAACATTGTGGAAAATGAAGAAACTGCTTCGAACAAGCAATTTTTTCATTTACCACAATATTTTCTATACAAAAAGACTAAAAAGTTTAAAACTTCATTAAATTTAAATTGTCGTGGCGTCTGCCACATCTTTGAATTTGAAACAGGCGAAAATTTTGTTGTTTTGTAATGGGTTGACCCCAGTGCTGATTTCAAACAAGAAGTGGTGTAAAACAATGGCAGGATGCATTGATTTGCAGGCTGATCTTGGTCTATACTGCATGCAAAAGTGATGTAGATATTTAACACTTCACTGCACAGTGACACTTTTTGACACCCTCACAATAAATAGCTTTGGAAAACATTGTGGTAAATGAAGGAATTGCTTGTGACAAGCAATTTCTTCATTTTCTACAATGTTTTCTAACCCAAAATGGAAAGGTTTTTAAAATCTTATCAACTTTGTATTGTCGTCTGCAACACCTTTCAAATTGGAACAGTTCAAAATTTTGTTGTTTGGGAAAGGACTAAGGATATGTATGACAAGTGCTAATAAAATGGACAATGCCCTGCCATTAGAGAGCAGTTGTGACATACCCAGGATGCCCTCCAAGCAGGGGTCATGATTCATTATCATTTAACCCCTGCCGTTTTTACTTCATTCTCCGTCTATGTGTTGGTCATATCTATTTATAGCACAAAATTTGAATCTCGGGGGAAAACCCAAAACGTTTGGATTTCGTACGCGCGGTCATGAGTGTAAATCGTCTAATGCACAACTCAACACTATATCGATGTAATCGAAAAATGCTCTGCTTTTATTCATTGCATGAATCTTCCTCTAATTACATCACGACTTTGGTTTTGACGATCAATCACAGAAAGTGTTGTGAAAACATTGATGGAAAATAATAATCTGTAATATTCGCCACTATAAATAATTGTACATTATGTTCACCACCATATACGTTATTTCTATTTTTGGCAAATGACGGGAATTTGAATTTCAGCCAATGAAAATGTGTATCAATTTTCTCTGATTTTGTCCAGTTCAAAGCAAGCGATTGGATAACGAAATCTCGTGGAGGATGCGATAATTAGACGAGATAGCTTATAAAAATAACAGAGTGAAAACATTTAGTACATGTGTACTATAAAGGTTTGAGCGGCGTTCTAAGAGAGTATACCCAGGAATGCACATGGATAGATGAACCGCAATTTTAATATAACTGAAAAACTTTTGAAAGCAAGGTAAAATCTGATACAAATAAACAAAAACTTTGCAGGATACTGGATTGGCAATTCGGCATAACCATTTGATACCATAATTAACAAATTTAACATAATGCATCATTGTAATCAGTATCTAACAGCTCGTAAACCTAGACAATGGAAATATGCAAATTGTAAAATTGATTCTACATTCTTTGTTATACGCCCGGAGGGTCGTATAATGTTATGGCCCCGGTCGTCCGTCTGTCTGTCCATCTGTTGGCAATTTCTTGTGTGCGCAACTCCTACAGTTTTGATCGGAAATTGATCAAGCTTGCCACAATGAATCTCCATGGTGTGTAGTTGTGCACATTACTTACGGAATTCAGATAACTCTTTGTTCTTGAATTATCTGCCCTTGAATTAAAAAAATGCCCATTTTACTGACAAGCCCCTCTCGGGCATATATGCCCCGCTCTGTGAAGCTCTTGTTATTGTTTTCCCTTGTTCTCCTGTCGATCTTCAATCTTGTCAAAATGTGCATGTAAAGAATGTAGCTGTTCAACATTTGAAATGTCTGATATGCCTGAGGTTAGAACTGAATAGGGAACGATTTTATCGAGTTAACCTTTACATAACTTTGGACGAATATTTTTTCTTGGGTGTTGTTATAAAATCTTGTAACTACGGCTTGATTCAAGCCGTAGTTACAAGATTTTATAACAGCACTGACGGTTTATTAAAACATAATGGTAAACCATGCCTTGTTTTTAGCACAAAATCTATTGCCATTGAGGTACAATTGACAGGTGAAATGTCTGTCAAAATTGGTCTCACCGTGTGTCTGTCCATCCGGCCATAGAGTTTTTATGCTCCCGTATTGAGAGATTGAGGCATATTGTTTACAATTCAGTTAGACCAATTTTGACAGACTGTTCAACTGTCAATTCAATTGACAGGTGAACTGTCTGTCAAAATTTGTCTCGCCCTGTCTGTCTGTCCATCCGTCCATAGAGTTTTTGGTTTGGGTGTTCAAAATCAAGAATAGTTTAACTTAGGGTCATGAAACTACTCATTTGTTGCCATTAACCTAAGGAGGTGCCCTATAGTTTTTGGGTCATGTAGGTCAAAGGTCAAGGTTGCTATTGGACTTTCTTAAAGATTTTTCTCCGTGCCATAAATCAAGAATTGTTCTACCTGGGATCATGAAACTTTACACAGTTGTTGCCGTTGCCTTAAAAAGATGTCGTATTGTTTTTTGGATCCATTGGTCAAAAGTCAAGGTCACAATTGGACTTTGTTTAAAATCTGTTTATGTGCTCTAACTCAAGAACCGTTTGACCAATGTCATTTTTTCAGTGACAAAACGCTTTTGGGGTATTTGTCCACTTTGCAACAGTTCGAGTTGAAGTTTACATAGATATTTTTCCGAAAAAAATGGGGGGGGGGGGCAGGGCAGGGCAGGGGGGTGATCTCCATTGCTTCTGTGCTCTCAACTGACCCTGAAGATTTTTCAATCATATGATGCTATTATGTTTTAACCCTTTCCAAAACAGCAAATTTTCAGGGCGATCCACCTCAAAAACTGCTACAAACGACGAAAAGAACATTATTAAAGATATGATTTGTGTTAAATATGGCATAAAAAAAATATTGAGACAAAAGGAGAAACTGCTGGTTATCAGCATAAGTTGTAGCAGACAACAATTTCCAGTGAATAAAGTCTTACGGTTTTTAGTGCTGGGTAGAAAATAAAGTGGGAAAAGGAGCAATTTCTTCTCTCAGAATGTTTCCCAAAGCCTGTATCTATCTAGTAGGGTGTCAAGAGGCGTCATTGTAAAGTAGAGGGTAAAAGATGATAGTATTATTGTCTGTTAGTTAGACATTAAAAAAAAATCTTCAAAGAAAAAATACCTTTGCAGGGTTTTCCCGGACGCAGGATATTGCGTCCTAGACTCTTAAAATTGGGTTCAGGACTCTTAAAAATATATTATGTGCGTCCCATGGGACGCCCAAATAAAAGTACAAGTACTAGCTTACTTGAAGTGCTATGATCGTCTAGTTTACCGAAACTACACCTGCTTACATTCATGTAGGAATTTTAAGCAGACATTATGTGCATGACATCAAACGCATTCTTGACGGACTCTTAAAATTAACACAAGGGCTCTCAAAAATCATAGCTGAGGGTCCCAAGAACTCCTTCTTTACAAGATCCAGGGAAAACCCTGCCTTTGTTTTGTTATCTTAATTTTTTCCCTCATTCTGCATGATTAGTTCAGATAGAATAGGCTCATAGTTAATTTGGTTTGAATCCTTGTATATATTGTGGAAAATAGCTTTGGACAAGATATGTATTTGAAGTGATATTAGTGTTGTTGCGTTCATGTACAAATTTCATTATACTTCTAGACTTTGATTGTACTCTGCATGCTTAGTTTCACCCTTTCCCAAACAAGACCTGGTTTTGACGTCCCTGATAGAAAATACTTGGGAAAACATTGAAACAAAAGAAGAAACTGCTGATAACCAGCAGTTTCTCATTTTGCCTCAATATTTTCTAAGCTAAAATTGTACACAAATCTTATCTTATCAACATCCATTTTGTTGCCTGTAGACGATTTTGAAGTAGAGCGTCCTCAAATTTCACCGTTCGGGAAAGGGTTAAGTAGAAAAACTTTTCACGTCATGTTCACATTGTTTAAATGATAAGGTATTCAATATTGAATTGTGTCATCATATTTACTGAGAGTAAGTCTGTTTTGTCCATGTTTAAAATTTCATCTGAATTTTTTTTTAGCTTTTTGTGTGCTTTTCCCGAAATATCGCTGTTTTGATTTGAGAACTTTTGACATCCCTTATCTGTAGAAGAATCATAGGAAAACTTTGAGGAAAAAATTGATAATGCTGCACTTGGTAATCAGCATTTTCTACTTTTCCCTCATTGATTTCTAACAAATTTAACTTAATTCAACAAATTCAAAGACATTTATCTTGTCTTCTGCAAAACATTTGAATGAAGATATTTTTGATGAAAAAGCAGGAAAGGGAAATGATAAAAAGGGAGATGGAAAACAGTATCTATAGCCATTTCGGGATTTGATAATTGAGCAAGGATCTGGTAAAAAGTCCCATAAGGCTTTTGAGCCCAACATAGATCCAGATCAGCCTCTGCATACGCACAGTCTGACCAGGATCCATGTTGTTCTCTAATACCTTCTTTGTGACCTCAAGCGAGCAGCATGGATGCATATTGGACTGCATTTGAGAACAGACTGATCTTGAAACTCAATTTTCTAAAATGCTATAAGGGACCTTTTTACAGATCCAGGCTCATATTTATATCATCTGAGTAGTTTATATTTATGTTCTCCAGTGAAAGGCCATTTTGCTTTTATCAAACTGCTTTTCATGACAGTGACCTAGAAAACATTGTGGAAAATAAGTAAACATTCTTCTCTCTTCTATGTTTTGTATTATATTTGTTATCTAATATTGTACACCTTTATAGGGCAGATCGAGAAGAGGCGTCTGGGGGCCTCTTTCCTTGAATTTGTTAGAAAAGAGGATTATCAAATTGATTTTATAGGAATTATATACCTGCACACACCCTTTTGGAAAAATATCTTGATCCGCTCATGTACGCTATGGTCTTTACAATTTTGACCAGTCTTAAATTTTACTTTGTCTAATATTATAATTGATAAGAATAAACTGCCATAATTTCTACTATGAGAATTATCTTGGATTACAAGCCCTTATGGTGCAAAGATGAAACTTAAATTATAGATGGTGCCTTTGGTTTACTATTTAAAAAATCATTCAGCCAGTTTTTGGCAGTTTCATAGTGATTCACATTTACAGGAACCAATAAGGGCTGAAAGTATTTCACTACATTTTCATGTGCTTATTAATTAAATCATTCTCAAAAAAGGACAGGTTTTGATGTTCCTCATTGAAAAGGTTTTGGAAAATATTGAGAGGCAAAAGAGGAAAATGATGATAACCAGCATTTTCTCTGTTTGCCTCAATATTTTCTGTTCTATATTGTACACAAATGGAGACTTATCATCATCATTCATTTTGTCGTCTGTAACTCCTTTCAACTTGGACCATCTGAAATTTTGGGAAAGGGTTAAATAGCGCTGTGAATTGAATAAGCAATGTTCCTTAAAAGAAATTTTGAAACGATATTATGCAAGATGTAGAAATCTTTTTTCCTGTTGCATGCTCGTTTCTGTAGTCAAATGAAGAAAATATCTTAAAAAAATGGTGTTATTTGGGGCTTTTAGCCCCATTTTAGAAGAAAGTATATAAATATTGTTTCCTGTCTATTTCAGTGAAGTTTGGACATGTACAATGTGTATTCCGGATGAAGAGCTTATCCTACATAACCCGGTGTTTAAAGAGTTCGAAATAACCAACACAGGCAAGAGGAAAGCACCGAGTGGGCTGACTGACAAGGAAATAAGGGTATGTATAGGAAAATTAGGAAATTCACAATCACACAGTTGGTTTTGACATGTTTTGTAGGAAAGTCTAAGGAAATACTGAGGTAAAAGAAGAAAATGCTGAATGCTGATGACCAGTATTTCTGTCTTTTGCCTCAGTTTTTCTGTGCTATATCAGACACAAATATACCTGTATCAACATCCATTTTGTCATCATTAATAGGTTTTGAATTGCATCACCTATTCATTTTTAGCTCGACTTTTCAAAGAAAATGAGACCTTATACTGTCACCTGGGCGTCGGCGTTGGTTGCAACAAAGGTTAAAGTTTTTTCAATACTATCAAAGCGATCAAAAGTCGAGCACGCTGTCTGCGGACAGCTCTTGTGTTGTTTGGGAAAGGTTAAATGAGTTTTTGAAGAATCAATGGAGAAAATTGATCTTCATACTGTGAATAGGCATTGTTGTAGGATATAAGTCTTATCTCAAAGAGGTTTTGGTAAAGTAATCATAGTTCAGTTGAAATCTGAAAAAAAAATGAGGTAAAAATGGAAATTGCTTGTTTCATTTAAGGAAAAATCCACTTCGGCTTTACCTCTACCCCAAATAGTAACTGGTTTTGACAAGATAAACTTGTGGTGTTTCACCAACATAATCTCTATTTTCTAGGTGTGTGAGAGAATCCTACTAGAGCTTTTCTGTTTGGAGACAACAACAGTATTCCATGAACCTGTTCCTAAATCGGTAAGTAGTTTGTAATAACTTTTTGCTGATTCAAATCAAATAACATGGAACTTAGATTTTAAGAAGTGTATGTAACTTATTTCTGGCATATTTTGCAAACAATAATGCATTTTGGTGCATCTATCAAAAAAGGTTTTATACCTATATCCTGTCTTTATCAAGATTCATTTTTAGCTCGACTTTTCGAAGAAAATGAGAGCTTATACTGTCACCCGAGCGTGGGCGTTGGCGTCTGCGTTGCAACAAAGGTTAAAGTTTTTTCAAACATCAATAACTTCCATACTATCAAAGGGATTCAACCCAAACTTGGAATACTTATTCACCATCACGCCCTCTACCTTACTACCAGGGCCCATGACCCTGGCTCCACTATATTTGGAGTTATGCCCCCTTCATACTAAGCAACTTAGAAAGTCGATCGCGCTGTCTTCGGACAGCTCTTGTGTTATCCGCAACAGCTTTCAAATTGTAACAATTCAAATTTCTGTCGATTTTTAAAGCTCATATTTGATTATTTTCTCTTTTCGCAGGTACCAAACTATTACAAGATCATTACACAGCCGATGGATTTTGGTACCATCAAGTACAAACTGAGACGCGGCCATTTTAACCACTATGAGCTGATTGAAGACTTTCTCTCGGATGTGAAACTAGTCTTCAGAAACTGCTTTAAATTTAATTCTGTAAGTATTTACACATTGATTGTGATGATTTGATGCATTTGTTACACTTGGGATTTGTAATAAAGGGGGTCACTGGCTCAATTCACCACCACTTTAACCTTTTTGGTGAGAATTTAATAGAGATTTTGTCACCATAATATGACCTTAGCTTTTAAGGGCATTAAGTCAATTAATCCAATGATAATTTGATTACTGAAAAATTGGGCCATTAGTGCTAGCTACAACCCTTTTGGAAGGGATAATTTTAAAGATTTACAGAAATACATGTAAGATACCTCTCAGACTCTCACTTATGAGGTCCCTAGATTGATCCACAGCCGCGGCAAACATCCTTTCCGACATTAGGCTCCCACCAATGGTTAGATAATTGTTTACCTATCTTGGTGAACAGCTGGAGGCTTTGAATGTATGTTGTGTGAGTACTGGTGAGAGAAATGACAGAAATCCTTGGTTATGTGCTCTGGTGCCAAGATATGACTAAAGCAGTTGAAAGAAGAGTTATAAATCCATCTAATAAATTCATTAATTGATATGAAGGTCATCAGGTTAATGGTCAATGTAATTTAAATGTCAAAATACCAAAATGATACCATTACTGCTCAAGCCTAGGCATTCATGTTTAAGCGTATTTTCCTAACTTAAGCTATATTTACACAAATTCAGCTTTTATTAACCCATTACCAGACTGCAAAATTTTAAAATTGCCCAAATTCAAAGATGTTGCAGACGATAATTTAAAATGCATGATTTAAAGTGGTTTGGCCTTTTTAGGTAGAAAACATTGTAGGAAATGAAGAAATTGCTTGTCAAAAGCAATTTCTTCATTTGCCACAGTGTTTTCCAAAGCCATTATCTTTTCGAGAGTCAAAAAAAAAAAAGAGTCAATGTGAGGGAATGGGATAATCCATTACCAGATTGGGAAATCTTAGACTGGTCTAAATTTACAGTTGCTGCATACAAGTGTCTTTAATGACAGAAATTCTACACTTTGTGGTCTTCTTGTGTAGAAAACATTGTGTGAAATGAAGAAATTGCTTGAGGCTTGGAAAGGATGTTCTGTCAGTACTGGGTTAAAAAATACCATAATAAGGAACGATTTTATCATGTAAACAATGACGTAATTTCGGACAAACAATAGCTTTTCGTAGGTGTTGTTATAAAATCTCGTAACTACGGCCTGATTCAAGCAGAATTTACGAGATGTTATAACAACACCGACGGGTTGTCAAAACATAACAGCAAACCCAGTCTATTTTTAACACAAATTCATCACCATTCCATGGTTAGGTGTTCAGTCATTTTGTGTGAAATTCTAATGAAAAAAGAAAATTCATTCAAATCTTATCATTTGTTGTTTTCTCCCCTTTTTCAGCCAACCTCGGACATCTATTCCGTCGGAAAGTCGGTTGAAAACTTCTTCGAGTCGATCGTCAAACATTTTTTGCCCTGCTACATGGACCATTTACAAAGACGAACGCCAAGCCCGGTGAATTTGGACGTGAACGGGGGTGATGCAGCGCGCAACAAGAAGCGCCGGAGTCCTGCGCCAGATTCGAACTATGAACCTGGGACTCTTCTGCCCCCTGGACCTATCCATTACTCATAAATTCTGTTGAATCTCTCCCGAACAGCTAAAATTTTGGAGTGTTCCAGATGTTAACCCTTTCCCAAACAACAAAATTTAGGGTGGTCCAATTCAAAAGCTGCTGCAGACGACTAAATGGATGTTAATAAAGATTAGAATTGTGTGTGATATAGCCAAGAAAATATTGAGGCAAAAGGAGAAACTGCTGGTTATCAGCAGTTTCTTCTTTTGTCTCAATGTTTTCACAAGCCTATTCTATTGGGGACGTCAAAACCAGGTCTTGTTTGGGAAAGGGTTAAGATATGATTTGGGCACAATGTAGCACAGAAAATATTAAGACAGAACAGGAAAATACTAAAATTCCTGTGCAAGATTGTACTCAAATCCTTCCTTTATCAACATGCATTTTGTTATCCGCAACACAGTGGCATATCCAGGATTTCTGTGATGGGGGCTGGGGCATTCCAATAGGGGGATTTTTTTCCTATTCTTACCCAATTGTGACTGAATTTCTATAATGAAATCGAAATAATAGGCAATAAAGTAAGGAGGGTTTGTTTGAACCACTGAACCCCTCTGGATCTGCCAGTTGCAACAGCTTTCAATTAGAACTGGTGAAGGAGTTTGATTATTTGTCGGTTGATAAAGGGTAAAAAGCTAAAGCATGTATAGTGCCATTGTTATTTTCTGACAAATTTTGTATTAATGTTTTGACAGATATATGAGCGGGATATGGAAAAAGGGTCGGATCAGGAACGATTTTATCCATTTAACAATGACTTAATTTAGGACAAACAAATAGTATTTCGTGGGTGCTGTTTCAAAATCTGGTTACTACGGCTTGATTCAAGCTGTATTTACGAGATTTTATAACAACTCCGACAGTTTATGAAAACATAACGGTAAACCAAGTCTATTTATAGTACAAAAATCATTGCTATTCATGTTGTTCTCTCATAACAAATGCCCGAAGACCTCTTTTTCCATGTCAAAGCTCAATTTTTTATGTAAGAATGTTCCATGAGTGCTAATTTCTTTCAATTTGCTATTTTACTTGTTGAATGTATCATATTACAGCAATAGTTGTTTGTCACACTGTCTGTCTGTCTGTTTGTATGTATGTCTGTCAACAGTGATGACCAGCATTTCTCCTTTTCCCTCAAAGGCTGTAGCCATAGCGCAGTTGGTAGTGCATCTGCCTCTTATTCTAGAGGTCCTGGGTTCGATACCTGGCAGCGGCAAATACCCCTTCTGACAAAAATGTCACCCATCAATGGTTTGATATTGTGAACCTATGTGGGGGCGAGCAGCTGGAGGCTCGGTTAGTTTGTTGTGGTAGTACTGATATGAGAAACAATAGGAATCCATGGTTAGGTGCTCCAGCTGCTGCGATATCACCATAGCAGTTGAAAACAGCCTAAAACCCCAATAAACCAATCCTTTTCCCTCAATGCCTTCTTTACTATGATGTTGAAAAATCCTGCTTTCAATAACATTCCACATCACCTTGAAAATTTGACAGATCTTGTCAATTAAGAAAGAGTAAACCCTTTAGAAAACAAAAATTGTACAGAACTGAAAGAAGTTAAAGGTAACATTTTCAAGTTGATGAAATTTTGAAATCTAGCTACTTTAGAAAACTGTAGAAAACATTTTGGGAAATGAAGAAATTGCTTGTTACAAGCAATTTCTACATTTTCCACAATGTTTTCCCCCCAAAAAAATCTTAAGGACTGTCACTGTTTGGAATTAGGTTAAAACATATTTCAATACTCAAATGAAATGGTCGTTGTCGACAAACAATTGACCAAAGGCTGACTGTCAATAGAAACATCGATAAGCCAGAAAAATGCCACACACCCCCATTCTTTGTCTTAAATTCTTCGTTGTACATGGTATTTTATCGATCTATCGACTGACAATCAAAACAATTGATGTACCAATTAACCATTGTTTGTCTTAGATTCTATGTTTTGGCGGAGCGATCTGCCGATTGGTGTTTGGTCAAGTGTACAACAAGGACATCTTGTTGCAGGGGTTTTCCTATGCTTTCTGTGCCTTTCCTATGCTTTCTGTGCCTCCTGAAAACGGAGGTGTTCCCAATGCAAAATCTATTTGAAATGTTTAATTTGTTATTGAAAAACGGGTGTTTGCTTGCTTTTTCAGCCCAAAATGAGCTATTTTGCGCTTTAAATATTTCCCAATTTAGGCCAGACTCCTTTTCCCAAAAGGGCTTGGAAAACCCCTGTGTTGTTTTTCCAGGGGATAGTGCAAAGCCGTTGTAAGTGCTTATGAACACAGAGGGGAATCATGTGACATAGGACCAACAATTGCAGAAAATCTGTAATAAATCTGTTATTACGAGACTGATTAGAATTTGGTTTGAAGAAGAGAGAGTGTAAAAAGTCTGGGATTTGCATGAAGTGATGAATCTTTAAAATAACATCTGCTAAAAAGTTATTGATTAGCCAACAGAATTTTGTCTGCTTGTCAATAAATTTTATGCCCTTGTGTCAAAGGATAGATCAGATGCTGTTTTGCCTATCAATATTTTTTTCAAAGGGTGTTGTTTAGAACATCCACACATTTAGAAAATACATGGAATGTTTCAACAATTGCTTCAAACCATTTTCAAATGGGTCACATATTTACAGAACTATTAACACATAGTAACACCTTTTGACACCCCAAAAGTTAAAGGCTTTGGAAAACATTGTTGAAAATGCAGAAATTGCTTGTAACAAGCAATTTCTTCATTTTCCACATTGTTTCTATCCAAAAAGACCCAAACATTAAGAATTTCATTCACTTGATATTGTCGTCTGCTAGATCTTTGAATTTAGAAAAGTCTGAAATTTTGTTTTCTGGTAATGGGTTAAGGGTAAGGTTTTTATCAATCATTGTGTTACGTGATTCCCACCATGATAAGAACGCGAGAGTTTTGCATTTTCACATTATTTGTTCTAGTTGTATTTATTTATTTTCCATATCATCAAAACCAAAGAATTCTAAAATCATTTTTTCTCATTTTGTATTATGTGTATTATTGTTCAACTTGATTTTGATGAACTGATGTCAAGTAGACAAAGTTTTTCTTTCTTTCTTGTATAACCGTATGTCCCTTATACCTTAACCCATGACCAGACGCCAAAATTTTGGACTGTTCCAAATTCAATGATGATGCAGACGACAATTTCAAGTGAATATAATTTAATAGGTTTGTTTATTATAGTGTCACCCCTATATTAATATTTATTGGTCTTATAGGGGTAGAAAACATTGTGGAAAATGAAGAAATTGCTTGTCGCAAGCAATTTCTTCATTTTCCACAATGTTTTCTAAAGCTTTTATATTAAGGGCGTCAAAAAGCGTCAATGTTTGGGAATGGGTTAAGTGCGTATGCAGCCATAGCTAAGTTGCTAGTGCATTGGACTCTCCCTCGAGAGGTCCCAGGTTTGATCCCAAGCTGCAGCAAATATCCTGTCTGACAAAATTATCACCCACCAATGGTTTGATAATTGTTTACCTATGTCGGCTAGCAGCTTAAGGCTCGGTAAGGGTGTTGTGGTGTTACTGGTATGACAAAAGACAGGAATCCATGGTTTGGACAACCCTGATAGTTGTTACTTTAGAACCCTTCTAGGGAAAAGAGGAAACCGCTATGTATTTGACATTATCTGTAGGAAAAGACTGGAAATCGTTGAGGGAAATGAATAAAATGCTGATTAGATCTACCAGCATCATTTTCCTTTTCCCTCGATACTTTCCATGCTTTTCACTGTGCTCAAGTATCACCATCATTTAAAACGCCTCCTTATCTTAGTACTTTAGTGGACTGTAATATGGAAGTTTAGAACTAGGGGGTGTCTACCCAGAAAGACCTTAACATGTAAAATATCAATCATTCACTCGAAATTGACTGCAATATCGCTGAATTTCGACCAGTCTATTTTTCGCATCTAGTAATGGAATGACACTTTCCATAAGGGCAACATTTTACACGGTGGATAATCACGTGATACAATATTTTCGGAAAATCTTCAATAATTTTGTTAATATGCGACCGATTTGAATTCGGTTTGAAGCAGTGAATGTGGACAGACGTCACGCATTAGATGAACGTGGTTGATTTTTGAAAAATCAACTGATAAAAAAGTTATTGAAGATAAACAAAACTTTTGGTTTATCTTCAATAACTTTTTATCAGTTGATTTTTCAAAAATCCAACACGTCCAGCTTATTCCTGGAATTCTCCCACCTTCTCTGCTTCAAACCGAATTCAAATTGGTCAAGAAATTGAAGATTATCGGAAATTCTGAGTCACGTGATTATACACCGTGTTTTAGAGTGGTTCAATTTTATAGCTGTAGCAGCTATAACGACGAAATAGACTTTGATAAATATAGGATTAAAGTATCATAAAGCACACTATTTTTTAGCCATAAGGAGAAAATGATGGTTATCAGTATAATCTCCTTTTCCCCCGATGGTTGTCCAAGCTTACATTATTTGTGACGTCAAAACTAGGCGTTGCTTGTGAATCGGTTAAGTTCAGTTTCTTTCCACCCGTTGTTGCTTTTTAGAACTCTTCCAGCTTCTCTAGCTAAGGACGCGCAGTTGGTAGCGCATCTGCCACTCACTCGAGATGTCCCGGGTTCGATACCCGGCCGCGGCAAATACCCTCTCTGACATGTCACCCATCAATGGTTTGATATCGTGAACATATGTGGGCGAGCAGCAGGAGGCTCGGTTAGGGCGTTGTGGTAGTACTGGTATGAGAAACAGTAGGAATCCATGGTTAGGTGCTCCAGCCGCCGCGATATGACCATAGCAGTTGAAAACTGCGTAAAACCTCAATAAACTCAATTCTCTAGCTAAGAGAAATTCTTCTCTAGTACCTTGGTTGCCTGTACAATTCACAGTGGATAATTACGTGATACAACAATTACAGAAAATTTTCAACAACTTTGTTAATGCGACCCCCAACCTCCTCTGGATCCGACAGCGATTAAATATTACTTAGCAACGACGATGGGTGACAGGAGCAAAAGTCTACAAATAAAATGAAGAAACATAAAAAATCGTAGATCTATAATTATGCTAATCGAAGTTTTTAGTCGACTTGTTTAATTATGTCACATAGATAAATACATTTGATTATAATAAAACGACAAGCAAACATAAATTCATACAGTAGTACATGTATCTTCTACCAGAAAGCTGAAAACATTATTTATTTGATGAAAATGATATTTTAAGTCGCCAGCGAAGCTGAAGAGACTTATTGCTGTCACACGAATATTCCTCGGGGGTCAAAATGGCAAAAACCGATTTACCACCTCAGTAACTGAAAGCTCATGCATAAATGCATTATCAGAAACCACGTATCCAGATTTATATCTTCTTTTTAATATTGAAATTTGACTTTCTACATTTTCTAAACGGACATGCCAAATAATGATTGCTTAACGAGGAAAATAAAAATTCATGTCGAACTACTTTGCTGACTGAGAAAATAGTTCGTGTGTAGTAATTCTATTTCTGTGGCATAAACTAATTAGGTAGACTGGGTTACTGTCCCTAGATCTATCTATAATCATTTTAATATTGTACATTTCAAAGCCTCCTTTGTTGTGGCGACTTTAAGGCCCTTTAGGGCTTTGATTTGATGTTCGGGTAAATAAAGTGATCAAATCAAATGAGTTTAATCAGAAGTGTAAGAATGGATGCGTGGAATGCCTAAGCTACCCTTTGGTGAAAATGAATAATGTCCAAAACCCTACATTTCAACGAAAAACTCATAACTGCAGCTTCTTTTAAGCTGCAAAGATGATGTGTTTGTTGAAAACCGACGATAAACTCTAGCTTTACATGTTAAATAGAATATTGGTGGGGGAAGAGGGGGTAAGCCATCCAAACACACAACCTTCCTATATGCAGGGTTTTCCCCAGCCATACAGGGGCCCAACTACAGTTTCACGTAAATCAGTGATTTGTCCCTACATCTTCTAAAGTTTCCCAAACTTTATTTCTTCAAAATGGTCACCAAATAGAGACAATTTGATGTATCTTCATGTCAAAAACGGATCAATAATGCATTTTTATAATGGGAAATGTAACAACAGTGTATAAAACATTATGGATAAAGAAGAAATTGCTAATAACCCTCATTATGTTTTCATCACAAATATTTGCATTAACACTGTGTTTCAAGGTTTACAGATATTATTCTGCGGAAAACGCTGCTACGGCACTGTCAACAGACATTATTGAAACCATTTCCTGTTATAAATTGTTTGTGCGTTTATTTTGGAATTGATCAACATTGCCATGTGCCATTTTGCTGCATTATGCATTGGTCGGATGACTAGTGAACACAGAAAACAATCAAAAGCATCTTGGGCTCTGTTTTCTTGTGTGTAGATCCAGCCCAGCAAGTTGAAAGCTGTTTCTCTGTGTCCCAGATTCTCTTGGACATCATAAACGAGATGTTGAAGGTTGTCCAAAGCGTCCTGTTTGTAGACTGGTTTGTTTGTTTTGTGATAAAGCAGGTACTGCAAAAAGTACAGGTATACTTTTGAATCAACAACAATCCAGTCAAACAAGTAGCAATCTTCATTCACCATGTCACGTCTAGATCCCGGTGGTGTGCACACAAAGCGGTACATCTCATACCGTAAAGCTGCAGGGACAAGATTGGCTTCAGATGGCAGAAATATCATACAGGCTGCTGTACATTCTCTACGGAACTCTTCAAAAGATAGATTCTCTGCAACTAATTTCTCTTTCAGTGGTATATTTGGATACCGTCGATACATATGACAACCACATGACGATATCACGTATTGTTTAAGGCTAGTCTCACAATTATTGAGAGTTTCCTGGCATTTATCTAACTTGTCACATTGAAGATATAACGATGCAACAATAAGTTTTGACGATATAAGATCGAAGCTTTCACAATGTTGAATGTCCTGTGCTAAAGCTTGTATTTCACCATCGTCATTTTCCGTCTTCATTTGAGCGAGTTCATTTGAACAAATTATTTGAACAATAACAAAAGTTATGTAGGGTAAAAATCTGTCAAGAACCATTCGGACATCTCTATGTTTATGTTCTGTGATCACTGTTGTCCGTGTTAGATAATATAAGATGTAATTTGCAAGGGAAACGCGTTGTGAAGGTAATGATGCCCTATCTATAAGGTATAAATTTAGTCTTGTGGTTAACAAAAGTCGTATCATGTCCATGTTAAAGTTAAATCTATAATATTGTTTCAACGCCAGCTTCTTTTCCTCTAAAAGTCGGTCTGACTTACTTAATTTGAGTAACATTCCTAAACTATGACATTTAATTTCATAGAGGAATTGTACACCATTGGACAGTAATTCTTGTAAAAGGAAGGACAGTCTTCTCAATGTTGACTTTTCTAGTTTATCAAACATGTTTTCTTCTTGAATGAAGTAATTTGGACAATTTTCCTGTCTTACCCAATCCAGCAGAAGCCTTAAGCATGCAAGTAAACAAGATACTAGATTATTTGGTGTCCATTGTTCGACGCTGCGGCTTTCAGCCAAATGAAAGGTACATGTTTTACAGTGATAGGAGGATAATGACTTGCCAACTCTTGGTTGTATAATGTCCCTCTTTATCATCTTTAAGAGAACATAACATTTGTGCTGTGTTGGATTGAGACTGGTCATGAGATCTCTTTCCTGCAGTGAAAAAGAGACCCTCCATTCTATCTCTTTATTCTGACTCTCGGGATGCCCAACCCCTACAAGGAAGCACCCGTATCCTTCCATTATCTTTAATTGTTCATGTGACGGCCAGTTATAGGGACGATGTCTATGTAACCATTCATCAGTAAACCTTGTGATAGTCCGACATCTGTACGCATTGACGTGATCTTGTTCGCCTGTATTTTCTCCTGCTGGAATGTTATCAGCAGGACCGTGTCTTTCTGAAACTGAAACCAGTCCTGTGGTGTAAACATGCTTTACTATTATTCGCCCTTGGTGATCTATAACTTCTCTATGAGTTGCTTGCCTTTCATTAATCGACTGTTTGGTCCTGTTGAACACTGACTGAAGTTTCACATATCCGGGCTTTGTGTCACCCGGTATCATCAATAAAGCTGCTCCGTATGCAGGTGCATCATCTATATTCTCTACAACTGGTTGACTTTCATCACAATGCAATATATCAACATCAGAGCACATCTCGGATGTTGTTGTACCCTCATACTGACTACCGCATATGTACATGGACATATCAGAATCACGGGTTAATTTACGGGTTAAATTACATACAGCAGTAACCAATATTTCCTCCATCGTTGGCCCCTCTCTGTATCCTTGCCTCACCTCCTCGGACACACCAACAACATCAAGTACTCGATACAGATGAGACGACAGCTCTTCGTACACACCAGTCTGATCTGGGTCTGTATTTTCTAAAATTACAAACGTCTTGTTTTGGGATAGGGTTAAACAAAGAAAATCTTTGAAAAAAAAAATCTTTTTTTACAAATTTGGAAAAGTCTTGACCTTTTTTCAATGTCTCAGCTACAATATGACAGCAGTCTGTTTAATTTTGGTGGAAGAAAGAGAAATGAATAGAAACTACATGTGTGCCAAAACTCATGTATATATATGGAACTGAGTATATTTTAGCAAAAGAAATGAAGAAATTCCATCTCACAATTAATTCACATTCAATTTCACTTTCACGACTATAATAATTAGTATCTTTGGATAATGCTACTCGTTATAGAACTCTGGGTGATCTTTGTGCTAATGTACGTTCCTTAACGTAAAAACGTTAAACATGATTTTTACTTTTGTAAAAAAGTACTCACCGTTTTTGTTAGATGTCTCCATTATTTATGTATATCAACAAGAGATGTGGATAGTTTAGTCTGTGGACAAAGAAAAATAGAATGAATTTTGAAAATCTAACCATGTATTCTGCCATTAAACGGAAATAATCCATTAAGATAATTATGTCATTAAATATGCAGTGGCAAATTGCAATCTGGAACACGCATGATCTAAAGAAACAAGAGAAAAATGGTGTTTATGGTAAATCATGTACGCTGTTTTAATTAACCAGACAGAGACAATCTTTTTAGAGGCAATGCTCAGAATTTGGTCTCGCGTAATGAAATAATGAAATTAATAGAATTTAATAAAAGTCTGCTCATTTTGGGTCCTTATAAATCGTAATTAACCCTTTTCCAAACAAGACCAGGTTTTCACGTCTCTAGTAGAAAAGGCTTGGGAAAATATTGAAACAAAAGAAGAAACTGCTGATAACCAACAGTTTCTCCTTTTGTCTCAATATTTTTTGTGCCATATTTTACACAAATCCTATCTTTTATAACATCCATTTTGTCATTTGTGACATTTTCTGAAATGGATCACCCTAAAATTTTGTCGTTTGGGAAAGGGTTAAGTCCGTATTTCAAGCAAATTCTGGAATAACTTGGCCTGTCTGGTAATTCAAAACATCTCGATCTACCCCCACCACCACTCTTTCTCACCCTGCTTAACCCTTTCCAAAACGGCAAAATTTGAGGGCGATCCACTTCAAAAACTGCCACAAATGACAGAAGAAGAAGATTAGAATTTGTGTAAAATATGGCATCGAAAATATTGAGACAAAAGGAGAAACTGCTGGTTATCAGCAGTTTCTTCTTTTGTTTCAATGATTTCCCGAGCGTTTTCTATTAGGGACGTCAAAACAAGGTCTTGTTTGGGAGAGGGTTAAGTCATATTTCTTAGGGGGAAAATGTGATTTTGTTTTTCTTCATTGCCTGAGTTTTGGTCATCATTCTTTGACACTTGAATTTTTACAAAAGCAATATCTTTAGCTTTACGTTGGTTTAGAGCTTTTGAGCTTTACTTATACAAAAGCTCTAAACTTGACAATTACTGGAAAAAAAAATGGTCTTAGAAATCAATTTGAATTATTCCTTAGACTTCATATATCGAATTTCATTGAGACGGAACATTTAACAAATAAATGGGAAAGATATAGTCATTTGTGAAGTGGCGTGTTAGATTTTTTTACCGGTATAATTATGAATGTTAAAATGCCATTCAAATGAAGAGATGTCCTTTAACCCTCACAAGACCTGGTTTTGACGTCCCTGGTGGAAAAGGCTTGGGAAAACATTGCAACAAAAGAAGAAACTGCTGATTACCAGCAGTTTCTCCTTTTGTCTCAATATTTTCTATGCCATATTTCACTCAAATTCTATCTTTAATAATGTCTATTTTGTCATTTGTGGCAGTTTTTGAAGTGGAACACCCTAGAACTATGGCGTTTGGGAAAGTGTTAAGGTAGCCCATCCCTACTGAGATTCACGCGACGTCAGAATGTTTCGTTTGACGTCGTTAACATTCGTTACGTATCCGAAACTATTTTTAAGCTTTTCACAAAAATTGAAGAAAGGCATTTTAACATTTTGGTGGTGAAACGTTTCACCCCCGAATATTTACAAAGGGGACATAGAAAAAATTCTAGATTATGAAATGACGCTAATCCAGTAGGCCGACTTGTAAACTCCGAATAAGGAATCACATGTTCACAAAGTCATTGCGATTTACAAAGAAAACTAAAATTCTACCTCAAGTACATTCTCCCCACATATCATTTCATCTTAAAACTGTCAAATATAAAACTTAACTAAATCTAGAAGCTTGTCAGTCTGTCAAACCATCTAAAAACAAAATAGTCTAGGGGCCAACCCCAAAAAGAGGCCTAGAAAGTGGTTTTCTTTGGACCAATAGTCCAGAAAGATTCTGATGGTACAGTGAGTTAGGGTAACCATTGGGGCTTTATTTTATGGTGGATGCCAGAACTGAAAGTGGTGCAGATTTTTTCCAGGGGCAGATAACTCTACTCACCCAAAAATGAAATAAACAGTTTTTTAGTTGACCACGAATCGAAATTGTCGTCAAAATTTTTTCTGTGACTTTTTTCCTCAATAACTTTATGTTTTTATTGAAATATTATGTGTGCCAAAAATAATTAGTAATAGAATAGTCAGTTTTTAAAATACATTTACCGTAATTGCCCTAATAAATGTTCATTCACCAAAAATAGAAAAATCACTCTAAAATAATTAAGAAAAGTTTTTTCAAACTTTATTATCTTTTTAAACGTTGATGATAGAAAAGTTTAGACACCATAGGGATATTTTGAAGTCAATTAGGTTTCGTTCCAGGATGACTTTTGCAACAAATGTCGGTGTGATTTTTTTCTGGGGGCAGACAACTCTTACTACCAATAAGGGCATGTTCAAAGAAAGGCTTTATGAAAAAAACATGTTTACAATCTAGTTCTCGCAAAAGTAAACCAATATTCATTAAACTAAATCAGAACAAGTATGATAATATGTTCTTCAATGAGTTTGATTATTGGCCAGATCGGACCAGAAAGTCCTGAGTTATCTGCCCTTGAACATTAAAAATAGCTATTTTAGACTTTGTTTACCGTCTAGCATCCACAAATATTGACCAATGCAAATGAAACTTCTACATAATGATAAGGACCATAAGATCTCAAATGAGTGAGATTTTCGGCCTGATCGGACAAGAAAATTATGAGTTATTTGCCCTTGAATTTGACAAAATTGCCGTTTTTGACTGTTTTAGACTTTGTTTACACGCTAGCACTTATAAATATTGACCAATCAAGTTGAAACCTGGACATTATGTTGCTGACTATAAGATCTCTAAGGCGTTTAATTCTCAGAATGACCAGAATAGAACATCGCAAGTTATATGCCCTTGAATTTAACAGATTTGCCATTTTCGACTATTTTCGACTTGATTTACACTCTAGAATCTTCAAGTATTGATCAATCCAAATAAAACCTATGCATAACGATTGGAACCAAAAGATCTCAGATGAGTACAATTTTCAGAATAATCGGGACATAAATTCATGAGTTACTTGCCCTTGAATTTTACAAAATTGCCGTTTTACGACTATTTACGACTTCGTTTACACTTTAGTATCTACAACTAGAGACCAATCAATTTGAAACTTGGTCATAATATTGTTGACCATGAGATCGCGACTGAGTACAATTTTCAGAATGATAGGGACATAAAGTCATGAGTTATATGCCCTTGAATTTTACAAGATAGCCATTTTCAACTATTTTCAACTCCGTTTACACTCTAGAGTGTATAATTATTGACCAATCCAAATGAAACTCATACATAAGGATTGGGACTATAATATCTCGATTGAGTACAATTTTCAGAATGATCGGGACATAAAGTAATGAGTTATATGCCCTTGAATTTTACAAAATTGCCATTTTCTACTATTTTCGACACCGTTTACACTCTAGCATGTATAATTATTGACCAATCCAAATGAAACTTATACATAAGGATTGGGACTATGACATCTCGATTGAATACAATTTTCAGAATGATCGGGACATTAAGTTATGAGTTATATGCCTTTGAATTTTACAAAATTGCGGTTTTCGAATATTTTGACTTGGTTTAAACTCTAGCATTTACAATTATTAATTAATCCCAATGAAACTTTTATACAATATTGGTGACCATAAGATCTAGGACGAGTATAATTTTCAGAATGATCGGGACTGGAAGTCATGAAATATGCCCTTGAATTTACAAAATTGCTGTTATAGACTATTTTCGACTTGGTTTACACTCTAGCATCTACACTTAATGACCAATGCAAATGAAACTTGGACACAATCTTGGTGACCATAAGATATAGAATGATTTTAATTTCAGTCAGGCAGGATCAGAAAGCTGTGTTTTTGTGCCCTTGAATTTGATAAAAACTGATGTTTTTTACTTTGGTTTTACTCTAACAACCACAAAAATTAAATTTTGGCCAGTCGAGACAAAAAACTAAAACATAATGTTGGTGACCATTCTTATAAGATGAATACAAATTTCGACATAATTGGACCAGAAGTTGTTAAGTTATCTTCCTTTTAATTGATCAAACTTTCCATTTTGACTTTATTTTCAGTCAAATAACCAGATAGATGGACAAATCAAGACGATATTTGATGGGTAGAATGTTTCCGCAGTTGTTTTTACTCTAAAAACCACACATAGTGAACAATCAAGACAAAACTTGGACACCAAGATAACGACTACGAGATTTTGGATTAGTTTGGCATTCAGTTATTTAGTCAGGATAGAAAGTCTAAAGTTATTTGCTCTTGAATTCTGTAAAATTGACTTTTTCGACCCTGTTGTCACCCTAGCTACCACAAACATTGACCAAGCTAGACAAATCTCAGTCTGTGACTGTGAGATATATTTTATAGTGTTAATGTGAATCTGACATCCTGAGTTATAAGCCTTTAATTTTGACAAAATGACTATTTTTGACTTTGTTTTCATTGCAAAAGACACACATGTCGATCGGTCGATACAAAGCGTGGACAAAATGTAAGTGACCAAAAGATATGGTTCAGTTTTCAGCCTGATCATGATCCAACAATTTTAATTGCTTTCCCTTGAACTTGACAAAACTGCTGTTTACGAGTGTTCAGTTTTGCAGTCACAAATATTAATTGATTTGAATAAAACTTGGACTCATATTATCTTGGTTCAGGTGAGCGATTTAGGACCATCATGGTCCTCATGTTATTTATTACGAATATCTGACAATCAAAACTCTTTTTCAAGGATTTGTGTTAAATGTCAGTTGAAAACGCGAAATTCGTTAAGTTACAGGTAAATATTGATTACGTTTTAAGCACACAAAGTTTGGGCGATGAAAGACGTACAGACGATCGGACGGACAAAATGGACAGTAGAATTCATTAACATATTCTAAATTGCCTCCTTCTACATTTCTTCTATCAGTCTTTTTCGATGATTTGGGTGCAAAATTGTGACTTATCTGAATTATCTGCCAATAAATAAGCTATCAGCCATTTCCGACAGAAAACTTCAAATTTTCAAAAAATATATCAACTTGCGGACATGGATTAATCATGTTTTTATCAAATGACATGTCATGTTAGATGTTTAAAAACATTTCCGGGTACTTGGAAATGCATTTTCACAGTTTTAAGCAGATCTATGAGTTTTTGGCTTTTTAATGACATCATGAAGTAGAAGGGGGTAGACATAGCTTAAATTGGTGGGTGGGGTAAGGACAATTGTAGATTTCTTAGAATTCAAGATGATTTTTGGTATAAGAAAATTACAATCACGAAGACTATTCAAATGTGATTTCTTTCCATAAAAATGATTTATCAATTAGATAAAGATGGTAGTATAGAAACAATTTCTGACGACTACTATTTAACCTTAATTTCAAGTGGGTGGGGTAAGAAAAGTGCTTGTAAAAAAAAATTGCACCACTTTTGATTATGGCATCCACCCTATTCTAACGTCCCATTGAACTAACAATCACCTGGTACCAACAGATTTTTTCTGGACGATTGGTCCAATAAAAATTCATTTTGCGGGCCGGGCCCCTAGACTAAAAGAAACGCTCATTAATTTTGAGGATGGGATACAAATGCATGTATTAAAGTATTCATTATGATCAGATTGTGCAACGAAGCCTGCTGCTTTTAAAACTGGTTTGAGATTTCAAGGGCAGATCCAGTGGTGGGTCGGGGGATGTACGGACCCTTCGCCTGGCATGAGCCGAAAATCAATTTAGACTATATAACGTTAGTATGTAACGTTGTGCATATTTAACCCATTTAAAGCCATCATTTGGGCTTGGAACCCCAACCCCCCCGCCCCCATCCCCACCCTCCTGGAAAACATCCTGGATCCGGCATTGAGTGATTACAACTATAAAAAAAAGGGCTTTACTCGTATTTATATATTTCCTTTTGTACGAGTAATATAATTATTTTTTGTTTGATATTAATTCGTCACATAATTTTGAGCGATGGTCAACAAAATTCCTATTTGATAAACTAACGCAACAGACATTTTCTTCACTGACCATCCGTTTCTACTACACCAAGTCAAGTACCTGTTCGGCCTTGCAAATCTTTGTTGAATTGACAACTGGAAGTGTGAAGTTTGCTGCCAGTTGCCAATCATCTTCGCAAGCCAATGGTGACATCTACGACGTAACGTCGTTTCTGTATTCAAGCGTAGGTGGATCAACCTTGGCTAGCGGGGATGGTTGCCAATTGGCGTCTTTTTAAATTTGAAGTGAAAACTGGTTCCAAGTGCGAGGTTAGCTGTCAGTTGCCAATTTGGGATAGTTTTTATTTAAATTAATTTGAATTTGCAACTAGAAGTATGAAGTTGGTTTGTCAGTTGCCAATTCCGGATAGATTAATATTTGATTTTGATATGTAGCCTAACTGGAAGTGTAAAGTTGGCTGCCAGTAGCCAGTTGCCAATTTTTGTTTTGTTAAATTTGAATTGATAACTGGAAGTGTGAAGTTGGCTGCCTATTGTGAATTCGGGATAGTTAAATATTCAATTTGAATTGGCAAATGGAAGTGTGAAGTTGGCTGCATTTTATTCTGTTCCGTTATATTCTGTGTTTTCCGTCTCGACCCTACTATTCCGTGTATTCCTTGTGTTCCGTTTTTATTCCGTTCCGTGTTTTAGTAAATTATGCCCAATTTCGCCATTAGGGGGCTATGATTTCCCTCCAACTTCGTAGTAATACGGGACCATGGTTTTGAAGTCCCCTATTGGGAAAACATTGAAGCCAAAAAATCAGCATTCCGCCTTTTGCATAAATGTTTTCTGTGTGATATACAGCCTTTAACAAATGTCACCTTTATTAACATGCATTTTGCCGTCTGTAACAGCTTTCACCATAAGATACCGGTATGCCATTTTGGGAAATGGTTAAACTATCTTTTGAATGATTTTCAGACAGGCCCAGCTTTGAATGACAAATAATTTGTCCATTGACTTCAAACAGATTTGTATCCGACTGAGAAAGATCTGTCAGTGTTATGTTGCAAAACCTCGTAATTCAGCTGTGGAGAGTCATGGGCGGATCTAGGGGTGGGGTCAAGGGATCATGACCCCCCCCCCCCTGGAATTGGCTGAAAATTGAATTTTGACTATATAACTTCTTATTAAAAGCCATCATTTTGGGCTTTGAACCCCCCCCCCCCCCGGAAAAATATCCTGGATCCGCCCTTGAGAGTTACGATGTTAAAATTGCAATAACACCGACGGTATCTAGATTTACAGGTATCAAAAGATTGGGGGCTTATAGTTTTATTCGTGTCCGTCCATCTGTCCGTCCGAAAACTTAACATCGATCAAGGGGGTTGGGGGGGGCATTCGTAGGGGGGTGCTCATGTAAATCTCACAACTAAGTTACTTTTACGACAAGATTATTGGTACCCGATTTTAGGTGCTCTGTCAGACCGAGAACCAACTGTCAAAATGGGCGCAAATCATGTAAACGAAAGTTGAGGTTTATTATCTGATTTGTGAGTCGTTTAGCCCCTATTTCACATATACAAAATATCCTTTAGATACTGAAAGACATGTTTTGTAAATCTGCGCAAACCGTCACCATGTTCATTTTGTTGAAATGACGAAATGTTTGTTCATTTATAAAACACGCAAATTTCACTATTTTTTTTTTCAGAGAATGACAGATATCCTTAACCTCTTCGCACAGCCCTCGCACAATAATGAACTTCGTGTAACATATCCTCCTGCATTAGAACCTGTAGATCTAAATATGCAAATCGCAAATTTTATTTCATGATTTATACTTGCCTGACTGAAATATACATAAGGATATTATTCCCGTTTAACATCAACAATCCGCTATAGAAACCGTAAGTTTCTAGTCTATACGTGACTAGTCTAAGTCACGTGATCTAAATACCTCCTATAAATACCGTGTGTAAACCCCAAAAGTCAGTTTTATTTCCGGCGACTTCAAAACATCAACACGCGAGATTTTACTTTCTTTTTTATTTCTATTGAGAAATTTTGGATTTTCGTTATCGAAAATATGGCTAACGCGTCTTTGACGCAAGGAAATACAGATGAATTCTCCGGAGGTGAGGAATTTATTGAAACGGCCTCCGTAAGAAGTGAAACTACGACTTCGAGCTCGAAAAAAGGAAAACGCACTCCGAGGGCGAGCCAGGCTGATTTTGACTGTTTGAGTCGAAATGTTAGCAATATGGAAGTTCGATTTACGGGCCTAGATACGAAACTCAACACTGTACTGTCCATTTTAACGGATACTGCTGGTTCGGCCAGGCAGATACCGGAGACGACGAGCACGGTGACTGGGACGACCAGTACTGACACCATTGTTCGTATACCGCACAGTAGCCTCCCGAGTGATTTTGCAGAGTCACTAGCTCGGAGAGATGACGATATTATCTCCATTCAGCCTGGTCAGGAGGAGAAAAGACTTCTGTTAGGTGACAGTGAGGACTCCTGTAGTCACTCCATGATACAACCAGACTCAGACAATGAAAATGATGTTCGCTTTCAAAAGTATTCTGGGAAGACACAAGACTTTTTGAAACAAATGTTTGGTGAAGATGCTACTACAAAGTCTGACAAATCACCATCTGGGATTGTTTTGGATGAAACACAGATTGACGTTCTCAAAGATTCATGGAGATGTGACAAGCCTTACAAGATTTCTGCTTTTAAAGACTCTTATCGGTCTTCTTTTCCCATTTCTGATTCAGCTGAAGAAATTTTGTGTGTACCAAGTTTGGACTCCATCATTACCAGTATGCTAATGAAACGGTTTAGCTCTAAAGCTACGGTGAAGTCTCAACAACTGTTTTCAACACCATTGCGCGACATTGAGAAATTGGCGTACCAGGGACAACACGCAGCCAGAATGGGCATTGTTATTAATCTCTACATGCAGCAAGCACTAGGGAACCTGCTAAAAGGGTTGACAGAAAAAGAACCAAACATTGATGCTGCAGTTCAGTGCGTTAGAGACATTTTTGCAATGAACACTAAATCGTTGGATCAAGCTGGCCGAGCTGGGGCTATTCATCATTTAATCCGCAGAAAGGCAGCCATGGCAGACTCTGGGCTGAATGACTCAAAAGATGTCAGAAATCAAATTTGGAATTTGCCTCTTTCTCATGAGGGCATTTTTGGTTCCGGTCTAGAACAAAAGTTGAAAGAACGGGTCGAAATGAATAAGCAGATATCAGACCTGTTACCTGAAATGGATAGGAAAAGACACAGATCTCAGGATAGGTTCAACACTAAACGGACGAGATTTGCAGACGATTCTACTCAGAGCTTCAAATCGTCTGGCCAATCTTATTCTGGCACGTCAAGACAGCCATACAGATCCTCGTCTAATAGAGGCTCATACCAACGTTTCTCTAGAAACAACACATCGAAATCAGCTACGGTAGGTAGTACTTTTCGAAACAAAACAGAATCTAAATGACTTTCTAGTTGCGAAACCGGAGATACCTGTTGGGGGCAGGCTTCAACATTTCCATCAAAATTGGCTGAAAATAACCCAAGATCAGTGGGTTCTTTCCCTTATTCAGGAAGGCTACAAACTGGAATTCGATCAGAAACCAACCTTCAACGGGATAAAAGAAACAAAATTGACAAAACAAAATATGTGCTTTCTTCTCAAAGAAATAGATACTCTTTTAGAAAAAAAGGCTATAGAAAAAGTAAATCAGAATTTGAACCAAGGTTTCTACAGCACATTTTTCCTGGTCCCAAAGAAAACAGGTGGTTTGCGACCAGTAATAAATTTGAAACCCCTCAACAAGTTTCTCCGGACCAAACACTTCAAAATGGACTCTATGCGGTCAGTTCTAAATCTTGTAAAAAAGGGAGATTTTGCAATATCTCTAGATCTGGCAGATGCCTATCTCCATTTACCAATTTTTCCAAAACACAGAAAATTTCTAAGGTTTTATGTGGAAAATCAAGCATATCAATTCCGGGTGATGGCTTTCGGTCCCAAAGTGGCGCCCAGAACCTTCACAAAATGCGTAACAGTGATAGCAGCCTTTCTCAGGAAACAAAGCTTAAGATTAGCAGTCTACTTAGACGATTGGCTAAATCTGAACGCAATGAAAATAGGCATTCTGCAAGATCGAGAGAGGATCATAAATCTATTGTTAGATCTAGGTTTCATTATCAATTTGAAAAAGTCCCAGTTAGTGCCAGTGCAACAAATTACTTACATAGGGGGATTTTTCGATTTAAAGGTAGGGATGGTATATCCTACGAAAGAAAGACAAGACAAGATTCAGAATGCAATCCAATTGTTTCTGTCAAAAACGAGGGCATCTGCCAGAGATTTTTTGCACCTGTTAGGTCTAATGGCATCTTGTGTAGAAATTCTTCAGTTTGCCAGGCTACACATGAGACCCATTCAGTTGTATCTGCTTCACTTCTGGAGACCAAGTTCCAGAGATCTGAGTTATCAAATCCCTCTGCAGTCACATGTAATAGAGCACCTGAAATGGTGGTCAGTTACAGCCAACATTTCAAAGGGCAAACCCTTTCAACAGCCATTGACCACGGTCACTTTGGAAACGGATGCAAGCAAAATGGCTTGGGGCGCTTGTATTGGAGAAAAAATAACTCAGGGCAATTGGTCTTCAGAAGAGAAAGCACTGCACATAAATTGTCTGGAAATGTTAGCAGTTCACAAAGCAATTCTTCATTTTCTCCCCTTATTACGAAATCAAGCAGTATTGATCCGATCAGACAATACAACAGTAGTCCAATATCTGAACAAACAAGGGGGAACACGGTCAGCATATCTGTGCATGCAAACATGGGAAATTTGGCAATTGGCAATCAAGGAAAAGATTTGGTTGAAAGCTGCTCATATAGCGGGCCGACTCAATGTACTGCCAGATCAGTTGTCAAGGATTCGGATTCAACCCACGGAATGGACTCTGAACAGGACTGTGGTCCATCAGATTTTCATGAAGTGGGGGTTTCCGATGATAGACCTGTTTGCTTCACATCTGAACAAACAAGCACAGATATTCTGTTCGTGGATTCCCCACCCAGAAGCTCTAGCCTTGGATGCATTGACAATATCGTGGGACAGGATGTTTGCGTACGCCTTTCCCCCGATTTGCCTCATTCCACGAGTACTACTACACATGAAACAGTTTCAGTGCACAATAATTCTAATTGCACCCCTATGGCCCAGACGCCATTGGTTTCCAGATCTTCTTCAGCTGTCAGTAGCGAAACCAGTACTGTTGCCAGCTTGGGGGAATCTTCTGTGTCAACCACGGACACAAATTTTTCACCCCAACCCTCAAGTTTTTCAACTAGCGGCATGGTTATTGTCGACAAATATCTGTCAACAGAAGGGTTTTCAAAAAGAGCTAGAAAGTTACTCAAATCAAGTTGGAGGTCTGGAACCCAACAAGATTACAATGCAAAATACAGAAAGTTCCATAGCTGGTGTTCTGAACGGAAAATTGATCCCTTTAGAGCAACTATAGTTCAATGTGCAGATTTTTTGGCTGAACTTTTTCATCAAGGTCTTCAGTACCGTACAATATCGGGGTATAGGTCTATGCTGTCTGCAATATTACCTCCTGTGGGTGACAAGCCAATTGGTCAACACCCACATATCATTAGGATTTTGAAAGGTGTTTTCAATGAAAGGCCACCAGTTGCAAGGTTAGTCCCTGAATGGGATTTACATCTTGTTCTCAAGGCCATACAAAAATATCCTTTTGAACCAATATCTAAAACTTCATTGAAATATGTTACTTTCAAGACTGCTTTTCTTTTAGCAATCACGACCTTCCGCAGAACGGGAGACCTACAAGCGCTAAAACTTGGAGAAGATTCAGTCATGGTGCAGAGTGAAGGAATCACATTCATCAGACACGGTTTAAGTAAGCAAGACCGTCCTAATCATATTTCTTCAAAGATTTTTGTTCCATGTTTTAAACAAAACAAACTTTTGGATCCAAAAAGGGCATTAACTTGGTATCTTAAAAAGACTGAACCCTTTCGTCGTCTTGTAGACTCGGATGAGAAAGCTTTATTCTTGAGCATAAACAAACCTCACAAAAAAGTTACAAAACAGACTATTAGTTCATGGATTGTCAAGGTAGTCAGATTAGCTTATGATGACAAAGAAAAACAAGTTAGAGCTCATTCAACTAGGTCGTTAGGACCTTCTTGGGCTCTGTTTAATGGGGCCTCTATGGAATCCATACTTTAGGCTGCAGACTGGTCAAGAAAGAGCACCTTTATGAAGTTTTACTATAGAAATGTTGGTAAAGGTGCTTCAGTACTTCACAATGTTTAATGTGTATATTTACAGATAGAAAGACAGGAAGTCTATGTTGTATAGAGATGCTGTTAATGGAATCAAGTAATTCCAAAATGTATACTGTATAATACAGCTTATTTCCGACGGATTGCGACAGAAAGTCCTAAAGATAATGTGTACAGAAGATAAATGCACTACTTGGTATAGGTCAGTTAGACAATTGAGAAATTTACATTTGAAGAAGGAAGACATCCTTTTACTTCATTGTGTACAGACATTTGTATTGGTGAACAGATATATGCACCGAAAATACAACCACAACCATAAGGTGAGTACTGCTTTGTAATCTATCCTTATGTATATTTCAGTCAGGCAAGTATAAATCATGAAATAAAATTATTAAATTTTGATAAGAATTTGAATTTTATGAATGGATTTATACTTGCCTGACTGACTACCACCCTCCTCCCCTGTTTTTGTATTTTCGGTTTTGTATGTGCCGAAAATAAAACTGACTTTTGGGGTTTACACACGGTATTTATAGGAGGTATTTAGATCACGTGACTTAGACTAGTCACGTATAGACTAGAAACTTACGGTTTCTATAGCGGATTGTTGATGTTAAACGGGAATAATATCCTTATGTATATTTCAGTCAGGCAAGTATAAATCCATTCATAAAATTCAAATTCTTATCAAAATTTAATAATTTTGTGAAAATCCTATCAATAGTGTCTGAGTTACGGCCCCTGATTCGGTGAAAAAATGCTTGTCCGGACAACAGTTATCGTCCAATTGATTGATTTGGCACAAGCATGCATTAGGACTAAAAATTACACAAGACACATATTTCGCGAAATCTGGTTGATATTTTTTTTTAGTTGAACCTGAGGACTGTCTTTTTCTGCTTTCAGTTTGGATTGTTCTACAAGTTTTTCATACATTGTCAAAGGCCACAGAAGCAGGATGGATGAAGACGACCATTCTTTCATTGACCTTGTGGAAGGCACTCCAAGGTGAGCTTAACCCTTTCCCAAACGGCAAATTCCTAGGATGGTCCAATTAAAAATCTGTTACAAACGACAAAATATGTGCTGATATTGATAAGATTTCTGTAAAATATTGCAAAGAGAAAACATTGAGGCTAAAGAAGAAACTGCTGGTTGTCAGCAGTTTCTTCTTTTGTCTCTATGTTTTCCCAAGTCTTTTCCGTTGAGGATGTCAAAACCAGGTCTTGCTTGGGAAAGGGTTAAAACCATAGGTTCAATCATAGTGTTAGATGCTTTAACCCTTTCCTACACAGCAAAAATTTTGGATGGTCAAATTCAAAAATTCTCTATTAAGAAAGTCAAAACCAGGCCTTATTTTGGAGAAGGTTAAAAAGCTCTTCACACATTGAATTTATGCTTCTCAATTTCTCTTTTTTCAGCTCTGTCTTTAAAAGGATCCGCAGAATGGGTTCTAGTAATTTATCAAGACCAAGTCTATCCAATCAAGACAGCACCTCATCAGTGGAGTCTATATCTGTCCTGAATAGAGCTCCGAATTTATCCACCGGAAGTTTGTCAGCATCGAAATCACCTGGATTACTCGGAGAAGAACCTAGACCATATTTATCACTCCCCGGAGAAATAAATTTTGCAGAGGAAAGAGCTAGAGCTATCCAGAGGAAGAAACATAAAGACAAAACATCACCGTTCAAGTTACCTAAACATGCCAAGTCAGATTTTGTAAAAAGCTCAACATTGTTAACATCATCACCTCCAAAAACATATCAGGTGAAAAGACCAACTACTCAGGGAACTTCTGCACAACCTTCGAGCACAATTACCGGAACTCAATCATCTAAACGGAAAAATGGTTTTACAGTCCCAACAATGACCTCTCCGCCAAAACCACATGTCAACAGAGATCGTGCAATCGGCTGGCCGTCAAGCTCCGATTCATCTTCCGATGATGAATTATTCAACAACATGGCATTTAAAGCTAAGAGAATGAAACATAGACAAGGCTCAGATAATAGCCATAGTCACAAGTCTGGTAATTCCACTAACAGTTTATCTATTTGTAATCATATGCGGCATTCTGGGACAAATCAGGAGGGAAATTCATCTAACTCAGGGACTAGTGAAACGGCGTGTAAACATGGAAAAAATGGTACTGCTAATAATTCAAAACAGCATGGGAAAAGGATGAGTGATGCTGATGATGGCTCACAGAAAAAGGCGAAGAAAATGAAAACAACTGTAGAAGAAACTTCTAGTGGGTCGTCTTGTTTGAACAGAAAAACTAATTTTGATGGTGTTATTGCAAAACCTTGTAACTCCAGCTTAATTAAAGCTGGAGTTACAAGGTTTGGCAATAACACTGAGGATTTACATAATTTTGGCACAACTTTTACTTCTACACAAAGAGCCAATGCTCAAGATACCGAAAGACCAGGAAGAAGTGATGATTTGCTTTCTTCAAAACATTGTAAAGAAAGAAACAGGAATAATTATTCAGATGATTGTGCTTCAAAATCAAATAAGCCCAGATCTACATCTACCTCTAACACAGTTCCACCAAATTTTGATTGTGATTTATCACCGATTAGGAATTCATCACATACTGTCATGGATCGTAACCCACATACATACAATTCAGACAAATCACCAACTCTTGTTTCTGCAATAAGCGCACAGAACTTTTATAAATCACCAACTGTAGACAGACACACAAACTCTTCCCATGCCACTACCTCACCGAGTCTAGACAGAAGACGTCAAATATCGAGAAATCTTTCACCCGGCTTTGATCAACAAATTGGAACCAATTTTACATCAAGACAAACAACTCCATGCAAAATTACAAAACCACCTTCGCCGATTTTCTCTCCACCCGATATTATTGGACATAATTCTAACGAATCATATGATAATAGACAACCAAAAACTCCAGAACGTCCCAAACCTAAATTACCAAGGCCACATCCGTATGGTAGGAGCTCAACGATTAGGAGTCCCCATAGACCAAGCTCGTTCAGCCCTGCGAGAAATTTAGGTTCGCCATATGCTGCATTTATCGACAGCCTGAGGACGGAAACGCTTGATGGCGGCATTTCTAGAGCTCGGGAAGAAATGCGAAGAAGGAGTAGAGACAGGCAGGCACGATCTTCTGGTGAGTTAACCCTCACCTGAAGCTGTTGATGATAAATAAATGGATTTTGATTATCATAGGATTTGTGTAAAATAAAACACAGAAAATATTGAAGCAAAAGGAGAAAATGCTGACTATCAGCATTTTCTTCTTTTGCTTCAATGTTTTCCCAAGCCTTTTCCAGTAAGGATGTCAAAATCAGGTCGTGTTTAATCCTTTCCCAAACGGCAAAATATAAGACTGTCCCCAATTCAAAATTGCATACGAACAATTTGAAGCAAAGGAAATTTTTTTTTGTTACTTTATGGGTAGATAAGCTCTTGAGAAATGAAGAATTACCATTGTTGGTCTATCTCAATATGTATATGATACATTATGTAAGCTTCTTTTTATGGATAGGGGAAGGGATCCGGGGCCCTTGATTTTGGGGGAAAATGTGGCGAACACGCTGTTATAGTGGAAAAATAATCAGGCAGGCACGATCTTCAGGTTTTTTAACCCTTTACTGAACGGCAAAACTGGAGACTGTTCCTAATATAAAGATGTTGCAGACGACTATTTTAAACAAATTAACTTTTTATGCCCCCGTATCGAGAGATCGGGGGCATATTGTTTTACTCGTGTCCGTCTGTCTGTCTGTCTGTCTGTCTGTCCGTCCGTCCGTCTGTCCGAAAACTTAACCTTTGCCATTTCTCCAAAAGTATTTGACATACAAAGCTCAAATTTGGTATGCAACTTCCTTTCAATGATATCTTTCTGTTCCATGCAATTTGACCTTCTTCAAGGTCATCCCTTAACCCTTATCAGCCCTTTACTCTACGAAAACTTAACCTTCTACTCCGAAAACTTAACCTTTGCCTTTTCTCCAAAAGTATTTGACATTCAAAGCTCAAATTTGGTATGCAACTTCCTTTCAATGATATCTATCTGTTCCATGCCATTTGACCTTCTTCAAGGTCATCCCTTAACCCTTATCAGCCCTTTACTCTACGAAAACTTAACCTTCTACTCCAAAAACTTAACCTTTGCCTTTTCTCCAAAAGTATTTGACATACAAAGCTCAAATTTGGTATGCAACTTCCTTTCAATGGTATCTATCTGTTCCATGCAATTTGACCTTCTTCAAGGTCATCCCTTAACCCTTAATAACCCTTTACTCCACGAGAACTAAACATTTTAGAAAAATGGCCATTTCGGGGGCATTTGTGTTTCACAAACACATCTTGTTTCTTTTTGAAAAGATTTTGATATCCCCTATAGAAATGAGTTAGGGAACTATTGAGGCAAAAAGATGATAATGCTGATACAGCATTTTCTCCTCTTTCCTCAATATTTTTTGTTTTATTTGGTTCATAAAAAAAATATTTTCTGTATCAACATCCATTTCATCATATGCAAATTAGCTACCAAATCGGACTAGTCTAAAATAGTTTGATTGGAAAAGAATGCAGAATCTAGAATAATTGGTTGGTAAAAGAAGTGAATGGAATTTTAAAGAACTTTGATTAAAACTAAACTGCATTGTACCATAAAATCTCATATTGCTTGATGAAAAAAATCGTTTTCATTTGCTTGTTTATAGATGTGGAAAGGCGGCTGCGCCTTATGCCATAGTCACATTGAAATAAAAATGTCACATAGTTTTAGCTAATGAGTGGACCCTTGTACCTATCAATTTTGTCGTACTTAAGAATGGAGTAATTTTACCCTAAATTTCTCACATGAGTTTTAAAATTTATGTCATAATGATTTACTATTATGAAGGGACATTGTCCCAATGAAAAAAAGAACAAACACTACTTATTAATGTTTTCAGGCAATTCTACAAATGAAGATTTAGTTGTTGTAGATCTGACTACACCAGAAAGTTCCAGAGTTGTTAAACAAATTGAACAGATGGAGAAAGACGAAGAAATGGCTAGAAAACTTCAAGTGAGATTTTAATACTAAACCATTACTATAAGAATTGGCTCTCTTTGACACTCTACAAGATAAAGGCTTGGGAAAACTTGTGGTAAATGAAGAAATTGCTTGTCACAAGCAATTTCTTCCTATCCCACAATATGTTTGACCCCAAAAGACAAGAATTTTTATGCTCCCCGAAGGAAGAGCATATCGAGGGCTTGGTGCAAAACTATTGTAACTACATTTTGTAAAAATTTACAGGAGAGGGAAAAAACTTATTGACTTTCTCAAATGTAAAGAGGAAAAATGTTTTTAAAATTCTAAATATCTTTTTAATATTAGAACACATGATGTATTCCCTCCTAAAGATTCAGAAAATGCGAAAAAGTGAATTTCTGAAAAATATGTAGTTACAATAGTTTTGCACTGAGCCCTCGATATAGTCGTCGCTTTGTCTGTCCGTCCGTCCGTCTGTCAGTCCGTCCGAAGCGACTTCTCCATAACCCTTGGGCCAAATCAAATGAAACTTACCATGTGAACTCCCTATGACATAATGCCGATGTGCTTTTCCCGGTTTTTGGATTTGAGGCCTCGTCATGGGAAAAGGGGACTTAAGGTAAAATACAGTTTTTCTCTAATTTCTACTAGTCTAATGGTCAGAATTTGATGAAATTTCATATTTGAGTAGCAAATCAGATGCCCTTGACAATAAAGTGCTATCCATGGCAAACATTTATTGCGACAATGCCTTATTCGGGGAGCATGGTCCGTCTCTGACGGCCCTTGTATAATTACATATTATAGTCGTTTGAAATATCTTTAAAATTTGGACAAGTCTAAAATGTTAACCTCTAGTAATAGGTTAATGTTGCACATCAAATTTTTGTCATCCGTACCCATACAATGCCTTGTTGACACTCCCGTAGCTTTGGAAAGCTTTCGAAAACAATGATAAAAAATGTTTACAATTTGTAAATGCTTATATATGTGTAATAAAATTTGCTTTTTAGCGAGCCGGGACTTTATGTCCGTGGAGCTAATGTCACAGCCCTAGTGTCGGCGTTGCGTTGCGTCCCGTCCCGTCTTCACTTGAAAAACTTTAACCTGGTCTATATCTCAGGCACTATTGGAGATACAGCCTTGATATTTCATACATAGATACATCTCGACAAGACCTTTCATTTGTGACCATGACCTTTGACCTTGTGACCTTGACCTTGGAGTTGGACCTACTTTTAAAAAACTTTAACCTGGCTTATATCTCATGCACTATTACAGATGGAGCCTTGATATTTCACATATGGATACCTCATGCAATGACCTTGATCTTGAGACCATGACCTTTGACCTAGTGACCTTGATTTTTTTTGTGATAAGCTCTCGTATAGGCGAGCTACGTTGTCCGCGGACAACTCTAGTCCCCTTGAACTTGGGCAGAGCAACAGAAAGAACGGGGTTAAGGCATTCTAAGTTTGTCATTTTAAATCCAAACCTTTGGGCTCTCTTTTGAATATCTCGACATGATGATTCTAATGAGTACCCACAACATATGGTTTGATGATTGACGATGATTCTAATGAGTACCCACAACATATGGTTTGATGATTGATGAAAGTGTCTGTAGCTCTGGTTTGCTCTATACATATTTTGCATCACTTTATCATTTTCCCAACGAGCTTTACAGAAAATTTAGCTCAACTTAACTTTTGCTACCATATACTTCTAATACAAATATTTGGTCAGGGCAAGCAGCATCTGACAGCAAAAATGTTGAACCCTTCTGTACATTTTACAGGAAGAGCTAGACAAAGAATTTGCCATGACTCTTGCTCAACAACAAGAAAGTCATTCTCACGAACACGAACATCGGCACTTCACCAATCCTGGCGTAGACTATGACATGTATTCCTCACATCAGTATCATAAAATTTCAGGTGGTCCAATTTGAAACCTAGCTGCTACAGACGACAAAATAGGTGCCACTTAATCCTCTCCCCAAACAAGACCTGGATTTGACGTCCGTAGTGAAAATTGTTTAGGAAAACATTGATGAAAAAGAAGAAATTGCTGATAATCAGCAAGTTCTTTTTTTCCCTCAATATTTTCTATGCTACAATGTACGCATTTTCTACTTTCTATGTTATAAGACAAAAGCATTAAGGAAAAAGTTGAAAATGCTGATAATCAGCATTTTCTTCTTTTGTCTCAATGTTTTCTCAAGTCTTTACTATAAAGGACATCAAAAACTAGGCCTTGGTTTCTCGAAAAACCTCAAGTATGTTCTCATGCTCAAATCTGAGCACAGTGCTCAAATCGCAAGAAATCCATGTGAACTTCAATTGAATACCCCTCAACGTTGGAGAGTATTCCTTTGAAGTTGAGCATGTTCTCATGAGTATGTACTTAAGTTTTTTCGAGAAACCGGGGCCAGATCTTGCTTGGGAAGATGTTAAGGGTTAGAATTGAAAAACAATATTCAGGCTTCTCCCCAGAATAATTTGAAGCTGTAGTGGCAAAGTATGAGTATTTGTAAACCTTGAAATGCATTGTGTTTATGCAAATAATTCTGAATAAAACCATAATGGGAAAAGAAGAAATTGCTCAATTTGAGCAATTTCTTCTTTTCCCATTATGTTTTTATACAGAATTATTACATTTTATGTTATAAGAATACATTGATTATCACTTTTTGACATGAAATGCTTAGAAATTCCTTATTTGGTGACCTTTTTGAAGGAATAAAGCTGTAGGGGTACTTTTGAAGCTGTAGTGGCATTACACTAATTTACATGAAGCTGTAGTGGGGCCGATACAGCTTATTGGGCTGGGGAGGACACTGGTATTCTTCATTACAGGAAGAGCTCGATAAAGAATTTGCCATGACTCTTGCCCAACAACAAGAAAGTCATTCTCACGAACACGAACATCGGCATTTCACCGATCCTGACGCAGACTACGACATGTATTCTTCGCATCACCATGATAATCAGCGACCTAGCAGACCTGGACGGCTTTGGGAGGACCAGCCGATGGATCTTGGTCAACATTTCGGACAATTTAGTCCGCGTCCTGCACAGAGAGGTGGGAACTCTACCAGGAATCGTAGGACAAGGGGAGGTGGAGGTTGGTATTTAACCCTTTCCCAAACGGCAAAATTTTAGGGTGGTCCACTTCAAAAACTGCAACAAATGACAAAATGGATGTTATTTAGACAGAATTTGTGTAAAATATAGCACTGAAAATATTGAGACAAAAGGAGAAACTGCTGGTAATCAGCAGTTTCTTCTTTTGTTTCAATTTTTGTCGAGCCCGCTTGCGGTGAGCTCGACATAGTTGTCACAATGGCGGTTCGGTGTATGTGCGTTAGTGCGTGCGTGCATTAGTGCGTGCGTTAGTGCATGCGTCCGTCCGGATGGAGCTTGTCCGGGCCATAACTTCACCATGGATGGAGGGATTCAGAAATAACTTGGCACAAATGTCAAGCTCAGTAAGGCGGAGTGTCGCGTGCAAGAACCAGATTCCAAGCTCAAAGGTCAAGGTCAAACTTGGAGGTCAAATGTCAAAAATGAGAAGATTTTTGCTTGTCCGGGCCATAACTTCACCATGGATGGAGGGATTCAGAAATAACTTGGCACAAATGTCAAGCTCAGTAAGGCGGAGTGTCGCGTGCAAGAACCAGATTCCAAGCTCAAAGGTCAAGGTCAAACTTGGAGGTCAAATGTCAAAAATGAGAAGATTTTTGCTTGTCCGGGCCATAACTTCACCATGGATGGAGGGATTCAGAAATAACTTGGCACAAATGTCAAGCTCAGTAAGGCAGAGTGTCGCGTGCAAGAACCAGATTCCAAGCTCAAAGGTCAAGGTCAAACTTGGAGGTCAAATGTCAAAAATGAGATGATTTTTGCTTGTCCGGGCCATAACTTCACCATGGATGGAGGGATTCAGAAATAACTTGGCACAAATGTCAAGCTCAGTAAGGCAGAGTGTCGCGTGCAAGAACCAGATTCCAAGCTCAAAGGTCAAGGTCAAACTTGGAGGTCAAATGTCAAAAATGAGATGATTTTTGCTTGTCCGGGCCATAACTTCACCATGGATGGAGGGATTCAGAAATAACTTGGCACAAATGTCAAGCTCAGTAAGGCGGAGTGTCGCGTGCAAAAACCAGATTCCAAGCTCAAAGGTCAAGGTCAAACTTGGAGGTCAAATGTCAAAAATGAGATGATTTTTGCTTGTCCGGGCCATAACTTCACCATGGATGGAGGGATTCAGAAATAACTTAACGGGTCACATATGTATACTCAAATTAATCCATTCTGGTATCTCGTTATAAATACATAGACATGTAATATTTTGTGAACAATAAACTGTCTCACCATGATCCCCATCATTCCAACTTATTTTGTCCCCACTTTTACAACGCCATTGTAATGACAGCTGTAGACATAGGTATGGTCTTCTTTCTTCAAAATGAGCGGGCTCGACATGTTGCCCTTCGGCATCTAGTTTCCCAAGCATTTTCTATTAGGGACGTCAAAACCATGTTTTGTTTGGGAAAGGGTTAACCCTTTCACAGACAAGACCTTGTTTTTAGCTCACCTGAGCACGAAGTGCTCAAGGTGAGCTATTGTGGTCGCTTTTTGTCGGTCGGCGTCCGTCTGTCTGTCCGTCTGTCCGTCCGTCTGTTCACATTTTGTTGTTACCACTCTAGCACCTACAAATATTGACCAATCTTAACCAAACTTGGTCAAAACATGTATGACCATAAGTTCTTGGATGAGTTCGATTTTGAGTCAGATCGGATCAGGAAGTCCGGAGTTATGCGCCCTTGAATATCAAAAATAGCTAGTTTTGACTTTGTTACCACTCTAGCATCTACAAATATTGACCAATCTTAACCAAACTTGGTCAAAACATGTATGACCATAAGTTCTTGGATGATTTCGATTTTGGGTCAGATCGGATCAGGAAGTCCGGAGTTATGCGCCCTTGAATATCAAAAATAGCTAGTTTCGACTTTGTTACCACTCTAGCATCTACAAATATTGACCAATCTTAACCAAACTTGGTCAAAACATGTATGACCATAAGTTCTTGGATGAGTACAATTTTGGGTTATATCGGATCAGGAAGTCCGGAGTTATGCGCCCTTGAAAATAAAAAATAGCTAGTTTTTACTTTGTTACCACTCTAGCACCTACAAATATTGACCAATCTTAACCAAACTTGGTCAAAACATGTATGACAATAAGTTCTTGGATGAGTTCAATTTTGGGTCAGATTGGATCAGGAAGTCCGGAGTTATGCGCCCTTGAATATCAAAAATAGCTAGTTTTGACTTTGTTACCACTCTAGCATCTACAAATATTGACCAATCTTAATCAAACTTGGTCAAAACATGTATGACCATAAGTTCTTGGATGAGTTCGATTTTGGGTCAGATCGGATCAGGAAGTCCGGAGTTATGCGTCCTTGAATATCAAAAATAGCTAGTTTCGACTTTGTTACCACTCTAGCATCTACAAATATTGACCAATCTTAATTAAACTTGGTCAAAACATGTATGACCATAAGTTCTTGGATGAGTACAATTTTGGGTTAGATCGGATCAGGAAGTCCGGAGTTATGCGCCCTTGAAAATAAAAAATAGCTAGTTTTTACTTTGTTACCACTCTAGCACCTACAAATATTGACCAATCTTAACCAAACTTGGTCAAAACATGTATGACAATAAGTTCTTGGATGAGTTCAATTTTGGGTCAGATCAGATCAGGAAGTCCGGAGTTATGCGCCCTTGAATATCAAAAATAGCTAGTTTTGACTTTGTTACCACTCTAGCATCTACAAATATTGACCAATCTTAACCAAACTTGGTCAAAACATGTATGACCATAAGTTCTTGGATGAGTTCGATTTTGGGTCAGATCGGATCAGGAAGTCCGGAGTTATGCGCCCTTGAATATCAAAAATAGCTTGTTTCGACTTTGTTACCACTCTAGCATCTACAAATATTGACCAATCTTAACCAAACTTGGTCAAAACATGTATGACCATATGTTCTTGTATGAGTACAATTTTGGGTTAGATCGAATCAGGAAGTCCGCAGTTATGCGCCCTTGAATATAAAAAATAGCTAGTTTTTACTTTGTTACCACTCTAGCACCTACAAATATTGACCAATCTTAACCAAACTTGGTCAAAACATGTATGACAATAAGTTCTTGTATGAGTTTGATTTTGGGTCAGATCAGATCAGGAAGTCCGGAGTTATGCGTCCTTGAATATAAAAAATCGCTAGATTTGACATTGTTACCACTCTAGCATCTACAGATATTGACCAATCTTGACCAAACTTGGTCAAAACATGTATGACAATAAGCTCTTGGACGAGTTTGATTTTGGGTCAGATCCAGGGCTCTCGGAAACGACAGTACTGTCGTCTGAGACGACAACTTTTCTCAGGGGACGACAAAAAATCCTATCAAAGGATTCCGGCGGACGACAAGTTTTCTCAAGGCACGCGTCCCGGTCCCCAACCTATCGGCTGTCTATAGATCTCTAACAAGTACACCGTTGTCTAAGATAATTAATTGTCAGTTAGTTTTCGGCTCTAGATAATCAACCCAATCAACTGTGTCATGAAAAATCGATAATCGGCCACATCTAAGTCAGGTAGACGAAAGTGGTAGGCGTGGCGTCAATTACCGCTTACAGCCAATCGGAATCAATTATCAATAGAAGTTGTAGGCGGAGTCTGACTAATTAGCCTTTACCTGACGAATGAAAATTAGTAAATTTCTAAGTATTGATTGAAGCAGTTGATTGACTATTAATCTTTCCGTAATTGAATTCAATTGAATTATTGTTTACCTAAATTGTTATCATAGTCCAACAAGAATGATGCAACAGATGAAATGACAAGAACGAGTAACTAAGAAATCAGTCATTACACACAGTGTAGAATCTCGGGTGGCATTAATAGTGCCGTGTGCAAAACTGCATAACTCTTTACACATGACAATGTAAACATCGTAATGTTTTATTTGATTGAACAATTAGGATATTTCATAGACCTTCTTTTACTACGATATTTTATGTTAAATGGGAGTTGAATCTAAATTATTAAATTCAGAATTCTCTGTTTACGGCTGATGACTAGCGTGAAAATTTATTTTCTTCTGGTAAAGGTAGATTCTAAAAGACTAGAAATTCTACATGTAAATTTGACCTGCGAAATAAATTATCTAAAAATTGAGTAAAATACGATCTTTGTTTCGGGAGGGGGTGTCAGATTGTGTGATTTCCGGAAAATGCCAGTTTTAAGTTTGTAGACCAGCTTAACTCTTTTCCCAAGTAAGAAAGGTCTACTTGTGACGTCCTTATTGCTTTTGGAAAACAATAAACATTCAGACAAACAAAGAAAAAGATGACCAGCACTTTCTCCTTATACCTCTTTACTTCCCATGCTTTATTTTGTACATATCCTTAAATATGTGATCATTGAAATTTGTTTGGGAAAAGGTGAAACCACGGAGAGAAATGTCCTAACAAACCAGCAAACTACAGGTCAGGGTTATGATTGAAACACATTCTTACCTTTAGAATTAAACAAATAAAATATCCATCAATAGAAATTATATGTTACAAAACTTGTGTAAACGTTTTGAATTGGTCTATAAATAGATACAGATGTCTTTGTGTTAGCAGTTGACCTTGATACTGACTACATGACGTCATCATGACCCTTACCTCTCACGCACCATTGATAAATCTCTCATTTCTTCAAAACTTGGAGATCAATTTGTATTTGAGCAGTTTTACTTGAACACCTAAGTTACCAGTTTTCTTCTCCTTTTTTAAATGTGTTGATAATACTGGATTTAGTTTGTTGGTTTTTTTTTGTTTTTTGTTTTTTTCATTTCTAAGTCTAAAACAACCTAGATCTAATTTCTTTGAAAAAAATCCCTTTTTTGTTACCCCAAATACAAATGAACAAAGTATGATAGAAGCAAACACTAATTTCTGTTTGCCCTTTTTATTGAAATCCTCATCAGACAACAGGGTAAAAACCACTATTTTACACCATGCTTGTACCCCCTCTAGAAAGTAGAAGGTTGCTTCAACTTGTTTGCAAAAATTGGGGGTACAAGATTCAATTAGGGGTTAAAACCCCTCATTTGGGGTTTTTAATCCCTCGACAAGTCTGGGTATATCCATTTTTAAGAAGAAAAACAATGAACCTTGAAACAACTGTCTAATTTAGGTTTAAAAGTTGGTCATTGCGGAATCGTTTGACTTGTAAGCGGTACAAAATCCTCCTAAATGATGATGGAATCCAAATTTTTCTGTGTGGAATCCAACTTTTTCTGAAGTTGGATTCCTGGAATCCTACTTTCAAAATCCTAGTGAGAGCTCTGAGATCAGATCAGGAAGTCCGGAGTTATGCGCCCTTGGATATCAAAAATAGCTAGTTTCGACTTTGTTACCACTCTAGCATCTACAAATATTGACCAATCAAGACAAAACATGGCTAGAATGTTGGTAACCATACAATAATGAACGAGTTCGATTTTCAGTGTCATCGAAGAAGGAAGTCCGAAGTTATGTGCCCTTGAATTTGACAAATTTGCCGTTTTCGACTTTGTTTACACTTTAGCATCTACATTTATTGACCAATCAAGGCAAAAAATGTCAACAATGTTGCTAACTATAAGCTGCTGAATGAATTAAATTTTCAGCTTGATCGAACCAGAAAAACCAGAGTTATTGGCCCTTGAATTTCACAAAATTGTCATTTTCAACTTTATTTTCACTTCAAAAAACACAAATATTGACCAATCAAGACTTAACTTGGTCACAATGTTGGTGACCATGAGATCTTATATGATTTCATTTTTCATATTGATCAGACTAAAAAAGCCAGAGTTGTGTGCCCTTGATGGTGACAATATTGCTAATTTCGTTTTTAATTTCACTCAAACAGCAATAAATATTGACCAATCAAAAAAAAAAAAAACTAGGACATAAGGTTGGTGTATAAAGGTCTTAGAGATACCCTGCCAGTAATACCCGAAAGGGGAGTTGGGCAGTATATATAGATAGATAGATAGATAGATAGATAGAGAATATCTTTATCAGAACAGAGTTATGTGCCCTGGATTATGACAAAATTGATGTTTTTTATCGACTTGGTTTTCACTTTAACAGCCACAAATATTGATCATTAAAGATTAAGAATGCTGTTTTCAGCTGGATCATAATCTCGCATCTTAAGTTTCGTGTTCTTGTCTTAGAGATACCTAGGTCATGTAAAAGATGGGTCTTGTTCTGCATGGAGAAAGTTTCAAACTTCTATCAGGTGAGCGATCCAGGGCCATCTTGGCCCTCTTGTTCTTTCATTATGGCTTTTATGGCCAATAATTGTTAAATGAAAACTGGAAGAAAATTGGTGCTTTGGAAGATTACAATTATTTTAAACTGATGCCGGGAGAGTATAATTTACCTAGTTTGGAACCTTTTCCCAAAGCTATCGGAAAAGCTCTTTAAAATATCTGTCTGTATTATGAATTTGTGATTGACCCTTTCTCCAATGACAAAATTTTAGACTGCTCCAAGTTGAAAGCTGCTGCAGATAACAAAATGGATGTTCCCAAAGAGGGGATTTGTGTATAATAATAAATAATGTGTATAAAAAGCATAGAAAATATTGAGGCAAAAGGAGAAACTGCTGGTTATCAGCAGTTTCTTCTTTTGTCTCAATGTTTTCCCAAGCCATTTCTATTTGGGACGTCAAAACCAGGTCTTGTTTGGGAAAGGGATAAGTATCATACAGGAAAATCCCATCTATTTAGAGAGCTGGAGATAACAGTTGGTAAAGGCATTCTAAATTTGTTTCCTCAAATCTAAATTGTATGTTGTGCATACTTATTTGATGATTCCAATGAGTACCAACAACATAGTGTTTGATAAACAGTAGATAATATATGTGGTCTAATAGTAAGACGAGGGCTCTGGCCCTTTGGGATCGAGGGATCCTGGGTTCAAATCCCGCCAGTGACACGGGAATTTTTCAGAGCAAAAAACTTACCCTACATTGCTCCTCTTCACCCAGATGTATAAATGGGTACACGGGACTGGAGAGTTGAAAGCCAAAGAGCTGTGGCTGCCGAAGGCGCCGACTGTTAACAACCGATTTGAGACTCAGTGATCGTGGGTTAAAGTGTAAAGTCGGTTGAATATGTGAGTAAAAAAAGACTTTAAATAGAAACTTTTTTTTAACAATGTATTACTTTCTGAAAAATGATTAACCTGTGTTATATCATAAACTGTAGTGTTGTATTTATAAACGATCATATGATTTCTTATTTCTCTTTCAGCACGAGGAATGGATGAGAATCAAGTAAGTCTAGACGAGATCAATTGAGGGGTGGTGGCTTTGAACCTTGGCTCAGCCAATATCCTTTCTGACATTTGACAGAAGTCATTTGTCTTTCATCAATGAATTAACCCTTTCCCAAATGGCAAATTTTCAGGGAGATTCACTTCAGAAACTGCCACAAATGACAAAATGGAAGTTATTATCCCCCGCCGAAAAAATTTTTCGGGGGGGATATTGTTTTTGCCATGTCCGTCCGTCCTTCCGTCCGTCCGTCCGTCCGTCCGTCCGTCCGTCCGTCCGTCCGTCCGTCCGTCCGTCCGTCCGACATTCGTTTCCGCGCTATTTCTTGGAAACTATAGACCGGATTTCGATGAAACTTGGCACACAGCTTCACTACAAAGAGGACATGCGCATATCGTCGGGGTTACCTGGTTCGACCATTGAATTCAGAGTTACTGCCCCTGATTGTTTAAGCCATATACATACAGAGTGATATTCGTTTCCGCGCTATTTCTTGAAAACTGTAGACTGGATTTCGATGAAACTTGGCACACAGCTTCACTACAAAGTGGACATGCGCATATCGTCGGGGTTACCCGGTTCGACCGCCGAATTTAGAGTTACTGCCCTTGAGTGTTTTAGCCATATACATACAGTGATATTCGTTTCCGCGCTATTTCTTGGAAACTATAGACCGGATTTCGATGAAACTTGGCACACAGCTTCACTACAAAGTGGACATGCGCATATCGTCGGGGTTACTCGGTTCGACCGCCGAATTTAGAGTTACTGCCCCTGACTGTTTTAGCCATATACATACAGAGTGATATTCGTTTCCGCGCTATTTCTTGAAAACTGTAGACTGGATTTCGATGAAACTTGGCACACAGCTTCACTACAAAGTGGACATGAGCATATCGTCTGGGTTACCCGGTTCAACCGCCGAATTTAGAGTTACTGCCCTTGACTGTTTTAGCCATATACATACAGTGATATTCGTTTCCGCGCTATTTCTTGGAAACTATAGACCGGATTTCGATGAAACTTGGCACACAGCTTCACTACAAAGTGGACATGCGCATATCGTCGGGGTTACTCGGTTCAACCGCCGAATTTAGAGTTATTGCCCCTGACTGTTTTAGCCATATACATACAGAGTGATATTCGTTTCCGCGCTATTTCTTGAAAACTATAAACCGGATTTCAATGAAACTTGGCACACAGCTTTACTACAATGCGGACATGCGCATATCGTCGGGGTTACCCGGTTCGACAGTCGAATTTAGAGTTACTGCCCCTGACTGTTTAAGCCATATACATACAGAGTGATATTCGTTTCCGCGCTATTTCTTGAAAACTGTAGACTGGATTTCGATGAAACTTGGCACACAGCTTCACTACAAAGTGGACATGCGCATATCGTCGGGGTTACCCGGTTCAACCGCCGAATTTAGAGTTACTGCCCCTGACTGTTTAAGCCATATACATAAAGAGTGATATTCGTTTCCGCGCTATTTCTTGAAAACTATAGACTGGATTTCAATGAAACTTGGCTCACAGCTTCACTACAATGAGGACATTCGCATATCGTCGGGGTTACCGGATTCGACCGTCGAATTCAGAGTTACTGCCCCTGATTGTTTAAGCCATATACATACAGAGTGATATTCGTTTCCGCGCTATTTCTTGAAAACTGTAGTCCGGATTTCGATGAAACTTGGCACACAGCTTCACTACAAAGTGGACATGCGCATATCGTCGGGGTTACCCGGTTTGACCGCCAAATTTAGAGTTACTGCCCCTGACTGTTTAAGCCATATACATACAGAGTGATATTCGTTTCCGCGCTATTTCTTGAAAACTATAGATCGGATTTCAATGAAACTTGGCTCACAGCTTCACTACAAAGTGGACATGCGCATATCATCGGGATTACCCGGTTCGACCGCTGAATTTAGAGTTACTGCCCCTGACTGTTTTAGCCATATACATACAGAGTGATATTCGTTTCCGCGCTATTTCTTGAAAAGTATAGACTGGATTTCAATGAAACTTGGCACACAGCTTTACTACAATGAGGGGATACGCATATCGTCGGGGTTACCCGGTTCGACCGCCGAATTTAGAGTTACTGCCCCTGACTGTTTAAGCCATATACATACAGTGATATTCGATTCCGCGCTATTTCTTGAAAATTATACACCGGATTTCAATGAAACTTGGCACACAGCTTTACTACAATGAGGACATGCGCATATCGTCGGGGTTACCCGGTTCGACCGTCGAATTTAGAGTAACTGCCCCTGACTGTTTTAGCCATATACATACAGAGTGATATTCGTTCTGTTGAAGCCATATACATACAGAGTGATATTCGTTCTGTTGAAGCCATATACATACAGAGTTATATTCGTTTCCGCGCTACTTTATTGACAATGAAAATATATTCGGCGGGGGATATCAATTCAACGAATTTGCTTGTTAAAGATAGAATTTGTGTAAAATATTACATAGAAAATATTGAGACAATAGGAGAAACTGCTGGTTATCAGCAGTTTCTTCTTTTGTTTCAATGTTTTTCCAAGCGTATTCTATCAGGGGCGTCAAAACCAGGTCTTGTTTGGGAAAGGGTTAAGAAGCATTTACTTTGATAAAAGTTATGGTATTTCTCAAAATGTATGTATCAAATAAAATAGTTTAGTATATGAAAATTTTGGAAGTACATCTTAACCCTCTCCCAAACAAGACCTGATTTTGATGTCTCTGGTGGAATAAGCTTGGAAAAACATTGCGACAAAAGAAGAAACTGCTGATGACCAGCAGTTTCTCCTTTTGTCGCAATATTTACTATGCCATATTTTACATAAAAACTGTCTTTTATAACGTCTATTTTGTCATTTGTGGCAGTTTTTGATGTGGATCGCCCTAAAATTTTGTCGTTTGGGAGAGAGTTAAAGAGGAGACCAGGATGAGACTCAAGTAAAATTGAATGGTTTGATTATAGCCAGACTGATAGGTTGGCACTTTTTGCACTTCCCAGAAGGTCATTTTAACCCGATAACATTTTGCCACCTTTTTTAAACCATTTCCTTTCAATGAATGTGTTCCTTCTATATTAAGAACAGAGGGATGTTGTTCTACTGTTATCCATCAACATGTCTATCAGCCTCTTTGAAACTTATTATGAAAATATAAAACTAAATGTTTCGGTGGTATTTATGTTACACAAACACATTTTGTTTGTTTTTATTTTCAGCTCGATCAATTATTGGCTGAATTGGGAAATACTGTGGGTAAGCAGCATTTTATTAATCTTTTCTCCAACAATAATATTTTAGAATGGTCCAAATTCAGAGATGTTGCAAATGACATCTTAAAGTAAATTGAATTTTACATGATTAGGATTTTGATGGAAAAAAACATTGTGGGAAATGAAGAAATTGCTTGTCACAAGCAATTTCTTCATTTCCCACAATGTTTTTGCAAAGCCATATCTTATCGGGAGTCAAAGAGTCTTTCTGTGGCAATAATATTGGTTGAAGTTTTCCCAAATAACTGGAGACTGATCCAATTTTAAAGGAGTTGCAGACTACAAAATCAATACTCACTAAAGTAGAGATCTACAATTTAGAGTATATAGAAATTCAAAACATTAACCCTTTCCCAAATGGCAAAATTTTTACGGTGGCCCAATTTGAAAACCATAGCAGACTACTAAATGGATGTTACAAAAGGCGGCATATTCATATTCATTTATTCATGTCCGGATATCTGTCCGTCTGTACAAAAACTTAACATTGGCCATTTCGGGGGCATTTGTGTTTCACAAACACATCTTGTTTATATTCTGTATTTGCCATGTATTCTTAACCCATTACTGCATAGTGACTCCTTTTGACTCCCTCATAAGAAAAGGTTTGGGAAAACATTGTGGAAAATGAAGAAATTGCTTGTGACATAATATTTTCTACACAAAAAGACAAAACATGTAAATTTTCATTCAGTTTTAATAGTCGTCTGCAACATCTTTGAATTTGGAGCACCCCAAAATTTTGTCGTTTGGGAAAGGGTTAATTAGCGATTGCCCAAACAGCAAAATTATGAGCTGGTGTAAATTTCAAAGTTGTTGTAAGGCCTGAGAACAAATTAGACTTGACCCTTTCCCAAACGACAAAATTTTAGGGTGATCCACTTCAAAAACTGCCACAAATGACAAAATGGATGTTATCAAAGATAAGATTTGTGTAAAATATGGCACAGAAAATATTGAGACAAAAGAAGAAACTGCTGATAACCAGCAGTTTCTTCTTTTGTCTCAATGTTTTCTCAAGTCTTTTCTATAAGGGACATCAAAACCAGGTCTTGTTTGGGAAAGGGTTAGAATAACATATTAAGGAAATACATTTTCTTCTTTTCTGTCAATGTTTTCAAAGCTGTCTCATCAAAAGCAGTATATTTATACCCCCCACCTACGAAGTAGAGGGGGGTATATTGGTTTCACCATGTCTGTCTGTCTGTCCGTCCGTCCATCCGTCCGTCCGTCCGTCCATCCGTCCGTCCGTCCGTCCGTAGACTTTTTCGTTTCCGTGCTCTAAGTCAAGAACCGGTTGACCTAGGATCATGAAACTTTACACAGATGTTGCCCATGACCCGAGGAGGTGCCCTATTGTTTTTGGGTCACCAAGGTCAAAGGTCAAGGTCACAATAGGACTTTGTTTAAAATCCATTTCCGTGCTCTAAGTCAAGAACCGGTTGACCTAGGATCATGAAACTTTACACAGATGTTGCCCATGACCCAAGGTGGTGCCCTATTGTTTTTGGGTCACCAAGGTCAAAGGTCAAGGTCACAATCGGACTTTGTTTAAAATCCGTTTCCGTGCTCTAAGTCAAGAACCGGTTGACCTAGGATCATGAAACTTTACACAGTTGTTGCCTATGACCCAAGGAGGTGCCCTATTGTTTTTGGGTCACCAAGGTCAAAGGTCAAGGTCACAATCAGACTTTGTTTAAAATCCGTTTCCGTGCTCTAAGTCAAGAACCGGTTGACCTAGGATCATGAAACTTTACACAGATGTTGCCCATGACCCGAGGTGGTGCCCTATTGTTTTTGGGTCACCAAGGTCAAAGGTCAAGGTCACAATAGGACTTTGTTTAAAATCCATTTCCGTGCTCTAAGTCAAGAACCGGTTGACCTAGGATCATGAAACTTTACACAGATGTTGCCCATGACCCGAGGTGGTGCCCTATTGTTTTTGGGTCACCAAGGTCAAAGGTCAAGGTCACAATCGGACTTTGTTTAAAATCCGTTTCCGTGCTCTAAGTCAAGAACCGGTTGACCTAGGATCATGAAACTTTACACAGTTGTTGCCAATGACCCAAGGAGGTGCCCTATTGTTTTTGTTTCACCAAGGTCAAAGGTCAAGGTCACAATTGGACTTTGTTTAAAATCCGTTTCCGTGCAATAAGTCAAGAACCGGTTGACCTAGGATCATGAAACTTTACACAGATGTTGCCCATGACCCAAGGAGGTGCCCTATTGTTTTTGGGTCACCAAGGTCAAAGGTCAAGGTCACAATAGGACTTTGTTTAAAATCCGTTTCCGTGCTCTTATGTCAAGAACCGGTTGACATAGGATCATGGAACTTTACACAGTTGTTGCCCATGACCCAAGGAGGTGCCCTATTGTTTTTGGGTCACCAAGGTCAAAGGTCAAGGTCACAATCAAACTTTGTTTAAGATCCATTTCCGTGCTCTAAGTCAAGAACCGGTTGACCTAGGATCATGAAACTTCACACAGTTGTTGCCCATGACCCATGGAGGTGCCCTATTGTTTTTTGGTCACCAAGGTCAAAGGTCAAGGTCACAATCAGACTTTGTTTAAAATCCATTTCCATGTTCTAAGTCAAGAACCGGTTGACCTACAGCACCTTTTCAGTGACAAGGCGCTAGTGGGGGGTATTTGTCCGCTTTGCGACAGTTCTAGTTTGTATTAGGATTGATGATCATTGGCGGATCCAGAGGGGGTTCGGGGGGTTCAAATGAACCTTCCTCTGTAGCCAGATTATTTCATTTTAATGCATAAATTCAGTCACAGTTGTGTAATACTAGGAAAACAAACCCGCTATTTGTATATTCTAACCCCCCTCACAGAAATCCTGGGTCCGCCACTGATGATGATGACTTAAAAAATTGTGAATGACAATTTTTTTTGTTCTTTTTTTTTTTCAGACACGAGAATGTTTCAACTACTTGTAAGTACTTTATTTTATACAGTCTTGATTTTATATAGTAAGTCTTAGGTGGCAGAAGAACACTTAACTCATTACCAAATGACAACATTTTAAGCTTGTCCAAATTGAAAGAAGTTGCAGACCACAATTTTGATATGATGAAAATTCAAACTTTTACACTTGTTGGGGTAGAAAACATTGTGGAAAATGAAGAAATTGCTTGTAAAAAGCAATATCTTCAATTTCCACTATGTTTTCCGAAGCCTTTATCTTGTTGGTCCTCAAAGGCGTCACTGTGAGGTAATGGGATAAGAGGCAGTGAAGTCAATCTAAAGGATGAATGGGCTGTTTCTGTGAGCCTGTTGGCATAACAGTTGAGTTACCCCACCTGCCTTGAATTAGTGTATCTTCCAAACCAAGGCTCTGTTAGAGTTGATACTTTGCCTACTTAAGTCCTGTATGTTAGTGGTCATGTGTGGCGAAAAAAGAAGAAAATCAGGCTTGCTCATTGAAACAGCCGTACTGACACTCACCCATTGTTTTTTCATATCCAAATCCTATGTTATGAGTACTCATTTGAATCATTTCCATGAGATGATTCCAATGAGTACCCAGAACTTAGGGTTTGAATCAGATGATGATCATTGAATTAAATTTTGCATTTTGAAAAGTCACTACCCCCTCTAAAGCCCTGGGTTCTGTTCATGGAAGAGAGGTAGCATCAGCTCCTCTAGAAAGATGTTATGAGTTCTATTCATGGTAGTAGAGGATGATTTTGATTTCTCTGTGGCTCTTACATTCGGTTTCAGTTCTGGTGTATTTCCTAAGAAGCAGAGTCGAGGGAGACTAAAATAAGTTTCGTGCTTCCATTCAAATAAAATGTTTAAACTGAAGTTATTAATTCTAAAAGAGAAAATCAACAAAGAAAAACAAAAAATATGTAAGCAATATGAGACCCAATTGTTTAATGCATTTATATGAAATCTTGTTTGTCAAAATCGTGGAGTATTTTGACAGCCTTCAGCTTGTATGATTTTAATACATGTATATACAAAAGTTTTACATTATGAAACATATATTAATCACAATTCTTCATGTTTTGTTTGCAATGTCCGATAATTTTGTTAAGCAAATTATAAAGTTTTAAACGGTTATATGCATATGTATATTTCCAGACACCACCAACTAGGGGTAGAAGACGGGGCCGGGGTCGCAATCATTATGTAACACCTGATAGAGGAGGGAACGATTATGATGTGAGTATACATACTGTAAAAGTCTTTATTTTCGCGAGCTCAACATTTCGCAATTTCGTTGTCTGGGATTTATTCGCGAGTTTATAAATTCCCGTGTGTTTGATGTAAAGCTCGGGTATTTCCGTTGTTTTCTGGAAATATTCGCTTTGTTATATTCCGTACATGTCCGTTTAACCCCGATAAATACACAAGCGATGGTTAGACAAAATGTTCATCACACCTGTCTTCTCTTTATAATTGTTTTCACACCTTTTCATATGTAACTGTTAAAAGGACAATACATGTATTGTCCCTACATGTATGACAAAATGTGAATAACATATGAACATAACTGCTTCATTTTTTCATTAAATGTACTGTACTTATGATTTGTAAACGATAAAGAGGTCACCCTTTTACGACCATATTCTAGGAAAACACATGTAACATTTATACTTTGTATTTGTAATCATGTACAATGTATATCATCATAATAATGTAACATTATGATGTTAATTGCATTGTTCATACATTGAAAGGTAGGTAACGATCAAAATTTCCGATTTGATGTGTTTTAATGAAATATAAAATATAAAATTTTCGGAATGTTCCGGATTCCGAAGAACCATCGGCAATCTCCGGCATTCTGAGACTGATATATTCACGAAATTGATGAATTCGCGAGATAGCCTACTCGCGAAAATTAGCGAAAATTAAGTCCTAGCGAATAAATAGACTTTTACAGTAGTCTGATCAAGATTCTAACACCTGGTTGGTGAATAGCAAAGAATTTTGAGCTAAAAATAGACTGGGTTACCATCATGTTTTGATAAACTGTCGATGTTGTTATAAAATCTCATAACTATGGCTTGAATCAAGCCGTAGTTACGAGAGTTTATCACAATGCCTATGAAATACAATTCCAAAATTATGTCACGAGTTACTTGATAAAATTGATCCCTGGTATTGTGATAGGTCATTGTTCATTGTCTGTCTGCCAACAAAAGGTAAGACAACAAAAGGCAAGACTCAGAAATCACAAACAAAATTTAACCCTTCACCAAACTACAAAATTTTAGGATAGTCTAATTCAAAAGCTGCTGCAGACCACAAAATGGATGTTGACAAACAATGGATTTGTGTATAGTATAGAATAAAAATATAGAGGCAAAAGAAGAAAATGCTGATTTTTAGCGAGCTGGAACTTTATGTTTGGGGAGGTTATGTCACAGCCCTAGTATTGGCGTCGCATCCCGTCCTTTCTTCACTTGAAAAACTTTACCTGGTCTATATCTCAGGCACTATTAGAGATACAGCCTTGATACTTTACACATGGCTACTTCCCTCCAAGACCTTTATTTGGGACCATGACCTAGTGACCTTGACCTTGGGAGTTTGACCTACTTTTGAAAAACTTTAACCTGGGTTATATCTCATGCAATATGATTGACAGTGCCTTGATATTTTATACATGGATACCTCCTGTCAAGACCTTTCATTTATGACTTTGACTTTGACACCTTGACCTTGGAGTTTGACCTTCTTTTAAAAAAGTAAGCTGATTTTTGTGACAAGCTCCCGTATAGGCGAGCTATGTTGTCCGCGGACAACTCTTGTTTTAAATCTTTTCTGATAGAGATGTCAAAAGCAGGTTTTGTTTGGGAAAGGGTTTTAAACTAATAAATGTGTTATTATAGAAAAAAAATGATATATTTCTAGGAATTATTACGACTAGGAGAAATGATTGGGGATGCCGTCAAGAAAGGCTTGTCAAAATCTGAGATGAATCGTTTACCAACGTTTACGTACAAGAAATCTGACGGAGAAAACCAAGAGGTTGAATGTAATATTTGTATGTGCAATTACGAAGACGGTGACATGCAGAAAATTCTTCCATGTTTTCATTCGTACCATTCGGAATGTATTGATCAATGGATAGCGGTAAGTTGCCTTTGAATTGCATTTAATTTCCACAATGCTTTTTCCTAAAAGACAAAATTTTAGATATTGATGGACCAAATTTTAAAGAAATCGAAAACAGGAAAATAAATGTGAACATTACAGAACAAAATGTATTAGATGTAGCCTACCACAAAACAGATGTTTATAAATATTGGATCTATGTATAATATACAGGCCTCTTAGTGAAACCTTTGATTTAAAAACAAACCTTTAAAACCTCTACTTTTTCCCAGAAAACCTTTAAAAAGCCAAATAGCCTGTAATTTTCTCTCAAAACCTTTATATTTACTCTGCATGGTTGCTGTCCAAGCTGAAAGCAAGTAATGGACTTTGTTTTGCATTTTCCCTTCTTTTATGTATTGTCATACAATGCAGATATCATCGGATTCCACCAAATTTTATCTAAATTTTCAAAGTTTTCTTGTGTGTGTGTGTGGCGGGGGGGATGGGGGGGGGGAGACCCCCATACCCTACCTTATTAAAGGGGTGAATGAAATGACTGGCTATGACCGTGTATTTTCCAACGAAAATGGCTTTTATTTACTCTTTTATTTTTCATATTTTACACTAAAAGCCTTTATTTTCACACATTGGACCCTATATAAAAACCCTTTATTTTTAGCTCACCTGAGCAACATGCTCAAGGTGAGCTTTTGTGATCACCCTGTGTCCGTCGTGCGTCGTGCGTCGGTCGTCGGAAGTCGTCAACAATTGCTTTAAACATCTTCTCCTCCTCAACCACTGGGCCAATTCTTTCCAAACTTGGCAGAAATGTTCCTTGGGTGACCCTTTTCAAAACTTGTTCGTGAATTTTTGATTCGTCAAAAAATGTGGGCGTGGCAGGGCGGGGCTTATCAGACTTAAAGAAATTATTAGGAAATTCTTCAAAAATCTTCTCCTCCTCAACCATTGGGCCAATTCTTTCCAAACTTGGCAGAAATGTTCCTTGGGTGACCCTTTTCAAAACTTGTTCGTGAATTTTTGATTCGTCAAAAATTGTGGGCGTGGCAGGGCGGGGCTTATCAGACTTAAAGAAATCATTAGGGAATTCTTCAAAAATCTTCTCCTCCTCAACCACTAGGCCAATTATTTCCAAACTTGGCAGAAATGTTCCTTGAGTGACCCTTTTCAAAACTTGTTCGTGAATTTTTGATTCGTCAAAAATTGTGGGCGTGGCAGGGCGGGGCTTATCGAACTTAGAGAAATCATGTGAAAAATCTTTAAAAATCAATTATCAGGCCAATTTGAATCAAGCTTGGCAGAAATGTCCCTTGAGTGACTGTTTTCAACACATGCTCATGAATTTTTGATTCGGTGAAAATTGTGGGCGGGCCAGGGCGGGGCTTATCAGACTTCAAGAAATAGTAAAATAGTTATTCAAAAATCTTTTTCTCCTTAACCATTGGGCTGATTCTTACCAAACTTGAAAGGAATGTTTATTGGGTGACCCTTTTCAAAATTTGTTCGTGAATTTTTGATTTGTCAAAAATTGTGGGCGTGGCAGGGCGGGGCTTATCAGACTAAAAGAAATCTTTAGGTAATTCTTCAAAAGTCTTCTCCTCCTCAACCACTTGGCCAATTCTTTCCAAACTTGGCAGATGTGTTTATTTGGTGACCCTTGTTCGTGAATTTTTGATTCGTCAAAAATTGTGGGCGGGGCTTATCGGACTTAGAGAAATCATGTGAAAAATCTTTAAAAACCAATTATCAGGCCAATTAGAATCAAGCTTGGCAAAAATGTCCCTTGAGTGACTGTTTTCAACACATGCTCATGAATTTTTGATTCGTCAAAAATTGTGGGCGTGGCAGGGCGGGGCTTATCAGACTTCGAGAAATCGTAAAATAATTATTCAAAAATCTTCTCCTCCTTAACCACTGGGCTAATTATTACCAAACTTGAAAGGAATGTCCCTTGGGTGACCCTTTTCAAAACTTGTTCGTGAATTCTTGATTTGTCAAAAATTGTTGGCGTGGCAGGGCGGGGCTTATCGGACTAGGAGAAATCATGTGAAAAATCAATGGGGGTATGATCACTTTCAGTGATATTCTAGTTTACAATAATTTAATTTGACATAATACTGACATATATATTTGTTTACAACAAAATTTATATTGTACATAATCAAATACACGAAGAACTCAGGTGAGCGATATCAGTGCCTTTCAGGCACTCTTGTTTGTTTTGGTCTGCTTGGATACCTGAAGATATCACAGAAAATGTTGAGGAGAAAATACTAGTTGTCATTCTGTCCGTATTAAAGGCATTTTCTTTGAATGCCAACAGTTTTAAGTTGCAAAGATCATATTTGGTCAATTGTTTAAGGTCAATAAACATTTTAGAAAAATGGCTACATGTATTTTTGGAAATTTTGTGTTTTACAAGCACATCTTATTTTATATTTCAGAAAAATGCCACATGCCCAGTATGTAGAGTAGAGATAAAGCTGTGATGACAAACCTAACCCTCTTCCAAATGACGACACTTTAACCTGTTCTCAAACGGCAAAAATTTGGACAGTTTCTGAGTGAAAAGTCTTTGCAGAATGCAAATTCATGTTGATAAAGATAGAATTTGAGAATTTGTGGTAAATGAAGTCTAAAAAATGTTGAGGCAAAAGGAGAAATTGCTGATTATCAGCAATTTCTTCTTTTCTCTCTATGTATTCCCAAATCATTTCTACCAGGGATGTAAAAAGCAGGTCTTGTTTTGGAAAAGGTTTCCAAACAACAACACTTTCCAAAATAAGAATGGGGTTTGGCATCCCTTAAACAAAAGCTTTGGGATACATTGAGACCTAAGTAGAAAATGATGATAATCAACAATACATTCTTTTGCCTCAACACAAATTTTATCTTGATCAAATTTCATTTTGTTGGCTGCTGCAGCTTTTAAATGGTAATGTCCTAAATTGTTGCTCTTTGGAATTTGTTGATTCTTGCCCAAATTACAAAAATGTAGGCTGTTCCAAATTGAAAGCTGCTTCGACTGGTTAACCTTTTCCCAAACAAGGCCTGGTTTTGAAGCCCCTGATAGAAAAGGCTTGGGAAAACATTGAAACAAAAGAAGAAATTGCTGATAACCAGCAGTTTCTCCTTTTGTATCAATATTTTCTATGCCAAAGTTTACACAAATCCTATCTTTGATAATATTTATTTTGTCATTTTTGTAGTTTTTGAAGTGGATCACCCTAAAATTTTGTCATTTTTGAAAGGGTTAAATGGATGCTAATGAAGATATGATTTATGTACAATATAGGGCTGAAATCATTTAGGTGAAAAGAGAAGATTCTGCCTATCAACATTTTCTTTTTTGCCTTAATGTTTTCTTCAGATATTTCTATTATGGACATTAAAAGTAGGTCTTTGACAGTGTTCTCCCAAGCTTATTAAGCTGTAGGTCTCAAAAGTTACATGTAAATGAAATCAGAAAATATAGTGCCAAATGTTTCTTGGTTTACCTTAACCCTTTCCCAAATGGCAAAATTTTAGGGTGATCCAATTTGAAAGCTGTTGCAGATGACAAAATGAATGTTAATCAAGCTTGGATTTGTGTATTATATAGCTCAGAAAATATGGAGGCAAAAGGAGAAACTGCTGGTTATTAGCAGTTTCTTCTTTCGTCTCAATGTTTTCCTAAGCTATTTCCATAAGGGACGTCAAACCAGGTCTTGTTTGGGAAAGGGCTAAATGATATTTATTCTATTGCTACAAACTGTTGGTTAACCCTTTCCTATCTTTTAGATATCCCTACAAAACATTTTGGAAAAAGAAGAAATTGCTTGTGACAATTCTATATTTCCCAACATGTTTTTTACCCAGAAAGACAATAATTAATTAAACAACAAACTGTTAACCATTCCACATATCGTCGGTGCTATGACAAAATTGCGTAACAAATTAGTTACGCAATTTTGTCAATTTTTTAGCTCCACTGGCCGAAGGCCAGCGGGGCTTATGTCATGGCCCTGTGTCCGTCGTGCGTGCGTGCGTCCGTCCGTCCGTCCGTCCGTGCGTAAACAATTTTCAAACATCTTCTTCTCCAAAACTACTGGACCAATTTCAACCAAACTTCACATGAATCATCCTTGCATGAATCTCTACCAAATTCCTTCAAAAGAATAAAATCTGTGCAGAACTTGAATTTTAATTAATTTAATTGAATTAATTTTTGAAAAATCTTTAAAAAAATTTCTTCTCCCAAACTACGGGACCAATTTCAACCAAACTTCACAGAAATCTTCCTTGCATGAATCTCTACCAAATTCCTTCAAAAGAATAAAATCGGTGCAGACCTTGAATTTTAATTAATTTAATTGACTTAAATTTTAGAAAAAATCTTTAAAAATTCTTCTTCTCCAAAACTACTGGACCAATTTCAACCAAACTTCACAGAAATCTTCCTTGCATGAATCTCTACCAAATTCCTTCAAAAGATTAAAATCCGCGCAGAACTTGAATTTTAATTAATTAAATTGAATTAAATTTTCAAAAAATCTTTAAAAATTCTTCTTCTCAAAAACTACTGGACCAATTTCAAACAAACTTTACAGAAATCTTCCTTGTATGAATCTCTACCAAATTCCTTCTAAAGAATAAAATCCGTGGAGAACTTGAATTTTGATTAATTTAATTGATTTAAATTTTCGAAAAATCTTTAAAAAAATTTCTTCTCCAAAACTACTGGACCAATTTCAACCAAACTTCACAGAAATCTTCCTTGTATGAATCTCTTCTTAATTCCTTCAAGAAGATAAATTCTGTGTATAAATTGAATTTTAATTAATTTAATTGAATTGAATTTTCGAAAAATCTTTAAAAATTCTTCTTCTCCAAAACTACTGGACCAATTTCAACCAAACTTCACAGAAATCTTCCTTGCATGAATCTCTACCAAATTACTTCAAAAGATTAAAATCCACGCAGAACTTGAATTTTGATTAATTTAATTGATCTAAATTTTCAAAAAATCTTTAAAAATTCTTTTTCTCCAAAACTACTGGACCAATTTCAACCAAACTGTACAGAAATGTTCCTTGCATGAATCTCTTCTTAATTCTTTCAAGAAAATAAATTCTGTGTAAAACTTAAATTTTGATTAATGAAATTAGATTAATTTTTTGAAAAATCTTCTTTTCCAAAACTATTGGACCAATTTTAACCAAACTTCACACGAATCTTCCTTGCATGAATCTCCTTTAAATTCCTAAAAAAAAAAAAAAAAAAAAAAAATCAGTGTAGAACTTAAATTTTAATAAATTTAATTAAATTGAATTTTCGAATAATTATTTAACAATCTTCTTCTCCAAAACTACAGGACCAATTTCAACCAAACTTCACAGGAATCTTCCTTGCATGAATCTCTCCCAAATTCCTTCACGATCGGATGAAAAGCCTGGCCGCTGTGGGCTATGCTTATATTTCGCTTTATGAAACAGTGTAATTTTAACAAAGTTTTAAAGTGACATTTCAGAATTCTTTGTCATAAATATTACTTTTATTTTTAGCTCACCTGAGCACGAAGTGCTCAAAGTGAGCTATTGTGATCGCTTTTTGTCCGTCGTCCGTCCGTCCGTCCGTCTGTCCGTCCGTCCGTCTGTCCGTCCACAATTTCTTCAAACATCTTCTCCTCCTAAACCATTGGTCCAATTTTAACCAAACTTGGCAGAAATGTTCCTTGTGTGACCCTTTTCAAAACTTGTTCGTGAATTTTTGATTTGTCAAAAAATGTGGGCGTGGCAGGGCGGGGCTTATCAGATTTTAGAGAAATCTTAAGAAAATTCTTTAAAAATCAACCATTGGGCCAATTTGAACCAAAGTTGGCAGGAATGTGCATTGAGTCTCTCTTTGCAAAATTCATCCACAAATTTTTACATTTGTCAAAAAATATGGCCGTGGCAGGGAGGAAGGGGCTTATTGGACTTAGAGAAATCATAAGAAAATTCTTTAAAAATCAACCATTAGGCCAAACTGAACCAGACTTTGCAGAAATGTTCCTTGAGTCACTCTTTTTCAAAATTTGTTTTCAAATTCTTGCAATTGACAAAAAATGTGGCCGTGGCAAGGAGGAAGGGGCTTATCGGACTTGGAGAAATCATAAGAAAATTCTTTGAAAATCAACCATTGGGCCAATTTGGACCAGACTTTGCAGAAATGTTCCTTTAGTCACTCTTTTCAAAGTTTATTCACAAATTTTTACATTTGTCAAAAAATGTGGCCGTGGCAGGGAGGAAGGGGGCTTATCAGACTCAGAGAAATTGTAAGAAAATTCTTTAAAGATCAACCATTGGGCCAATTTGAACCAGACTTTACAGGAATGTTCCTTGAGTCACTCTTTTCAAAATTTGTTTTCAAATTCTTACAATTGACAAAAAATGTGGCCTTGGCTGGGAGGAAGGGGCTTATTGGACTTCGAGAAATTATAAGAAAATTCTTGAAAAATCAACCATTGGGCCCAAATGAACCAGACTTTGCAGGAATGTTCCTTGAATCATTCTTTTCAAAATTTGTTCTCAAATTCTTACAATTGATAAAAAATCAGGCTGTGGCAGGGAGGAAGGGGCTTATCAGACTCAGAGAAATCTGTCCTATTTCTCTTATCTATTTCTCTTATCTGTTGCTCTGGCTGGCCCCATGTTTATCTTATGTAAACAAATATGGGATTAGCCTTTGCTTATCAGATGGTAATCCTGCGCTATATTCTTTCAATCACAGACCAAATCTTGTTAATTGAGCCTATCATAAATGATCAATCTCTAACAGATCAGAATGCTTTGAAAATTAGTCCTATGTTGTATATTGTGAAATCATTAAATAATTATTGAAGAAAAAAAACGTCAGCAATTGTGCTAATTCATACCCAACCTTACAGGATCGATTGGAACAAAATTATTTCTTAACCCTTTCCCAAACGGCAAAATTTTAGGGTGATCCAGATCAAAAACTGCTAGAAATGACAAAATGGGTGTTAATAAAGATTGAAATTGTGTGTGATATAGCCAAGAAAATATTGAGATAAAAGGAGAAATTGCTGGTTATCAGCAGTTTCTTCTTTTGTCTCAATGTTTTCCCAAGCCCGTTATCTTACGAACGTCAAAAGCAGGTCTTGTTTGGGAAAGGGTTAATTGTTTCCAAACAGAAAGTCTTTATAAGTTTCATGCCTTTGAATTTGACAAAATTGCCATTATCACTCTTGCCATCTTGATTCAGGTGAGCGATTTAGGACCATCATGGTCCTCTTGTTATCTGAACGAGCATATTTCCTTATGAAAATTCTGAAAATTTCAAGCCAAAATATTGCACCGTTTACGAGAAATTTATATTTTTGTGTTAAAATTGAACAAATTGTTGTGGACAACAGTTCGGATTTATATGCAATTTATCGATTATGTGTCAACTTTAAATGCGTGTATCTCGCTTACTGGCAACAACTTGGAAAAACTGATAGTATTTATACTCATTAGAATACCCAATCTTGGCATCAAGACATACTTTAAAAAATTGAAATCGGAATGAAATGTCCCTTTAAAAGCATTGCTGTTCTTTATTTACTAATTGGATTTCATTCTGGCGTACCATGAATCTTCTTTGGATAGACCTCTATTGTATTCCTTGAAGAAGTTTGTAGTCTAAATGTCTAAAAGCCAGTGGAGCGATACAGGGCCATCTTGGCCCTCTTGTTTTATAAATGCTTTCTACTAAGTATGTAGCGGCGCATATCCTGTCAAAACGGCGTTTCTCTACACCTATTAGAACCCTTTAAATTACCATGTGACAAAATTGCGTAACTCGATTTAGCTGACAAAAATGCGTTGTACATAGAAAAATTATTTACACGAGAGTAATAAAAGGCTGAGAAATGGCATTTTTCTCTGTTTTTCTTCTACTTTGACCAATAAATGAACCGCAAGTTATGTTCAATTACCTTATTTTACCTTAAAGAAGCTGAATTGTTCATGTAGTTTTTGAGTTACGCAATTTTGTCGGCACATTTTTTAAAACGGTAAAAAGTACTACAAACGTTTTTGGCTCTCCCGAAAAAAATGGTTTTCGAGCAAAATTTCTATTACGCAATTTTGTCATAGCACCAACGATATATTCATAGGAGCCATTTGATGCCCCTCAAGATGAAGGTATTGGAAAACATTGAAAATGAAAGAAAAATGCTTGTCATAAGCAATTTCTACATTTCCCATGTTTTCTGCCCTGAAAGACCAAAAAATGTAAAATTTCATTCACTTGAAATTGTTGTCTGCAACATCTTTGGATTTGGACGAGTCTAAAAGTTTGCCATCTGGTAATGGGTTACCTATACATGTAATTTAATCAAAACTGCACAAACATTGGATGGGTCGAACTCCAGATATCTCTAGATAATGTGACATTCCTTACAACTTCTACATAACAAATTTCTGTATTTCTCTGCCTTAAAAAATTCCTTTCCCAAACAAGACCTTGTTTTGACGTCGCCAACCGAGAAGGATTTGGAAAACATTGAGGGAAAAGAAGAAATTGCTGATTATCAGCAATTTCTCCTTTTCCCTCAATATTTTCTAGGCTATAACATAATCATTTTCTGCCTCTGTATTCAATAATTTTCAAATTCGAACAATCTAAAATTTTGCTGTTTGGGAAAGGGTTAACATGATAATTATTGAAATAGTCTAGTGCAAAATATAAGTTTCTGCAAAAAATTTCTTGAGTTTAATCTTGTTCTAGGGTTCGCAAGTAAAACAGCGTAAAACCCCAATAATCCAAAGTCTTGTTCTTGTTTACAAATAGTTTGCCTATGTCCAAAATTGTCTTGGAAGACAAGTGGATTTTCTATGGTTTGTTATGTTCCCCGAAAAAATTTCGGGGGAGCATATAGTCGCCATGCTGTCCGTCCGTCTGTGTGTCTGTCTGTCCGTCCACAGCCAGATGATATCTCAGCAACACTTGGGCCAAATTCAATGAAACTTCAAATGTGAACTCCCTGGAATAATCCCTAGGGACTTTTTTCTCCGTTCCTTAATTTGAGGCTGCATCATGGAAAAGGGGCCTTAATGTAAAAATTAGTTTTTCTCTAATTTCTCTTCATCTAATGGGCAGAATTTAATGAAATTTTGTACGTATGTGATAAATGATATGTTCTAGACCATATTCTATAAAAAACGTGTGTACAAAAAATCTGTCATTGGAAAAGGGGGCTTAATATATGCTAGTTTTTATTTTGTGACAAACACTTATCCGGGGAGCATAATCCGTCAATGAGGGCTCTTGTTGCATGCAGCCGAAGGTAGAGCTACAGATAAGTGGGGAGGAAGACATTCTAACTTTTTTATTTAAAGTCCAAAGCTCTATGATTCTCTTTTGAATTGTCCGGAACGATTCCATTGAGTATCCACAAAATAGGGTTTGTTGAATAATAAAGGAAATATAGCATTTTGATAAGTCTTTACCCCTTCTTATCTTGAGCTCTGTAGATGATTGTTGGTTTAATGTATCATCTCCTCTCTTCACTGGTGGTGAACTCGGCCAAAGCGAGGGATGTTTTTCGCGATCAGTGTATTCCGTAGGTGTTGTTATAAAATATCCTAGCTACGGCATAATCGAAGCCATAGTCCCGAGATTTTATAACAACGCTGACAGTTTGTCAATACAAACAGTAAACCTGGTCTGTTTTTAGAACAAGTTCATTGTCATTAGAAAAAAAATCTATAAACTCACATTTAAACGCAAAATATCTATACCTTGTTGTTGCGAAAATTGTTTTAGTTCACCACCAGTGCTCTGTAAACCTGTGTAGGAGGCTTGAAAAGGATGTTGTTGGAGAACTGACTGACATGTGTATTTAGAGCGAGATTTCTTAACCCTTTCCCAAACGACAAAATTTTAGGGTTCAGTGATTTTTTTATACGCCCGAAGGGTCGTATTATGTTATGGCCCCGCTCGTCCGTCCGTCCGTCCGTCTGTCTGTCCGTCCGTCTGTCTGTCCGTCTGTCCGTCCGTTAGCAATTTCTTGTGTGCGCAACTCCTCCTACAGTTTTGATCGGAATTTGATCAAACTTGCCACAATTGATCTCCATGGTGTCTAGTTGTGCACCGCGCTTACGGAATTCGGATAACTCTTTTCGTTCTTGAATTATCTGCCCTTGAATTAAAAAAATGCCCATTTTCTTGTGTGCGCAACTCCTCCTACAGTTTTGATCAGAATTTGATCAAACTTGCCACAATGAATCTCCATGGTGTCTAATTGTGCACACCGCTTACAGAATTTAGATATCTGTTTTTGTTCTTGAATTATCTGCCCTTGAATTTAAGGAAAAATGCCCATTTTCTCAAAAATGCCCATTTTCTCCTGTGTGTTACTTCTACAGTTTCAACCAGAATTTAATCAAACTAGCCACAATGAATCTCTATGGTGTCTTGTTGTGCAAACAAAATTTTGATAACTTTTCATGTTTGAATTATCTGCCCTTGAATTGAAAAAATGGCCAATTTTTACTGACAAGCCCCTCTCGGGCGTATATGCGCCGCTCTGCGAAGCTCTTGTTTTACAATTTTAAGACTGTGAGTCCTGGGGACTCGCTGGATTCCATATTAATGAGTCCAGCTACTTGCTTAGTGAGTCCAATACACTATTTTTAGCTCTATTGTCATGGCGTTGTGTCCGTCGTGCGTCCGTCCGTCCGTCCGTCCGTTAACTTTTTCTTTAAACATCTTCTCCTCTTATACCAGTGGGCCAATTTTGACCAAACTTGGCAGGAATGTTCCTTGGGTGACCTTTCTCAAAACTTGTTCGCGAATTTTTGATTCGTCAAAAAATGTGGGCGTGGCAGGGCGGGGCTTATCAGACTTAGAGAAATCATAAGAAAATTCTTTAAAAATCAACCATTGGGCCAATTTGAACCAAACCTGGCAGGAATGTGCCTTGAGTCATTCTTTTCAAAATTTGTTCACAAATGTTTACATTTGTCATAAAATGTGGCCGTGGCAGGGAGAAAGGGGCTTATCAGACTTAAGAAATCATAAGAAAATTCTTTTAAAATCAACCATTGGGCCAATTTGAGCCAAACCTGTCAGGAATGTGCCTTGAGTCATTCTTTTCAAAATTTGTTCACAAATGTTTACATTTGTCAAAAATGTGGCATTGGCGGGGAGAAAGGGGGCTTATCAGACTTAAAGAAATCATAAGAAAATTCTTTAAAAATCAACCATAGGGCCAATTTGAACCAGACTTTGCAGGAATGTTCTTTGAGTCTCTCTTTTCAAAATTTGTTCACAAATTTTTACATTTGTCAAAAAATGTGGCCGTGGCAGGGAGGAAGGGGCTTATCAGACTTAAAGAAATCATAAGAAAATTCTTAAAAAATCAACCAGTGTGCCCAATTGAACCAAACTTTGCAGGAATGTGCCTTTAGTCGTTCTTTTTAAAATGTGTTCACAAATTTTTATATTTGTCAAAAAAATGTGGCCGTGGCAGGGAGAAAGGGGCTTATCAGACTTAGAGAAATCATAAGAAAATTCTTTAAAATCAACCATAAGGCCAATTTGAACCAGACTTTGCAAGAATGTTCTTTGAGTCTCTCTTCAAATTCTTATTCACAAATATCAAGATTTGGCTGCCGCTGTGTAAGGCTTACAAAGATCATGGGATAATTCTTCCACTTTAACCAGTGGAGCGATTCAGGCCCTCCTGGGCCTCTTGTTAATAGGAAATCTGTAAAAATTGTTGCATCCTGGGACTCGCTAGAATTAAAACTTTTCATCCCAGAGACCAAATTATGAGTAAAAGTATCAGGAAGCGCAGGTTAAAAAATCACTGAGGGTTGCCTAATTTGAGTTGCAGACGACAAAATAAATTATACCAAAAAGAGAAAATATGCATATTTTGGCCCAGAAAATATTGAGGCAAAAGGAGAAAATGCTGATTATCAGCATTTTCTTCTTTTGCCTCAATGTTTTCCCAAGCCTTGTCTATTAGGGACGTCAAACCCCGGTCTTGTTTGGGAAAGGGTTAAGATATATTTTGATAAAGCATTCTTTGGAGCAAGATTTTTAAGACGCTCAATGGGAGGCGCCAATACCCTATGTATATTGGGAAAGGGTTAACCAAGGGTTCCACATGAAGTACATGTGTACATGTACTTCATGTGGAAACTTTGGTTAACCCTTTCCCAAACGAAACCTGGTTTTGACGTCCCTAAAAGAAAAGGCTTTGAAAAATATTGAAACAAAAGAAACTGCTGATAAACAGCAGTTTCTCCTTTTGTCTCAATATTTTCCGTGCTATATTTTACACAAATCCTGCCTATATCAACATCCATTTTGACGTCTGCAACGGCTTTCTAAGAGGAATAGTCCAAATTTCCGTCGTTTGGGAAATGGGTTAATGTATCATTTTCTCTCTCGGTCTGTAAACCTGTGTAGGAGGCATGAAAAGGATGTTGTTTATGAAATAATAACAAGTTTAGCGGCCTTTATTGCGCAAATAAAAACTGATGTGCGACAGACTTCATGTGTAGGTAAAAACCGAGGCGCATAGAGGATCATCTCCATTATAACACTCTAAATAACAAAACACACATTCAAAATGTGTCATTTTGTGGAAATTCTGCCATGAACTAGTTTTCGGCGTAGGAAACTCATTGGCAGTTAAGTCATTGATGTCGTCATTTGACGTTACCTTGACGCCATGTTACGTTTTGGCGCATACACAAAGCATAATTACATAGAGTCTTTATTGTATGAATAAAACCTGATGCAGTTCTTCTTTAGCTATATATAGATTTTACGGAAACATGTTATAATTGTGAACTGACATGTGTCTGTAGAGCGAGATTTCTTCAGATTTCTTATGATATTTTCGGATAAAGCATTCTTTGGAGCAAGATTTTTAAGACACTCAGTGGGAGGCGTCAATACCCTATACATGTACTTCATGTGGAACCCTTGGTTAACTCTGTAGAAAAAATAGAAGAGAGAATTGTCAGAGTTGTTCCGAATGCTCCATTATTACTATTGGTACCAAGGTAATGCTTCATACTTCATACAAATGACATCATCATGACATCATTTGTATGAAGTATGAAGCATTCGTAACACCTCAGTCAGAATCTCGGTCTTAAAAATGCTTTATCTAAAACATCTTAAGGAATCTTAAAATATCTTGTTCTAAAGAACATGCCTCTGGTGAAAGAAATGACAGGAATCCACAGTTAGATGCTCCAGTACAAGTCACCAAAATATGACTGGAATGCTATTTAACCCATTACCAAATGGCAAAATTTTGGACTGTTCCAAATTCAAAGATGTTGCAGATGACAATTCAAAGTGAACGAAATTAAAAAATGTTAGACTTTTGGGGTAGTAAACATTATGGGAAATGCAGATATTGCTTGTCACAAGCAATTTCTTCATTTTCCACAATGTAGTCCTAAGCTTTTTCTTGTGGGGTGTCGAAAGACGTCACCATGTGGTAATGTTTTAACCCCTTCCATTTGATATGCCTAAGAGACTCCGAAAGCATCTTGGAAAATAATAATGATTGCTTGTGACCAGTAATTTTTCATTTCCAGCTATGTTTTCCATGAAAAAAACCCAAGTAATGTATTGTCTGCGCAAGATCGCATGGCACATGTTTACATTTTGTCCAAATGTAAACAAAACAGTGTTGTATAAAAGATGAATAAATTCTTTATAAGTAGTGACGTAGACATGTTGAAAATTTAGGTACAGTGATAGAGCGGTCTGTTCACTGTTCAGAGTTTTCTGCGTTTTATCGAACAATGTTTTGTTAACATTTAAACAAAACGTAGACATGTGCCATACGATACTGCGCCAACAATAAAATTTCATTCACTAGATTGTCATCTGCTGCATCTTGGATTGGACTAGTCTTTAATGTTGTTGTTTGGGAAGGGACAAGGTTGTCATTGGGCAAATGAATTAACTAATCCTCTTGCAGTGTTGTCTTTTTAGCTCCACTGGCCTTTCAGGCCAGCGGGCTATTGTCATGGCGGTGTGTCCGTCGTGCGTACATGCGTCCGTAAACTTTTTCTTTAAAAATCTTCTTCTCAAAAACTACTGGATGGATTTCAACCAAACTTCACAGGAATGATCCTTGGGTGACCCTCTCTCAGATTCCTTCAAAGAATATGGATTGAACTAGAATAACCTGAGTTATCTGCCCTTGAATGTAAAAAATAGCAGGTTTTGACTTTAGTTTTCTTCTAAAATCTACAAATATTGAACAATCAAGACAAAACTTTGACAGAATGATGCTGACTGCAAGATCTTACCTTGGTAAAATTTTCAGCTTGATCTGAATTTTACATCATGAGTTATGTGCCCTTGAAATTGACAAAATTGCCATTTTCGGCTGTATTTTGACTTTGTTTTCACTCAAGCCATTTTCGGCTCTATTTTGCTGATTTTACTTTATTTTTACTCTAAAATCTATAAATATTGACCAATCAAGACAAAACTTGGACAGAATATATATAAGCATTTTATGCTGCCTGGCTGTAATTTTCAGCTTGATCAGAATCTTATATCATGAGTTATGTGCCCTTGAATTTGACAAAATTGCCTTTTTTCGACTTTGTTTTCACTCTAGCAACCACAAATGTTAACCAATCAAGATGATACTTGGAAAGAATCTTGTTGACAACAAGTTCTTGCTTATGTGTAATTTTCAACATGATCACACTATTACAATCTGAGTTATGTGCCATTGAAATTGTCAAAATTTCAGTTTTTCGACACTTTTTCCACTCTTGAAGCCACAAATATTGACTGATATAGACAAAATTTGAACAGAATGATAGTGACCATAAGATATTGCATGTGTTAAATCTAGATTTGATTATAAAAAAAACACATACTGAATTATGTGTCCTTGAATTTGGCAAAATCAGTTTTCAATTTTATTATCGCTCTAACATCCCTAAAGTATTAGTCAATCATTTACTTTCTTTTTGCATTGACCACATGATTGCTGCTTTTGACTTTATTTTTAGGTCGGGAAATCTCTTTGAGATGTTCACGTCCTATAGCCATCCAACGCTTCTAACGCTTTTCTACGAAAATCTCGTAGAGTGCTCTATCTACCGCTTGTTTTAATCTGCAGATACGAGGTTTTCGATATAATTTGGTCACCGCATAGTCGTTCAAAATGTCTATGTCCACCGAAAAAGTAGACCTACCTTTGAACAATTCTAAATTACTCAAATAACATAATCATCGTAAAGACTTTCATTTCTTAATTGTTTTATCAAAACAATGCAGCAGTTTGCTCATAAGTGCCAAAACTATCAACTTCTCTTTTTGGCGGAAAGGTTGATTCGAACTATTCTAACTGGTGTGGCAGACTAGAGCAGACGAGAATTTCAACACCAAATTACTGCGCCACACAGTTCGTGTAATCGGACATTTCCGTGAAGCACTCGTAAACACATGCATTTTATCGGGTTATACGCTCACGTGTTAACACTTCGCGGTGTAAAGCTAGTCTCCTATGCTTTGACCAACTAAAGTGTTACCGTAACGGCGTTGACGGACTTCGAGCCGTCTTGAGTATATACAACGTAATTTTCGTAATTTATTCATCCTTATTAATCCAGGCTTAGGTTTAACAGGAATTTAATCATCTTTCTTCGACCTGGGCTTGAGATATAGGCTATTTATGAGTTAATTGTAGGCCTCTGTCTCTGCAGATGATAGGGGTGATAGAGTTATCTCTTTCACAAACGACAGAAAGAACAATCCAAAGTGAAAGCTAATGCGAAAAGCAAAGAGGACAGCAAAAATAAAAAGAAAGCAAGATCTAGATTTGTGTGCAGAAAATACGAGCTCACTTTTTTCAAATTCTGAGTTTAACACACATATTATTAGAATTGTTGATCAATGTTTGTGGTCTAACCTTTACCATTATTTACAATGTGCTATATTGTAAATTTAATTATCTAAATCTGGTCAGTTCTCATGCCACTTTTGTGAACCATATTAAATTTGACTTCATTCCTCATTCTGAATTTTGATCAGAAATTTTCCCGTCATAATATTAATATTTTTCATCGTGCAAAGTTTAACCTTTCCTAAGCAGTAGAATGTAAAACTGCTCTCAGGCCCGTAGGAAGCAATTTGATAAGGGGAAGGGCTCAAAACTCTGTCCGGGTTAGTGTCTGAACATCTTAAGGGCTAATTGGCCTTTTCTTCAATTTTCTATGTAAAATGAGGAAAATTCGATATTTTTGGCCAACATTTGGGGCTTATCCCATCCCGTAGCCCCACCTGTGCCTACGGGCCTGCATAAAAAACGGAATACTGTTGCTACAAGTTTGTGTTGATAATTTAGATATTTATTAATGTAAAGTTTAGCTGAAGAATTTTTGAAAGACAGATTGAGACAAAGAAAAAATGTTGAATATCAAAATGTTTTCGTTTTGCCACAATGTATCCTCAAACCTTTTTATAATGGATATCAAAATGATATAATGTTTTACAAACTGTTAACCCAGACAATTCATTAAGGCAGTCCATCCGTAATGAGATTCATGCGACGTCGGATCTTTTCTGACGACGCCGTAAATATTTTTAACATACGGTTACCCGTTCAACACGGACACGTTACGGGTTAAAAGAAATCGACACTTTCCATCACCGAATGTTTACGACATCACCCGAAAAAATACGACATCGTGTAATGGATTTGGTTTATTGGGGTTTTACGCAGTTTTCAACTACTAGGGTCATATCGCGGCGGACCGTGTAATGGAGTAGATCTATATTGTTGACAATTACCCTTTCGTCTCCTATGATTTCTTTTCTAGAAATATCAAATTTTTGCTTATGTTAACTCGGGAATAAGAGTATAAGGATTAATTTTAATGTGCAATCAGATAACAACATTGAGAATATTTTACGAATTCAATGTAAATTTAAGAAAAATGACCATTTACTGTATTTCGAATCCTCTGTTTCCCGACCTTCAGTACTATCAGTACTTTGATTGCTGTAAGAACCAGACATATTCAAAAATCTAGTCAAAACTTGGATTTAATATTAAAAGAAATTCAGGCCTGTGGAGCGACTCAAGACCTTCAGGTCTTTCTAGTTCATGGATCTAATAGATAAAGCTTTTGATCACTAAAAGGCAAAAGAAGACGAGTGGACCATGATGGACCTTAATCGCTCACCTGCCCCTAGATAGATAGAATGAAAGTCACAATGTTGTCAAGTTCAAGAGCACATAATTCAAGATGCAAGACTTATTGATCCAGCTGAAAACTGCTTTCATAATCTTGAATCAAGTCAAAACTAGCCATTTTTTACGTTCAAGGGCACATAACTCTGGACTTCCTAGTTAGATTTGACCCAAAATCGAACTCATCCGAGAACTTAAATGGTCATACATGTTTTGATCAAGTTTGGTTAAGATTGGTCAATATTTGTGGGTGCTAGAATGGTAACAACAAAATGTGAACAGACGGACGCCGACGGACGAAAAGCGACCACAATATTAGCTCACCTTGAGCACTTCGTGCTTCGTGCCCCCTTTCGAAGAAAATGGGGGTATATTGTCAAGTGTCGGTCGGTCTGTCCGTAGACCAAACCTTGTCCGGAGCATAACTCAAAAAGTATGTAAGGTAGAATCATGAAACTTTACAGGTAAATAGATCTCATTATGGAGAGGTGCAGTGCACAAGAACCGTAACTCTGCAGATCAAATTTTTTGAGTTATTGCCCTTTGTTGATTTTATAACTTGATTCTTGTCCGGAGCACAACTCAAAAAGTATGTAAGGTAGAATCATGAAACTTTACAGGTGGATAGATTTCATTATGGAGAGGTACAGTGCACAAGAACCATAACCTTGCCGATCAAATTTTAGAGTTATTGCCCTTTGTTGATTTTTACACTTTTATTCTTAACCTTGCCTATATCTCATGTCTTTTTACACATACAGCCTTGATATCTCACACATAGATACCTCCTATCAACATCGTTCACATTAGACCTTGGACCTTGTGACCTTGACCTTGGAGTTTGACCTACTTTAAAAAAAATTAAACTGGGCATATATCTCATGACCTATAACACATACAGCCTTGATATTTCACACATGGACACCTACCAAGACCTTTCACAATTGACCATGACCTTGGACCTTGTGACCTTGGTGTTTGACCTAATTTTTAGCTCACCTGAGCACGAAGTGCTCAAGGTGAGCTATTGTGGTCGCTTTTTGTCCGTCCGTCTGTCCGTCTGTCCGTCCGTCCGTCCGTCTGTCCGTCCGTCCGTTCACAATTTCTTTCAACATCTTCTCCTCCTAAACCATTGGACCAATTTTGACCAAACTTGGCAGGAATGTTCCTTGTGTGATACTTTTCAAAACTTGTTCGTGAATTTTTGATTCGTCAAAAAATGTGGGTGTGGCAGGCAGAAAGGGGCTTATCAGACTAGAAATCATAAGAAAATTCTTTAAAAATCAACCATTGGGCCCAATTGAACCAAACTCGGCAGGAATATTCCTTGAGTCACTCTTTTCAAAATTTGTTCACAAATTTTTATATTTGTCCAAAAAATGTGGCCGTGGCAGGGAGAAAGGGGCTTATTAGACTTAGAGAAATCATTAGAAAATTCTTTAAAAATCAACCATTGGGCCAATTTGAACCATACTTTGCAGGAATGTGCCTTGATTCATTCTTGTCAAAATTTGTACACAAATTTTTTAAATTGTCAAAAATTGTGGCCGTGGCAGGGAAAAGGGGGCTTATCAGACTTGGAGAAATCAGAAGAAAATTCTTTAAAAATCAACCATTGGGCCAATTTGAATCATACTTGGCAGGAATGTGCCTTAAGTCATTCTTTTCAAAATTTGTTAAGAAATTTTACATTTGAAAAAAAAAGATGGGTGTGGCAGGGATAAAGGGGCTTATTAGACTTAGAGAAATCATAAGAAAATTCTTTAAAAATCAACCATTGGGCCAATTTGAACCAGACCTTGCAGGAATGTGCCTTAAGTCATTCTTTTCAAAATTTGACCACAAATCTTTTTGTTTGTAAAAAAATTGTGGCCTCGGCAGGGAGAAAGGGGCTTATCAGACTTGGAGAAATCATAAGAAAATTCTTTAAAAATCAACCAATGGGCCAATTTTAAGCAGACTTTGCAGGAATGTTCTTTGAGTCTCTCTTTTCAAAATTTTTTCACAGTTTTTTTCATTTGTAAAAAACTGTGACTGTGGCAGGGAGAAAGGGGTTTATTAGACTTAGAGAAATCATAAGAAAATTCTTTAAAAATCAACCATTGTGCCCAATTGAAGCAGACTTTGCTGGAAGGTTCCTTGAGTGACCCTTCTCAAAACTTTTTCGCGGATTTTTGATTTGTCAAAAAATGTGGGTGTGGCAGGGAGGAAGGGGCTTATCGGACTTAAAGAAATCATAAGAAAATTCTTTAAAAATCAACCATTGTGCACAATTGAATCAGACTTTAATGGAATGTTCCTTGAGTTACTCTTTTCAAAATGTGTTCACAAATTTTTCCATTGGTCAAAAAATGTGGGCATGGCAGGGATGAAGGGCTTATCAGACTTAGAGAAATCATAAGAAAATTCTTTAAATACAAACCATTGGGCCAATTTTCTATTTCCCTTATCTGTTGCTCTCAGGCTGGCCCCATGTTTATCTTATGTAAACAAATAAGGGATTAGCTTTAGCTTATCAGATGGTAATCTTTCACTATATTCTATCAATCACAGACAAAATCTTGTTAATTGAGCCTATCATAAATGATCATTCTCTAACAGATCAGTATGCTTTGAAAATTAGCCCTATGTTGTATATTGCGAAATCATGAAATAATTGTTGAAAATGAACTAACTCAACAATTGTGCTAATTCATACCCAACCTTACAGGATCGATTGGAACAAAATTATTTCTTAATTGTTTCCAAACAGAAAGTCCTTATAAGTTTCATGCCTTTGAATTTGACAAAATTGCCATTATCACTCTTGTCATCTTGATTCAGGTGAGCGATTTAGGACCATCATGGTCCTCTTGTATAATACATTAACCTGGCCTATATTTCATGTCATTTTACACATACAGCCTTGATATTTCACACATGGTCACTTCTAACCAAGACATTTCACGTTTGACCATGATCTTGGACTTTGACCTTGGAGTTTGACCTACTTTTAAAAAACTTAAACTAGGCCTATATCTCATGTCCTGTTACATATGCAGTCTCGATATTTTAAACATGGACACCTCCTACCAAGACCTTCCACATTTGACCTTGACCGTGGCCAGTGTGACCTTGACCTTTGATTTTTACTTACTTTTAGAAATCTTAAACATAGCCTTTATCTTATGTCCTATTACACATACAGCCTTGATATTTCACACATGGACACCTACCAAGACCTTTCACAATTGACTATGACCTTGGACCTTGTGACCTTGGTGTTTGACCTAATTTTATAATACATTAACCTGGCCTATATTTCATGTCATTTTACACATACAGCCTTGATATTTCACACATGGTCACTTCTAACCAAGACATTTCACGTTTGACCATGATCTTGGACTTTGACCTTGAAGTTTGACCTACTTTTAAAAAACTTAAACTAGGCCTATATCTCATGTCCTGTTACATATGCAGTCTCGATATTTTAAACATGGACACCTCCTACCAAGACCTTCCACATTTGACCTTGACCGTGGCCAGTGTGACCTTGACCTTTGATTTTTACTTACTTTTAGAAATCTTAAACATAGCCTTTATCTTATGTCCTATTACACCTACAGCCTTTATATTTCACACATAGACACCTACTACCAAGACCTTTCACATTTGACCATGACCTTGAATATTACAACCTTGACCTTGGAGTTTGACCTACTTTTAAAAAGAATGAAACCAGGCATACATATCATGTCCTTTTACACTTACAGCCTTGGTATTTCACACATGGACACCTCCAACCAAGACCTTTCACATTAAATTTTGACCATGACCTTGGCATTTGGCCTACTTTTAAAAACTTTAACCTGGCCTATGTTTTATTTTACTTTTACATATACAGCTTTGATATTTCACACATAGACACCTCCTACCAAGACCTTTCATATTTGACCATGACCTTGTTAACTTGACCTTGGACTTTGACCTACATCAAATGTAGGCCCTTGGGGGGGTGGGCTTATATGTTTTACAAACATCTCTTGTTTGTACAGAGTTGATCGAGGAGTTCCGCACGAAGTATAGGGTAATGGCGCCTCTCATTGAGCGTCTTAAAAATCTAGCTCTAAAGAACGCTTTATCCTACAATATCTTAAGGAATCTCAAGATATCTCAAGAAATCTTGCTCTAAAGAACACACCTCTGGTGTGAAGCATCTACTCAGATATTAAAAAAGCTTCTCTATTAGTTTAACAATCTTCCAAAACAACAAAATATTAGGGTGGTTCAATTTGAAAGCTGCTACTTGCGCCAAAGTGGAGGTTGATAAATACAAGATTTGTGTATGATATAGCAGAGAAAATATTGAGGCAACAGGAGAAAATGCTGGTTATCAGCATTTTTATACCCCCCACAACAAAGTTATGGGGGGGGGGGGTATACTGGAATCAGGTTGTCCGTCCGTCTGTCCGTCCGTCTGTCTGTCCGTGGACATAATCTTGTGTCCTCTTCTCCTCCCACAGTTTTTGACCAATTTTTCTGAAATTTTATCAGGATGTTCCCTATCATATGAAGTTGTGCACCTGCAATTTTCATCTTGATTCAGTCATTAGTTTCAGAGTTATGCCACTTTGAAGTTTTTAAGGGGGTGTGTGTGGACATAATCTTGTGTCCTCTTCTCCTCCCACAGTTTTTGACCAATTTTTCTGAAATTTTATCAGGATGTTTCCTATCATATGAAATTGTGCGCCTGCTATTTTCATCTGGATCCAGTTATTAGTTTCAGAGTTATACCACTTTAAAGTTTTTATTATGGGGGGGGGGGGGGTAGTCAAAATTAACAATTTCGTTTCCATGTTCTAACTTGAAAACCGGTTGATCTAGGATCATGAAACTTTACACAGTTGTTGCCCATGACCAATGGAGGTGCCCTACTGTTTTGGGGTCACCAAGGTCAAAGGTCAAGGTCACAGTTGGACTTTGTTTAAAATCCGTTTCCATGCTCTAAGTCAAGAACATTTTGACCGATAGCACTTTTTCAGTGACAAGGCCCTAGTGGGGGGTATTTGTCCGCTTTGCGACAGTTCTAGTCTTCTTTTGCCTCAATGTTTTCCCAAGCCTTTTCTATAAGGGACATTAAAACCAGATCTTGTTTGGAAAAGGGGTAAAACATTGTGTTAAGGTATAAATGAATAGGAAAAAGTTATTCTCAAGAAGTGTAAACCTTTAATAGAATTTAAAATTGCATAACTTTAACAAAATTACCGTAATTATTCTAATAAACGCCTGGGCGTTTATTAGAAACATGGTCGATGGAAAAGTAGGGGATGGGCGTTCATTAGAGGTATTCTAATTTTGTAGGTCATAATTTGCACAGCACGTGTCAATTCTTGGACTCTATGTTCAGCAAGTCAAAATCAGCAACGTTTATTGTATGGGCTGCAAAATACGATTTTTGATGCAATTCCTTCATTCAAAACAGATTGAGGGCTGGACATCCCCTTTCTCATTGATTTTAGAAATGATCTTTGTGTATGACTTGCATTATTTTGATCCGGAATCAGGGGATGGGCGTTTTTTAGAATCACCTTTTTTCGCTAAAATTGTGCTTCAAATAAGCAGATTTTAAGCCGAGTTTTGAGGGATGGGCGTTTATTAGAATAATTACGGTAGATTAAATTTTTTATAGAACATCCTGAAATTGTCCATAGGAAAAATAAACTACAGGAGTAAAACTTGTACATTTAACACAGTGTTTCAAACTTGATGCTAGTAGCTCTTATGTTATTTGTCACAATGGGTTTCTCTTTCTTCAAAGTAAATTGGAGATACATGTATGTTGATTATTTAATAATCACTAATATTGCATTTACAAACAAAGCTTATAAATGACTTATTGTTGACCAGATTTCATTTGCACTAGTAACCAGTAATTTCTTAAATAATCGTAAATATTGTCCTTGGATTATGTTAAACATAGTCTTTGATATCTGTAACTGTTAATTTTAACCCATTGCCAGAAGGCAAAATTTTGGACTGTTCCATCTTGAAAGGTTTTGAAGATGATAATTTCAAGTTCATGAAATTAAAAAAAAGGGTTGTGAAACATTTAAGTAAATAGAGAAATTGCTTGTTGAAAGCAATTTCTTGTTTCCACAATGTTTTCCCAAGATTCTTGAGGGGTGTGAAAAAGGTCACTGCGTGGGAATCGGTTAAGATTTTGCCATTCTCTAGTGTGTAAGAATTTTATAACAGCAAACAAACAAAGCTAATACAGCACTTATCAAAGTTGGATACATTCCGTTAGCCGAGTTTACATCTACATATTGTGGGTTACGATTCTGATTGTCGTCTGCAGAACAGTCGCATGTGACGCCAGGATTGCTGACCGGAATTTGTCCGCAAGATGAGCTGTAGGCAGTGGGAATACAAACAGTTGTATTGTCAGCGAGCAAGTTTTGGAATAAGTTACAGTTTGTGCCATTACCGAAGTTTATTCCGTTGATCACACATGGGGATAGGACATCATTTTCGTCTGCTTTTATACTCGTCTCCGTGAAGTTGCCGATTCCGCAGATAGGGCACCTGTTTGGTGATGTTGGTGTTGGAGCTTGCCATTGTTGAATCCCGCAGATCTGAGAAATCTTGAAGAAGTTGCTCCTAGATGGTGCGAATGTAGCGCTTTGAGTCGGCATGACTTCATGATATTCGTATTTACCGTCAGATCGTGATTTCAGACCAATGATAACCTCATCATCAATCCTCATGTGATTATTGGGTCCAGAACATCCGTCTCTTGGGGCAACAGCTGCGATTGTGATTTCCTCAGAATTGAAACTCTCGTCAGACTTCAAGATGCAATAAACTTCAAAGACGGCATCAATGAAAAACTTCGACTCACCGTCAATGTTCACTGTGCTAGCAACATGCTGTTTTGTTTTTCCGTAAACGATAATGTCCGACAAAACTAGACGCTCTTCCATCGTCAATTCATGCCATCCTGCAGAAATTCTACACCCGTCAGATATACACAATATTGTCAGAAAAATAGCAATTCCGTTTATAATGTGAAACTTCATGATTTTAATTGTACAGTCTTCTTTTGTTTTTTAATTTTGAAGATTTGTTTCAAACACAAACAGCTTAAAGAAATTAAATGTATTTTTCTCTTTCCCTCTCAACAGGATTTTAGGCTGATCCAAGGTAAAAGCTTTTGCATTTGACACAAAAATATGGTACTATAAAATTGAAATTTTTGTGAATAGATTTAATAGTATAGAGAGTATGGAAAGAAATGGAGAAAATGCTGGTTATCATCATTTCTTCTTTTCCCTTCAAGTTTCCGTAAATTTCCTCGTTTAGGGAACATGAAAATCTTGCCTTGTTTGAGAAAGGTTTAACAAATTTAATCTCTGTATTGTTCTGATCACAATATTAATCATTTAATCTTTCTTATGACCTTTCACATTTATTTCATTTTTTCAAAGTATGTCTTGATGCAAAGATTGTTTATTCTAATGCGTAGAAATGCTATCAGTTTTTAGCTCCACTGGCCAAAGGCCAGTGGGGCTTATGTCATGGCCCTGTGTCCATCGTCCGTCCGTCCGTCCGTGCGTCTGTGCGTAAACTTTTTCTTTAAACATCTTCTTCTCCAAAACTACTGGACCAATTTCAACCAAACTTCACACGAATCATCCTTGCATGAATCTCTACCAAATTCCTTCAAAAGAATAAAATCTGTGCAGAACTTGAATTTTAATTAATTTAATTGAATTAAATTTTCGAAAAATCTTCAAAAAATCTTCTTCTCCAAAACTACTGGACCAATTTCAACCAAACTTCACAGATATTTTCCTTGCATGAATCTCTACCAAATTCCTTCCAAAGAATAAAATCCGCGCAGAACTTGAATTTTAAATAATTTAATTGATTTGAATTTTCGAAAAATCTTTAAAAATTCTTCTTTTCCAAAACTACAGGAGCAATTTCAACCAAACTTCACAGAAATCTTCCTTGTATGAATCTCTTCTTAATTCCTTCAAAAAGATAAAATCTGTGAGTAACTTAAATTTTAATTGATTTAATTGAATTAAATTTTTGAAATATCTTTAAAAATTCTTTTTCTCCAAAACTACTGGACGAATTTCAACCAAACTTCACAGAAATCTTTCTTGCATGAATCTCTACCAAATTTATTCAAAAGAATAAAATCCGTGCAGAACTTGAATTTTAATTAATTTAATTGATTTAAATTTTCGAAAAATCTTTAAAAATTCTTCTTCTCCAAAACTTTTGGACCAATTTCAACCAAACTTCACAGAAATCCTCCTTGTATGAATCTCTTCTTAATTCCTTCAAAAAGATAAATTCCATGTATAACTTGAATTTTAATTAATTTAATTAAATTAAATTTTTCAGAAAATCTTTAAAAATTCTTCTTCTCCAAAACTACTGGACCAATTTCAACCAAACTTTACAGAAATGTTCCTTGCACAAATATCTTCTTAATTCCTTTAAAAAAAATTAATTTTGTGTAGAATTTAAATTTTGATTAATTAAATTAAATTAAATTTTCGAAAAATCTTCTTTTCCAAAACTACTGGACCAATTTTAACCAAATTTCACACGATTCTTCCTTACATGAATTTCCTCTAAATTCCTTAAAAGAAATAATTTCCTTGTAGAACTTAAATTTTAGTAAATATAATTAAATTGAATTTTCCAAAAATTGTTAAACAATCTTCTTCTCTAGAACTAAAGGACCAATTTCAACCAAACTTCACAGGAATCTTCCTTGTATGAATCTCTTCCAAAATTCCTTCACGATTGGATGAAAAGCTTGGCCGCTGTGGGCTAGGCTTATTTTTCGCTATATGAAACATAGTGTAATTTTAAGAAAAATTTAAAAACATTTCTGCTCCTTAATCACTTATTGGATTTCATTCTGGCGTAGCATGAATCTACTTTGGATAACCTCTTTTGTATTCCTTGAAGAAGTTCGTAGTCTAAATGTCTAAAAGCCAGTGGAGCGATACAGGGCCATCTTGGCCCTCTTGTTTGAAGTTGTTATTTATAAGCGAAAAATATGCATTTAAAGTTGAGACAGAAATGACAAATTCTATATAAATCTGAACTGTTGTCCACAACAATTTGTTTATTTTTAGCACAAAAATATATATTTCTCGTGAACGGTTCAATGTTTTGGCTTTAAATTTTCAGAATTTTCATTAGAAAATATGCACTTACAGATAGAATAAAAGTAAAATTTATATAAAAATAATCGTGAATAGGCCTTAGAAATGTCACTTAAAGCAGAGGACATGATTTTAGACTGGTCCGATTTCAAGGTGCTGCAGTAGACAAAATAAGCATATTCCAATTTATGAAATTTTCATTCCAACACTTGCAAAATTGAAGGAAAAGGAGAAAATGCCTGTTACATGCACCTTCTTTTGCTTCAATGTTTTATATATTCCATCAAAATCAGGGATTGTTTGGGAAATAATTTTTCAAACAGGATCTGGTTTTGATGTCCCTAAATAAGATTTGAGAAAACATGGTGGCAAAAGAAAATGCTGATAATCAGCATTTTCACCTTTTGCCTCAATTTTCCTGTGTTATAATAGTCATAGATGTTATCTTTTATAACATCTGTTTTGTAGTCTGCAGCAGGACCTCCCTGAAAGTTTGTAGTTTGGGAAAGTATTATTATCAAATTAGCGTTGACATTTTCAGGCCTAGAGATCTAGCACTTTATGAAGTTCAATTAAGAATTAAATTTTGGATTTTAAAACATAAGAGGATTACACATTTGTCATACAAAGTTCAAATCTAACATACAATATACACGAAATAAAAATTAAATAAAAATTAAATCGTATGATGAATATTTATTTCTAATCTCTGCTCCCTTCAACTTTGCAGCATATTTAACTCTCAGCTACGGGGAGCAAAACCATGGTTAGGTGATCCAACCACCATAGTATGACTGACTTATAGTATACAATTGAAATTTCAATTTGAACTATACAGTATAAAATCAAATAATTCAATTTGAACTATACAGTATAAAATCAAACAATTCAATCTGAACTGGCTAATTAACCCTTTCCTAAACGACAAAAATTTAGGGTGGTCCAATTCCAAACTTGCTGCAGACGACAAAATGGATGTTAATAAAGATTGGAATTGAGAGTGATATAGCCAAGAAAATATTGAGGCAAAAGGAGAAACTGCTAGTTATCAGCAGTTTCTTCTTTTGCCTAAATGTTTTCCAAAGTCTATTCAATAAGGGACGTCAAAACCAGGTCTTGTTCGGGAGAGGGTTAATATCTTGCTTCTCTTTACTTTTCTAAATTCTTTAAAAAAAAGTTGTATAAGGTAAAAGAAGAAAATCCTGCTTGACAGCATTTCTTCCTTTCCTTCAATGTTTCCCTAAGCAACCACTACTAGTCAAAACCAGATATCAATTGCTTCAGAGAGAGATTTAAGGACAGATTAAGGTCAAAAGATTAAATTATTTTCAAAGTGTGAAAATAAAGTTCAAAGTTTAAAGGATTAAACTAATTTTACATAAAACATTTAAATATTATTTGAAGTTAGAGTAAATTGGAACAGTTTGTTCTAGTTGCTTTATTTTCATTTGTTTTGACTTTCTTTTCTTTGAAAAACATTTTGTGACTTGAACATTACTTTTCATTTGCTTGGAATTAATTTGTGTACAAATTGGACATCCTAAGAGAAGATGGAATTCAGATTCAACTTTGTTTATCTTTTGTTGCTATTTGGTGTATCAGTGGACAGTTGCTATGTCACAGGCTTCATCGAACTCAATGAAATGGAGAGGTTTCTACAGTCTGAATACATCGTATATGGAAAGACAGTTGAACATGTCACTTCCGAGCTGACGTTTTACGGAAAGCGAGCCTTCATCACGGATGCAGTTTTTGACATCTACTGTATCCTGAAGGGACCGACTGATCTACAGGAGAGGATTAAGATATCTGGTATTTCCCCGCGTTATGGATGCTCAGGAACCAACATCGGACAACTTCTGAGCCCCGGTACCACGACGATCATCGGAATTAAAAACAACTCCGCTTCAAGTTTTGCTATCGATGAAGTCATGCCAAATCTGTCAGCCGGGGTTATTCCATACAAACTGTTCTTTGCTTCGATTAGTAACCTCTGTGGCTTGCAAAACTGGCGATCACCAAGCAATGCCAACACAACCCGATGTCCAATATGTGGAACGGCCAATTACAGTTCTGATGTTCTACAACATCCGGATATCAGCTCGCTCCTGATGTGTGTATACGTCAACCAAGTAATAAGCGACCCCACACAGTGCGATTTCTATCTACCCGATGCTTACGGCACAATTGAAGCTCAAACATGCATCCCTACAACATACAGCCAGACCTGCGTGACCCTTGAGTATCGCAATGCGAGTGTCGGAGCGTGTGATTGTAATCGTAATGAAGATGGCTCTATATTTACAGACAGTAGTAATCACATGATCATCAGTACCATTCTGGTTGGTGTATTGGCTCTGTTTTGGACCATTATTGTATAAAGCTGGCTGATGGGCTTACAATTTATGACAAGCACACATTATGGACTAAACTTTGCGATTTTGGTATTTGCTTTTCAAAGCAATGGTGGATTTAAAAACGTCTTATGAATCAATTATACGAAAGCTTATGAAAGCATCAAGGCAAAATATCTGTGCATGTGACTTTATTCAACATATTTCAATTCAGCATAACCAGGGTAAAGTAATTGCTTGTGACACAAGCAGTTTCTTCATTTCCCACAATGTTTTCTACCCAGAAAGTAGTAAAATTCTAAAATTTAATCACCATGAAAATGCTGTCTGCAACTTCATTCAATTTGCAAGATTCTAAAAGTTTTGTTGCCTGGGAAAGTGTTTTAAAAGTGCTTACAACAGTTACTTTAATACTTCTATGATGCTGATAATGATTGATAAAATAAACATGAGCATCAAGGTCTGACTGCACTATGTAGTTTGTACTTTTTGTACTTGATTGGGACAGGAAATGAATATCAAACGACATTTTCATCTAAAAGAAATCTTTATTTGTAGTGTAATAATTAGCCCAACAATCAATTTTGTATAAAAAAATCATATAAAACATACATTGTATAATACAACTGTGTATCAAAATACTGATTTACTAAAAGAAAATAATAATAATAAAGAAAAATACAAAAAAACATGTTATGACACAAAAATATGGAGCCAGCTCCAAATGATCCAATTCAATGATAATGTCAGATAACCATATTTCAGATTATGTTGGTTAACCCATTACCTGTCAACAAAATTTTGTCTAAATTCAAAGATGTTACAGGCAAAAATTTTAAACGTTTCAGTCTTAATAATAGAAAACATTAAGGAAAATGAAGGAATTGCTTGTGAAAAGCAATTTCTTCACTTTCCATGTAAAGTGTTTTCCAAAGCCTTCATCATGTGGAACATCAAAATGTGTCACTGTGTGGTAATGATATAACCCTATTTTGGATGATGTTAGAAAACTGTATGAAAGAAAACCTTATAACACTGGGAAAAAAGAAGGAAATGGTGGTTGAAGAACTGCTTCCATTATCTTCTTTTCCTTCAATGTTTGGTTTGTAATATCATACAACATTTATTGTCATGAGAATCTGTCATGTTGAAAATTGTCATTTGCATAGAATAGTTATTCTTTAACCCTTTCCCAAACACGACCTGGTTTTGATGTCCCTAATAGAATTGGCTAAAGAAAACATTGGAGCAAAATATGAAAATGCTGAAAATCAGCATTTTCTCTATTCGAATCAATTTTTTCTTTGCTATATTGTGCATAAATCTAACCTTTCTCAATATCCCTTTTGTCGTTTGCAGCAGCTTTCAAAATGGGTCATCCTGAAGATTTGCTGTTTGGAGAATGTTAATTAATAATGCAAAGTCTCTCAATTGGACTAGTCTTAAGTATGGCATCTAAATGGTTATAGTTCATTTATTAACCTGGAATGTTCTTGTGCACAAATGAAAAGTACCAACAACGGTGGAGTTGTGTCCCGTAAAGCCATTTAACCCTTTCCCAAACAACAAAAATTTAGGGTTGTCCCATTTGAAAGCTGCTGCAGGCGATAAAATAGAAGTTTATCAAGATTTGTGTACAATATAGCCAAGAAAATATTGAGACAATGTTTTCTCAAGCCATCTCTAATAGGGACGTCAAAATCAGGTCTTGTACGGGAAAGGGTTGAAAGAACAGGTATAATCTATGATACTTTAACATAGTTTGCTGGAAAGATCCCTGTTTTTCCGTGACAATGTCCTTCCCACCAATCATCCTGTGTTTCTGTCCGTGTGAGCACCAGAATTACATCGCCTGAATGGAAACAAAAGAATTGATAATTCAATAACCAAAATGTCTTGATTAAAATGCTTGATTGGAAAAGAAGGAACATGATTTTGATAATCAATTTGATCTAGATAACTAAAATATTTCTGGACCTGACTGCATCTAACCATGTCTAAGTTGTAGATGATAGATCTCGCACTAGTATGAAAACATATGAACCAGCAGCTGCTCATCTCACATACAAGGGATGTTCTGAAATTAATGATATTTTCGCAATTTTTGGTAGACGCTATGCTAAATCAGCTTAAATCTACCTCATGGTGATAGCGTGACATATGAAGCATGGTACCTGTCAGTTTATTCCATTGATGAGATTGTTTGATTGGATTTTATCGCCTTTTTCAACTGCTATGGTCATATGTCATGTAGCAATGGCTGGAGCAACTAACCATGGATATCTGTTGTTTTTCATACCAGTAATACCATATCATCCTTACCAAGCCTCCAGCTGCTCACCTACATAAGTTAACAATTATCAAACCATTGGTGTGGGGCGTCCGTGGCCGAGTGGTTAGAGTCGCTGACTCAGGATCACTTGCCCCTCACCTCTGTGGGTTCGAATCCCGCCAGGGACATATGAACTTTCATGTGAGGAAGCTATCCAGCTGGCTTGCAGAACGTCGGTAGTTCTACCCAGGTGCCAACTTGGGGTCTTCCTCCACCATTCAAAGCTGGAAACAGGTCAAAAGAAGGGAGTTTCTTCCTGGGCACGCCCAGTCTACTACTCGGTCATATGGAAATGTCCGGCAACCGAGGATAAATAACATAAAAACACACAACCATTGGTGACAGTTTTGTCAGGATATTTGCCGCAGCCGGGTATCAAACCCAGGGCCTCATGAGAGAGAGTCCTGTGCACTACCAACTGTGCTATGGTTGTGGCTCCATTGATGAGAGATGATTGAGTTTTGTCAAATATCAGATATGGTATGATCCCTGTATTGATAGTCTCTTATGTTACTGACTCAGCTTTCCTTTCACAGCTAACATGAACCAGAATATCTTGACTATGTTATAGTACGCCGAGCCCGGATGACTCAGTCGGTTACGTCGGAGTATGTCAATCCAGGGGTCTCGAGTTCGAACCCCGGCTCGGCCAGTATCCATTCTGACATTTGACAAAAGTCATTTGTCTCTCACCAATGGGTGTGAATCATCTATGTGAGAGAGCAGCTGGAGGCTCGGTTTGGATATTGTGGTTGTACTGGTGCGAGAAATTTCAGGAATCCATGATTAGGTGCTCCAGCCGCTGCGATATAACCATAGAAGTAGTACAGTCACGATATTATGGCGCATGTTTACAAAATTGAAATATTCAATCATTGTAATTATGAACTCTAATTTGGCATGTGCTGGTTCTAATCGTGCAGGTGTTCTCACACCTGCAAGATTTGAACCAACACATGCAAAATTTTATTGAAAATTAAGAACACATTTCCCTTGTTTACATACCTGTAGGAAACATTTGTAAACATGTGCCATAATATCATGTCTAGACCATAAATGTACAGTCGACAATCGTTATGTCGACATCCGATAAGTCGAATTTTCGCTAAGTCGAAGTTCAAATCTGGTCCCGTCCTCATCAATGGACATTTTTTTTTTATCAAGCAAAATTATGTTGAACTGAATATAGCTATTGAAATATAGTAGGAAAAGGATAGAAATTGCTCGAAACTAGCAATTTCTTTCCTTTTCCTACTATGTTTCAATAATAATCATACTTGATTAGTTTCAAAAACGGTCAAATATCAACTTTATCAAAGCCAAACAAAATCGGATGAGTCAAACTCCGGATATGTCGAGGTATTTTGACGGCCCCTCCGACTTCGACACAACGAGTGTTGATCGTATATTCAATTTTCAAACCTTTTTTGAAAGACAAGTCACAAGGAAGTTGAGCTTCATAAGAATATGTCGCCGTTACCCTCAATTCCCAGGAATCATCTGAATCTGTAGACTTTAAACTGATACCTGAAGTAAAGTATCAGCAAAGCTCCAGATCAGAGGAGGTAAAGACTTTTCAAAATGTAATACATTGGTTTTTATTTATTGTTCATCAAACCCTATGTTGTGGGTGCTCATTTGAATCATCTCATTGAGATGATTCAAATGAGTACCCACAACATAGAGTTTGGAATTGCAATAACAAAGTTAGAATGTCTTCACCCCCTTTTATTTGCAGCTATGATATTAAGATACATTTATGACCAAAATTCCCTAAATATCCTAGACCTACAGCAATGTGATTATTTAGAAAGATTTCCTAAATAAGACATGGTTTTGATAATCCTACAAGTGGCTGATGAACAGCATTTTCTTGTCTCTAAAATCAACACAGTCTTTTGAAACAAATTCTTTTTTGTCTGTTGAGATTAACCCACTACCAGATGGCAAAAATTTAGATGAGTCTAAATTCAAAGATGTTGCAGACGACAATTTTAAGTAAATGTAATTTTACATCTTTTGCTTTTTCTTCGTTGAAAACACTGTGGGAAATGAAGAAATTGCTTGCCCCAAGCAATTACTTCATTTCCCACAATGTTTTTCAAAGCCTTTTTAAAACTAGTTGGGCATCAAAAGGTGTCATTGTGTAGGAATAAATTTGCCAATATCAGCAAAACAACTAAATTCATTACCTGACATGGATCTTGGCCTGGACTGGTTACTACTCGTCAAACTGTTTGTCGAACTCTTGACTACAGGTGGAGACGGTTTCGTGTACGACCCTTTTCTCGTAGATCGCGAATTTGTAGTTGTTGTTCTCTTTGTGACCCGCTTTTCGACCTTCGGAGACGGTTCCGGGCTACTGTCCGAGTCCCAACCTTGACTTGTGGAGTCGTCTCCCTTGGATGAACTTTTCTTTGATTTTGATTTTGATTTGAAGGATGATGTGAAACCCTGAAATATGAGGACAAAATATATTCACCCATTCCCGAACAGTGACAAATTTTGATGCACGAAAAGGCTTTGGAAAACATTTCGGAAAATGAAGAAATTGCTTGTGACAAGCAATTTCATGATTTCCCGCTATTTCTTCTATCCAAAACGACCAAGAAATGTACAATTTCATTCACTTAAATGTTCATCTGCAACATATTTGAATTTGGACAAATCTAAAATTTTGCAGTTTGGGAAAGGGTTAACCTGTTACCAAACAACACAATTTACAGCTATAACATTTTTGCCATCAAAGTGCTTTAATCTCAATTCTGACTTCAAATTTGTTTGTGTAAGCTTTCAAGTATGATCCATCTTCTAATTTTTGTTCTTAAAATTCAGATACTTTACTCACACTGAATTTTGATTTGGCTGAATCCATGACACCTGCAGTTTGTTTCATTGCTTCACGTTTTGCCATCTTGACCAGTTCTCTCTGAGCATTTTTCTTGTGCATTTCCATAACTTCGTAGAGACAGTCACACTCTGGAGGCGGGTCGACGTCACCACGTAAAATCTGGAATGCTCGGATATCCCTGCCGTAAAATCTGCAAGAAATTTACAAGTTAAGCTAGGATCACAAAATTTCATATTGGTCCTAACTCAGAGCAAGTATTGACAAAATTATGTATTTAACCCATTCCCAAACGACCAAAACTTAGGATGGTCCAATTTGAAAGCTATTGAAGTGGACAAAATGGATTTTGATAAAATAGGATTTAGTACAATATAAGACAGAAAATATGGAGACAAAAGGAGAAGATACAGAATATCACCAATACTGAGGTATTTTAAAAATGCTACAACATGAACTTTTCTATTACAACATTTATCGGAAGACAAAGTTGTGAATTTCATGTTACAATGACATACAATTTAAATCTGATTTCAAATTCAAAGCACTGATTGTGGAAATGGGTTAACTAGAACATTAGAATAATTATTATGTGGGTATATGAAAAGAAATCAGTTGAATTACTTTCTGTTTGCATCTTTCCTCTCAATGAGACCACTCCCTTCAACAGAAATCCCTGCAAACAGCCCCCTTGTTTTCGAGTATGTGTATATGGCAGCTGCGCTTCTCACCGCGACATCAGCCTCGAGGTTACGCCCGAGCGGACCCGCCGCAATCGTAAAGTTACCTCCCAGAGTCAGATTACCTCCTTTAGAAAACGCTTCAACTGCTGAACGCTTGTTGAGAATGATTACAAAGTCTGTGACCTTTAAAAGATAGGTAGGAAAAAATCACCCTAAAATGATTTCCTGTCAAAAGCAAGCAGGATGAAGTTTAATTGTTTGTAACTTGAAAATGTTACAGCACCCCCTGTATACTCCAGACATAAGTCCTCCAGACTTTGATTTCTGTTGTACATTTATAGAATCATTGCCATTTGTGTGCTTTAATTATTTCGAGAGCCAGTAAGTAGAAATGGCCAGTAAAATTTGACATGTTTAGTCTGTTTGCAGAGTAACAGGATTTCAGACTCTCTCACTGATGGAATTCTGTCATTAAAAACAAAGGAACATATATTAAAGGAATGTAGGTATATTGGACAAGTATCAGTTTAGAAATTTCTTCAATAAGAACAGTCTCACTATATATTGGATTACCATCTTATCAAATGCAGATGTAATAAAATGTGAAGTTCAAGATGTGTATGTAACATTACCTGAATAAGATCCTTCTGTTACAGTTTTCAACCAAAGAAAGCTGAATTCTATACAGAATGCAACTACACAAAGTTTTGTATCATGTTTTACTATGCAGGGGTATATTGAAACTGATAAGTGGCTGGTACATACCTCAGCTCCAATCTCAAACCCACCACCAAGTCCAGCTATACCAATGGCTGATGGAGCAGACCAGTCTGTAACAAAATTGATGCAACTTTGAATACTGATTATGTAAGTAAGATGTTGGGTTCTGTGAGAAAAATGAGTCAGATACACTAATGCCCACTAAATTCAAGATTTAACCCTCCCAAACATCAAAATTTTAGGGTGATCCACTCCAAAAACCGCTACAGAAGACAAAATGAATGTTATTAAAGATAGGATTTGTGTAAAATATGGTAAAGAAAATATTGAGACAAAAGGAGAAACTGCTGGTTATCAGCAGTTTCTTCTTTTGTTTCAATGTTTTCCCAAGCCTTTTCTATTAGGGACGTCAAAACCAGGTCTTGTTTGGGAAAGAGATAAGTAGTTCTGGTTTATGTACTTTAATCATTATATAACCCTTTCACTGCCAAATATTGACCTTTGAAGCGTCTCTCACCGCTGAATTAATTCGAAGAAATTTCCAAGAATCGATATCCTGTACACAAAATCATACATAACTTTTGACTCATTTGATGGATTCCTTTCAAATTTTCAGTACATACAGACGAATGAAGCACCTGTATGTTACCAAAATGTCAAAGTTTTTCATGAAATGACAATATTTTTTCTTTTTTATCTAACTCACAAATTGTTACAATCTAGTAGAACAATGGAAAAAATTGGGTGAGCAAACCTCGACTAAATGTTTTCGTTGAAAGTATCATAATTTGATGGAACAGATTGTTGAAATGTCAACTAAACATAATTTCAAACTATCCCGAAGCCTTTTCCAGCTTTTTTGGTGTCATTCATAGTGATATTTACAGCTTGTAGGCATAAATAGCAAGTGTATGATCTAATGGCAGCCATATTGTTGTCTTTTGTCTTGGAAAATTCCCCATAAAAATACCAAAAGCTTAGTAATTGTAACACAAATTCTACTGTTTCACCTGTCAAATGCTAGTACTTTGATTACTAAGACGGTGCTATAAGAAAAAGAATGTGTGAAAACCACTTTGCTGTAAAAAATATTCACATATTTCACCCCCATAAATTTGTCGACTGAAGTCGCCTATGGCAGGGAACGGTAAAGCGACAAAAGTCGCCTATGGCAGTGAAAGAGTTAAATACATCAGGGAAAAAAGCTTGAAATATTCTACGCTTTCAGTATAACAATTTTGCCATTTCTCAATACAAGTGAATTTGCATTATATACCAGTAATAAAGTTAAATTCTTTATTGACATTAATCATTTCTGACCTGAATCTATGCTGTCACTAATCTTGGCTATCACAATCCCACTTCCACCTCTGGCAGTCACTAGAAACCCTGCTTTAACCACAGTTAGTATTGCCAGACCTTTAGCTTTCATTAAAATACCAGCTGAAATAGAACATTGAAAATATGAGCTGGGATCTTGGAAAAGGGCCCCACAGGCATTTGAGACCATCATGGTTCCAAATCAGCCTGGGTATACACACAGTCTGATTTGGAACCATATTGTTCTCAAAAAGAATATGCCGCCTTCCCCCTCTGGCAGTCACTAGAAACCCTGCTTTAACCACTGTAAGTATGGCCAGACCTTTAGCTTTCATCAGTATACCAGCTGAAATGTTAAATTACGAGATCTGGAGAGAAGGACATTAAGGCATTTTGAGACAAACATGGTTCTAAATCAGCATACATTATACAGTTTGTTGATAAAACAGGGCTCTGGTGGTTATATCATTCAATCTTGGATGGACTAACATATATCATCGTAATGAAATTGTTCCCAATAAATCCTTCATTGGCTCACAATAATTATAAAGTTTTAGTTGTCATCAATGGGAATTGTTACAGACTCTAAAATACTTTCTTAACAAGAGATGTTTGTAAAACATATATGCCCCCTCAAGGGCCTACATTTGATGTAGGTCAAAGTCCAAGGTCAAGTTAACAAGGTCCAAGGTCATGGTCAAATATGAAAGGTCTTGGTAGGAGGTGTGTATGTGTGAAATATTAAAGCTGTATATGTAAAAGTAAAATGAAACATAGGCCAGGTTAAAGTTTTTAAAAGTAGGCCAAATGCCAAGGTCAAGGTCATGGTCAAATGTGAAAGGTCTTGGTTGGAGGTGTCCATGTGTGAAATATCAAGGCTGTAGGTGTAAAAGGACATGATATATATGCCTGGTTTCAGTCTTTTTATAAGTAGGTCAAACTCCAAGGTCAAGGCTGCAATATTCAAGGTCATGGTCAAATGTGAAAGGTCTTGGTAGGAGGTGTCTATGTGTGAAATATCAAGGCTGTAGGTGTAATAGGACATAAGATAAAGGCTAGGTTAGATATTTCTAAAAGTAGGTCAAACTCCAAGGTCAAGGTCCAAGGTCATGGTCAAAGTGAAATATCTTGGTTGGAAGTGACCATGTGTGAAATATCAAGGCTGTATATATAAAATGACATGAAATATAGGCCAGGTTAATGTATTAGAAAAGTAGGTCAAACACCAAGGTCAAGGTCACAAGGTCCAAGGTCATGGTCAAATGTGAAAGGTCTTGGTCGTAGGTGTCCATGTGTCAAATATCAAGGCTGTATGTTTAAAAGGACATGACATATCGGCTAGGTTAAAGTTCTTTTTAAAGTAGGTCAAAGTCCAAGGTCAAGGTCACAAGGTCCAAGGTCATGTTCAAATGTGAAAGGTCTTGGTAAGATGTGTCCATGTGTGAAATACAAAGGCTGTATGTGTAATAGCACATAAGATATAGGCCCAGTTTATTTTTTTAAAAAAGTAGGTCAAACTCCAAGGTCAAGGCCACATGGTCCAAGGTCATAGTCATATGTGATAGGTCTAAGTCGGAGGTTTCCATGTGTCAAATATCAAGGCTGTATGTGTAAATGGACATGATATATCGGCCAGGTTAAAGTTTTTTTAAAAGTAGGTCAAACTCCAAGGTCAAGGTCACAAAGTCCAAGGTCATGGTCAATTGTGAAAGGTCTTGGTAAGATGTGTTTATGTGTGAAATATCAAGGCTGTATTTGTAAAAGGTCATGAGATATATGCCAGGTTTAATTTTTTTAAAGTAGGTCAAACTCCAAGGTCAAGGTCACAAGGTCCAAGGTCATGGTTAAATGTGAACGATGTTGATAGGAGGTATCTATGCGTGAGATATCAAGGCTGTATGTGTAAAAGGACACGAGATATAGGCAAGGTTAAGAATTAAGTGTAAAAATCAACAAAGGGCAATAACTCCAAAAAATATGATCAGCAGAGTTACGGTTCTTGTGCACTGCACCTCTCCATAATGAAATCTATTCACCTGTAAAGTTTCATGATTCTACCTTACATATTTTTTGAGTTGTACTCCGGACAAGAATCAATTATAAAATCAACAAAGGGCAATAACTCACAAAAGTTGATAGGCAGAGTTACGGTTCTTGTGCACTGCACCTCTCCATAATGAGATCTATCCACCTGTAAAGTTTCATGATTCTACCTTACATACTTTTTGAGTTATGCTCCGGACAAGAATCAAGTTATAAAATCAACAAAGGGCAATAACCCAAAAAATATGATCAGCAGAGTTACGGTTCTTGTGCACTGCACCTCTCCATAATGAGATCTATCCACCTGTAAAGTTTCATGATTCTACCTAACATAGTTTTTGAGTTATGCTCCGGACAAGAATCAAGTTATAAAATCAACAAAGGGCAATAACTCAAAAAATTTGATCGGCAGAGTTACGGTTCTTGTGCACTGCACCTCTCCATAATGAGATCTATCCACCTGTAAAGTTTCATGATTGTACCTTACATACTTTTTGAGTTATGCTCCGGACAAGAATCAAGTTATAAAATCAACAAAGGGCAATAACTCAAAAAATTTGATCGGCAGAGTTACAGTTCTTGTGCACTGCACCTCTCCATAATGAGATCTATCCACCTATGAAGTTTCATGACTCTACCTTTAATACTTTTCGAGTTATGCTCCGGACAAGGTTTGGTCTACGGACAGACCGACATACGGACCGACCGACCTTCCGACCGACACTTGCAAAACAATATACCCCCATTTTCTTCGAAAGGGGGCATAATAATTATTTGGTTTAACTTAAAAGCTAGAAAAAAGTCCAGAAAATCTTCATTATTTTTCAAATTCAAATAAATACCTGGTATAAGTTTATCTGGTCCTATCTTAGCTGCGGGCACTGTAAACTCCTTCAGAATCTTGGCTGCCTTTTTAGCCTCTGACTTGAGGCTGTGTGGTATTGGTGTGTTCACCATTGTTACTTTGTATAGGGATTATTTTAAACAATATAAGTTAATATAAATCACTGCTTTTCAGCAAAAACCTTGTAACTGCAGCTTAACCCTTTCCCAAACAAGACCTGGTTTTGACGTCCCCATTAGGAACGGCTTGGGAAAACATTGAGACAAAAGAAGAAACTGTTGATAACCAGCAGTTTCTCCTTTTGCCTCAATATTTTCTTGGCTATTTTGTATACAAATCAAATCTATATTCACATATAACTTGTCTTCTGCTGTTGCTTTTGAATTGGACCACCCTAAAATTTTGTCGTTTGGGAAAGGGTTAAAACAAGATGCGGTTACAATGTTTTCAAAAAAAAATACCTGGAATAAGTTTGTCAGGTCCCATCTTAGCTGTTGGCACTGTGAACTCTTTCAGTATCTTTGCTGCCTTTTTAGCATCCGACTTGAGGCTGTGTGGTATTGGTGTGTTCACCATCGTCACTTTGTAGAGAAATTATTTTGAATAATATAGATTAATACAAATCACTGCTTTTCGACAAAAACCTTGTAACTGCAGCTTAAAACAAGCTGCAGTTACAAGGTTTTTGTTAAAAAGTAACAAAATACCTGGTATAAGTTTATCAGGTCCCATCTTAGCTGTGGGTACTGTAAACTCTTTCAGAATCTTTGCTGCTTTTTTAGCCTCGGACTTGAGGCTGTGTGGTATTGGTGTGTTCACCATTGTCACTTTGTTTGGAGATACTAAGCTTCAATACCTTCAAGTTCATAAATAAGGTACAATGAACAATATTTGTATTGATCATTTTTATGGGACTTATCTAAATTGTGATTAAGATATGGCTTCATTCCATGATAATTTGGTTGATTAACCCTTTTCCAAATGACAAAATTAATAGGGTGGTCCAATTAGAAAGCTGCTTCAAACAACAAAATGGATGGGGCACCTCTGGTATACCGGGCACAATAAATGTTGTGCTTTGTTTTGGGATTATGACCGGGGACTGCCATCCCTAAATCTTTTTTCCTTGACATTTTTTCTAATCTTTATACATGACTTTTAATTTTCATCTCAAACCCTTACCCAAACCATATAAATTAGGATAGGACAGAATTTGCGCCTGGTAAACCTGACACAACCCAAATGGATTTGACCAATGTTAAAATTTGTGAATAATGTAGAGAAAACATTCGGGCAGAGGGAAAAAATGCTGAGGAGTAAGTATATTAAGTTTTTATTTCAGCAGATAAAATAGTTAGAGAAAAAGGGAAAGTTCTGATTATCAACATTTTCCATTTTCTCCCAATGTTTACTGTCTGACTGGGTTAAACTTTCTTTCTTGCATGTCAAGATAATGCATTGTCTGCAGAGTTTTGAAGATGGTTAATGGTAAAAGGACATCAAATTGATCAATGACTAATGAAGTCAAATGGAGGATTGTTGATGTCAGACAGTCTGCAATGTATCTAGTGATCTACACTTGCCCATTTGACTTTTCTTCTGTGTGTTGGATCTCATTTGGACCAAATTTCTGCGATGATGTCATTTGTTTCCTTTTCATTTATAAAATGTATCAGTTCTTACCTGTTTTCTGTGTGATTTCGTAACGTTGAATGTCAAAATACAAATATGTTAACAAAGTGAAAGTAAACTTGTTTACGGAAGTAAATTTTGTTAAATCATATCAAAGTACTTTGGGTACTGCTAATGTGGATTGCTATATACCGGGACCCGTCGATATACCGGGAAGTATAACGGACAAATTGAACCAATTAACCCTTTTCCAAACAGCGCAAACAAAGATTGGCCCAATTTGAAAGCTGCTACAGATGAAAAAATGATCGTTGACAAAGGCTTTATGTACAATATTGCACAGAAAATATTGAGGCAAAAGGAGAAAATGTTGGTTATCAATATTTTCTTCTTTTGCCTCAATGTTTCACAAGTCATCTTTACAAGAGACATCATAACCAGGTCTTTGGAAAATGGTTATAATTAAACGGAGTTGCAGATGAAGTAGCATATTGTATTTGAACAAACTAGATAATAAATGTTAATTTCTTTAATATGGTTAAATATTTTTTCAATAACAATTTCGTTTTTAAAACTTATCCGAAATTCTAACTTAAGAAAATGATACATTTCTGCCTAATTGTTTGACAAACTAAATGGCAACTTTCTAAATGATAACCAGCATTTTCTTTTTTTTTTTCTTTTTTTTTTCTTTGCTTCAACATTTTCCATTCTATAGATATCTATTGCATACAAATTTTTCCAAAGTATTTTTTTTGTCCACATGAGCTTTCAAGTTTGGACAGTCTGTTTGGTAAATGGCAAATAGACTTAACCCTTTCCCAAACAACAAAAATTTAGGGTGGTATGATTCAAAAACTACCACAAATGACAAAATGGATGTTATTAAAGATAGGATTTGTGCAATTATGGCACAGAAAATATTGAGACAAGGAGAAACTGCTGGTTATCAGCAGTTTCTTCTTTTGTTTCAATATTTTCCCAAGCCTTTTCTATTAGGAACGTCAAAACCAGGTCTTGTTTGAGAAAGGGTTGACCAATTCCCACAAATTGATTCTTTTGACTCCAATAAAGACAAGAGGCCCCTCTGGGCCTTATCGGTCACCTGAATCAAATGAGCAGAAACATTTAAGGAAAATGTTAAGTTAACAAAAAGCGCAACCCCCCAGCACCACCATTTCTTGACAGTCTTTTTTTCTCTTGTACAAACTTATTCAAAGACTCAAATACCAAAATGTGAATTCAATCCAACAGTAGAACATTTCTTAATATGTACCCTATTTACCCCCTTTTGGCACCTTTTGGGGCCCCAAAGGGAGATAACTCCATGATTTGTAAAAATCTGAAGCGGCTTCCCATTGGAATGCTTCCTGCCAAGTCTGGTAGAAATCTGTCCAATGGTTCTCAAAAAGAAGAAGAAAATGTTCAAAGTTAAGTAATAACGCGAAGCCCTCCCATCCCCCATCCACAGCAAGGCCATTTATTGACGAGTTTTTTTCTCTTGTACAAATTTTGTAGTCCTTGCCCTAAAGACTTTAACTTCCAAATGTTTATCCAATGCAACAGCCGGTTCATGAGTAGAAGATATTTTAAGATGTACCCAATTTACCCCCTTTTTGGCCGTTTATGGGACCCCAAAGGGAGATAACTTCATGATTTGTACAAAGTCTGAAGCAGCTTCCTATTAGGATGCTTTCTGCCAAGTTTGGTAGAAATCCAACCAATGGTTCTTAATAAGAAGTCGAAAATGTTAAGTTAACTAATACCGCAACCCCACTCCCATCCCCCATCCCCAGCACGGCCATTTCTGGGCGGATTTTTTTCTCTTGTACAAACTTTGTTGTCCTTGCCCTAAAGACTCTAAATACCAAATGTGAATCAAATCCAACAGCCGGTTCATGAGAAGAAGATTTTTTAAGATGTACCCTATTTAACCCCTTTTTGGCCCCTTATGGGGCCCCAAAGGGAAATAACTCCATGATTCGTACAAATCTGAAGCGGCTTCCCATGGGGATGCTCCCTGCCAAGTTTGGTTGTAATCCGTCCAATGGTTCTCAAGAAGAAGTCGAAAATGTTAAGTTAACTAATAACGCGACCCCCCCTCCCATCCCCCATCCCCAGCACGGCCATTTCTGGGCGGATTTTTTTCTCTTGTACAAACTTTGTTGTCCTTGCCCTAAAGACTCTAAATACCAAATGTAAATCAAATCCAACAGCCGGTTCATGAGAAGAAGATTTTTTAAGATGTACCCTATTTAACCCCTTTTTGGCCCCTTATGGGGCCCCAAAGGGAGATAACTCCATGATTCGTACAAATCTGAAGCGGCTTCCCATGGGGATGCTCCCTGCCAAGTTTGGTTGTAATCCGTCCAATGGTTCTCAAGAAGAAGTCGAAAATGTTAAAAGTTAACGGACGACGGACGACGGACGACGCACGACGCACGACGACGGACGAAACACGGTTGCAATAGGTCACCATGACCTTCGGTCAGGTGACCTAATAAAGGCCGATAACATGGTGGGCCAAGCAATTTCTTCATTTTCCAAAATGTTTTTTAACCTGAAAGACCAAACAAAATTAAATTTCATTCACTTGAAATTGTTGGCTTCAACATCTTCGGATTCGGGCATGTTTAAAATCTTATTATCTCGTAATGTGTTTAACCTATTACTGCACAATGATGCCTTTTGACTCCCTCACAAGAAAAGGCTTTGGAAAACATTGTGGAAAATGAAGAAATTGCTTGTGACAAGCAATTTCTTCATTTCCCACAATATTTTCTACACAAAAAGACCAAAATATGTAAATTTTCATTCAGTTTTTATTGTCGTCTGCAACATCTTTGAATTTGGAGCACCCCAAAATTTTGTCGTTTGGGAAAGGGTTAAACTGGAGAGTCTGTCTGCAATGCACAATAGGAAGACAAAGAGGAGTTATATTGCGCACATACATGGCGGAGAATCATGTGACACAACATTCAGAAAATTATTAATAATTCTATTAACCCTTTCCATAACAAGACCTGATTTTGACGTTCCTAACAGAATTGGCTTGAGAAAACTTTGAGACAAAAGAAGAAACTGCTGATAACCAGCAGTTTCTCCTTTTGTCTCAATATTTTCTTGGCTATATTTTTCACAAAAATAATCTTTTTCAACATTTATCTTGTGGTCTGCAGCAGCTTTTGAATTTGTCAATCCTAAAATTTTGCTGTTTGGGAAAGGGTTAATATGTGGCCAATTTATATTTGGTCTGAAACAGAGAAGGTGGAAAAATGCCAAGAACTTGCTGGATTTGGTAGATCTTTTAACAAGAGTTGTCAGCAGACAACGAAGCTCGCCTATTCAGGAGCTTGTCACAAAAACAGCTAATTTTTTAAAAGTAGGTCAAACTCCAAGGTCAAGGATCATGGTGCCAAATGAAAGGTCTTGGCAGGAGGTATCCATGTGTGAAATATCAAGGCTCTATCAATAATAGTGCATTCATGAGATATAGGCCAGGTTAAAGTTTTTCAAAAGTATGTCAAACTCCAAGGTCAAGGTCACTAGGTCAAAGTCCCAAATGAAAGGTCTTGTAGAGATATATCCATGTGTGAAATATCAAGGCTGTATCTCTAATAGTGCCTGAGATATAGACCAGGTTAAAGTTTTACAAGTGAAGACGCGAAGGGATGGGACGCGACGCCAACACTAGGGCTGTGACATTAGCTCCCCATACATAAAGTCCCGGCTCGCTAAGAATCAGTTGATAAAAAAGTTATTGATGACCAAATAAAATTCTACTGGGTCATCAAGAACTTATTTCTTTTAACAACAGAAAGATGAATTTCACAGTTTCAAGTTTTAACTACAAAATCGTTCGATTTGGACAAAATAAAAACTTAAGGATTTGGATTATGAGTTACCTATTACTTACCAAATCAGGAAGGTAAAATCAATTCATAATCTAACACAAATTTAATTTTGATTTTCTTTTTAATAGATTTTCATATTTCTAAACAAGCATACAGTAACAAAATCTGATCATAAATAATTCATTATACATGATTCACTTTTACATAACAAATGGGCACCCTCCAGGTATTCATATCGTCTTAACCCTTTCCCAAACGGCAAAAATTTGGACTAGTCCAATTTCAAAGAAGTTGCAGACGACAATTCTAAGTGCATGGAATTTAAAATGTTTTGTCTTTTTGGGTAGAAAACACTGTTTCTACCCCGAAAGACCCCCCCCCCCCCCCCCCCCCCCCAAAAAAAAAAATTTCATTCACTTGAAATTGTTGGCTTCAACATCTTCGGATTCGAGCATGTTTAAAATCTTATTATCTCGTAATGTGTTTAACCTATTACTGCACAATGACGCCTTTTGACTCCCTCACAAGAAAAGGCTTTGGAAAACATTGTGGAAAATGAAGAAATTGCTTGTGACAAGCAATTTCTTCATTTACCACAATATTTTCTACACAAAAAGACCAAAATATGTAAATTTTCATTCAGTTTTAATTGTCGTCTGCAACATCTTTGAATTTGGAGCACCCCAAAATTCTGCCGTTTGGGAAAGGGTTAATCCGAAGAGTCTGTCTGCAATAGGAAGACAAAGAGGAGTTATGTTGTGCACATACATGGCGGAGAATCATGTGACACAACATTCACAAAATTGTTAATAATTCTGTTAACCCTTTCCAGGGCGTCAACTCAAAATTTTGAAAAAAATATAGTAATATAGGACATTTTGGAGCAAAAATATAGGACAAATATAGGACATTTCTCACGGCCTCAACCCCCCCAAAAGGCATCTCAAAATACCTTGTTAATTTAATTCCTCTATTGTACGAGAGCTAGATTTTAACATGAACTGATGTGCATATCATAACATTTATCCCATACATGGCATAGGAGGGCATAGAGACACACTGCATGCCTAAATAAGAATCTGTAAGGAGTCAGATAATGGCCAATGGGCTTTGACACACATGTTTCTATGAAGAGAATATTGTGAATTTGTCAAGAATTTCCTCTTTATTTCACAGAAACATTGAAACCTATGAAATAGGGTTAATTTCATAGCAAAGTGATATCTGAGCTTTAGTTTTCCAGTTGACATCCATGAGGTGATGCCACATGAATAAATCTCTTAGCTTAATTTAGTAGGGCATAGAAAAGTTTGTCACAAATTTTCTTCTCTATCTCTTTGTAAATTCCAGGTACCTACAACAGAGAACCAATTTTCAATGCATAGTAATATTTCAATGTATCCTTTAGACAATCATACACACAAAATTTCAAAGCTCTGGGCTGGATGTTCTGGACAACTTGGGAAAGTTTCCATGGTCAGTTTGCTGCACAGGTGCTGGCAGTAACATCCTATGCAGGGGTGTTAGAAAAAGAGGGTTCAAACTTCATATGTGCCAGTGTGACAGAATACCCCATTCTGAGGTTGAGACTGGACAAGACAAGTTAGAGGAAGTTGGATATCTTTGAAACATGCTTTCTGCAGTCAATGAATGTGACTTGACTATAAAAGCCAGAGTCAAAGCTGCATGGAAGAATTTAAAAAAGCTGATGCCAATCCAGTAAATCACCCCACCTCAATTATCAAACACGAGGCAAAATATCACAAAACTTTGTTTGGATAATTTATGCAAGTGAGACATGGTCCTTATCCAATCAAAACTTGCAATATCTACAGGGTAATTATCTAGTGATCACCAGACATACCACAACAGGATATCACCAATAACATATCAAGCAAGATCCACAAACAGCTTATCCTATAAGACCAATAATGGAGCTTACGGGAAAGGAAACTTAGATGGTATGGATATGTGGAGAGATCCAATGAGGCAATTAAAATATATTTCTTTGAGCAGGTCACTAACATCCACAATTCAAGAAGGCTGAAGATGATTTGGGAACCACTATCGGAGAGGGGCCATAGAAAGCAGATTTTTTTAGACATTGACACTGAAATGAAATACAAAAGGAGAATTTGAAAGAGAACAGCAATGTGTGAAGCAAGATAGCTGGAAGTGATCTCACAGATATGGACTATACTTCTAGCCCTTCATGTTAAATATGAAATCCAGGAGAGCAAAAATATGCCTTATGGTTTTGAATGATATTATCCTCTTTATTTCTATTAAATCTGGTGACCCACAACATAGGATTTTAATCAAAGCATAAAAGAAATTTGGAGTTTCCTGGAGTTCCATGGGACAATGCTAGATAAAATTTCATAGATGTATGCCTTAAGGGAAGAGATAATTGCTCTGTTAATAAAATTCAGGAACACACAAGATAGGGCTAATTTCCAAATTAAATGCTAAGTAATAATTTGAAGTTTTCTGATAAGAAACTATGAGTTGATGCTACACCCAAAATTTTGAAAGTTCTATCATCCATGCCTTTGGATTTGGGAGAAGAAGAGTGTCAAAGATTTCTCCCTATATTTTGTTTGTAAAATCAGGAGCCCAACAACATAATTGCCAATTTTCAATACATAGTGATAATTTGAATTGTGCCTTAATTCTGTAAGTGTTAATAATTCTATATGATAATTTTACACACAAAATTTCAAAGCTCTTTACTAAATTGTAGAACATAAGATTGTATAAAATTTCTCTCTTCATCAAATCTGGACACCATCAATACTGGGCTAAATTTCAATTCATGGACATTAATTTTAAATATACAGATAGGAATCCAAAAGAACTTAGAAGTTGCGCCATGCAAAATTTTAAAGCTGGTGGTTTGTAAAAAGTTTTTTTTAAGTTTGTACAGAGACTGGACAGACAGCTGGTGATCAAATACTATGCCAAGCTTGGCAATTTATGCTTAACTAAACTACAAAGCAGCAACTTAAATTTTGAATTAAAATTAATGTCGCGATACATGAATTGTATTCATCTCACCATTGCTTTACCATTGGTTGAGAGAATAACATAGTATCTATGATCTGAATATGGTACTAAATTATTTTACAGATACCTCAACACACATCACTTTAATCTGTTTTAAGTATACTACTAGATCTATCTTTATTTTCTTCAATTTCTTTTTCCCACTATATTTTGCCCTGAAAATATAGTATAGGTGATGACTATATAGGACACCTTTTAAATATAGGACAATATAGGACAGCCATCAAAATATAGGACAAATATAGGATATAGGACAGAAGTTGACGCCCTGATAATAGTTCATGAGATATAGGCCAGGTTAAAGTTTTTCAAAAGTAGGTCAAACTCCAAGGTCAATGTCACTAGGTCAAAGGTCATGGTCCCAAATGAAAGGTCTTATCAAGATGTATCCATGTGTGAAATATCAAGGCTGTATCTCTAATAGTGCCAGAGATATAGACCAGGTTAAAGTTTTTCAAGTGATGACGCGAAGGAAGGGGCGCCACACCGACACTAGGGCTGTGACATTAGCTCCCAAGACATAAAGTCCCGGCCTGCTAAAAATCAGTTGATAAAAAGTTATTGATGACCAAATAAAATTCTACTGGGTCATCAAAAACTTATTTCTTTTAACAACAGAAAGATAAATTTCACATTCTCAGTTTTTATCTACACAATTATTTGTTTTGGACAAAACAAAATCTCGGGATTTGGTTACTTGTTACCTATATCAAATTACAAGGTGAAATATATCCAAAATCTAGCACACATTTAATTTTGATTTTCTTTTTAATCGATTTTCGTATTTCTAAACAAGCATACAGTAACAAAATCTGATCATAAATAATTCATTTTACATGATTCACTTTAACATAACAAATGTGAGCCCTCTAGGTATTCATATCGTCTTAACCCTTTCCAAACAACAAATTTTAGGGTGACTTAATTTATTGGCCCTTTTCAAAACAACAAAATTTTAGGGTGATCCAATTCAAAAGCTGCCACAAATGACAAAATGGAAGTAAGTAAAGATGGAATTAGTGTAAAATATGGCAGAAAATAATGAGACAAAAGGAGAAACTGCTGTTTATCAGCAGCTTCTTTTGTTTCAATGTTTTTACAAGCTTTTTCTATTAGGGACATCAAAACCAGGTCTTGTTTGGGAAAGGCTTAATTCAAGAGCTGCTGAGGAACACAAAATGGATGTAGACTAAGAAAAGAATCATGTACAATTTAGCATAGACAATTATTTTGAGACAAAGGGAGAAAATGCTAATTATCAGCATTTTCTCCTTTTGTCTCATTATTTTTGTACACTGTAGAAATCATATTCTTTGTAAACATCCACTTTGCTGTCTGCAGCAACTTTCACAGCAACTTTCATTTCTTAATTGTTCATTTTCTTCTGTTTTGGAAAATAGTTTAAAACATTTCACTACAATGATGCCATTTGACAAACCCATTGGTTATGGGTTTAGAAAACATTGCAGGAAACAAAGAAAATGCTGATGACCAGCATTTTCTTCTTTTCCTTCAAGGCTTTATGCTTCAAAATGGAGATTTTATAAAAATAGTAAGCATTAAAATTGTCATCTGCAACTCATTTCAGTTTTCACCAGCATTAAAAATGTTCTTTGGGAGAGGGTTAAACCCATTACCAGACAACAAAATTTTAGACTCATCTTGCATTTACAGATGTTACAAACAACTATTTCCATGAAATGAATTTTTATGATCTTTGGTATTTCTGTGTAGAAAACATTGCGGAAAATGAAGAATATTTTTGTGACAAGCAATTTCTACATATAGTGTCATTGTCTGGGAAAGTTTAAACAGCAAATAATACATGTATGTTAAGGGGGAATGCTCCAGTTTTTCGGAACACTCGGTCTTTACTGTAGTAAATTAAATGTTTCGTACCAATATGTTTCGCTACCATATTTTCAATAATATAACACATTATTCCAATTTACCATTTTCGACGGTAAAAGTGTATTTATTATGCGAAACTGATTTCCCCAAGATGGAAATTGATTATTTAGAGCAAGACAGTCGTAAGTGTGCATGCAGTTACCACTGTTTTGCGTCATTTTATTCATGCGTAGCTGATAAAAATGGCTGTAATTCCATAATAAGTGCGCTGACCTACACATTTTCTTTTTGAATTATTACCAGGACATGTTGATTAATACAATGGGGGAGTTTTATCAAATTCTATTATGTAGAACTTGAAATATTTCCAAAAATATGCAAATTTTGACATAAAAAACTCCAGCTTCGTTGATCTAACCGAGCACGTGAGCATGCTGTTTTATACATTTATGCGTTTATATTAGCACATATTTTGGGTTTTCTGTTCTTATTAAATGTAAGACGTTACTTTAAATCCGTTTTTGGGACTAAACAATGAATATACAGCATTTTATTAGCATTTTAGTGACCTTGGACAGGTGCAAGAAATTGTGCATTTTTTCGATGTAGGGGTATGTGATACGAATGCCTATAAAATTCAAACAAGATCGCTGACCATCCATTTTTATTTTATTTTTCAATCGGTAATAACATGTAATTTCAACATACAAAATATAAATAAATTCTATTATTGGAAAAGAAATTAGGAAACTGGAGCATTCCCCCTTAAGAGTATTTGAAAGTGTGTCTTTTTACTATTACTGAAAAGTAGCACTGAAACAATATCTCTTGTCAAAGTATGAATTAACCCTTTCACAAACAGCAATAAGTTAGCCCGTTTCAATTTAAAAGGTGCAACAGACAAAAATTATTTTGATTATGTAAGGATTTAACCCATTACCAAACAGTGACGCATTTTGATGCCCTACAAGATAAAGGCGTTGGAAACCAATGTGGAAAACAAAGAAATTGCTTGTGGCAAGCAATTTCTTCATTTTCCACAAGGTTTTCTACCCAATAAGTTGTAAATTTTAAAAATTCTATCACATTGAAAAATGTTGTCTGCAACTTCTTTCAATTTGAAAGTTCAAAATTTTGCTGTCTGGTAATGGGTTAAGTACAGATGAAGGGCTCAGTGCAAAACTGTTGTAACTACATATTTTTCAGAAATTCACTTTTTTGCATTTTCTGAATCTTTAGGAAAGAATGCACCATGTGTTTTAATATTGGGTTTCAATTCTGTATACTTAAAAAGATATTTAGATTTCTAAAAACATTTTTCCTCTTTCACTTTGAGAAAGTCAATAAGTTTTTTCCCTCTCCTGTAAAATTTTAAAAAATGTAGTTACAATAGTTTTGCACCAAGCCCTCGACTGATGACAAAATGTTATTGTAAAGGTAGGATATGTGCACAGTTTAGAACAGAAAATATTGAAGCAAAAGAAGAAAATAATGGTTATCAGCAATTTCTTCTTTTGCATCCATGTTTACCCCAGCCTTTTCCATTAGGGACATATCATTTAGGAAAAGGTTAAAAGTCACTGATATTTTATTTGCAATCAACAGAAAAGCACTAAAATTATGAATTGGTTTATTGGGGTTTTACACTGTTTTCAACTGCTATGAGTCATATCGTGGCTGCTGAAGCACCTAACCATGGATTCATGTCGTTTGTCATACCAGCAATACCATAACACCCTAACCGAACCTCCAGCTGCTCGTCCACATAGGTTGACGATATCAAACAATTGGTGGATGACGTTTTTGTCAGAAAGGATATTTCAATTTGCTGCGGGAAGGGAACAAACCCAGGATCTCTCAAACGAGAGGCAGATGTGCTACCAACTGCGCTATGGCCGCGGCCACTAACATAATGGAATGATTGATATAAATATCAAACAAGAGATGTTTGTAAAACATATATGCCCCCTCAAGGGCCTACATTTAATGTAGATAAAAGTCCAAGGTCAAGTTAACAAGGTCCAAGGTCATGGTCAAATGTGAAAGGTCTTGGTTGGAGGTGTCCATGTGTGAAATATCAAGGCTGTAGGTGTAAAAGGACATGATATATATGCCTGGTTTCAGTCTTTTTAAAAGTAGGTCAAACTCCAAGGTCAAGGTTGCAATATTCAAGGTCATGGTCAAATGTGAAAGGTCTTGGTAGGAGGTGTCTATGTGTGAAATATCAAGGCTGTAGGTGTAATAGGACATAAGATAAAGGCTAGGTTGAATATTTCTAAAAGTAAGTCAAACTCCAAGGTCAAGGTCCAAGGTCATAGTCAAAAGTGAAATATCTTGGTTGGAAGTGACCATGTGTGAAATATCAAGGCTGTATATGTACAATGACATGAAATATAGGCCAGGTTAATGTATTATTAAAGTAGGTCAAACAACAAGGTCAAGGTCACAAGGTCCAAGGTCATGGTCAAATGTGAAAGGTCTTGGTCGTAGGTGTCCATGTGTCAAATATCAAGGCTGTATGTGTAAAAGGACGTGATATATCGGCTAGGTTAAAGTTTTTTTAAAGTAGGTCAAAGTCCAAGGTCAAGGTCACAAGGTCCAAGGTCATGGTCAAATGTGAAAAGTCTTGGTAAGATGTGTCCGTGTGTGAAATACCAAGGCTGTATGTGTAATATAGCACATAAGATATAGGCCAAGTTTATTTTTTTCAAAAGTAGGTCAAACTCCAAGGTCAAGGCCACATGGTCCAAGGTCATAGTCATATGTGATAGGTCTAGGTCGGAGGTTTCCATGTGTCAAATATCAAGGCTGTATGTGTAAATGGACATGATATATCGGCCAGGTTAAAGCTTTTTAAAAGTAGGTCAAACTCCAAGGTCAAGGTCACAAAGTCCAAGGTCATGGTCAATTGTGAAAGGTCTTGGTAAGATGTGTCCATGTGTGAAATATCAAGGCTGTATTTGTAAAAGGTCATGAGATATATGCCAGGTTTAATTTTTTTTTTAAAGTAGGTCAAACTCCAAGGTCAAGGTCACAAGGTCCAAGGTCATGGTAAAATGTGAACGATGTTGATAGAAGGTATCTATGTGTGAGATATCAAGGCTGTATGTGTAAAAGGACACGAGATATAGGCAAGGTTAAGAATTAAGTGTAAAAATGAACAAAGGGCAATAACTCCAAGATATTGATTGGCAGGAGTTTTGGTTCTTGTGCACTGTACCTCTCCATAATGAAATCTATTCACCTGTAAAGTTTCATGATTCTACCTTACATACTTTTTGAGTTATGCACTGGACAATAATCAAGTTTGAAAATCAACAAAGGGCAATAACTCAAAAAATATGATCAGCAGAGTTACGGTTCTTGTGCACTGCACCTCTCCACAATGAGATCTATCCACCTGTAAAGTTTCATGATTGTACCTTACATACTTTTTGAGTTATGCTCCGGACAAGAATCAAGTTATAAAATCAACAAAGGGCAATAACTCAAAAAATTTGATCGGCAGAGTTACGGTTCTTGTGCACTGCACCTCTCCATAATGAGATCTATCCACCTATGAAGTTTCATGATTCTACCTTTAATACTTTTTGAGTTATGCTCCGGACAAGGTTTGGTCTACGGACAGACCGACCGACATACGGACCGACCGACCGACCGACCTTCCAACCGACCGACCTTCCGACCGACCGACACTTGCAAAACAATATACCCCCATTTTCTTCGAAAGGGGGCATAATAAATATTGCACATAAATGTTTGTGTATAAAACTGTATTGAGCTGATCTGTATCTGCACTGCTGATGAGAGGCTCATTCTTTAGAGCAAGATTTTTAAAGATATCTTAAGATTTCTTCAGATGTTTTCCATAAAGCGTTTTTGACAAAAAGATTTTGAACAAGGTATTATGAAAGCTCCATACTCTATACAAATGACATCATGATGATGTCATTTGTATAAAGTATGGAGCATTCAGAACACCACACTTTATAAATTATGAAGAGTTTGGTACAATCCATGGTGCTCCCTATTGCGCAGCATAAAAATCTCACTCTAAAGAACTTGTCTCTGATCCTGATCCACACTTTACTACATCCAGCCGAGTGTGTCCTCATTGTTGTCTTCAACAAATGGTTTGTCTATGCTCCTGAAAATTGAAAACAGATGTTTACATTCAATACTTTAACACTTTACATCTAACAATAAATGACCTGGCAGAGTATCTCTAACACTTACCTAAGGATGCTCTGTCAGGTCATTTATAGTGAGCTATACCAGACGGCAAAATTTTAGTCTTGTTCACATTCAAAGATGTTGAAGGCAATGATTTTAAGTGAATGAAATTTTACATTTTCCTTCAGGGTAGAAAGCATTATGGGAAATGAAGAAATTGCTTGTTACAAGCAATTTCTTCATTTTCCACAATGTTTTCCCAAGCATTTTTTGAGGGACGTAAAGAAGTATCCCTGTGTGGGAATTGGTTAATCAATTCCTGCACTGTGATACCTTTTGATGCCCTGCAAGATAAAAGCTTTGGAAAATATCTTAGAAAATGAAGAAATTGCTTGTGACAAGCAATTTCTTCATTTCTCAAAATGATTTCTACCAGGAATGACCAAAAAATGTAAAATTTCATTCAGTTTCAAAGAGTTGTCTGCAACATGCTTGAATTTAGAACGGTCTAAAATTTTGTCGACTGGCATCTCAAAGCTGTTGTAGATGATAAATGACATGACAACAAAATTTCAATTGAAAGAAAATTTGAAATATTTCTAGCTTCTGACATGCTACAAAAGACTTGATACTACAGCATTGAATCATAATGTACATGTATTTCTGTTTGGTAATAAATGCCTGATTTTTCAAGAAAGCTAAAAACCATAGCAACAATACACATTGTCACTTTCCAATAAAAACCTCGTATCTGAAGCTTGATACATGCTGCAGTTACGAGGTATTGTTGAAAAGCATCCATATATCTACATTGAAACACAACTTTTCTGAAAATGACATTGCAAATTTACTATACTTACATAGTCATATATTTTTCACAATAAATACACTCCCGACGCTATCAATATATTGATGCTTTTTAACAACAAGAGGACCATGATGGTCCTATATCGCTCACCTGAACCAAAATGATATGAGCAACACTTTTGTTCAATTCAATTAACCCTTTCGTTTGCAGAATTACTTCCCAGAAATTACCTTTTCCCTATTTCCAAGCACTTCATGTATACACGTGCATAATAAATAGATTTTACTAGCAGAATACCCATAAACCTATATATCAGTGGAAAGGTTATTCAATTTCCTTTAACAATATGATGAGTAACTGATAGAAAATTTGCATCTCATCAAAATTTCGAACTCTAGCCCCATGACCCCTGTCAGGCCCCCTGCCACGACAACCGACCACCCCCACCCCTACGATTTGGGACTGGATTCGGTTAAGGGTTATCGGAATCACTATCGGAGTCACTATTCGAAGTCTCCCAAACACTTCTAATGTTCAAATAACCTTTTTACCCCCCCCCAAAAAAAATCAGGGTAATCGCTATCATCCTCGTCCAGCACTGACATGGTGATTCGCTGGACCTCTTCTGCAGAATATTGACCCCTCCTGACCATCGTTACAGCTCATACAAACCCCAAAACTGCGTTTTTCTTCACATTTTAAGAGAACATAACAATATTGCGCAATATTTCCGGTGTCATAATAACTTTAATAGTGTAAAAATTGCTTTTAAAAGCCCATTCCCCCCTAAACAGTATAAGTGTTCCTGGACCGCGCTTTAAAGCGCAGCTTGCAAACGAAAGGGTTAAAATTTATGACTTTAAGACTGAATATGAACTTATGGTCAATAACGTTGTGAAAATTAAAGACATCCAAGATCTTATGGTGCCCAACATTGTGTCCAAGTTTTGTCTTGATTGATATATAACTGTAGATTCTAGAGTATAAACAAGGTCAAAAAATGGCAATTTTATCAAATTCAAGGGCACATAACTCTCCTCTTTCTGGTCAGATCTAAAATCTAACTCATCTGAGATCTTATATTCTCCAACATTGTGTCAAAGTTTTGTCTAGATTGATTAGTAATTGTAGGTTCTAGAGTGTAAACAAGGTCGAAAACAGCCAAAAAAGGCAATTTTGTAAAATTCAAGGGCGGCTTACTCTTTGTCTTTCTGTTCAGATCAGACTGAAAATCAAACTCATCTGAGATCTTACGGTCTCCAACATTGTGTCCAAGATTTGTCATGATTGATTAATGATTGTAGATTCTAGAGTGTAAACAAGATCGAAAACAGCCGAAAACGGCAATTTTGTCAAATTCAAGGGCACATAACTCTTAACTTTCTGATCAGATCAGACTGAAAATCACACTCATCCAAGATCTTATGGTCCCTAACATTGTGTTCAAGTTTTGTCTTGATTGATTTATAACAGTAGATTCTAGAGTATAAACAAGGTCGAAAACATCCGAAAATGGCAAATTTGTCAAATTCAAGGGCACATAACTCTCGTCTTTCTGTTCAGATCAGACTGAAAATCACATACATCTAAGAGCATATGGTCCCCAACATTATCTTCAAGTTTTGACTTGATTGATTGATAATTGTAGATTCTACAGCGTAAACAAGGTCGAAAACAGCCGAAAATGGCAATTTTGTCAAATTCAAGGGCACATAACTCTAGTCTTTTTGATCAGATTAGACTGAAAATCAAACTCATCCAAGATCTTATGGTCCCCAACATTGTGTCCAAGTTTTGTCTTGATTAATTAATAATTGTAGATTCTAGAGTGTAAACAAGGTCGAAAACAGCCGAAAATGGCAATTTTGTCAAATTCAAGGGCACTTAACTCTCCCCTTTCTAGTCAGATCAGACTGAAAATCGACCTCATTCGAGATCTTATAGTCTCTAACATTATGTCCAAGTTTTGTCTTGATTGATCAATATTTGTAGATGCTAGAGTGTAAACAAACTTAAAAACAGCATTTTTTGACATTCATGGGCAGATAACTCGGCACATTCTGGTCCAATCAGGCCCATAATCCAACTTGTCCGAGAACTTATGATCCTACTTGTTATGGCCAAGTTTGATCAAGATTGCCTAACTTTTGTGGATGCTAGAGTGTAAACACCCCAATTGTTGACGGCCGGACGGACGCCGGACAAAAAGTGACCACAATAACCCACCTCGAGCACTTTGTGCTCTGACAGGTGAGCTAAAAACTTGTTTTAAGCTTGTTTGCAGTTATGAGGTTTTTGTTGAAAAGCATCGATATATTGATATATAAACACAACTTTTCTGAGAATTTCATTGCAGATTTAAAATATTCACATAATCATTTGTAGATACAAAATACTTACATAATCATATACTTTCCACAATAAATACACTCTGACGCTACCAAATCATCTAGTTCACTCTGTAAATGGAGCAAAGAAAACTTTCAGACAACTGCTCACTAACAAACTAACGAATACAGAGCGGGTTGGGGGGGATTGTCAAATGACCCCCTTTGGATTCCATTTTATCAATCTATCAGTCATAAGCAATCAGTGTTTGTTGAAATTGACCTAAACCCCCATTGAAGAATGTCAAACCCCTGTTCAAGAAATCTAGGATATGTCACTGTTGCTTATAAATTGGGTGATAAGTTGACTTAATTAAATACATTTTTTGCTTTGATAATGGCTTTATTACTTATTTGTAACCTTGATATTCAACCTTAACAGATGGAGTGATAGACAGATGCACCCCCAGTCTTTTGATTCCAAAGCTTAATTAAGACTTCTTGAGATGATCCGAACATTGTGGTAAGTATCAAGTAAGCAATTATATTAAATTAGACATGTATTTTACCTTTAAAGCCTGTTTTGATGGTCCATTTGTGTTCTCCTTTCCCACAGAGCTCGTTCTTGTGTCATCCCTCTCTGCCAACTTTTTCTGTAACTCTTTCACTCTAGCACCACGTTTACCCGTCAAATAAGGAAGAATCTGTGGGAAAGATGTTTTATAGTAATCAAGCTTTTATAAAATGAGAGAAATACTATGTGCCAATTCACTACAAGGGCAACAAGACATATCTAAATTGCATTTCTTAGAGACCCATGCTAGTTATTTCAGGTATCAGAACAACAGCAGCAGTAAGAGTTAACCCTTTCCCAAACGATAAAATTTTAGGGTTTTCCAATTTATAAACTGCTGTAGACGACAAAATTGATGTTAAAAAGGAAGGTATTAGTGTATAATATAGCACAGAAAATATTGAGACAAAAGGAGAAACTGCTGGTTATCAGCAGTTTCTTCTTTAGTCTCAATTTTTTCCAAAGCCTTTTCTATTAGGGACGTCAAAACCAGGTCTTGTTTGGGAAAGGGTTAATGTAGTTGTGTGGTACGGCACATTATCTAGGGCCACAGAGAAAGTAATTTGATTGCAGACAGACAGACAACGGCAAAACAATACGCCCATGATCTTTCAATACAATGGCATAAAAATTCCTTCCCTTCCTAAGTTTTGAGATGCAAGAGTCATAAAAATGTATAATTTCTTCCCTCAAGTGTTGCATAATTGTCTACATGTCCTGTGAATTACATCATTTTTACAAAAGTGAATCTCACCTCTTCAATGAGACAATCTGCATGAAACTTGTGTTGACAAGGAAAGATATAGAACGCTCGAGACATCAATGGAAATCCACACTTGGAACATTTGTCTTGGGCTATCACTTGGGCATATCTGAGGAAAAAGAAATATCAATCATGACTTTCACTACATATCGTTTTGAAAGCATCAAAGCAAGATAGTTTGAAATCTCAAGACAAACAAATAAAACCAAATGATATGTACTCCATACATGATATGCAATATGTTATGTGAAATGCAACAAATGACTTAATAAAAAAATTCCCACTGCATTAACGCTGCAATTTGCAATCAAGACTTGATTTTTAAGGATCTTTTGTTTAATGTAAATAGACTAACTTCGATTCACACTTTTGTCAAGCCATAGCTTGTTGTTCCATTTGTTCAATTCACCCCCATACTGTGGCAGCCAATTAAAATATAAAGTATAATCATGTTGTATGAGAAATTTGAGAATTGTCTTTTATGTTGATCATTTTATTACCTATTTCTAAATCCTTGAATTTCTTTTCTAATCTCCTCAGCACTCCCTGTGGCCTCATCCATTTCCTCTTTAAGTGTGTCTATGTGTTGATTGTAATCTTCTAGGGAGGATATTATGGCATCCTAGAAATATACAGAACATTGTGATGAAAAGATAATTGAAAAACGTTGAACAAACATATTTCCACAATTTATGCATGGCGCACATAGCCAAATAGTCCATGCATTCATCGAACATGTACCAAATCAGAGCCAATATACATCAAACAAAATCAATAAGTCCACTGGTGAGTAATTAGACTTCTCTCAAATGTCATAAAGAATATCAGCCCTGAATGGATATTCCTTAATGTTTCCCACTGTACTATCCAGACTTTACCTGTGACCAAAAAGCTTTTTTATGGCATATAGATATGTTCATATTCTAAATTTTGTTATTGTTTTCATTCCTACTATGTCTGTTCCACATATGCCTATGGCCGCTGGCATGGAGCAGTAAGTAGTACATTAGATGCTCACATATGAGGTCCCGGGTTTGATCCCCGGTCATGGCAAATATCAGCCTATCTGGGCGAGCAGCTGGAGGCTCAGTAACTAAGGATGTTGTGGTAGCACTGATATAAGAAATGATAGGAATCAATGGTTATGGGCTCCAGCCCTGATATGACCACATCTGTGGAAAGAGGTAAAACCTATATACTGGTTGAGGTCTTCTGGTAACACAAAGTGCTTGATCGATACTTACTTTAAAATGATCAATGGTAACAAAGTCAGGAAAGAATGGCAGCACATCTTCTATCTTGAGTAAATCACATTCATGTAAAAACTCCATGGCTCGTTTTACATCTTGTTCCTTTTCTACTACATGTCTAGCTGCAATCAGAGTAGTAAAATGAAAGTCATTATCTCCTTTTGCATCAATATCTTATGTGCTTGAGTAGATCATATTCATGTAAAAACTCCATAGCTCGTTTCACATCTTGGTTTTGTTCTACTTCATTTCTAGCAGCAAATATTAGATTATCTCTTATCAAAAGACCTGTTTTTGAGATGTCTGATGAAAAAGACTTGTGTGAAAACATTGAGGCAAAAGAAGAAAATGCTGATGACCTGCAATTTCTCCTTTTGCCTCAATATTTTATATGCTTGAGTAGATCATATTCATGTAGAAACTCCATGGCTTGTTTTACATCTTGTTCTTTCTCAACTACATGTCTAGCTGCAAATGGTGAAATATTGTTGGAATATATTAGTAAGAAAGTGAACAAAGCTGTATTAAATGTTTTCAATGCCAAAACAAAACTTGCCAGACTAGTATGAAATTACCAACTTTGAACCCATTTTTTTTACTAAAGGTGTTGCACACAAACTTTCAACAAAATCAGTAAGCCAATAGCTATTTCATCAATTACTCAACAGTCATATTTCCTTGATTCTAAGAAAAGCATAACAAGAAGCATGTTTGAGCACCTAAGTTAACTTAACTTTTCTTATTACCAAACGACAAAATTTTAGGGTGGTCCAAATTGAAAGATCCTGCAGATGACAATTTTAAGTGAATGGAATTTTCAAGTTTTAGGTCTTTTTGTATGGAAAACATTGTTGGAAATGAAGAAATTGCTTGTCACAAGCAATTTCTTCATTTTCCGCGATGTTTTCCATTGCCATTATTTTGAGGGGAGTCAAAAAGAGTCATTGTGTGGTAATGGGTTAAGACTGCATGAAGCACCATCAACACTAGGTTACATATGTGACAAAATTGTTGTTGCATACTAAGACAGGCAAGCAAATCAATTTTTTTCAAAAGAACTGTTCAGGGAGCATTATAATCACTTACCGATTCTAAGCCACAATTTTTTACGTAAATCTTTCTCTTCATCTTCATCCGGCTTGTTGGCTTCTGTCTTGGCTAACTCTACATCAAACTGAAGTCAACAAGAGAATCAAAGTATATTTATATAACAGAATTTAAACAAAAGGGGGACAATAACTATGTATATTTCTCCAATAGCTCACTACTAAAAATATTAAATAGAAAGATAAACGCTTCATCTATAAGTATTCTGAATTATCATAATACATGCAAGTTGCTGAAAATGTTTCCACAGATTCATGGAAAAATAGATAAACAGATGAAGCGACCAAATCTTTATTTGGAGACAAACAAACCTTTATTTGGAGGCAAACAAAGTATTTTTTCTTCAATATTTCCAAGGATGTCTTGTTTAGGTCTTATAAATCCTTCATTTGAGCAATGGAAAAGGATGTTAGAAATAAATACTCACCGTAAGAGCTAAATCCACTGCCTCTTCAAACAAGTTCATCAGTGAATAAATATGAACACATTCTTTTTTATGACTGTGTTGTGAACATAATCTCAGGGCGTACTTAAGGTCATAGCATAGTTCACCATTTCTCTCATATTCCTGCAATCAATAAAACAAAGTGTTATAATACTACATTCTAATTGGCAGGTAGTATAGAATAAGATCAGACTGCACATATGTGCATGCTGATCTTGTTCGATGCTATCTGCTTAGTTCAACAAAATTTCCCAGGTAAAGTGTAATAAAGATTAAAGAATAAATATGAACACATTCTTTCTTATGACCGTGTTGTGAACATAATCTCAGGGCATATTAAATTTTGAGGTCATAACATAATTCACCATTTCTTTCATACTCCGTCATAACAAGAATGTGTTTGTAAAACGCAAATGCCCCCCAAAATGTATTTATGATAAGTTTCATTTCAAACAGACAGACAGATGGATGAAACAAAAGTAAAACAATATGCCCACAAATAGAAAGTTGAAGATGTTCCACATGTTTGGACAGAATGTATAGATTTCATAAATCTAGTATTATACTCACTTTATCTTGGTCCAATAAATAATCCATGAGAGATCCAGGTTTTAATTTGGCATATAGGGATAGCAGATAATTGTGTATGGCTTGGTCCTTATTTTTCATCTCATTAATGCAAAACTCTAGATACCGAATCACTTCATTTCCCTGAAAATGAATGAACAGTGAATAATATTCCGATTCACAAACAAACATTTCATCAGTTTGAAGTATTATCAGAAATATTATCATAAAAACTCTTATCAAATTGATTTTTGAATTGTGATTGGATATTCTATTAGAGTATTATGAAATTGCTTGCTTATGCAAAGAAATCAACAAATGATGTTCAAAATGAAATTTCATCTATCCTTTCCTAAAAACAGTTTTAGATTCTAGAGCAATGCCATATTGAGCTGATTTTAAATAATGGTTTTTGCAGGGCCAGTCAAGATCAACCTGTTTAAGTGCAAATTAAGAACCCTTGAAATGACCTTAACACTTTCCAAAACAAGACCTTGTTTTGACGCCCCTGATAGAAAAGGCTTGGGAAAACATTGAGGCAAAAGAAAAAAGTGCTGATGATCAGCACTTTCTACTTTTGCCTCAATATTTTCTGAGCTAAATAGTACGGAAATCCAATCTTGATTAACACGTATTTTGTTGTCTGCATCAGCTTTTGAATTGAACCAGTGAAAAATTTTGAATAGCTAACTAACTTGTTCTTTATATTTTTCATGGTCATATTGAACAAGCGCTGGAATGAGACGTTTTGGATCGAGTCGTTTTTCTTGTTTGATCCACGCTGTTACTGTGTCTTTAGGAATGTATTGTATCAACAGTGGTGAGAACTTGTAGTATAGGTCTACATCTTGCTGAAATATAATGGCATACACATATTGCTGCTTTTCAATGAAAACCTTGTATCTGCAGCTTGAAATAAGCTGTAGATTTCAAGCTGCAAATAAGAGGTTTTCGTTGAAAAGCAACAATATTATCTTCCAGTTTAAAAGAGCAGTTACAATAAAAATTATATTAACAAAAGAAGTTCCATCTTCTAGAAAGGTCTAGTTTTCAAGCGGTCTTTTTAAAGCTCTGTGGATGCTCTTTCTGACAGCAAAATATTTAACATACTTTCTAGTAGACAAAGACTTAAAAGATGCAAAATGAATATGTAACACACATACCATACTATTTAGAAAGCTTTTGACAAAATATTGAGAAAATGCCAAATGACATTATCTCTTTAATAATTAGTATCTTCTATCCCTTTTGAGTGTGGTTGCCAAGTTAAAGGCATGTATAATTTCTTGAGGACAGAAGCTTCACGTCTAAACAAGACTTTATATCTCGCTGCTTTTCAATGAAAACCTTGTAACTGCAGCTTAAAACAAGCTGCAGTTACAAGGTTTTTGTTAAAAAGCAGCGATCTATTTGTTAGTTATATACAAACCTGTTTAGTCAGCTGTAACAATGCCCTTTGATAATCATCATACTGTATATAGTGACTGATCACCTTCTCATAATCTGTAATACAACAGTAACAAAGTATAAATACCAAAAGTAATATGGAGTTGTAACTTTATGATTGATTACCACAACAACTATAAGTACATACATATGAAGTTTTAGCACAAGGAATAAATGAAACACATATGAAATCTTTATTACCTTGATTCTTAAAGAAAAGAAAATTAGAAAGTTCCTATTCAAACACAGACAAACTAACAAACATGTGAAAACATGCACTGATGCATAATTCCTTAACAAAAGATGAGCAATGATTCTTACAAATTGTCTTATCCTAAAGACCAGACTTCAGGAGAATCAAACCAGCAATCCAGTATTACCAATGCACAAAATCCGCCCCTTACCTTTCATAAGTACAGCGAAGAATACTAAATCCTCCACATCTCCATGGCTGGCTATGAGATCATAGACTACCTTCTTGTTGTGGCCTACACAATCCTAAAATGGGTAATAAATTAAATTCAACAAGAGGACCATGATGGTCCTATATCGCTCACCTGAACCAAAATGATATGAGCAACACTTTTGTTCAATTCAATTAATATTTATTCCTTTAAGACTGAAAAAGAACTTATGGTCAATAAGGTTGTGAAAATCTAACTCATTTGAGATCTTTATTATGGTGCCAAACATTGTGTCCAAGTTAATTGTCTTGATTGATAAATAATTGTAGATTCTAGAGTATAAACAAGGTGGAAAACAGCAATCTAATCAAATTCAAGGGCACATAATTCTCGACTTTCTGATAAGATCAGACAGAAATCGAACTTATCCGAGATCTTATGGTCCCTAATATTGTGTGCAAGTTTTGTCTAGATTGATCCATGATTGTAGATTCTAGAGTATAAACAAGGTCGAAAACAGCCGAAAACAGCAATTCTGTCAAATTCAAGGGCACATAACCCTCAACTTTCTGATCAGATCAGACTGAAAATCAAACTCATGTGAGATCTTATGGTCCCCAACATTGTGTCCAAGTTTTGTATAGATTGATCAGTAATTGTAGATTCTAGAATGTAAACAAGGTCAAAACCAGCCGAAAATGGCAATTTTGTCAAATTCAAGGGCACATAACTCTCGACATTCTCATCAGATCAGACTGAAAATCAGACTCATCCAAGATCTTATGGTCCCCAACATTGTGTTTAAGTTTTGTCTAAATTGATAAATAATTGTAGATTCTAGAGTATAAAAAAGGTCGAAAACAGCCAAAAACAGCAATTTTATCAAATTCAAGGGCACATAACTCTTGACTTTCTAATCAGATCAAACTGAAAATCAAAGTCATGTGAGATCTTATGGTCCCCAACATTGTGTCCAAGTTTTGTCTTGATTGGTCAATAATTGTAGATTCTAGTGTGTAAACAAAGTCGAAAACAGTAAAAATGGCAATTTTGTCAAATTCAAGGGCACATAACTCTTGACTTTCTGATCAGATCAGACTGAAAATCAGACTAATCCCAGATCTTATGGTCCAAAACATTGTGTCCAAGTTTTGTCTTGATTGATTAATAATTGTAGATTCAAGAGTGTAAACAAGGTTGAAAACAGCCGAAAATGGCAATTTTGTCAAATTCAAGGGCAAGTAACTCTTGACTTTCTGGTCAGATCAGACTGAAAATCAAGCTCATCTGAGATCTTATGATCCAAAACATTGTGTCCAAGTTTTGTCTTGATTGATTAATAATTGTAGATTCTAGAGTGTAAACAAGGTTGAAAACAGCCGAAAATGGCAATTTTGTCAAATTCAAGGGCACGTAACTCTTGACTTTCTGATCAGATCAGACTGAAAATCAAACTCATGTGAGATCTTATAGTCCCCAACATTGTTTCTAAGTTTTGTCTTGATGGATTAAAAATTGTAGATTCTAGAGTGTAAATCTATATCTCAATATATAGTTACAGTATGCCTCTATGGATCTGTTTCCGCTCTGCTACCATTTGTTAACGCTTAATAATGGACACTAACGATGTATTTTTTAATATCTTAGACTCTTTTTATTTTGACAATCTTTCATCATTTTCAACCTCCCAGAGTGAAAGCACTATCAAACCAGATAATTCTACTTATACTATAGTAATTAGTATCTAAGGGAAGTAACTCTTGACACTACTTTTCTTTATCAAAAAAGTAGTGTCAAAAGTTACTTCCCTTAGATTAACACAAGGTGCAAAAAAAAACAGCCAAATATGGCAATTTTGTCAAATTCAAGGGCACATAACTCTTTTCTTTCTGGTCAGATCAGACTGAAAATCGAACTCATCCGAGATCTTATGGTCTGCAACATTATGTCTAAGTTTTGTCTTGATTGATTGATAATTGTAGGTGCTAGAGTGTAAAAAAAGTTAAAAACAGCATTTTTTGACATTCAAGGGCAGATAACACCGCACATAATGGTCCGATCAGACCCATAATCGAACTTGTCCGATGACCCTACTTGTTTTGGCCAAGTTTGATCAAGATTGCCTAACTTTTGTGGATGCTAGAGAGTAAACACCCCAAATGTTGATGGATGGACGGACGCCGGACAAAAAGTGACCACAATAACTCACCTCGAGCACTTCTTGCTCAGGTGACCTAATTATCAACAAGATGTGTTTTTTAAACATAAATGCCCCCGAAATGGCAATGTTAAGTTTTCATGTTAAGTTTTCGTGTAAAGGGTTGACAAGGGTTAATGAATGACCTTGAGGAAGGTCAAATTGCATGGAATAGATAGATAGCATTGAAAGAATGTTACATAACAAGTGATCCTATCAAGGGATTCTGGATATGTAGTTTATGAGGCACCGTTGCCAATGACGTCCGTTCTATTTGATAAAATGGGTGTCATCCCTGACACTGTTTTGTACATAGTGTTATTCTTCCCGCAAAGGTATGGTAGGGTTAAATGCAAGAACATGACAAAGAACTTTCCACACAATGTTTTCCACCCAAAGAGTAAATAAAATAGAATTCCATTTATTTGAAATTGTCATCTGCAACATCTTTCGATTTGGACCAGTCTAAAATGTTGCTGTCTGATAATGGGTTAAGAACATTATTCTTTACATAAAAAAAATATGAATACGAAACACACCCACCTTGACTCTGGTCTGTGTAAGAAATGTCTGGAATTCTTTCTGTAGATTTTTGAACACCGGCATTCCATCCATTTGTTGTTCCTTTAACTCTCCCAGCTGGTTCAGATAGATCTCGATCAGCCATGTCACCAACATTGTCATCTGTGTCTTGTCCTGTAAAGAATCCAACTTATTGTTGTGAAAACCTAACAAGCAATTAACCATATCCCAGACATGACCTGGTTTTGTCGTCATTAATAAAAAAAGGTTTTGGAAAACATTGAAGTAAAAGAAGAAAATGCTGAAACCAGCATTTTCTCCTTTTGTCTCAATATTTTCCTTGCTCTACTTTATAGAAATCATAACTCCAACAACATCAAATTTTTGAACACTGGAGTTCCGTCCATTTGTTGTTCCTTCAGCTCTCCCAGTTGGTTCAGATAGATCTCGATCAGCCATGTCACCAACATTGTCATCTGGGTCTTGTCCTTGAGAAATACAAGTAAAATGCAACACTATCTTAGTAAATATCCCAAGTTAGTAGGTTACTTTTAAATGGCAAAAAACTTTTCATCCAGTATTTGGAGCAATAGCCATTTTGAAATTAGAAATCATCATCATCATCATCATCATCATCATCATCATCATCATCATCATCATCATCATCATCATCATCATCATCATCATCATCATCAGAGTTTTGATTTCCGTGCAGGTGGTGGGACTGTTCCAGCATCAGTGGGGTCCCGTCCAGTTGTCTGGCTAGCTGCATGCATGGCAGACTTGACTTCCCCTCTCCATTTCTTTCTGTCATAAATATTTACAGCTGACAGGCTCCATTCTTCGATGTCTTTCTCTGTCAGTTCTTTCCACGATCTCTTCGGTTGGAAATATCACAAACCTGCTTTTTTTAATTGGTTTTGTAAGCATCAAACATAAATTCTTTTAAAATAATGAATTTCAAAAAATGAAAATTTCTGTTTGAAAAGCAAAAATTTGATCTAAAGACTGAAACCTCTATCAGCATAACAATGGCTTAACTCTTTCTCAATCAATATCTGGTTTTGATGTCCCTTATAGAAAACTCTTATGAAAGCATTGACACAAAAGAAGAAAATGCAGATAACAAGTATTTTCTTCTATTCCCTTAATATTTTCTTTACTGAATTTTACACAAATTTAGTCCAAAAATTTGTCATTTACAAAAGCTCAGCTTTCAAATTAGAACAGTATAAAGTTGTGCTATCAGGGGAGGGGTAATAAATACCTGTGGTCGAAGGGATTCCAGTTTCTTGTGTAAGAATTTCCTCAGAGCATCTTTATTGTCTAATCGTATAAACCTTAGTGCCACTTCTTCAAATGAGTTTTGTGTCTGGGCGTACAGCTCTGCACTCTCTAAATATCTGTAATTCAGCAATCAATCAGTCTGATGCTGTAATTTTCATATACCGAGCCAAAAAAGAAACTTTTGCCTAGTTTAAATGTAGATATGTTAAAGTTTCATTCCGTTTGGCTGAAAGCTATAAAATAATGCATTGTGATTCTTTTAAAATCATCTACTTTTACAAGCTACTATGTGTATTTATGTCTGTACATCTAAGTGGTTCCCTTGAAAAACTAGCTCATGCTTTGTGAAAGTTTCTTTTTTGGTTCAGTATATGGGACATTCTAAAACATTGGAATAATTATATATAATTGTCTCATTTGTATTTGAGCGTTTTTACTTAATTTTGCTTAACTCATTCCAGCCTATTTATTGTTTTTGACACCCCTCCCCCTCCATGAAAAGGTATCACAAAATCTTCGTAGAAAATAAACATATTACTTGTGTCAAGCAATTTCATCATTTTTCACAATGTCTTCTAAAGCCTTTTTTTCTGAGGCATCAAAAGGTGTCACTGTGTGGCAATTGGTTAAAAGCTTAAAAATACACTTACCTTCTGTTATCAAACAAGTGCTCTGCCTGTTTTGTTACCACTTTGTTCTGATAAACTGGGTTGTCCTGGAAGCAGATAAAAAGTTAGTTTTTAACATCTGTCAGTTTAATATGAATTGAAACACAGGTTCTTAGAACTTTTATTATTAATAATAAAAGAATCTGTATATTGAAACATTAAAGTGAATTACGAAAATATTGTTTACCAAAATTCAAACTTATGTCATTGTTGCATCGAAATTCAAAAATCAGTTATTTTGCTGTATATACTGCCTCTTAATATTTTTTAGACTGAATGGAGTTTCACATCCCACTCAAAAGATAGGTCTTATGGGGAAGTCTCACTCCAAAGACTCCCTGTCAATTGGACTTGTCTATGATATCACAGACTGGTAAGCGGCATAGTCCACATTTACAAATCATATTCACTGAAACATATACTAGCATCCAGCGGGATTATTTGTTTAGACAAGCAATTGTCCAGAAATATAAAGTTCAGAAAATAAATCAAAATCGAAATTAGTGTGAAACCGTACCTGACAATACTCTTTGGCCAATTCGAAATCACCTTTATCTAGATACATCTGCCATACATCCCTAAAATAGATATGAAATTCCTTACACTAGGAGGTACCTTCCGGGAAGTGTTAAAAAGATCAACAGTAGTCAGTTGCGCAAGTTGATTGATAAATCAGGTTTAGCGCACCTTTCAATTGCTATGGTCATATCATGGCAGATGGAGCACCTAACAATGGATTCCCATCATTTCTCATACCAGAACTACCACAACATCCTTACTGAGCCTTCAGCTGCTGGCCCACATAGGTCAACAAATATCAAACCATGGTAGGGTGACAAACTTGTAAGAAAGGGTACTTGCCAAGACCTGGTTTTGACGTCCCTAATAGAAAAGGCTTGGGAAAATATTGAAACAAAAGAAGAAACTGCTAATAACCCGAAGTTTCTCCTTTTGTCTCAATATTTTCTATGCCATATTTTACACAAATTCTACCTTTAATAACTTCCATTTTGTCATTTGTGACAGTTTTTGAAGTGGATCACCCTAAAATTTTGCCGTTTGGGAAAGGGTTAAACCCCCAACCTAATGAATGAGAGTCCAGTTTGCGCAGGATAGAAACTTTTCACTCTATTAATTTTCTGGGTCTAGGTTGTTTTTCTTATCTTATTACGTATGATCATTTTTATGTGTGGTATCTGGTCGATATCTGCTAAGTCTGAGCTGTTGCTCATCTATTAGGTTTATGGACTTCCCAAAAAGTCCCTTTAAGCCACATATGAGGATACAGCATCATGTTCAAATAAAAGGGGCTATGTAACTGTAAATTCCATGAACAAATCTAAAATGACATAATTTATTTCTTCTGTTATATTTTCATTTTTTGAAAACAAGACAAATTTGCTGACGATGACAATCAATAGGCTAGGATAATTTGATGCACTTATTCAAACACTTACCTTGATTCTCTAGTAACTTTATATTTGAACACATTCTGTGAGGTGTACACAAATATAGAGCCTTTCAGGGGATCTTTGACCAAACCTAGTAATTTTCCAAACCTCTGAAAAATAAATTTACATTTAGTAATGAAGTGACTAAATGCATTCACATTTTAAACAATTTATTATTCAAAATAATCAACAATTTTACAATGCCCATGCTTAAAGTATGCTTCAGTATAGTTGTCAAGTCAACTTTTTATAGATTACTGATAAATGGTTAAAATATAACATTTTATTTGGCTTTGTCGAGACGTGACTATGTACTAGACATATATTGAATATTTATGATTAGTTTTACATTTTCAATCTACTTGTAAAGACTCAAACCAATGATTTATAAACCAAAAGTAACACCTTTGAATTAACCAATTTTCAATTCTATTTTTTTCCCTTTATTGCATGCCTGTGTTGGCATAAACTTACATCTGAGAAGAAGTCATCAAATATCTGCTGTTCATTCAGGAGACAAAATGCCTTCAACCTGGAAAAACGAAAATAATTAATTAAATACATTGTTCAGGATTAATTTCATTCTTTTTAATGGCTCAGATTCAATGTGTTGGAAATAAACTACAATAGTGTTACTTAATTGGAAGTGACGACACAAATTTTAATTCATTTGATAAGCTGAATATACAACATCTTTTCTTTATAATCTTAGTTTATCACTATAACTTACTTGTCAGGGAATAACAACAAACAATGAAACTCTGTAAGGACCATGGCAAAAGGATTGATGGCTGATTTCTCATTGCCCTCTCGAGGATATTTCATCAATCGGTGGTTAGTGGTTACTGTGTAAGGGCCCAACTTTCCAGATGTGTCTATACTGCCATAATATACACCTGGCCCTGTAATAAGGATAAACAAAACATACAAACAAAGTAGTAGACTGCATTTGTCTCAACAAAGATTCTATGTTAAATAATGCTTATAAAATTAGAGGAGTTGACAAAATGACCACATTCATCCAAGTTGCCAGCCATTTTTGTTTTCAGTCAAAACAATAGAAACTATTTCAGTCTTTTGTAAGGATATGTGTTTTGGATTGACATGGCTAATGATTAGCCATGTCAATCCCAAACACATATCCTTACAAAAGACTGAAATAGTCTCTAGTAATGGTCAGTCATTTGACAGAAACAACATTGTAATGATAGCAATACTAACCTGTCATCCATGCAAATGATTTCGCTGTTTCTCTGTGTTTGGGTGAAAATATTCTCAATTCACTGTAACCAAAATTACCAGGCAGCTCTTGAAATTGTACTGAAACAGAGAGACATTTTCAAAACTAAATTCAATGGCTGATGACATCCATTTAACCCATTACCAGACAGCAAATTTTCAGACTGATCCAAATTCAAAGATGTTGGCTTGCAGACGGCAATTTCAAATGAATTGAATTTCCAATTTATGGTCTTCCTCAGTAAATAAAACATTGTGGAAAATGAAGAAATTTCTTCATTTTTCACAGTGTTTTCTAAAGCCTTCATATTGTGGGGTGTCAAAAAGTGTCACTGCATGGGAATGTGTCTATTATGAAGAGCATGTAATATAGAAAGAATTACCGGTTTGCAAGACATTATTATTCTTTAATGCCATAATTAACATGTTTTTTGAGCTTTTATAAAATTTCAATTAGATTGACTTACACAAAGTAAAAGAATATAATTGATATTGCTACTTTTCATCAAAAACATCGTAACTGCAGCTTAACATAAGCTACAGTTACGAGATTTTTTGTTGAAAAGCAACAATATATTCCATTACCTTGTTCTCCTTCAAATTGTTGAAAGAGAGGCAAAAACATGGGGGCCTCAGCTGTTTTTGATACAGAACCTATAAACTGATATAGTCTCCTGCAATTGAATGAGATATGTAAAAGTATGGATTACACAGACTTGATTCCTTATAGATAACAGATAGTCTTGAAAAAAGTTCAGTAGAAACAATTGAGTAAGATACATAAGTTTGTATCATTTAACATAGTTATATTTCGTATAGGTTGGTTGCAATTGCATGCCATGAAACATTACTTGCAACAATGTTGCTATTTTGCTAATGCACCTAATCATGCCTTTTTTGTCCATATTCAAGACCAACCAACCTAGAATGTTATGGAGTTTACATGACAGAGCAAATATTAAAATGTCTGATTGATTTAACCCTTTCCTAAACAAGACCTAGTTTTGACATCCCTAATATAAAAGGTTTGGGGAAATAAAGAGGCAAAATAAGAAAATGCTGATACTCAGCATTTTCTCCTTTTCTCCTTTTGCCTCAATATTTTCTGTGATGTAATGGTTACAAAGTCAATTCAAATTACCATTCATTTTGCTGTCTGCAGTGGCTCTCAAGTGGGAGCAGTACATTTTTTGCTGTTTGGGAAAGGGTTAATAATCTAATAATGAACCTACCCTGGTGTAGTTGCCAGTATGTAGTATTGGTACTCTGTTAGAGACTCTGACGGCATTCTGTCAAACTCTATCCCAGTCACAGGTTCAATAGTATCTCGTCCAAGATTATACACCTAGAAAATATTGCAAAATGACTTTGTTATTTACACATGCCAATAACATGGCCTTCAAATTCTGCCAAGCGGATCAGACAAATATCAAACTGTGTATGTATAGAGAATGAAATTTAGTCCATCAAGTTTCACATAATTTTTCAACAGAAGTGGCAATTCATGTATTGAAATATGCAAATAGTTGGGCATTGATTTTGTTAGAAAAGAACTACAACTTGAAATTGTCCCTTGCTCTTTTTTTTTTAAATAATTGTCTTTTTAAATCATTTTTATTTATTAAAGAACATAAATTATAAATTCAAAATAATCGTTCACTCTTTAATTGCAATGTTTCAGTGATTATGTATCAAGATATTCCATTTTTCTAATAGGAACATACTTACATTTTCAAATGAGAAAGTGATTCACGAAACGTACAAAATACAAAGATGTGGGTCTTGCATGCATAGTGTGTTTCTAACAAAAAGCCATGTCTTTTCCATACATTGAAACAACAATGAACACACTGAGTTTTTATCATACATAAAAAAGCCCTTAAAATGAGTGCACAAAAATAGGTGAGACAGCACAAAAACATATGTAACTAATGGTTGTATGATGACAAAACATTTTGCCAATTAAACATTTCCTATACAGCAAAAATACACACTGTTCCAAATTAAAAGCTGCTGCTGATGACATAATAGATGTTGATGAGGACAATATAGTTCAGAAAATCTTGAAGCAAAAAGAGAAAATGCTGTCTATCAACTTTTTCTTTTTTTGTTATAATGTTTTTTTCATTCCTTTTCTATTTGAAGGGTCAAAAGGCATCACTGTTTGGAAATGGTTAATTACATGAATTTCCTAACCAAGCTTGAACCGGAAATATTCTAAGATGACATCTATAAATAGTAACATGACATGGGGTGCATTTTAAAGGGTAAGAATCATTTTGAGAAAAGAATTTTCCAAGCTTAACTATTGACATGTAATGTAAATTACAGGGATGAAAATAACAACATTTATTTCACCTCAACTGGTTTGTTTATTCGCAGCTTTTCAAAAAAGAGAAAAAGAGATAATGAGACTTCCATAAGAAATTGTACTCTTGAAAGTTTAAATCAAATTAACCTTTTCCATATATGTTTCAACTCTATATCTCTCATGGTTTTCATAGTTGTGGCAGCTTATCCCAACTGTGGCATAGAATAACAAAGATCAGTCAGCACATAACATGCTTGTAGTCTGGACCTTATTCAACACTATCTGTTAACCCTTTCCCAAACAAGACCTGGTTTTGACATTCCAAATAGAAAAGATTTGGGAAAACATTGAAACAAAAGAAGAAACTGCTGAAAACCAGCAGTTTCTCCTTTTGTCTCAATATTTTCTATGCCATATTTTACTCAAATTGTATCTTTAATAACATCCATTTTGTCATTTGAGGCAGTTTTTGAAGTGGATAACCCTAAAATTTTGATGTTTGGGAAAGGGTTAAGAACAACGGGAGAATGCATGATTGCTTGGTGCATTGTAATATCTCAGGTCAAGAATTAGGGAATCATAGTGGGTGCAGTGGCGGATCCAGAGGGAGTTCAAACGAACCCTATCCCGTAGCCTGATTTTCATTTTCATGCAGAAATTCAGTCATAATTGTGTAATACTAAAAACAAACCCCCCTATTTGTATATTTGAACCCCTTTCACAAAAATCTTGGATCCGTCGCAGGGAGGTGCCAAGTTATTCACTTTCTATCAAAATTATCTTCCTATATCCACTACAAATCCGTAATATATTCTTAAAATAAGTTACCACTTTTCTTAAAAAACTTTGTAACTACAGCTTCAAATAAGCTAAGCTGTAGTTCAGAGGTTTTTGAAGACAAGTAACCATAAAATGGTTTACATTTTAGACAAATTGGTCTGAGACCCAACGTCAAAATTTTAGGCTGTTCAAATTTGAAAGGTGTAGCAGACAACAATTTCAAGTTGGAGAAATTTTAAAAGTCTTTGTCTTTTGCATTAGGAAAAATTGTGCAAATGAAGAAATTGCTTAAACAAGCAATTTCTTCATTTTCAAAATTGTTTCCCACAGCCTTTATCTTGTGGGTCATCATAAAACCTCAACTTGTGGGAATGAGTTAGCATTAATTTTGCCTTCTAGGAATCTTTTCAAATTGGACTACCCTAATATACCCTAAAACATTATTGTTTGGGAATGGATTTACCATGACCATCATACCTGTTTTAAATACTGGTCTAGATTTCCCTGCCAAAACTTGGTGTCTTCATTAGCTGCTAACTCTGTTTCAAATATGAGACCTGTAAATACAATCAACCTTTATCTGTAGATACATTCAACAAATTTGTTCTTTAAGAATTAGATCTGCCTAAAATTCATGAAAATTAATTCTTTTTCTGCACACAAATCAGTACCCAGTTTTCAATAAATTTTGTCTGTAAAAATCAAAATGTTTGTAATAACTAATTTTGAACCCGCTTATCTTTGATTTTCATATATGACTTTGGACTGAGAGAACAAGTGGTTAAAACTCTTCTATTCCGGATTTTCGTAATTCCGTCATGACAGAGTTGTCGTTCATGCGGGACGGTATGCCGTTTTCCGGTGTCAATGTAAACAAGCGCTATCATTGGGAAAGAATGGCTACTGCATTTATGAATGGCATAATTTTTGCGGATAGAATTGGAAATTTTGAACTGCACTAACTTTATCGAAAGAGGCAAATACACGACGAGCTTGGATTCGTGTAATAAGTCGCAAGAATTAGAACCAAACAACATCGTATCTGCCCTAGGCCTACCCGAGTCTGAGAGACACTGTTAGCCGAAACGCGTAGATCGTTGGGAGATTCCAACAGAGGAATCTGAGCAGGGAGAAGAAAGAGAGAACCCATCGCAACATAGTCACAACACACTAAACGCTTACATATCAAAGTAGATCTAGTCTATTGAGACAGAAGGAGAAAATGCTGGTTATCAGGATGCTCTTAAATTTTGCCAAGATGTTTCCCAAAGTATTTTCTCTTAAGTAATATTCATCAAAACCAGGCCTCATTTGGGAACGCTTTAACAAACAAACAATGAATTACATAGATCTACTTAAGCGAAATAGCAAACTTTTGAGAGAAAAGAAAAACATGCTGACTTTGCTTTTCCCTCAATATTTCTTATTCTACAATCTACACCAAACTGTTCTCCTCAGTAGATCTACGTATCATAGTCAACAGCCTGCTTAAAATTTGGATTAAATTTGAAATGATGGTTTACTATATTAACCCTTTCCTAACCAATTCTTTGTTTTGATACCCACAAATAGCAAAATCAGTGTCATTCCGAAATTCTGACAACTAGTAGATCTAGCATGACTTAATTTGGAAAGGGCCATATTTCTCGGCACATTTAAAAACGAATTCTTCAATTTTTTTAAACCTTTTTCTTAATATCAAAGTCCCGTATTTGACCTCAGTAGATTGTTTGGAAAAACATTGAGTAAAAGGAAGCAATTTGATGATAGTCAGAAATATCGCCTCTTACCTCAATATTTTCTGTGCTTTAACATTCACTTATTCTATTTCCGATATTAATCTTTTTCCGACAGTGAAAAATCGTGTGGAGCGGAATGTTCAAGAGATTACAAACAATTCGTTTGGAAAAACTCGCTCACAGCATACATGTATAGATCTCTATATACATGTATCTTTTTTCCCCAAAGTTGCCCCTGTTTTTATTTCTATGACGTCATATTACTAGAGTAAGTAACGCAAAGTCATGATGTCACAAATCGACACTGGCCTGATTTGAGGCACTCCACGGGGATAAATATGCTCAATGATAACCTATCATCGGATTATGGGAGATTTCTTTTGTTATAGATCTCCGAATGGTTTAAAAATTATGGAAGGTGAAGAGGTATTATTAGATTCCATTATTAAGGTACAATAAAAATCATTTTCATTTAATTACTCATTGATTTAATGAAAATATTAAAGTTGCTGCTTGTCCTACAGGCAAATGGAAGTAAACATACCGTCCCGCAGGAACGACAACTCTGTATCACCGGAATTACGAAAAGACCCAATTCATTAAAGGGGATAGCTGTTAATTTGGAAGTAAATCCAAAAGTTCAGCACAGGGAAATGCTACTGGTGGTGAACTCGGCCAAAGCGAGGGATGTTTTAGCGAACAATATATTCCGTCAGTGTTGTTTTAAAATCTCGAAACTACAGCTTCGATAAAGCCGTAGTTACAAGATTTTATAACAACACCGATAATTTGTCAATACATAACGGTTAACCAAGTCTATTTTTAGAACAAATTCATTGTCATTAGAAAAAAATCTTTAAACTCACATTTCAATGCAAAATATCTATACCTTGTTGTAGCGAAAAACGTCCCTCGCTTTGGCCGAGTTCACCACCAGTGACACTATACACACTATAATAGCTTGTCAGGGAAAAATATTACAACCTCTTACCTTTACTAGTACCAAGCAATATAGCCCCTGTGGTTCCTTCATTATTGTTCTGCCAGTTCCAACCTATACTGTCTATATGGTGACCCTGTAAAGGGAAAGATTATTTGAATGTTGCAACTGGTCTTCTAACCATGTATATATTGACAAAATGTTCCCTCTTTTATCTGTAGCTTTGAAAGGCACTATTTGACCATGGAATACGGTTTGCAAAATTGAAAACAGGAGGTTGGTGCCTTGAAAACCCACTAGTTCTAGCCGTTCCACCTTTACCTTTGGCTACAGTTTACATAACCGAGTCATATCAATTTTATGATCCTTTTGGACCAATGTATTTTTTGTCATCTTATAAATTGCTGATTTTGCATACCTTAAGTTTTCCTATTGCTTTCGGTTTCCTTGAATTTCTGGACAGGTACAAATTTTCTGTGGATTCCAGACTAATGATCACATGTCTTCCAGTAGGATCTAAAAATAGCTTGTGTACACGCTCTTCACCTTGTTTAAATATCTCTACACCTGAAACAGAACAGAAAGGGCAATAAATATTTTATAAAACATCCTCTCAAATACAAATAACAGCATCTATACAACAATCTCATTCATTTAGACACTGTGAAATACACTTTTATCCGGCTTACTTAAATTCTGGACATTGCCAAAGTGAAACAGTTAAAATTAATCAATATGATAAATATTTTTTTCTTTCTGAAGTCCTTGAAATTAAAGTTGGGTTTGGACAAACACTATTAGTCTAATTAAAGTTAAAATAGACAATAAGATGTATGAAATTGTGACATGAAATTTCTTAATTTTCAAAAATGTTTTCTAACCCAAAATGGAAGGATTTTTTTTTTTATTTCATCAACTTGAAATTATCATCTGCAACACCTTACACATTAGAACACCCTAAAATCCATCTTCACTAGCCAAGGTTGAACCAACCTACGTTTGTATTCATCCTTGGCGGATTTAGTCCGGTTTTCCTGAAATCGCGAAGCGCCGCCTAGCAGTTGTCCTGCTGGTTGTTTACATTATTTCGTCCATTATTGATGACATCATTAACGTGTGTTGTCTTTCGAGTCATACGTCATGCGGATTAGGTAAAAGTTAGCTGCTTCTTTTGTCGAGTTGTTGAAAGTATAATTCGTCGATTAAAAATAGGGAATTCCTGTCTATTGCAGTGAAATTCTTAGGAAAAATCGCCCATCTCCGCATTTTTGAGTTGCACATGCAATGCTTTTTCCCGCCCGTTGTCATCAAATGGTTACTCATAACAAATGTATCAGTCGACAATCTGATTGGTTCCAGCAAAACCTCACTGGAACCAATGACAAGAGCCGTCAGAGACGGACAATGCTCCCCGAATAAGGCATTGTCACAATAAATATATGCCATGCAGAGCTAATATAAAGCTAACAAATGTTAAGCCCCTTTTTTCCATGACATATTTTGTATACGCAAATTTTATATAGTTTATTGTCAAGGGCATCTGATTTGCTACTCAAATATAAAATTTCATCAAATTCTGACCATTAGACTAGGAGAAATTAGAGAAAAACTGTATTTAACCTTAAGTCCCCTTTTCCCATGACGAGGCCTCAAATCCAAAAACCGGGAAAAGTACATTGGCATTTTGTCATAGGGAGTTCACATGGTAAGTTTCATTTGATTTGGCCCAAGGGTTATGGAGAAATCACTTTGGACGGATGGACGGACGGAATGACGGACGGATGGACAGACGAAGCGGCGACTATATGCTCTCCCTTCGGGGAGCATAAAAACACTTTCTAGGACACCAAGAAAATCGGACTAAATACGCAAAGGGTGAATACAGAAACGACGTTACATAGTAGATGTCACCCTTGGCTTGCGAAGATGACTAAAATCTTGCTGTTTGGTAAAGGGTTATTTAAAGTAAAGTAACTTACGATCTTGTTCCTCTCTCTGCTCTAAATCTTGTCTCAACAATACACCATTAGACATCACAATAACAAGATAGTTGTTACATACTGTAAAATGGGTGATAGGGGCGTCCGGTCTGAAAATTACATGTATTATTATTGTTGTAATTGCAATTAATTTTGTGCTAAAAATAGACTTGGTTTACAGTTATATTTTGATAAACCGTCATTGTTGTTATAAAATCATGTAACTACAGCTTGAAAGAAGCCGTAGTTACGAGATTTAATAACCACACACATGGAAATACTTTTGTTTGTCTGAAAATTATGTCATGAAAAGAAGAATGTGATGGAAATCAGCATTTTCTCTATTTCCTTCAATATTTTCTGTACCATTCTATAATGTACATAAATTCTTTTTTTTTCAGCATTCATTTTAACATCTTAAGCAGCTTTAAATTTAATCCATTCCCAAACAGTGTTTCCTTTTGATGCCCCACAATATAAACGGAGGCTTTGGGAAAACATTATGGAAAATGAAGAAGTTGCTTATGACAAATCTTCATTTTGCACAATGTTTTCTTCCAAGAATGACCAAAATATGTTAAATTTTATTCACTTGGAATTGTCATCTGCAACATCTTTGAATTTTGAACAATCTAATATTTTGTCATCAGGTTATAAGTTAAACCATATCAAAATGTTGCAGATTGCAAATTGCGATAGAGTTAAAGGCTTACCTGAAGTCTATATGCTTTTTACTGAATATCGGAACTTCCATTTCATTGAATCTTGCATCAATGAATCCTGGTAAAAGCTGAAATATTTGATAGAATTGAATGATAAAAAGGCAAACATCCTTCAGAAATGAAATCTCTGCATTTTGAGAGAAAATCAAAGCGGCAAGAGGAATAAATGTTGGCAACCAACCATGAAATATCAAAGAGCGTTGTTTTGTACAGAATTATCAAGACATTTTGCTGATTAAAGAGTTGGAATAATATCAGATAAAAGCTTAGGCAAGAACTTACAAATTACGAGACTTGTGAATATGTAAAGTTTCCACTAATTGGAGAAGGATTAATCTTTAAAAATATGTTTAACCCTATCCCAAACAACACATGGTTTTGATGTCTCTCAGACAATGCGAAGAGTCAAAAAAAATTACAGGACAGTGGGTCCTGTAAAGGTCCTTTTTTTACCAGACCGGAAGATGTTTTACAGGACCGAAAAAATACAGAAAAAATATTTCGAATCGTCACTATAAACACAAATGTGTCTGATACTGTTTCTCCCAGGATCAATTTTTGGGGGGTCATTTATGACCCTCTGTCTCCATTTTTGGGGGTCATTTAGAATTTTAGAGGGTCAATTTTGTAAACGAATAAATCAGATTCTCAAACACTTTTTCTGAAATGGCTACACTATAATTTATCTAAGGACAACATAATAATATTTCTAGGAAAAAAGCAAATAAACAAACACAACACTTTTCTCATCTTAGTAGTAGTAAGCCTTAACTTATGATTGTATTACATGTTTACATTACTTTCCTAGTTGTTTCATATCTTATTTTCTTCCAACTGTCCAAGAAATGGGAATGTAGAATATCAAATTAATTTTTGGGTTGAACTATTTGGGGTACGAATCATACAGAAACAACTCACTTTCTTTGTCTCAAAAAAAGTATTAGAATTTATCTTTTAACAAAATAATATCATGTTTAGTTAACAAAATCAGATTCTACCATGAATTTTACCATTTGGTCTGCTTACTATGTTTTCTTTCAAAGAAATTCCGTTTTTCTGACTGAGAAAAAGATCCTCAATCCAGGTTATCCAGACAAAAATGTTTAGCTAAAGGATTATATGCAGGGGGTATAAGTATTGATACCAGTTTAACTTGGCTTGAATTGTATATCAGAATGATTACTTCAGTTAAAATGAGTGAAAAAACAAGAAAAATATCCCCAGCTGGCTTCGGAAGCCGGAAAAATAAACCACCCTTAAAAGAACAACAACAACAGGGTTGACAGTTTTCCGCGAAACTCAATCTAATCCTTTCCCTGACGATTTATTTGGGTATAAAAATGCAGAATACACGCTTTGGGTGAAACACTTCTTGTCAGAATATATGCATTGCGATACTTTGTCGACAGATTTTTGAGTAAGGATATACATTTTATGCTTCGACCCCAGACTTTTACCGGACAGGCGGTCCGTAGTCTCTATTATTTTTGTCGGACATAGGCGAAATTTACCAGACATGTCCGACGGTCCGACAGGATTTCGCATTGTCTGGTCTCTAATAGAAAAGGATTGGGAAAACATTGAAACAAAAGAAGAAACTGCTGATAACCAGCAGTTTCTCCTTTTGATTCAATATTTTCTATGCCATATTTTACATAAATCCCATCTTTAATAACTTCTATTTTGTCATCTGTGGCAGGTTTTGAGGTGGATCACCCTAAAATTTCGTCGTTTGGGAAAGGGTTAAAAATATGACAACATACTGGTTCCTGGACAGCCCTTGATACAGGAGCTTTATATGTGGTCTGTGACTGCTCATACTGGTCCAAGATGGACGCCATCCTGAATTACCTGAAAATATTGTCAACTGTCAGTGGCAGATCCAGGATTTCTGTAAGGCGAGTTCGAATATACAATTAAGGGGTGGAGGTGGGGACTCGTTTTCCTGTTATAACACAATTTTGACTAAATTTCTGCATAAATATGGAATAATCAGGCTAGAGAGAGGTTTGTTTGAACCTCTGGATCTACCACTGACTGTAAACATATAAAAGTATGGTTTGTTACTACAAGACACAACTTTTAAGTGAAATTCCTAATCTTTTACGAATATGTGGGAAAATACAGAATTACAGTGATTTTTTCACTCTGTTTCTTGTAGATACAAGTTTTTCTAATTCAATGACTGTTGTTTAAATCTGTGATAAAAATATTTGAAGTTAATAGACTCAGCTAGAAACCAAAATTGCCCTGTCATCCGGAAACAGGTGCCATCCGAATATAATGATAGTGCGTAATTAAAATCTTTGATCTGTAATCATCTTTCAAGAATTAAGACCAAATTTCTCACAAATCTTTACATAAGAATAAAATATGCATTTTCTAACATTTCGTACCTTTGATGCGCTTGCCAACACCAATAATAAGGAAAATTTCGCCTTTCTGACTCGGTTTCCTCCCAGTTTCCTTCCTGGCTAGATTTGGTTGAAAAAGGTAAGTAAATCTAGAATACTGTTCTTACTCAATCGAACAAATTTGATATGTCTTGTCTTGTGATTTTCAATTTAACAAAATAAGATCAAACAATAAGTGTAAAGTTGCATTTTCGTGAGTCGTAAGTTTACATTATGTACAAAATAATTCAAAACATTTGGGGGAGAAAACCATGCCCTTTGTTAAAGTACCTTCTCCTTTTCCATGATGGATTCTTTTTGAATGAAATTGATCATTTCTCTTTTTTTCTTTACAAATTTTCATAAAACGGGACAAATTCAAGCTTTCTATTTTCATTTTGAATATTCATTCAGTTTAAATTACAGCACAAAGAATCAAAGGTGAAGGTTATTGGTATGGGGGATCCAGGGAGAGTTCAGGGGGTTCGAAACCCCCCCCCCCCCTTTCCACTTTTGTTCACTATTTATTAATTATCTATTCCAAAACATTGGAATTGGCATAATTTCCAAAACCCATTGAAGAGATTCTGGATTTGCGCCTAAAGGTCATAGGGTCAGGGTCATGTAGTCAAATGCAAGTCGCAACAACAAAGGGGCAACACTAACATGGTGGATAATCACGTGATACATTATTTTCAGAAAATCTTCAATAATTTTGTAAATACTGGACCGATTTGAATTTGGTTTGAAGCAGAGAATGTGGACAGACGTCACACACTCGATAAACGTGTTGGATTTCTGAAAAATCAACTGACAAAAAAGTTATTGAAGATAAACCAAAATTTTGGTTTATCTTCAATAACTTTTTTATCAGTTGATTTTTCTAAAATCTACCACATCCGGGTTATTGCTGACATTTCTCCGCCTTCTCTGCTTCAAACCGAATTCAAATTGGCCTAGTATTGACAAAGTTATTGAAGATTATCAGAAATTCTAAGTTACATGATTATACACCGTGATCAATATGCTAGATAGAGTTATGGTTCCTGTGCACCACGCTTTCCTTCGATAGAATTCATCTACTATAAAGTTCCATAATGCCAGTCTTTTATCCCTTTAATGTTCAGGCGACAAAAGTTTGGACAAGTCTAAATTCAAAGGTTTTGCAGATGACAATATAGAGTGACTGAATGTTTTTTACATTTTTAGCTCCACTGGCCTTTCAGGCCAGCGGGCTATTGTCATGGCGATGTGTCCGTCGTGCGTCCGTCCGTCCGTGCGTGCGTGCGTCCGTAAACTTTTTCTTTAAAAATCTTCTTCTCAACAAGAGGGCCAGAATGGCCCTATATCGCTCACCTGAAAGAAGTTTAAGACACACCCACTTTTTTGACGAATCAAAAATTTGCAAACAAATTTTGAAAAGGGTCACTAAAGGAACATTGTTGCCAAATTTGTTTCAAATTGGCCCAATGCTTGAATTTTAAAGAATTTTCTATTGATTTCTCCAAGTCTGATAAGCCACGCCCTGCCACGCCCACTTTCTTTGTCGAATACAAAATTTGCCTACAAATTTTGAAAAGGGTCACTGAAGGAACATTTCAGTAAAGTTTGCTTCAAATCCGGCCAATGGTTGATTTTTAAAGAATTTTCTTAGGATTACTGTAAGTCTGATGAGCCATGCCCACTTTTTCTGACGAATAAAAAATTTGCGAACAAATTTTAAAAAGTGTCACCCAAGGAACATTTCTGCCAAGTGTGGTTCAAATTGGGCCAATGGTTGATTTTTAAAGATTTTTTTTATGACTTCTCTTAGTCCGATAAGCGCTGCCCTGCCACGCCCACATTTTTTAACGAATCAAAAATTGGCGAACAACTTTTAAGGAAAGTCACCCAAGGAACATTCCTGCCATATTTGGTTTAATTGGCCCAATGGTTAAGGAGAAGATTTTTAGCTCCACTGGCCTTCAAGCCAGCGGGCTATTGTCATGGCGTTGTGTCCGTCGTGCGTCCGTCCGTCCGTCCGTCCGTCCGGTCGTCAACTTTTTCTTTAAAAATCTTCTCCTCAGAAACTACTTGATGGATTTCAATCAAACTTCACAGGAATGATCCTTAGGTGGTCCTCTATCAGATTCCTTCAATTAATTCTGATTGAACCATAAAGTCTGGAGTTATCTGCCCTTGAATTATAAAACGGCCGTTTTCACTTGTTTTCACTCTTAGCCACTACAAATATTGATCAATCAAAACAAAACTTGGTCAGAATGTTGGTGCTGATAAGATCTTGCCTGAGTGCAATTTTCAGCTTGATCTGAATATTACGTCTTGAGTTATGTGCCCTTGAAATTGGCAAAACTACCATTTTTAACCTTATTTTTACTCAAACAACCATAAATATCCACCAATCAACATAAAACTTTCACATTATATTACTGGCCATAAGATCTTGTGTTGGTGCAATTATCAGCTGCATATGAATCTTAAATCATGATTTATCTGCCCTTGAATTTGACAAAATTGTTGTTTTCGACTTTGATTTTACACTCTTTTACACCCACAAATATTGAATAATCAGGTCAAAACTTAAACAAGATGTTAGGATCTTGCTTTAGTGTGATTCTTAGCTAGATATGAATGTAAAATCATCAGTTATATGCCTTTCAATTTGACAAAATTGCTATTTGTGACTTTTTTTTTTCACTCTAACAGCCAAACTCACTCTTATATTAAAGACTGTCGCAAAGCTTGATAACTAATAGATCTTATATTAATGTATTTTCAGCTTTCTAGTTACTTTGTAATTGCTTTAAGAGCAACACTTATTGAAAAATCTAGTGAAAACTTGTACTTGATATTACAAGAAATTCAGGTTTGACAGCCATTTGCATTATTTTTGGAAAAGGGTTTTTCCCAGAATCTATTTTTAGCTCAAAATCTATTTTTAGAAATATGAAATATTTTGGAGTAATCAATTCTCAAATGGCAAACATGTAATTTTACTTTCTTTGCTTCAAGAACCACACATTTGGACAATCTAGTTTTGTTACTTTCTTTTAGCTCTATGAAACACAAGCATTGAAAAATCTAATCAAAACTTGGATTAAATATTACATGAAATTCAGGCCTGTGGAGCGACTCAAGACCTTCAGGTCTTCTAGTTGAAGAATTTTTTAACGATTTCTCTTGGTCAGATAAGCCCCGCCCTGCAACGCCCACATTTTTTGACGAAACTAAAAATTTATGAACAAATGTTTAAAAGGGTCACTCAATAAACAATTCTGCCAAGTTTGGTTCAAATTGGCTCATTGGTTGATTTTTAAAGAATTTTCTTAGGATTTCTCAAAGTCCCATAAGCCAGGCCCTGCCCCGCCCACATTTTTTGACGAATCAAAAATCCGCGAATAAGTTTTAAGAAGGGTCACTAAAGGAACAATTTTGGTTCATATTGGCCTATTGGTTGATTTTTAAAGAATTTTCTTAGGATTTCTCTAAGTCCGATAAGCCCCGCCCTGCCACACCCACATTTTTTGACGAATCAAAAATTTGCAAAGCACTTTTGAGAATGGTCACTCAAGGAACAATTCTGCCAAGTTTGATTAAAATTGGCCCAATGGTTGATTTTTAAAGAATTTTCTTAGGATTCTCTAAGTCCGATAAACCCCGCCCTGCCACACCCACATTTTTTGATGAATCAAAAATCCGCGAACAAGGTTTGAGAAGGGTCACTCAAGGAACATTCCTGCCAAGTTTGGTCAAAATTGGCCCATTGGTTGTGGAGAAGAAGATGTTTGAAGAAATTGTTGACGGACGGACGGACGGACGGACAGACAGACAGACAGACAGACAGACAGACAGACGGATGACGGACGGTGAGTGACCACAATAGCTCACCTCGAGCACTTTGTGCTCAGGTGAGCTAAAAACTACTGGATGGATTTCAACCAAACTTCACAGGAATGATCCTTGGATGACCCTCTCCCAGATTCCTTCAAAGGATATGGATTGAATTAGAATAATCTGAGTTATCTGCCCTTGAATGTCAAAAATAGCAGGTTTTGACTAGTTTTCTTCTAAAATCTACAAATATTGAACAATCAAGACAAAACTTTGACAGAATGATGCTGACTACAAGATCTTACCTTGGTAAAATTTTCAGCTTGATCTGAAGTTTACATCATGAGTTATGTGCCCTTGAAATTGACAGAATTGCCATTTTCGGCTCTATTTTGACTTTGTTTTCACTCTAGCAACTACAAATACTAACTAAACAAGACAAAACTTTGACAGAATGATGCTGATTATAAGATCTTGCCTTTGTAAAATTTTCAGCTTGATCTGAATTTTAAAGCATGAGTTATGTACTCTTGAAATTGCCAAAAAATGCCATTTTCGGCTCTATTTTGCTGGTTTTGACATCATTTTTACTCTAAAATCAACAAATATTAACCAATCACGACAAAACTTGAACAGAATATATATAAGCATTATATGCTGCCTGGGTATAAATTTCAGCTTGATCGGAATCTTACATCATGAGTTATGTGCCCTTGAATTTGACAAAATTGCCATTTTCGAATTTGTTTTCACTCTAACAATCACAAAGGTTAACCAATCAAGATGATACCTGGTAAGAATCTTGTTGACAACAAGATCTTGTGTCTGTGTAATTTTTAACATGATCACACTGTTACAATCTGAGTTATGTGCCATTAAAATTTACAAAATTTCAGTTTTCGACACTTTCCCACTCCTGAAGCCACAAATATTGACTAATATAGACAAAATTTGAACAGAATGATAGTGACCATAAGATCTTGCATGTGTTTAATTTTTGATTTGATTTTAAATATACATACTGAATTATGTGGCCTTGAATATGGCAAAATCACAGTTTTCAATTTTATTATCGCTCTAAAATCCCTAAAATAGTAGTCAATCATTTACTTTCTTTTTGCATTGACCACATGATTGCTGCTTTTGACTTTGTTTTTGCTGTAAGAACCACAAGTATTCAAAAATTTAGTCAAAACTTGGATTTAATATTAAAAGAAGTTCTGGCCTGTGGAGCGACTCAAGACCTTCAGGTCTTTCTAGTTTTGATTTTCTGAGTATAACCAAGGCTCAAGCTGCTCTCTCACTTAGATGATTTACACCTGGACATGTTTAAAAAAAATGTGACCATTCACTTTTTACATGCCACGGCTTTTACAGAGAAACACATTAAACCCAATCAAAGATAAAAAGATGCGTTATTGTGTCTATGTACTTGGTACCAAGTTTAAAGAAAATCGCTTCACAAATAAAAGATAATTATGTCATTAAAACATGTCAAAAATGTCAGGAGTGAAACGTTTTTGTGTGACACTTAACAGTTTTACCAAGTTTCTAAGCTATGGTAAATAAAAGACAGTGACAGGATACTACAATAAGCACTTATAATTCATAAAACAACATGTGCATCATCATCTTAAAATTACCTTTTTAGACTTATCGTCATTGGTTTAGGATGTGGAGCCTGTTTTATACAATACCCCTCTGAATTTTATGTCAGGAGTGAAACACTTTTATTTTTCAAAATGTGTTCTCATTTTTGTCTATTCAACCAGAAATCTACCACTCAAATTTTTTTAGGAAGCCATCAACCTTGTGGTCATTCTGCACTCTACTTTTTAGTGAATCGTGGGTTACAATTTCTCATATTGTGCAATATATATGCTGTCAGGAGTGAAACGCTTTTTTGTTGTCATTTTGCAAGATTATGTGCACACAATTTTTGCTAAAAAGTAGTGAACATGAATTAAAAATATAATTTGGGCACTGCTTAACCATTTAGAATAGTTTTTAGCCACCCTAATAATAATTAAGAAATCTGGATGATATTCTGTAAAATTAGCTGTTATTCTTAACATTTAAATGTCACACTTTGGTCACATTTTTTTTAAACCTGCCCACCTATTGGTGAGAGACAAATGGCTTTTGTAAAATATCAGAAAGGATATTGTGGCAAAGCCTGGGTTCAAACTCAAAAACTCCTTGGTATAAAGTCTAATCCAAAATACTGGAGTGATGCATGCCATGAAAGTGGATCTAAGTAGTAATGCCTGCAGTGGCGGATCCAGGATTTCTGTGAGGGGGGTTCAAATATACAAATAGGGGGGTTCCTTTTCATAGTTTTTCACAATCATGACTGAATTTCTGCATGAAAATGAAATAATCTAGCAACATAGGGGGGGTTCGTTTGAACCCCGAGCCCCCTCTGGATCCACCACTGGTCTGGATCACAAGTTCAGCTCGATATCACTCATTTGCTAATGGATTGATTGGGATTTAGCCCTTTCCCAAACGGGACATTTTTTGTAAGTTCCAAATTCAAAGGTGTTGATTATGACAATTTCAAATGAATGAATATTTACCCTTTTTTGGGCTTTCCTGATAGAAAACAATGTGGGAAATGCTGGAATTGCTTGCGACAAGCAATTTCTTCATTTTTCACTATGATTTCCAAAGTCCTTATTTTGCAGGTTGTTCAAAAGGTGTCACTGCTTGGGAATGAGTTAACAATCTTTTTCAACTGCTATGGTCATATCACTTGCTGGAGCACCTAACCATGGATTCTTGTGGTGTCTTATAACAGCACTACCACAACATTCTTACTGAGCCTCCAGCTGCACAGCCCCATAGGTTAACAATCATCAAGAAATTTTTTCCGGAAAGGATGTTTTCTGAGGCCGCAAAAGGGACCCAGGGGCCTGTTTCATCAAAACATATAAGACATATTTTTGACTTACCGACGACTTACAACAACTTTAGGGTAAGAAACGTGTATCGCCATTCTATCAAAACCTGGGTTATGCGAAAGTTGTTATAAGCAATTTTTTAGACATGGGTAAGTCAAAAATACGACTTAAATGTTTCGATGAAACAGGCCCCAGGGGCCAGTTTCATCAAAACATTTAAGACGTATTTTTGACTTACCGATGTCTTACGACACGATTAGAGGAAGAACAACGTATCGCCAATCAACCAAAAGCTTTGTAATGCGGTTGTTGTTTTAAGCGCTTTTTAAGTCGTCGGTAAGTCAAAAATATGTCTTAAATACCTCATGAGTGAGACTCGGACACGCTGTCAACTGCGCTATTGCCGCGGCCATTCATTTGCTAAGCACTTGGGCTAATATGGTACAGCAAAAGAAAAAAACAACTACAAATGGATTTTTTAATAGCTTTAATTATCTTCAATAAATCATTTATCTTTTAAATTTGATAAACAGAAATATCAATAAACCTTAAAATGTGCCCAAAAATCTACAGAAAATATCAATTAATGAAGTCATGAACACAAAATAATCGGTGGCTCAGCGGGAATCGGTTGTAACTGCCTATAAACATATAGGCAGTTACAACCGTTTCACGCTGATCTATTAATATTGTAGCACTTTTGTATAATCCCTTTATCAGATGGCAAAATTTTAGACAGGTCAAATCTGTCAGCTGCTTCAGACGACAAAATTGATGTCAATATAGATAAGAATTGTGTACATTTAAGCGCAGAACATTGAGGCAAAAGGAGAAAATGCTGATTATCAGCAATTTCTTCCTTTGCCTTTCCGATTTGAGGCGTCTAAAGGCGTGTTTGGGAATGGGTTTATAATGTAGAACTTTTATATAACTCAAAAGATGACAAAGTTTTTGACAGTCACAAATTCATAGAAAATAAATGTGATGGCAGAGTTAAATAGAAGCCTATTTTTTATCTAGGGAAAATCTGTACATGGATACTTAACCCATTACCAGACAACAAAATTTGGGGGTGGTCCAAATTCAAAGGTCTTGCAGACGACAAAATCAATGTTGATAATGATAGGTTTTGTGTACGATATAGCTCAGAAAATATTGAGGCAAAAGGAGAAACTGCTGTTTATCAGCAGTTTCTTCTTTTGTCTCAATGTTTTCCCAAGCCATTTCTATTAGAGACGTGAAAACCCGGTCTTGTTTGAGAAAGGGTTAATACATGATAGGAAGAAACATAGATGGAAAGGAAAATAGCTTGGTAATAATTATATGTATTTCAATATTATTTTCCTTTCCCTGAATGTTTTCAAAGACTGTATGTATGTTTTGTGATAAGATAAAATTCTGCCAAGGTCAATCATATAAGACTGCTTATTCAACATTTTTTTTTTAAAAAGAGGATGTACAGTTATTAACGATAGACTGGCTAAAATACAGATATTCAGAACTTAAAAATCTTAGTAAAAGATAATAAGTATGATAGTGACTAGAATATAATAATATGAGACAACAAGAGCTGTCCGAAGACAGCACGCTCGACTTTCTACGTTGCTTAGTATAAAGGGGGCATAACTCCAAATATAGTGGACCTAGGGTCATGGGCCCTTATAGTAAGGTAGAGGGTGTGATGGTGAATAAGTATTCCAAGTTTGGGTTGAATCCCTTTGATAGTATGGAAGTTATTGATGATTGAAAAAACTTTAACCTTTGTTGCAACGCCGACGCCAACGCCGACGCCCGGGTGACAGTATAAGCTCTCATTTTCTTCGAAAAGTCGAGCTAAAAATGCCCAATAAAATGTTACCCCATTGACTTATACACAAACCCTATCATTATCAATTTATCTTTATCCATTTTGTCATCTATAGCTGCTTTCAATTCCGATCTTTCCAAATTTTTACAGTGTGGGAAAGGGTTAAAGACTTTTCAAGACAAGATGGCAGTGCAGAGAAATCTTGGCAACTTTAACCCTTTCCAAAAAAAGAACTGGTTTTGATGTTCCAGAAAGAAAAAGCTTGGGACAACATTGAAGGAAAAAGACGAAAATGCTGATAATCAGTTATTTGTTTGTGATGTTGCAAAACCTTGTAATTAACTCCAGCTTTAATCAAGCTGGAGTAAGTCTACAAGATTTTGCAATAACACAGACGATTTTCTCCTTTTGCCTCAATATTTTCTCTGCTATATTGTGCAAAAGTATTTAACATCCATTTTGTCATCTGCAAGCTTTTGAATTGAACCTAACATTTTGCTGTTTGGGAAAGGATTACAGATAAGAAAATAGCATATGGTAATGAAGTATGAAAGTCCAAATTATCATTGAAACATTTCTCCATTTTCCTCCATGTTTTCCAACGCTTTTCCAATTGCCAAGAACATATATTTTTTCTTTTTCTAAATTTTTTTCCCCAACATACTTTCACTATTACTTATGACAAAATACCAACAACTGTACACGCACATCTTAAATATTATTTCCCTCAAAATTCATAAAGCATAAATAAAATATTTACAGTTTAATATCTTAATATAACTATTTACATTATTTACATATATTTATACCAATTTAATAAAATCAAAATAAACTTTCATAAAAGTTTTAATAAACAACATAATTGTGACTAGATTATTTATATGGTCCTTTAACAAATAATTTTGAGTTTCATTTGTCCTCAGAACTGGCTCTTTGAAAGCCTTTGAAAACCAAAGAAAGTAAATGGCAAACAAGATGTGTTTGTGAGACACTAATGCCCCCGAAAAGGCCAATGTTAAGTTTTCGCGTTTAGTTTCAGACTGACAGACGGACAGGCAGACAGACAGATAGACAGAAATCATATGCCCCCGATCTTTCGATACAGTCTCCGCATAAAAATATCAAGAATAATTAACATTTGTCAAAATATGACCTGGTCCTGACATCCCTAGTAATGTGAAAGGCTTGGCAAACTTTGAGACAAAGGAAGAAAATGCTGATAACCAGCATTATCTCCTTTTGTCCCAATATTGTCTATGCAATATAGTACACAAATCATACATCTGTCAATGTCCATTTTGGAGTCTGCAGGAGGTTTCTAATCAGGCTACCCTCAAATTTTATTGTTATAGAAAGGATTAACTCTCTCTAAAACAAGACCTGGTTTTGACGTCCCTAAGAAAAAAAGCCTGGGAAAACATTGAGGTAAAAGAAGAAAATGCTGATGATCAGCATTTTCTCCTTTTAACTCAATATTTTCTATGCTGTTTTGTACACAAATTATATCTTTGTTAATACTGAATATGTTGTTTGCAGCAGTTTTGGACAACCCTAAAATTTTGTTGTTTGGGAAAGGATTAAGACAAAGTAAAGACAAAGCAGAAAGAAAACAAGAGTAAATGTATAGCTCACAATAAATTAACTGGCAAAGCATTGTCCCCAGCTATTAGCTAGAAATCCTCTGCTAGGTCATTTATCTTGAGCTATAACCGCTAATATGGGAGATCACTGGCTATTTTTATTTCATAAAGGGACATAACACTCATGTTGCAAAAGCAGGCAAAAACAGAGTGGCCTTTCTTCACATCAAATTTCAAAGAAGTTATTTGTTAAAGTTTTTAGCTCTTTGATGATTTACAAGTTCCAGTATACGAAAGATTTGGAAAACTTTAAAGGAAACGAAGAAAGTGTTGATAGTTTATTTGGGAGAGGATTATCAAATCATTCCCTTCCAAACAAGCCTGAGTTCGAATTGGATGCCAATATATGACACCCCTGCGCAAAATTCAAGAACACATTTCTAGTTCTACAACTGTTCTAGATTGTTAAATGGCAGTTCTAGAACAGTTCTAGAACTGCCATTTAATGATCTAGAATGTTCTAGAACAGTTCTTGAACCAAAATGAACTTTTCGCAGGGGCAATGAAATGGAGAAAATTACATGTGAACACAAAAATAGGAGCCAGAGCGAAACTGTACTACAAAAAGCCAACGACTTTAATTGGTCTCGCGCTAAACTCCGCAAAAAAATAATAGAGATCCCACAATTCCTTTACAAGGACCCTGGACTAGGGCTTCCATATCCGCTCGACAAATCGTCACTTAAACTGTTCGTTTGTCGCTTTATTTGTGTTAACGCGTTATAATTATATGTCATATTTGCGAACACCATTCTTTCCTCATAGTCATATTCACACAGTATTTTATTATCACAGAGATAGAATCTGTCCCCGACACAAAATCTGAAAACAGAGAGAGAAAAAGAGAATAATCATGTGTATTCAGAAATATTTAGAAATTATGACCAGGGCATGGTTTTACTAACGAGCATACAATTACTTTTGCATAATAACTTGTTACAAAAACCTGATGCATATTGAAAACTAAACAAAATGTGGTGTGTTTGTGAAACAAAGGCACACAATACTAACTAAAATTTTTGATAATGTGACATTGATCTTGATATTCAAGAAAACTTACAACACATGACATATGAAGAGCCCTGTCAATTCAAATTTTCTTTTTTAAGCTAACAAGAGCTGTCCGAAGACAGCGCGCTCGACTTTCTAAGTTGCTTAGTATAAATGGGGCATAACTCCAAATAGAGAGGTCCCAGGGTCATGGGCCATGATAGTAAGGTAGAGGGTGTGATGGTGAATAAGTATACCAAGTTTTGGTTGAATCCCTTTGATAGTATGGAAGTTATTGATGTTTGAAAAAACTTTAACCTTGGTTGCAACGCCAACGCCGACGCCCGGGTGACAGTATAAGCTCTCATTTTCTTCGAAAAGTCGAGCTAAAAATGTCGTAAATATGGCCTGAAAATGCTGTAGTTACAGTGATTTTTAACCCATTACCACACATTGACGCCTTCTGACTCCTCACATGAAAAAGGCTTTGGAAAACATCGTGGAAAATGAAGAAATTGCTTGTGACAAGCAATTTCTTCATTTCCCACAATGTTTTCTACCACAAAAGAACAACAAATACTAAATTTCATTCACTTTAAATTGTCATCTGCAACATCTTTGAATTTGGATCAACCTAGATTTTTGTCGTTTGGTAATGGGTTAACATGACCCAAAATTCTTACAAACAAACAACACACATAATGATGATATCAGTAATAGGCAATATGATATATCATATGATCTTCTAAATCATGAATAGACAAGAGCTTTAATAACTTCAATTTTGTCATCTGTGGCAGGTTTTGAAGTGGACCGCCTTTAATTTTTGTCGTTTGGGAAAGGGTTAAGCTAAAAAAATATGGCCTGAAAATGCTGTAGTTATAGTGATTTTTAACATGACCCAAAATTCATACAAACAAACAACACTCATTATGATGATATCAGTAGAAGGCAATATGAGCCGCGACGCGAGAAAATCGGTCTTCGGAGGTTTTGACCAGATCCGACACAAATGAGGCTGTACAGCCGCAGAAAGTGATTAGAGTTACAAAATTTCGTACATGGGAAGAAGAAGAACTAAACTTTCTCACCAGCGAAAACACAGACGCTGGTCAGATTCGCGGTTACCGCCAAGCTGATCTGCGTCTTTGTTTTCGCTTATGCTAAATTCCGCTTTTTTCGCGTCGCGGCTCATATGATATATCATATGATCTTCTAAATCATGAATAGAAAACCAAGAAGAAGGTTGCTGAGAAAAATCACACCAAATATGTAATATATATACAAATAGAATGCAAATTGTAGGTATTACCTTGAGGTCTCAAATATATGCATATTGTTTGCATTCTATTTGGATAGATCTACATAGAATTAATGAGATACATATCATAGGCATGTGTGAAATGTAGGGTTCTTTCACAAAGACGAACAGTGACACATTAAGAAATGGGTGTTGAACACATATTCAACAATTTTTCAATTACATTGAGGCTAACTTTGTGTCTAAGTTCCTACTGGTATTTTTCCTACCAGTGCAAACAAAACATTCAATCTAAGATACCAGCTACTCATCCCTAATAGACGATTCCTAGACTTTGTCCATTGGTAGTAGACAAATGTCAAGGATTCAAAACTACAGAATAAAGTCCTGGGCTCTGTTTTACTAAGGAACAAACACTTTTTTTGCGTATAATTACTTGTAACAATAAGCCTGATTGGTCCAATCTGATTTCTTGTGCAATCACATGTCTTGTCACACAGTTTACACAAAAATGTGGCAGTATGATCATTAGTAAAACGGGCCCTGGATGATTCAATTCCATTATTATCAATAGAGCAGGAACTCTGTTGGACTCTGTTTTACTAACAAACAAACAATTTTTTTTTTCGTAATTACTTGTGACACTTGTGACAATAAGCCTGATTGGTCCAATCTGATTTCTCGTGCAATCACATGTCATGTCACACAGTTTACACAAAAATGTGGCAGTATGATCGTTAGTAAAACGGGGCCCTGGATGATTCAATTCCATTATTATCAATAGAGCAGGAACTAAACTACTTCAAGGTACTTTTAAGGTTTACGTTGAGAATGAAAAAAAAAAAACACTTTCTAGCCATACGAAATGCATCAAATTACACAAACTTGTAAATACACTTCACATAGGTTGATTCTCTGTGCCGGATTTCAAGATTATGCTTCAAGAAGAAAATAATTTACAAATATTATTTTACTCTATATTCATATGCAAGGGAGGTAATTTTGAGCATTTTTGTCAAATATTTCCATAAGTATGCATTAATTCAAAATTCTAAACCATACAAAATGCTTATGTTTGTATTTGTAATGGAAATGTAACACAGTTTAGGAATTACTGGCACTTTTCAAATTTCGCCTCTGCAGGGTGGCTCTGCATTTCATTCTCAGTTCGTAAACCTTAAATAATCATTCTTTATGAATTTATCATTGTCCATACCTGTGATTACACATTTGACAAGCAAAGCACTCTAAATGATAGACATTATTTTTGGCCCTCATCACCATTTCGAAGGCTGGAATCATTTTGGAGCACGCTGAACAGTACCCTGTTGTGCCAAACAACCTAAAATAGATATTTATCGAGAGTTATTAACCCTTTCCCAAACGATAGAATATTTCACTAATCCAACTCAAAAGTGATGCAGACAACAAATTTAATATTATCAAAATTACACAATGTTCTAGCACATAGAGCATGCTGAACATTAACTTCTTTGATATCTCAAAACTGTTGACTGGTTCACACTAAAATTTTAGTTGCAGACCCCAAAAACAAATATACTGTAAAAGATACCATTTAGATCTACATGCAGTGATGTGGAAATATTGAGAGAAATGAAGAAAATGGCAGTTATCAGCATTTCCTTTTCTCTCTCAATCTTTCTGACAGCATTATTTCCTTAATTGTAAAAATTATCTGTTGAGCTAAAATCATAGAAAAAACATTGAGAGCAAAGAAAACAAAAACATTAGAACAAACCTGAGATAACCTCTTCTACAAAGTTTCAGATTCGCCTTAGCAAACAGCATGAAACCCACCTTCTTTGAGTCTGAAGTCACACAAGGAACATTTCAAGCAGTCTTTGTGCCAGTAGAAATATCAAAGACAAGAGGACCATGATGGTCCTAAATCACTCACCTGAACCAAAATGGCATGAGCAAGCAACACTTGTATGAATTCATTAATATTGGAGACTGTAAGATTGAAAACAAACTTATGGTCACCAACTTTGTGTCCAAGTTTTGTCTTGATTGATCAAACATTGAGATAAATGGAGAAAATCAAACCTGAGATAATCTCTTCTACAGAGTGAAAGATTTCCCTTAGCGAACAGCTTCGATCCAACTTTCTTAAGCCTACAGTCACAACAGGAACATTTATACCATTCCCAAACAACAAGATTTTAGGAACTTGTCCAATTTGAAAGCAGCTGAAGTAAATTTTGTGACTGATATGTCACAGAAAAAATTGAGACAAAATGAGAAAATGCTGATTATCAGCATTTTCTTCTTTTGCCTCAATGTTTTCCAAAGCTTATTGTTTTAGTGATATGAAAACCAGGTCTTGCCAAAAATTCCTTAGAAAACATTGAGATAAAGGGAGAAAATCCAACCTGAGATAATCTCTTCTACAGAGTAAAAGATTCGCCTTAGCGAACAACGTCGAGCCAACTTCCCCGAGCCTACAGTCACAACAGGAACATTTCAAGCAGTCTTCGTGCCAGTACTGGTCGAGGGCCTTCAGCAGGAATCTGTCCGTGATCGTCTTTTTACATCCCGCACACTCCTGTTTCTGATTGGCCATACCGGTCGGCTCTTGGGCGATTTGCATCGCACCTGCAAGTACAAAAGATACACCTTGAAAATAGAAAGGAAAATTTGTAATTATAATGAGTCATATCGAAAATGGGCTTATCAACCCATTACCAGACAGCAAAATTTTAGTGTGATCCAAATTCAAAGATGTTGCAGACAACAATTTCCACTAAAAGAAATTGTACATTTTCTTTGTTTTTCTGAGTAGAAAACATTATGGGAAATGAAGAAATTGCTTGTCAAAAGCAATTTCTTCATTTTCTATAATGTTTTCTGAAGCCTTCATCTTGTGAAGTACTGTCAAAAAACGTCATTTTGTGGGTATGGTTTAACAGATGAAAAGAATTATTGAAGGGAGTAAAGAATTGACAGATTGACAGCGTGCTGTCTATAGCCGAGAGGTAGACTTGGCCTTGCAACCAAGAGGTTCCAAATTTGATTCCTGATAGCAGAGGTAGTTCTAGAACTTTTCATAGGCCCAAACATTCAGCACCAGTACTGTGGTAACCCCTGCGAAAAGTCCAAGAACGCATTTCTAGTTCTAGAACTGTTCTAGAATGTTCTAGAACAGTTCTTGAACTTAATGAACTTTTAGCAAGGGAATTTTCAGGAAGCAGAATCCATAGTGAATAATCTAAGTTGTAAGAACTTGTTTCCAATCAATGTAAAACAAGTGCATGTCGGATTGCGATGCAATACAGGAGTCCCCCACCGGATTATAAAAAATCCTTTCTCATAATATATCTCCTACTTACTAAATCTATAACTGTATACAAAATTGGAAGTTGCTAGCACATTAGGTTTTGGACAAAATGTCCCAAACAAAAATATAAGGGTAAAAACAACCAAGGGCAATAACTCCAAAAGTGGGCGGAGAAGAATGATTCTTGTACATGCCACTTGTCCTTAATGAGATCTATAAGTATACCAAGTTTGAAGTTGCTGGCACTGATGGCTCAGGAGATATGGTCCGGACAAAAATGTAAGGATAAAAAACAACAACGGACAATAACTAATAAAGTGGATGTGGTAGAGTTACAGTTCTTGTGCATTACACTTCTTCTCAATGAGATCTACCAGTGTACAAAGTTTGAAGTTGCTAGGGCTTATGGTTTAGGAGATAAGTTCGGGACAAAAATGTAAGGATAGAAACAACAAAGGGCAATAACTCAAAAAGTGGACATGGCAGAGTGACAGATCTTGTACATGGCACTTGTCCTCAATGATATCTATAAGTGTAGCAAGTTTGAAGTTGCTAGCACTTATGGTTTAGAAGATATGCTCCGAACAAAAATGTAAAGGTAAAAACAACAAAGGGCAATAACTCAAAAAGTGGGTGTGGCAGAGTAACAGTTCTTGTACATGACACTTGTCCTCAATGAGATCTATAAGTGTACAAAGTTTGAAGTTGCTAGCACTTTTAGTTTAGGAGATATGATCCGGACAAGAATGTAAGACTAACAACAACAAAGGGCAATAACTCAAAAAGTGGACATGGCAGAGTAACAGTTCTTGTACATGACACTTGTCCTCGATAAGATCTATCAGTGTACAAAGTTTGAAGTTGCTAGAACTTATGATTTAGGAGATATATTCCGGACAAAAATGCAAGGGTAAAAACAACAAAGGGCAATAACTAAAAAAGTGGGTGTGGCAGAATAACAGTTCTTGAACATGACACTTGTCCTCAATAAGATCTATAAGTGTATCAAGTTTAAAAATGCTAGCACTTATAATTTAGGAGATATGATCCGGACAAGAATGTAAGGGTAAAAACAACAAAGGGCAATAACTCAAAAAGTGGACATGGCAGAGTTATGGTTCTTGAACATGACACTTCTCCTCAATCAGATCTATCAGTGTACAAAGTTTGAAGTTGCTAGCACACATAATTTAGGAGATATGTTCCGGACAAGAATGTAAGGGTAAAAACAACAAAGGGCAACAACTCAAAAAGTGGGCGTGGCAGAGTAACCATTCTTGAACATGACACTTTTCCTCAATGAGATCTATAAGTGTACAAAGTTTGAAGTTGCTAGCACACATAGTTTAGGAGATATGATCCGGACAAGAATGTAAGGCTAAAAACAACAAAGGGCAATAACTCAAAAAGTGGGCGTGGCAGAGTTATGGTTCTTGAACATGACACTTCTCCTCAATGAGATCTATAAGTGTACAAAGTTTGAAGTTGCTAGCACACATATTTTAGGAGATATGTTCCGGACAAGAATGTGAGGGTAAAAACAACAAAGGGCAATAACTCAAAAAGTGGGCGTGGCAGAGTTATGGTTCTTAAACATGACACTTCACCTCAATGAGATCTATAAGTGTACAAAGTTTGAAGTTGCTAGCACACATAGTTTAGGAGATATGTTCCGGACAAGAATGCAAGGGTTAAAACAACAAAGGGCAATAACTCAAAAAGTGGGAGTGGCAGAGTAACGGTTCTTGAACATGACACTTCTCCTCAATGAGATCTATAAGTGTACCAAGTTTGTTAGCACATATGGTTTAGAAGATATAGCCCGGACAAAAGTGTAACGGACGGACGGACAGACGGACGGACGGACAGACGGAATCGAGCAAACCTATAGTCCCCTAACCGGTAACCGGTGGGGGACTAATGAATAGATTTCAACTAGACAGCTTGAAAGTAGCAAAGACAGCTCAATGCTATATTTTGCCACATCTTTTTTATGTGACTCAAATCAAATTATTGTAACCAAATGACAAAATTTGACCAAATTCTCAGCTGTTGCCAGCATAATTTTATCCAGACAGTAAAATGTTAGTTTCATCCAAACTGAAAGCTGTTGCAAGCTACAAGGTACATTATACATTATAGAAATTGTATCACAGATCTTGTAAATATTGTGTGAAAAAGAACAACAGTGGTAACAATTTTTTTTCTCTCTGAATTTTTCTTTCTGCTGAGATTTTTTTTCAGATGCAAAATTTCTTGCAATGGTAACAGAAATAGGTAAACCCTTTCCAAAACAATACAAGAGTGCCATGGTCACAATATACGCCGCTCCAGAGACTAAGTTTTAAGGGGGCATAACTCAGGCAAAAATCAATGAACCATAAAATCCTTCCTTCATGCACGTCTACCAATTGAGGTGATAACATTGACCAAGTTTCAAGAAGATCCAGCCAGAAACTTAGGAGGAGTTGCGTTGACAAGAAAAGTGGACGGACGTACGGACAGACGGACGGATGGACGGACAGACGGACGGACGGACAGACGGAGAAGATGACGCCAATATACGTCCGCCTCCGGCGGCGTATAAAAATGTTAGAATGATCTGATTTGAAAGCTGCTGCACACGACAAAAGTCAACATTAATCACTATATATACTTTCAGTAACTTTGAAACAAGAGAATATGGAGACAAAAGAAGAAAATACTGGTTATAAACTTTTGATTATTTTGCCACAATGTTTTCCCAAACCTGTATATCAAAGGAAGTCTAGTTTGGGAAAGGTATAAGAGACACAAAATCCATTACCTTACAATGTAGGAAAATCCTACATTACTCCAAAGTAATAAAATTGTAAATACTGGTATTTCCCCATTAACTCCAGTCAAACAAAACTATTCTCCATTTGAAAAAAAAATATTATATAGATCTAAAACATCCAAATATTTCACAAAAGTTTCACTAAAAACCCCACTCGGCAATGAAATATTTCCCCCGAATAACTCACACAATTTCCTTACAATAACATATCGGATAGAAAACAAACAGTATGTGCAAACAATCTCATAACGGATTCATTTCTCCCGCTAAATAAGTCTGTCCTCGGTAATTTTCTTGTTAGAATGGCTGCTTGGCTTTGTGTGGGCCCAAAATCCTCCAATGTAATTAACTCTTTTTTCTCTCTATACAAACTAAATCTACTCTAGCTCTGTCGATCATTAACCATTTGCCAAACAAGACCAGGTTTTATGTCTCTAAAAGAACTGGCCAGGAAAAACATTGAAACAAAAGAAGAAATTGCCTCAATGTTTCTGAGCTATAATACCATTCCCAAATGTTACCTTTAATAGCATCAATTTTATCGTCTGCAGCAGCTTTCAAGTTGGATTTCCCTATATTTTGCAATTTGGGAAAGGGTTAATCCCTTTTTCTATCATTGCTATCAATAGACAGCTAAAAACAATGTTTTAGGAAAAGGAGAAAATGCTAGAAACCAACAATGTCTACATTGTTAACCCATTCCCAAATAGCAAAATGTCATGCTGCCTCAATTTGAAAGCTGCTTCAGATGAAGAAATATATATTGATAATGATACGATTTGTGTACAAAATAGCACATAAAATATTGAGACAAAAGAAGAAAATGCTGGTTATCGGCTTTTTCTTCTTTTGTCTCAATGTTTTCCCAATCTTTTATCTATGATGGACCTCAAAATCATGCCTTGTTTGGGAAAGGGTCAATCTTTTCCCTGAGCACAATTAACAAAGAAAACATTGAAGCAAGAGGAGAAAATGCTGGTTATCAGCAATCTTGTTTTGCTTCAATATTTCCCCAATCTTTTTTCTATGAAGGACCTCAAAATCTTGTCTTGTTTGGGAAAGGGTTAATCTTTTCCCCTGAGCCCAATTAAGCTTCTGTTACATATTGAGCTTGGCCTAATTAAGCTTGATGTAAAATTTGAGCTTTCAGCTTTTATTCTCATTATCAGCTCTATAACAATACAGAAATCGTGATAGAATCATATTTAACCCTTTTCCAAACATTTGATGCCTTCTGACACCTTCAGCCGTTATTACTTGGCTAAAAGTTTTGACAATCTTTGGGTGTAAAGCTATAGAAAACTCTGAGGGAAAAGGAGAACATTCTCATGACCAGTATTTTCTCTTTTTCCATTATGTTTTTTATGGTAAAAGATGACATTTCCTGATGTCATAAGACATTTATAAGCTCTCAGCTTTTATTCTCATTATTAGTTCTATATCATGATAGAATCATAGCTATAATTACTTAGCCCTTTCCAGGTAATAATCTTACTTTTTCTAAAGTAGTGACTCTGTGGCCCAGAGCAAGGTAGATGTAGTGTAAGGCCCTGTCCATCAAGGGGTTCTGAGTTCAATCCCCAATAGCAGAAGTCACAAAAATATCTTATTCTTTTCATTGGCTTTCATATTACTGCTAAAGATTCTAGCCATCAGAATGGAAAGGGATCAAATTTTATTTCATCAGCAATAATAACTTAGCATTTGGACAAGTCCAAGTTTTTACTTTGTATTTGATTTAGAGACTTGGGAAAGGTTTGAAGATACGAACATGGTTATCAAAAATGGACAAGTCCAAGATTTTGTCACGGCACGGCCCCGAACATAATTTGAGGTAGCGTCTCTATATATTCTGGCAGCTGCGGTTCAAATTAACAACCCAATTATAAAGTCTTGCATCGAATTGCCAAAAAGAATAGAAAGACAATTACGAGAGAGGAAATTGGAGACCGGCAAAATTAGTTCCTTCGCAAATTGGACCTATATGAAATCACTAATAAGAAAGAAACAGATGCGTAAAGAACTTGATATCGGCAACACGTAATTTCCGTGTAAAATTTGTCAAATCCTTTTCAGTAGGTACTTCAGATTATTTTTTTTATTCTAAAACACCCCCTTCATTTTTGGGGGTCAACAAGAATTTGTAAAAAATATTTTTCGTTAGAAACAATTTATTATCTGAAGCAAGGTAATAAGGCATGCCAAAGCTTTCTGACTTTTGTATAGCTAATGAAACATTGATTGGTCGAGCTACATTCCCTCTATTACAAATGATAAATACCTAGAAATATTTAATTGCCTGATGCCGCTAAGTAATTAATGACTCGCTTGATATGTTCAATTACTTTCCTTCCATCCAATTATGAAATAGACTTTACACTTTCCTAGATAGTGATGCCCTTTTTTCATGCATCTAAATGTTTAAGGTACGACACCTGTGGTTCAAATTTTTTTGGTTGGGAAAGTGTAAAAGCCTTAAATGCTTCGAATATCAAACCCTGGTTTCGATGTACGTACAAGTTTAGAAAACTTTAAGGAAAAAGAAGAAAATGTTGATGATGCTATAGAAAATACATGGAAAAGGATTTAAGGGACTTGCATTTTCTCTTTTTCTCTCAATGTTAATCATTGAATAGACAAATCATGTAAATAGTTTTTATAACATTCCTTTTCTTTCAATATTTTCTTGCTAATTAACAAAATTGGCTTATGGCTAAGTAATTAATGAGTAAGTTAATTTGTTCAATTACTTTCCAAAGGGAAATTGCCTATTATCTTAGATCTAATTGAGACATACTGGCTTACAGGGGGTTTACAGTTGACATTTGGTAACTTTTGAAAATTGTGTTGGGCGGCTACATAGCCAAGGTCATGTCATGGAGAAGTGTCTAGCTGTGTCAGCCCGCACATTAAAGGCCTGAGACGCATTCTTTAGAGCGAATTTTTTTAAGATTTCTTCAGATGTTTTAGATAAAGCCTTTTTAAGACAGGTCTATATTTTGACTGAGGTGTTCCAAATGCTCCATACAAATAACATCATGGTGTTGATACCATGGAGCATTCGGAACACCTGAATCATTTCTCTCTTATATTGCTTATACAGAGTAAACCAAGGGGTTCCGCACAAAGTATAGGGTAATGGTGCCTCCCATTTAGCGTCTTAAAAATCTTGCTCTAAAGAACACTTTATCCTAAAACATCTCAAGAAATCTCGCTTAAAAGAACGTGCCTCTCATACAGTCCACATCACTTCTATATCGCATAAAAAAATATGCTGTACGACAGAACATCTTTGGACATGCTCAAGCCTTGATGTGGACGCAGAATCATGTATGTGACCGGAGGCTTTAGGATTAATTGAATAGGCTTTAACACCATATTTAACAGTATTGCAGTAATACCGCAATGGCTGGAGCACCTAACATTGAATTACTGGCATTTTCCTTACAAGTACTACCACAACATCCAAATCAAGCCTCAAGTTCATTAAATTAGCAAATATAAAGGAATTATGGCAAAGCTGTGTCTTGTACATGCTTTTATGATAGTTTTGCCTTCATATTTATATATTTAGTTACAGTATTTTAGCAATTGCAGACGCAATCCCAGTTAAAGTGGACAATTGACTCAATTTTTTTTCGATTTTTTTCATTTTATCATTCACTCATTCTGGACAAATTTTCTTCATGGATCACATCTTCTGCACAAATTTCTCTTGTTTTGTCAAGTGGGCTTGCTTAGTTTTGGATTTATAGACTGTTAAATGATCAAATGTGTGCATAAAAAACTACGTATTTTAAAAAGACCCCTTTGTGAAATGTGTGTCTAATTTCACATTAAGCAATGCATAAAGAATAATAAATCCGATACATTTTGATGAGTATTTGTTTGTAAAATGTGAATCAATTGACAATATGGGTGAAAATGGCGAATTGTACCTATGCGAATGAAAATACAAAACGGCCACCCTTGTACAATTCCTTTATTTTAGAACGTTGACTACTTCCAACTCTTCTAAAATACACCAAACAACCTTTAATTTTCTCTCGTATTGTTAAACAAAAGCAATGAGTAATTCCCTTAATCGATATACCGAAATGGAAAGTCAATGATTTGTTACAAATCAACAATAGTTTAAAACTGGTCTGTCCCGAACGTAACTACAGCTTGTCCCGTACGTAATATGCTTTCTTTTCTTTAACATCACAGCCTCTGTGTTATTACCTTTTCAATCAAATCATAATATTATCAGTCAATATCCATTTGCCAGACACTTTGTCAAAAAAAATGTAACGGAATGAATAAATGAAAATATATACAACTCTATAAGCCATCTGGGTGTGTTGTTTTACAAATTAAAACTTCCAAGCCAAATTATTTTCAATTTATAAAAGTTGAGATGTTCGTATTGTTTTGACACATGAGGTATGTGTAATAACTTCTTAATTAAGTGAAATGTAATCCAAAATTTGCTAGACATCCTTACCTCTGATGGATCTAATATACGAAGACGTACGGGACACTTTTTATAAAGGTAAAAAACGCTGAAATAGTCTATTTTAATGCATCAATCTAGTGTAATGTATATGGTATGAATGTATTCCTATATATATCAACGAAAACCGGCATATTTTGTGGAACTTTCTTCAATATGGTAAAAATAGTATCAATTAAGCGTAATTATAATACCATAACGTTCGAGACTAGTACGAGTACGTGTATAGTCTATTATGTGCATTAAAAGTCTATTTTGCTTAAACTGGAGTCCTTCAGGAACCCAAAACACATAAAATAAGCACAGGAAACGTTCCATTTCAGCAATTTAAAAACTGAAAATTAAAAATTGCCTCGAACGTTATGGACTCGTACGTCACTTTTTAATGTGTACCCAATTTTTTTTGGCCTGCTGTATCAATGCTATTATAGTAATCGACATAATTCTTTTTGTCATATTTGAAGACACTTCGAATGGTGATGTTACTTGAAGAATTAAACTATTTATAGTTACACATTTTTAACTACAGCTACTTTAGTTATTGCCTCGTACGTTACGGGGTTAAAATTACGGTAAATTGTTTAAGAATCATGTTGATTTTTTAAAAATATTGACAAAAGTATATCAAAGTACGACTTCATTTTGATTATATATATTTATACTAAAGTAGATTACGCTAGATTAATGCATTAAATATAGATTTATGTCAGTGTTTCTTAGCTTTAAAGAAAGTGTCCCGTACGTTTTTGAATTTTGGAGACAACGACTCGAGGCTGTTCTACAAATTTTGGATTACATTTTTTATATAAATCTTGGTATCGTTTTGGAGCTCTATGTTTTCTGTACAAGATTGGGACATTTCTGTTAGGATAATTTATTGTTGAAATTGACATTTTTGGTTTGAAAGTTAGAATTTATACCCGGAGACATCGGTTTTTCGTACCCCCTAGTTTGATTGTCACATGATTTTCATAAGAAATGGAGTTCTTACGAACGTAAATTATAGATACATTTTTTAGTTATAGGTGTTGGATGAAAATAAATGTGGTGGGCATTTATATAATGTTGACTATTTGCAGCTAGAACATATGGAAGGCCGGAGACATCAATTGTCCCCTTTAACTGGGATTGCGTCTGCAAACAGAGAATATAAATAATACTAACCCAGCAATTTAGCATCATGAAACATTTTTATTACATATAGGGAACAATCCCTAATAAAGAATATAATGTGTCAATTTCTATTATGTTATATCAGCGTAATGGTGATTTCAATCGTTCTATTAAACACGAAAACTCGATAATCCAATTATGGGCTCTGACAAGATGTTAACCGAATTCATTTCATTTTGATGTACTGAGTAACAGATAGGAGAAAATAATGGAATCTTTTAATTAGATTTCTCGATTAATCCTCCATTAAACCCTATATTGTGGGTACTCATTGGAATTGTCTCGACGAGACGATTCCAATGAGTACCCACAACATAGGGTTTGGAGTTGAAATAAAAATTTTATAATCTAATTACCTCCCTTTAACAGAAGCTGAAGAATGTAACTAGAAATAAGCCTGGTAATGAACAATATTGTTGCAGTTTATCGATAGATTATAATAGAGAAAATATCTGTCACTTTTCTTAGATTAAATTATGATCAATTCTGGCTATGTGAAATGGGTAATTGATGAATATGAGACAAAACGTACCCTTTTTCAAATGACAGTAACTACAGTGGTTTCTTCCTTTGCTTCAATGTTTATAAAGCCTTTTCAATAAGGGACATCAAAAATGAGGTCTTGTTTGGGAAATGACTAACCCATGCTTAAGTAATGACCGCCCTGTTGACGCCCCACAAGATAAAGGCTTTGAAAAACATTGTGAAAAGTGAAGATATTGCTGGTGACAGTGGCGTCAAAAGACATATCACTGTCTGGAATAGGTTAATTCAGTATTCAATCTTTCAATGAATAGAAGAAATGGAAAGCTAAAATATGAGCGACGAAAAATCTCTCAGAGACAAAAAATGACAACGAAACACGTAAAAAATGAAATATTGTGATTCTCTAATCCAAACACTCTCAGTCCATTAAGCTGGTCATTTTGTTAGCGAAGATTTTTAAAGAAGAAAAAAAGATTTATTCTCGTGGATGACAGTTAATCTTTTAACCCAGTCTCACACATTGGCGCTTTTTAACACCCCTGAAGATAAGTGCTTAGCAAAACATTGTGGAAAATGGATAAATTGCTTGTGACAATTGATTGACCAAGTGATGAAAATCCTGGAACGTGTCGTCGAACAGCTAATCAGGCAGCAAGTGGACATCGATGAGATGCAGTATGGCTTTATGCCTGGAAAAGGCACTATAGACGCAATCTTCATCATTCGTCAACTTCAGGAGAAGTATATCGCTGCAAACAAACCACTTTATATGGCTTTTGTTTACCTGGAAAAAGCATTTGATCGTGTCCCAAGGAAAGTAATCTGGTGGGCTCTGCGCAAGCTAGGGGTGCATGAGTGGTTAATCAAGGTTATACAGTCCATGTACTGCAACGCCAGAAGCCGTGCAAGAGTTGGTACAACATACAGTGAGGAGTTCGAGGTTAAAGTTGGCGTCCATCAAGGGTCCGTATTGAGCCCACTCTTATTTATAATTGTACTAGAAGCACTCTCAATACACTTCCGCACCAGCTGTCCATGGGAGGTGCTCTATGCAGACGACCTAGCCATTGTTGATACTTCACTGGAAGCTCTAATTGAGAGACTAAAGGACTGGAAATCAGGCATGGAAGGAAAAGGCCTCAGGGTCAATATGAACAAGACCAAGTTGATGATCTCCAGCCCAAGCCAAGTACCTGTAAAGAAGTCAGGAAAGTATCCATGTGCAATATGCCTAAGTGGAACAGGTCAGAACTCAATTTACTGTAACAGCTGCTCCCTCTGGGTCCATAAAAAGTGTAGTGGGATAAAGGGACCTCTTAAACCAGACCCAAACTACAAATGTCATCGATGCCTTGGAACCATCACTCAAGATGCCAGCAGTATCATAACAGAAGTAACCATTGGACAGGATAAACTCGAAGTCCTACCAAATTTCTGCTACCTAGGCGACACGCTGTCAGCGGATGGTGGCTGTGAGCTAGCTGCTACTACAAGATGTAAGTCTGCCTGGAAAAAGTTCAGGGAGCTCCTACCAATTTTGACCAGCAGGAATCTTCCAATGGCCACCAGAGGCAGACTATACTCCAGTTACATACGGCCTGTACTGCTATATGGGTCTGAGACATGGGCAGTGACAGCTACCACACAAAAGAAGCTGATACGCAACGACAAGGCAATGATTAGGTGGATCTGTGGGATCAAGCCAGAAGATAAAGTGACACTCCAGACCCTAATCTCCAGGCTGCATATCAGAGATCTGTCAGAAATTCTCAGGGCAAACCGATTGAGATGGTTTGGCCATGTGGAACGAAGTAACGGATGGGTGTCAAAAGTTCGATCCATGCAAGTACAAGAACACAAAGGACGCGGGAGACCAAAACTGGCATGGGAAGAGGTGGTGAAGAGAGACCGCGAGGCAGTAGGATTGACGAATGTTAACCCCTTCGACCGACAAATTTGGAGAGGTAGACTCAGATCGCGATTGGGCAGCCAGGCCCCACCCTCTGTAGAGGACTTATCAACGGCCTGGATAATCAAAACAGGATAGTGAGTGAGTGAGTGAGTGACAAGCAATTTCTTCATTTTTCACAATGTTTTCTAACCCAAAATGAAAAGATTTTTAAAATTCATAAATTCAAAATTGTCCTCTGCAAAATCTTTGAATTTTTGGACAAGTCTAAAATTTTGCAGTCTGGTAATGGATTAACCCTTTCCCAAACAACAAAATCTTAAGATGGTCCAATTTGAAAGTCGCTGCAGACGACAAAATCAACATTGAAAAGATTGGCGTGCAAAATTGTCTTTTGATCATCAGCATTTTCTTCTTTTGCCTCATTGTTTTCCAAAGCGTTTCCTTTAACCCTTTCCCAAACGACAAATTTTTTAGGTGGTCCTATTCAAAAGCTGCTGTAGATGACAATGTTAGTGTTGTCAAAGATGGAATTTTTGTAGAAAATAGCTAAGAAAATATTGAGACAAAAGGAGAAACTGCTGGTCATCAGCAGTTTCTTCTTTTGTCTCAATGTTTTCCCAAGCTTTTTATATTAGGGACGTCAAAACCAGGTCTTGTTTGGGAAAAGGTTAAAGGACGTTAAAACCAGGTCTTGTTCGAGAAAGGGCTAAGCTCCGTCACAAAAACTGTTGACAATGATATATCGAGATGATAACTACTGCGTTTTTGTCTCTTGAATCTATTTCTATGAAAGCACTTACGATCACCGAGAATTGAGTTAATTCATGCATTAACGTGTAATTTCACCGAAATTTGTGCTTTCAAACAATTTGGTGGTTAAGAGAGTAAATGGGATACGAGAATCTCTGAATTGCATCGACAAATCTTGATGAATAGTTTTGTCATTTGCTAGGGTTTCTGGCTTTAGATAGAAACATAAATTCTTTTAATCTCTCACTGGATTTCTTCATAAACAATTATTTCATTTTGATGACTTTAACCCTTTCCAAAACGACAAAATTTTAGGGTGATCCACTTAAAAAATTGTGATAAATGACAAAATGTATGTTATTAAAGATAGGATATGTGTAAAATATGATCAGCATCAGCAGTTTCTTTTTTTGTTTCAATGTTTTCCCAAGCCTTTTCTTTAAGGCACATCAAAACAAGGTCTTGTTTGGGAAAGGGTTAAGAGAAACTGCATGCTGTACAACATCAAAGAAAAAGAATGAAATGCAGTAAAGTGAAAGGGGCTTCATGAAATATCGAGTCTACAAAGATAAGTTAATGTGTTGGATTTAGATCAAACTGCATGTTTAACTTGTCTAAGCGCTTGTAAGCTCATCTCTTTATAATCAGCATTCATGACAAAGATTGACCCTTACTCAAAGACGACCTGATTTTTACGTCTCCGATTTGAAAAGGCTTGGGAAAACATTGAGTCAAAAGAAGAAAATGCTGATAAACAGCATTTTCTCCTTTTGCCTCAATACTTTTTTAGGCTATATCATGTGTTTGTCCTATCTTTATCAGCATGCTTTTTGCCGCCAGTAGCCCATCTTAAATTGGCGTCTAAACTTTCGTTATTTGGGAAAGGGTGAATGATACAAGGTCTGGAAGGAAAGTTATGTCAATATTTTTGTTCAACAAAAAGGTTTGCTTTCTCATTGGACATGAAAAATCATGACTTCATTTTGTTTTGTAATGTCTGAAATTTTTTGTTAATAAGCCATAAAAGGCTTGGTAAAAACTAATTTATTTAATCAAGAAATAAAGTTTTCTCGTTATTCTAAAACTGTAATAATAAATCGTTTATTGCTATAAACACTTAAACAGAACGGAAAAGTACATTATGCAAATTGATTAAATATTAATGTTTTTATTTTTCATTTTTTTAATTTGCTAAGAGTGTTATTCAGACCTGTAAAAGCTCATTTCTATGGTAAGGTTCAAAAGCATCTGCAATATAACTCAATGATTTTTTCAAACCATTTCTCAAACAACAAAATGTTTGCCTAGTCCAAATTCAAAGATGTTAGTGACAACAATGTCAAGCCAATGAAATTTTAATTTTTCAATCGTTTTGGGTCGAAAACATTGTGGTAAATGAAGAAATTGCTTGTCTCAAGCAATTTCTTAATTTCCCACAATGCTTTCAAAAGCCTTCATCTTGTGGGTCATCCAAAAGCGTTATTACTATGAATGGGTTAAGAATTTAAACCTTATTCAATCAATTTTTACCAAAACTTTTCAGTTGGGCTACTATCAGTAATTTTAGTCCTTTGAAATAAATTGGAATTTTTCTCTGGTTTCTAAATGACATGGTGTATGCCATTTTAATTGGCAATTAGGTGAAAAAGAGGCATGTTGCAGAAATTTTATGCTATCAGGGTGAAATATTGAGTTACAAAGCATATTAATATTTCATTTCACTAATATGCAGGATCCTTTACTTTATGAAATTCTTACTAATCAGTTCACGATTCTTTCCCTAACAACAAATTTAGCAGTAATCAAAGTTCATCAGGGATTGGGGAGAGCAAGATAAAATTGTTGGCAAAAGACTGAATACTAAAGCTACTGATGAGAAAACATTAAGATAAAAGAAGAAATGTTTGAAGTCAGTATTTGCTTCTTGTCTCTCCTTAATCTTTTTCTAAATCTTTACATTTTTAAGCAAATCAACATTTTCTTTTATTCTCTCAATATTTTCCAAGGCTTTATTTTTAAGGCTGACATCAAAGCCTGGGAGCTTGTTTGTTTATATTATTGGCTCTTAAAATTTGAAAATGTAAGTACAAATTGAATAAGCTGCAGTTGGGCATTTTCGAACATAGCTGACTTTATAATATGATTTATGACAAGTCGACTGTCTAATTTGATACGAGTAACAAGCCGATAAGTCTAAAGTAAAAGAAAAAGCTTGTTATCAGCATTTTCTTCTGTTCCACCAATGTTTTCACAAACTTTACCCAAACTTATCACATTGGCGTATCATTGGAGTATCACATTGAAAGAGTCAACCCATTTCCAGAGGATAAAATTTCTGTCTGGTCCAAATTCAAAGATGTTGCAGACAACAATTTTGAGTGAATACTATACCACATTTTGGCCTCTCTGCTTAGAAAATTATTTTATAATTGTGGAAAATGAAGAAATTGTAATTTCTTTATTTTCCACAATGTTTACAAAAGCCTTTATCTTGTGGGGCGACCCCAAGGGTGTCACTGTTTGGAAAAGGTTTAAAAATTGTATATATGACATGTCGACAGCCTGATTTGATAAGACAACCTGATAAGCCCCAGGTTTATATTAGCCACTGATAACATCTCAAACAACATGGATGGAAAAATAATCCACAAAAATGTTTATAAAATAACAGACTTTTTTCTTACTTGGAAATGCATAAATCATGTCTATATTTTCTTGGAAAGTCCTTGGCCTTGTGGAAACTGTCCTCAATGAGTTTCATAGAAAAAACTTTGTAGAAAAAGCCAAAAGAATATTCTTTGTAGATGTTTGAAATCCCTTTGATACAATTAAAAATATTATTAAAAAGATATAAAGAGGAAACAAATAAACAAATCAATTACCAGTACGAAAATGGTAAAGAAGTCAATCTTTAAACCTCAAATCTTATTTTTTTTCAACTCAAAATCTATCATTTTACTGCAAACTATGGAAAGAATATAAAACCAGGGACCACTTTCAGGAATGGGATAAAACCTCGCTATAATGATGATATGGAAATCAGAGAAAAAAATAAGAAAATATTTTAATAAAATATGGTCTTAATGTATTTTGCATTACCGAATGTCACTCAAAGGCCGTTCAAATGGCTTCATACAAATGGAGGGCTTTTCCCCGCCACTTTTTTCTTGTCATCCAAGACCTTTTAGCAGACGACAATTTTGTGAGGATAATTCCCGATACATGAGATACTGTATGATGATCGTCTGCCAACAGATCTTGTCTTTCTTGTTGAGGGAGGTGAAGTGTTTAACCCATTTCAAAATAATAGACGCTTTTTGATACCCCATAAGATAAAGACTTTAGGAAACATTGGAGAAAATGAAGAAATTTCATGTGACAATCAAATTATTGTCTTAATTTCCCACAATGTTTCTACCCACATAGACATTGCATTCTCTTGAAAAATTGTTGTCTTCAAATGTAATCTTACATTTTTTATCATTCTGTGTAGAAAACCTTGTGGGAAATGAAGAAATTGCTTTTAACAAGCAATTTCTTCATTTTACACAAATGTTTCCAAAGCATTTAACATAATAATTGGGGCATCAAAAGGTATCATTGTGTGTTAATGGGTTAAGACATTCATTTTTACTATATAAGGTTATATTTACATAATAAGACACCATACAAAGATATCATTCCAAAATCTTCTCCTAATCTGTGAGACTGACAAAATGCACACCGACAATTTTGACAGTCGGGATGTTTTTATCATAAGTAAAAACTCAACTGAATATGATACCAACGATTATTGGTCAAGATAGATTTCGTATCATAAATTTATGTAATATTCTACCGATTATCTCCAATCATTAACCCTTTCCATAACGAAAAAAAATTAGGGTGATCCACTTCAAAAACTGCCACAAAAGACAAAATGGACGTTATTTAAGATAGAATTTGTGTAAAATACGGCACAGAAAATATTGAGACAAAAGGAGAAACTGCTGGTTATCAGCAGTTTCTTCTTTTGTTTCAATATTTTCCCAAGCGTTTTTTATTAGGGACGTCAACACCAGGTCTTGTTTGGGAAAGGGTTAATGCTTTCCCAGACGACTATATTTCAGACTTGGCCAAATTGAAAGCTGCTGCAGATGACAAAATGGATCTTGATAAAGAGAGATAAAATGAGCAATAAAAAAATAAAATATATTGAGACAAAAGAAGAAAATGCTGATGATCAGCATTTTCTTCTTTAGCCTCAATATTTTCAGATACATTGACAATTACAAATGTCAAAACTAAGTCTTATTTGGGATAGGGTTAATAATCTACAGTCAAAATAATGTTGAATGTCAAATTAAGTAATCTTTGGCTATTCTGGCTATATTATGGGTCAGAATGCCCAAAGGAATAGCAAACTATTATGGATGTCAAAACCAAGCATTGTTTGGGAAAAGGTTAACCCATTACCAAACCGCAAATTTTTAGACTGGTCCAAATTCAAAGATGTTGCAGACAACAATTTCAAGTGAATAAAATTTAACATTTTTTGGTCTTTTTACGTAGAAAACATTGTGGGAAATGAAGAAATTGCTTGTCGCAAGCAATTTCTTCATTTTCCACAATGTTTTCCAAAGTCATTATCTAAAAGGGTGTCAAAAGGCGTCAATGTGTGGGAAAAGGTTAAATAATCTGCAGTCAAAATAATGTTGAATGTAACTGTCATATTAGGTAATCTCTGGCTATTCTGGGTCAAAAAGTTCCAACAGAATAGCAACTTAACCCATTATCAGACGACAAAATTTGGACTGTTCCAATGTCATAAGTGATGAGATGACAACTTCAAGTTGATGAAATTTTAAAAATCTTTAATTTTTGTACTAGAAAACATACTGGAAAATGAAATGCAAGCAATTTCTTCATTTTCCTCAATATATTTTCCCAGGCATTTTTCTCTAGAGGTGTCGAAAAGTGTCACTGTTTTTTATTAGAAAACATTGTGGAAAATGAAAAAATTGCTTGTTGCAAGCAATTTCTTCATTTTCCTCAATATTTTCCCAAGCATTTTTATTCTAGAGGCCTCAAAAAGCGTCACTGTGTGGGATTGGTTTAAGACCAACCACGTCAAAAGCACACATTCATTGCCTTATGACAGGGGTTACATGTCATCTGTCCAGTATTTTTATTTTGGATGTGGAATAGTATGAGACTGAGCTTAAGTTAAAGTGACATTTCACATTTATTTCAGTTTTTAAAAGTATGTCTTGATGCAAAGATTGTTTATTCTAATGCGTAGAAATGCTATCAGTTTTTTGAAGTTGTTATTTATAAGCGAAAAATACGCCGACAGAAATGACAAATTCTATATAAATCTGAACTGTTGTCCACAACAATTTGTTTAATTTTAGCACAAAAATATATATTTCTCGTAAACGGTTCAATATTTTGGCTTGGAATTTTCAGAATTTTCATAAGATAATATGCTCTTTCAGATAAAACAAGAGTTGTCCGCGGACAACGTAGCTCGCCTATACGAGAGCTTGTCACAAAAACAGCAAATTTTCTTAAAAGTAGGTCAAGGTCACAAGGTCAAAGGTCATGGTCCCAAATGTAAGGTCTTGTCGAGATGTATCTATGTATGAAATATCAAGGCTGTATCTCTTATAGTGCCTGAGATATAGGCCAGGTTAAAGTTTTTCAAAAGTAGGTCAAACTCCAAGGTCAATGTCACAAGGACAAAGGTCATGGTCCCAAATGAAAGGTCTTGTCGAGATGTATCTATGTATGAAATATCAAGGCTTTATCTCTAATAGTGCCTGAGATATAGGCCAGGTTAAAGTTTTTCAAAAGTAGGTCAAACTCCAAGGTCAAGGTCACAATGTCAAAAGTCATGGTCCCAAATGAAAGGTCTCGTCGAGATGTATCTGTGTATGAAATATCAAGGCTGTATCTCATATAGTGCCTGAAATATAGACCAGGTTAAAGTTTTTCAAAAGTAGGTCAAACTCCAAGGTCAAGGTCACAAGGTCAAAGGTCATGGTCTCAAATGAAAGGTCTCGTCGAGATGTATCTATGTATGAAATATCAAGGCTGTATCTCATATAGTGCCTGAGATATAGACCAGGTTAAAGTTTTTCAAGTGAAGACGGGACGGGACGCGACGCCGACACTAGGGCTGTGACATTAGCTCCCCGGACATAAAGTCCCGGCTCGCTAATAAAAGTAAAATTTATGTAAATATTATAGTGAAATGTCACTTTAAATGTTGGACACATCAAATTACTGAAGACCATGATATAATAATCATGATTGCCTTTGACACTTATCAAAGAATCTGATACATGACATTCAACTAGAGGCTGGCCTTGCTCCCTTTTCTTGCTTTTATAAACATAAACCTTTTCCTAAATAACTCATTTTCTTAGTGATAATTAATCCCTTTGCAGAACTAAAAGTCAGTTTGGTCTAGGTTATAAATGTTGGACATCAAATTACCCATGACCATGACATAATAATCATTATTCTCTTTGACAGTTATTAAAATATCTGATTCATGAATATTCAAATTAGGCAGATCTCACTTATTTTATTGTTTTGATATATTTCTAGCATCACCTATCTTATTCACAAACAATTCCTTTTCCTGGCTCTTATTCCCTCTATAGAACTAAAAGTCAGTTTGGCTTCAGTTGTAAATGTTGGACATATCAAATTATCAAGGACCATGATATAATAATTATGATTGTCTTTGACATTTATAAAGATATCAGATTCATAATATTCAAATAAGAGACCAGCTCTGGCCATTTTTATTGTCTTAGACCGGGGCTGTTTTTATTGTCTTAACCCATCCTGGCTATTTTTATTGTCTAAACCTTTCTTGTATGGAAAATGGTTAAAATATTTGTCATTTCACAAAAGTTACACTTAAAATGGGGGAAATATCAATCAACAAGAGCTGTCCGAAGACAGTGCGCTCGACTTTCTAAGTTGCTTAGTATAAAGGGGGCATAACTCCAAATATAGTGGAGCCAGGGTCATGTGTCCTGATAGTAAGGTAGATGGTGTGATGGTGAATAAGTATACCAAGTTCGGGTTGAATCTCTTTGATAGTATGGAAGTTATTGATGTTTGAAAAAACTTTAACCTTTGTTGCAATGCCGACGCCAACGCCGACCCCTGGGTGACAGTATAAGCTCTCATTTTCTTTGAAAAGTCGAGCTAAAAATGAGCAATCTATAAACAGGACCAAATTCAAAGATGCTGAAGATGACAATGTAAAAGCTACTGAAAAAGAATATCTGCAGCTTTAAGGAAAGAAATCCTTGATGGAAGAAGAGAAAATGATTAGCATCAGCATTTTCTTCTTTAATTCCTTCAAGAGTGTCTACACTAATATCATAAATTATGTAGTCAAATCAAAGTCTTAAGGACAGATCCTCCAGTTGTTACTGCGCAACTTACTGCGCATATCCTAAATAACGAAATAAAGCTGTTTCAGTAATTGGCCTTTTTCAGCAAATGTATTTCTTACATTTAGTTAATGTTTGGTTGATAAATGACAAGACCCTTTTCGGTTATTTCAATTTTCTCTGTTTGGTCAATCAAAGTGTAATAGTACTCGGATGGTACATTTCGCTTTCTGTTACGCGTTCAAAATGTGGCCTTAGCGATAGGAAACGGAGCAACAAAAGCAATGTGGTGTCTTTATGAGATAGTCCGCTTCAGATGGACACAAAAGTTGACACGTTTTATTATCTAAAGCTGGTAATAAGGAAGAAAATGGATAAAAGTAGTGAAGCAATTTCGGACACAGCTGTAAAAAGTAAACCAAATTTTACTTATAACTAAGAAAAACGCTTGGTTTGATATATTTTTCTTTTTTTGTTTTTGTAGGTATGACCAAGCACTATGTCTATACCAAAAAAGAAAAAATTCTTACCGCTGGAATATTTTTTATTATCAGAAACGTTGCGAAAAAAGAGCAATTTCAGCTACTTTTGAAAGAATGTTTTACTAAAAATTTCAAAATCATCACTAAATTTTCCCAAATTGATACTCATTTAGACAGAATAAAACATATTGAACACAATAAAGACTTATTTATGTAATCCTAGTCATTTCGAACACATTTTTTGTGGGTATTTAAGTGACACCCCATTTTTGCAATTTTAGACAAGAGTAGTCTACCTTGAAATTCAATAACTTTTTAATTCGCTTGGTGACCTATAGTTTTTAAGTCATTTTTTTACTTCTCATATATTTAAATATCAGTACAGAAAAAATAAAAAAATTCTTACCGTGGGAAATAAATGGAGGATCTGTCCTTAAGTGGGGATTGAATCTTAAAAAAATCTTTACAACAGATGAAAAATAAAGACTACAATATCATCCCATTTTTCGCACAATTTCTCTCAATATAGTATTCCTCGACTCTCAAAAACGTGGAATTCAGATTTATTCAGTAATTTAGAAAACTATCTATCTTTATTCCCAGGACATTTGTTTCAATTTTCCACTCTATATTTTTACGTCACCCAAGACTTACAAATCACACCTCTGTGTTATCGCGCAAAACAACCAATCTGCGACAATTTTCGGAGGTGTGACTTTCTTATTTGGTGCCATTGTTGACTTATAATCACGGAAAAAATACATGAATTTCTTTTGACGACATTATTTTTGGAGTATACAATTTTTTTGTGGCCATCATGCTTGAATTAATTATTTGACACACAAAGATAGATGTAAATGAATTTCAAGTTTTGATTAAAAAGTGATGAAAGAGGAGGAATTTTAGTATTTTTCTTTTCCCTCTTTGCTTTCTAAAACCATCTCTATTTGATAGAGGAGTAGTATCACAAATCAAAACCTTCATTATTTGGAATATATTTTTTTTAAAACCATTGCGGGATGGCAGAATTTTCAAAGGAGTTGCAGATGACAATTTTCAAGAGAATGAAATTTGAATACTTCTGGTGATCTGAGGTAGAAAACATAGTGAGAAATGACAAAATTGCTTGCTACAAGCAATTTCTTCATTTTCCACACTTATGGGGTGTGAAAAGGCGTCATTGTGTGGGAATGGCTTAAAAAGCAAGTTTTTTTTTATAAAATTAATAACACATAAACAACGAAACAGAAGACATTTTTCAAATTTATAGTTTTGACATTCAGAATAAGTCAAAAACAACTAATTTGAAACATAAAAGTGACAATTAAAGCATGGAGAATTTATCTAACTCTAGAACATTCAGAATTAATTGCCAATTAACTTCATACACGAAATGCCAGTTCTCGGAAATTAATTTTCAACTCTTTCTTGAAATATGCTAGAAGACTGCTTGGTATATTCCGAGTGTTGAGATTTCATAAACAACCATTGGAGAACATTTTCTTCTTTTTCTGCAGTGTTTTTCAAATTCACACCAGTATAAAATTTTGTCATTTGGGAAAAGGTTACTAGATCTACCCAAATAATTTCAAACACAAAATGCATGTTCTTGGTAAACTAAACATTTACCAAAACAAAATTTCTCCAAATGTTCCATCTTTAGAATGTTCAGTTTTAAAGCTGCTGCAGATGACAAAAGGAATGATGATAAGAATACTGCTTGTTTATAGAGTTAGTACAGAAAATATTGAGGTAAAAGGAGAAAATGCTGGTTGCCAGCATTTTCTTCTTTTGCTTCAATATTTTCCGAAGCCTTTTCAATGAGTGATGTCAAAACCAGATCTGATGCTTAGGAGTGGATTGATTAGAAATATTTCCATTCTTGCAATCCCCTCCAGCTAGTTGCGACTTTCATACAAAAGGAAACAACTCTAAATAAGTAAGTCACCTATTAATTAGGCTTCTAATCTAGGTTTCCAAATTGGAGGAAATTTAATGCTTCTTACAATTTCCTCCATAATTAGGTACAACTTTGGATAATTGGAATACCCTATTCCAACAGCATATCAAAGGTTAGGTCCATTTAGACCTTTTAAGAGAGGCCGCGGCCATAGCGCAGTTGGCAGCACATCTGCCTCTCACTCGATAGGTCCCAAGTTGGATCCTCGGCTGCAGCAATTATCCTTTCTGACAAAAACGTCACCCACCGATGGTTTACAATCGTTAACCTATGTGGGCGAGTAGCTGGAGGCTTGGCTAGGGTGTTGTGGTAGTACTTGTATGAGAGACAACAGGAATCCATGGTTAGGTGAATATATAATAACAGAAATATCATACAAAACAAACTTGTTAATTGTGAGCTAACTAACCAATTAATGTTGTTAATTATAGGGACCAAGCAGAGATTGTAACCTTTTCCCAAACAAACCCAAGTTTTGACATCATTGATTAAGACAGCTTTGAAAAGCATTGTGAGAAAAGAAGATAATGCTGATGACCAGCATTATCTTCTTTTCTCACAATACTTTTAAAATTATAACATACACATACCCACATTTACTCAGTCATCTGCATCACCTTTGAATTTGGACCATTCAAAGAATTGTCCTTTGGGAAAGAGATATCTCTTTTACCAGAAAGCAAACTTAGAAATTGATCCAAATTCAAAAATGTTGCAGACCACAATTTCAAGCGAAAGGTCGAATCTTAAATATTTCATATCTTTCTGGCTGGAAAGCAAAGTGGAAAATGAAGAAATTGCTTGTCACAAGCAATTTTTTCATTTTTCACAATGTTTTCTCAATCCTTTATCTCAGAGGCGTCAAAAGGCGTCAATATGTGGTAATGGGTTAACTCTTGCAGAGCGTCAAAAGGCATCATTATGTGGTAATGGGTTAATTTTTGCAGGGCGTCTAAAGGCGTCATTATGTGGTAATGGGTTAACTCTTGCAGAGCGTCAAAAGGAGTCATTATGTGGTAATGGGTTAACTCATGGGGCATCAAAAGGTGTCAATATATGGCAATGGGTTAACTCATGGGGCGTCAAAAGGTGTCAATATGAGGCAATGGGTTAACTCATGGGGCATCAAAAGGTGTCAATATGAGGCAATGGGTTAACTCATGGGGCATCAAAAGGTGTCAATATGTGTCAATGGGTTATCTCATGGGGCATCAAAAGGTGTCAATATATGGCAATGGGTTAACTCATGGGGCGTCAAAAGGTGTCAATATGAGGCAATGGGTTAACTCATGGGGCATCAAAAGGTGTCAATGGGTTAACTCATGGGGCATCAATATGTGGCAATGGGTTAACTCATGGGGCGTCAAAAGGAATCACTATGTGGTAATGGGTTAATTCATGGGGCATCAAAAGGTGTCAATATGTGGGAATGGGTTAATTCATGGGGCGTCAAAAGGAGTCAATATGTGGTAATGGGTTAACTCATGGGGCGTCAAAAGGTGTCAATATGTGGGAATGGGTTAATTCATGGGGCGTCAAAAGGCATCAATATGTGGTAATGGGTAAACTCATGGGGCGTCAAAAGGAGTCAATATGTGGTAATGGGTAAACTCATGGGGCGTCAAAAGGGGTCAATATGTGGTAATGGGTAAACTCTTGGGGCATCAAAAGGAGTCAATATGTGGTAATGGATTAACTCTTGCAGGGCATCAAAAGGAGTCAATATGTGGCAATGGATTAACTCATGGGGCATCAAAAGGCATCAATATGTGGTAATGGGTCAACTCTTTGGGCGTCAAAAGGCATCAATATGTGGTAATGGATTAACTCTTGCAGGGCGTCAAAAGGCATCAATATGTGGTAATGGATTAACTCTTGCAGGGCGTCAAAAGGAGTCAATATGTGGTAATGGGTTAATTCATGGGGCATCAAAAGGCATCAATATGTTGTAATGGGTTATCTCATGGGGCGTCAAAAGGCGTCAATATGTGGTAATGGGTCAACTCTTTGGGCGTCAAAAGGCGTCAATATGTGGCAATGGGTTAACTCATGGGGCATCAAAAGGCATCAATATGTGGTAATGGGTCAACTCTTTGGGCGTCAAAAGGCGTCAATATGTGGTAATGGGTAAACTCTTGCAGGGCGTCAAAAGGAGTCAATATGTGGTAATGGGTAAACTCTTTGGGCGTCAAAAGGCGTCAATATGTGGCAATGGGTTAACTCATGGGGCATCAAAAGGCATCAATATGTGGTAATGGGTAAACTCTTGGGGCGTCAAAAGGAGTCAATATGTGGTAATGGGTAAACTCTTTGGGCGTCAAAAGGCTTCAATATGTGGTAATGGGTAAACTCTTGCAGGGCGTCAAAAGGAGTCAATATGTGGTAATGGGTAAACTCTTTGGGCGTCAAAAGGCGTCAATATGTGGTAATGGGTAAACTCTTGGGGCGTCAAAAGGCGTCAATATGTGGTAATGGGTAAACTCATGGGGCATCAAAAGGAGTCAATATGTGGTAATGGGTAAACTCTTGCAGGGCGTCAAAAGGAGTCAATATGTGGTAATGGGTCAACTCTTGGGGCGTCAAAAGGCGTCAATATGTGGTAATGGGTAAACTCATGGGGCGTCAAAAGGCGTCAATATGTGGCAATGGGTAAACTCTTGCAGGGCGTCAAAAGGAGTCAATATGTGGTAATGGGTTAACTCATGGGGCATCAAAAGGCGTCAATATGTGGTAATGGGTTAACTCTTGGGGCGTCAAAAGGCGTCAATATGTGGTAATGGGTAAACTCATGGGGCGTCAAAAGGAGTCAATATGTGGTAATGGGTTAACTCATGGGGCGTCAAAAGGAGTCAATATGTGGTAATGGGTAAACTCATGGGGCATCAAAAGGTGTCAATATGTGGTAATGGGTAAACTCATGGGGCGTCAAAAGGTGTCAATATGTGGTAATGGGTTAACTCATGGGGCGTCAAAAGGCGTCAATATGTGTCAATGGGTTATCTCATGGGGCATCAAAAGGTGTCAATATATGGCAATGGGTTAACTCATGGGGCGTCAAAAGAGTCAATATCGTCGCTGTTCAACCAAAACCTTGTAACTGTGGCTTGTTTTAAGCCACCGTAACGAGATTTTCCTTGAAAAACAGTGAAAATGTAGTAAGGGGTTTAACCTTTTCCCAAACAGGACCTGGTTTTGACGTCCCTAATAGATATGGGTTGGGAAAACATTGAAACAAAAGAAGAAACTGCTGATAACCAGCAGTTTCTCCTTTTGTCTCAATATTTTCTGTGCCATATTTCACACAAATTCTATCTTTGATACCTTCCATTTTGTCATTTGTGGCAGTTTTTGGATTTGACCACCCTAAAATTTTGCAGTTTGGGAAAGGGTTAACCTTTTAGCCTCCCTGCAGTCAATATCTACAGCATTGCAAAAAGAAACTCATTATATGTTAGGAAATTGGCTAATTGGGTACTTTTCACCTTAACCGTTTCTCGAACAAGACCTGGCTTTGATGTTCATGATAGAGAACACTTGGGAAAACTTTGAGACAAAAGAAGAAAATGCTGATAACCTGCATTTTTTTCTTTTGCATCAATATTTTCTTTTCTTCGTAGTGAAAACATGTTATATCCTTCTACATCTATTTTGTCATCTGCTGCGGCCGGGGCTGAGCATCTTTCAGATTGGAACAGCCTACTTTCACTGTTTGGGAAAGGGTTAAACTTTCAATGGACAACTAAATTAAAAGTTTCATCAATTTGAAAATGTCAAATTGTAGTCATTATGAAGAAAACATTATGGGAAAAGAAGACATTTTAGTCAGCACCATTTTGCTTCTTTTCCTTTGATATTTCATGATCATCAACACTGTATATTAAATGCCCCCTGAGTATGAGTAAAACATTGATAGAAATAGAGATAATGTTGGTGGCCAGCTTTTTTTCCAACAATGTTTCCCAAACCCATGCACAGCTTGTTTTTAAAATTGTGAAACTTCAGATCAAAATTCAATGCATTGTCGGTCACATTCGAAAATGTCGCAACTACAGCTTAAATAAGCTGTAGTTACGACATTTTCGAACATGACCAGCAGTATATCAATACATCATCAGCTACATTTAAAGATGCCGTTAACTATAGCTTATCTAACCTGTTGTTACATCGTTTTCTAAATCTATCAAACAAAATCTACATCATGGCAGATACGAAAGCCTCGTTAGCAATGAGGAAATGGGATAATTGGGTGGTTTTTGCCTTAACAAGGCTACTTTTTACTCTCATTAGCAAATTTCCTTGGAAATTGCAAGGTTTATTACGGACCCTTCATTCTTTTCCACACAAGTCCTGGTTTTGACATCTTTTGCTGAAGCAGTTTGGGAAAATATTACGAGAAAAGAAGAAATATCCTCATAACCAGCTTATATTATTTTCTCTCAATGCTTTTTCTGCTAGAACACAGAAAATTTCAACCTCAAGTAACTTTTGTTGTGTAAACTGCAACAGTTTTGAATTTGGACCAGTATAAGTAGCATATTTTTCTCTCCATGTTTTCCAGAGCCTTAATTGTTTGCAACTTCTTTCAAATTGGACTAGTCAAAATCTTTGCCATCAGTTAAGGGGGAATGCTCCAGTTTTTCGGAACACTCGGTCATTACTGTAGGAAATTAACTGTTTCGTACCAATATGTTTCGCTACCATATTTTCAATAATATAACATACCATTACAATTTACCAGTTTTCGGCGGTAAAAGCGTATTTATTATGCGAAATTGATTTCCTCAAGATGAAAATCGATTATTTAGAGCAAGACAGCCGTAAGTTTGTATGCAGTTACCACTGTTTTGCGTCATTTTATTCATGTGTATGTGATAAAAATTGCTGTAATTCACTAATAAGTGCGCTGACCTATAAATTTTCTTTTTGAATTATTACCAGGACATGTTGCTTAATACAATGAGGGAGTTTTATCAAATTCTATTATGTAGAACTTGAAATATTTCCAAAAATGTGCAAATTTTGACATAAAACACTTCAGCTTAGTTGATTTAACAGAACACGTGAGAATGCTGTTTTATACATTTACGCGTTAATGATAGCACATATTTTGGGTTTTCTGTTCTTATCAAATGTAAGACGTTACTTTAAATCCGTTTTCAGGACTAAACGATGAATATACAGCATTTTATTAGCATTTTAGTGACCTTGGACAGGTGCAAGAAATTGTGCATTTTTTCGATGTAGGGGTATGTGATACGAATGCCTATAAAATTCAAACAAGATCGCTGACCATCCATTTTTATTTTATTTTTCAACTGGTAATAATATGTAATTTCAGCATACAAAATATAAATAAATTCTATTATTGGGAAAAAATTTAGGAAACTGGAGCATTCCCCCTTAAGAAGGTGTAAAAGCAGGGTCATTAGCACAAAAGACAATTAGGTCTCACTGTGGGCTGGGCGGACCATAATTTTTGTGGGTAGATTTTTGCCTAATGACCAATTTGCTTGGTTATATGAGAAAGTGGGTTGTGGCAGGGGAAATTGTGCCAGCATCTGGAAAAAGAATTCTTATGGTATTTGAAAACATCATGGATCAAGATCAGCATGGGTTATATATATAGTCGGTGTAAATGCAAAACCTTGCATGTCGATTGGTGCGATTTTCAAAGTACAAACTTGTGTGTCCAGTTAAGACAATTTCGGCGGGTTTTGAGATATTTTTACTGATCAGTATTGATGACACATTACTTGTGAACAAAATGTCCAAATTTCAAGTAAAACATTTCAGTTTGGGAAAAGTTATAACACTTTTTCCACTCCCCTTTAAAATTTTCCAAAAACGAGACACAAGGTTTTGCATTTACAACGACGATATGCAGTCTGATCAATAGATCATGCCGAATTCTCAAAATGTTCTGGCAAAAGTGTCGGTGTCCGTCCAGAGGTAGAGCGTCAGCTTCATAATCACGAGGTTCTATGTTTAATCCCCGGTTTTTGGCTTCTTATTGGCCCACTCGTTGACGCCAGTACTGGTGTATTTCCAAGGAAGCAGTAACAAGAGGGAATTAACCCTTTCCCAAACAAGACCTGGTTTTAATGTCTCTAAGAGAAAAGGCTTTGGAAAACATTGAGACAAAGAAGAAACTGCTGATAACCAGCAGTTTCTCCTTTTGTCTCTATATTTTCTATGACATATTTTACACAAATCATATATTTAATAACATCCATTTTGTCATTTGTGGCAGTTTTTGAAGTGGATCACCCTAAAATTTTGTCGTTTGGGAAAGGGTTAAAAAGCTTCTAGCTTTCGTCCAAATCCATGTAAAATAAACAAATTTAGTCGTATCAGACTGACAATCGAACTCATCTGAGAACTTGTGGCCAAACTTATTTTGACCAAGTTTGATCAAGATCTTCAAACTTTTGTGGATGCTAAAGTGTAAACATCAAATTGTGAAAAGACCGACAGACAGATGGACAGACGACCGACAGTGAGTGACCACTATATATATAGCTCACCTTGAACACTTTGTGCGGACAGGTGAGCTAAATAGAAATTCAATCTAATTCTAGAATAGTTTCACTAAAATCAGTACTTTTTGGTCATGATTTTCTGTAGGTTTTGATGAAATTACTTCCAATTTTTTCTCCAATTTTGACGGATTTATCAGTCTTTGTGGTATTGTTTAATTTAAACAGGTGAAATGTTGGAGACAATTGAAATGAAATGATTAAATTGGTGGCGATGAATCTCAATTGGTATTCAGTAACAGATGGGGTCTCTTGTTTTATTTTAATTCCTTTCCCAAACAGCACAAATAGACTGTTCCAATTTGAAACTCAGACAATGAAATGGATGCCGGTATAGATGGGACTTAATAGAAATTAGATAGAATTAATGATATAATAGAAAATATTGAGGCAAAAGGAGAAAATGCTGATTATCAGCATTTTCTTCTTTTGCCTCAATGTTTTCCCAGGCCTTATATATTAGAGATGTAAATACCATTTTTCAATAGGAAAGAGTTTAAAATCTGAACAAAACAGACTACTACTTTGTGGAAGTCCATTTTGCCCTTGCAATTATTACAGAAAAAGAAGAAAATGCTTAAGTTATAAAATATTCTCCTTTTCCCTGAATGTTTTACTCTTTAGAATCTTTATCAAATTGTCTGCCATGCCAGAAGAGATACTTTTTACAAGGCCAGAATGCATAACATTTTTTACATTCTTTAAACGAAAATAAAAATTTCAATTATGATAAGAAAAAATTGGAATATGATAAAATTACCTGTAAAAGTAAGCAATAAACTCCAATCAATGTCACGGTTTTATATCAAAACCACAAAAATGCACCAGCTAGTCATTCTACCATACTGCTTTGTGTTCTGATATTTCCAGAAAATTATGTCACTTTAGTTCTATGACATTAATTATAAACTGGCTATTGACTGTAAATTTTAAATTTCAAATCTCTTTATCAACAATGTTTTGATCACTGCAGTGAGTATAACCTACAACTTCGATATTCGCATAGGATTGTTCATGTCAATTAGTCACTAAGATTCTTAGATCCATTATAAGAATATCAACTCTAATTAACTCTACACTTTCCCCAAACATCACAATTTCAGAATATTAATTTGCTCCGATTTGAAAGTAACTGCAGACAACAAAATACTTGCTGATAAAGCTATCATTTGAAAACAATATAGAGCAGAAAATATTTAGCCAAAAGGAGAAAATGCTGATCTAATAGCAGCATTAATTTTCTTCTTTTGTCTCAATATTTTCCCAAGCAGCTGCTCTTCTCTTATTCGAGAATTCAAAACCAGACCCCGGTTTCTCGAAAAAACTTAAGTGCAATCTCATGCTCAAATCTGAGCACCGTGCTCAAATCGCACGAAATCCACGTGAACTTCAATCGAATAACCTCCAACGTTGAAGAGTATCCCTTTGAAGTTGAGCATATTCTCACGAGAATATACTTAAGTTTTTTCGAGAAACCGGGGCCAGGTCTTGTTTAGGAAAGGGGTTAATCAAAACCAATAACATTTGGGAAGATCCATTATAATAATATCCACACTAATTCACCTAAAAGCCATGCCACAATACCTCCACTATAAGGCTTCGTGTTCACAGTAAAAATGATAGAAAAGTGAAAAGTTTCGGAAAGTTAATAGATTAATGAGATCTCCTAGTTGTCGATAGACTCAATGAGTTGTCCCAGTCAATACCAGCATAACCCTATCCAAAACAGGACCTCAGGTTTTGACGTACCTAAAAGAAAAGACTTGAGAAAACATTGAGGCAAAAGAAGAAAATGCTGATATCCAGCATTTTCTCCTTTTGCCTCAATATTTTCTGTGGTATATCATGCTTAAATCTTATACTTAAAAACAGCTACTTTGTTGTCTGCAACAACTTTCGAATTGGACCACCATAAAAATTTGTCGTTTGGGGAAGGATTAACCCTATCCAAAAGAACAACACTTAAAATGATCCAAATCCAATGGAGTTGCAGACAAAATAACAAAATTCTTTAACTTCACAGCAAGGAAAACATTGAGGGTAAAGGAGAAAATGCTGATTATCAGCATTTTCTTCTGTACCCTCGATGTTTCCAAAGCTTTAGAACAGAATCATCAAACAAAAACAAGAGCCGTCAGAGACGGACAATGCTCCCCGAATAAGGCATTGTCACAATAAATATATGCCATGCAGAGCTAATATAAAGCTAACAGATGTTAAGACCCCTTTTTGCATGACATATTTAGTATACGCAAATTTTAAATAGTTTATTGTCAAGGGCATCTGATTTGCTACTCAAGTATGAAATTTCATCAAATTCTGACCATTAGACTAGGAGAAATTAGAGAAAAACTGTATTTAACCTTAAGTCCCCTTTTCCCATGACGAGGCCTCAAATCCAAAAAACGAGAAAAGTACATCGGCATTTTGTCATAGGGAGTTCACATGGTAAGTTTCATTTGATTTGGCCCAAGGGTTATGGAGAAATCACTTCGGACGGACAGACGGAATGACGGACGGACAGGACGGACGGACGGACAGACAAAGCGGCAACTATATGCTCTCCCTTCGGGGAGCATAAAAAAGCCAGTCAAAATTTTCCGTAAAGTTAATATACTTAATGAGATCTCCCAGTCAGTAGGAGCTTAACTCAATTTCGATGTTACCAGTGAATGAACACATCCCATTAACAGATTTGAAACTGAGGCAGTCGAATTACGAGGTCATACAATTATTTCTAAATCTATCCATGGAAATCTGTAATAACTCATTACCACACTGACGCTTTTTGACACCAAACAAGTAAAAGGCTTTAGAAAACATTGTGGAAAATGAAGCAATTGCTTGCAACAAGCAATTTTTCATTTCTGACAATGTTTTCTGAACAAAGACATCACAAAATGTTAAATTTCATGCCCTTGTAATTGTTGTCTGCAACATCTTTGAATTACGAAATGTCCAAAATTTTGCAGCCTGGTTATGGGTAAGTAACTCAATTTCGATGTTACCAGTGAATGAACACATCCCATTAACAGATTTGAAACTAAGGCAATCATAATATAGAGAGGTCACACATGCAATTATTTCTTAATTCATCCTTAGATTCTTGCAATAATTTGTTAATGGTTGATCGACAATTTTCAGAGTGAGATGGAATTTCTCATTTTCCCGTAATATTTTCTAGCGCTTCTTCTAGTGGTATACATCAAAACTAGAAATTGCAAAGGCGGATCCAGAGGGGGTTCGGGGGTTTCAAACAAACCCCCTCTGAAGCTTTAAAATTATTTCCTTTTCATAATAGATGTTCAGTCAAAATTGTGTAACACTATAATCAGCATTTTCTTCTTTTGCTTCAATTTTTTCCCTAGCCATTTTATCATTTTCTTTCAGAGCATCAAAAGGCATCAATATGTGGCAAGCCCTTAGGAAGCAATTTATAAGAGAACAGGGGGAGGGGAAGGGGGGGGGGGGGGGGGGTCGGGCGAAAGCGGGTGGCTCTTAGTACCTGTTCGGGCCTGTGAAAATCTAACCCTTTCTGTTAGATAAGATAAATCTCATGCTTACAAATCGTCGGTGTAAATGCAAAACTTCGTATGTCGATTCATGCGATTTTCAAAGTACAAACACAAGTGTCCAGTTACAGACAATTCTTGCAGGTTTTGAGATATTTTACTGATCAGTATTAATGACAAATCATTTGTGAACAACATGCCCAAATTTCAAGTAAAATATTTCAGTTCGGGAAAAGTTATTACACTTTTTTCCCTCCCCTTTGAAATTTTCCAAAAACGAGATACGAGGTTTTGCATTTACAACGACGAAATGATACTTTTCGATATGACTCGGCTGCTAGGGAAAATGACAGATTAAGTTAGCAGCCATTAGAAAACTCTAGTTTACGAGTAGATAATGCTAAAACTTTGTAATAACAACCGCTAAGTGCGAAACACCCAAATGTGAAACTGCTTTTAGATTTTAGCCTCGGAAATTTTTACTCATAGCAAGTAGACGAGCAGCTTTTAGCATTTATTGAAGTTTTATAAACAGATTCCAGATGACTTTATACAAGGCTTATCCAAGGTAAATGGTAGACGGTATTTTAGACTGGTCCAAACAGATTTAAATTTGGGAGTTAAGAGAAAACAAGTGATACCAGAATCAGACTTATCTATGATTTATAGCATGGAAATCCTTAAGGGAAAAGGAGAAAACGCTGGTGACCAGCATTTTCTTCTTATCCCTCAAAGGTTTCTAAACTGTCATTCTGTAGGGTCGTAAAAACCTGGGCCCCCTTTTTATTTACTTACTAACTTACAAAAGATATTGTGCGGAATCAAGACATCTGATAGAACATCCCCTGCAAAAGAACACATTTCTAGTTCTAGTTTCTAGTTCTATAACTGTTCTTGAACATTCTAGAACATTAACTGACACTTAGAACTGTTCTAACATTTTAGAACAGTTCTAAAAGTGCCATTTAATGTTCTATACCAGTTCTAGAACAATTCTAGAAGTGCCATTCAGCATTCTAGAACAGTTCTTGAACTGAAATGAACTTTTGGCAGGGGCTGAAATATGCCTCTTGCCAATCAGAGCCAATAATAGATGGATGGAAAGCATCGATGACTGACTCCAAGCTCCCCTGCGATAAGTTCAATCAAGTTTAAGAATTGTTCTAGAATGTTAAATGGCACTTCTAGAACAGTTCTAGAAGTGCCATTTAACATTCTAGAACAGTTCTAGAACTGTTCTAGAAGTGCCATTTAACATTCTAGAACAGTTCTAAAATGTTCAAGAACTGTTCAAGAACTGTTCTAGAAATGTCATTGAATGTTCTACAACTTAAATGCACTTTTTTTCAGGGCTGGCCCAGAACTTATTAACTCTAAATTTTCAATGTAAGTAATGACTGTATAATGTTTAATCAATTAATCTAGGTGCAGCAGACAACACAGGCAAAGATCAGAGTGCACATTTTTGAAGGCTGATCTTTGTCTATATTCTCTGCCAAAGCGGAAAAATATCCAAGATCAAATTCATGAAAAGTTTTGAAAATTACTTTCTGAAAAATAATTCGTATGATCTGTTATCGATCACAAGTTTTGATTAACAATGGTTTTCATAATACCCAGGCCCCGGTTTCTCGAAAACATTTAAGTATATTCTCATGAGAACGTGCTCAACTTCAAAGGGACACTCTCCAACGTTGAAGGGTATTCGATTGAAGTTCACGTGGAGTTTGTGCGATTTGAGCATGGCGCTCAAATTTGAGCATGAGAACGTACTTAAGTTTTTTCGAGAAATCGGGGCCAGGTCTATGAAACATCTAAACGGATGTAAAGCTGACTGCATCCAGTCTTAGTGATCAGAAGCAGACAATATGGGCAAAGATCAGACTGCACACTTGTGCAGGCTGATCTTTCTCTATACTGTCTGCAAAAGCAGAAAGAATTATCAAAGATAAACATTACAAAAAAAAAAAAAAAATGAAAATTTGAAAAATTACCTGTCACAGAAAAATTAAAATATCTCCCATCTACCAATTTCCATTAATGATGATTTTAGACCCTGGTTTTAACAACTCTAAATTTTTGATGGATGTGAAATGACTGTATAATTGTTTTATCAATTTAGACACTCTAGACCTTTTTACTTAATCGACTTGTCTAAATGCAAGAGCCTGGCCAAGGCAAATGATGCTCTATTGACTTTCTGCATCAAAATTGATTGATTGATTGGGGTTTTACATCTATTTCAACTGCTATGGTCATATCATCGGTGTAAATGCAAAACCTTGTATGTCGATTCTTGCAATTTTCAAAGTACAAACTTGTGTGCCCAGTTACAGACAATTCTTGCAGGTTTTGAGATATCTTACGGATCAGTATTAATGACAAATCATTTGTGAACAATATGTCCAAATTTCAAGTAAAACATTTCAGTTTGGGAAAAGTCATTACAATTTTTTCCCTCCCCTCTGAAATTTTCCAAAAACGAGATACGAGGTTTTGCATTTACAACGACGATATCCTGTCTTGAGCACCTAACTATGGACTCCTGTCATTTCTCATACAAGACTTTAGTACTAGTACTTTGTACTTAGTACTTTGATTAATCATCAAACCATTGGTAGGTAATGATCTTGTCAGAAAGGAGATTTGCTGCCGCCAGAAATCAAACCCGGGACCTCGTGAGCGAGAGTCTGATGAGCTTCAAACTGATCTTCTCACAGCCTGGGTTTTAGACGAGATTTCAAATTGATGCCCATCAAACCCAGTACTCATCTAAGCTGTTTAGTTAAACATTTAAGTTGATTCAATCAATCAAGTTATTGAACCATATTAATAAATCTTTATTTCAAAATTGCAAAGACAATCAGAGAGATATGAGATATGCAAATGATTGAAAATGCTTTAAAGCTACTATTTCTCAGATTTGGACCCAAAAATTGTCAAATTCAAACGAAATGTACACTTTTTAAGCTTTATATGACCTGATTAAATGATTACGAGAAACTATTGAATTAGCGACTCATTTTTTCGCAATTTGATACCAAATTCATGAAGCGATGTCGAAAGTAGGTCAAAACAGTAGGACATGCGACTTTCTTAAATGACGTCACAACATACATGATGACGTCATATTGAAATTTAAGTATGAATCTCGTTTGAATCATGGTCCGCGCTGTATGCGCATGCGCAACAATTTAAAAATAATTCTAACCCCATCAGTGATGGGGTTGAATTTAGGCTTGGATTCTCCCTAAATTCAGCTATCTGTCTTGTAATTTCGGCTCATTGTCTGTCTGAATCGCATATTATTAACCATCCCGAGGTGGTCAACACAAAAGTTTTGCATATTTTTTCAAAAAATTTCATTTTTTGCAATTAGACCATCTGTTACCGTCGCCCTTTAATATCTCTGGATCCAATGACATTGTAAGGCCAAGGACATTGTAAGAATCAAGCCTTTTTCAAAGTTACAATACCAATTGAGATGGCTGCTCTCGAAAAATGTTAACAGAAAGTAGGCGAATCTAATTGACTGAGTTGATGCAACATAAATTTCATTCCATTCAAATAACCTGCAATTTACAGGTCTTTTTTCTGTCTCGCTCCCATTTTAATTCACTTTTAATTACACTCGGATCTAAGTGCTAGAAATCAAAGTCGTGTTTCCTAGAATGTAAAACACTCTCACAATGGCAAGCAATTATTTGCATAAAATTGAACAAGCTTTTTTCACCCATTACCAGATTCAAAATGAAACAATGGACTGTTCCAAATGCATTGATGATGCAGACAAAATTAGTACTTGGAAATAATTACAATGTGTACATATAAGTAGCATGAAATGCATTGTGAGAAAGAGAAAATGGTTGTACTCAGCATTTTTTTTCTATACGATTTTCAAGGCTTTGAAAGACAATATTTCTGTAAAACTAAACATTAGAAGTTATAGAATGTTACATTTTTTCTTCATGTATTATGCAAATGTGTTAATGGGTATTTTAGAGATATCATGAATTGACTAATTGAACGTTACTATAAACTTTCAATATTCAGCGTTTCTCTAATAAGCCATGGCTAGCATTGACATCCCTGAAGAATTTCGAAATGTTTAACAAAATTAGAGATTTGCATTACAAAATGTGGAACATTATATTTTTTCTTCATGTATTATGCACACATGTTAATGGGCATTTTAGAGATATCCTGAATTGACTAATTGAACATTTCTATACATTTAATTGCTTTCAATATTCAGCTTAAAGTATGGGTGCCTTTTTAGCCCTTTCTCAAATAAGCCTTGGCTTTGACGTCCATAATGAATTGAAATTTAACCATTGTCTCATAAAGTTGTAGGTTATGCAATGCAAAATGTAGAACAGAAACATATATTATGCCTAAAAATTAATGGCCATTATTGTAATATCTTGAATATAACTGAATGTTATTATAAACATATAATAAAATTTGATATTCAGCATAAAGTATGGACCCCCTTTTGACGCTTCCAAATCAGCATTGGCTTTGAGTGCCTGTAGACTTTAACTTAACCCATAACAAAACAGTGACTCTCTTTGACTCCCCACAAGAAAATGGCTAAGGAAAACATTGTGGGAAATGAAGAAATTGCTTGAGACAAGCAATTTCTTCATTTCCCACAATATTTCCCATACAAAAAGACAAGTAAATGTACTATTTTATTCACTTGAAATTGTCGTCTGCATCATCTTTGAAATTAGAATAGTCCAAAATTTTGTTGTTTGGTAATGGGTTAACATAATTTCATAAAATTAAAAGCATGATAGGCCAATCTCTCCATATTCCATGCGTAATGCATTCTATATAATGGGCATTTAACAGCCATTCCACGAAAATTGACCCATTTACTGAAAATGCATGTCGCCGACCTTCATTGCATTATTTAACACCTTTATCAATTAGGTACAACAAAAAGCAAGATATCTTTTGTCAGGGGACATAATTTGCAATAAAGTAGTATGATTTTTAAGTTATTCAAACGATCTTATGAATGTGCTTGGTTGTGTTGAATATTGCAAAAACGTCAAAATGTTGATGTCGCCGCACAATTTTTTGTTTTAAACTACCGTCCAAATCAGCCGTTTTTGTACTTAGACTTTGTTCTCTTGGACATTATTTTCCCCAAACCCTACTACAACGACTAAATTAAGTATGATTCCATCATCATACATGAAATAGAACTTAAACATGTATGTTTGTATGTCGCCAGATTTGCCTATGTGACCGTAACGAACTTTCAAAGGCATGAAAGAAAGTCAACTTTTCTCTCAATTTGCCGATTTTCAAACTATTTTGGTTCGAGAATGGCTTAGTTTAACTATCAAAACCCTAAAGTTTATGAATGTCTTAGTATTTCTTCACTAAAGCGAAGAACATGGACAAATAGAGTTTGTCGCATTTCGTTTACTATGCTTCCGTTACGTCCGTGTAGCCCACAATAATGAACGGACATTCCTAAATCTGTTAAATTTTGACAGAGTGGTTGCCAAACTGTTGAAATAGAGGCGAGTTTCAAGTATCATCAAGAGTATAACATATTGAGAGACTCGAAAGTCCTTTGGTCGCTATGTTTCCGTTACGCATATTTTTCCGTAACGTACTTCAAAGGACGCCCAGAGTTAAACTAACAGGAATATTTCAATACAGTGAACAATATAATACACTGTAGTTATCAAAGATTCATTATATCGGCTACTGCAAGTAGAAAAATGGAATGTTGAATGTGAAATTTGACGTGGAAGTATGTAAATATAGTATTATGCAAATTCATTTCCAAATTAGCAATACAAAACTTCTTTATTTATGCTCGATTCTTTTTTAATTTGACGTGCAAAAGCTGGAATCTCAAATAAAAAACAAAGTAATGCGGGATTTACGCATCTACCCTTTTTGTTTTACGGTCAAAATAACTGTTACGGAGCATATATTATTTGGTGGTAGCATGTCCTGGATATTAATGAGATTTATTTCGCTGATTAATTGAGTTTGCATGAATCAAATGGAATTTTACATTTCCGTATAGTTAAAATTTGTCTAAATAGAGCTTATTATATCATGTTTTGCCACATATGCTATAAGAAAATGTTACGGAAGCATATATTTGGGTATACAATTTGTGCGTAAATTACGATACATAAAACATTTTGATGTCAATTGATTATAATTAATTCAGAAAGTATATGAAGTAGGAATACTAACAAAGCCGCTTAATTGTGTTATCTGTGAATTGACATAGTAATATTCCGTTACGAAATATAGACTCTTCGTTACGGAAGCATATACTATATTTTATGGAATATTGAGCATACACTGCCATCTGTGGGCGGTAGATTAGCAAACACACCCCTTCAGGTTCTATCTAAGCATGTTACACAACATGTCTGAAACAGTTTGTGGCTTCTCAAGTAGACAGACATGGTAACAGAAGCCTATTGGTTATTGCGAGCGAAACACATAATTGTCTAGGCCATAAAATATGCCCCTTTTGGTCCTAACGCCATTTCCATTTTCTAATTCCACCATTAGACATTTTTCAGCTTTGCACTGGTTGTTTTTAGAAAACCTGCATACATCGCTTTTAAGCAAATAAAAGAAGACACAAACATTTTCCTTTTCAACTGGGCCAGACGATAATGTTAACAAGAATAATTTTCTGCAAACGTGGCTTACAACTCACTTGTCACAGTTTAGTCCCCAAGTTTCAGGAGTAGGTATGCAGGGTGCATTTTCCCTTCTTTTTTGTAATGCTGATATTGAAGTAACACACCCCAAGGCTGTGTTGTTGTACATTCTCTTTAATTTGCATTAATCCTGACATCTTTTTTCCCGAAACTAAACGTAGATATTTGTATTGTCGGGTCTTGAATAGTTTGTGAAATCAAAGCCCTGAAGGGCCTGAAAGTCGCTACAACAGAATTATTTGTAAAACAAGATTTGCTTTTCATGATCCTATCAGAGAATGCTTTGAAGTATTGAATGAAATGTATGTATGCCCCCACAAGGGTAAACCTTTAACAATTGAAGTAGTGCAATTGTAGTATTAATTTACATCAAGAATGAAAAGGGAAAATTGGCAATAACTCCACGAACATTATCAGCAGAGTTATATTTTTGTACAATACACTTCTACATAATGACACCATCCACCCATGAAGTTGCACGAATCTACCTCGCATAATTTTTAGTAATGCTCTTGACAAACAATTAAATATGAAAATCAACAAAGGGCAAAAACCCAAAAATATGATTGACAGAGTATCAATTCTTACCTATGAAGTTTTATGCAATGTAAACAAGACCTAGATCTCCATTTTAAGTACGCAAAATATATCTTGTCAAAATGACGATAAAGTTTATAAACGATGACCGAACTCGTGATTAGATCACATTCTTTAGAAACAAATTGAAAAAAAACCAATAATAAAATGAAAGACAAAACAAGTTATAGAATATTTACAGAGAAACACAGCTTTATTTTTCATCCATATCTATATATACAAATTCATAATACCATAGGCTACAGCAAATCCATATATAATTATATCGTTAAAATGAATGCTACATATGAAAAGCAGTGGAAGCTAGATCTATTTTCAAAATGTTAGATTGGTCCAATTTGTAGGTAATTTTGGGGTGTTTAGTGATTGGGAGTAAAAACATCGTAACTACAGATTTCTGAAAGGGGCCCATGCTATGTTTTTATGCTTCTGAACTATTCAGGAACTCATATTTGTACATGGAAAAACAATTTGCAATGCATAAAAACCTCAATCACGGCGAATATCCATCTTTCCTTTGCTATAGATCAATCCTTTACAAGCGTGTTTACAGATTCTATTTTTACTTCGAAACGAGACAAGGTCAAGGTCAACGAGACACATCCCCAGCAGTATTAACACACTGTACAACCGGCTGCGTCGATGACTGTGACCTTATTTGCGAGGGATGCGTGGAAAGGTTTATTTTGTAGAAGCAGTTAGCACTGAACATTTATACACGTATTTATCAACTATAGAATACCAAAGATCCTTTCGTTTATTCATAAAAGTAAATTAATTTGACCTACCATGCACCTGACATCAGATGCCGAATCTGTCTTCGTTGACGACGCAGCCGGTTGTACGGTGTGTTGAATCTCGCTGAGCACCGATGACGTACCTCTGACGTAATTGCCTTTTGAAGGTTGGGCATGTGTAACCGTTTAAAAACAAAAACCAAGGACAATAAAATGCGGATCTGCACGTTATTCATTGACTTGGATTTTTATACTTGATAAAGCTCAATGAGTGCTAACAATGGACCCCTTCAGGTTTGTAATTTCATACGTTTATATCTCGTTTGTAATTTTTGTGCCATTTGCATTTTCGACAGCCTAGCAGGTCCCCCTTTAATCTGTAGTTGTGATGTTTTGGCTGCATGTCCCGTAAATTGACTGGAATTGATACTAAACTAAATTCTGGGTAAGAACGATGTTTTAAATGAAATATTTACCCATTTTGTTCTATTCAGTTTTCCCAATTTCAGAAGATGTCACAGAAATTCATTGAATAAAATAGATCTATACTTCATAACGCATTCCTCACTTAACTAAAACCCCTCAAAATCAAACTATTTCATTTAAAACATCGACCCTGGGTGAAAGTTAGATACTTTCAAAATACTGAATTTTACAGCTGGGGGGCCATGGACCACAGGGCCCCCGATGGGTCTATGGAAACGCCCTGGCCAGGGGTCCACGGGGCCAGAGCCACCCGGGAGCTCTTGAGAAATAGCGTTTTCAACCCTCAGGAAGGCGTTCGTGACACTATAAATTCTACCATCTTTTGATGCAAGTTTTCCAAATCATTTATCACTCAGTTTCAAATTATAACTCAATATGATGCACTTTTTTACATCATTTTTTTTCAATTTCGAAATAAGAACTTATACGTTCTAGTATGCAATGGTGACCGTGATATTTCTCAAGATTGATATCATTTAGGTACGCAATATATTACAGTCACAGAAACAGGGTGTACAACGTTCGAACTGCATTATGGGTAATTTCGGCTCCGCCGTGTAGAATTTTGTTGAAAATTCCCTCGACTCAGGTAAGTGTTTATCAAATATTTCCGCCAATTCACGACCGATTTTGATAAACTAACGTGGAGTGCCCCCGCCTTAACGAAAGCAATCATCGGATGTTAATTTCACGTCCATGCACACAGTTATTAAAAAGTTATTGAAGAACGAAATTTGGAAAATGCGTTTTCTGATGGCACCGCCGTGGAGAAATTTACAATGTTTTTGAAGAAAAGAAGCTAAAATACTATTGCCCGAGTACGAAAGCATGCTGTGTGTTATCAGAACGAGCCTGACTGCGGTCCGCCTGACCATAACCCTCAGAAATCTGATTGAAACCTTGAAATTTAAGCAGTTCGCAAAATTGCTCCGCCGTGGAGAGTGCAATAAAAAGCTCCGCCGTGGAGTAAAACATGTTAAAAGACATGCATTGTGCTTTGCCACCGATAGGAAACGGATCGAACCATACAAATGCATCTTTGTATATCACCTATGCATTATCTTACTTAGATCATGCATATGTACGTAGTAAGACCGTAAAAACTATACATGGTGTCTCAAAAATTGCGATCCATTCTTCTAATGCAACAACTCTATGGATCCTATACCGATTTCCATGTTTTCATGTATGAATATGTAAGTACGGGTCTATCTGTTACACGGTGCAAGTTGTTACACCTATAGTTGCACGACAATGACCACACGTACAATGTTCTAACTTTCATGATATGGTATCTTTTTTCTTCTATTTTTCTTTTATATAAACTTCTCAAAAGTCAATCTTGGAGATTTAGATAAAAATGCAATTTATAATGAAAATCAGAAAAAAAAATCGTATGAAAGTAAATTGTCTTTGAAATTTCCATTTGACTCCGTTCACCCGGGTAGCTCATCCTACATTATGTGTTTTCACAGAAAAAATAAATCTATGTTTCTTTGAAATCGATCTTTTCTACAAATGCCACACTGTTTACACATGAGATTAATTGAAAGTTCAAAAATGCGAATGGGGCAAGTTGTTACATATGGTTTGGGCAAGTTGTTACATTGTAATGATACAGTAGTATTGTGAATTTGTTTGGTCTCGTAATACAAGGCACATTCTTCTTTTCCTACAATGCTTTCTAGCGGTTTTGTGCTTCAAACACAATTAACCAAGTTTCTCCTCTGGACGTAATAAAAAGGTCCAAGATATATGAAACGCCTTGTGGAATAGGATTGTGACGGTAAATAGCAAAGACACCGACGTTAACAGGTAGGACGAACTGCCCATGATCCGAAACGTTTAGCCCTATAATAAATTGCTGAACATGAAATGGTCATTCTATCTATCTCTATGGTCATCCAGGATCCGCCCGGGCTGCCCAAGTTCAAATATGACTGCCTTCCGGATGCCATATACCTGAAAATGCCACGATCTACGACTTCAAAGTTGGTTACAATATTTTCGTCCAGGGTCACATTAGGTCTTGTGCCAGGTGTACCTATTTTACAAAAAAGAGAGGAAATTTTATATAAAAATCCTTTAAAATTATTCTAGTTAGCCATGATTCTCGAAAGCTAACAGCACGAGTTTTTTTTATAGATCTTTTGAAAAATGAAAAAGCAAATCAGAAAAAGCACCAATTTCTTTGATGGGATTTGATTATCATATAAAACTGAATAACTATATTGCTGCGAAATATGTATAAAATGTGTATCAATACTGGTTAAGCTATGGTTAGAAAAATAATTTGCAGAAGTAATTGCACCCTGTTTTATCCCGATAGGGAAACGTTTTCAAATAAACAAGCACATTTTCAACTGTGTAATTGAAAAGAATATAAAGCTGTAACAATCTTTTACTGATCATTGGAGGCCTTGCACATCATGTAAATTTATTAGTGGCTCTTGGAGCAAAAACATTACATTGGTTAAAACTTGGTAGGGCAACTTTGGGTTCTTTACCGTATGGGTTCTAGACGTATTTTCTATTTTATAACATTTGGCTTGACCTTTATTGCATGTCATAGTGTCACTAATGATGGTGCATAGACAATGTGACCAAATACATGTAGTAAATAAAACTGGCAATGTGTACATGTATACCTATTTTGGCTTCCATATATGTAATTTTGTAAATAAAAGTAATAATTACATTAAATCTATATTTTTCTTCAATGAATTTTTGGACATGAATACTGCTTTAGGTTTGTACTGTATGCTGCTGTTAATTTTACTGAATAAATATGTTTTAAGGAGCACAGTCAAAGTTTTACTGGAAACAAGTTTTGGATCAAAATATCCCCTTCATCAGTGATATGTATTAAATAACATTGTTACCGGTATGTAGGGTCAGTTCGGGTAAATACGGACAGGCGGGTAATACGGACATCTCACTTTGAGCGTCTATATCAGGATTTTCTACCGTAGAGGCATAAAAAACTGACCGATTCTGTGAAATTTTAACCATTCTATAACTCTTTAGTTTGCAAAGCAATCGTTATTAATTGTTTGAAACGACGTAATTTTTCGTTCATTCGGAGCATCCCCTGTTTTCCTACATTTTCTGACGAGACTTGAAACTGCAGGAGCATTCAAAACATAAAAAATCGTTACATGAATAAAGGTAGTTTTACTGACTTCTTTGATGCTGGTTATGTTTTAAACAAATCATAAATCATTCAGATTTGACCCTATACAATTGTTTACCCTGAGAAAATGATGAATTTTGAAAAACGAGCCAAAATATGAACTGTCCGTATTTTACCACCTATTTTGCTAGGGTAGGGAAAATACGGACCCCATTTTTGCAATGGCCTTTCGTACGGGCGGTGCAGGTATTTTGTGAACGCGACGGTAGTTGTGGGTGAAGTAATATGACCCGATCTTACGGGACGAACAAGTGAGGAAAGCTGCTTAATGAATCGCCGACGTGTCAAAAACGTCCGTATTTACCCGAAAAATCATGTTTCTAACAACAATTATGTGTCCGTATTATCCCTGTCTGTTTTATATAGTTTTATATAGTGTCCGTATTTTCTCACCTTATGTCCGCACTTTCCCTACCTCGTCCGTATTTACCCGATTTTACATCATGCACATTTTTGCCGTTTTTTATAAGTTTCCGTTAATATAGCGTCTTTCCGCGATCACCAGCGTCAAGACAAGATATTGACCGACCCAAAAAAATGGTACCCGGTCTTGTGGGACCAGCAGGTAAAGCACACGGCCTAGTGAATCACCGAAGTGTAAATAGCGTCCGTATTTACCCGAATTGACCCTAATTTAGCTCAAAGTAAGAGAAAATATGTTGTATGTTTTTGTGATAATATGGTATCTTGACAAAGACTCCAACATACTTAACTTTGGAATTTAAGTTTACTCTTGTCGCAAATATTACTGAAAAATATGCACATTTTAATGATTAATTAAAAAAAAAATAAAAAAAAACCTTCAAAACAATTTCCTCAGATACTTTTTCTGGTATGAATGTAATGCCTTATGTGTTTCGGAGCAAATTCAATTGACAGATCTTGAAAATTCACAAAACTAAGGTTTTGGGACACATGAAAAAAGGGGACATGTTTCATGTTATAGTGGGAATAAGTAAATGTGCCTTTTTGGAATCAAGTTTTGATTATCTAAGATACTACATTGTGTGTAATTGCATTTTCATAGCTTGTATATGGTCCATTATCACCATGCAGAATTAAAGAAAATTCATGCGTGGGCAGATTTGAGACACCCCCTTTCAAAGATAATTTACTTTCATACGATTTTTTCAGATTTTCAATTATAAATTATAATTTACATTCTTATTTAAATCTCCAATATTGACTTTTGAAAAGTTGATATAAAAGAAAAATAAAAGATAAAAGATACCATATCATCAAAGTTAGAACATTGTGGGTGAGGTCATTGTCGTGCAACTGTAGGTGTAACAACTTGCCCCGTGTAACAGATAGACCAGGTCTCCCCTACTAACATATTCATACATGAAAACATGGACATCGGTATATGATCAACGAGATTGTAAAATGATATAAGAATTGTGTGAGCTGCCTTAATCATTTCCTAAACAAGACATGGTTTTGGTGTTCCTAGTAAGAATATATTTCGATAATATTCAGGAAGAAGAAGAAATTGCTGATTATCATTTTCCAAGAATATTTTCTATATTGTAATATACACATTTCATTCTTATGATATCAGTTTTTTTGTTGTTTCCAACTCTTTTTAAATTGAGACAGTGTAAACTTGGGTCGTTCATGAAAAGATTAAAAACAAACCCATTTTAACGGCGAAGCACTTAAACTGTACAATTACGGAGACGCATGAAAATCAACGGAAATACCAAATACGCAGAATTTTGTGATGGCGGGCATATAAAGTAATTCTAAATGATGAGTTACTTTAAATGCGTTTATGAGTACTTTCCGAGTAAAGCATAAGAACAATCGGACGTTAACTGTGGCACGTCAAGTGTACATTTTACGGTCTTACAACGTACAGTGCGTGGCCATATTATAGTACGCAACGTCACTTTACGTACGTTGTTAAATCAAGTAACATGTCTACGTTTGAGGGGTTGTAACAACAAAAATATCTTTTGTAACACTTTCTTACCTTTCAATATTTTGTTATTGATCCTTTTGCCTTCACCACAGCTCTTATTCGTTTGGGAATAGATTCATATAGGGCATTGACGAGGGCGGAATCGATGTTACCCCAAATGTCTTTCACAACACGAATTAGATCGGCCTTGTTTCGGATCTCGTCTAATCGCCTCTCAAGTTCACACTTTATTTTTCGCCATAAATTTTCGTCACGTTCGTCTGTTTTTCTCTTCCTTCCAGATCTTTCAATATTTTCCGTGTTTCCCCGCTGCTTATACCGTTTTAATAATTTCTGCACTGTGGTACAGCTTCTTCCTGTTACCTGTGCGATTTTTCGAGAGCTAAATCCGTTTTCACTAAATTTTACGATTGTTTGTTTTTCTTCAGTTGTCAAGTCGCGACCTCGAGCAGACATATTTTAATGACGTCAAAAATGACATCATATTAAATGACATCACAAAAATTATTGGAAAATCCAGATCGGGGAAGGTCAAGGGCTTGTGTACAAACAAATTTTATGTCAATACACTTTATGTAGTGTGTAAATTAACCCGAACTTGACGACGCGATTTTTCATTGAAAACTTATTGGTGACGTTGCGTACTATAATATGGCCACGCAGTGTACATAGGCATGATCTAAGTAAGATAATACATAGGTGATATACAAAGATGCATTTGTATGGTTCGATCCGTTTCCTATCGGTGGCAAAGCACAATGCATGTATTTTAACATGTTTTTTATTGCACTCTCCACGGTGGAGCAATTTTGCAAACTGCTTAAATTTCAAGGTTTCAATCAGATTTCTGAGGGTTATGGTCAGGCGGACCGCAGTCAGGCTCGTTCTGATAACACACAGCATGCTTTCATACTCGGGCAATAGTATTTTAGCTCCTTTTCTTCAAAAACTTTGTAAATTTCTCCACGGCGGTGCCATCAGAAAACGCTTTTTCCAAATTTCGTTCTTCAATAACTTTTTAATTACTGTGTGCAGGGACGTGAAATTAACATCCGATGATTGCTTTCGTTAAGGCGGGGGCACTCCACGTTAGTTTTTCAAAATCGGTCGTGAATTGGCGGAAATATTTGATAAACACTTACCTGAGTCGAGGGAATTTTCAACAAAATTCTACACGGCGGAGCCGAAATTACCCATAATGCAGTTCGAACGTTGTACACCCTGAGAAATGAATAATCTCTAGAACTGTTTATTGCGGCAAGCCTAAAGTCGTGATTAATCGATAATTTGAGCCTCCAATAATGGTTTATTCACGAATTAACTTCCCCTCTCTTCACAAAAACTATTTTATTTCACGTTGATTATTCGGTGATTAAGAAATTTAATCGCAGAAACGTCGACTGAATCGACGGACGCTCGATTAAATGGTACGAGGGGCGTTCATTAAAGATTCCCCCTGACCTACTTTCGGTAGAGGTAGGAAGTTGAAATTGTGCACAAACATTACTGTAAACCTCAATAGGTGACACGGAAATTTGCAGCTCTGAAATATAATTTGTTTCTCATTTCCGCGTGCTGAAGCTAAGTAAGGTAGTGTGATGGAGCAAGTTGAGTATAGAGCAATCATCAGATTCCTGTATTTGAAAGGTCGCACTCGAAAGGATGCGCTTGATGAGATGATAGAAGTTTATGGTGATGATGCCCCATCATATGACGTTGTCAAACACTGACATCGTCAGTTCAAGTATGGACATAAGTCTGTGGAAAGGCCCCTATTCCTCGGCGCCCATAGTCTGCTATTCTTGATGCCATCATCATGCAGGTAAAATCCTCCATCTTGGACAACCGTCGTATAACAGTACGATAACTAACCCATGGTGTTAAAGGCATCGTAGGGTCAGTGGAAAATATCAGTCATGACCATTTGCACATGGGAAAGCTTTCAATCTAGATGGATATCACGGTTACTCACTCCTTTCAAGAAGCAAGAACGTGTCAAGTGCTCCCAAGCTCTTTTGACCATGTGTCGAGAAAACGAGTAGGTCTTTTTTGATTAATCATCAGACAGGATGAATCATGGGTACATCACTATGCTCCGGATACAAAGGATCAACTAAGCAATGGAAGCATTTTGACTCGCCACCTCAAAAGAAGGCACAGGTCCAACCATCAGCCAGCAGAGTCATGCTGACAGTATTCTTGGATCCGTGTGGAGTTGTAGTGATGGATTTCTTGGCAAAGGGTACCACAATTACTGGAACGTACTATGGTTAACTTCTGAACAAACTGTCACAATTTATCAAATTGGAGAGGCACGGAATACTGACCAGATGTTTACGGCTACTGCAGGACAATGCTCTTGTTCACAACTTGCATGTTGCCAAGACAGCATCTCGGTCCTGTGGCTATGAAATTCTTCCTCGCCCTCCTTACTCTCCCGACTAAGCTTCCCCTTACTTCCACCTCTTTCCATTCATGAAGTCATTTTTAAAGGGGAGGCGTTTCCAAAACAACGAAGGGCCTATTTCCGAAGTCAATGCATGATTTCGTCCACAACCTGTGGAGTTCTACAGAAGAGGTCTCCAAAACTATATAAAACGATAGGAGAAATTTTGTCGCCATTGAAGGAGCCCATGTAGAGAAAGACTAATATTTGTGCCAAGTTTCAAGTCCCTCGGCTAATTGGAAGTAGGTCAGGGGAAATCTTTAATGAACGCCCCTCGTAATTCATGCAGATTTTATGATGTAAAGTAGAAAATTATACATCTAGGTTTAGAAGGTTATTTTGTTTTTGGTCGGCAAGCGATTATGTCATGAAGATACGAAGAAAATGATACCTGTTAGTCTACTATCCAAACCAAAAAATCACCGGTAATAATCCAACTAACATATTTTGAAACAGTTTCCGAAATAACTGAGCAGGTGTTGGCGGTGTTTTTGAAGTCACTATTCCAGCCCAGATTGAGTAGACGCTACGTCATCAAGACGTCATATTGTTTTTTTAACACTAGACAGTCCTGGCGGCCTGGAAGCGCTCCACAGGCCTGATTGTTTGTCTTGTTGAATACAATTTCAAAGGTTCAGGCTGCGCAAACAAGCAAATGCATGACCAAGCTGAAAATTACAAGCAAGTAAGATCGTATGGTCAGTAAGATTTCTGTAAAAATTCTGTATTGATTAGTTAATACTAATGGTTGTAAAAGTGAAAATAAAGCCGAAAATGGCAATTTTGTCAATAACAAGGGCACATAACTCATATAAAATTCAGATCAAGCTGAAAATTACACCAAGGCAAGATCTTATAGTCACCAACATTCTGTACAAATTTTGTCTTGATTGGTCAATATTTGTAGTTGCTAGAGTGAAAACAAAGTCAAAATAGAGTCGAAAATGGCAATTTTGTCAATTTCAAGGGCACATAACTCTTGATGTAAAATTCAGATCAAGCTGAAAATTAAACCAAGGCAAGATCTTATAGTCACTAACATTCTGTACATGTTTTGTCTTGATTGGTCAATATTTGTAGTTGCTAGAATGAAAGCAATGTCAAAATAGAGCCGAAAATGCGATTTTGTCAATATCAAGGGCACATAACTCATAATGTTAATTCAGATCAAGCTGAAAATCATACCAAGGCAAGATCTTATGGTCATCAACATTCTGTACAAGTATTGACTAGATTGGTCAATATTTGTATTTGCTAGAGTGAAAACAAAGTCAAAATAGAGCCGAAAAGGGCAATTTTGTCAATTTCAAGGGCACATAACTCATGATGTAAAATTCAGATTAAGCTGAAAATTATACCAAGGTAAGATTTTATAGTCACCAATATTTTGTTTTAGATTTGTCTTGATTGGTTGATATTTGTGGATTTTAGAGTAAATCTAAAGTCAAAACCAGCTATTTTTGACATTCAAGGGCAGATAACTCAGGTTATTCTGATTCAATCCAAATTCTTTGAAGGAATCTGAGAGAGGGTCACCCAAGGATCATTCTTGTGAAGTTTGATTGAAATCCATCTGGTAGTTTCTGAGAAGAAGATTTTTAAAGAAAAAGTTTACGGACGGACGGACGCACTGACGCACGCACGGACGCACGCATGACGGACACACCGCCATGACAATAGCTCGCTGGCCTGTCGGCCAGTGGAGCTAAAAATGGATCCGACTGTATCACGTGCTTATTCATCTGAGAAGCATGTCAATCAACTAGTAAGTCAATGAATGGGCGGGGACAATTCTCTTTTTCAACCAATCTGTAGGCCTATAAATTTTACAAGCATTGCTTCATAAAAGATCTAGAACTTAAAGGGCAATCGTCAGAAAAGAAGCTTTACCCCGAGTCTCTCCCTTAATCGGTCACATTTTAGTGAATATTTATTAGAGTGTTGACCTCTACATTTTTAAATTTTAGAGTAGATAGATTTAAGAGACAGTTTAACTTCATAAAGAGTTTTCAAAAGAAGAACGAAATTCAAAGGGTAGACTATTTCAGTGTATTTAGTGAAAAGAAAATTTCTTGCAGATGTAGATCTACATGACTCGTGCTTATACTTGCTACTCTCTTAAAACAAAGTACAGTACATTACCTCTTATGAAATGATATGTAATTAGTAATGTATTTTGATGATCTAATCAATAGACATCGGCTTTGGAGAGTAATACTTGCCGACGTTCGTCTATATAACCTCTCTCTTAAATCCTTTCACAAACAAGACTTGATTCCGACGACAATCATGGGAACAAAAAGATTGGAAAACATTGATAAGAAGAAATTGTCGATAACTAGCCATTTCTCCGTTCACCCGAGATACTTTCCATGATGTAATTCAATCTTTTTTAAGAAGTTATGTCGTATGCATGCAATAGCTTTCAAAATGGAGCAGTCTAAAAAATATTTCTGTTTTGGGGTAAACAAAATGACGAAAATTGAACATGAATGTAAATATCCATGAATTACACTTTGGGGCTAACGATTATCCATACATACACAAAAATCAAAACGTGTGGGCTGAAATATTTATTCTGATCTGAAACGAAGGTAAGGTTTTAGCTGCGATCTTTCGGGGGAACCGTATCATACAAAATGCCCGTGACTTGCAAAGCTGCTTTTGTGCCGTCTATGATCGCCTACCGGCCGCGAGATTCAACCCTGCAAATCAACAATTTCATTTCCGTAAATCCGGCGACGTAAAACCCTTTGTTTAAAGTAATCGTCGGATATGCACATCTTGCATATTTCGGGATCGTCAACATCACGGAACCAGCCGAGTAGTTAAGTCTCGTTTCTTTGATGTGGTCCCGTAGGTTTTCCCATTGATAAGCTGGCCAGGTGTGTAATAAAATGTGTTTTTTTTCTGGTCTACCCGGTATTGACTAAAATATTCATGAACCTGCAACACTACCCAGAAGAAGCTTTGAACTCGCCCTGGATTTTGTATTTTGGTCCTTGTCGAGTTGAAGGGCCTTGACGCGAATCCCGATCCTACTTACAACATAGCCACTTGCCCGTAACTCCAAAATCCAATCATTCAGATCATTTTCCTGTGGCTCATAGGGACTGATCCGAATAACCCTCCATTTCTGCGATTTTGGACAATCACAGATCTTTGTCTTGTTTTTTCGCCAGTCTCTCACTAGCTTTCCACTGATGCCGAAATCACTCTCAGCCGCACAGTTTTTTCGAATTTTCGGCAAATTTGATCACACGATTTTTTAAACTATTGTCATCACCAAGTAATTGCAGATTAAAACAATATGCAGTTACGAGGTTTTCGAAGAAAAGTGACGACTGCTTGTTGTGTACAATTATGTCGTGTGTTAATTTAGGGCATATTGATTGCGAGATTACACGCTTGAAATGGCAGAACGATGCATATCAAGCAAGACACCTTGTTAAAATGGAATTTATTATTATAAAAAGAATCGAGCAAATGAGTATTCCGTCGTTGTCGTATGTTTATTGTCGCCGAGTCATAAAGTCGATGTCTATTTCCCCCACATTCTGAATAGTTTTTTTCCTTGACTTATAGCCGAAGATATACAGAATTGAATATTGACTATCTAAGGGAAGTAACTCTTTCATGAAAACTGTCTAATTTAAACCTGGTTATTTCCCTTAGACCAATATACCTCAGAAAACGGAATTATTGCGCGCGATAAATTTTCTCCGCCAAAAAAGTAGTTCTACATAAAACGTACAATTTCCTCGTTCAACAATGATTATTTGGCATGTCAGTTTAGAAATTGTAGAAAGTCGAATTTCAATATTAAATCAAAGTGTGGACAAGAAATCAGAGATCTACTTTGTCTCAAAACAGAAATACAGAAGAAGTTAAGAGGTCCGTCTTTGACCTTATTTGACCTGTCCAGAAAACTCGTACGGCACCAATAAGTCGCAGCGCGAGCGCTCAGCGACTTAAAAAGGGCTTCTCCATATTTCTTTTCCGAAAGCTGGTGTTCCCTTCTACTAGGTAATTGGCTAAGACAAATTACACCGCTCTCTCACCATTGGAATTACAAATACTGATCGTTTGACACAAGTTCACACGCTAAAAGCCTAAACCTTGTGTCAACCATGGCCAATCCAATCAATCACCAGGGGGTATGACAGTCTAGGACGCTGTGATTTTGGATATCAAGCTTTGGATCTAGTCAAAGTGACTGTAACATCCCAACATTTATTCTACTCCCAGATCGTTTGCTACATTTTTATTGTCAGAATCAACTTTCATATACTTTCAGAATTCGTCTATTTCGACTTGGTCTACAATATATCATAAATTTTTCATTACTAGACCTACACGATTCATTTTAATATTTATTTCAATATTTTAACATATATGCATTTTTCTTTTATTTCCTGTCAATAAATGGAATAATTATGCTTGACATCAAATTGTATCAAATTATTCATTTTTATTTTTTCACTTTGTAATTCATATTTTAATTGTATTTCATGGAGTTATTTGTTAATGATTTTTGAGAGCCATATTTTTATTTAGGGATATATGATTCGCATGAATAACCAATTTACTTTAAAATAATATGTGTTTTTATATAAATGATTTAATTAGAAATAAAAGAAATTCAGAAGAGAATGGGACGAGTAATTGCACACTTACAGAAAATTGTTCAGTTGAACACCCCTTCAAATTGAAACATCCTTACAAATTTACACGACCAATGCACACATGTCTAGCACACCATCGAATTATATATTTCTAGACCCCCCCCCCCCCCCCCCGAAATTCATATTTTATAACATGTTCATAAATTAAGAAAAACAGCGCATTGTTTCTAACAAAAAATAAGATATCATACTGAAATATAAAGCAGGCAAATTTAGACGAAATGGAAACGGTATACAAAACCTGAGTAGACAAGGTGGCACTGGTTTTCAAAATAGACGAATTTGCAGTAGTTGTTGTTGGTTGGTTAGTTGTTGTAGATCAATCGGAACTAAATCCTAGAAATTGTCCATGGTGGTACCCGACTGACGGCTTTGTGGTGCATATACAGACATATCTGTGCAGACTGTTTTGCCCGATGTTTACAATGTAATTGTTACTCTGAGTGTGATATTAAAGAATAGCAAAGGTACCAGTTCGGCAATTTTGCCAATGAGATTAATAGTTTATGGGTACTAAAAGAAAGGTCTGTTGATTCATTCGTATTATTGAATTTAGTATTTGTTTTATACCAATTTGTTGTTTCTTTTGTGTAAGAACCTTTACCTTTAGCGTTTAAAGCTCTTTGAAAGAAATGACACTAATGGTAATAAGGTTATGGAAATTATCTATTTTCCGTAACACAAGGGCCATTTTTTCCACGATCATACATACTAAGAAATAAAAGCTCGAGAGCCAGATGCACTGGAAAACATAATCTGAAGAGGCATTTCTATCGGAATATTTACTTTTAACTTTACTTTGCAAGATGGCTTCAAAAAGAATACAAACGATCACAAACACTTTTAAAATGCTCGAATATTGCATTAAATAGTGAAATACTCATTTTGATATCACCACATAGGGTTACAGCTGAATTGTTATCATTTTGTCCTTGTAAGTTGTGCAAATGGTTGATGATGGTCAAACAAACAATCCGTTTGATGTTGGGTTATAACATTGGCCACATCTCACGCTATATGTATCTCGAGTTGCTCCATATGCTCCGTAACAGCTAGGTTATAGTGGTATATTTGAAAATGCGATAACTCAGCAGGACTTAAAATGTTATGGGTAAAATTTTAACCATACATTGAAGACATGTGACACTTAACTTTAACATAAAAATTGTGCTCATGCAGAAAAGTTCATTTTTCAACATTTTCGTTTTTGTAAATGAGTCAATTTTCGTGGAATGGCTGTTAAGTGGTTTAGTTAATTCACCAATTTACAAACTAATTAGAAGAACATCAATATCTCACATTTTTTTTATCCTTTTCCAACCAACATCTCATTTAGACATTTCTATATAACAGAAAGAATTGGAAAACATTGCAAGAAGAGAATTGCTGAAAGCCAGCATCTTCCTTTCCCTCTAATGTTATCTACACTTTCACATAAACATTTCTAGTCTGTAGATGTGCCATTTAGGAAAAGGTTCATGCTGATCTTCGGGCAGGAAATATTGTAACGTGCCAGGGGACAGTGTGGTTCTCTTCTCAAGCCTCTTATCTCTCTCTAATCTGCTGGATTCACTGGATGTACACTGTTATTTGTGGCCGGAGGGTTGTGGCCAAAAGTGAGCTCAGTCCGGGTATTGTAAAAGACGAAAAACAGCAGTTTAAATTTCAATATCAATGACCAGTATTTAATTTCTTCTTTCTTCACAATGTTTCAGATAAAATTCTCTTTATTCTTAACAACATTTGGTAGGGTGCAAATAAAATGATGATATGACGTTAGTTCCCTAACCCTCTCGGCTGGACTGAGCTATAGTGACCAAGATTCCGGTCCGTATTTATACTAGAACGGCACGTGCGGCCAAGATTGTTGGTAGCGACCAATGTCACGACCAAGAAAGTTTGACGTACGGCCAGAAAATTGGTCGCGACCCGAAAAACTGGTCTCGACGTCGTTGGTCACCATAGACGACTAAAAATGGCTCCGATAGATTTCTCTAAGTTATAGAAATAACCCTAAAAGAACAATCAAATACACAGTAAAATGAACTGTCAAAACTCTCCTAACTAGGTTACTACGATTATAATAAAATTGACCTTGACGATCACGTGATATAAACAAACTTTCTACACAATATGCATCTTCACGGGTCACCGAATCCAATACACACCCGGTAAAAATGGAGAATATGCAGCAAGACTAGTACGACTTTTTAACAAGAAATGCAACTATTAGCGAGTGCCGGACATTGACAGCGATTTCTAAGTTAAGTAAAACGTTCATGAAATGAAATGCAATAGTTGTAAATTAATGCCTTGCAGTTAACAAAAATAAACGAGAAATCGACGATCAAAATCGAACACAGCTGAGCATCGGATATGATGGATTCCGGCATTCCGATCAAGAAAACGAAGATTTGAGACTTCAAACGACCATAATGCCCTAATAAATCTACAAGATCTGGTTACACGATGTGTATTTGTAAACAAGGTCTGCAGCATATGATTAATTTCGTGTATGCTAGTACCTACAACCCAGGGCTAAGGCAGAGATTATCACAGTGTACACAAGGATTTCTTACAGCGGCTGCCTCAGAAATACATGCACAGACTGACCCCAAGAGATAGGAGTGAATAATTAATACAGGAAACTGCATACAAGAAAGAAATGTACATGCTGCAAGTACCCACAACATAGGACGGAAACAAACTGATACAGCATATGCAAGGATTGAAAAGACATTAGAGAGGTTTCGATTTCAAACTTGTACGTATACGTGTACTTGTAACTACACGTACACGTACACGTTTCTATCTAGGGAAGGTTTCGATTTCCAACTTGTACGCGTACGTGTACTTGTAGCAGGTGATTTGGGAAAGGGTTAAAAGGGTTAAAAAACTGTACCCGTTTCAAAACTAGAAGTGTTTTTGGAAAGCACCAGCGGAAAAGAAGAAAATTCCAGCATTTTCCCCCCAATTCCAGATCTACCCTTATTGAAAAACTTCAGCAAAAAATATTAAAAATGGTCAGAATTTCCTTCGGAAACTTATCTGAAAATGACAGTAGATCTATAAATTTCAGTTTAATAAACTTGATCTAGATCTACTAAGTTTGAAAAGGCGTCAACTGCATAAATCCTATGCAGGGTTAGTGGGTAAATACTTGCGGTACTGACTCTATGTACTGGCATAAATTGGGTTAGGAAAGGTCGTTGATACGACCTGTATTAAACACGCTGTAACTTTCAAACTATTCTTGTTAGGATACCACTCACAAGTACATTCTCATTAAAAAATGCATGAATTACCTCATGCATTCATTTAAACACCTAGAAACTGTACCAATTAAGAATAAAAAGCTACAAGTTTTTACTTACGTGTAAACCGGCCTCTACAAGTTTTCGACGTGTAGCGAGAGTGATAAATAATCACAAAGTGATGACGTCATAGTGACGTTTCGCACAAAAATGACTCGTACACGTAGAAGTAGGCGTACAAGTTCGGAATCGAAACCTCTCTATTATCTCTTCAATACTTGAACAGGCTGACCCCATTAAATCTGGGATACAGTTAACCCATTACCAAACGGCAAAATTGTTGACTGGTCCAAATTCAAAGATGTTGCAGACTACAATTTAAAGTGAAAGTTTTTTTTCATTCTTTGGTATTTTTTTTAGAAAATATTGTGGGAAATGAAGAAATTGCTTGTCACAAGCAATTTCTTCATTTTCTACAATGTTTTCCCAAGCCAATTTCTTGTGGGGAGTCAAAAAGAGTCGCTGTGTGGTAATGGGTTAACATAACAGATTTTAGATGCATTATTACAGCAGATAGGGGTCTGTAACCAGGATACATCATTATTGTGGGAAAAGAAGAAATTGCTTTTCACAAGCAATTTCTTCATTTCCCAAAATGTTTTCCAAAGCAATCATCTTGTGGGTCATTAAAGGGAGCCATATGTGGGAATATGAGTTAACCCCATCCAATTGATCGCCGTGAGAAATTACAATTTTTACCCATATATAATATCTGGCTTGGTACGGATACTATGGTAGTACTTGGTATGAGAAATGACAGGAATCCATGGTTAGGTGCTCCAGCCATTGCGATATGACACTATAGCAATTGAAAGAGGCGTTAAATCCAAATTAAACAATCAATGAAGTTTTTATCAAAATTGAGGACTTTCTACGAAAGGGCTAGATTTCTAGTTCCATTACGCCCCCTTTTAATATTACACAACCCACAGACTGGCGATGTCGATGACGGCACAAGTTGATGGATGATTACACGGCCCTGCTTTCAGAAACGTTAAAAGCTCGAGAAAATTTAACATGCGAGAGAAATGTTTCGTAATAAAAGGTAAATTGAGAAAATTACTTATATTGATTCAGTTTTCCAATCAGTTAAATTGTGCCGCATCAAATATCAATCCCTCAAATTTCTAACACGTCTTTTCTATGGATGCGCCATGTAATTCTAGACGGGAGAGAAATGGGGAGCATAAAAGCCGACACTGATGAAATGGTTCGGCATTATGTTTTTCTTTTGTTAGAATTGCTGATTGAAAAATATAATTTAGACTCTCTACTAAATTAATTCTTTCCCCGTCCTAATGGAAGGAAGATGTAGCTTTTACATTATTTCTGAGTTTTGTTATGCCTTGAGATATTACTTTTAACCCTTTATGAAACCATTTCTGGTTTCTATGAAATGATCTTTTAACCCATTCCAACATAGTGACGTTTTTGATCTCCCCTCAGCAAACAAGCAATTTTTTCATTAATCACTATGTTTTCTAACCCAAAATACAAAGATTTATAAAATTTCACCAATTTCAAATTGTCGTCTGCAACACCTTTCAAATTGGAACAGGCCCACTCAAGATAAAAGAGCAAATTGCTATAATCATTCCCAGTCTCCTTAATGGTTAAAGTAAATGATTGTTCGGCTTAGTGTTTTATGCTGCTTTTCCCTCAATGTTTTGTCTGTTATTGAGAGCTGTATTGAGAGCAAAAATTCAAATATCTTATAAATACATTTTGCTTTCCGTAACAGCTTTCGAAATGGAATGATTAAAAGTCACAACTTATTACTCATGATAGACAAAAACTTAACTCTTCATAGCATAGAAATTAGTCTAAATAGAAATACTTGAGGAAAAGGGAGAAACCGCTGGTTACCAGCATTTTCTTCATTTCCCTCAAGCATTTCTGTTCATGCAGTCATGCTGTAAGGTCATAAAACCATAACTTATTTGGTAAAGTGTTACATCGTGATAAAAGAGCAAATTTCTATAATAATACCCCAGTCTCCTTAATGGTCGGAGTGAGTGATTGGCCAGCTAAAAGCTTTACGCTGCTTTCGAATAAAGTGGTATCATTATGAGAACCGACTGACAAATGTAAATGATAGCTAAAAGATCGAGCCGTTAACAACCACGATTAATACTTAAAACTTCCATTAAAACCATTTTGTCAGTTTTTCTACGGAGATGTCTCGATGTCAGGAATTTCTGTTGTGTTTAATTGGTTGACCATTATATGACATTAACCCATTACCAAACGGCAAAATTTCGGACTGGTCCAAATTCAAAGATGTTGCAGACGACAATTTCAAGGGGATGGAATTTGAAATTTGTCGGTCATTTTGGGTAGAAAACATTGTGGGAAATGAAGAAATTGCTTGTCACAAGCAATTTCTTCATTTTCCACAATGTTTTCCCATGGCATAATCTTGTGGAAGTCAAAAAGAGTCATTGTGTGGTAATGGGTTAACAAAATCGAAACATTGAGAACCATTTAAGCATGCTGACAAGTTAAAACCATTACCAGACGAAAATGATTTAGACTACAAATTGAATGCATATTACATAACTAAATAAATGACATTGTTTTTTAAAACATCCAAAATATTAATATAGCAGATAAGAAATGAGGGAAAAGGAGAGAATACTGTCACAATTGTGTTTTCTTTTCTATAATTTTTGGATGAACTATAACATTATCTTATATGAAAGTTTTTTGTGATTGATTTAATGCGCAAGTTTTGACATCACAGAACGCTTTGAAGAATGTTGAGTCTATATTTTATTACTCAATAAATATCAAAAGCTTTATCAATTTCAAACTAAATTCAAAATAATATCTTATCATAAAACATACTTAACCCTTTCCCAAACAAGACCCGGTTTTGACGTCCCTATTAGAAATTGCTTGGGAAAACATTGAGGCAAAAGAAGAAAGTGCTGGTGACCAGCACTTTCTCCTTTTGCCTCAATATTATCTGGGCTATAACATGCATATTTTCTCCTTTTGATATAATTTATTTTGTCATCTGCAATCCCTTTGAATTTGGACCACCTTAAAATTTTGTTGTTTGGGAAAGGGTTAATATATATATGAAAGTCCGCTATTCCTTTGAAACTGTTCGTAATTCCTTTGACAAAACTAACAACAATTAGTCACACACCGAAACCTTAATTGGTTGCCTGACTAGTCCTCTATTGAGACAAGACCATATTATGGAAATCGACATCAAAACTATATTCCGCAAATTGGCAATTTGCTTACTTCAGTAGCTCGCCTTTACGAGGAAGAAAGCCCGAGGTAGTTCCTCTATTAACCCTGGCCTAGGATCCAATTTATTTTATATACAACAATCTTACGACCCTTGTTAAAAACAGCCATGTTTTTGTCAGCTTTCATAATCACTTATTTCCGGGGCCAATTTTTCCAATCGCGGAGAAAATTGACCCTTTGTTCTATTGTACAGCAGATGACAATTGATGAATCTGCAGACGACACTTTTGGTCACATGATCTTTTGAGAGAAAAATTTAGTATGGAACACCTTACCCCTATAGACTGTAACCTTTATGACACTAATATGGATATACTTTGTACTTTTATTCTTTCATTTTTTGACTATTTTTTTAAGCAAAAGATGACCTTTTTTTTTGGTTAAATTTCTTTAGAATGGAACTTTTTTCCTTTTGGGCTGTAGTTAGATTCTTTTTGACATTATTTTTTTGTATTTTTATTGCTATTATATTCTTTATAAGACTTTAGTTTATTTGAAAAAAATGACCTTTTGATTGGGTTCTTTCACTAGTATTAGAACATCAATCTCTCCTCTTAAGAAATCTAGCGTTTTTGGGGTCATTAAGGATACATTTTGTACTAAATCAGGGGTTTCAATAACTTTTTGGCCACTTGGGCCAGAACCTAAAGTAGGCGGGGGATTTTCTTTGTATACCCCATATAAGATCTCTCTTAATGAAACCCCTGTAAATAAACATGGATTACTGTACTTACAGAATACTTACTTCATCCAATTTTTTTCTTATTCAAAGATGATACTTTTGATAGAAATTTCTCTTGAATTGTAAATCAGCTATTGGACATTTTGGGATATGATTTGTACTTTCAGATGACATTTTCTCACTATTTAGACTTCTCTATCCGCATTAAAAGTATTGCAGACAGGCAATATGATTTACGCTTCATGATTACATTAACGGAATCCCATAAGAAACGGATGAAAACATTTTGTTAAAAGCATTTTCTTAGCCTAATGAAAAAATTCTAGACCTCAAGACTGTATATTATAGTTACATCTTCCTCTGCCAGATGGCTGGGGCATTGCTTTGGAAGCTAGAGTTCGAAGATTCGAAACCCATTGAAAAGTGATTTAAGAGATCTACCGTAGTATTTTCTGAATTGTATTCTGACCACTTTCATTAAATTCTGCTGAAAGTTGGTCCTTAGTGTTAACCAAAATTAAGGTAGTCCATCCCCAATGATATATTCATGTGTCATCCAAATTTTTTAGATGATGTCGTACACATTCGGCAGTGGAAAGTACCGATTTCATCTAACTTGTAACATGTCTGTATAGATTTTTTGACGTCGCACAAAAAATTTGGACATTGTGTGGATCTCATTAGGGGTGGACTGTAACCTTAACCCATTCCAAAATGACAAAATTTTAGAATGATGTTATTTGGATGTTAAAGGGGCTCGTTCTATGTTTTTATGCTTCCGAACTGTTCGGGAACTCATATTTGTGCATGGAAAAACAATTAGCAATGGATATAAACCTCAATCTCGGCGAAAAAACATTTTTCCTTTGCCTATAAGATCAATCCCTTACAAGCGTGTTTACACATTCTATTTTTACTTCAAAACAAGACAAGGTCAAGGTCAACGAGACACACCTCCGCGATATTAACACACCGTACAACCGGCTGTGTGGATGACTGTGACCTTCTTTGCGAGGAATACGTGAAAAGGTTTATTTTGTACAAGCACTGAACATTTATACGCGTATTTATCAACTATAGAATACCAAAGATCCTTTCGTTTATTTATAAAAGTAAATTCATTTGACCTACCATGCACATGACATCAGATGCCGAATCTGTCTTCGCTGACTTTCTACGCAGCCGGTTGTACGATGTGTGAAATCTCGCTGAGCACATATGACGTATCTCTGACGTAATTGATTTTTGAAGGTTGGGCATATGTAGCCGTTACAAAACAAAAACAGGGACGACCAGCATGTTATTAATTGACTTGGATTTTAATACTTAATAAAGCTCGACGAGTGGTTACAATGGACATAAATGATCTACCCCTTCAGGTTGGTAATTTCATACGTTATTTCTGGTTTGTAATTATTGTGCCATTTGCATTTTCGACAGCCTAGCTCGTCGCCCTTTAATGCAAACAACAAAATGGGTGATGATAAAGATAAAATATGTGTACAATGTCGCACAGAATATATTGAGACAATAGGAGAAATTGCCAGTAATCAGCATTTTCTTCTTTCCCCTCTGTATTTTACCAAGCCATTTCCATTAATGGTGTCGAAACCTGGTCTTGTTTGGGAAAGGGTTAATTGTATCTCCATTTACTAATGGCCAATGTCATAAAGAATTGATGTTTCTCGAAGATTCCGGGAGACCTAAAACATATTCCGCGATTTTGGGAACGGATATCGTTGTCTTTCCTCGTAGGCAAATCATGACAGTATTATTTGATTAAAGATTTGTAGGAAATTAAGCTTGCTTCGGGAGAAAAAAAATCTCCAAATTAGTAATTTGGTAGACAATAAAAATGGGGCATCTTTCCTAAATAACCCTTTCCCAAAAAATCGCTTGTTTTGTCATTATTTCATAGAAAAGTTTTGGAAAATGTACACCAAGGCGAAAGAAGAAAGATTTGTACGCAAATCCTGTATTTCATTGACTCTATTTTGTTGTCTCAGCTTAATAATTGGAAGTCAAAAATATTGCTGTCTGAAAAACAAGTAAACTATAACCTATTTTTACATAATGATGCCTTTTAATGCCCCACAAGATAAAGAATTTTGGTAACATAGTGGAAAATCAAGAAATTGCATGTGACAAGCAATTTCTTCATTTCCCACAATGTTTTTACCCCTGTACGATCAAAAAATTAAAATTTCATTCACTCAAAATTGTTGTCTGCAACATCTATGAACTCAGAACAGTCTAAATTTTTGCTGTTTGAGAAATGAGTAAATCAAAATAGCATTAACGAAAAATTCAACGAAATTTCACAGGTTCGAAAACAACAAGAGCCTGGTGTCTTACATATTTTTCAGTTTCTATAAATTTTATCAAATTTTAAATCAGCGAGTGAGAGTTAAATTTCACAAGAAATATTTTCTAATTGAAATAACACGCATTTTCAGTCAAGAACTTTCTAATTCATTTGCACTCATGATTTTTTTCTTGCTCCTAAGAATGCAAGCAAGGTGCATGTATCTTATTCCTTTCCCTATTCCCTTTCTCAAACAAGAACTGGTTTTCACATCCCTGAAAGGATAGACTTGGGTAAAATGCTGATTATCAGCATTTTCTTCTTTTGCCTCAATGTTTTCTGTGCTATATTGTACACAAATCCTTATAATCTTAATTAACCCTTTCACAAACACTGAAAATGTACAGTAATATTATTTGAAAGCTGCTGCCGGTGACAAAATCAATGTTGATAAACACAGGATTCTAGAACAATTAAGAACAGAAAACATAAAAGGAAAAGATGAAAATGCTGATCTTTTCTTTCTCTGTTTTCTGATCCTCTCCCCTCCAGGGACGTCAAAAGCCAGTCTTGTTTAGGCAAGGGTTAAAACAAGCACCAGAGTATGTTGTCATCCACAGCAGCTTTCAAATCGGAAAAACAAGACCTTTTGTCATTTGGAAAAGGGTAAAGAGCACAATTCTAGATTAGATTAACAAAGTATATCATTTTGGAAAGAATATGAAGCAGTGACCAATGATTAAGCCATTTCCACACAGTGACACTTGTTGACGCCCTTCAAGATAATGGCTTTGGAAAACATAGTTTTTTTTCATTTCTCACAATGTTTTCTTCCCTGAAAGACCAAAATATATAAAATTTGATTCACTTTGAATTGTCGTCTGCAACATCTTTGAATTTAGAAAAGTCTAAAATTTTGTTGTTTGGCAATGGATTAAATGTGTAGGCTGACCCTAGCTGTTTTAAGTTGCTAAATGGGATCAGCATGAGGAAGAGGGAAAAGGTCAATTTCATGATTCAGAACTTACCAATTCATGGAATTGTTCAAACTTTAACCCTTTCCCAAACAAGACCCGGTTTTGACGTCCCTAATAGAAATGGCTTGGGAAAACATTGAGACAAAAGAAGAAACTGCTGATAACCAGCAGTTTCTCCTTTTGCCTCAATATTTTCTATGCGATATTGTAAACAAATCCTTATAATCATAAAGGTCAATTCGATTCAGAACTTACCAATTTATGTAATTGTTCGAACTTTAATTGATTATCGGAATTAGTAATAGGAATGCTATATACTTTCAGTGCTCAAATACTCATACTTTCAGTGCTCAAATACTCATACTTTCAGTGCTCAGATACTCATACTTTCAGTGCTCAAATACTCATACTTTCAGTGCTCAAATACTCATACTTTCAGTGCTCAAATACTCATACTTTCAGTGCTCAAATACTCATTCTTTCAGTGCTCAAATACTCATACTTTCAGTGCTCAAATACTCATACTTTCAGTGCTCAAATACTCATACTTTCAGTGCTCAAATACTCGTTCTCAAATTAAGTACAGAATTTATGAAAGTATGATCATTTGAAAAGTACAAAATCTAACCAAATTAAAACTTAAAGTTTTTCCCTGCATTTTATGAATGCACGAAATGAGCAAGATAACCAGGGTAAAATCTTTTCCATTTTTTAATTAGCCCAAGTTTTACACATCACAATTTATCTGGTTTTACAATCGCTAGAACAAGAAAATTAGAGAAGATGCTTCTCCTCTTACCTAGAAAAACCAATCAATCAATTTTTCATGAAAACATGGCTTTTGATTAATTAAACTTGTTCTTTCCCATTCCTCCATTGCTTTAACTCTTTCCCAAATGGTCAATTTTTTTACTGTTCCAATTTGAAAGATGCTGCAGACAATACAAGAGCTGTCCATAAGACAGCGCGCTCGACTTTTCTAAGTTGCTTAACCCAGAATTTCTAAGTCAAAAAAGGCTAAAATTCCAGGAAATTAAATGTGAGAGTAATGAATCTTTGCCTAGAGGCTAATATTATGGTCACAAAAGCATGTGCAAAGTTTCAGAGCAATAGAATAAGTAGAAACAGATGTTTGAAAAAACTTTAATCTTTGTTGTAACGCCGACACCAACGCCAACGCCGATGCCCGTGTGACAGTATAAGCTCTAATTTTCTTCAAAAAGTCGAGCTAAAAAATGGATGTTGATAGATAAAGTAATTCTATAAAATTCAGAACAGAAAATATTGATACAGGCTATCAGCATTTTCTTTTTCTTTTTGTCTCAATGTTTTTGTTAAAAGATTTGTATCCAAAGCCTGCAAACACTGTAGTGTTTTAAATCCTTTTTCAAATGACAGAATTGTAAACGTCTTATTTAATTAACCCTTTCCCAAACAAGACCTGGTTTTGACGTCTATAAAAGAAAGGACTTTGATAATCAGCAGTTTCTCCTTTTGTCTCAATATTTTCTGAGCTGTATCATACACAAATCTCATCTCTATCAACATTCATCTTGTCGTCTGCAACACATTTCATATTGGACCGCCATTAAATTTTGCCGTTTGGGAAAGGGTTAAAAGCTATACTACAGATGACAAATGGATGTAGGTAAAGAAAAAACTTTTGCACAATATAGCATAGAAAATATTGAGCCTAAAGGAGAAAATTCTGGCTATCAGCATTTTGTTCTTTTGCCTCAGTGTTTTCCAAAGACCACTCTATTAATGGTGTCAAAACCTGGGCCCCGTTTTACTATTATTTTTTATGAAATTATTTGTAACAACAAACATGATTGGTCCAATCTGATTTCTCATGCGAATTCAGATGTCTTCTTACATAGTTTACACAAAAACATGGTCGTCAGATGGTTAGTAAAACAGAGCCCCAGTCTTGTATTGGAAAGGAAAATGCATGCAAGGATTTTTCATCAAATAAGCAATCAGGCAATACTGCAGATTGAACTTGGGCTCATTAGCCGATCAAAGAATAAATAATAAATGAAATTAACACATAGACCATGTAACAACGATACTATCTAAAAAGCATCGAAAAAAAATCACTTAATTAATCCTTTTCCCAAAGAAGCTCTCAGGTTTTGACATCCCTAATAGGATTTCAGTTTTCTGAGAAACATTGAGGTAAAAGAAAACATTAATGACCAATTTTTCTCCTTTTGCCTCAATGTTTTCTGTTCTATATTGTACACAAATGCTGTATTTATCAACAACGATTTTTACAACTACAGCACCACAGCTTAAATTTTTTCCATTCGGAAATAGATTAACCCATACCAACACCTTGACGCCTAATAACGCCATAAGAGATAAATGCTTTGGAAAACATTGTGGAAAATGCAGACTAACAGAACTGATGCAATGCATAAGTGTAATTTACAGGTCCCAGTCTTTTTTTACAGAGAGCAGAAAAAATGAATAATAAATGAAATTATCATACTACATGATATACAATCCAGGTAGCATCCAGATTGAGAAAAAAATCTGATAATTAAAACGATTTTGAAATGGATTGAAATTTCTCCCCAAAACAGAGCTAGATCTAAGTCACAAAATCATGATCTTGGAGTGCTGGGTTGACAGACTGACAGACAGATAGCTGCCCTGCACATAAAAGTCATGATCTCCGAAATTTTTTAAAACAAATAACACACTTACTATGTGATACTATATCCATTTGATACCATAAAAAAGTTTCAAGTAATCAATCCTGCTCAAATCACAAATTCAGCAAAGGCTGACAAACAAAATTGCCATTAACACTATCTCAACCCTTTCCCAGACAACAAAACTTTTTGATTACTGTGAATTATCAAAAGAGTATTTGACAACTAAAATTTCTGTGGTTGATCTATTATACCAGAATATATAAACAAAATATTTGCAAGAATGTGCATGTACAGTAAAGAAATCATTGAGGACTTCGAAGAAAATGCTGGGTACCAGCATTTTCTTTCAAGTCCTCAAAGATTTCTAAATCATAAATTGAACCAAAATACCATAAAAAAACTTGCCTTTGTTCCTGGAAAAGGGTTCACACTATCTAAATCTAGTGGATATCCCGGAATTTCCCAGAAAATTCACTATTAAATCATTCAATGAGTATATTTACCCAATAGTTAAAAAGCACCAATTTGACATGATTTATTTTAGCCTAGGTCAGACCACCTGAAAAACGACCCAAGTATTTTCTCTGGGAAAATTCAAAACTTTTTCTGGACTTTTTTTCATTGAAAGAGTATTTGACAGATGAGTTTGAAAGGTAATTTTTGAAACAAAACGATAATGACCAGCCTGCTATTTTTTTTTCATTGATTTTTGGAAATTATTAAATAACTCAATGAGTATTATTTTCCCAATAGTTAAAAAGCACCAAAAACAACCCCGCAAATTTTTCCTAAGAAAGTTTTTCGGATAAAGTCGAAACATTCAGGATATTTTTTTCAACAGAGGGCATAAGCCTCTACAAAATGGCAAGACTTTGTAAGGGAGAGAGATCTATGTCTATCAAATAAGTGTCATGGCAATAGAGAATATTGATATAGAAAGATTTTTCTTCTTTTTCAAAACAGCATTCCATTAAATCCTACTCAAATATCTCAAAAGCAAATTAAACCATGGATGCTGAGAAATACCAGTGTCCCAGGGTAGCCTGTCCTAAAGAACAGGAACAAGAGCATACTTGTTTCCATCTATGTTTTCTTGAGCTTCATACCCATGTCAATATACTGTAAATTTGCTTGAAAAAAAGATGTGTTTGTGAAACACCAATGCCCCCGAAATGGCTATTTTTCTATAATGTTAATTAAGTTTTCATGTAAAGGGTTGATAAGGGGTAACAGATGACCTTGAGGAAGGTCAAATTGCATGGAACAGAAAGATATCATTGAAAGGAAGTTGCATACCAAATTTGAGCTTTGCATGTCAAATACTTTTGGAGAAAAGGCAAATGTTAAGTTTTCCGAGAGACGGACAGGTTGGACAGCCAGACGGACACGAGTAAAACAATATGCCCCTGATTTTTCGATACGAGGGCATAAAAAATCACAGGTAACCCTTTCCCAAACAAGACCGGGTTTTGACGTCCCTAATAGAAAAGGCTTGGGAAAACATTGAGACAAAAGAAGAAACTGCTGATAACCAGCAGTTTCTCCTTTTGTCTCAATATTTTCTATGCTACACTTTACACAAAGTCTATCTTTGATAACTTCCATTTTGTCATTTGTGGCAGTTTTTGAAGAGGGTCACCTTAAAATTTTGCCATTTGGGAAAGGGTTAATAGGCCCCCATTTTCCAGTGGCTCTGCTAATATTTATAAACAAAGTTTTTTGGCAGAAATTTGAGACACTTCAGCTTTTCACTGAATCAACTCATTTTCATTGAGCCAAGGTCACGGGTGGTAAACTTTGGAACGACCTCCAAAAAGAGGTAGTGAATTTCTGTTCCCATAGCACATCCGGGAACTCGCGAGGTCGGTCCAATGGCTAAAAACGTGTAAACAAAGGTAGGTGTCGGTGGTTCTTTTGATTGTTTTCTATGTTTCTAGCGAAAAATGGATAATTATGGCAATGCTATGTCGTGTAAAAATGACTTCTCGACGCATACGGTCCAAAACAGCGGTCGAAACCGAAGTAATTTCCGCTGGATCGTCTTTAAAAGTTCGAACACGATATTGCTTTTTCACAACAGTTTGTCAACAACTGTCACCTTTTGCATAATTTGCGGTTTTTCCACAAAGAATACAGCCGTGGTACGCTCGCCCAGGGGAAACGAGCACTCTGTATTACATATCCTGTTAAAAATGGCAACGGAGCGCATTATTTAAGAAAATTATTGAGCAAATTCCAGAAGAGGTCGTTCCAATAAGGTGGAGCTTGTTCCAATTTGAATGAGATTGTTCCCAGTGCTCTCCTGTATTATTCAATGAAATTAATATCTGTGATATCAGACCAGCCAAACTCAGACAAAATGATGGCGTTTGAAATATCAGAATTATCGTCATATCAGAGTCGTCGTTTTGTCTTGTGTGGTGACTTTGTTTTACATGAAAGTCTGTATCTGATGTTTCTTAAACTCTACGCATGGATCTCTTGAAATACATTTTAGCTCACCTGAGCACGAAGTGCTCGAGATGAACTATTCTACTCACTTTTTGTTCGTCGTCCGTTCGTCTGTCTGTCCGTATACACTCTAGCATCCACAAGCTTTATAAGCCAATCTTTAACAAACTTGGTCAAAATAATGATGGTCGTAAGTTCTTGGATGAGTTCGATTTTGGGTCTGATCGAACAAGAATGTACTGACTTATCTGCCTTTGAATGTCAAAAAGGCTGTTTTTGACTTTGTTTACACTCTAGCATCTACAAATATTGATCAATCAAGACAAGTCTTGGACAGAAAAGTTGATGATTATAATATCTTGGGCAGGTTTGATTTTCAGCCTGATTGAACGTCTGGAGTTATCTGTCCTTAATTTTGATAAAATTGCCATTTTCGACCTTGTTTTCGCTCTAGCATCCACAAATATTTATCAATCAACACAAACCTTGGAAAGAATATTGTTGAACAGTTATCTGCCTTTGATTTTGACAAAATTGCCATTTTCGATTTTGTTTTCACTAGTCTAGCAACCACAAATATTTTTCAATAAAAAAAACTTAGACTGAATATTGTTGAACATAAGATCTTGCATAGGTAAAACTTTCATCCTGATCAGAAGGATGATGCTTCTTGAGTTATCTGCCCTCGAATTTGACAAAACTGCACTTTTCGGCTTTACTTTCACTCTTCAGCATTCACTATTTCTTCGAACTAATCCAAGAACGTACGATCATCATTATTTTGACAAAGTTTTGTTAAAATTAGCTTATGTTTGTGGATGCTAGAGTGTAGAAGGACAGACAGATAGACAGATGGACGGACGGACGACGGACAAAAAGTGACCACAATAGCTCACCTCGAGCACTTCGTGCTCAGGTGAGCTAAAATGCATTTCAAGAGATCCATGCGTAGAGTTTAAGAAACATCAGAAACAGACTTTCATGTAAAACAAAGTCACCACACAAGACAAAACGACGACTCTGATATGACGATAATTCTGATATTTCAAACGCCATCATTTTGTCTGAGTTTGGCTGGTCTGATATCACAGACATTAATTTCATTGTATAAAATAGGAGAGCACTGAGAACGATCTCATTCAAATTGGAACAAGCTCCACCTTATTGGAACGACCTCTACTGGAATTTTCTCAATAATTTTCTTAAATAATGCGCCCCATTGCCATTTTTAATAGGATATGTAATACAGAGTGCTCGTTTCCACAGGGCGAGCGTACCAGGGCTGTATTCTTTGCGGAAAACCACAAATTATGCAAAAAGGTGACAGTTGTTGACAAACTGTTGTGAAAAAACAACATCGTGTTCGAACTTTTAAAGACGATCCAGCGGAAATTACTTCGGTTTCGACCGTTGTTTTGGGCCGTATGCGTCGAGAAGTCATTTTTACACGACATAGCATTGCCATAATTATCCAATTTTCGCTAGAAACATAGAAAACAATCAAAAGAACCACGGACACCTACCTTTGTTTACACGTTTTTAGTCATTGGACCGACCTCGCGAGTTCCCGGATGTGCTATGGGAACAGAAATTCACTACCTCTTTTTGGAGGTCGTTCCAAAGTTTACCACCCGTGAAGGTAAGATAAAGAGAAAGCCTCCAAATGTTTTCACTCACTAGCTCTCCTTTGCAAGCCCTTTGTTTACCTATAATGCATTTTCATCTACTTTCAACAATTTTAAACCAACACAGTTTATTGAAAAGTCCTAATCTGGGTACGGCCTAAAGTAGACTTTCATTTTGAAATGTCTTGCTCATTGGCGTTCTAAGGAGAAAACAGTGAGCCATCAACTCAATGCTTAAAATTTGTTAAACATGTATGACCCTTCTGATGGTTTTAATGTGCCACATTTACAGTAACAAAATATGATATAACAGAACCTAATTATGTTAAATATTTCAATAAATGTTTCAATTAAAGAATAATAAATGTCTTCACAAGGCCTTCTGGTTTCATACAAAAGTTTACTTGGTATTTTTCCCACCTCTTACTTGCTTATGTAGAAAATCAAATTCTTAAATCTAAATAAAAAAAAAAAAAGAAACTGAAATTTTCTTAAACCCATTACCAGACGGCAAAATATTAGACTTGTCCAATTTCAAAGATGTTGCAGACAACAATTTCAAGTTAATTCAATGTTACATAATTATTTTAGTCTTTCTATGTAGAAAACATGATTTCCTGACAAGATGGAAGACAACAACGAACAACAAGAATTCAAAATCATAATACCTCGGTCCTAAATCCGCCAAGCCAAAAAAATACAAAACCAAACTTTTCACGTCCATGCAACACAGACCAAGTTAGCTCATATTTATACATGTCTGGTGCATCAAAAGATTTCATAATTAACCCTTTCCCAAACAAGACCTGGTTTTGACGACCCTAACAAAATAGGTTTAGGAAAACATTGAGACAAAAGAAGAAACTGCTGATAACCAGCAGTTTCTCCTTTTGCCTCGATATTTTCTGTGCTAAATCAGCAACAAATTCTCTCCCTTAGTAATACGTAATTTGTCGTCTGCAGCTCCTTTCGAATTTGACCCCTAAAAATGTTTGCCGTTTGGAAAAGGGTTAATAAATCAGTTATCTGCCCTTATCAAGAGCAATATAATGATATTAACCCATGTTATGGTGACCCTGGAATTTTCTTGTACAGCTTGGGCAGACAGCATAGAATAAGATCAGATTGCACATTATGACATTAAGCAGTCTGATCTTACTCTACACAGCTTGGAAGCTGATTACATCATTGGTTTTTCAAAATGTCTATAATATGATGCGCAGAGGATTACAATCATTTTTACAATACCTTAATGATAAATCCAGAAACAGCGAAATTAAAACCAAACTTTTCCTGTCCATTAATACGAACCAAGTCGGCTCATATTAATACATGTCTCGTGCATTAAGAGATTTCATAAAACATCAGATTAAGCTTGTAATGCAAAATTCATGTTTGTTTTTCTCTGAGAACCAAATTTTGCTGTTGAAAGATCGGCTGGCAGCACAGGTTGGTGTTGTATTTCATTCTATATAATAATTGGCTTTATGAACAGAAAAACTTCCTTAGAAAATATAAGTACAGATTCCAGTGCAGTATGACCTGGGCAGTCAGGCTTTTTACAGACAGCCAATTTCTTAATAATATTTTGCTTTCTTACTTTCACTTGAAACACATTACTAGACAACAAAATGAGATCAAACTTTATTACAAATTAGAAGATATTACAACGTCAAGATCAAGTATATGCATGTGTTACTTCTACATTTGTCCTATCTAATGAAAACGGGTGATTTCGTTGGAAAAGAAGCATTAAGTAAAAGTTTCTGCTACTTCCTCAGTGTTTTCTTTCTAAGGCAAGCTTTTAAAGCGATGGAAACCCTTGACTTTGAATAAGCATAAAACTGTTATTTGCTATAAAATTCCACCATGTTTTTCTTCAAAATATAAAACCTTTCTTTGCATTAATTCTTGAACTCCTGCATCTATGACATACTAGGTTTAATATACTAAAGGAAAAAAGAAACGCAACAACAAATTAATTTGAACATACGTTTTGTTTTTCTCAAAATCACCCCCATTCGAGTACTTTTTTCAATGCATAGTAAAACTTCATCATTTGACTTTCTAGTGTCAAAATTTCATCAAGGGTTCAGGTTCTACGTGCCATCAATATGCGTTTAAATGTGATCGGTTTGGCGTCAACGTTAAATGCGTTCTTGCACGCAATCCAAACTGACGTTCACGATACCTGGCTGAAATTTGATTGCTGTACTGTCCATGAATAGCATCAACAGTTTTTCTCGATAAGAGAATTTGTTTCCGTAGGTAAAATGAGCGAACGTTATGGTCCTAACGTCGTGACGTTAGACAGTGACGACCGCTTTTCCGGCGACTGTCAGCTGTTCCGTTCGTTCTAAGACGTTATCTCAAGCAATATTTTGTCAACCGATGTACACCAAAGTCGGCAGCAATTGCGGGTTGAGATGTTCCATTCGTAAACATCGCAATTGCTACCGGACGGCGTCTTTGAATGAGTCACAAGATGATATGAGGGATAAAATCCAAACGAAAATTATTGCCTTTTGTCGAGTCGACGTGCATCTGCACTAATAAAACGAGTTTTATGGAAAGTTTGGATATTTAAAGGTTTCCGTGTGAGAAACGTGTAAACGTCTATTTTGACGTTATCTCACGCGTAAGACATGTTCTAACTTAAACACAAAGACCAATATCAAGATAAAGTTCCAAATAACAATCAGTAGCAACTTTGACTCAATAACGTAAAGGAATTAAGAGAAATAACAAAAAATAGTTGTTGCGTTTCTTCTTTCCTCTAGTATATTGAATCACAAGAAACATTCTCTTTCTCTGGGTCTTAACCCTTTCCCAAACATCAAAAATTTCAACTGTTCCAATTTGAAAGCTGCATCAGACGACAAAATGGTTGTTGAAAAAGATTGGATTTGTGCAAATTATAACACGGAAAATTTGGGGGCAAAAGGAGAAAACGCTAATTATCAGCATTTTCTTCTTTTGCCTCAATGTTTTCCCAAGCCATTTCTAATAGGGACGTCAAAACAAGGTCTTGTTAGGGAAGGGTTAAAGAATTGGTAAGAAATTGATATTGAATCCTTGGTCAGTCCTAACTTTGATGAATTTACCAACCCGAGACTAAATAATTTTCCTGTCCAAATTCAATCAGCCAATCAAATTCATGGGTAAGCATTTATTGACACTGATGAAGCAAGATAAATCAGTGTCGGCTCAGAAGCTTTATAATCAGATTCCGATAAATGTATTTTGTCCCGATCGCAAATCACTCTGTATTCAAATTAGATGAATCCAGCACTGGTCTAATGATAGGCATTGGGAACGGAGTAAAAACCGACCGTTAAACACGTTGACATCTCGCCGATCAATCAACGGAGTTCTCGCTTGATTTACTGAAATAGATAGTCGAGAAAGAAAGAGACGGACATTCTTTACGATCTGACTTTTGATCTCAATTCACTACCCATAATGCACCATTTATTTCACACAATCGGCAATGCATCCCACTTTATTAATGATATATGAATTATAGAGTTAAGGCAAAATGAATGAAAAAGCATATCATCTGTGCTACTGCAAAACCTTGTAACTCCAGCTTGATTAAAGCTGGAGTTACAAGGTTTTGCAATGACACCTACAATGTAATTTTGAACTAGAAAGTAGAAAGACGGCTTTTAAGACATTTGAGACCAACAATGGATCAAGATCAGCCTGCATATAGATATAGTCTGATCAGGATCGATCCACCCTGCCCTCTTACAACTTTTCGGGGTACAATGAATAATAAATCCCCTGTCAAAAAAGTTCAAGAACCCATTACTAGTTCTAGAACTGTTCTAGAACATTAAATGACATTTTTAGAACTGTTCTAGAAGTGTCATTTAACAATCTAGAACATTCTAGAACAGTTCTTAAAACTTATATGAACTTTTCGCAGGGGGTATTGAACTGATATGAGGAAAATATGGGTCTAGATCAGACTATACATATATGCAGTCTGATCTGGATCTATGTTGATCTCAAATGCCAAAAGGGCACCATTTCCATAATAAACTGAAATTCAAGTCAATGGATCATGATCAGACTCTTCATATGTACAGGCTGATCTGGATCTATGTTGATCTCATATGCCAAAGGGGTACCTATTCCATATCCAAGCTAACATTTAGATCAACATGGATCCTGATCTGACTGCAATTATGTGCAGACTGATCAGGATCCATCATAGTTAATCTTATAAGCCATAATGACCTTTCTTTCCATATTCCATTTCATTCATCTATACCCACTTACAACGGTTTTGCACTTAATCATTCTAGAGCTACAATTCAAGTATATTTACAACAGTTTTGCACTAAATCATTCTAGAGCTAAAATTCAAGTATATTTACAACAATTTTGCGCTAAGCCCCGGACAATACCACACCCCCTATATCATCACTACTGATCTATGAATATTCTAAATTGAATATTTTCACTCCGACACTAAATTATCCGACCAACAATTACCGTAATACGCCAGAGTCAAAATGGACCGCTAATAGCCCTTCCCGAGGGACCCATTTCTGTAATTGTCTCCCCTCTTTGTGAATTTGGTCGGAGAATTTGGTCGGAGACTTCTGCGCAGAAATTGTTTCGCTTGAAAGAGGAAACAGTAAAGAATATTTTATCACTGAATACATCAAGAGATGAATTAGCCCTTTGGCAGACAATCTTTCCTTTTCAGAAATACTTTCTTTTAACACTGTTGATTGATAGGGATTTAACTCCACTTTCAACTGCTGGAGCACCTAACCATGGATTCCTGTTGTTTCTCATACCATTCCAGTAGTTCCTAAAAATACCCTAATCGCGCCTCCAGCTTCTAGCCCACATCCCCTGCGAAAAGTTTATTTAACTTCAAGAACTGTTCTAGAATGTTCTAGAACTTGAAATGGCACTTCTAGAATTGTTCTAGAACAGTTCTAGAAGTGCAATTTTATTGTTCCAGAACAGTTCTAGAACTAGAAATGCATTCTTGAACTTTTTTCGAAGGGGATAGGTTAACAGTAATCAAACCATTCTAAGTGTTGTGAGAAAATAACAAAATATCCTTATTCTTTGTCTACATCATCATAACGAGAGGAAAAACAATAAAGAATAATTATTTCATCACCAAATACATTAACAAAAATTTTGTCCTACTGACTAAAAATTTAGTTTTTTTTCAAACAAATTGCCATTCAGAGACATTTCAATTAATGTTAACCACAATAACTGAGTAGATAGCAGGCAGCCTTGGCTAAGATCAGACCTGCGAAAACATTTTAAGAACTTATTATAGTTCTAGAACTAGCTGTTCTAGAACATTCTGGAATGTTAAATGGCAGTTCTAGAACTGTTCAAGAGCTGGTCTAGAACTGCCATTGAATGTTCCAAGAGAGGGTAGTCTATACTGCCTGCCAAGGCTTTGGCAAAAACAGGAATATTATACAGATGCCAACAGAATGAAATGCACCAATTAATGTAATCAGATCTCTTTTTCAAGCAGGACAGTAAAATATTGCAAGAAAACAAAATTATCAACATTTTGTCCTAGCTGACTGCAGCAGCTGTTACATTGGACTGCCCAGATATTTCATCGTTTGGGAAAGGTTAAAGAAGATTACCTCTCAGAAATTTGAAATTTATACCAAAAGAATTCCATTTTTGATATTTCATCTCGAAAACAATTTCAGCACACCAGCATTGGACCTTTTGGGACTCTAGGTATAGTAATTTAAAGATCAGACGCAGAAAAACGAGAAAATACCCAAAAATACTCGAGAGAATCGACAACGAAAACTGATGGTATTAGATCCATAGGGGGCGCCCTTCTAATCAGAAACTTTCATTTATTCGATCGGGAATGTAATCAAAAAGTTCAGACTGTGTCACTGTTTATTAAGTGCAAAACCCATCTTCTTGGACTGGTATACAATATATCGTCGCTTTTTAACAAAAACCTCATAACTGCAGCTTAAAACAAGCTGCAGTTACAAGGTTTTTGTTTAAAAGTGAAAATTACTTCTGAAATTTGGAATCACCGAGGGAAACCCGTTATCCAAAACAATATCAAAATATAAACTGTATAATACTTTGTTTGTTTCTGTTAGAATTTGTATCCGCATCAGAATAAAATATAGCTTGCTAATAGCAATGAATTCTGTGCTAAAAATAGACTTTGTAGACTATTATGTGTTGATAAGCCTTCAGTGTTGTTATAAAATCCCGTAACTACGGCTTGATTCAAGCCGTAGTTATGATGTTTTATAACAACACCCACGGAAATACTTTTGTTTGTCCGAAATTACTTCACCATACCCTGGATAAAATCATTCCCTATTCCCTGAAACAAACTTCTAGTTCTATAGTGAGAACAGGATATTATGGCTCATGTTTACAAAATTTACTAATATAAACGGCACAAAATTAAACTCAAAAGTACTGTAATTTTGCATGCAACTATTCAGTGTAACACCTGCAAAATTAAGAACCAGCACATGCAAAATTATATTGAAAATTATAAATGCTTTTTCCCATGATTACATAGGTAAAATTTGTAAGCATTTTGCCGTAATATTGTGACGGGACAATAAGAATTTGATAGATGATAAAGGATATAATATCATAGTGCTCGACAATAATGATTTCTTGACAGTAGCAAAAGTACCCTGTCTAAAGTTAAGTTAGCTCAATGTAGTTCTCCATAAATCTATGCTTGTCACAGTTTGTGCCAGCCTTTAATTTCCAAAGTAAATTTTCATAAAGCTGTGAAGATGTTGAAACCTGCATTAAACCCCTCAACCAATAACCTATGAAAAATTTCTAACTTGTAAGACTTCGTTAACACTGTCAATTAACTCTTTTCCAACAATGCTGGCTTACCATCTTAAAATTTGACCAGTCTAAAAATTCTTTGTCTTGATAATAGTTACGAAAAAATGTCTAGTAAATAGGGAGAAGCTTACAAAATACAATAACCAAAAATTTTCAATCTCGTATAATATTATACAATTTAAACATATTCGGAGGAAATTTACAACTGGGATTTCCCGAAAATTTGGTTTTTCCGAAACTGATGTATTACAATAACGGTAAGTAAGACGTATAATACATACAAATTTCGTCGGCATAGCAGACAATAAAGGCGGCGTCAAGAGAAAATGGGCCTTATAGAAAGTGTTGCTGCATGAGTCCAGACAGCTTGGTTGGTGTTTTTCAGTTTTCCATATTTCAAATAATCCATCTATCTTTCAATTGATAAATCAGTGTCCCTTTTGAAAATATTGCACTGGATAAACAAATAAAACATTTAATATTTAAATGTGTAATTTTCAAGATCCAGAAAGCCCCATTTGTCGTAATTCGCAGAATATGAGAAGCAATTTTGCAATAGGTAAGACCGTTACTCAGTCGGGAATTGACTTTCTAAAAACGCAATTACCTTCTCATGTTTTTTTTGTCTTCGTTTGGGTTTTTAATATAGATCTAAGATATTTCTATGGATTTTTATAGTAAGAATTATAAACCTTTGTTTAATGTGCAAGAATTGTTAAATTTTTTGTGCAAAAAAATCTATTTTGTCGTAATTTACTCAATATTATAAGAAAGAGTTGATCATTAATTTTCTGGATAACCATAACTAGAAATTGTTTTTGAAAGCAAGTGCAAAAATCCATGGTTTTGGCAATCATGCAAAAGAAGTTTTTTTTTAAAACAAATGACAGTAAAGTAGAAAATGCTTAGTACCAGAATTTCCTCTCTTTCCCTTAATGTTTTCTATGCTATATCATGTAAATTTTCTCCTGGTGACAAGTTTTCGGCTTTCTACAAAACAACTTAGACCAACCCTGCACCCATTACATAAATATGAAGTGGCACCTTTTTATGCCACATAATAAACAAGAGGCCCAGGAGGGCCTGAATCGCTCCACTGGTTAGAGTGGAAGAATGATCCCATGATTTTTTGTAAGCCTTACACAGCGGCAGCCAAATCTTGATATTTGTGAATAAATTTTGAAGAGAGACTCAAAGAACATTCTTGCAAATTCTGGTTCAAATTGGCCTCATGGTTGATTTTTAAAGAATTTTCTTATGATTTCTCTGATAAGCCCCTTTCTCCCCACCAAGGCCACATTTTTTTGACAAACATAAAAATTTGTGGACAAATTTTTAAAAGAATGATTCAAGGCACATTCCTGCAAAGTTTGGTTCATTTGGGCACATGGGTTGATTTTTTAAGAATTTTCTTATGATTTCTTCAAGTCTGATAAACCCCTTCCTCCCTGCCACGGCCACATTTTTTGACAAATGTAAAAAATTGTGAATAAATTTTGAAAAGAGAGACTCAGAGAACATTCCTGCAAAGTTTGGTTCAAAATGGCCCTATAGTTGATTTTTAAAGAATTTTCTTATGATTTCTTTAAGTCTGATAAGCCCCTTTCTCCCCGCCACGGCCACATTTTTTGACAAATGTAAAAATTTGTGAACAAATTTTGAAAAGAATGACTCAAGGCACATTCCTTCCAGGTTTGGCTAAAATTGGCCCAATGGTTGATTTTTAAAGAATTTTCTTATGATTTCTTTAAGTCTGATAAGCCCCTTCCTCCCTGCCACGGCCACATTTTTTGACAAATGTAAAAATTTGTGAACAAATTTTGAAAAGAATGACTCAAGGCACATTCCTGCCAGGTTTGGCTCAAATTGGCCCAATGGTTGATTTTTAAAGATTTTTCTTATGATTTCTTTAAGTCTGATAAGCCCCTTTCTCCCTGCCACGGCCACATTTTTTGACAAATGTAAAAATTTGTGAACAAATTTTGAAAAGAATGACTCAAGGCACATTCCTGCCAGGTTTGGCTCAAATTGGCCCAATGGTTGATTTTTAAAGAATTTTCTTATGATTTCTTTACGTCTGATAAGCCCCTTTCTCCCTGCCACGGCCACATTTTTTCACAAATGTAAAAATTTGTGAACAAATTTTGAAAAGAATGACTCAAGGCACATTCCTGCCAAGTTTGATTCAAATTGGCCCAATAGTTGATTTTTAAAGAATTTTCTTATGATTTCTCTAAGTCTGATAAGCCCCGCCCTGCCACGCCCACATTTTTTGACAAATCAAAAATTCGCGAACAAGTTTTGAAAAGGGTCACCCAAGGAACATTCCTGCCAAGTTTGGTCAAAATTGGCCCACTGGTATAAGAGGAGAAGATGTTTAAAGAAAAAGTTAACGGACGGACGCACGCACGCACGGACGCACGGACGCACGACGGACACAACGCCATGACAATAGCCCGCTGGCCTTCGGCCAGTGGAGCTAAAAAGCCTTTGAAAACACAGTGAAAAATGAAGAAATTGCTTGTGACAAGCAATTTCTTCATTTCCCACAATGTTTTCAACACAAATCAGAAAGGCAAGTTCATTCATCTATACATACAAAATTTCAGAAATCTCTTCCTTGATAAAATATATCTTGATGTCTCAATAAACCAGTATAAATGTCTCACCGTCACACTCTCAGACGAACTAAAACTTCGAAACATATCCCTACAGGGACGCTGATTAAATTCTATTCAAAGACATCAAAATTACGTAATATTGTTGGGGTACACAGATCTATATAAATCAAAACCTGCAAAGATTTTGTCTCAAAATAGTTACCTGATTTTATAGAACATAATGATTTAGTGAAAATTGTGAAAAAAAGAGACAAACTTCAAAAACATATCCCCACAGGGACGCTGATTAAATTCTACTCAAAGACATCAAAATTACGTAATATTGTTGGGACATATAGGCATCAAATACAACAGAATTCCTGTCTCAAAATTGTCATCTGATTTTATAGCCCCATGATCAATTAATAGATTGATTGATTGGGATTAACTGCCTTCCCAAACAAGACATGTTTTTGACATCCCTAATAGCAAAGACTTGGGAAAACATTGAAACAAAAGAAGAAACTGCTGATAACCAGCAGTTTCTCCTTTTGTCTCATATTTTCTTAGCTATTTTCTACACAAATTCTATCTTTATCAACACCAATATTGTCATTTGCAGCACATTTCGAATAGGACCACCCTAAAAATGTGTCATTTGGGAAAGGGTCAAAAGATCTCTTTTAACCACTATAGTCATATCATGGCAGCTGGAGCATCTTACCATGGATTCCTGTTGTTTCTCATACCAGTACTTACCACAACATCCTTATCGAGCCTCCAGCTGCTTGCCCACATAGGTCAACAATTAACAAACCAATAGTGGGTGACAATTCTGCCAGAAAGGATGTTTCCCTTGGGAAAAATCGCCAGCTTTTACGCAGCTTCTGCGAAGCTTTCAAGCTGCGTAAAAGCTGCGTTTACGCAGCGGTATTGGCACCTGCGCAAAAGCTGCGTATTTTTTGGGCTAGAAAAAACGCAGCTTTTAAAGAAATAAAAACAGAAGCTGCGTAAAAGCTGCGTAAAAGCTGCGCAAAAGCTGCGTAAACGCAGCTTTCCAGAGCTGCGTAAACGCAGGTGCCAATACCGCCGCGTAAACGCAGCTCTGAAAAGCTGCGTAAACGCAGCTTTTACGCAGCTCTAAGTCAGAGCTGCGTAAACGCAGCTCTGAAAAGCTGCGTAAACGCAGCTTTTACGCAGCTCTAAGTCAGAGCTGCGCAAAAGCTGCGCAGAAGCTGCGTAAACGCAGCTTTTACGCAGCTCTAAGTCAGAGCTGCGCAAAAGCTGCGTAAAAGCTGCGCAAACGCAGCTTTTACGCAGCTCTGAAAAAGCTGCGCAAAAGCTGCGTAAACGCAGCTTTTCAGAGCTGCGTAAACGCAGGTGCCAATACCGCCGCGTAAACGCAGCTTTTCAGAGCTGCGTAAACGCAGCTTTTACGCAGCTCTAAGTCAGAGCTGCGTAAACGCAGCTTTTACGCAGCTTTTCAGAGCTGCGTAAACGCAGCTTTTACGCAGCTTTTCAGAGCTGCGTAAACGCAGCTTTTACGCAGCTTTGCACAACGTCTAACTGAAAACCAAAATTTAAAAAAATAATATAGCCTGAAAGTCGTTTGGCCATGAATGATTCAAAATATGTTAATACAAATTTTAAAGTAGATTAGTCCTTATCCAACAGCCAAATTTTAAACAAATCAAATTTGAAAGCTGCTACTAGTTACAATAATGGAATACAAGATTTGTTTTCATCATATCACAGAGGAAAAGGCTTGTTATAAGCAATTACTTCTTCTACTTCAATGGTTATTGAAGGCATTTTAAAGTTACATAACAGAAAATATCGAAGTATGCAATAAATACAAATTTTTAATAAATAAATAGACTTATAAAACTCAAAAGTACATAAGCTTGTGACAAATGACCTAATTTATTATCTTAATACATTCTAACAAAATCCAAATACCCTTTCAAAAATGGTGAAATTTCAGATTGGCCCAAAGCTAATGTTTCTTATATCAACAAACTAGGTTTTCATGAAGAAAAGAGTGAGTATCATAACAGAAAAAATATTGAGGCAAAAAGAGAAAATGCTGATGATCAGCCTTTTTTCTTCTTTTGCCTCATCGTTTTCCCAAGCCTTTCTATTAGAGACGAATTGAAAGATGGTACAAAAAATGACACGTACAGAAAACATTTGGGCTAGGATCTGGAAAAATGTCCCTTAAGGCTTTTGAGCTCAACATGGTTCCAGATCAGCCTGATCTTGAAACATGGTTGTCTGAAATGCTATACGGGACATTTTTTCCAGCTTGCGGCTCATTTAAAAGCTGGTCACCATCAATTTAAATATGTTTTAGGCATTTTCTCCAACTATTCTAACCTGTGATATGTTTGATCATGATCCTTATCATTCTTACATTTTCTTCTAGCCGCCACAATATTTTTCCCAAGAACTTTCTATCAGGGATGTCAATATTAGGTCTTTTTTGGATAAGGATTGCAGAATTTCACATCCAAGAACAAGAATACCTGATAAACTAAATCATCAAAGCTCATGTCCATGTTGCTAGTTCTCAATTCAAATTCCATTCAATTCATTCTAAATCAAAACTACCAAATTCCAGTAATTGTATGATTCTTTTCGGACTGGTCCAAACTGAAATATGTGGCAGATAACAATCAAGTCGGGGTTTTAAATGCCATGGTATAGAAAATATTGGAATGGAGAAAATGCTGATCATCAGCAGTGCTGATTCAGCACTTAATTCTTTTCTGGAATCTTTTTTCAAACTTATTACCACACAGTGAACCTTTTTGCCACTCTACAAGATAAAACATTGTGGAACATGGGAAAATTGCTTGCCACATGCAATTTCTTTATTTTCCACAACATTTTCAAAAGCCTTAAGCTTTGTGGGTGTCAAGAGGCTTCATCATGTGGTAATGGATTATTTGTAAAAAAAAACTTCTGTCTGAAACTTGAATGAATGAAGTCTCAACTTTTCTGAAAATTGAATAAATGAAGTCTAAACTTTTCTTGTTTTGGTCTCTTTAACATCTAATGTTCATCTGTGGTTGTTTGTGATTGATGGAAGTTGTAGATGTTTCAAACATTTAAGGTCAATTTTTTTCTCTTCTTAAGCTTCATCTGTCATCTTGTCGTAAGCCTTCTCTGCTTGGATAGCTACAAAAAGAGTTTAAGACATTCACAGTTTCAGCAACATTCTATAGGTTGTTGTTTTATGTTAACTCTTTCCCAAACGACATAATTATAGCCTCGCACAATTTGTAAGCTACAGCAGGAAACAAAATAGATGGTAATAGATAAAGAAATTGTGCTTATTATTGCCCTCAAAAATATTGAGACAAAAGGAGAAAATGCTGGTTACCAGCATTTTCTTTTTTGCCTCAATGTTTTCTCAAGATTTCTGTTGGGAACATCAATACCGGGTCTTGTTTAGAAAAGGGTTAAGACATGTTTTAACCCTTTCCCACACAACTAAATTGTAGGGTGGTCCAACTTGAAATCTGTTGCAAAAACTGCTGAAGATGGGGTTTGTGTACAATATAGGTCAGAAAATATGAGACAAAAAGAGAAAATTCTGCTTATCAGCATTTTCTTCTTTTGCCTCAATGTTTTCCAGGCCTTTTCTATCATGTGTCTGAAAGGGGTAACATAAAAACATTTGTGCTCTTTGATTTTTTTCAGCCTCTAGGCAAAAACCATATTATGCAAAGTTTCATAGCAATAGCATTAGTAGAAACAGATATGAAAGTTGCACTCAAAAACTTAATCAAGCATGGAGTCAATGCCCAGGTGTCAAGAATAAGCCTCCCTATTCTATGAATAGTCACATTAAAAAGTCTGGAAAACAAATTGACCAGACTGACGAATGGATAGATGTACAGACTGACAGACAGTGTTCAAACCTAAAGTCCCTTTCGGCTTCGCTAGTAGGGGAATAATTATCATACTTTGGTTGTGTGAGAGTGCATAATACCAATCGGTGTGGACTTTCATTGGATAACTGTATGACACAGTCAAAGATGTCATATTTGACATTGAAATTATAACAAGATCAATGTCCTGACCTAAGCAGAGCTCCGGATAAGATGCGTATTTGCGTATAATACGCATTGATTTGGTCTAAATACGCATAAACTTTTATAAGAATGCGTACAAATACGCATTCAAAATAAGGAAAACGCATTTGGTAATTTTCAGTTAGCGTATCAAGATCAAAGAACGTCGGAAAAGGCATACACTAGGAAACTCCAACAATTAACACAAATCGTTGTGGTCTGTAAAAATAGATTATGGAATGCTTCCGATATCTATTACGACTTAAATCAGCCAATAAAAAACAGAATAATTGGGGAATACCAGCCGAGCGACAATCGGCTATTCCGTAGATCTCCCGAATGATGCCGAGTGTTGTATTTGTTCAAATTTCAATCATTCGGTTATCTCCGTGAAAGCAAAATGTGTGCCCGATTTTAATTGGATGTTAAATAACAGACAATTGCATCAATCCGTATATCAGACACAGGAACTCAAATGTGTTTGTTTTTTTTTTAATCGTCAAACGAGTAAATCCACTCCTGCGCAGATCGTAGAGGCGATTTTGGCCGATATTATTTCTGAAGTGGCTCTACAGGCACAGATAGCCCACGATGCTAATCTCTTTAAGAATAAAAAACTAAACAAGTTGGTATTCGCAAACATACCGCGGTAAGATATCCTCGACCCTGAAAATACAAGTGGGCCATTCCGGTCGGGTGCTCCTCTTTATATCAGTCCTTCCCCAAACAAGAAGGTAGATACGCCTTGCCTCAAAAAATAATCTGGAAATACGCATTGGAAAAAATTCTGAGGGGTAAATACTCCTTGCCTCTAAAAGTTATCTGGAGCTCTGCCTAAGCAGTGAAATCAATTTATTATAAGTGATAAACTCTGCACAGAGAATCTACTTTCTGTTAACCTGTCTGTGTGCTTCAGCTTTTGCTTACCTCCTTAAATCCATAATTTGCGTTGTTCACATCCCAATGTATTCAAATTTCACATCACCAATATTCGTTGAATTTCCACCCAAACATACTTCAGTGCATCAACCTGATAATAGAGGAATACTAGTAAAAGGGAAGTGTGAAAAAAAGCAAAGGGCAAAAACTAAAATAATAAGCAAGACAGAGTTATGGTTCTTATGCACTGCACTTCTCCTTGTTGAGATCTATCCATCCATGAAGTTTCATGGTCCTAGCTGATATACTTTTAGAGATATGCTCCAGACAAAATTTAAGTATGAAAATTAACAAAGGACATTTAACTATTATACTTTAGAGATATGTTCTTGAGTCCAGAGTCTGGACAAAATTCATTCAGTAGAAGTTTTTGTCTGTAACATCTTTGAAATTGGTTCAGTCTTAAATTTTGTCTTCTGGATATGGGTTATTCAACCCTAAGAAAGCAATAAATTGATTCATTTTATCTTGGAGGTAATTTTGGCAAACAACTCAAAGCAGCAGTCATAGCGCATTGGACTTTCACTCATGATGTTTCAGCCCTGCGTTCAATAAGACAAAACGTTAGCCAACTTTGGCCGTTTCATTCGGAATACTTGGTCAATTCTGTGAAATTTAGGTCAAAGAAGTTGCGAATGTTGGTAATGTTAGGCTTAGCTAACGGTTTGTCTACTTAACACAGGGCAGGTTTGATCCCACTTGTTTGGTCACTGCAAACATCCAGTAAGACAAAATTGTCTCCCATCAGTAGTCTCATAATTGTTTAGATATGTGGGCGAGCAGTTGGAGGCTCTGTAAAAATGTTGTGATATGGCATATTGTTTTTACTCATGTCTGTCTGCCTATCTGACCGTCCATCCGAAAACTTAACATTTGCCTTTTCTCCAAAAGTATCTGACATACAAAGCTCAAATTTGGTATGTAACTTCCTTTCAATGATATCTATCTGTTCCATACAATTTTTAGCTTCCTCAAGGTCTGTTAACCCTTATCAACCCTTTATTCTCATGTATCAATCATTTGATGACGCATATCAGAGTTATCACGAAATTAATATTTTCCCTGATATCAAAAAAAACCTTGTCACCTTTTTGTTGGAACCCCTTCATTGGCGCATCTGAGAATTTATGAAACACTAGCTCCAGTCATCTCCCTTATGTCTTTTTGACGTTTAATATGGAAACTGACATTTGGGTATATGCTGTAAATGCAACTGGTTGTCCTGCTGGCTCAGTGCTACAGCATCTGACTAGCGTTCCATGGGTTGAAGCTTCTGTGTTGTAATTATTTACTAAAATTACTATAAAACTTACTATAATTTAATCAACCAATGCTTAGGTCTACTCCATCATCAGCTTCATTCATTACTAAACACCATAAAAAGAATTTGTTGTCAGTGGAATGATGACTATCATATCTGGTACTTCAAACCTGAAATGAATTGAGACAAGAGAAACTTAAAAAAACTTAAAAAAATGTTGAGAATTCCAATTCAAGAGTGTAATTGTTGTTGTTTATAATTATCACCTTTCTCCAATCCCATTTTGGCATGTCACACATTTGTAATCTGCAGATATTATAATTAAGTGTAATTAACCCTTTCTTCAATGGCAATTTTTGAATTATAAGGTTCAATTTGGAAGAGGCTGTTCACACTTAACCCTTTCCCAAACAACTAAATCTTGGGGGGGGGGGGGGAGCTGCTCCAGAGGACAAAATTTATGTTAAAAGGAAAGGGTTTGTGTGCAATATGGCACAGAAAACATTGAGGTAAGAGGAAAAACTGCTGTTAATCAGCAGTTTTTTTCTTTTGTCTCAATGTTTTCCCAAGCTTCCTCTATAAAATATATTTAGGTAATTAAAGTAAACAAAACCAGTTCTTGTTTGGGAAAGGGTTAAAAAATGTGTGGTTTTTTTTAGCAAAGAAAATATTAAAGGAAAATGAGAAACTGATTATCAGCTAACTCTTCATTTCTCTTAATGTTTTCCAAAACTATTTCAACTAAGAATGTCCAGTCAAGGCCTTGTTTGGGGAAGTGTTATAAACCATCAAATTTGGGACCCATATTAGGAAAAAATCATGAAGGCTTTCATTAACACTCAATTCTTCCAATTAAAAGAACTTTCCACCAAAACTAGATTACTTTTAGTAGGATCTGACATCAAGTTTGGGATATCTTATTTTTTTAATGGCAGCCATTTTGAATATGCCATAAAATAAATTGCATGATCCCTGTGACAAACAACCCTTAATTTTTTAGGACAAATGCTTGTTTTTACATTGATAAAGGCACTACCTTAAATCAGGAGATAAATCCCCTAATATTTAATTATCTTATGGTAGTAAACAAACAAATACTTACAATTTTATCCAGCTGTACCACATCAAGTTTGCTTTCATTCAAATATGCCACCCAAGCCAGTCAATGGCTAAACAACCAATCAAAACACAGCATTTTTCATTTTAAGCTGCTTCAACAAATATAAACAAGAAAAAATGTTTTTATTTATTTTTTTTTTCAATATCATCATTTGAATAAAATTTCCTTTGAAAACAATAAATTAACATGCACAGAAAAGATGAAAAGAAATTAATTTTTGATATTGTAATTAAAATTGGCCAATCAGGAAAGCAACTGTAAGGAACCTATTTTAAATTATGGCTCAGGACAATTTTTAAATTTTTAAAGCATCTTTGAGAAAGATGATTGTGATAAGGTTAAATGACAACACAAGCATATAGGTTTTATTTATTTATAATAAATTCACAGACAATATTAATTCATAAATGAAATTATAGAATTTTCCCTACTAAAATGAGTCTTAGACTGGTACAGCAATTATGAATAATATCTGGAGCCTTTTCTTGGAATGTTTACCCAACCCTTTGCCCAAACAAGGCCATGTTTTGTCATCACAAGAAGGATATTCTTTTGAGATCAAATGAAAAGAAGAAATAACTGATAATCCTCCTCTTTCCTCAATATTTCCTGTTATATCATGCATATGTTCTAATTTTGGTATCATTTATTTTGTTGTCTTCATTCCTTTACAATTAGACATGTATGAAATTTCCTGTGTGAAGGGTCTAAAATTGCATGGTGGACTGCAAACTGTAACCTATGGAAACCACATCACATGTATCATAATGTCCTAAGTATCCATATGTTAATAATGCAGTTATGAGCTTTTATCAAACACTGGTCATTGTTTGTGATATGGCTATGATTTCTTTTTATAGAACTAACCCTTACCCTAACATGCTCTTGGTTTTAACATCACATAATCTAGCCCAAAAAAAGCTTATACCATGTAATCAAATTAAGTACTTAATGACTTTGAATAAGATTAATTTGTTTACATTAAATATTCATTGTGTGTGTGTGTGTGGGGGGGGGGGGGGGGTAAAACTTTACTGATAATGACTCAAAAAGTATTTTTTAATTGCAAATTAATCTTATTTGGACTTATTAACCCTTTCCCATGGAATCAAAATTTTGTCTAATGAGAAAGGTTTTCAGAGATTTCATTTCAGACAATCATTGAGAAAGTATAGTCTTTATGTTTATTATGGCATTGGTAACAGAAAATGAGAAAATATGTTTAATGGTTCCCTTTTCCCCTTTCTTGCTATTTTCCTAAAAATCTGACTTAACCCTTTCCCATTTGATGAAATTTTAAGGTGGTCCACTTAATCCTTTCCCAAACGACAACTTTTTTGGGTGTTCCTATTCAGAGGCTGCTGCTGATGATAATATTGATGTTGTTAAAGATAGAATTTATGTAGAATATAGCTCAGAAAATATTGAGACAAAAAAAGAAACTGCTGTTTATCAGCAGTTTCTTCTTTTGTCTCAATGTTTTCCCAGGCCAATTATATTAGGAATGTCAAAGCCAGCTCTTGTTTGGGAAAGGGTTAACACTTGCCCAAACAAGACCTGGTTTTATCATACCCTGTAAATGAGACTTGAGAAAACATTGAGCCAAATGAAGAAAATGCTGTTGACCAGAATTTTCTTCTTTTGGCTCAATGTTTTTTGGGGTACATTGTGCATAAATTCTTCCTTGGGCAGCTTCCATTTTGTCTTTATCAGCAACTTTCAAATTTGACCTCACTAAAATTTTGCCATTTGGGAAAGGGTTTAAATTGATTGATTTATTGGGGTTTTACGCCGTTTTTAACTATCAAGGTCATATCACGACGACTGGAGCACCTAACCAGCTGGATTCTTGGCGTTTCTCATACCAATACTACCACAACACCCTTACCGAGTCTCCAGCTACTCCCCCACATAGGTTCATGATATCAAACCATTGATGGGTGACATTTTGGCAGTAAGGGTATTTGCTGCGGCCAGGTATCGAACCCGGGACCTCTCGAATGAGAGGCAGATGCGCTACCAACTGCGCCATGGCCGCAGCCGGAATGGGTTTAAAGAAATTCTGCTTGGGACAAAATGGATATGTGTTATTTGTGTGAACTAAAGCTAGGAAAATACTGAGACAAAGGGAAAAACGTTGATTACCAGCATTTTTTTCTTTTGTCTTAATGTTTTCACAAGTCTTTCCTTGATCAAGGACATCAAAACCAGGTGTTGTTTGGGAAATGGTTACAGCTGAAAGTATTGACTAAATAAGACTTGCTTGCATTTTGTTAAGAGCATAATATACATTTATTTGGAAGTATGATAAAATACCCCATTGAGTGAAAGTGCAGTACAAGAATCATAACTCTCGTTTGCATATTTTCTGAATTATAGCCCTTTGTTGATTGTTTTCAGATTTGAATTTTGTTGAAGCAAATTCATGAAAGTCTTTCAGCAATGAAACTTTGTGGATACATCATTTTTTGCTTAAGTTAGTCATCAGTATGGTGGCATTCAATCTCAAAATCAAGGGAAATGGGGCAAAAAATCACAGGGAAAAAAAATAATTTTAAAAATACGCAGCTATGGATAGCTGCGCAAAAGCTGCGTCTTTTTACTTCTTGGGAAAAAACATTCAGCAAAAGAAAGACGCAGCTTCTGCGCAGCTTCTAGAGCTGCGTAACTGCATCCAAGACAAAATAATAAAAATACGCAGCTTTTTAGTTAAATACGCAGCTTCATAACAAAAATACGCAGCTTTTACGCAGCTTCACACCAAAATACGCAGCTTTTACGCAGCTTTGATGTAAAATACGCAGCTCTTGGAGAAAAACGCAGCTTTTACGCAGCTCTTTTTAAAAAACGCAGCTTTTTAGGTAAGAAACCAAAAAAACGCAGAAAAGCTGCGTAAAAGCCGGCTTTTACGCAGCTTTCTGAAAGAGCTGCGTTTCATTTTCCCAAGGGTTGCCCTGGCCGCCGACACGGATCTTTCAAGCGAGAGTCTGATGCACTACCAACTACGCTTTGCTGCTGCCCCATAATCAAGAGAACAGGGAAAAAGTAAACTGAAACATCAATCTATACCAAAAACTGTTGCAAAGCAAACAAATACCAATATCAGCATTTTCAATGTTTGTCTCAATGTTTTCTATGCTATATTGTACACAACACCAATCTTTATCACTGTCAATTTCGTCAACTGCAGCAGCTCTCAAATTGGACCACCTTAATTTGCTGTTTGGGAAATGGGCAAAATATATTTTTCATTTACCCATAAGAGGAATAAGACGAGGAAATCAAAGAAAGGTGTTTTATATGGCCGTATTAGGTAAGACAATAAAATCTCATTGGCTCAGACATTAGGGGTGAAATCGGACCAATAAACTTCAATCATTCGTCACTCCCATGTCAGTGTCCCTGTCAAGCCTGACCCTCGCGTCATTCTGCATGATCCCCCGACACTTTGGAGGAGATTTCATGTCACATTGTGTTAAAACTGTGAAACTGAAAATCAGTCCAGCAATCAATAATAATTTTACAAACTTTTATAAGAGACATCACGAAGAAGTTTTGTTGTCGTGTCTTTAAAACCCTTTTAAACAGAACAATACAAGATATTTACAACCCTGTAAGAAAAAGCCTTTATTGAAACATTGGAAACAAGATGTGTTTGTGAAATATCAATGATCTTGTGAAGACTTGTTAAATGTTACCGTGGCTCCTCACCTAAAATCTTAACTTATAGTGTATCACAAGTTAGTTGATATTACATGTATAAGCAATACAAAGACAAAATTTGATAGTCTTATCACTTTTTATTCGAAAGTTAAGGCCAAAGTCAAGTTTTTCGGAATCGACAAATAGACAAACAGGGCAGAAAAAGTAATGCCCCTAAAGAAAGTGATGTGGAGCAACAAAATGATAATTTTGAGAGGAAATGCAACCTAAATAAACATTTCAGAAAGCAATTATCCAGACGACCATTTTTGCACGAGTTGTCTAGGAAAGAAACTATTCCCATAAGAACCAAAAGCATGTAATAATTATCAATTTTATTTGTAACACTCGAAATGTGTGACATTAAATTTAATTAATCTTTCTTCCCAGAAAATTATATGTCAAACGATATTACTTTCTTGGCAGGCACCGTGACAAACTTATACGCTTTTGATTAAGTTTTTTATCCTTGAGGAATCGTCTTTGATTGGTAGGCAGTAGATTATTTTGATTTCTCGTAAATGACTTTTATGAAACAATATTTGAACTTTGGATTAGAGGAGAGTGCTCACCCTTTTCTGTGGTTTAACCCATTCCCACACACTGATTCTTTTTGACTTCCTACAAGATTATGTCTTTGGAAAACATTGTAGAAAATAAAGAAATTGCTTGTGACAAGCAATTTCTTCATTTCCCACAATATTTCCTACCCCAAAAGATGGAAAATGTAAAATTCAATTCACTTGAAATTGTCGTCTGCAACATCTTTGAATTTGGACTGGTCTAAATTGTTTTAAAATAGTAATGGGTTAAGAGGAATTTTGTGTTGTTAAAGATATCTGTAGATATCTTTGAAATGTTTTCTTTCTTTTCTTAAAATGTTTATAAGCGCCTATTATTTCCCTATTCTTTTAATTTAACACTTTCAAGTTTTAGTGAAGAAAATGTTACGGAAAATGAGAAGAAATGCAAACTCCAAAGTCTATCAAACATTTTATTCTTAGTTGGCTTTTACATGGGAGTCATAGTTTGAAGAAAGAAAAAAAATAATTTCAATTAAGTCTTTTTTTTTTTTTTTTTGGAAACTGGTATATGATATTGTTGAAATTAAACGATTTTTTCAGTATATAAAAGTGATATTCCGAGCAATCCAACAGAATAAGACAGAATTACTTTGTTGGCTCGACTGCCAGATAATTCCGCCATATTGTTATACCAAATTCAACGTTTTCATATCGTCACCATTGAGGGAAACTGATTTCAAATCATCCAATCATCGAGGGCTTCAAGAGTTTTGGGCTCTTTCCAAAATGAATCGGAAAGTTTTACAAAAGGACGAGCCTGATTGAAAAGACGTGTTCTTGATTGAAAATGAGCGTGTATTTATGTGGTAGACGGTTTCGGGAGAAATTGGGAACCCTAATGAGCATGTCATAGTCCCATGTCGGAGTTACAGGGTTTTAACCCTTTCCTAAACAAGACCTGGTTTTGACGTCCCTAATAGGTTTGAGAAAACATTAAGACAAAAGGAGAAAATGCTGATGATCAGCATTTTCTCCTTTTGTCTCAATGTTTTCTAAGCTATATGTAGCTCAAATATTTCCTTCAGCAACATCCATTTTATCGTCTGCAGCAGCATTTTAATAGGACAATCATAAACAGTTTGCTGTTTGGGAAAGGGTTAAATGCTGAAATAGATGTTGTTGTCAAGCCAAAAGCGGGTTTAGTGAATATGGTTTCAACTAAGCCATTATCAGGCGGCAAAACTTAAAATTTGTCAAAATTCAAAGGCGGTGCAGACAACAATATAATTATTATGCATCAAGAGCAAGGTTCTCGGATTAGAGCAAGGAAACTAAAAGGTCTATGGATGGACAGACAGACAGACATGGTAAAACCAAATTACCCCCCTCTACTTCGTTGGTGGGGGGTATAACTAGGCATATCCATTGTTTATTGGGATGGGTTAGTTTATCTGGTTGCGAATTAAAATGTTGGTTAGCGTTTGCCAAATGGTAAATTACCAGTTTGGGTTAAATTTTCTTTCGAGATTTATAACTTTAACCAAAACATGTATTTAACCATTTACTTAATGCTAACCGGCATTTTGTCGCTTTTCAACAGAAACCTTGTATCTGCAGCTTGAAATAAGCTGCAGATATAAGGTTTTTGTTGAAATGCAAAAATTTATATGATCAGACCTGGTTTAACAACATCAAGTACCAAAAAGAGAAATTCTAACACTCACCTATTTGTAGTTTCAATGGAAACAGCACATGAAAAGAGAAACAAAGAACATTGTAAGAAACCAAAAATTGTAATGCATATACTGTTGTGGTGCCATTTTAGGCATTTAACTTTAAAATTAATGATATTCATTTTACACTAAAATTTTGCAATAATCACTTAACCTTTTCTCAAACAAGAACTGTTTTTTGATGCTCCTAATGAGATATGCCAGGGAAAACATTGAGGCAAAGGAAGAAAATGCTGATAATCAGCATTTTCTCCCTTTTCTTCAATATTTTCTATGCCTTATTTTGCACTTATTTAATCTTTACCACTGTCTATTTTGTCGGCAGCAGCAGTTTTCACTTTGGAGCACCTTAATAATCTTGGTGTTTGAGAAAGGGTTGATGCGCAGCTTACAACAGTGTTGCACTCACTGAATGCACAAAAGCATATCTTCACTTTTCAACAAAAACCTTGTAACTGCAGCTTAAAGCAAGCTGCACTTACTAGGTCTTTGTTTAAAGCATCAATATAAAGGATAAATACAAAGCTATTGTAAGTGCTTGTACAAAGTTTATACACTTACAACAGTTTGGCACTGACCTATTGTATTTCCAAGCCAATATCCAATCTAATAAAATCTTGCGTGGTAAGCGGGGTCTCTATCGTGCTGGGAACTTCATTGAGTTATTGTGAACGATCGAGGGTAATTTTGTTCAACAATCGTTGAATTTTCATATAATTTCGCTGAATTGCATCCCAAAGCGTAATTACATGATTAAGTCGATTGGACCTTAAATGAAATTTCTTTCGTCATCCAAAAAATCCTCCTAATACTATGAATGAATCTTTTCATCAAAGTTTTCGTTATATTGAATTCATTGACTGCACCCTCAGATGGTATTTATCATCAAAATGCAGTAAAAGATTCAATGGTGCACATTAACAATTATTTCTAAAACTAAGCCTTGTTTTGATGTTCCTAATTAAAGTCAGAAAAAAGACATTAGGACAAAGGGGAAACTGCTGAATTACTGTGCTATTTTATACAAAAAATCCTTTCATTATCAACTTCTTTTTTTATCTCTGTCTTTCAAATTGGAATATTTCAAATGTTTGCATCTTGGGAAAGGGTTGACGCATTAGCATTTTTTTTTTCAATAACAAATTTTGAAAAATATTTCACCTTGACCAACAACCTTGACCTTGAAAGAGGAAAGGTCATACCAAAAGAAATACACATGTGGCATCTGAGAGCCTGTTACTTGCAGTTCACAAGAAATGGTCAATTTAAGATTTTTGGACAAACAGTGACAAAGACTTGTGACTCTAAACTATTATTTTTCAGGTACAGAAATGTCGGCAATGATTCACAAAATATTTGAGAGAGTCTTTAATTGAAAAGGAATCTTAGTCTTAATATACACCATATTTTTGAAGATGACATTAATACATCAAAGAACTTTCATATAGTTATTAAATAATCTACATAAATAGGCAGTAAGAGAATTAAACCAATTTCAAAAATATGGGATAAAACTTCTGAACACAGACATATACGAAATCAACCTTGTTTGTTTGAAATATGTAAATTGTCCCCGAATAAATTGTCTAAGAGGGAAATTTCTCTAAATGGATTGAAATCTAGAAATTGAGCAAATGTTAGTTTTAATGGAAAGCTGAGATAATGGGGAATTGATATTGAAATGATATTAAATTGAGATGGATATACATTTCCACAGTGATTTCTACGATAATGGATTCACATTTATTTTCTTTACCCCACTTTCATTATACCATTCTGCATTTGTGAACTTTTGATTGGCGCCTGTTATATAATGTTACAGTTTTAGGGCAAAACTATACTTCATTTTCTACATATTGTAAAATATGCAAGCAAAAGCTTTGGCTTGAAAACAATGCCATATATTGCTAATACATGTATTTCACATTACAAATTTTTTATTCTTAATAACAATTAACATACCATATGAATGGACGGAATGTGTATCTCGTCCAAGCAGATTGTTTGTTATGTTTTTTTTAAATCATAGACTGGAAAAAGAGACTGGTAGGTAAACAATGCCCAAAGTCTTTTTGTAACAAAAAATTATAAATCTTGATTATGAATTTTGTTATATGCACCAAAATGCATCAACAATTAAGGTTGCAGAATGAAATTATTTACTACATATTGCTGTTGAAGAAATAATAGATAATGTTCTCTTTTCTATCTTTGAGGAACTTTCCCCTTTATAAGAATAATCCTGTCTAAGGTTTATTGCTTTAATACTGGAATACATTAGCCAAATGGCACGCAAATCACAGAAAATCACTGTAAATACGGTAAATAACAAAATTATGTTACATCAACGTTTTACAGCCACCCATTATAGACATGAAATACGCCATGGTATCGTTTTTCTTCCGCTTTTTTGACGTGTAATGCTGAATGTATGTGGCAAAATAATGGGCAATGTTAAATAAGGAATCATAATCTTTGCTTATCCCTTTCTCAAGCAAGATCTGGTTTTGATGTGCCTACTTGAAAAGGCTTGGGAAAACATCGAGGCAAAAGAAGAAAATGCTGATGACCAGCATTTTCTCCTTTTGCCTCAATATCTTCTGAGCTACATTATACACAAATCTTATGTTTCCCCAAGCTATTCTGTAGTCTGTAGCAGATTTAAATTGAATCAACCAAAAGCTTTTCTGTATAGGAAAGAATTGATAATATGAGTGAAATACTTTTGAAAGTGACTTTAAGACCCCATTGCAAAACAAATCTATTTTGACTTTTCCATAAAGCAAAAACTAAAGTAATATTTCTGTAAATTGAATTTTGTTTTTATTACAATTTGTCATCATCTTGTTATACAAAAACATGACTAAAATATATGAAGAAGTAAATGTTCTCTAGAAAATAGCAGAAAATTGATACAAATAAAAATATATCAGTCAGTTTTACAGTTTACATCACGAAAATTGTGATTCAATTATCGTTTTTTATGTCGCAAAAAAGAGCAAAGTTCCACAAATTGAATATTTTTTTATTGTGATAAATGAAATAAGTTAGGACTAAACTTTTCTGGTTTCTCTGATTTTTATGACCTTTTTAAAATGAGGAACTGTAAGACATTTTAGGAGAAAATGAAATTCAACCTCGATCAATTTCAATTTATCACCATCTTTTTTATTCCATTAGCATAAGAAATATTATTTTGTCTCTTTATAATTTTTACCTTTCTTACAATTCTTACTTGGCACTAAGATATATCAGTTGGAATAATTGAAACAAAAGGAAGAATATGTGAATTGTCAGCGTTTATACCCGGTCGGATATCCTCGGATAATATCGACCAAAGTTCGAATCATCGACTCGGAAGTGTGTGTATGAAGAAATCTTGAAAATAATCCGATTTCTTAGCCGGAAGTAGCTACAATTCATAAAGTAGTTTTCGAGGTCAACCAAATGCACAACCATGGCAACTTGCGGGACAGGTTGTAATCATTCTAAAAAGAGAGGAGACTGGAACTGCAAACAATGTCTTTCAGTATCATTGTCGCGTCATTGTTGACATAAGTCACATACCAACGTTTTGAATTGTTGTTCTATTCTATTCTATTCATATAGTCTGAAAGTAGTTCTACGAGATGCATCCAAGGTATGATTCGATAGAGTTGTCCTTGGTGATCCAATTGCGTTTATACCTTGTCTACAATGTCACAGTTTTATCAAAATGAATTTTAACTTCTAGCAATATCTTAAATTATGATATCAACTTGTTTCACTTCCATTAAATCTAAAATTTTGCTGTCTAGAAAAGAGTAACCCTTTCCCAAATAGCAAAATTTGGGACTTTTTCATGTTACAGCTTCTGCGAATGACAAAACAGGTGTTGATAAAGATCAGATTTGCATACATTATAGCACTGAAAATATTGAGGCAAAAGGAGAATCTGCTGATTATCAGCAGTTTCTTCTTTTGCCTCAATGTTTTCCCAAGCCCTTTCTATTAGGGACGTCAAAACCAGGTCTTGTCTGAGAAAGGGTTAATTACGACAAAAGTCTCGGCTCTACGGTCATGTCATCGCGGTAGTTTTATCGCCCCAGTAAAATCACACAGAGTCCAACCCGTAATTAGCTTTTTTCCAAATACGGTCTAATGAATGAAGCATTATTGAAAATATCTATTGTACTTCATTAGCGCAGACAAAAAAGACGCCCGTCTTTTATACAGTGTCTGTTGTTTTTATGATTAAAAAAAGTTGATTTTGTCTCAGGAATTTTCATTTTTCTCTGCCTAAAGACATTCTCTTTTGATTTGTTGAGAAATTGAGAAGTTGAAACTTGCATTATTGAAAATATCTATTGTACTTCATTAGCGCTGACAAAAAAGACGCCTGTCTTTTAAACAGTGTCTGTTGCTTTTATGGTTGGAAAAAAGCTGAAATTTGTCGCTTGAATTCAAGGTTTTCTTCTGATTAGCACATTACTAGACAGCAAAATTTTAGGCTAGTTCAAAATCAAAGATCTTGCAGACGACAATTTAACCCACTCCCAAACAAGACCTAGTTTTGACATCCCTAATAGATCTAGAAAAGGCTTGGAAAAACATTGAAACAAAAGAAGAAACTGCTGATAACCAGCAGTTTCTCCTTTTCTCTCAATATTTTCTATGCCATATTTTACACAAATTCTATCTTTATAAACTTCCATTTCGTAATTTGTGGCAGTTTTTGAAGTGGATCACCCTAAAATTTTGCTGTTTGGGACAGGGTTAAAATGTATGAAATCTAACTTTTCTTGGGTTTTTCTGTAAAGAACACATTGTAGGAAATGAAGAAATTAAATTGAGTTTTCTGTACTCTAAAGCTTCAATGTAAACTTTCCAAAAAAGGGCCTAAAATTCTGTAATTGTACCAAAAACTTTTCAATTGCATTAAGTTGCTGATTTTGCGTAATGGTATTAGGTAATGCTTTTTAATTAATTACGAAGAAAGCAGCTGTGAATCCTTGTGTGACGAGCGGCCGTTTTACACTTACGATGTTCGATTCCGTCATTAAATTTTAATATTCAATTATTTAATTAGTCAGAAGTATGCAGGTAGAGCTTAGATACAACTAATTAATCCTTTAACCCTTTCCCAAACAGCAAATTTTAGGATAGTCCAATTTCAAAGAAACTGATGATGGCAAATTGCATGTTTATGAGAGTAGAATATATGTATAATACAGCACAGAAAATATGGAGGCAAATGAAGAAACTGCTGGTTATCAGCAGTTTCTTCTTTTGACTCAATGTTTTCCCAAGCCTTTTTGTTAGGGATGTCAAAACCAGGTTTTGTTTGGGAAAGGGTTAAGAATTGGTTTATGCTTTGTTCTTAACAAATAAAAGCTTTCCAAGAAGTCAAGGAGAAGATTTAACCTTTTCCCAAAAAGCAAAACTTCAGATGGTCCCATTTAAAAGACCCTGCAGAACATAACATGAATTTTGATAAAACTACAGTCGACACTCGTTATCTTGACATCGGATAAGTCGAAATTCCGCTTAAGTCAAAGTTAAAATCATTACCCGCCCTCAACATATGGATATCAAAATGTTTAATCAAAATAATTCTGAAACAAATACAGCCATTGAAATTTAGTAGGAAAAGGATAGAAATTGCTCGTTTCCAGCAATTTCTTTCCTTTTCCTACTATATTTCAATCATGGACACATACGATGCCAATCAAAAATGGTTAAAAAACGTTTTCATCCAAAAATAAATAAAATCGGATGAGTCAAACTCAGGATATGTCGAGGTATTTTGACGATGCCAATCAAAAATGGTTAAAAAACGTTTTCATCCAAAAATAAATAAAATCGGATGAGTCAAACTCAGGATATGTCGAGGTATTTTGACGACCCCTCTGACTTCGACACAACGAGTGTCAACTGTAGATGTGTTTGTGAAACACTAATGCCCCCGAAATGGCCATTATTAAGTTTTCAAACAGACAGACAGACGGACATGAGTAAAACAATATGCCTCCGATCTTTTGATACGGGGGCATAATTAGTGAATTTTTTTAGCAAATCTCCATTTAGAGCCAATCTGTGCCTGCACATATATGATGGGTAGGCTGTCAACAAAGTACATCATATCTAGCTAATCATACCATTTTTCATATTCCTGGTTATTCCGTTAATATTCGTTTTTCATCACCAATTTAATATTTCACAATGCCCTCCAATCTCTTATATGGATCCCTAATTAATTTACCCTATGCCATTTTGATTAGATTTTTCCATTTCTCCCCTCCTCACTTTTTATTACAATATAACCATGCTCTATCAAAAGGAGGCATAAAAATATGACATTCGAAGACATACATAATAAGCCAAAGCTTTGTCAAACATATTTAATCTAAGCAAAGACAAGCGAAAAAGGATATCATGGCATTTCAGACAACCTTGAACTGTCACAAAGCGGACAAATAACAACAACTAGTGCGTGGTAAGTGAAAAGTGTGATAATTCTTAACGGTAATTCATCAGTTTAGAGCACAGAAACTGATTTTAAACAAAGTCTAATTGCAACCTTGACCTCTGACTTTGATGACCAAAAAACAATAGGGCAATTCCCTGGGTCAGCGGCAACAACTGTGTAGTTTCATGATCCTAGGTCAAAAGATTCTTAAGTTAGAGCATGAAAATCCATTTTAAACAATGTCCAATTGTGACCTTGAACTTTGACCTATGTGATCCAAAAACAATAGGGTATCCCTTTGGATCAAGGGCAACAACTGCATATAGATTCATGATAAGTCCAACAGTTCTTGAGTTAAGGCATGGTAAAAGAAAAGGTCTATGGTAAGGTCTACAAACAGATGGAACATTGGACAGACAGACATCTTCGGTGAAACCAATGTACCTTCATAAGTGGGGTATAAGTTCATTGGGGGAATCAAAACCAGGCAATGGTTTCTCGAAAAAACTTACATACATACTGATTAGTACATGATCAACTTCAATGGAATACTCTCCAACGTTGAAGGGTAATGGATTGAAGTTCATGTGAATTTGTGCGATTTGAGTATGGTGCTCAGATTTGAGTCTGAGAATGTACTTCAGCTTTTTCGAGAAACCGGGGCCAGGTCTTATTTTGGAAAGGAAAAGTTTTAATGTGCATAAGGACCAATGCTGCTTGCAATTAAAGAAAGGGATTTCATTGCATGTATATAAATGTGGAAAAATCCTGAAGGGTAAAAAAGCAATCTTGATTATATCCCGCACAAATTTGATTAATTAACTTGCGAGTCCTGCCTCCCACTTTATACCATTTGGCCAGAAAACAAATATTGCTAATGAATTACCATACTAGGAAAAAAAGAAAATTGAGTAAGCATATCAACCCTTTACCAAACAAGACCTTGTTAGAAAACCTTGGTTACCAACATTTTCTCATTTTTCTTCAAGAATTGTTTACGGATTGTAGATATTTATGTTCTGTGAAAAATACTAATGTGGTCAATCAGCAACAAGCAATGACTTTTTACATAATTTTACAGAAAATGCTTACTTGTTTTTGATACAACACTCGATTTGGACAAGACATATAAGATCTGTCAGATCAGAGGACAGCAAAGTGTGACTATCAAGGGCTGGATAGTGAAAAACATTTTCAGTCCTAAAATGTTTAAATTCCACTTAATTAAGTGTTAGAGTTTATTAATAATGAATTTTTGCCTAAATGCTGATATAAGGGTCACAGAAGCATGTGCAAAGTTTCAGAGCAAAAGCATCAGTAGAAAGAAATATATGACATAAATTTTACACATCAGATACTGGGAATAGCCCCCCCCCCCCCTCCCCTACACACACACACACACTTTCTATGCGTAGTCCATCTTAGAAAAGTAGTTCTTGGTAAGGGTTAGATCATAAAGTCAAAGATGAGAAAGAGTCAAGGCTATAAAAGGAAGCAAACAAAAATTATGGGAAAATAAACACATTAGATGAAAAGCAATGAATCAAAAAGCGAGAAAAGTCATAAATTTTTACTCGACAGGTAATGTAGCCAATTTATAATTGGATGAAAATTACCCTTTTCCAAATGGCAAAAACTTTTATGCTTCCAAATCTGAAGATGTTGCAGACGACAAAATGGATGCTGATAAAGATATAATTTGTGTAAGATAAGGTACAGAAAATATTGAGGCAAAAGAAGAAAATGCTGATTATTAGCATTTTCTTCTTTTGCCTCAATGTTTCCCAAACTTTTCCTTTTACCGCCATCAAAATGATGTTTTATGTGGGGAAAGGGTGAAGAAGGCAATCATAATGGGCTGAAAATTAATTAAACCGTTTGACTGATATTTCGCTTATTAATTTTTCACTCAATTAATTTTGATCGCCGTTGATAGGTCGACAGCCAATCGCTACCTGTAGAGGTCCTCATTGATTTCGTTGATTACGACAACCGTTAAAGATTGCGACACTATTAAAAACCGATTGTAGCAGACTCTTGCCTTTCCATAAAGGAGTATTCAGGACTATTGTATGAAAACTTAAATATTAACCTTTTCTCAAACGGCAAAGATTTAAAATGTTTTAATTTGAAAGCTGCTGCAGACGACAAAATAGATGTTAAGATAGGATATGTGTACAAAATAGCACTGACAATATTGAGACAGAAGAAGCTAGAAATTGTTGGTTATCAGAATTTTCATCTTTTGTCTCCATGTTTTCTCAAGCAAAATTCATTGTAGATGCAATAAATGGGTCTTGTTTAAGAAATGACACAATTTATCATTAAATGTCTGCCTGCAAAATGTCCAGAAAACCATTAAGGAAAAAGGAAGAAAATACATGCATTGCATCCTTTTCTCTAAATGTTCCCATGTCAGCATAATTAGACAAGGGTTTAATTAAAACCTAATAGAAGTGAACTCTTGCCATAAAAGGGGACTTTGCACCTGTGAAAGAAACATAATTTCATTAGAAATTAATTAATCATATATTGACTACACATTTTTTTCTATAATGATAATACACTTTCCAGAATGCCAGAACTGGCTCAATTTGAAAGCTGCTGAAGACAACAAAATTATTGTTTGTATAGAATGAATTTGTCTTCAATGTAGAACAGAAAATATTGAGGCAAAGGGAGAACATGCTGTTTATCAGCATTTCTTCTTTTGTCTCATTTTTTCCCATGCCTTTTCTATTGGGACATTAAAACCAGGTCTCGTTTTGGAAAGGGTTAAAGTTCACAAGGCTTATAAGTATACAAAAGGTGCATGAAAGCAAGTCTAAAACCCTTACATGCACAGCCATGTTGGTAAAAGTGCTGTTCATACTGCTGAAACATTCGAATATTATCGGATCTTATCGCTTCTCAAGATCGGCTTGAACATATTACAGTTGCCAGCATGGGCCGATCCTGCCCATATCACTCCGCAAGCATAACAACGGTAATCTGGTCTATAACAACGGAAGCAGACCAAAGAACTATTTAAATCTACGCCAGAAAAATATTTGAAACAAACAGCGTTCAAAAGTCAATTGTATCCTCATAAATGTGACAAAATTTTACCAGATAAAATAATTGATGTGATTTACCGATTATTGACAATATATTTCACTTGAATTATAACGTTAGCTAAAGGATTGATTTGTTTTGATGACATCATTTACACGCCTCTACTTTCACGTTCAATATGGCGGTCACTGTATTACGCTCGAGATCATGCTGCAAACTCGTTCCAAATGGCAAAAGGTTGCAAACAGTCTCAAGGGTCGCGATTGACTGCTGAAATAGCAATGAACTTTGTGCTAAAAATAGACTGGATTAATCCATCATGTTTTGATAAACCATTGGAGTTGTTATAAAATCTCATAACTACGGCTTGAATTAAGCCGTAGTCAGGAGATTTTATAACAGTTACCAGATTTTATAACTACACCTACGAAATACTGTTGTTTGTCCGAAATTACGTCACTGTTAACTGGATAAAATCATTCCCTATTTTAAGATTTGAGCCAGCAAGCCATATATTTGTCATTTGAGAGTCCAGAGAATAAATGACAATGTTTCTTTCATGTACTTCTACATAAGTGAACTGTTAGAAAGGCCATCTTCATAATCATATTGTTTACAAGGGTCACAACTATGCAGCTCGATTAGAGTCTATACTTCCTACATATCGTCGGTGTAAATGCAAAACCTCGTATGTCGATTGGTGCGATTTTCAAAGTACAAACTTGTGTGCCCTGTCTAGACGATTCTCGCAGGTTTTGAGATATTTTTACTGATCTCTAAATGACACATTATTTGTGAACAATATGTCCAAATTTAAAGTTATACATTTCAGTTTGGGAAAAGTTACTACACTTTTTTCCATCCCCATTTAAATTTTCAAAAGTCGAGATACGAGGTTTTGCATTTACATCGACGATATATCAGTTTCCATTAGAACTCCTTTAAAGACATTTACTAGATTCTTTTTGCCGAATTTAATTTTTCTCATTTTTACATATTTTTTACTTTAGAGTATGCCTAGTTCAAATAAGCAAAGAAAAAGTGGGGTCACCATATTAGTTTTCCGTGTATTTGCATTTTTACAACACACCTGTAAATCGTTTTTGCATAAATTTTGGATTTTTTAAAAAAATACACACTATCTTAACAAATACGAGATTTTTCATACTTTTATCAGATATCCTACTTATTTCTTTGATCATACAATTCAGTTTGTATTACAAACAAGATGTGGAATTCATGAAATGAGTAGAAAAATAAAAGTACCAAAGGAATGTGGTTTTACAAATTGCTACTTATTTCGTCAAGGGCACATTTTTCCACAAATTTCGTTCAAATAAAGCACAAAAATCGAAATTAAAAAAGTTTTACGAATTTAATTTTTTTCAAATTCACAAATTTTGTACATTAAAGTATGCATAAAGGGGTAACCATATTCATTTTGTATGAATCTTGCACAAAAGTAGACTGGGTTTACAGTTGTTTTGATAAACAGTCAGTGTTGTTATAAAATCTCGTAACTACGGCTTATATCAAGCCGTAGTTACGAGATTTTATAACAAAAACCACGAAATTCATTTGTTTGTCCGAAATTACGTCACAATTTACTTGAAAAAATCGTTCCCTTTTAAGTGCCTTGCCAAAAAAACACAACCCCAGTGGGGTTTGAACCCGGGTCCTCAGGGTTTCAAGTCGAGTGCGCTATCCACTGCGCCACCGAGGCTGTCAAGAGTGAAAAATTCCAATGCGCAGGAACTTGCGCACTAACAACTCTCGAAAACGTCTTTAAGTGGCATGAAACACTACCAAAGTTAATCATAAAATTTCATAGCTCTCCTCCCACATCAATGAACCTTCAGAATTGCTGTCTATTGCAGGAAGGCCACCTAAATGTAATTAGACCAATCCAAATAATGCATTATGAGAGTGTCACAGATAAATCATGGAAGTGTCACAAAAATATGGACATGAAATTACTTAACCTAAATATGCCCCCATACTCTATATCGACGAAAGAGGCTTTAACTATAGCAGAGCAACGGTAAAGGCATTCTAAATTTGTTATTTCAAATCATTTCATAGCTCCCCTCCCACATCAATAAACCTTCAGAAAGGCTTTCTATTGCAAGAAGGCCACCTAATTGTAATGTATACAATCTGGCATAGAAAATATTGATGCAAAAGGAGAAAATGCTGATTATCAGCATTTTCTTCTTTTGCCTTAATGTTTTCCCAAGCCTAATCTATTAGGGACATCAAAACCAGGTTTTGTTTGGGAAAAAGGTTCAGAAAAGCTGTCTATTGCAGGGAGGCCACCTAAATGTAATTAGACCAATCCAAATAATGCATTATGAGAGTGTCACAGATAAATCATGGAAGTGTCACAAAAATATGGACATGAAATTACTTTACTTTATGCCCCCATACTACATATGGATGAAAGAGGCTTTTCCTATACATTTGAATCTCTAAATTTACTGATGAATTATTTTGGTGCAAATATCATAGCCTAGCTTTCATAAAAATGTGTGTGTCTTTGACCTAAAACCTTTCCCCAAAGTGCCTGGCTTTTTATCCAAACCAAATCCATTGTTTTAACATTTGCAAAATATTGACAGAAAAGGCAAAACTGATCTTATTCTAAGACTATGGTTAATCTCCGAAATTTCCAAGAATATTTTAAGATATAAGATTAAATTTGGGAAAAAAAACCATTCAGTTCATCAGAATGTCTTTGTTATTGATTCTTTAACGCTAGTATCTATTCTTTTCAGAAATAAATACAGTTGGCGCCACATCGTATGGCACCATCCTCGGAAACCCCGCGGTCATCTAAGCTATGCTACATGACCCCTGGGGCACTTGGCCACTTAAACTTTGAATTAGCCGCCGAAAATCGATACGAAACGCGTGAGTGGCAATACCCAATCATATAACGGCTCTCATAAGTCAACGCGTTGTCAATTACAACCAAGATGGCTGCGCTCATGATAAGATGTAATTTGTGCGGCAACGAGATTTTACAGCAAATTACAGATCGCTGACATGTCATTCAGCTTTGAAATAGAAAGATAGGGAAAGTTTCTCTTTTGAAGTCTTTTAAACTTGAAACATTAAATTTTTCACTCACTAAACGATAGTTATCCTCCATATTGACAACTTACCCGAAGCGATTTATCAATCTCCTACGCAGTTATCTACCCTGAATCTGGATTAAATTACGTACCTCTGACGTAATCACTGTTTAGAGGTTGGCGATTTGTATCGGCCAGTTTGATTGGTCTACTCACCCATGACGAAATGATGATGGAACCAATGAAACGGCGGCATTTGGGAGCGGCCAATACAAAGTTTTCCTCGCCAAGTGCCCCAGGGGTCATGTAGCGTGAGCTATGACCGCTGTGGTTTCCGAGGATGGTATGGCACGTGTTTATGTTAAATGTTTAACGTTCAGTTACATTTGAACAAAATATAAACATTGTGCCATACAATGTGGCACCAACTGAATATAATCTAGATTAACCGATTATACTACAAAAAGTAAACATTGTTATTGCAGCTCTCAGTACTTTCAGTGCTTTGATTTCCCAATAAATCTGTCATTTTCATATCAGAGATGTTGATTTTCACCTCCATATTTGACATATAAATAGAAAAAGTGTCACCAACAGACAGAAATTTCACACACAATCCTGGTTAATCAAATGTGACCCGTCACGTTAAAAGGGACCTTATCCGAACTCCGAAAATACAAATTTTGACAAACTTGTTAGAATCAGCACAGGTCAACCAAATCCCGTTTGCGAAAATGAACATGTAGTAAGATAGGAAAAACATTTAGGATTTAGAAAATTACATAAAAGTGAAAAGTGTCGGCCCTAGTCTGGCTGCGCGGACTGCGCAGACAGGCTAGGGTCGATATTTTTCACACAACCGATAAGGTCCCTTTTAGCGTGACACGTCACAAATATCAGTTATTGACACAAAAAATGCAATTTTATAGGAGAAACAGGCATTTTCAAGAATGAATCCTTTTAAAGCATCAAAATTGAATTTAACCCATGATTATACTGAATTAAAAGCAACGAGTAATTTAGAATAATGTCAAACTGCAAGGGTGTGCAGGCTAGCCTTATTCTTTGCTGCTTGCCAAAGTGACAGGAATAGATCAATTTGATCTATGCTTTAACCTATTACCTCGTAGTGACGCTTTTTGACGCCCCACAAGACAATGGCTTTGAAAAACATCATGGAAAATGAAGAAATTGCTTGTGACAAGCAATTTCTTCATTTCCAACGATGTTTTCTACCTAAAAATACCAGACAATTTTCAAATTCATTTACTTTAAAATGTCATTTACAATATTTATGAATTTGGGCAGGTCCAAAATTTTGCTGTTTGGTAATGGGTTAAAGTCTAACAGTCTAAAATTGAGTCAGAGAATGAAGTAAACATGAAGCATTTATAATACCATTACTAAAATATACAGAAGACAAAATTTCAATGATCATGGTAAAACCTAAAAGATTTCGATGTAAAAGGCCTCAAATCTATGTCTTGTGGCAATTGACTGGTCAACTAGCGCTGCCGCTTAATGGTAATAATATTACCATAGTGTCCATAAGATTTGGTAATGAACAGACAAACAAAGTGTCATCCTGTAAATGTAAATGGTTAAAACAATACCAAACGACAAAATTCTAGGCAGGTCCAATTTGAAAGATGCGCCTGCAGACGGCAGAATTAATGTTAGGACCTACTAAAGTGTGGAAAATGTTAATATTATGGCATGGAAAATAGTGAGGCAAAAGGAGAAACTGCTGGTTATCAGCAGTTTCTTCTTTTGTCTCAATGTTTTCCCAAGCCCTTTCTCTCAGGTACGTCAAAATCAGGTCTTGTTTGGGAAAGGCTTAATGGTAATACCATTACCATAATGCCCACAAGATTTGGTAATGAACAGACAAACATAGCGTCATTCTGTAAATTGTTAATTTTGTCAAAGACTGGCACTGACACTAAGCTTGAACACTATTTCCATAGTGTCAAAGAGATTATGTGCAATTTGTAAAAACTTTGAAATAAAACTGTCTGTAATTGTACAGAACGGGATTAACATAATTATATTAGCTCTGGTGTCCAAAGACTTAAATGGTATTGTACTGCCAAATAATGTGTTATCTGGTAAAGGGTTAATTTGCCGAGGACTGGCGTGGACACTAAGCTAATACCATTACCGTGGTGTCGAGGAGATTGCAAGGCTTTAAACACTAATGAAGGCCGTAACAACCAGTCATAAAAGTCTGTCATTGGCCTATGTTTAATATCGCCAATCTTTAGTATTATTAACACAATTAGCCAAATGATTACAAGTCTATATGCAAGAGGAACACAAGGGACCTGGGTCACTCACTTTTCAACACTAAGTGCAAAACATATTTCAAATAATTATTTTTTTAAAGCTTCTTTTTCAATATTGTAATGCAATATTGATATTTCAAACACAATTTGACAAATGATATTGTCCAGCAAGATTAACCCGGGACATCTGCATATGTAATGACCCCACTTCGGTTTTGTTTTGTTAAGACGCTCCACTAACGGACTTTGCGCACGAAAATTAAGTTGTCCCGGGTTAACCTTGTTGGACAATAACAAATCCCTCTGCAAACTTATGTTTACAAACACACTGAGCTGCTCACTTTTAAAGAAACTAAGTGCACATACTTTCTTAGATCTTTCTTTTTACCATCTTAAAGCTTGTAAATTAATTTTTTAATCCACTTTTGAAATCATTGAGTTTTCTTTCTTCTTCATTTGGTTCTCCGCAACATTTTGGAATTTTGACTGGAGTAAAATATCAAATTCTAGCAAAGGGTTATTATTTAGTTTGGGCAGATAATGCTCAAATTGCTCCTTCTCTCTAATTTAACCATTTTATGGCCATGAGCTCAATTGTGCCCCGGACTGCTATGACAATATTCTGGATGCTAATAATTACTTGATCAAACAATACGAGGGACGAAAACCGAGAGAGGCGATTCAGACACTTTAAATTTCCCTACTAATGCACACAACATTGAAGCGTGTGCTTAATATGGGATTTCCCGACTTAACACTTTACACACCGAAATTTGTTTTATTTTTCTCTCTTTTTAAAGACCATTTTTAATCATAATTTACTGAGGCTATAAGTCAAATCAGACTTAAATTTGCTAAGTGGAGTCCAATATGCATACAGCTCCGATGTAATGTCTATGCTATGTACAACAGTTTTTCAACTTCTTTTGTCTTAGGATCAGAATAATGCTTTATATGGAATATCCCAACTGAATAGCGATAATAATACTAATCATTGTCCTTTTGGATATTTGGCAAAATTCTTTTGCTGTTTTTCACAAAATCTATAGTCAATGTAGGCACAGATCCAACTGTGAGTAAGATCAGCAAAAGCTGTTGCAAAGAATGTCTGCCAAATCTGTCACTCAGTTTTCAGATCAGTGTGACACGAGGTCACAACTTCAGAATTCCCGAAATAAAAAATCCTTAGCCATTTGGGAGAAGGATTACAGTCAGAGATGGGTTTTAATTCATCCCTGCTAATTCAGAAGCTGTCAACCACTATATTACAATATGGTTCCTGATAACCCAAAATATGTCTATTCTATGTCCCAGTAAATTCAGCATCACTTTGATTTGTAAGAAGTAAACATATCACTTCATTATAAAGATGTCATAGAGCAATAGTCTTGTGTAATTTAATACTAGAAATACAGAATATAGTACGTAAATTTACGCATTTTTCAGCCTCTATCAGGATCCATCCTATTTTAGATGCCATAATGAACTGATTTTGGAGATAGCCTTTTATTGTCAACCCACTTCAAGTGAACAATGTAACAGGAGTCGCAAAAGAAATTAACTATCATCCAATCACCATGATTGTTTGTATCAGTTTAACATACATTTCAATAATGTCTAAAGTTCTTTTATCCATGTGCTTTCCTTGATAATCATTGTACAAAGCTAGGGCTCTTAACCCATTACCAGGCAGTGATGCCTTTAGACGCCTCACAAGGTAAAGGCTTTAAACTAGAAGACCTGAAGGTCTTGATTTGCTCCACAGGCCTGAGATTCTATCAAGATTCAGATGATACTGAAAATTACACCCATGCAAGATCTATAAGGCCAGTAAGGTTATGTGAAAGTTTCATGTTGATTGGTAGATACTTATGGTTGTTTGAGTAAAAATAAGGTCAAAAATAGTAATTTTGTCAATTTCAAGGAGACATAACTCATGATGTAAAATTCAGATTACCGGTAAGCTGAAAATTACACTCTGGCAAGATCTTATGTCACTAACATTGTGTCTATGTCCTGTCTTGATTGGTCAATATTTGTAGTTGCTAAAGTGAAAAAAAAGTCAAAATAAAGCCGAAATATGACAATTTTGTCAATTTCAAGGACATATAACTCATGATATAAAATTGAGATCAAGCTGAAAATTATACCAGGGCAAGATCTCATAGTCACCAACAATCTATCCAAGTTTTGTCTTGATTGGTCAATATTTGTAGTTGCTAGAGTGAAACAAAGTCAAAATTAAGCCGAAAATGACAATTTTGTCAATTTCAAGGGCACATAACTCATGATATAAAATTTCAATCATGCTGAAAATTACACAAAGGCTAGATCTTATAGTCACCAACATTCTGTCCAAGATTTGTCTTGATTAGTCAATATTTGTAGTTGCTAGAGTGAAACAAACCCAAAATTAAGCCGAAAATGACAATTTTATCAATTTCAAGGGCATATAACTCATGACATAAAATTCAGATCAAACTGAAAATTGCACTCAAGTAAGATTTTATTGTCATCAACATTTTGACCAAGTTTTGTCTTGATTTGTCAATATTTGTAAGTGCTAGAGTGAAAATAAAGTAAAAACTGCCATTTTTTAATTCAAGGGCAGATAACTCAAGACTTTCTGGTTCAATCAGAATTAATTGAAGGAATCTGATAGAGGACTACCTAAGGATCATTCCTGTGAAGTTCGATTGAAATCCATCCAGTAGTTTCTGAGTAGAAGATTTTTAAAGAAAAAGTTGACGACCGGACGGACGGACGGACGGACGCACGCACGACGGACACAGCGCCATGACAATAGCCCGCTGGCCTGAAGGTCAGTGGAGCTAAAAACACCTTGGAATAATAAGAAATTGCTTGTGACACACAATTTCTTCATTTAACCCAATGTTTTTCACCCCTGAAAGACCAAAAAATTTAAAATTTCAATGACTTGAAATAAAAATTATTGTAGTCTGTAGAATCTTTGAATTTAGGCCAGCCCCAAATTTTAACCTATTGTTTGAAATACAGTCAGTTTAGATTTATCAAGTCTATCCCTACGGCGACAGTGGCCTGTAATATTCTTATTCAATATAATCCCAATCCATTACAGATATTACTCCAAGATCAATTTACATCAACTATATTTAGCAAGAAGCATTCTTTCTAGCATTTCTTCTGCAAATATTTGAAACATTTCAGTTATTTTTACAACCAAATGTCGAGAAAAAAGTTCGACTGCTGAACGCAATACTGTTCTAAGTCACTTTTTGGCCAAAATGAGTTTTTGTCATAAATGGTAGTGTTTATCATAGGTGCATATACTGACAAAATTTTAGAGTGGAATACAAAAAGGTTTTAGAGATATTCAATAATTCCATAAAAGTCTACCTCAATTGTTAAAATTATTTCCCTGCAATACTAGTCTAAGTTGACTTGGACTAGTATTGCGGTGAAAAACTGTATCAAAATGGACCAAATTTTGAATGCAATACTAATCTATGTATCTCATTTAGTACTTTTTAGTTTGACTTTTCGTAGAATGGGGGGGGCTATTCTAGTCACCCTGACGTCGCATTTGCCTCAGCATAATGCTTTGGCTAAGTTTTTACATGCATGTTTGTCAAAACTCTGTTTCTACTAATGCTATTACTCTGAAAATTTGCACATGCCTCTGTGACCATAATATCAGCCTCTAGGCAAAGATTTATTGCCCTAACATGTAATTTAGGGGTATTTTTTACCTTTTGGACATAGAATACCTCATGCCCCTGTATCAAAAGATGGGAGGATGGGGGCCATATTTTTATACATGTACTCCTATCCGTATGTCTGTCCAACTGTCTGCCCGTTTGTGTCATTCTGAAACTTAACATTGGCATTTTCTCAACAAGTATCAGACATACAAAGCCCGAATTTGGTATGAAACATTTTTACAATGATATCTGTTCCATGCAACATGACCTTTCTCAAGGTCATCCTTTAATCCTTATCAACCCTTGACATGCAAATTAACGTGAAAACTTAACATTGGTATTTTCTTCAAAAGTAAGACACGTACAAAGACCAAATTTGGTATGTAACTTTCTTTCAATGGTAGCTATCTCCTTGATGCAATATACCTACTTCAAGGTCATCTTGCCGAGCCCGGATAGCTCAGTCGGTTACGTCGGAGTCTGTCAATCCAGGGGTCTTGAGTTCGAACCCCGGCTCGGCCAGTATCCATTCTGACATTTGACAAAAGTCATTTGTCTCTCACCAATGGGTGTGAATCATCTATGTGAGAGAGCAGCTGGAGGCTCGGTTTGGATATTGTGGTTGTACTGGTGCGAGAAATACCAGGAACCCACGGTTAGGTGCTCCAGCCGCCGCGATATGACCCTGGTAGTTGAAAACGGCGTAAAACCCCAATAAACTCAAACTCAAACTCAAGGTCATCTTTTTACCCTTATCAATCCTTAACATGCAACTTAACATTAAAACCTAAAGCGGAAACTTAACATTGACATTTTCTTTACAAGTATAACGCAAACAACTCAACAATGGGCATCTATAGTTCCAGCCTCAAGGTAGATATAGGCCAAGGTCATCCACTTAGGTCAAGGTCTTAGTTTTAGAAAAAAAGCCATTTCGGGGCGTTTCTGTTTCATGAACACAACTTGTTGATTAAGTTTTTAAGTGCAACTTCCATGATAAATCTGTGGTAACTTTTTCTGTAACAGCTATTGCTTTCAAACATTGCACATGCATCTGTGCCCATAATATCAGCCTCTAGGCAAACATTTTTTACTCTAACATTTAATTTAACAGATCTTTTACCCTTTTTGGACTTAGAATTTTCAACTAGCCAGCACTTGATAGTCCAGCTTCAACGGCAGTCCTGAAACAGCTCTTGTTATTGATTTTTCAGAGCTAAATATACAAGTGAAAATCAGGTTGCAATTCGGATTGTTGCTGCTACAGGCTTGATTAATTGATAGTTCGTATCGCGTCTTATATCATCCAAAACATGTTCAGATGGGATTTAAGTTGAAATTATTTGAAGACCAAGGTTGCATAACTGGATTTCCTTTCTAATCTTTGGGTGCATTCTATTGCAACTGATTCTTGCAATCTGTAGTGCAGCTGCTACCAGTTTGTAGACATGTTTCATGATAATGAGGGTACCAGGTAGCAGCATCATGTCTGGTCACAAGGCATTAACAGATAAATCCATTACTATTAGAAATTGATTAACATTGGACAACAAGACAAAAGTTCAGAGCTATTGAATTACATATTTTGATAATGAACCTGGTTAATATTTGACAAAATTAAGGTCAACAAGTGCTTCCATGATCTCTTGGGCATTTCTCTCTAAAATCTACATGAAATGCTTAGGGTGAGAACATTTTCTTTCCTAATTTTGAATGTATCTTTGTTGGCACAAATCTAATGATGGATAATTTCTTTTGCTTTTGAGTATAATACAGCACAGTATTCATTTTGAAATAAATTATATTGTAAATGCACATTTTATATCAATCCTAATTATGTGAAAGAATTTGTTTTGAAGTATTGTATCTTTTCTATTAGATTCTGGTGACTTTTATACATGACTGACATCCTTTTAGTGAATGGGAAAAAGACAGTTAGCCAGATCAAGTCTTGCTCTCCCTCAAAATGGGCCATCCTATACATACATAAATATTTTTGGGAGAAAAAAAGCAAAGGAGACTTGATTTGTATGACCATAAGTTCAGTTATAAACCCATTTTCCACAATTTGTTATGGTAATGTGCCGTTGTTACATTTCCTAGAAGATAAATTCATTTGATGAGACACATAAAGATATCATACATTTAACTTGTGTTACTTTTAATAACTTGTATATTTGGCATGATTGATATTAAAAATAACATTTAAGAAAAGATTTTGGGGTGTTTCAAGATATATTTACCTAAAAAACAATACCGGTATATAAGGCATTGCCAATGGCATAATTGCCACAAAACCATTGCGAGATTGAATACATGTATTGCTGATAATTTCTCTGTTGTGTTGTAAATGGGTTCTTAATGGATTAATACAAAAACAGTACAGTTAGCTTCTGTCTCTGGATTCTCCCACCAGCTCAACTCATACATGGTGAAGTGTATGGTTAGGTTTTAAAATAATTTAGCCAGTAGAATCAAAAGAGCAAATCTGTCTAGCCAAAAAAGTAGCAAAATGGGGAACAACTAAAGAAATGCCAGTAATAGTATGGTTCCCATTTTTGCATGACACTTCCTTTTATCTTATTCTTTGTGGATTATCACTTTCAAATAAATTAAAGTATTAGAGAAAGAGTAATTTTCTAGTAAACAATTAGTTTAAATGTAAAAGGGAAATAATCCAAGATTGTTTAAGCTAGAGTTATTGCCCTTGTGCATGACACATCCAATGATTGTCAGATATGTATGTAAAGTTGTAATCAAATTGAGCCAATGGGTAATAGATTGGGAAATAGTGACTTAATGATTGGTTTAAACAAACTTCATATTTTTTTGTGCAACCTTATCTACATTTTTAACATTCCCCAATTTCTATTTTGCACTATTTTTATAATTCAAACCTTTCCCTGGATTCGATGTCTATGATCGAGTAAAAGAACAAGAACTGTCATAGGACAACAAAGCATGACGACTATCAAAGCCTGGATAGTAAAAAAAATTGTCCACGGACAATGTAGCTTGTCACAAAACAGGTCAAGGTCAAGAGGTCATGGTCCCAAATGAAATGTCTTTGCTGGAGGCATGAATGTGTGAAATATAAAGGCTCTATCTCTAATAGAACCTAAATCATATTCCAGGTTTAAGTTTTTTTTAAAGTAGGTCAAACTCCAATGTCAATGTCACAAGGTCAAAAGTCATGGTCCCAAATGAAAAGTCTTTAAAGGAAGTATCCATGTATGAAATATCAAGGCTCTATCAATAATATTGCATGAGATTTAGGCCAAATTTAAGTCTTATAAAAGTAGTTCAAACCCCAAGGTCAAGGGTCATGGTCCCAAATGAAAGGTCTTGGCAGGAAGTATCCATGTGTGAAGTATGAAGGCTGTATCTCTGATAAAGCCTGAGATATAGACCAGGTTGAAGTTTTTGAAGACGCGACACGACGCTGACGTGACGTCGACGCTGGGGCTGTGACATAAGCTCCCCAGACATAAGGTTCTGGCTTGCTAAAAAGAGTTTAAATTCCACTAAATTAAATGTGAGAGTAATTATTCTTTGCCTAGAGGCTGATATATTATGGTCACAGAAAGATGTCCAAAGTTTGAACGCAATAGCTCTTGCTTAAAGTTATACTACAGTTTCATGTAAAAACTTAAATTAAATGTAAGAGTGATAAATCTTTGCCTAGAGGCTGATATAATGATCGGAAAAGGATGTGCAAAGTTTCAGAGCAATTATAATTATTAACAGAAACAGAGATATGACACTTGTACATAAAAACCTAACCAAAGCCAATGCTGACAGCAATGCAGATGCTCCAGTGACAGGAATAAGCCCCCATTTTCTATGAATAGACGCTAAAAATGCTTGGAAAACATTAAGGAACAAGAGTTTTGCATAGCGGCGCATATATGCCCGAGAGGGGCTTGTCAGTAAAAATGGGCATTTTTCCTTTAATTCAAGGGCAGATAATTCAAACATGAAAAGTTATCAAAATTTTGTTTGCACAACAAGACACCATAGAGATTTATTGTGGCTAGTTTGATTAAATTCTGGTTGAAACTGTAGAAGTAGCTCACAGGAGAAAACGGATATTTTTGAGAAAATGGGCATTTTTCCTTAAATTCAAGGGCAGATAATTCAAGAAGGAAAACAGTTATCTAAATTCAGTAAGCGGTGTGCACAACTAAACACCATGGAGATTCATTGTGGCATGTTTGATCAAATTCTGATCAAAACTGTAGGAGTTGCGCACACAAGAAAATGGGCATTTTTTTATTCAAGGGCAGATAATTCAAGAACGAAAAGAGTTATCTGAATTCCATAAGCGAGGTGCACAACTAGACAGCATGGAGATTTATTGTGGCAAGTTTGATCAAATTCCGATCAAAACTGTAGAAGTTGCGCACACTAGAAATTGCTAACGGACATACAGAGGGACGGACACAGACGGACGAGTGGGCCATAACATAATACGACCCTTCGGGCGTATAATAAAAAGAAGAAAATGCTGATATTAGAGAGGTTTCGATTCCGAACTTGTACGCCTACTTCTACGTGTACGAGTAATTTTTGTGCGAAACGTCACTATGACGTCATCACTTTGTGATTATTTATCACTCTCGCTACACGTCGAAAACTTGTAGAGGCCGGTTTACACGTAAGTAAAAACTTGTAGCTTTTTATTCTTAATTGGTACAGTTTCTAGGTGTTTAAATGAATGCATGAGGTAATTCATGCATTTTTTGATGAGAATATACTTGTGAGTGGTATCCTAACAAGAATAGTTTGAAAGTTACAGCGTGTTTAATACAGGTCGTATCAACGACCTTTCCTAACCCAATTTATGCCAGTACATAGAGTCAGTACCGCAAGTATTTACCCACTAACCCTGCATAGGATTTATGCAGTTGACGCCTTTTCAAACTTAGTAGATCTAGATCAAGTTTATTAAACTGAAATTTATAGATCTACTGTCATTTTCAGATAAGTTTCCGAAGGAAATTCTGACCATTTTTAATATTTTTTGCTGAAGTTTTTCAATAAGGGTAGATCTGGAATTGGGGGGAAAATGCTGGAATTTTCTTCTTTTCCGCTGGTGCTTTCCAAAAACACTTCTAGTTTTGAAACGGGTACAGTTTTTTAACCCTTTTAACCCTTTCCCAAATCACCTGCTACAAGTACACGTACGCGTACAAGTTGGAAATCGAAACCTTCCCTAGATAGAAACGTGTACGTGTACGTGTAGTTACAAGTACACGTACACGTACACGTACAAGTTTGAAATCGAAACCTCTCTATTAACCAATATTTTCCAATTTTGCTTTAATTTTTTCGATGCTTTACTGAGTATTTAAATTCTATCATCATAAACATCCATTTTGTCATCTACAGCAGCTTTCAAATTAAGCCATCCAACTATTTTGTCGTTCAGGAAAGGGTTAATTTAATCTTTGTTGTCTACAAACTTTTGCAAGAAAAGGAGAAAGAAAGATAGATTAGTATTGCAGTAAATAATTTTGTCTCACTTATCCAATTTATGCATGCAATACTATTCTAAGTAAACTTAGACTAGTATTGCATTCAAAATGTGAGTTCAAAACTGCTAATATTTCCCCGCAATACTATGCTAAGTCAACAAAGTCATATTTCTCCTTTATTACTATTTTGATTGAAATACATAATATTTGTAATGTAATGTTATCTATCAGATTGTATCATATCAAAAATTCAGACCATTCTATTCAGATTTGACAAAATGAGAATGTTTTTTCCTTCTCCTGAAAAATCATGAAAAATGACTTAGACCAGTATTGCGTTCAGCAGTCGAGTTGTTTCTTAAGTCTTGTGTCTGACAAGAAAAAGGAAATTTTAATTGGCAGAAATTATGAACATAATACCCATTTGTTTAATTGTCAAGATAAATTTGTGAAATGGGTAATAACAAAGTATATAGATTCATGTATTTTGCAAAATGCACAATTGATACCATATAAAGCCAACAAAAGGATCACTTTGCATTCGAAAAGAATTAGGTTGATTAGAAATTGCACGGGCAATATTTTCTGGAGTTCGCTTCGAGCATCAAATGATTAGCAATCCTTGTTATGAGGCTACAAATTAATGAAGCGGTTTACAGGCTATGCCTTGGAAATTCTCATTTTTGATTTTAACACTTTCCTGAACAATATATGCCTAACATTGATTCTCCTATTTGCAAAGACAGACAAACATAGACACACAGAAAGACAAACAGATACAAATACACACAGACATGAAGAAAGAAATTTGTTCCCCAAAAAGACCTACCGTATTTCACCTTATAGACGCGCCCTCCCTAATAGACGCGCCACCACTATATTTACAATCTCGGAAGCCATGGGACACCCCTCCCACCTTCACCCGACCTTACCTTGACTGTAGAGTAGACCGTAGAGTAGACGGTAATGACAAATTCCAAACTCAAACTCCACCAAACTTCATCTTTGTGATGATCATACTTGTGGAAAAACGCTTTATCTCAACAAGTAAAGCGTCTTATAATAGGGTATACGGCTCGGGTAATTGATTGAATAATTCAATTATGGTTATTCCTCTCTAGGTAGAATTGAAATTCATCCGGCCCCGGTACGAGCATTGATAAACTTTCCTTTATCATTCCCCTTGCAGAGTGACCGTTTATGCAGTTTATTTCAAAGCCCTGTAAGAGGTTGCGTTTGATTTGTAAATTAAGAAGTGGAAAGCGAATTGATAGTACGCACACAAATGAAAAATAAATCATTTTTGCCGAAAATGAATTAATGAATATGGACAGATACCACGGAAGTATGTTTTATTATTTTGTAAAGTGAAGAAGAAGAAGAAATCAAAACATTCCGAAAACGAAAGTAGAACACACCCGCCTTTTCGAGACAAAGGACCATAATGCAATGCAGGGTAGAGAAGATAAGTGTTGATCTGATAGTGCTTTGAGTATCTTGAAATACATATCGTAACACACACCGGGTACATGTATAAATTCTGCCGCGGATCCAGGATTTCCGCGAGGGGGGTTCGAATATACAGATAAGGGGGGGTTCGTTTTTCTAGTATCAAACAATTTTGACTAAATTTCTGCATGAAAATGAAAGATTCGGGCAGCAGAGGGGGGTTCGTTTGAACCACCCGAACCCCCCCTGGATCCGCCACTGAAATCAGCGGAGACGAAGCGATATAGACTATAGACTGGCAGATAACTGTAGACTGGATGACCTTACGCGACGGGATATCGCTTCGTCTCCGCTGATTTATACGTGTACCCGGTGTGTGTTACGATATGTATTTTAAGATACTCAAAGCACTTTCAGATTAACACTAATCTTCTCTACCCTGCATTGCATTATGGGATTGTATTGTTGATTTTCCCTTTCTTATCTACATTCAGCGAAGCACTTCAAAATTCAGGAAAAGTGGTACGAAATAAGCGCGCCTTCTTAGCGTTTTGCATCGCGCCGGGGCGCGTCTATTAGGTGAAATATGGTAGTTTTGACTTTCCTATGAAAAGTGGCTTAGGAAAACATTGAGACAAAAGAAGAAAATGCTGATCATCAGCATTTTCTCCTTTTGCCTAATTGTTTTCTGAGTTATTTCATTCAAAAATTTTACATATTTTGCCGTCAGCAGCAGCTCTCAAATTGGACGACCCAAAAATTTTTGACATCATTCTGGTAAAGGGTTAATTAATGAAGCAGTTGACAGACATTGCCTTGAAGATTTTAAATCCGATTTTTATTCTGCAGTCTGTCAACTAAGTTGAAGCCAGGCTCATTTCTGTCAATGCTGGAATTCAGACAAAATTTCAAATGAGTTGGTCATTTTTTTTTTTGCCATGGCATAAGACAAAATCTTTTAACACATACTACATACACATTGATTAACCCTTTCCCAAACAAGACCTCAGGTGTTGACGTCCCTAATGGATATTGCATGGGAAAACATTGAGTCAAAAGAAGAAAAGGCTTAAACCAGCATTTTCTCCATTTGTCTCAATTTTTCCTAGTTATGTTATATGTCAATTCTTACTTTATCAAAATCCATTTGTTATCTGCAGCAGTTTTCAAACTTGACCACCATGTTGCTTGCTTTTTGGGAAAGGGTTAATTGGCTTTAAAAATCAGCATCATAGGTTAGCATGATAAAAAGTTAATATTAAAGATTTCTAGGAGACAGTGTTAATGACTTTCAAAGGAAAAAATGCAGGATTATAAAAAAAAAATAGTGATTTCTCAGATTAAACATTAAACTCATTCCTAATGATTCATTAAACAAAGCACTCTTTTAAATGGCTTCTCAAATCAGCTTTGCACTGATTATTGCCTCCATCTTTGTGTTCAAACATGTTTTTTTAATTCCTTAACAAATGAGACGAAATCATTGAACACTGCACCAATAAATCTGTCTATAATTTCATGGGCATAGACACCAATAATTCCCTGCACCAATAATTGTCGCTACAATGAAACTAAAATGACTCAAAAATTTTGTTCAAGAATACTCTAGAATGCACTGACTTGCAACATTTTTGGGAAGCAAACTTTGCAAATTTTGCAAAAATTGCTTCTCTTTGCAGCCGCCTTTCTCTGCACTATACCATTCTCTGCATACCACACAACATCTTCCGGTCCTCCTGACTATAAATAGTTCTATCAAAAGCAAAGATTAACGAGGTTACAGTCATTCGAATATTCAATATGTAAGTCTGAAGTTATACATGTAGATATTGAATTGTGTGACTGAAAATGAAACATTCAATTCATCATGTCTCTAAGAGAAGAAAAGAGCGACGTAGTAATTTGCGTTATCATGGTTCAAAGATCAGTCCAATGGCCTTCCTTGTAAATGGATCAGTCAAGTTTACTGAACTATGAAATATATTCAAAGCTATAAATAGATGTATGGAATCAAAGTATTCAAGGTATTCAAATGGATTATCAAAGTACCTAATCAAAGTACTCTACGAATCAAAGTATTAAAGGTATTAAAATGGATAATCAAAGTACCTAATCAAAGTACTCTACAAATCAAAGTATTCAAGGTATTCAAATGGATAATCAAAGTACCCAATCAAAGTACTCTACTTCTGGACAGGCCTACATTATTAACAAATTTGCTTCCCAACAGTACTTTCAATACTTTGATTTCAAAAAAATTTGCGGGTGCATGCTCAAGGACCCCCTAGAAGACCTTCCCAACATCAGCACTAGCCTTTGTTCTTTTGGAGATCATTAATGCCCCAGACCAATGCAATACAAATAATATGGCTATGCCTTTAAATTTTGCTGTTTGGAAGATGGTTAGATAAAAAGATGTGGTCAAACTTTGTCATCATCTGCAAAACCTTTAATTTTTGACTTTGTAAGATTACAAGTAGTTACCTCCTTTCAAACTAGTCCTTAGTTTTTTATGTCCCTGTTAGAAAAGGCCTGGGAAAACATTGAAGCTAAAGAATAAAATGCTGATAACCTGTGAGCATTTTCTGCCTCTGTCGCAATGTTTTCTGAGCTAAAATGCACACAAATTATAGCTTTGTCAACATTCCCTCTATCGTCTGCAACAGCTTTCAATTTGAACGAACCTAGAATTGAGTCATTTGGGAAATTGTCAATCTTGTAAAGGTATTACTAACCATTTCCCAAAGGGCAAAATTTTAGGATGTTTCCATAGTAAAACTGCTGCAGATGACAATATGGATGTTGATAAAAGCAGGATTTGTGTACAATTTAGCAAGGAAAATACTCAGACAAAACAAGAAATTGCGGATTCTCAGCAATTTCTTCTTTTGCCTCAATGTTTTCCAAAGCCTATTTTCTAAGAGACATTAAAACCAGGGCCCGTATTCACCAACGTATTCTAAATTTTAGAATTAGACTAAATCTAAAGAATTTGCTAAATTGGGAGTCTAATTCTAAAGTACGTATTCACCAACGCATTCTAAATCTAAATCTTTAGAAAATTCTTTAGATTTCCAAGTCTACCACCTGCCGTGCTAAAGTACGTTTCATGGGTGAAAAAATGGCCGCCGTTCACCGCTTCAAGGCTTGTTACATGCTTAAAATCGACAAAGGAATCCAAAAACAAAACAATAGTCCATTTAAAACTTAATCTTATACAAAAATTCGACGAGATAGCACTATTTGAAGATATTTGAATGCGCAAATCGTTACTCGACAGGCTCAAAAGGTCAGCCGGTAAGAAAAGTGCCATTCTTGTAGGCCTAAACATGACGGATTGTCTCACGCAAAATCTTTCACACGTCATGGGCAAAACAAACATGTTAGCCTACATTTCGTTCATCAAATATTGTAAGAGAGAAATCAAAGAGAAATCAGCTCAAACGACAAAGAATGCAACTCAACTTTATAACTAGCTCTGAACCTTGACCGGTGTGTTTTTGTGTGCACATGAGCGAGTGTGGATTGGGATCGGAAGCCCGAAGGGTCCGTTTGAACAAAGAACAAAATTAACTTGAAACGGAGAAAAACATAGCAAATTTAACACGATCATAAGCACATACCATGATATTCTTTGATCTGTTATTCCCTCTAACTGCAACTTCCTAAATTCTTGACCTTAGTCCTGTTTATCGGGGGTCGTCCATTTTCAAACAAGAAGTTGAACAGGACGAGTGATGATCGTGGCCAAAAGGCAAATTTCAAACCAACGGTACCCTGACTTATCACAAGGCATACCATTTTCTTGAAATAAGATGAATAACCACTTTCTTGATGATCTCTATCCCTCCAAAATCCACAGAATTAGAATCATCCCGGTTTGTCGTTCCGTAAACATTGCATCTCCAGAGAAATCAACACGTCACAGATTGTGTGAATTATGTCACAAAAGCTTTGAACTTGACCTTGGGTTTATATTTAGATCATTAATCGAGGGGCCTAAAGTGGGGAACTTTATGTCTGATAATAAGTGCTCTCGATAACAATTAAGGATTTAATGGCACGGTCTATTTATCATTTTCTGATTCACAGACATGTGCCATATATTATGGGGGTAAATATAAAACTGAGTTGTTGTACTCTTTAGTTAGGATGCAGGATTTTAGATCTATGCAGTTAAATAAATATTTAATCGTTAGATCTATTAAGATATTGTTTGCTTTGCAATAGGCCTAGATATTACTGAAGATGGGACACGCTGCACAAATGATTAATTATCGACGGTATTAAAAGGTCAAAATTAATACAGTGCTTGCCAAACAGTCTGTCCTTTCGTTCGTTCCGTTTGGATCAATGCCGTCTCTTCGCTTCGGCTTTGATCCAACGGACCCTTAAAGAAGTTGAAGGGTGTCTACTATGTTTTGATCCTCAAAATATAATACAGATCATGATGTTGGTTGCATAATTTGCCTACGCTCTATCAAAATCCGGAAACCAGCGCAGGATTGTGGCCGCTTACGTCGCGTACAAACTATTCTAAATTAAGACTGGTCTAAATTGCGTTGGTGAATAAGGAATTTAGAACTTTCTTGGCTGAGTAAAGAATTTAGAATTTAGACAAAGTCTAATTCTAAAATTTAGAATTTGTTGGTGAATACGGGCCCAGGTCTTGTTTGGGAAAGGGCTAATAAGAGCCCCTAGCAATTCATCCAGAAAAAAGAGTTAATTTTCAAACTGATTCAAGAAAAATCATGATAATTGCCCAACTAAAAGGAGATGGTAAAAATTAATCTCATAAAAAATATAATGTCTGCGACTTTTTGCTCTAATGATATCAATTTTTTTCATCTAAAACCCGGATTGCAAATTAGTGGAATCAATGATTATTTTTGTGATTTGATATTAGAATGATTTGTAATTAAAAAGCCCATTCAAAATGTATTATTTTTTCAATTTTTAACCTTTACCAAAAAAGCCCTTATTTGACCTACTTTACAGAACAAGCTTAAGAAAACAATGATGCAAAAGAAAATGCTGATAACCAGTATTTTCTCCTTTTGCTTCAAAGTTTTTTATGCTATATTATTCACAAATTCTATCTTAATTCACTTCCAAATAATAACACTTTTAGACACCATCACAAGATGAAAACATTGTGGTAAGGCAATTTCATCATTTACTACAATATTTCCCCACAGAAACACCAAATGATGTACAATTTTATTCACTTGAAAATGCCTTCTAAACAGGATGTGTTTGTGAAACACAAATGCCCCCAAAATGGCCATTATTCTAAAATGTTAAGTTTTCGTGGAGTAAAGGGTTATTAAGGGTTAAGGAATGACCTTGAGGAAGGTCAAATTGCATGGAACAGAAAGATATCATTGAAAGGAAGTTGCATACCAAATTTGTATGTCAAATACTTTTGGAGAAAAGGCAAAGGTTAAGTTTTCGGACAGACAGATGGACAGACAGATGGACGGACAGACAGACAGACAGACAGACGGACACAAGTAAAACAATATGCCCCCGATCTCTCGATACAGGGGCATAAAAATTCATGAATTCAGACAAGTCTAAAAAAATTCCATCATCTAAGAGGTAAAGCAACATCAATTTTATTGACAGCAGCAGCTTTCAAATAAGATCAGTCTTATATTTTGCTGTTTAGAAAAGGTTTAAAAATTGATGAATTGTTGAAAGTAACATAAATTCCAATCAACAATGCCCCTGATACCAAAATCTCATTTATTCCCGCCCCAGCGAAATGTCTCTGATGAAAAGAAGACCCATGCATACTTGTAAAAGAAATACTATTGAAATAAGCCGATAATTAGCGAGAAAAACTGATTTGCGGAGATTTTTCTCGCTCCCGTAAGAGGAAATTATTTTGTCACCGAAAATGTTTCAGCTAATGAATCTGTTCTAAGAAGTCGGGATTTGGCCTAGTGTTGTCAATAGTTTTGAGTCTTATACCTTAACCCTTTCCCAAACACCAAAATTTTAGGGTGATCTACATCCAGAACTGCCACAAATGACAAAATGGACATTATTAAAGACAGAATTTGTGTTTAATTTGGCATAGAAAATATTGAGACAAAAGAAGAAACTGCTGGTTATCAGCAGTTTCTTCTTTTGTCTCAATGTTTTCCCAAGCCTTTTCTATTAGGGACGTCAAAACCAGGTCTTGTTTGGGAAAGGGTTGAGGGGATAATGGGTTTCTTTCCCGAGTTTTTGAAATGGACCAACCTGCTTTGTGAATGGACCATTGTCATTGTGTGAAAGAGGGGGTGGGAGGGGTAGAGGAAAAGAGTGAGAGGAATCACAGTGTTGACCGTTTCCCAGGCGACTAAAGTTTAGACTGATCTAAATTCAATGCTATCGCTTGCATCAAAATAAATGACCAGCGTTGTCCGCAGACATTAAGGAAGCTTGGCTTAACCCATTACCAAACCAGAAAATTTTAGACTGGTTCAAATTCAAAGATGTTGCAGACGACAATTTCAAATGAATGAAAATTAAAATTTTTTGGTATTTTTGTGTAGAAAGTATTGTGGCAAATGAAGAATTTGCTTGTCACAAGCAAATTTTCTTCATTTTCCGTAATGCTTTCCAATGCCTTTTTCTTTGGGGGGGTCAAAGGGGGTTAATTACTGTGTGGTATTGGGTTAATGGAATGTTATCAAAAGATAAAAACATGTAAAAGTTGAAAGTCAAGGTCACATGGTCTAAGGTCCCAAATAAAAGGTTTTGATAAGAGGTATACAAAGGATCTGACTCCAGTAGTGATTTCCGATATAGACCAGACTTAAGTTTTTGTGGAGTAAATTAAACTTTCAAAGTCAAGGTCACAAGGTCAAAGGTCAAGGTCCCAAATGAAAGATCTTGGCATGACATGATTCCATGTGTGAAATATTAAGGCTCTGAATTTCTCTATAGTGCATATAAAAGTAGTAAAATTTTGAGATTTTATCACAATTTTATTGTTGTCTGCAAGTTCTTTGAATTTGGAACAGTCGTAAAATGTGCTCTCTGGTAATGGGTTTAAGTTAAAAATCAAAGGAATGCCATATATGGCACAAAAACTGTTTGGGCCTCAACATAACACAATATTTGTGATATTGAAAACTGTGCTTTTTTGAAAAGGTTTAAAGCTAAGAATTGATTGACTTCCTTTATATAAGGCACAGAAAAAAAAATATTGTAATCAGCAATTTTTGGGCTTCAACATATTGCAATATTTGTTTTACGAGGTGACTAGGGTTTTGCTGCCAAATTTGTCAGAATTCTCATTTATTTAACTTGTTAATGAACATTCGTAATGAGCTTCGAAGATTGAAAACTGCAGAGAAATAATAATAACGAACGATTTTAAGTTTTTTCTTTGATATTATACTCATCAAAATTTTAATAGTCATCTTTTCTACTTTGCGCTTTTGACAACTTTAATACCATTTTTTTCGACCATCCCTAATTTTAAATCACTTCTTTAATAGAATTTTTACATGAAGAGAATTGGATTGAATGGAGTTTTACGTCCCACTCAACTATTTAGGTCATATGGAGACGGGACCTCGATTTAAAGTCTCATCCGAAAGACTGGAGAAGCGGGGTATCGAACCAGCGACCCCTGTATCTTAAGTCCAGTGTGTTACCACTGCACCACCTCCGCCCCTACATGAAGAGAAACAATCTTTTTAAATTAGATCTATGAAAGTTGAAAAGGAAAGATGGGTTATCCATGACAAACTATTTTTGTGAAATAAGACCTCTATATATGACCTTGAAATCAACGAATGACCTTGATATTGGTATCAAAAGATGTAGGTATGTGGATGAATTGTACCTTTGTATAAGTCTTGACCGGGTTTTTCCCCTTCTTTTCCCACATTTCTTTCTAATATTGAACAATTGAGACTAATTTTTAAACAATATATATCACGGGATTCAATGTGTCAATTTTTACTGTTTTTTGTCTTTCTTTTCCAACAAAATGTTTTCCAATATTGAACAACGCCTAAAGAACTTGTGAAAACATGGAGACAAAAGATGAAAATGCTGATAACCAGCATTTTCTCCTTTTGCCTCAATATTTTCCTGGCTTTATTTCACATAAATCATATCTTTATTGTTATCATTTTTGTCATCTGCAACAACTGTTTATTTGGACCACCCTAATATTTTGTAGTTTCAAAAAGGGTTGACCAATCAAATCTGTTTCTGCATTCTGTCCCTTGTTGGTAGAGCGCTACATGACGCGATCAATTGAGACTCATTTTTAAACAATATATCACGGGATTTTTGTCAGTTTTTACGGGGTTTTTTTTGTCCTTCTTTTCCAACAATATTTTTTCTTGCATTGAACAACCCCTTGGGGACCCAAATGTCAATCAATATTAACCAATCAAATCAAGTTCTGCATTCTGTCCCTTGTTGGTTGAGGGCTACGAGACGAGACCATCTGAGACTCATTTTTTAAACAATATTTCACAAGAATTGTGTCAGTTTTAAAGGTTTTTTGTCCTTCTTCTCACACAATATTTTTTCTTATATTGAACAACCCCTAAAGGACCCATATGTCAATCAATATTGACCAATCAAATCAAGTTCTGCATTCTGTCCCATGTTGGTCGAGGGCTACATGGCGAGATCAATTGAGACTCATTTTTAAACAATATATCATGGGATTTGTGTCAGTTTTGACGGACAATTTCATACCACAATTATCATCGAACCAGATAGCGTAATCCAGTCTAATTGAACGAGGTCTCGCAAGATTCTCGCCAGATATTTTCTAATTTGCTGACCACCAAGGCTTTCCCAATATAATGAGGAAGTTCTTATCACGGAATTTTGACAGCCGAAACATGTACAATATTTCCTGGTATAAATTGTGTGAAAAAATACTCTGCGGTATAAGATTCATACAAGAACTTAACATGACAAAGATATTAAAATCATGGCATGCAGCTTCATCAAATTCTACCCACTGCAAAAAAAGTTCAAGAACGCATTTCTAGTTCTATTACTGTTCTAGAATATTACACTGCACTTCTAAAACTATTCTAGAACAATTCTAAAAGTGTCATTTAATGTTCTAGAAGAGTTCTTGAACTTAATTTAACTTTTCGCAGGGGAATTATGCACATAATACACGGTACAATCACGTGACTCAGAATTTCCTATAATCTTCAATAACTTTGTCAATACTTGACCAATTTGAATTCGTTTTGAAGCAGAGAATGTGGGAAAATGCCAGAAAAAAGCTGGATGTGTTGGATTTTTGAAAAATCAAATGATAAAAAAGTTATTGAAGATAAACTAAAATTTTTGTTTATCTTCAATAACTTTTTATCAGTTGATTTTTCAAAAATCAACCACATCCATCTAATGTGTGACATCTGTCCACATTCTCTGCTTCAAACCGAATTCAAATCGGTCCAGTATTTACAAAATTATCGAAGAATTTCTGAAACTATTTTATCACCTGACTATCCACTGTGATATAGACAATATGAGGATCCATGGTTGTCTTAACCCTTTCCCAAACGACAAAAATTTAGGATGATCCAATTTGAAAGTAACTGCTGCAGACGACAAAATGGACATTGAAAAAGAAAGGATTTTTGTACATTATAGCTAAGAAAATATTGAGACAAGAGGAGAAACTTCTGGTTATCAGCAGTTTCTTCTTTTGCCTCAATGTTTTCCCAAGCCTTTTCTATCAGGGACGTCAAAACCAGGTCTTGTTTGGGAAAGGGTTAAGGTAGTATACCCCTAACAAGATTTTCGTGACATCGAAATTATTCGGGTGACGTCAAAAACATTTAGCGGTGGAACTTTCCACATTCAAATGTCTAAGACCACACCCAAATAAGTTCGGATACGTATCAATGACGCTAAAAATAATCCAATGTTTTATGAATCTCGAAATGGGCACATATATTGTGGGTATTGTACCTAAGAGTAATAATGACGTTTCTACCATGTCAAAGCTCAATTTCATGTTATCTTACCTGTATACTTTAATTGGTTATAGAAGTTCATTTACAATATCCAAGAAACAACACTACAAATCATGAAGTATATTAGATAAAATTGTTAAACTCTCTTTAACACAGCCCATATTCCATCATTGAACTTTGAATCTGTCATTTTCATCTTAAGTTGGCAGAAAAATTGCGAGGGATGAGCGGAAACGACTTTAAGGAAGTCAAATATTATATAAGTTATTTCACTTCACCAATAGTTACTTCCGAATGTCCTTAAACTTTACCCACATCCCAATATTTTCTAATGTCAAAATCAATTAAGTAATTTTCTTTAACAAATGCAAAGTTCTAGCATTTAAAGACAAAATTAATGTTCACTGTTCATAAATTCCTGTATTATTTTCAAGCCCCTGGATTGCACACTGCATTTATTCAGATGTAATCCTAATTAATATAAAATGTGTTGAAGAGGTCATATAAGGTCAAATCAAAGTACTTAAAGATGCTCAGAAGACTTCTGACAGATTTTAAGAAATTTTATTGGGAAAACATTGAGACAAAAGAAGAAACTGCTGATATCCAGCAGTTTCTCCTTTTGTCTCAATCTTTTCTGTGCCATATTTTACACAAATCCCATCTTTAATAACATCTATTTTGTCATGTGTGGCAATTTTTGAAGCGGATCACCCTAAAATTTTGTCGTTTGGGAAAGGGTTAAGTCGAAGTTCAAATCTGATCCCGTCCTCATCTATTGACATAATTTTTTTCAAAACAAAATAATTTCGAACTGAATATAGCCATTGAAATGTAGTAGGAAAAGGATAGAAATTGCTTGCCACGAGCAATTTCTTTCCTTTTCCTACTATATTTCAATAATATTCGTACTTGATAAGTTTCAAAAACGGTCAAATATCAAATATCTCGAAGCCGAACAAAATCGGATGAGTCTAACTCTGGATATGTCGAGGTATTTTGACGACCCCTCCGACTTCGACACAACGAGTATCACAAATAATCCAGTAGTACACTATGATTTACTGGTTACCAAAAGTTTGATCTTGACCTGGAATTTTGAATTTTTACAAAAGTGATAATGTTCCTAAACCATGAGCGAGCGACAATGAAAATTATCTTTTAAAGCCTTTCAAATTTTAATGTAAGTTTTATGTTATTAAATGATAAATTTTGGGAGTAAAATAAAGAATTCCGTACCACAAAATTGTATATTTTCTATTTTCCATAACATTTATTTTTCTCAATATAAAATATCATCTTTCAATTTGGATGAATTTAAGCTAAAATTTGGTTGTTTCGGAAAGTGTTTAACCCTTCCCCAAACAAGACCTGGTTTTGACGTCCCTAATAGAAAAGGCTTGGGAAAACATTGAAACTAAAGAAGAAACTGCTGATAATCAGCAGTTTCTCCTTTTGTCTCAATATTTTCTGTGCCATATTCTACATAAATCCTTTCTTTAATAACATCCATTTGGTCATTTGTGGCAGTTTTTGAAGTGGATTGCCCTAAAATTTGGTTGTTTGGGAAAGTGTTTAAAGACTAACCACTTGAGTCAAAGTGATTCCCCCAAGTCCTTGAAAACATCTTCACATTACAAACTTTAAGTATTTCCTGTTCATTTTGGAGACAATATACTGTCAACTTTCTCAAAGCTTTAATCTCCCTTGAATTAATTCTAAATCAATGCCATGAAAATTTTCAGAATCTTTGCCTGTTGAAAGTGCCAGGACTAACTTTTGTCATCTTCGGAAAAGAATAAGCTACAGTCAGATAAGGTGACTTGACACTTAAACAATCAGATGCATCAAGTGAAGGGTAAAAAATAGAGAAAATTGTCTAAATGAGCTGCTAAAACCTGCCTGGAAATCTCTCTAATTAAAACCTATCACATTTCAATCTTATTAAATCCCACATCAGTTAAGGCATCTTTAACAGAAAACCTCGTTATTTTACTATGGCACTCTTGTTCATTTTAATTAAGTCCTATGTGATGCCAAGATAAACAATTTTCCTCTCAGAAATTATTTGAATGCTTAAAAAAGCTAAGTTTGACATAAATATATTTTCATAACATTTTTTTATTTTAATGGTTTTCAAGCAAATAATGAAACAAGAATCTGATGTGTTTTGTGGAACAGATTACTAATGCACGGCCGCTTATCTACTAAATCACAACATTTTGTTGTGTATGAAAAAAAGTTTAGAGGATATCCGGTTGGCAGTTAGAGGAGCCGACAAATCGGCGGGTGAAAGGTGAGTCTCGTCTTTTAATCGAAATGTTCTTGTTTCTAGCTCGAAAATCAAAAATCGGAGAATGTCATACAACCCTTTATTCATTTTCACATATTTGTGAGCCCCATCCAAACCCCGATTCCCAGAGATTGAACGGGAATTCATTTTCTCCCGTTGCAAGGGTAGCCCCAATATTGACATTTCGTCAATACTGATGAGCGTTTGTCCACTTTCTGAGGATGAATGGCCCAAAACCGTGTGTATTATAAAATAGTTGTATGTAAATTACATCGTGCAAACAATATTTTAATAACTTACTGTCGATCTCTGAAGAAAACCAGTTCTTCCGGTCAGTTTGTGCGTTAGAGGATATGTTGTGAGTAAGAGGATATGTTGTGATTTAGAAGATAGAATGCATTCATCGCATTCAATACCATTTGTCATTGTTTATATGCGAATTAAGCCAAACCGAAATACTCTCATTACTAGACTAGTCTTGTCCAAAGATTAAACCCTTATTTCGCTTAAGAATCACTGTGTCATTTTTATTTGACAGAGTACGTGTTTATTCTGATATGATATAGAAAAACCCTTTTACACACCAGTTATATGTATCATATTACATTATCTCACCTTAATGAATGAAAGAAGAAATTGTTGATTATCAGCCCTTCCCTCAATATTTACGCCCTCAAACATATACTTCTCACATCTGTAACTCTTTATAAATAAAGCAGTCCAAAATTGTGTCATTTTGAAAACACTTTTGAAAACACTCATTACCAAATTGGCTATATATTTGGAGAAAAAGATGTAGAAGACAAGAATATCAGGTGCATGAAATTTTAAAAAGAGAACGCACAAACACCCTCTTAACTTAAATTTTCATTTTAAATTATCACATGCAGATGGGCAGACAAGCAGACAATGTTAAATTGTTTAAATGTTAAACTGATGTATCAATTTACTGGGCGTAAAAATACGTTATGCCATTTCACCCACCCTTTGATAATAGACATATCACATAGAGTATTTCGGTTTGGCTTAATTCGCATATAAACAATGACAAATGGTATTAAATGCGATGAATGCATTCTGTCTTCTAAATCACAACCTATCCTCTTACTCACAACCTATCCTCTAACGCACAAACTGACCGGAAGAACTGATTTTCTTCAAAGATCGACAGTAAGTTATTAAAATATTGTTTGCACGATGCAATTTACATACAACTATTTTATAATACACACATGCTCTGGGCCATTCTTCCTCAGAAAGTGGACAAACGCTCATCAGGATTGACGAAATGTCAATATTGGGGCTACCCTTGCAACGGGAGAAAATGAATTCCCTTTCAATCTCTGGGAATCGGGGTTTGGATGGGGCTCACAAATATGTGAAAATGAATAAAGGGTTGTATGACATTCTCCGATTTTTGATTTCGAGCTAGAAACAAGAACATTTCGATTAAAAGACGAGACTCACCTTTCACCAGCCGATTTGTCGGCTCCTCTAACTGCCAACCGGATATCCTCTAAACTTTTTTTCATACACAACAAAATGTTGTGATTTAGTAGATAAGCGGCCGTGTTTTGGAGAAAAGGCCAATGTTAAGTTTTTGGACAGATGGACAGACAAATGGATGGACAGGCAGAAAGACAGACATACACAAATAAAACAATGCGCCCCTGTTCTTTCGAGATGGGGGCATAAAAATAGTACCTTTCCAAGGTAATAAAGCCAATTTAAGATATCGTCGGTGTAAATGCAAAACCTTGTATGTCGATTCGTGTAATTTTCAAAGTACAAACTTGTGTGACCAGTTTAGACAATTCTCGCAGGTTTTGAGATATGTTTACTGATCCTGAGATATGTTTACTGATCAGTATTTATGACAAATTATTTGTGAACAATATGTCCAAATTTCAAGTAAATATTTCAGTTTAGGAAAAGTTATTACACTTTTTTCCCTCCCCTTTAAAATTTTCCAAAAACAAGATACGAGGTCTTGCATTTACAACAATGATATGCAACAAAAGATGTTTGTAAAACATATATGCCCCCTCAACAGCCTACATTTGATGTAGGTCAAAGTCCAAAGTCAAGTTAACAAGGTCCAAGGTCATGGTCAAATAGGAAAGGTCTTGGTATGAGGTGTCTATGTGTGAAATATCAAAGCTGTATATGTAAAAGTAAAATGAAACAGGCCAGGTTAAAGTTTTTAAAAGTAGGCCAAATGCCAAGGTCAAGGTCAAATGTGAAAAGTCTTGGTTCGAGGTGTCCATGTGTGAATTATCAAGGCTGTAGGTGTAAAAGGACATGATTTATATGCCTGGTTTCAGTCTTTTTAAAAGTAGGTCAAACTCCAAGGTCACGGTTGCAATATTCAAGGTCATGGTCAATTGTGAAAGGTCTTGGTAGGAGGTGTCTATGTGTGAAATATCAAAGCTGTGGGTGTAATAGGACATAAGATAAAGGCTAGGTTAAAGATTTCTAAAAGTATGTAAAAATCAAAGGTCAAGGTCACACAGGCCAAGGTCATGGTCAAATGTGCAAGGTCTTGGTAGGAGGTGTCCATGTGTAAAATATTGAGACTGTATAGGTTACAGGACATGAGATATAGGCCTAGTTTAAGTTTTTTAAAAGTAGGTCAAACTCCAAGGTCAAGGTCCAAGGTCATGGTCAAAAGTGAAATATCTTGGTTGGAAGTGACCATGTCTGAAATATCAAGGCTGTATATGTAAAATGACATGAAATATAGGCCAGGTTAATGTATTATTAAAGTAGGTCAAACACCAAGGTCAAGGTCACAAGGTCCAAGGTCATGGTCAAATGTGAAAGGTCTTGGTCGTAGGTGTCCATGTGTCAAATATCAAGGCTGTATGTGTAAAAGGACATGATATATCGGCCAGATTAAAGGGTTTTTTTTAAGTAGGTCAAAGGTCAAGGTCACAAGGTCCGAGGTCATGGTCAAATGTGAAAGGTCTTGGTAGGATGTGTCCATGTGTGAAATATCAAGGCTGTATGTGTAATAGCACATGATATATAGGCCCAGTTTAATTTTTTTCAAAGTAGGTCAAACTTCAAGGTCAAGGCCACATGGTCCAAGGTCATAGTCGTATTTGATAGGTCTTGGTCAGAGGTTTCCATGTGTCAAATATCAAGGCTGTATGTGTAAAAGGACATGATATATCAGCCAGGTTAAAGTTTTTTAAAAGTAGGTCAAACTCCAAGGTCAAGGTCACAAAGTCCAAGGTCATGGTCAATTGTGAAAGGTCTTGGTAAGATGTGTCCATGTGTGAAATATCAAGGCTGTATTTGTAAAAGGTCATGAGATATATACCGGGTTTATTTTTTTTAAAAGTAGGTCAAACTCCAAGGTTAAGGTCACAAGGTCCAAGGTCATGGTTAAATGTGAACAATGTTGATGGGAGGTATCTATGTGTTAGATATCAAGGCTGTATGTGTAAAAGGACATGAGATATAGGAAAGATTAAGAATTAAGTGTAAAATCAACAAAGGGCAATAACTCCAAGAATTTGATTGGCAGAGTTACGGTTCTTGTGCACTGCACCTCTCCATAATGAAAACTAATCACCTGTAAAGTTTCATGATTCTACCTTACATATTTTTTGAGTTGTGCTCCGGACAAGAATCAACTTATAAAATCAACAAAGGGCAATAACTCAAAAAATTTGATCGGCAGAGTTACGGTTCTTGTGCACTGCACCTCTCCATTATGAGATCTATCCACCTGTAAAGTTTCATGATTCTACCTTACATACTTTTTGAGTTATGCTCCGGACAAGAATCAAGTTTGAAAATCAGCAAAGGGCAATAACTCCAAAAATATGATTGGCAGAGTTACGGTTCTTGTGCACTGCACCTCTCCATAATGAGATCCATTCACCTGTAAAGTTTCATGATTCTACCTAACATAGTTTTTGAGTTATGCCCCGGACAAGAATCAAGTTTGAAAATCAACAAAGGGCAATAACTCAAGAAATTTGATCAGCAGAGTTACGGTTCTTGTGCACTGCACCTCTCCATAATGAGATCTATCCATCTGTAAAGTTTCATGATTGTACCTTACATACTTTTTGAGTTATGCTCCGGACAAGAATCAAGTTATAAAATCAACAAAGGGCAATAACTCAAAAAATTTGATCGGCAGAGTTACGGTTCTTATGCACTGCACCTCTCCATAATGAGATCTATCCACCTATGAAGTTTCATGATTCTACCTTTAATACTTTTGGAGTTATGCTCCGGACAAAGTTTGGTCTACGGACAGACCGACCGACATACGGACTGACCGACCGACCGACCGACCGACCGACCGACCGACACTTGCAAAACAATATACCCCCATTTTCTTCGAAAGGGGGCATAACAATGACCAACATGTATCTGTTTTGCTCGAAAAAAAAATCAACACCATATTGCCGCAAAAAACAAGTTAATTCATGAGTAGAGGAAAAAAGAAATTCACAAAACAATCAAATTCTGGAAAGAAACTAAAAAAAGTGGAATTAAAAAAGGCTTCAGCATGAGGAAAAACTAATTGAAATGCGCCTTTTTTGGTCTCCCCGGTTGGGAATCATTCTAAATGGGATGAATCTTCAAATTACCCCCTTTTTGTGATTGTTTCAATTTGCCGGTGCTTCTAACTGACCCTAAATTTGTTTCAAATGTTGTAAATGTGGATTGTCAGGTCTTGGAACCTTTTATAAGACTTCGCACATTATTTCACAGCTAGGCAAAGTAAAGGCGGATCTAGATATTTCTGGGGTTCAATCCCCCATAATGTACACCAAGTTAATTACGGTACTTCATCTTATCAAACTCTAAATTCTGTCAAAATGTGTAATGCTGGGAAATCAAACCCCCTTATTTGTTTGTTCAAATGCCCTTCAGAGAAGTCCTGGATCTGCCACTGCAAAGCAGGTCTAAACTCTGCACAGTTGCTGGAGTGAAAGTAATCTTACATTTTTTTGACTTTCTGGGTGAAAAACATATTGGGAAATGAAGAATTTGCTCACCATTAACAATGTCTTCCTTTTCCACATTATTTTACAAGGTGTTTATCTAATAGGGGGTCAAAAAGTGTCTGCATGTGGGAACGGGGTTACATAATAACTTTTTATTGTTAATTTATAAAACAGAACAAAAAACTTTATCATGGCAAAAATTACCATCATTTGGCCATGAAGCATTTTTTCCTACCGCCATTGGAATTAAAATTCTTCGAAGCAATTTTTAAGGCCCTCTAATTTAGATTTGGTCCCCAAGGGTTTGACTTTAGATTAAAACAATTTAGCAAATAATTTGACATCAGAATATTGCATTTTTCTCCAAAAAGATGATTTTCTCAATTTTCTCAGTCATCAACATAAAATAGTTCCAACCACTGCAAATAGTTCATTTAAGTTCAAGAACTGTTCTAGAACATTATATAGCACTTCTAGAACTGTTCTAGAACAGTTCTAGAAGTGCCATTTAACATTCTAGAACATTCTTGAACAGTTATAGAACTAGAAATGCGTTCTCTAACTTTTTTACAGGGGATGTTTTCTAGAATTAAAACAACAGCTTATCAGATAAACTATAGCTCTGTCTTATACAACCAAATTTTAGAATGATTCTAATTAAAAGATTTTTTAATCAGCTTTAATCCTTTTCCCAAACAGTAAAAATTTAGACAATTCAGACAACTGCTGAAGACAACAAAATTCATACACTTGTTTTACATTATGGAATAGAAAATATAGAGGCAAAAGGAGAAAATGCTGATATTCAGCATTTTCTTCTTTAGCATTAATGTGTTTTTCCAAGTCTTTTTTTCGAAGTGGGGAGCTCAAAACCTGAGATCTTGCTTGCGAAAGAGTTAACTTATTTTTTTCTGCTAAAATCCCAGAGAATGTCCTACCCAAGTCTGCACGGCACCTCTGTATGTTGACTAAATGGAGTTTAAGGCCCCTTTCAAATATATTTTTGTCGTATCACAGCTGGAGCACCTAACCAAGGATTCTTGATATTTCTCTAACCAGTATTACCAATTTACAACCATATCTAATTTGAGCCTTGAGCTGCTCTCTAACATAGATGATTCACACCCATTGGTGATCGAGAAACAAAATGACTTTTGTTACATGTCAGAAAAAATACTGGTCAAGCCAGGGTTCATACCAAAGACCCTAGACTGACAATCCGACAATTTTCTACTAAAATAACCGTGCTCAACATCATTGTATGCCTGGGATTGATTCTTACTATAATGTTTTTTACGATGTCGAAGGTTGACAGATTTGCACTACATATTATCGGTTAACAATAGGAGAATTATGCCCATAAAAACAACAGAAAGTAACAGCTTCGATGTGAAACATCTTGTCTTAAGGACAGATCCTCCATTTATTTCCTATGGTAAGATTTTTTTTTATTTTTTCTGTACTGATATTTCAATATTTGAGAAGTTAAAAAATGACTTAAAAACTATAGGTCACCAAGCGAATTAAAAAGTTATTGGATTTCAAGGGAGACTACTCTTGTCTAAAATTGCAAAAATGAGGTGTCACTTAAATACCCACAAAAAGGTGTTCGAAATGTCTAGGATTACATAAATAAGTCTTTATTGTGTTCAATATGATTTATTCTGTCTAACTGAGTATCAATTTTGGAAAATTAAGTGATGATTTTGAAATTTTTAGTAAAACATTCTTTCAAAAGTTGTTGAAATTGCTCTTTTTTCGCAACGTTTCTGATAATAAAAAATATTCCAGCGGTAAGATTTTTTTCTTATTTGGTATAGACATAGTGCTTGGTCATACCTACAAGAACAAAAAAAGAAAAATATATCAAACCAAGCGTTTTTCTTAGTTATAAGTAAAATTTGGTTTACTTTTTGCAGCTCTGTCCGAAATTGTTTCACTACTTTTATCCATTTTCTTCCTTATTACCAGCTTTAGATAATAGAACGTGTCGTCTTTTGTGTCAATCTGAAGCGGGCTAGCTCATAAAGACACCACTTTGCTTTTGTTGCTCCGTTTCCTATCGCTAACGTCACATGTTGAACGCGTAACAGAAAGCAAAATGTACCATCCGAGTATTATTACACTTTAATTGACCAAACAGAGAAAATTGAAATAACCGAAAAGGGCCTTGTCATTTATCAACCAAACATTAACTTAATGTAAAAAATGCATTTGCTGAAAAGGCCAATTACTGAAACAGCTTTATCTCGTTATTTAGGATATGCACAGTAAGTTGCGCAGTAACAACTGGAGGATCTGTCCTTAAATGTACTTTTTCTCCCATTTTTCCACACTTAGATGTACTTTGGTAACCCTTTCTCAAAAGACCAAAAGTTAGAGCGTTCCAATTTGAAAGCTGCTGTAGACGACAAAATTGGTGTGTACAAAATAGCATAGAAAATAATAAGACAAAAGGGGAAAGCCTAAAATACATTACAGATGTCTTGTTTGTGAAAAGTTTAACGCTATTCTTTGACTTTTAGCACACTTAGATAAGAATTTCCAAAAAGGAAAATTTTTAGATTGGTCCAGTTACAAATGAGTTGCAGATTACAAAATAATTGATATCCAAGGTAGAAAATAAGTATAAGTAATTGCATCCATATATTCATAACATAGAACGATCGTCCCATTTCCAAATATGGATCTAGGGAGAAAATTACGAGATTTTCTCGGCAAACAAAGACCAGACTAATCTATTACCTATTAGAATAATTAAGACACAGAATCTCTGAGAAACTAAACAAAATGAGCCTATAATAGCGGCAAAATTGATAGCTACCAACTTAGAGTGTAATTAAACTGTTAAAAGTTGGCAAATTATATGGTTTATTAAAAATGACAATCAACTTAGTATACGCTTTCAAGTCACAAAACAATATATGGTCACTTTTTAGACATTAACTGCGTAACTGCAACTTGTTTAAAGCTGCACTTATGAGTTTTTTGTTGAAAGCAGCGACATACTTAAGTGGCGGATCCAGGGGGGAGGGGGTGGAAGTTCGGGGGGTTCAAAGGAACCCCCCTCTGTAGCCTGATTATTTCATTTTCATGCAGAAATTCTGTCAAAATTGTGTAATACTGGGAACTCCCCCCCCCCCCCCCCCCCCCTTATTTGTAAATTCGAACCCCCCTCACAGAAATCCTGGATCCGCTGCTGTACTTTCCTCTAAAGTACTTTCAACAATTTTCATGAAGACAATTTTCACTCAGCCATGTCTAGGATGTTTTTCTGAACACACTTTATCATCAAATTTCTCAAGATGGTAATATTACATGCGCGGATCCAGAGGGGGGGTCAGGGGGTCATGACCCCCCCTGGAATTTGGCGAAAAAAGGGGTTATCAAAAAGATTACTGGTTATGTCCCAAATAAGCTGCGTTCCTGTGTGCCACGATAAACCGTTGTTATATTTAGTCCTTCATGGTATGACCTCTATCTGCATTAACGGATCCAGAGGAGGGAGTCAGGGGGTCCTGACCCCCCCTGGAATTTGGCGAAAAGGGGTTAAAGATCGGATGACCCCCCCTGGGAAAAATTTCTGGATCCGCGCTTGTATTATCTAATTGTTCGTTTTCAACAGATGCTTAAATCTCAAGGTACATTGAAATGAAATAAAAGCAAATTATTAAGACTCCCAGTCTAATTTTACAGTCTAAAACATTTTGATAAGTCTGGAAACCTGTCCTATAGTCTAGAAACCTGTCAATTTATCATTTCTAATGAAATAGTAGAAATTATTTATCAAATAAATGGCTCGAAAGGTATCTTTTGAAATCTCAATGAACACATAAAGTGTAGGTAATCAGACTTTCATATCAAACAATCCCTGTTTTTCAAGATCTGAAGATGATAAGTTAACCTTAACGGTAACCCAGCCGACAAAATTATGAATAAATAAGATAAATTTGAAAATTATTTTACATTCAAAATAAGAGTTTACCTAAATAGAAAGTCTGAAAGTTATATCACACAAGAATTTAGAGCAAAGGAGAAATTCTTGGTAAACAACATATTTTCTACCTTTTCAAATATTGTTAACCCTTTCCCAAACAAGACCCGGTTTTGTCGTTCTTAAAAGAAAATGCTTTGGAAAACATTGAAACAAAAGAAGAAACTGCTGATAACCAGAAGTTTCTACTTTTGTCTCAATATTTTCTGTACCATATTTTACATAAATCATATCTTTAATAACATCCATTTTGTCATTTGTGGTAGTTTTTGAATTGGATCACCCTAAAATGTTGCCGTTTGGGAAAGGGTTAAAAAGCGATATAGTAAGACTGGAAGAAGAATCTTGATCCAGCAAATTACTTTAGTGTGAAAAGTTTGTATCCTAGTCAGTCTGTGCTGTCAGTCATATATCACATAGCCCCTACGAAAAAGTTCAAGAAAGCATTTCTAGTTCTAGAACTGTTCTAGAACATTAAATTGCACTTCTAGAACTGTTCTACAACAGTTATAGAAGTGCAATTTAATGTTCTACAACGTTCTACGAACTCAAATTAACTTTTAGCAGGGGAAGGTCCCTTTTTAGGAGGGGTTACATTTGTTGTACTTTATCGTTGGTGGGAAGTCAAAACATCGTAAATACAGCTTGAATAAGCTGGAGTTACGAGGTTTTGACCTCCCATCGACGTTATTCAGTGAAAAAAAAAAAAAACAGAAAAAAAAAATCCAGGAAAAAAAACATTACAAATAGTTAAATTGAATGAAACTGTTGGTTTTCATGTAATCACAAGAGAGTCCCATTAAAATATATCAAACCTATCAAAACCTATAGACACATCTATCAAAGAAAATGGCTATTTTGTAGATTTTTCTTGAAATTCATAATTCATTTACATATTATAGATATCGAGTACATAAATCTGTATAAATATATCACAAAATTTACATTCCCCTTTCCCAAACAAAACACATGTTTCGATATAGAGTAAAGTCGGGTAATTTCGACAGGCGTCAAAATTCGACACTCTTCTATAATATTTACAATATTTGACACACAAAGCGTATTAATAGCATTCTAATATCAAACAACTTATGTCGGGGCAATAACCGACATAAAAAAATAATTCATGTCCTCCAAACACAAAGCCTTTCCCCGAAAAAACGGCGGAAGAAAAAGGTCGTCAAATTTTTTGATGGGCAAAAATGGCCGTTACAGATTATCGTAAGAAAGTGGATCTAAACAAAGACATTTGAAAAAATATGAAAATCATTTCTGTATGATAAATGCTTCAATACTATGTCGGAAATGTGTATATTTTCATTAATTAATTGATTAAAAGCATCCCTCTGCTTTATTTTCAACTTGAGAAAGGGTGTCGAATTTATACAACAAAATATTTGAAGTGCGTATAAATTCGACATGCCCTAAAACGTGATTAATTGTTTGAATTTGGAAGTTCCTACATCGACAGAAACAGACTACAGTTTAATTGTTTCGCTTATTTTGAACAGTAGAAATAGCGCTAATGCCTTTTTTTCATCAACCAACATACAAATTTGATCGAAAAATACGAATTATAAGCAAAATCCACATTAATTTGCTCCAGAAACGTTTCACGCGGAAAATTGTTCCATAATAATATTTCGAGGTGAATCAAACTTCCAGACTGTAGACGAAAATATACTAAATATGACGAGTCTTACTTTGTGAGAAACATCCTTATTTATCCAACACAATTGTTAACAATCCGACGCATTAAATTTAAATTTTATACCACTCTAGATTTGACTGTTGGAGGTGCAGAAATTCCTGATTTAGCCACAATCAAATCACCCGAATGGGGTTCTTTTATTCGACGTGGCACCGCCTTGTAAATCTACCGAGTAAATTCTGTTTAATTGATTGGTCTGAACAGTTTGTAAGTCTCCACCCATTCGAGCATGTATATGCTTGATTGACAGGGATATTCACGTGCTGATTTCTCATTCCTTTGTCGGAACAAAATGACGTCACACAATCGTCATACCGCTAACCGTCTGAGGGAGAGTTTAAAACATCAAACAAAGCCGCTCAGCCGCGTGCGGAACACCTGTTATTGAACAGTTTCCGAAAATAGAAATAGACTCATTCCCATGTACAGTACTTAAAAGGGATCACTTGTTGAAATTTCGGGGTGCGCATGTAAAGTTTATATCAATTTAGTCATGGAATAATTGAACCATTAATTGGAATATTTCAACGACAAGGTATTTCTTTTACATTTCATTCGAGGAGAAAATTAACTTTCTAAACATTGTTGTTTGGCAACCGCGGTGTTTTAAATGAAGTAGGACTATTTCGTAGACGCTCTAAGGGAATATTTGTGGTTTAGGAAATGAATTTGCGCGGATAAACATTCTAAAAAGATCGCATTTTGCAAATAGATCTCTGTCTCCGAATCGTGGGTGAGAATGAAAATCTCAATGAAGAACTAGACAGCCCTGGCGGTCTGGAAGCGCTCCACAGGCCTGATTGTTTGTCTTGTTGAATGCAATTTCAATGGTTCAGGCTGCACAATAAAGCAAGCTGAAAATTTCAAACATTAAGTAAGATCTTATGGTCAGTAAAATTCTGTGAAAGTTATTGTATTGATTAATTAATACTAATGGTTGTAAAAATGACAAAAAAGCCGAAAATGGCAATATTGTCAATTTCAAGGGCACGTAACCCATGACATAAAGTTCAGATCAAGCTGAAGATTATACCAAGGCAAGATCTTATAGTCGCCAACATTCTGTACAAGTTTTGTCTTGATAAGTCAATATTTGTAGTTGCAAGAGTGAAAACAAAGTCAAAATAGAGCCGAAATGGCAATTATGTCAATTTCAAGGGCACATAACTCATGATGTAACAATCGAATCAAGCTGAAAATTACACCAAAGTAAGATCTTAAGGTCACCAACATTCTGTACAAGTATTGTCTTAATTAGTCAATATTTGTAGTTGATTGAGTGAAACAAAGTCAAAATAAAGCCGAAGATGCCAATTTTGTCAATATCAAGGGCACATAACTCAAAACGCAAAATTAAGATCAAGCTGAAAAATATACCAAGGTAAGATCTTATAGTCACCATCATTCTGTCTAAGTTTTGTGTTGATTGATCAATATTTGTAGTTGCTAGAGTGAAAACAAAGTCAAATTAAAGCCCAAACTGGCAATTTTGTCAATTTCAATTACACCCAAGCAAGATCTTATAGTCAACATCATTCTGTCCAAGTTTTGTGTTGATTGGTTAATATTTGTAGTGGCTGAAGTGAAAACAAAGTCAAAATAAAGCCGAAATGGCAATTTTGTCAATTTCAAGGGCACATAACTCATGATGTAAAATTCAGATCAGGCTGAAAATTATAACCAGGCAAGATCTTATAGTCATCATCATTCTGTTCAAGTTTTGTGTTGATTGGTCAATATTTATAGTTGCTAGAGTGAAAACAAAGTCAAAATAAAGCCAAAAATGGTAATTTTGTCAATTTCAAGGGCACATAACCTATAGTCGACATTATTCTGTTTTAGTTTTGTGTTGATTGGTTAATATTTGTAGTTGCTGAAGTGAAAACAAAGTCAAAATAAAGCCGAAAATAGCAATTTTGTCAATTTCAAGGGCACATAACTCATGATGTAAGATTCAGATCTAGCTGAAAATTACACCCAGGCAAGATCTTATAGTCAACATTATTCTGTCTAAGTTTTGTGTTGATTGGTTAATATTTGTAGTTGCTGAAGTGAAAACAAAGTCAAAATAAAGCCGAAAATAGCAATTTTGTCAATTTCAAGGGCACATAACTCATGATGTAAAATTCTGATCAGGCTGAAAATTATACCCAGGCAAGATCTTAAGAGTCACCATCATTCTGTTTAAGTTTTGTGTTGATTGGTCAATATTTGTAGTTGCTAGAGTGAAAACAAAGTCAAAACGGCCATTTTGGACATTCAAGGGCAGATAACTCCAGACTTTCTACTTCAATCAGAATTCTTTGAAGGAATCTGAGAGAGGATCACCCAAGGATCATTCCTGTGAAGTTTGTTTGAAATCCGTCTGGTAGTTTTTGAGAAGAAGATTTTTAAAGGAAAAGTTTACGGACGGACGGACGCACGGACGCACGCACGGACGCACGCACGACGGACACAGCGCCATGACAATAGCCCGCTGGCCTGTCGGCCAGTGGAGCTAAAAACCAAGTGCATCGTCGTAATCAATATATTCACCTGATTTGCAGTTTATAAGAGATGTTAACATCGTTTTCTGATCATTTTCTTTCACAAATTCTTGGGGTGTCGAATTTACCCACAAGGTGTCGAATTTATACTTCGATGGGTCTCATGATTTAACGGGAAAAAAAAGACGACAACGACAAACGTATTCGGGCGGCGTTTTTTGCAAATGAACAAAATCAAGCCAACTTCCGTTTAGTCTGGTTCCCACCTCTAATACACTACGTTATAAAGAGTCTGGTAATGCCTGGCAAACCGGGTCCATTGATTGGTTAGTATACACAACAGATGAAACGTCTCGACCAATCAGAGCCGCTCGTTGACGACCATGTATACGGCCTCGGAGATTAGCTATTACCGTACCTATATTCATAGTAGATTTCAGGTACGGGAACCAGACTAACTTCCGTTTTGATAAATGTTTATTCTCCGGAATATTTTGCCACAACATTTTTTTGCTGATTTCGTCTTAAGGTGTCGAAATTACCCGTCTTTACTCTACCTAAGAAAGAAAGCTTTGGAAAATACAGAGAGAAAATATATAAATGCTGATAATCAGCATTTTCGGCTTTCCCTCTCGAAAAATTCTAAGCTAAATATCCATTTTTTCTGCTTTTTTGACACCGATTTTGGCGTCAGTAATATTTTTACGTACAAGCATAAAAATATGCTGTTACATAGGAGAGAAATTGTTACATCTTCTCAAATGCAATTTCTTAAACAAATCTGCCATCTTTCTTGAAAACAAATGAGACGGGTCTGGAAAAAGGGCCCTTAATTTTAGGCTACCATGTTTCATCAGCCTGTGGTCAAAGGCATTGTTATATTCTTAACCCTTTCTGATATGACATAATTTAAGGGAGCATTGTCCAATTAAAAAGCTGCTTCAGATGAGAATTTTGATGTTGATGAAGATAAAATTTGTGATCAATATAGCAAAGAAAATATTGAGACAAAAGGAGAAAATGCTGATTATCATGTCTAGTTTCAGATCAATACTGTTTATTAAACAGACTCTGTGTAGGTAATAAAGAACAGCATGGATCTTGATCAGACTGATCTTGATCCATGTTGTTCCCAAAAGCCACTAAGGACCTTCTTTCAAGAATCCAGGTCAAATATTTCTTTACCAAATTCTGCTTTCAGAGCTTTATAGGCCTTCATTATACATTCTTCCTTTTTGCCTTTTTCTTTCAAAAAATATTTTTTACACACAACAGAAAGGATAATTTTCTGCAATTTCAACATCATAAACATCAAAACCATACATTATTTTTGTTATTATGTTTGAAGGAAATATATCATTGAAAAAAAAAAAAAATAATTTCAAAAAGAATATTTCCAAAAGGAATTGATGAATATTTCCTTTTCAAATAACATTCTAATTAAATGTTTGATTCCAAATTTACAAAAACAATTATAGAGGCATCAGAGACGGGTCATGCTCTCTGAATAAGTGTTTGTCCCAAAAAAGTATTATTCTACTTGACCTGCAAAATGAGGATGAAGATGGTAATATACTGTAATTATTCTAATAATTAAACGCCGGGTGTTTATTAACCCTTTCCTGGTTCTAGAGATAAGCTAAATTACAGTCCCTATTGGTCAGAGATACACTAAAAAACCAATACTTTACCATATATGGAAAACTTACCTTTACTGGACCTAGCTGTTTATAGGTTTATTGGTTTTTGTTTATTTTGGGTCTATTTTTACAGGTGTGTTACAAAAGTAGAAAAAAGAGCTGTTGTTTCACTTTTTTCAGTTTTATGATAAATGAAAACTTTTTTAAGAAAAAGATGCCCTTTCTCATGGTGGTATTTGTTTTTTTGTGTGATGTCCAGGTATGAAATAAAGAAGTTGTAAATGTCACTTTAAAATTCATGATATTGAATTTTGCGTATAATTTGATTTGCTTCAATAGGTGTTTGTAAAAATCTAAAAAAAGATAAATCATTAATTATTATACACCTTTGTTCTATATATAAAATTTGTACAGAATTGAATGCTCTTTTATTTGGTGTAATTCTTTAACATATATATTGTACCGTTTATTTGTAATTAAGATTTAAAGTTGAATGAGTTTTCATAAGAATTGTGGAAATTATTTTCACTAAAAATTAATGTATTTTTTCTTCTATTTCAGGTAAATATGGGAAAAAAGTTCAAAAACAGATGAAAAAAATTGGGGATGAGTTTGTGAAATACCAGATTCAACATTTCTCCAATTCTCATGCATTAAAATTGCCAGACAGTAAAAAAAAAAAGCCCAAAACACAGAGGGAAAAGACGTGTATTGCAGCAGCAGATACAACTGAGCATTGTCTCAAATAAAAGTATTTTGCAGTTCTAGAATCTATAAAATCTACAGAAAATTTGAAAAAAGTTTTATTTCGTCCAGGGAAGTAGCAAGGAATCTTGTAATGTTGAAGCCCAAGGCGTATTGTTGAGTTCATTTGCTGCATTCTGACGCCCAAAACAGGAAAGCTCCGGCAAATATTGTTGGAAAAGAAGAAATTGCTTGTGACAAGCAATTTCTTCATTTCCCACAATGTTTTTTACCCAGAGACCAGAAATGTAAAATTACACTCACTTGAAAGTGTCGTCTGTAACATCTTTGAATTTGGAATAATCATAATTGTTGTCATATGGTAATGGGTTATGGGGGTTCCGGGTGCACACAGGGGTCTGTTTTTCTCACATTTTTTCTTGTCCAGAAAGACCACTCACTGGGCACACTTGAAAAAATAATCATGTTGAAGCCCAGGTCTCCGCCTAGATATGCGCCTGTTGCCTATGACTTGTCTCTGTCATGCTAGTAGATAAACCCATTCTCACACAATGATTCTTTTTGACTCCCCACAAGATTATAGCTATGGAAAACATCGTGGAAAATGATGAAATTACTTGTGACAAGCAATTTTTTTAATTTTTCACAATGTATTCTACCGTTTTAGACAGAAATATGTAACATTTTATTTTCTTGAAATTGTCTTCTGCAACATCTTTCAGCTTGGACAAGCCTAAAATCTTGCCATCTGGTAATGGGTTAATCCTTTCCCAGTCAAACCATTGATATTACGTTTTCAGTAAACCCCATTTTGTCATCTTCTGTAGCTTTCAAAATCTAAAACTTTTGTTTGGGAAAGGAGGAAAGGATTGATGAAAGTAGAACTTTTCGGAAAATGACCATCCCACTTCTTAACCCTTTCCCACTTGACAAAGTTAAAGGGTAGTCCTATTTAAAAGCTGCTGCAGATGCAAAAAATGATGTTAAAAAGAAAAGGGATTTGTATACTATACGCAAAGAAAATATTTAGACAAAAGGAGAAACTGCTGGTTATCAGATGTTTCTTCTTTTTTCTCAATTTTTTCCCAAGCCTTTTCCTATTAATGATGTCAAAACCAGGTTTGGGAAAGGATTAACATTATGAAAACAACAGAACTAAGCTTTCTACGATGGTTTAGAGTCTAGAATTATGACAGGGCAATCATTGTGAAAAAATAATTATCAATGTTTGTCTTATCTGTTGTATCTTGCCAACGAAAATGCTGGTGAATTTGAGATAAAATAAAAATTGGTTCAGATTCAGTATGAATGCTAGAGATCGTCTGTAAAAACGACTTCAAAGAAAAAAAAGAAAAGAAAAAAAAAACTCGTCCCACCTCCCCTTCTATCTCCCTCTTCCAAAACAATTGTAAGTTTTTACATGCTTGATAGGGAAACAAACTCCAACGGGTAAAAGAGTGAAAAGAAGAAAATTCTGAATGATAACCTGCATTTTCTCCTATTTTGTCGTCTGCAGTTGCTTTCAATTTGGACTAGTCTTGAATTAGTTGTTCCGGAAGGGGTGAAAGAAATTCTGATGTTCATCCGATCTAAAAGGGTAAAAGTTTCGTGTGTAGCCTTGTCATTCTTTAGCAGCAATAAAATGATTTCTGCATAAGAATCGTCTGCAACAGTTCCAGACATGTAGATTTATGTTTTGAAATAAACTAGATCTACATTTAGAACAATCGCTTATGACAAACGAATTCCTAGTAATAGGGGGAAAAAGCTTACCCAAATGACAATAATCCATTTAGAATTTAGCAAACATTCGCTAATCATTTGTGAAAGGGTATAACTGACAGATGACGCGTGACCTAAAAAACTCCCCAGACAGCGCGTGGCCTATGCTTTGATGACGTAACACAGCCCGGCAATCATAAATTACCCGATTAAAGTTGTGATTTACACACTGTGTTGAACCCTTCTCGATACGGCAAAATTTCAGACTTGTTCAAAATCAAAAATATTGCTGACAAACTTGTCAAGGGGTTGGAAATTTACATTTTTGGTGAGTCTTTGTCGAAAGCATAATGGAAAATGAAGAAATTTCTTCGAGTAGATCTAATTTCTTCATTTCCCAGTATGTTTTCCAAAGCCTGTTTCTTGTGGGCTTCAAAAAGTGTCAAATTGTGGGAAATAGGTTAAAGATGCATAAACAAATCAATTTTCAATGGTGTGGAATGTGATTTATTTGGAATTTATCGTGATTTATGTGGATCGTCTGACTATTCTGTCTCAGTCCGCACAGGTTTCCATTTCTTTATAAAAAGAAAAATAATGTGAGCAAAGAAGAAAATGCTGATGATCGGTAATTTCTCCTTCACTTACAATATTTTCACAGTCTGAATTTTCCAATAATATAGATCTCTCTCTCTCTCTCTCTTTCCTGCAGTTATTTCTACACCCTTGTTCATGGTGACCGGACTATACCAAATCTTCTGCTTCGTCCAGTTCATCGCGGGAATGACTGTTTAGGGAATAATAATAATTCAGTACATGATGTTTTGGCACTTAATTTATAACTTTATTCAGTTTACTTTTTTACAAAAAAGATAAAATTTGGATTGTTCCTTAATACTTTTTCAAAAGTATTGCAGACGACAAAATTGATTAGAAATTCTGCCGACATCATGGTCATCATCGCTGTCTTTGTGATCTGAAAAGATAAATGACAATACTTAAAATCACACCAGAAAACATTGTCGAGATAAAGCAATTAAAAAAGCTGTGAAAATTAAATTCTATACATTATTATACAAACAACCAGATTTGACTATTTCACTGAATAAACAGCTTACGCCATTGAAGTCGGAGAGATGGCCGTGCAAAACAACAGGTTAGTAGGCTAAAAAAAACAAAGAAGTTTCTTCTTTTGCCATACTTTTATGAAACGGGGGTTTTGTTTGACGAATTGTTATTAAATATTGTGTAAGTTGGTAATATTCACAATGTATTCAATCACTTCTAACGGCGCCGTTTTATCCAACTTTCATTTTCGGACCCCTGTTAGGATTAACTAATAATTACTCCCTTTTCGAAAGAACAAACATATATTTTTTTTCATGTCAATATTAAGATCGAATATCAAACTTACTGGATCATTTATCATTTATTTGTTTCAATTTGGAAATTTGACGTTTTTAAGCCTTGAAAACGACACACGGGAAATCCCGTGATTAAACAGATCCGATACCCACGGGAAATCCCGTGATTAAACGGTAAAGCTATACACGTAAAATCCCGTGTTTGTCTAAATAAGGCAGACCCGTAAAATCCCGTATTTAACCAGTAAAGGGTTAAACAAGAGGGCCATTGGCCCTGAAGCGCTCACCTGATATAATATAACTTTTTGTATACCAATTTTCAGGTTGATGTGACCTCTAGAGTGCACACAAGGTTTTACAAAGATTTTACCTCATGACCTAGTTTATGACCCCAGATGACCCAATTTCGATCTCGTCACAGAATTGATCAAGACAATCATTCTGATCAATTTTCAGGTTGATTGGGCAAAAAATGTGGCCTCTAGAGTGCACACTAGGTTTTTCCAAGATTTGACCCTGTGACCTAGTTTTTGACCCCAGATGACCCAATTTCAAAGTTGTCCGAGATTTCAACAAATAATCATTCTGAGCAAATTCCAGGTTGATTGGGCAAAAAATGTGACCTCTAGAGTGCACACAAGGTTTTTCTAAGATTTGACCCCATGACCTAGTTTTTGACCCCAGATAACCCAATTTCGAACTTGTCCGAGATTTTATCAAGACCATTATTCTGATCAATTTTCAGGTTGATTGGGCAAAAAATGTGGCCTCTAGAGTGCACACAAGGTTTTTCTAAGATTTGACCCCGTGTCCTAGTTTTTGACCCCAGATGACCCAATTTCAAATTTGTTCGAAATTTTATCAAGACAATCATTCTGAGCAAATTTCAGGTTGATTGGTCAAAAAATGTGGCCTCTAGAGTGCACACAAGGTTTTTCTAAGATTTGACCCTGTGACCTAGTTTTTGACCCCAGATGACCCAATTTCAAAGTTGTCCAAGATTTTATCAAGACAATCATTCTGAGCAAATTTCAGGTTGATTGGGCAAAAAATGTGGCCTCTAGAGTGCACACAAGGTTTTTCTAAGATTTGACCCCGTGACCTAGTTTTTGACCCCAGATGACCCAATTTCAAACTTGTCCGAGATTTTATCAAGACAATCATTCTGAGCAAATTTCAGATTAATTGGGCAAAAACTGTGGCCTCTAGAGTGCACACAAGGTTTTTCTAAGATTTGACCCCGTGACCTAGTTTTTGACCCCAGATGACCCAATTTCGGGCTTGTCCGAGATTTCATCAAGACAATCATTCTGAGCAAATTTCAGGTTGATTGGGCAAAAAATGTGGCCTCTAGAGTGCACACAAGCCAAAGGTTGACGCACGACGGACGACGGACGACGGACACAGCCGTATCACAATACCTCACCATGAGCACTATCGTGCTCAGGTGAGCTAAAAAGTGCTCAATAGAAAAGTTGGGGTGGGCGTTTAAAAGAGGAATTCTAATTTTTTTAGTCTTCATGGAATCGAAGTTAACCAAGTAAAAGTTAACTAAGTTTTGTTTCATTAGGACGGAAAAATATGATTTTTGGATGAAATAACTTCATTGTAAACAGATTGGGGGACAGGAAATCCTCTCTTTCATTGCTTTTGGAAGTAATCTTTTTTATGACTTACATGATTTTAATCAGGAATTGGGGGATGGGCATTTATTAGAATCACCCTTTCCCACTTAAATTGTCCTTGAAATATGCAGATTTTCAGCTGAGATTTGGGGATGGGTGTTTATAGGAATATGGGCATTTATTAGAATAATTACGGTACTCAACAAATGGCAATAACTCCATAAATATATTTAGAAGAGTTTCGATTCTTTTTAGACTATAAATGATGTGTGGTGGCAATAATTTCAAGAGAAAGAAATTATACTTTGAGGGGAATGGGAGTTATGGTTCTTGTGCAGTGTACTTTTCCATAATGGGATCTATCTACCATTTCTTTGAAAGGGAGCCTAATAAAATCTAGAAGCCTTGTTTCTCTAAACTTGTTTCTCTAAACAAGTCTGCATTTTGATTTTGCCCTTTTAACCATGTGTTTTCCAAAAGTTTGATAGAAGGTTGAAAAAAAGTATTAAGGAAATCAAAAGAAACTATAATTTGTAAATTGTAGCAATCAATGGATTTTTCTTTTTCGCAGATCATTCTTACAGCAAAATTGCTTCCACAAGTGAGAATATTCTAATTGCAAATTTGTTTCCAAATGTATGAAAACAATACTGTAAACCATTCAATATAACCTTACAGGATAAAAGACAAAATTAATAAAATTCATTCATATTGAAGCTTTGCGTCTCTGAACAAATTGAAAATCGTACCGACAATAGGTTTTACTTTATTGAAAAAAGTCTGTCTGCAAAATTTCATTCCGCAAATGTTTTAGGTTTCATTAAATTTGAGAAACACTGCAAATTACTCGAGATTGAATTATCGATTTTTACCAATATGGGGTTATATGTCTGTTAGAAATATATTGACAGGTTTTATGCTGTAAAATATTGTGAAAACATTTGATCTCATAAGAATTATGCGTCTTATATTTTTGTCAAATGACGAATCTTAAAATATTGATAGCTCGCCGACTTTGACAAGTTAAGGTGGTCTCTGTGGTTGAGAGGTTAAGCATCTGTTTTAAGACAAAGAGGTTCCCAGTTTGATTCCTAGAGGTAGTTTGTGTGCTTTTCATTAGCCCACATGTGCAGCTAGAACACTGATGCAGTTCCCAGGAAACAGAATCAAAAGCTATTAATCTAAGTAGTGAGAACTTGCTTCCCAATTAATGTATAAGAGCAAGGATCTAGAAAAAGGGCCTCTATATAGCATTTGAGACAGCCACGTTTCAAGATCAGTCTATGCCTAACTGCAGTCAAGCCGGGATCCATGTTACTGTCTAACAGTGACTTCAGGTCACGAAGAAGCTTTTGGAGACCAACATCATCATCACCGGGTTTATGATTAGACTGCGCGTACATGCAGGCTAGTCTGGAAACATGTCGGTCTCAAATGCCATAAAGGACTTTTTTTGCAGATCCTGGCTCATATGTTTAAAGTAAAGCATGCGCAGGAAGCATACAATAAGACGTGCAAATAAGTGCAGTCTATTATATTATTACTGCATGTATTTGATATGAAAAGAGTTTTGGTGTTTATCAGCTTGTCATACCAATCTGGCAATGATAAAAAAGGTTTGGCAGCAAATGTAGAATAAAATCTAAGCTTGCATATTAGACCAGTCTGACCTTATTCTACAATACCTATCTGTATGAAAGATATGTAACATACTTTAACCCTTTCCCAAACGGCAAAATTTTAACAAAATCCACTTCAAAAACTGACACAAATGACAAAATGGATGTTATTAAAGATAGGATTTGTGTTAAATCTGTGGCAAAGAAAATATTGAGACAAAAGGAGAAACTGCTGGTTATCAGCAGTTTCTTCTTTTGTTTCAATGTTTTCCAAAGCCTTTTCTATTAGAGGTGTCAAAACCAGGTCTTGTTTGGGAAAGGGTTCAACAGTTTTTACAGTATTTTGTTCTGATAAAAGTTTGGGTGTTCATCTTTGTCATGCTACATGTAAGTTTGAAAATCAATACAGCTCTGAAAGGAAGCATTGAATATGATCCGCCTGCACATCAGTGTATTTTCTTCATTTCTCTAAATGTTTATCTGTGCTAACATATTGGTATTTATATCCCAAAACAACAATTATTTTGACCTATTATAAGTTACACCTCGAGGGGTGAACGGAAAACTGTCGTAACTGACATTTTTTTCAAAAAGCATTTTATTGTATTTTTGAAACCCATTTTAACATATACACTTGTAAAAAAAATTGTAGCTTCAAATTATTTTTTTTTTAAACTTTAAAAAGGTCAGTGCAAAAGTGTCGTAAGTGAAAGGTTCTCTTTATGAAAACGGAAAACTGTCGTAAGTGAGTTAAATACAGTTTTCCAATATCACACTGCAATATAAAGCAGTAAGTTGATATTTACTTTCTTACAACAAAGTACATTTCCTCTTCGTAAACTATGATGAAATGATACTTTGTTCCCACGGGGGTATTTCACGTCTAATCTCGGGGCCTTGGCGGGATTTCGTTATCCAATCATTGACTGGAAACATCAAAACATTTGAATTTTTTGATACAGATTTTCACTGGTCGGCCAAAAATAGAAACGACGTAATTATGCAGAGCGCAATTCATAGGTTAATCTGTTAGATGTTATCTATGTTTACATGAATGACCGCGCGTGTGAGTAAAAACTGAACGATTTTGATTTGATCATTCAAATTGTGTGCTATAATTAGAGTATGACGACCAAATAGTCGGTTGATATATCAAAAACTGCAGAGGTCGTTGTTTGATGATTCAATCAATAGGCCTCGGCTTGGAGAGTAGTTGATATTGGAAAAGTGTAGTAAGTGAAGTATTGTGACATCATTTTTTAGATAAAATGATGTCATAATAATTATTATGATGTCACAATTTATGATGATGTCACAATAAATGATGATATTTACACCCTTGACCTTGTGAAATCTGCTTGATAACAGTGCTTTAGGATGAAGATGAGCTTTACAATATTTTTTCTAACTGATAAGGTAAGCTTTTTTAGATTTAAATATCATTAAATCTATCATTTTAAAGGTGCTAAAATTAATGTTCTTGGAGGATTCCCTTTAGACTCTATTTTCCTTTTCCATTTACAACTTTTATGGGGGGGGGGGCTTTATTTTTAGCCCTTTACCAGGGACAAAACAAAATTATTTAGATAAAACTATTAACTCTTTCCCAAACAACAAAATTTTAGGGTGATCCACAAATGACAAAATAGATGATATTAAAGATAGAATTTGTGTAAAATATGGCACAGAAAATATTTAGACAAAAGGAGAAACTGCTGGTTATCAGCAGTTTCTTCTTTTGTTCCAATGTTTTCCCAAACCTTACCTCTTAGGGACGTCAAAACCAGGTCTTGTTTTGGAAAGAGTTAATGGATCAGACGAGATTGCAGACTGAATATCCGAAAATACCCATTTGCTATCTGAATGATATGGTTTAATAAATCAAAACATTGCAAGGAAAGATATTTTACAATTTCATACTGAAAAATATCCTTTTCTTACTGTTCTTTTTTGTTTGTTAAAAACAAAAAAACTTTGGTTTTTTCAAAAAGGGAAGGATTTTAGTAGAATTTTAAAACCTATGCATTTATACATTTCCCAATGTTGATCTGCCTGTAGTTGTGTCAGTCTTTCTCTCTGTAGTCACAAAGGCCTTTTGTTTAAAAAGAATGAATTGAAGTCAGCATTCTGTTCTATTAAAATATGACACTTTAATTATTTGCGATTTATCATGTACATGTTTATCATAATTTTTCATGATTTGTTTTATAATCCTCCAAATTTTCACCAAAATACTGAATATCTAATAGTCCTGAAGAAAACAACGACTAAAAGAAAAGTGAATAAATATTTTGACATAAAAGTGAATAGTAAAAATGATACTTTTAACCTTTACCAAACAGCAAAAATTAAGATTACTCTTATTCTGAAGCTGCTGCAGACGACAGAACAAATGTTAACAGACAGAATTCATGAAATATAGGTCTACAGCTAAAAAATATTGAGGCAAAAGAAGAAATTGCTTATTATCAGCAATTACTTCAAAGTTCTTTTGTCCCAATGTTTTCAAAAAATATTTTTTCTAAGGACAACAAGACCATGTCTTATTGGGAAAAGGAGTAAAATTTTGTTTTTACATATAGAAAATAAGTATTTTTTTCTTTTTTCAGCATTGATACTTTCAAAATGTTTCTGCAACTTCAAGCAAGTAAACACCAAGGCCACAAGAATTTTCAAGGCCGTGGAAAGCAGTGAATGGCCAATTCACTTTGTGCCATTGTAACATCTTTTACAAAACCTCCTTCACAATGGACTGTGGATACTATGGATCAAATACTTAGTTCTGGTGATAACCTCTACATGAACAAAAACTGTCCAGACACATATTGGTCTACAGATGATCTACCACCTAGATTTGACTCTTTCCAGATTGTAAAAGGCAAGAGTTACCATGGCACTCTCAAGAGGAAGTCAATAGAACTTCCTTTTTATACTCTTAAAGGTTCATTAACTGAAATATTTTGTTCAATCAAAGTTGGATATGCCATCATAACAATGGGGAACAACAATCCATGCTACTCATGTGCTATCATTAAAAATGAAGACAACTACGCCTTTTTTGACCCTCACAGTCGTTCACCAAGTGGCTTGCCTGTATCAGATGGATATGCCACATTATCTGGCTATCAAGGCATTGAAGAACTTTCGGTATTCATAGACACTTTAGCAGACTCCTTATCTCAAAATCCTGATGATGTGCCCTTTGAAATTATAGAATTGACTGAACCAAAAGATGATTGTATTGATGATTCTTCATCCGAGTTTTCAGGATTTAGCACTCAAAGTGAAGGAGATGTAGCATGTCGTTTAATCATGGCTGATGATGATGTTAAAAAGATTAAAGAAATGGACTTTTCTGACGTGTCTGACATTAGTTCTTTTGATGGTGATTGCCTTTCACCAGATCTTGATGACTTTGAGAATACAATCAATGAAACAGCCATTTCAGACATTTTAACTGAAATGAATGATAGCAAACAGTTTTTCAAAAACTTTGATGAAAATGCTTTCATTGATATATCAAATACTAGTCTTGATGAAGATATTGCATATAGTTCCTCAGATGATTTCAGTCTAAATGATAGTAATGATACAACTTATGTACCTCATGATGAAAATGCTGATGATAGTACTGATAGTGATGACATACCATTAATTAGATTGGTCAAGAGCAAAGAATTAACATCAAATCAAACTAAACATACACTTACTTCACCAACTAATCATGATTCCAGAGTCAATGAGGCTCAGGAAACTGATCTAAATATTGAACCTCAAGTAGCTGACTCATTTACTGAGGATCAAGTCACCAATGCAAGTACTTGTCCTCAAGTAAATGATTCAGCTACTGAGTCTCAAGTCACTTTTGTAGACAATGAACATCAAGTAAATGATTCTGGTGACACTATACACAGTAGCTCAGACCTAACTAAAAGAATATCACGAAAAAGAAGTAGAGACCCATCTTCATGGAAGAGAAATATCTTGAAACGTAGGAGAAATGAAGGCCTTGAATATCAGACAGAACATGGAAAATGCGTACAAGCTAGAATGATGAAACGAGGTTGTGGCTTGAATTGCAGATTCAAGTGCCATCAAAATTTTTCGTTTTCTGATAGGCAAAACATTTTTCATGAGTTTTGGCAATTGTCAAACATCAATAAACAAAGATGCTTTATTTCTAAATTTGCCATTCAGCATATCAAAAAGAGAGGGATTTCTGATAGACGCACCAACTCTGTGACATACACTTTGCCATCTAGCAAATTATCTACTGGTAATAATGATTCAATTCGTGTTTGTAAAACCTTCTTCTTAGATACACTTTCTGTGTCAGAAAGATATGTTACTACAACGCACAAAAAAAAATGTACAGGCATTGTTAATGATGACAATAGGGGTAGGCACAAAAATAGGCCACATAAAATTTCTTCTCAGCAAGAGAATATTGTCAGAATGCACATAGAATCTTTTCCTAAAATGGAAAGCCATTATTGCCGCAAAGATTCCAAACGAGATTACCTCAATTCTGAGCTTAATATAAGCAAAATGTACTATCTGTACAAAGAGCATTGCCATGAAAAGTCATTATGCCCTGTATCAATGCAAATTTACAGAAGAATTTTTAACACATACAATTTTGCTTTCCATCGTCCCATTAAGGACCAGTGTGACATATGTGTTGCATACAAAAACTGTCTTCCAGAGCAAAGGTTAAACATGGAAAATAGTTTCAAAAAGCACATTGAGAACAAAACTCTTGCAAGAGAAAATAAGGAAAAAGACAAAAATCTTACTTCATCAATTAATTCATTGACAGTTCGAGGGGTGAACGGAAAACTGTCGTAACTAACATTTTTTTCAAAATCACTTTTATTCTATTTTTGTAACCTATTTAAACATATACACTTGTAAAAAAATTTGTAGCTTCAAATTCTTATATTTTATGACTTAAAAAAGATAAATGCAAAAGTGTCGTAAGTGAAAAGTGCTCTTTATGAATACGGAAAACTGTCGTAAGTGAATGTGGGATTTCTGCTAGAGGCATCAATTCTATAAAATACACTTTCCTGTCTTGACCAAACTTTCTCAAAACAAGTATGGTGTTAAGTTCTTGGATTAATTCCATTATGGGTCTGATCAGACTGGAAAATGCTGAGTTATCTACCCTGAATGTCAAAAAATGCCGTTTTTATACTTTGTTTACACTCTAGCATCTACTAATATTGACCAATCAAGACAAAATTTGGACACAATGTTGGTGACCAAAAGATCTCAGATGATTTTGATTTCTACTTTGATCTAACAAGAAAGTTTTCAGTTATGTGCCCTTGCATTTGACAAAATTGCCGGTTTTTACTTATTTCCACTTTGTTTACACTTTAGCATCAACAATTATTGTCCTATCACAACAAAACTTTAACACAATATTCATGACCAAAAGTGAGTTTATTTTTAGCTTGATTGTAGTAGAAAGTTCTGAATGCCCTTGAACTTGACCTTTTTTTACTAAATTGCTGTTTTCGACTTTTTTCGACTTTGTTTACAATCTAGCATCTACAATTATTGACCTATCAAGACAAAACATGAACGCAATGTCTGTGACTATAATATCTTGAATGGGTATGATCATCAGCCTGACCTGACCAGAAAGTGTGGACTTATCGGCATTTGAATTTGTCAAAAAGGGCCATTTTTGACTGTATTTTCTAACAACCACAAATTTTATGTTGACTAATCAAGACAAAACTTGGATACAATGTTTGTGACTATGTTTAATGATTGTAATTTTACGCTTCATTGGAACCTCACATCCTGAGTTATGTGCCTTTCAATTTTACAAAATGGCTATTATTCGACATCGAATCATGAGCCATGACGAAGGGTTGCTATATATTCCAATACATGTAAATTGGGAGAGAAGCATATTTCCCACTGTATAAAAGCGAATAACGGCACATTTTGCATGTTGTTCACGATGGCCGTGACAGTACAGAAGCTGTTTGTAGATAGTACTACGTTGATTTGTTACAGAGTGGTGGGTTTGAGTCACATATTTCTATAAATTTGAATCCCTCTTCCCCCCGTCAATTCAGACTTGCTGATCTTTAATCATTCACAAGTCGTTGTCCTATTATATTTTCAACGTTGTTTTCATTGTAAAAGGCGTACACAATTATTGATCGCTCAACGCAAAACTTGGACAAAGTGTTGGTTTCCATCAAATCTTGTATGAGTATAATTTTCATCATGATTATAGTCTTAATCCTGAGTTGTGTGTCCTTGAATTTGACAAAATTGCTGTTTTCCTCTTAGTTTCATGTCCAATACCATCACAAAATTTAATATAGATCTAATTCAATTAGAATAAAACTAAGTCAAAACGGTTTGGTATATAAGATCTTGGACAACTTTGATTTTGAGCCAGATTTAGAAGAGAAAGTCTTAAATTATGACAAATATGCCATTTTGCCTTTTGCATCTTGGTTAGGGTGGGCAATTTAGGAGCATCATGGTCCTCTTGTTCTTAGATACTCTTTATGTTACAGGAAGGTATGTAACTACCGAACACAAGAAAAAATACACAGGTATTTTTGGTGATGACAATAGGGGCAAACACATAAATAGACCTCATAAAATTTCTTCCCAACAAGTGGACATGGTCAGATTGCATACAGATTCTTTTCCTAAAATGGAAATTCACTTTTTGCCGTAAAGATTAGTAGAGACTACCTCAGCAATAAGCTTAATACAAGCAAAATGTACTATCTGTACAAAGAGCATTGTCATGAAAAAGTCTTTACTCCCTGTATCAATGCAAATATATAGATGATTTTTTAACACCTACAATTTTGATTTTCATTGTCCTATAAAGGAGCAATGTGACATATATGGAAATTTGGCCGCTGCCATTGTGCAGTTGGTATCGCATCTGACTCTCACTCAAAAGGTCAAGGGTTCCATCCCTGACCACGGCAATATCCTTTCTGACAAAAATGTCACCCACCAATGGTTTGATATCGTTAATCTATGTGGGCGAGCAGCTGGAGGCTCAGTTAAGGTGTTGTTGTAGTACTGGTATGAGAAACAACAGGAGTCCATGGTTAGGTGCTTAAGCTGCTGCGATATGACCATCGCAGTTGAAAACCCTGATAAACCAAATATGGAAAATAGTTACAAAATGCACATTGAAAACAAAACTCTTCCAAGAAAAAATAAGAAACAAGAGCTGTCACTGTAAGATGACAATGCCCCCGACACCGCTTTGATTTTAAATTATGGCCAATCTATGTTCAAGGTCAAGGTCATCCAGGGGTCAAGGTCACCAAAGTATGTGCCTACAGAAAGGTAATGTACCAAGGAATGTTGTGGTAAAGTATGAAGCGAATATGTTAAGTAATAAGGAAGTTATGGCCAATGTTAAAGTTTTTGGACGGAATGACGGACAGACGGACGGACAGACAGACGGACAGACGGACAGACAGACGGACAGACGGATGGACGGACGGACAAGTCAAATTTATGATGCCTCCCTATCGGGGGCATAAAAAGACTAAATTAACCCTTTCCCAAACAAGACCTGGTTTTGACGTCTCTGATAAAAATGGCTTGGGAAAACATTGAGACAAAAGAAGAAACTGCTGGTAACCAGCAGTTTCTCCTTTTGCCTCAATATTTTCTGGGCTATATTGTACGCAAATCCTATCTTTATAAACATCAACAATGTTGTTTATAGCAGCTTTTGTATTGAACCACCCTAAATTCTTGCCATTTGGGAAAGGGTTAATTCATTTACAGTTGCTTGAAATTTGTATGTGTTCAAGAGACTGAAAAGTAACTTGAAAATGTTGTTTCGTTTTTCAAACTTATAGTTTCAATCAAGATTGTTATTGTTTTAGCTTTTCCTTACTGTTAATTAACCCATTACCACACAGGAAATTTTTTAACTTTTCAAAGTTGAAAGAATTTGCAGACGACAATTATAAAATTGCTGGAAATTGCTTCTTCTATTCTGATAGGATAGAAAACATTGTGGCAAATGGAACAAGAGGGCCAAGATGGCCCTGTATCGCTCCACTGGCTTTTAGACATTTAGACATTTAAACTTCTTCAAGGAATACAATAGAGGTCTATTCAAAGAAGATTCATGCTACACCAGAATGAAATCCAATAAGTGATTAAGGAGCAGAAATGTTTTTAAAATTTTCTTAAAATTACACTGTTTCATATAGCGAAAAAAAAAAAGCCTAGCCCACAACGGCCTTTTCATCCGATCGTGAAGGAATTTGGAACAGATTCATGCAAGGAAGATTCCTGTGAAGTTTGGTTGAAATTGGTCCTGTAGTTTTGGAGAAGAAGATTGTTTAACAATATTTTCAAAAATTCAATTTAATTAAATTTATCAAAATTTAAGTTCTACACGGAAATTATTTTTTTAGGAATTCAGAGGAGATAAATGCAAGGAAGATTCGTGTGAAGTTTGGTTTAAGTTGGTCCAGTAGTTTTGGAAAAGAAGATTTTTCGAAAATTTAATTCAATTTAATTAATCAAATTTAAGTTCTACATAGAATTTTTTTGAAGGAATTAAGAAGAGATTAATGCAAGGAACATTTCTGTAAAGTTTGGTTGAAATTGGTCCAGGAGTTTTGGAGAAAAAGAATTTTTAAAGAATTTTCGAAAATTTAATTCAATTAAATTAATCAAAATTCAAGTTCTGCATCGATTTTATTCTTTTGAAGGAATTTGGTAGAAATTCATGCAAGGATGATTCGTGTGAAGTTTGGTTGAAATTGGTCCAGTAGTTTTGGAGAAAAAGAATTTTTAAAGAATTTTCGAAAAACTAAATCAATTAAATTAATTAAAATTCAAGTTCTGCACAGATTTTATTCTTTTGAAGGAATTTGGTAGAGATTTATGCAATAAAGTTTTCTGTGAAGTTTGGTTGAAATTGGTCCAGTAGTTTTGGAGAAGAAGAATTTTTAAAGATTTTTCGAAAATTTAATTCAATTAAATTAATTAAAATTCAAGTTCTGCATAAATTTTATTCTTTTGAAGGAATTTGGTAGAGATTCATGCAAGGATGATTCGTGTGAAGTTTGGTTGAAATTGGTCCAGTAGTTTTGGAGAAGAAGAATTTTTAAAGAGTTTTCGGAAATTTAAATCAATTAAAATTAATTAAAATTCAAGTTCTGCACGGAATTTATTTTTTTGAAGGAATTTGGTAGAGATTTATGCAAAGAAGATTTCTGTGAAGTTTGGTTGAAATTGGTCCAGTAGTTTTGGAGAAGAAGAATTTTTAAAGATTTTTCGAAAATTTGATTCAATTTATTTAATCAAAATTCAAGTTCTGCACGGAATTAATTTTTTTGAAGGAATTTGGAAGAGGTTCATGCAAGGAAGATTCCTGTGAAGATTGGTTGAAATTGGTCCAATAGTTATGGAGAAGAAGATGTTTAAAGAAAAAGTTTACGCACGGACGCACGGACGCACGGACGGACGGACGGACGACGGACACAGGGCCATGACATAAGCCCCGCTGGCCTTCGGCCAGTGGAGCTAAAAATTGCACGTTCTGAGCAATTTCTCCTTTTGTCACAATGTTTTCCTAAGCCTTTCACTGCAGAGTCATTAAAACACAGGATTGAGTGGGAAAGAGTTAACCATTAATAACATTAAAATTAAACAAAAATAACAATATTTTGTTTTTCATTCAAGAACATGGCCAACTTTACAATGTATGTAAATGCAGATTATGTTTATGGAAAACTGTAGCTAACTGACAGTTACGACACTTTTCCATATTCAGAAATACCAACTTTTTACAAATTTCAGTTGTAAAACTGTCGTAAGTGAATAATCATCCAATATCAAGAAAAATAAGCTTTTATTCTTTAAAATCACTTATACACATGAAAAGTCAACACATTTTAAATGTATATGCAATTAATATCTTTCATAAAAAAGATAAATAAAAAAAGTGAGATGTTTTTTCACTCTCCTGTAAAATTTTGTAAAAGTCACTTACGACAGTTTTCCGTTCAACCCTCGAGTTGCTTGCTTTGACTTGCAAGAAGTTCTTGAAACACCTAAAAGTTTTGAGAGCTGTATGTATTATAAGAGGAAACTAAATAGTTTCAATTTTTCCATGTATGATCTAGGTACAAAAGAAGGGTTTTGTTTTATTTGGAACGAAACAATTTCTAATAGAGGTGCATCCGAAATAAGCTCTTGTGTGTATGATTTTATACAACATAAGGCCACTAATGGGAAAAAACAGTTTATTTTTTATAGCGATAACTGTAGCTGCCAAAATAAAAACAGATACTATGTATCAATGCTGTGGTTTTGTCTGCAAAAATTTGGAATTGACTGTATTACTCACAAATATCTCGAAAAGGGTCATACCCAGAATGAAAATGACTCAATACATGCTATAATTGAATCAACTTCAAAAAACATACCTGTATACACTACTTCACAATGGGCAACTTTAATAAGAAGTGCACGCAGACACAATCCATACAAAGTTAAAGAAATGGCATTCAAAGATTTTTTTGACTTCAAGCTCTGATCAAAAAACTTGAAGAATTTTGAAATCAATACAGAGGGACAGAAAGTTTACTGGAATTCAATTAAGTGGCTTCAACTGTCTAATGATTGCCCAAATACTCTGAAATACAAAACACATCATGGTGGTCCTGAATTTCATCTGAATCTACTGAAACGGTTGCGACTAGGAACTCCTAATCCGAATGCAATAACACTTTCACAGTTAAACCATGATGCACTTCCTATCACTAAGGAAAAATATAAAGATTTGATCAGTTTGTGCAGAAGACAAATTATTCCAACAATTCACCACCCATTCTATATCTTATTACCGCATAACATTGAATAGAGTATTCAATGATTGTGCTGTTTATTAAGATTTAAAGCACTCATCAGCTAAACACTGGCACCAATATGCGGTGCTATTGCATAGTTTATATTTTGTATGTTTTCAAGAGAAAGAAAAGTTACCTAGTTAAAATGATATCATTTTGATGCAAATTAGCCAAAACCCATTCCAATATAAGGACGTCTAAAGTGGCTTTTTGAAGCCTCAAAATATTAAGGCTTTAGAAAACATCATGGAAAATGAAGAAATTGTTTGTGACAATCAATTTCTTTATTTCCCACAATGTTTTCAACCAGTATTGAGAATGTCATTTGGCTGTAGGCTTAGTGTTTGTCCTTTTTCAGGGATAAAGTCTTATTCTTTTTCAAATGTTGTTTCATTTTTCAAACTTTTAGTTTTAACCCTTTCCCAAACAAAACCTGGACTTGACTTCCTTACTTGAAAAGGCTTGATAAAACATTAAGACAAAAGAAAAAAATCTGATAATCAGCAATTTCTTATTTTGTCTCATTATTTTCTACCTTGTTTGTAAAATGCACAGAGTTTTATCTTTTTCAACACATGTTTTGTTGTCAGTAGCAGCTTTCAAGTTTGACCACCCAAAAATTGTGTTGTTTGGGAAAGGGTTAATCAAGATTTTTTATTGTTTTAGCTTCTCCTTCCTGTTAATTAACTTTTTGTGAAATTAAAATTAAACAAATACTATATTATTTAGTTTTTCATTCAAGAACATAAATTTTACACTGTATGTAAATGCAGATTTTGTTTATGGAAAACTGTAGCTAACTACACTTACGACACTTTTCCATATAAAGAAATACCAACTTCTTCAAAATTTCAGTTGTAAAACTGTCGTAAGTGAATAATTATCAAATATCAAGAAAAATAAACTTTTATTCTTTAAATTCATATATGCACATGAAAAGTCAACACATTTTAAATGTATATGCAATGACCATCTTTTATAAAAAAGATAAATAAAAAAAGTATAATGTTTTTTCTCTCTCCTGTAAAATTTTGTAAAAGTCACTTACGACAGTTTTCCGTTCAACCCTCGACCTGGTTTTGACATTCCTAATATGAAAGCTTTGGAAAACATTGCGGCTACAGAAGAAAATATTGATACCTAGCATTTTCCTCTCTTTGTCTCAATATTTTCTGTTCTTTATTATACAACATTCATTTTATCTTCTACTCATCAGCTTTCAGGCTAAATTTTTCACATAATTTGGGAATGATATAAGTTTGACAATTATCCAAATGAAAATGGTATACAATTGCTAAGTCAGTGTATTTGCAGGCTGATCTTTGGATAGACCAAAGATAACTTAACTCTATCCCAAACAAGACCTGGTTTTGACTTCCCAAATAGAAAATGCTTGGGAAAACATTGAGACAAAAGAAGAAACTGCTGATAACCAGCAGTTTCTCCTTTTGTCTCAATATTTTCTGTGCTATATTATTCACAACTTTCACCTTTAGTAACATTTCTTTTGTCGTCTGCACCAGCTTTCAAATTCGGCTCCCCTAAAACTTTGTTGTTTGGGAAAGGGTTAAATATTAAGAGTCAACCTACTAAAGGCACAGTCACATATGATTATGTGTCCGTATCACGTCCAAAATTATACTGCACTTCCCCTGTTTTACATGTGCTGTGGACGCAGTATGGTACAAATACAATACAAATGCCTTTATTTTTCCTCACAATTTACAATTATGTTATACATGTAACCAATAGCAAAAACATGTGAACAAGTGAAATACACAAACAGTGGCTTGGGTAGTATGAACAGTGTATGTGACCAGGCCTTAGGTGACAAAAAATATAGCATTATTAACAACAATTTTACAAGTTGCAATTTAAAATCGACAATAGTAGACCAGTATAAGCTGAATACTTTTGCATGTGCATATAAATTAATATACATTTACAATAGTTTTGCAATAAAGTTCTTTATTTTCAAATAAAATAAAAACTTTAAAAGTTTAAAAGGTACTGACCTTCCTCCTCTTCAGTCATTTTTAAACACTTCATGAAAACAACAAATTTCTCTGTGAGAAAAGGAGAAACTATAATAGTTCCCCTTTTAGAAAATCAAGGAAAAAGTTTTCCAAACTTTAAATATCGTCACGTCACACAAATTAAACTCGGAACGATTCCGCCAACAGATCACGTCAAATTGAGGCTTCGGAGCATCGTTCTTCCAATATCAATATGTCGTGCTCTCATTTCGATGAAATCGGGATGAAATTGCGAAAACACAATTTTCCAATATTTTCTCCGATTATTATCGAGGGCCTAAGAGTCCTAGTTGAGAACTGCCTAATAGTCCCTTTTCCAAATATTTTCCAATTTTGACAATCTTTTAAATTTAAAGTCTAGAAAACCTTGAGAGAAAAGGAGAAAATGCTGGTTACCAGCATTTTCTCCTTTTCTCTCAAGGATTTTGGATGCTTATTTTTACAGATTTTCTATTTCCAATACAATCAGTATTGACATTTGCAACAGCTTTCAATTTAATTTGGACTAGTCTACAAGATTCTTGTGTGGGAAAGGGTTAAACAAAGTGTTTTCTTTAGATTTTCATCAGCAAACTTGAGAAAATACAAAGCGCAGCTAATTGAATTTTGATTGGCTCATTGTGAACGTCACTTGACCAATCAATGAAGAGATTAACCTGACAATCGTAATACCCATTCAAACGTTCATAGAATAAAAGATACCTTTAAAGATACTGAGACTTTTCTGCATTAACTTTAACCCTGTCTCCGACAAAACCCATTTTTTCTGTCCTTCCGAGTATAAACTGTAGTAGCATGTATACCATGTGAAAATCCTTTTTGAGAAAAAAATCAAATCTCTTGATAAAGAAAATAGTCTGTAGCTTTAACCATTAATTTGAAAATCTTTATGGAAAAGAAAAATACATTATTTATGACCAGAATTAACCCCTTTTCCTTTCTTTTAATTTTGTCATTGTTTTCAATTCTTTTCTCATTTCTTTTCAGAATCTTTTTATTATATTGACAGTCTCACTGTCTGATTCACAGACTCACTTTTATTAATTTGATATACTCGAAGATTTTGTTAAAATTTCTAACTGATCTAAATTAAAAGTCATCGACTAAAATAAGTCAAAGAGAATTTCAAAGGTTTTTTTTTTTTCAACATAGAGTAGAAAAGAAATGAGCGAGGGGGAAAACATTAATTATAAATTTCTGCTCATCCAAAACACTAATTTATAACTTTAATGACAATATTTTACACACAAAACCATTAAAAACAATGGAAGTGCATCTCATTTTTTTTTCTTAAAGTACAAAAAAGAGATTAATTTGACTTACAAAATTTATCAATCCATTTTGTCATCAAGAAAAGGGTCAGAATAATATAATCCCTAAAGAAGTTGACTTTTTCTTCATCAAAATGCATTACAAACAAAGAACAGTCATTTTTCTACAAATTTTTGTCCCCTATTTGGCCGAAGATACAAGAAAACGATCAATTTGGATTAAAAATTAATAAATCAATTTTAAAGCATGGCAGGACACTTCCCCAAATAATGCAACCATTACCACGGTAACAAAAGATGCTTAAGTAGCGATCCTTTCATATCTTCAACACTTTTCCTCTCTAAGAAATATCATTCATTAACCCTTTCCCAAACAAGACCTGGTTTTGACGTCCTTAAGAGAAATGTCTTGGGAAAACATCGAGGCAAAAGAAGAAACTGCTGAAAACCAGCAGTTTCTCCTTTTGTCTCAATATTTTCCATGCTATATTTTACACAAATTCTTTCTTTAACAACATCGGGCCCATATTGTTGTCTGTAGCGGTTTTGTAATGGGACCACCCTAAAATGATGTCGTTTGGGAAAGGATTAAGAATAACATTTAATTGTGATTGCATAAAGCCTCATTTTCCATTCTTTTTTATCCAGGCAGAATTTTCGAGCCTTTTCATTGATGGGATATCTGGCTCTAATACAACAGAAATGTGTGTCAATAGCATTAAGGACAAAACAAAACATTTTGTGTGATTGAAATTTGTATATCGTCGGTGTAAATGCAAAACCTCGAATGTCGATCCTTGCGATTTTCAAAGTACACACTTATGTATGCCCAGTTTAGACAATTCTCGCAGGTTTTGAGATATTTTTACTTATCTTAATTAATGACACATTATTTGTGAACAATATGTCCAATTTTCAAGTAAAACATTTCAGTTTGGGAAAAGTTATTACACATTTTCCATCCCCTTTAAAATTTTCCAAAAATGAGATACGAGGTTTTGCATTTACAATGACGATATATGATTTGGTGGTTCTTTCCTTTACAGTTATTAGTAAAATTGCATTATTTTCTGCAAACATAAGAAACAATGATACTATAATTTTGATATTATGCAGATCTAAATTTTCTTCCCTTTGAAGTGACATTAATAACTGATGTTCATAAGAATGTATGACAGACTACATGCGGATTTGATCTAATCCTATTATCAAACTGCAGAGATTTGGTCTCAAACACAAAATTAACCCTTTCCCAAACAAGACCTGCTTTTGACGTCCCTGATAGAAATGGCATGGGAAAACATTGAGACAAAAGAAGAAACTGCTGATAACCAGGAGTTTCTGCTTTTGTCTCAGTATTTTCTGTGCTGTATGGTACACAAATCCCTTTCTTTTTGACATCAAATTTGTCGTCTACAGCAGCTTATGAGTAGGACGTACTGCCTCAATATTTTACCATTTGGGAAAGGGTTAACAGGTCTCATGATTAGATGGCACTTGAGTAAAAACAATTGGGAGGCAATATTCACAAACATTTCTAAAGCAAAATTACATCAAAAGCCATCTGATTGGATGACACATTATGTCTCAGCCAATCAGATGGATTGTTGTGAAATTTTAAAGGTAAACTTGGAATTGCACTGAATGGTGAATACTTACTCCAATTAGATTTATTGTAATCTAAAATGTTACAAGACCCTTTTTACCACATTGCACCTCAAATATTTTCTGCCCGACAACAGCTGATGCCCTGATTTTCTTACTGTTAACAAAACGACTGCTGGTAAATCCCATGTTCGAGGATTAAGTAGAACAACGCAAGTCTTTCTTATCCCTTTGTCATGTTGTTATGATTCCCCACCGTGAAAATAATCATTACTAAAATTTTGGACAGACTGTGGTCTACAGTATACCCATGTTGGTCTAAATGCTGTAAGATCCCTTTTGCCACAATCCAGATAAAATATTTTCTGCCCCACAACAGCTGATGTCCTGATTTTCTTATTGTAAACAAAATGACTGCTGCTAAATCCTATATTGTAGGATTAAGTAGAACAAAGTAAGCCCTTCTTATCCTTTTGTCATTCTGGTACAAAATTTTAAGTGTCTAATGTTTTAAATAAGTCAGACTCATATTCGGTATCATTATAATGTCTCAATTTTTTCCTGCAATGTTTTCAAGAGCTGTAACCCATTACCACACAGTGACTCTTTTTTACTCCCCTAACATAAATGGCTTGGGAAAACCGTGACAAGCAATTTCTTCGTTTCCTACAATGTTTTCTTCCCAAAAAGACCCAAAATCTGTAAGTTCCATTCATTTGAAATTGTCGTCTGCATCATCTTTGAATTTGGAACAGTCTAAAATTTTGTTGTTTGGTAATGGGTTAAATAACTAAACCAGGACTTATTTCCCCTGCGAAAAAGTTCATTTAGGTTCAAGAACTGTTCTAGAATGTTAAATGGCACTTCTAGAACAGCTCTATAAGAGCTATCTAATGTTCTAGAACATTCTAGAACAGTTCTTGAACTTAAATGATTTTTTTGCAGGGGTATGGGGCCAAAGCCTTTTCAAAACAGCTAAAACTTTGCTATCTGGTAACGGGTTAATGTTGAATCATCCCCATATTTGCTAAACCCAAGTTGATTCGATTTCGCCAGAGACCACATAACTGTGAGAAAATTAGTAAAATAATCAACTTTACGTAGAGACCCATCTTTCATACTCAACGGTAATAAAAATTATATTTGATCAATTAGTTTGGAAAATTATTGTATTTTGCTGCTTTTCAACGAAAACCTCATAACTGCAGCTTAAACAAGCTGCAGTTACAAGGTTTTTATTGAAAAGCGACAATTTTCTCCGACCAGACCATTTGTTTCTGCCATCGCCAAACTAATTCGGATCGGGAATTACTTTACCCAGCATGCACCAGTATCCATATGTTCAGCATTTAGCAACACTTGTACATGGGAATGAATCCTGTTCAAGTCAACCAAATAGACTGGTCTAAATTCAAAGATATTGCAGTCTTTTCCCTAAAGGATTTCCTAGGTCTTTATCATTTCGGGTCCGAAAAACCATAAATTGTTTGGGAAAAAAGCTTCAGCCATCCTATTTAGAAAATTATCAAGCTCATAGTATTTGCACTAATAGCCCATTGCAAAATGGCAAAATTTTAGATTGCTCCAATAAAACAGCTTCTGCAGAATGATGACAAAATTGGTGTTGGTAAAATTAGGATTTGCATAAAATGTAGCACAGAAAAATATTGTGGCAAAAGAGCAAAATGATGGTTATCAACATTTTCTTCTATAGCATCAATGTTTTCCAAAGGCCTCTCTATCAGTAGGGACATCTTGTCAGGGCATTAATCAATTTATGCAATTTTTAAATTCACTGGAAGGTTTTCAAACATATTGAACAAATGATCAGACATATACAAAAGAAACAGGAAATACAATGTTTTATGACCACTCATACTAGCTTACATGTATTTCTTCAAAAGCCACAGTAAGCAGTCTAAAATTCTTTATTATACAAATTAAAAGAAACATTTCCCATATTGATCAGAAAGTGCATTAAAAGTTATCAATTACCTCCATTACTTTAATGGTTTCCTTGAAAATGAAACTTTTCAATTCATGACCAACAATTGACTTTCAGAAATAATTACGAAAATGGACGCCTAATTGGAAAACCTCTTTCATGGCAAGAAGTATCCCATCAAAACAAATTGGAAATGGCTGATTACAAAATACAAATTTTGATTTCTTCACTTAACCCTTTGCCTTTCACCAGACTTGGTTTTAATGTCCCTAATTGAAAAGAGTCATAAAAAATTGAGTCAAAGAAGAAAATGCTGAAAATGCGATAACCTAACGGATTTCCTTCTTTTGTACACAAAATCTAGCTTTATTAACATTCATATTGTCATCTGCGGGAGCTTTCAAAATGGAAATCTTGAAGTTTGTCATTAAAGAAAGGGTTAAAATCCTTTGATAGAAGTGCATGTCTTTAACCAAATAGATTTTCTAAACAATAGCAAGGCACATTGTTAATCACACAGGCACACAGACTTACTCCAAACGATGAAAAAGAGAAGACGAATTGTGATAACAAAAGACACAAAAGTATGAATTTTGTTCTTTTCAACCACAAAAAATTATATACAATTTTAATATTGGAAGAAAAGGAGAAAATGCTCGTTACCTCTTTGTTATACTAAATCTCTTTGTTATACAAAGTTTTCTTTTTTTTTTTAATTTTTTTTTTTAACTATGTTTTGATTTGGTATGGTTTGTCTACATGTATATGATGCATTATAGATCTTGATCATACTGTGTATGTGCGCAGTCTGATCCAGATCTATGATGTATTGTCCTGAGTGGCTTTTACAGCCTATTTCCAGACCGCATGATCTTACATGCTAAAATATGTCCTTGTTACTGTATACATGTATTTTCCGCTAATTTGTTTTAACGTATATGACGTTGCGCGCTTTTTAACGTTACGTTTTCCGGCGCGTGACGTCATATCCGTTCTTAAATCATTCTCCCTGAAGAAGCCCATAAGGGCGAAACGTCGGAAATGAATTAGAGAAATAACTGTTAATATAATCGTGTTTGTGGCGTTTATTTCTAATCTTGTTCTTTTCAACCATGATTTTGAATGTGCTTTTGAAATGTAGTCTCATCTAGGCAATGTGTATAATCACATGACTCAGAATTTCCGATAATCTTCAATATATTTTTTAATAGTTGACCAATTTGAATTCGGTTTAAAGCAGAGAAGGTGGTAAAATACCAGGAATACACTGGATATGTTGGATTTTTGAAAAATCAACTGATAAAAAAGTTATTGAAGATAAACCAATATTTTGGTGTATCTTCAATAACTTTTTTATCAGTTGATTTTTCAAAAATCAACCACGTCCATCTAATGCGTGACATCAGTCCATATTCTCTGCTTTAAACGGAATTCGAATCGGCCCAGTATTTACAAAATTATTGAATATTTTCTAAAATTCTGAGTCACGTGATTATACACCGTGTCTAGACATCCCCTCCAAAAGCTTAATTTTAAAATTATTTAGGCTAATCAAACCTTCCTTAACCCTTTCCCAAACGACAAAATTTTAGGGTGATCCACTCCAAAAACTACCACAAAAGACAATATGGATGTAAGTAAAGATAGGATTCGTGTAAAATATAGCACAGAAAACATTGAGACAAAAGGAGAAACTGCTGGTTATCAGCAGTTTCTTCTTTTGTTTCAATGTTTTCTCAAGCGTTTTCTATTAGGGACGTAAAAACCAGGTCTTGTTTGGGAAAGGGTTAAAGAATGACAGTGGCACATTCCATAAGATCCCATATTCAAAAGCAAAATTACAAAGAAGAAAAAACTGGCGTAAATTTTTCTTCAACATTTTCTAGCTTTTTGTAATTTACGAAATCAATCAAAAACTTTGTCAAGTAATAGAATGTAAAAATGGTAATGAAATGAAACAACAAAGTTGCTTCAACAAATTGCAATCGATTCACCCCCAACTACATTGGGCCACACAATTTTTCAATTCCGCCAGCAATTTTGCCAATTTTCTAACAATTTTACGGAAACACAGTGAGACGGAATATAAAACTGATTACTTTGTCCGCCCAATTGGTTTTGTCAATTTGATCTCCCGTTTCTAATTAACAAATTACTTATACCCCCAATCATTATCCCATATATCATAAAAAGTTTCCGACTTTGTCCATGAAGGGATGTGATTTCATTTTCCGCATAATTTGTGATGCCCAATTTTCTGAAATATTGATAAACTCTGAGTAATGACAAGGCAGTGGTTTCTATGAGGCAATTATCAGGGTTTTCTGCTTGTAACTTTTATTCTGTCTTGCTCTCGAATACATTTGAGGAGTGGACCGGGGGGGTCAATTGAGGAGTAGAGGGGGGGGGGGGGTCCAAGAAAAGGTGTCTTGGGTGTCAATTATTTGTGTGATTACAATAAGATAAATATTCAAATTATAATAAATGGTCAGGTGAACATCAAAGCAAAAGATATATAGATACCTCATGACAAGAATATTTTTTTTCCCAAACAATACTTGGTTTTGAAATACCTAATAGAATTGGCTTGGAGAAAACCAGCATTTACTCCTTTTGCCTCAATAGTTTCTAGACTAAATTATACACAAATCCTTATGTTTGTAACATGAATTTTTTCTTATTTCAAAGCTTTCAAATCTGGACAATTCAATTTTTTTGTCGTTTGGGAAAGTGGGAAAGTAAACCTTTACCAATTGATATATTAGGAGCTGTCCGATTTGAAAGCTACTGCAGACGACACAATGAATGTTGATAAAGAAAGAATTTGTATACAAAATAGCACAGAAAATATTGAGGCAAGAGGAGACAAGCAAATTCGTTGAATTGATATCCCCCGCCGAACATATTTTCATTGTCAATAAAGTAGCGCGGAAACGAATATAACTCTGTATGTATATGGCTTCAACAGAACGGATATCACTCTGTATGTATATGGCTTCAACAGAACGAATATCACTCTGTATGTATATGGCTAAAACAGTCAGGGGCAGTAACTCTAAATTGGGCGGTCGAACCGGGTAACCCCGACAATATGCGCATGTCCTCATTGTAGTAAAGCTGTGTGCCAAGTTTCATTGAAATCCGGTCTATAGTTTTCAAGAAATAGCGCGGAAACGAATATCACTCTGTATGTATATGGCTTAAACAGTCAGGGGCAGTAACTCTAAATTTGACGGTTGAACCGGGTAACCCCGACCATATGCGCATGTCCACTTTGTAGTGAAGCTGTGTGCCAAGTTTCATTGAAATCCGATCTATAGTTTCCAAGAAATAGCGCGGAAACGAATATCACTCTGTATGTATATGGCTTAAACAGTCAGGGGCAGTAACTCTAAATTCGGCGGTCGAACCGGGTAACCCCAACGATAAGTCATGTCCACTTTGTAGTGAAGCTGTGTGCCAAGTTCCATGGAAATCCGGTCTACAGTTTTCAAGAAATAGCGCGGAAACGAATATCACTCTGTATGTATATGGCTAAAACAGTCAGGGGCAGTAACTCTAAATTTGGCGGTCAAACCGGGTAACCCCGACGATATGCGCATGTCCTCATTGTAGTAAAGCTGTGTGCCAAGTTTCATTGAAATCCGGTTTATAGTTTTCAAGAAATAGCGCGGAAACGAATATCACTCTGTATGTATATGGCTAAAACAGTCAGGGGCAGTAACTCTAAATTCGGCGGTGGAACCGGGTAACCCCGACAATATGCGCATGTCCACTTTGTAGTGAAGCTGTGTGCCAAGTTTCATCGAAATCCGGTGTATAGTTTTCAAGAAATAGAGCGGAAACGAATATCACTGTATGTATATGGCTTAAACAGTCAGGGGCAGTAACTCTAAATTCGACGGTCGAACCGGGTAACCCCGACAATATGCGCATGTCCTCATTGTAGTAAAGCTGTGTGCCAAGTTTCATCGAAATCCGGTCTATGGTTTCCAAGAAATAGCGCGGAAACGAATATCACTGTATGTATATGGCTAAAACAGTCAGGGGCAGTAACTCTAAATTCGGCGGTTGAACCGGGTAACCCCGACCATATGCGCATGTCCACTTTGTAGTGAAGCTGTGTGCCAAGTTTCATCGAAATCCGGTCTACAGTTTTCAAGAAATAGCGCGGAAACGAATATCACTCTGTATGTATATCGCTTAAACAGTCAGGGGCAGTAACTCTAAATTCGGCGGTCGAACCGGGTAACCCCGACGATATGCGCATGTCCTCTTTGTAGTGAAGCTGTGTGCCAAGTTTCATCAAAATCCGGTCTATAGTTTCCAAGAAATAGCGCGGAAACGAATGTCGGAAGGACGGACGGACGGACGGACAGAAGGACGGAAGGACAGACGGACATGGCAAAAACAATATCCCCCCCGAAAATTTTTTTCGGCGGGGGATAAAAATGCTGGTAATCAGCATTTTCTTCTTTTGCCACAATGTTTTCCAAAGCCTATGATCTTAAGGACGTCAAAAGCAGGTTTTGTTCGGGAAAGGGTTAATCAGATAGAAACTATATGATCATTATACAAAAATAGCTAAGAACAATTATTGATGGGTCATATAATTACCTTTTAAGCATTGTCACAATTGTGTAGATTAATCACCGTTCCTGTCTTATCATTTGATCTACCTCGGTGTTCATCCCTTCCACATTAAGCCCTCATGTTTCGTCATTAAGCTTTTGCCTTGTCTGATTATCCGTTGCCTTGTCTGATAATGGTCCGCTACTCGGGTAATTAGGAGGAGAATTTTCACGCCTGACAGGCAGAGCTTAGTGTTGACAGTGTAATTATTCTTTTACTAAATGATAGAAGTGAATAAGCAGGCTTTTTCTCAAATCTTTTCTTTCCCTGAAATGGATTAAGGCTGTTAGGGAAAGCTTAAGTTTTCACATTTTGGTACTCATTTGAAAAAAGGTCTCTGAGAGATTAGTGAATCAATTGCATCACTATAAAATTTGGAAATATCATATAACCAGCATTTCCTCATTTTCCTTCTAGAATTGTTTGGCAATTAATTGTAGATTTTCTTTCTCCAGAAGCATAGTCTGATTTTCTGCAATACCCACATTCAGAACCTCCTTAAAGGTTGTCATTTTGGAGCTGCATCAACAGGATCACCCAAAATCTTGTCTTTTGGGAAAGGACTAAAAGTAAATGACAAGACTGAATATGAACTTATGGTCAATAACGTTGTGAAAATCAAACTCATCCGAGCTCTTATGGTGCCCAAAATTGTTTATTTTAAATAATTGTAGATTCTAGAGTGTAAACAAGGTCGAAAACAGCCAAAAATGGTAATTTTATCAAATTCAAGGGCACTCTCGTCTTTCTGGTCAGATCAGACTGAAAATCAAACTCATTCGAGATCTTATGGTCTCCAACATTGTGTCCAAGTTTTGTCTTGATTGATTAATAATTGTAGATTCTAGAGTGTAAACATGGTCGAAAACAGCCGACAATGGCAATTTTATCAAATTCAAGGGCACATAACTGGTCTTTCTGGACAAATCAGACTGAAAATCAACCTCATCTGAGAACTTATATTCTCTAACATTGTGTCCAAAATTTGTCTTCATTGAGTAATAATTGTAGATTCTAGAGAGTAGACAAGGTTGAAAACAGCCAAAAATGTCAATTTTATCAAATTCAAGGGCACTCTCGTCTTTCTGGTCAGATCAGACTGAAAATCAAACTCATTCAAGATCTTATGGTATCCAACATTGTGTCCAAGTTTTGTCTTGATTGATTAATAATTGTAGATTCTAGAGTGTAAACAAGGTCGAAAACAGCCGACAATGGCAATTTTATCAAATTCAAGGGCACATAACTCTGGTCTTTCAGGACAAATCAGACTGAAAATCAAACTCATCTGAGATATTATGGTCTCTAACATTGTGTCCAAGATTTGTCTTGATTGGTCAATAATTGTAGATTCTAGAGTGTAAACAAGGTTGAAAACAGTCAAAACGGCAATTTTGTCAAATTCAAGGGCACATAACTCTCAACTTTCTGATCAGATCAGACTGAAAATCAAACTCATCCAAGATCTTATGGCCCCCAATATTGTGTCCAAGTTTTGTCTTGATTTATGAATAATTGTAGATTCTAGAGTGTAAACAAGGTTGAAAACAGCCAAAAATGGCAATTTTGCCCAATTCAAGGGCAAATAACTCTCATCTTTCTAGTCAGAACAGACTGAAAATCGAGTTCATCCGAGATCTTATGGTCTGCAACATTATGTCCAAGTTTTGTCTTGATTGATCAATAATTGTAGATGCTAGAGTGTAAACAAACTTAAAACAAGAGCCGTCAGAGACGGACAATGCTCCCCGATTAAGGCATTGTCACAATAAATGTATGCCATGCAGAGCTAAGATTAAGCTAACAAATGTTAAGCCCCCTTTTTCCATGACATACTTTTTATACGCAAATTTAAAGTAGTTTATTGTCAAGGGCATCTGATTTGCTACTCAAATATGAAATTTCATCAAAATCTGACCATTACACTATGAGAAATTAGAGAAAAAGTGTATTTGACCTTAAGTCCCCTTTTCCCATGACGAGGCCTCAAATCCAAAAACTGGGAAAAGTACATCGGCATTATGTCATAGGGAGTTCACACACGGCACGGAAACTACAGAGACAGAGCCATTGGCTCTGCCGCTTAAATCCTCTGGGGGGCTTCCGTCCATGTGTGGCTCTGTCTCTGGGGTCGTGATTTTTTGACAAAAACAGGTGAGTGTTCAACTTTGTTGTTCATTTATTTTCTTCTGGTGCTTAAAATCGAAAAACCGGGAATGTCATGCTCCCCTAAGACCATTTATCTGCCTGTTCTAATTCTGTGGGCTTCAAAATCGGCAGGGTTTTCACAGGATCATTGTCGTCGTGGGTCGACCCTATGTGATTTTTTCTTGTTTACATCATGTATTCATGTACATTTCAACGGCAAATAGCCAATTGCTGCAGCCAAAACATGTGATATACTAATCGAGGGATAATCTCGATCAGACATTGCTTTCCCATGTAACAAAACCTTAGAAATGATTGGCAAACGTAAAGTTTGAGCAATTTCTATCGGTGGCTCTGTCTCTGGCGGCTGGCTCTGACTCTGGCGGCTGGCTCCGCTTTGAACTGTCGGTTAATTTTAGTCTGTTTACAAAATACTTGTCCAAAGCATATCTCTAAAAGTATCGAAGCTATGATCATGAAATTTCATGGGTGGATTTATCTCAATAAAGACAAGTTCTGGGCCCGGTTTCTCGAAAAAACTTAAGTATTTACTCAAATATCATGCTCAACTTTGAGTTGAGCAAGAAAATTTGCTCAACTGAGCATGTCGCCATGAGTGTGTTTCACGAAAAAACTTAAGTATATGCTCAACTGAGCACGGTGCTCAACGGATTTTTTCTAATTTTCATTAACACAAGCGGCCTCAATCTCGATACTCTCCGGTAAATGAGAGTAAAAAAGAACGTTTTGACATTTTGCGGGAAAATGTGTCAATACATTTAAAGCCAAACATAAAACGGTATCGCTCTTGTACTCACGATAATCAGCTTTTTGTCGAGGAGAAAAATGTTTCAATAGCCAGATTGACGCCAAAAGAACACGCAAGAGTCCTTATGACGGCTAAAAGACACTCGTCGACCAGGCGAATTAAGCGATTACCGGACATCCGACGTTCATTCCCAATAGGCCTAGTGGGGTCAGAAAGGTCCAAGTGACCTAGAACCTATTCTCAAACAGCAGAATTGTTCCAATTTGAAAGCTGCTGCAGAAGACAGAATTGAATTTGATACAGAAATTGTGTATAATATTGTACAGAAAAAAATAAGGCAAAAGGAGAAAATGCTATGTATTAACCTCAGCAGTATTTTTTTTTTTTGTCTCACTATCTTCCCAAGCATTTTCTGTAAGGGACATCAAAATTAGTTCTTGCTTTGAAATGGTTAATCGACAGTGTTTTAAGCTGTTACAATACAATTGTGATTGATTGAATGCCTCCCCTTTGAAGTAGTAGTCGGGCCCATATGAACAGGAGGGGGTTCTTAGCCCGCCCCCCCCCCCCCCCCCAAGGTGGCAAAACATGCCAAATTTTCCTTAATTTACACAGAAAATTTAGGGAAAATCCAATTTAGCGCCCCCCTCCCCCCATTCAGACAAAGGGTCTTGAGCCTACCCAATATGAAATTTCTTCCTACGGGCCTGCTAGTTACTAGTTACATCATAGAAATAATTATGCCTTGAGCACCTAGCCGTGTATTCCTTTCACTAATCCCTCTCACCTATTTTGCATCCATTCAGAGCCGCCAGCACGTATCCCTTGTTTACCATGATCCTATCATAGTTGAGTGACAACGTCTGGCAGGATATGGCCATAATTGAGGATTGAACTTGGGACCTTAAGACCTTAAGACAGACATGCTATAGTTGCAGCCTTCTTGCATTTGTCATGCATTGCAGACGACAAAATAGAGATCGCAGAAAAATGGATTTTCCAGCAGGTTAAATTGAGTAAAAAGGGCCAGGCTCAGCATTTTCTTTTTTTGCCGTTTGTTTTCAAAAGCTTTCCTTGTACATAACTTTAAAAAAAACCCAGACTGGTTGTGAAATCCTAGTTTTAAGGTATTCCACACATAATGGGATTCGCGCGACGTTTGAATTATTCAGACGTTGTGGAAAACATTCGGCGGTGGAACTTTCCACCTCCGAATGTTTACGACCGCACCGGAATAGGTTCGGACATTTAATGACAACGCTCGGAAAAAGCTGATGTTTTATGAATCTCAGAATGGCCACATTATGGATATTCTACCTAAATAAGTAGTATCTCTGCACATGTTTGAATCCTAAACAGGCCAGTCATTTCTGACATTTTATTTATTGATTGATTGAATGGGGTCAACGCCTCTTTCTACTGCTAGTCTCTATAATAATATTTCACAGCTGGAGCACTCATCCATAGATTCCCGTCATTTCTCTAATCAGTACAACCACAACATCCTTTCCGACCCCAGCTGCTTTCCCACTTAGGTATACTATCATCCAAACATAGGTGTGATAAATATTCAAATACACGAAAGGATATTACCTGGGACTGGGTATTGAACCTGGGACGGTAACAGAAGGACCTCATGAGTGTGACTCGGAGTTGATGCGTTACCAATCGTTCTATGGCTGCTGTCAACACTTTTTGAAAGGGGGGATTTTGTATGTATTTACCCGGTAGACCATTTTTATGATCATTTTGCAAGATAGCCATATGATCCTATCTTCTCAGAAATGTAAACGAAACAGGATCTGGAAAAAGGGTATTTATAGCATTTTGGAATATAATGTTCACAGGCACGTAGGAAGCAATTTCATATTGGGGGGCTAAAGCCTCAGTGTCTGAATATGGGGGGGGCTAAATTGAATTTTCCCAAAATTTTCAGTGTGAAATACGGAAAATTCGGCATTTTTGGCCCACTTTGGGGGGCTCCCCCCTGTTCCTACGGGCCTGTTTCAAAACAAGCCCATGCCCAAGAACTGCCTGATCTCCATGATACATATTATTGCTCTCTGATAGTTGCTACAAGGCATGGCGAACTCACCAGAAAATGACATGGATCTTAATTAGACTGTTTGTATAATAATGTATAATGCAGGCTGATCTAGATCCATGTTGTTCTCAAATGCTATAAAGGCCCTTGTACCAGATTCCGGCTCAATTACATGTTGCTACATCCAATCTGAGTCACACAGACATGATTAAGAACTAGAAAGCCTAGACTAAAAATGGTTAAAACTGTGACTGTTGTAATTTGAAACCAACTGCTACATACACAATGGATTTTGTTAAAAAGTTGTTTACAATATAGCACAGAAAATATTGAGGAAAAAAGAAGAAAATGCTGGTTATCAGCATGTTCTTCTTTTGTCTCGATGTTTCCCAGGCTTCTTATAACTGAAAATGAAAACCAATTTTTGTAAAGTGAAGAATCATCAAACCCTTTTTACTTGTTTCACAGTATTTGCTCATGAGTTGGTTTCATACAACAAAATAACACCATTCTTTTCATCATAGCATTTTGCAACAGGGTCTATAAAGGAAACAAAAGAGGAAGTAGTTAAACAAGTTTTTTTTAGAAAAATTTACCATTATTATTTCCCGTACAATTTGGTCGCAAGATTGTTAATAATCATGACGTTCTGAATACCAAGATCTTGGGGAAAAATGAAACAAATGGAGATCAGCATTTTCTCCATTTGCCTCAATTTTTTACTGTAGACAAATCAAACCTTTATCAATAATATTTTTTACGTCTGCAACACCTTTCAAAGTAGTCCACACAGAAACTTTTAATTTGGAAAGAGACTAATTAAATTAATGAATGAAAATAGAAATGTTTGTATATCTTTTCAGGAAGTAACACTTCACTACTAACAGTTCTTCAGATAAATTTAATATGGGGATAGTTGTGGAAGAAAATAGAGTTCACATGCCAATGATGCCACATTGTGTTATGATATCTTGTATAGTGAGGATTATTTGCAAAATTAATAAATAGATAAATCAATAACAAAATAAACTTTGTAGTGTTAATTCCTCCTCACTAAATATACCTTACAGTGGCACTTTCTCGAATGTCAAAGTTTTGGGCCTTTCCAATTTCAAAGAAAATGCAGATAACAAAACAATTGGTGCCAAAAGCAGAAAGCATGTTAGTGTAGAGCATAAAAAACATTGAAGAAAAGGGAGAAATTGCTCAATTTCAGCATTTTCTTATTTCATCCCAATATTTTGCCAGTCAAGAATTTCCTAGATTTGGTCACATTTATTTGGCCCTTTTCCAAACAACACATTTTCTTCAATGCTTTATCCCTTTCCCAAACAAGACCGGGTTTTTACGTCGCTTGTAGAAAAGGCTTGGGAAAACATTGAGATAAAAGAAGAAACTGCTGATAACCAGCAGTTGCTCCTTTTGTCTCAATATTTTCTAAGCTACATTATACACAAAAACTATCTTTAGTAGCTCACCTTTCGACCTCTGCAGCTCCTTTTAATTAAGAGCACCCTAAAATTTTGTCGTTTGAGAAAGGGTTAAAAAGCTTTCTCTGTCTGAAGTTAGGTCTAAAATATTTCATTTAAAATATTGAAGGATTTTTAGATGACAGCCATTATTATAATACATTTGACATTATATTGTCACTGCAAATCTTCATGTCTTCATGTCGTTGTTGTAAATGCAAAACCTCGTATCTCGGTTTTGGAACATTTTAAAGGGGAGAGAAAAAAGTGTAATAACTTTTCCGAAACTGAAATGTTTTCCTTGAAATTTGGACATATTGTTCACAAATAATGTGTCAATAATACTGATCAGTAAAATTATATCAAAACCTGCGAGAGTCGTCTACACTAGGCACACAAGTCTGTGCTTTGAAAATTGCCCCAATCGACATACGAGGTTTTGCATTTACACCGACGATGTGTTAGTGGCCAAGCCCTGATAGCTCAGTCAGTAACATCAGTCTGTCAATCCAAGGGTTGTGAGTTCCAGCTTGGCCAGTATCCATTCTAACATTTGACAGAAGTCATTTGTCTCTCACCAATGGGTGTGAATCATCTATGTGAGAGAGCAGCAGGAGGCTCGGTTTAGATATTGTGGTGGTACTGGTGATAGGTGCTCCAGCTGCCGCGATATGACCATAGCAGTTGAAAACAGCGTAAAACCCCATTAAATCAAATCATCTGTAAGACTGTTTAGTGTTAGTTATCCAACTTTGGAATGAGGTTATGGACTGTATCCAGGAATATACATTTTACTCTAGTCTCTCGCACAACATATCTGAAGAAGTTGAACTTTGTGGAGCAAGATCAGCTTCATTGGACATTCCATTATCTTCTGAGCCTCATGTATAAAATCTGTTTGTCTACAGGATATTCTCACAGGATTCTGTGAAGAAAGAAAGTCAGAATACTTTTAAATCTTTCCCACACGACAAAACTTTAGGGTGGTCCTATTCAAAAGCTGCTGCAGATGACAAATGTCAAAGAGATAGAGAGAGGCGTTATGTACAAAATAGCAAAGAAAATATTGAAACAAAAGGAGAAAATGCTAGTTATCAGCATTTCCTTCTTTTGGCTCAATGTTTTCTCAAGCCATTTCGATAAGGGAATTCAAAACCTGGTCTTGTTTGGGAAAGGGTTAATTAAACAAATACATGTACAAAACATATGTCACATAATTAAAAGACTGTTCTATATTGAGAGCAGTTGCAGATAAATTAACTCTTAAAGTCTTTCCCATACTGTAAACTTTAATACTGTTCAAATTTGAGAGCAAAATAATATGTATTGAGGAATGACAAGAATTTGCTCATTGTCAGCAGTTTCTTCTTTCCTCAGCAGACCAGCTTCAGTTTAGGAAAGGGTCAAATGACCCCCCCCCCCCCCCCCCCCCCCTCACACACACACACACATACACTTGTCGATTAACTCAGTCCTTACGGACTGAGCTTTCCAAGCTCAGCTAGTATTTCAATTAAATACATTGACAATGTTACCAACTTACCATATTTAGGGGAAGGGTAAAAATAGGTCCATACATATTATAAAACAAGAAAATGTTTGGAGTAAAGTTGAAAGTGCTGGTTATCAGCTATTTCTTCTATTCTCCTACTCTATATTCTGAGTAAGTTTCACTGGTTAAAATGCCAAAATAAACCAGCGTCGAATCCAGGATTTCTGTAAGGGGGGGTTCGAATATATACAAATAGCCTGAAATAGGGGGGTTACTTTTCCTATACTAGTATTACACAATCGTTATTGAATTTCTGCTAATCCGAGTCTTCTCTGATGTAAATACGCTCTTTGATATTTTGATTTTTCGCTATTTACGAAAATAGCGAAAAATCAAAATATCAAAGAGCGTATTTACATCAGAGAAGACTCGGATTAAATTTCTGTGATGCCCCAGACGGCTGATGGCCGAAACAAAATCTGTGAAAACCTGTGATATAACTGTCAGGGACATCATGGCTGTCATGGGCTTAAGTGCATCTGAGATTCAGAAATCAGACCTTATCTTTGCAAACCATTGTTTACTTTGTAAATAAAACAGGTCAAACCTTTTATTTCAAATATTGGTAATCTCATGGTCTAGCATCTGTTTTTCTATCAGGCTACATTCTATGATTTTCATTCTCTGATCTGAAAAGATAAATTAACAAAATGAACAGTTTCTTTCCCTATTTTTAAAGTAAATAATGTAAAAATGAACATAAAGCTTGGTAAAATGAACATGAACATGATGAAGCTTGGTTATCTTATGATATCTTCCACTGAAAATGTTTTGTCATACACACAGACACCTATGTGTTAACTAACAGTAACACAGTCATTTTAAAAACGCAATGAAATACATTTTATCATTATCTGAAATATCATGAAATAATTAAACCATTTCAAACTCCCTTCTTAATCTTATCCCACCCACCACTGGCACCAGCTTGAGCTAGGCAATGGCTGTTTCTAAAAGTTTACTGTAGGCTCAGAGTCAATCAAATGGGCGAAGCAACCTACCTTTGCCATGATCTAATACTGTTTAGTTACAACCAATGAGTTTATAATGCAATGTGTTTGCATGCAAAGACATTTTAGTATTTTCAAACTAGGAAATTCAACCTTGCGTCCTTGACACTGTCAACATCCCCAACCGAGAGTCGTTTCCCTTGAGTTATAATTCGTCACAATGATAATTCATAATAAATTTCGCACCACAAGTTTTTTGCACCATTAATATTCTTCTTGTCATTGTTGACAGTAAATTTTGCAGTAGAAACTGCTAATTTGTTCGAATCTCGAACGATTATTTACCTCCGTTTCAACGAAACTTTGCCTCCGCTCTGTTCGTTCTGATCCCGAAAACAGCATCCATTGTACGTATAGGATCGTTCATTCCGGCCTGGGACACACGATATCAATGTTGACATTTCTCTAAACAACTTATTTTAGCAGTTTGGGCCTTTCAAAGTTTCAATTTCTCTCGCTTCAAACATATCCGCCATATTTGAGCATTGTAAATAGATTTGAGAAAGCCCCTGAGCATGCTCAACTATTCGTGCTCAAATCACGTGATTTGAGCACGAAGTTGAATCTGAGAATTTTCGAGAAACCGTTCTCATCTTCCATACTCAAAATCATGGCCGATTTGAGCACGGTGCTCAGATTTGAGCATGAGATTTTACTTAAGTTTTTTCGAGAAACCGGGCCCTGTATCAAATAAGCATAAATATTCCTTACTTATTTTGTAAGTCACTGTCCTTTGTTTTCGACAAAAACACTTATCCGGACAAATGTAATGGCGGGGTATTATATCACATTAGGTGATACATAGAATTCTTATTTAGGACTGCTCCAATTCAAAATGATGTCCAGACATGCAAGGATGCAGATGCCCCCCCCCCCCCCCTCATGAGAGAGACATGTATGTATCTGCGCATAGCTCCGAAGTATCAAATATGTAATAGTTATCATTGAAATCTGTGAGAAAAAATATGAAAATGCTGGTTATGAGCAATTTTCTTTTCTCGCAATGCACCAGAAAAATGTCTTGCTTGGGAAGGATTAAATGGAAAGCTGTCGGATATATTGGTGCAAATAAAAAAAAACCAAACAAACAACAAAAAAAACAAAAAAAACAAAAAAAAAAAAAACAAGGGCCAGTTTCATTTTTAAGACGTATTTTTTGTCTTTGTCTTACCGATGACTTACGACAAGTTTTCGACAAGAAACGCGTATCACCAATTTATCAAGACCTGGGGTCCGTATTATCAACGCTCGTACGATTAATTTTTGCGTAGTTACTTGTAACAACAAACCTGATTGGTCCAATCTGATTTCTCGTGCACTCAGATGTTTTGTTACACATTTTATACAAAAACTTTGTCGTAAGATCGTTGAAAATACGAGCCCCTGGATTATGCGATTGTTGTTTTAACCGATATTTAAGACATCGTTAAGTCAAAATTACTTCTTTTAAAAATGTTTTGATGAAACAGGCCCCTGACTTTTCGGAAGCGTTCACACCGAAAAATCGTCTGCTTCAAGTCTGTTTTGTGTATTTTCTCAGCTAATACTCGACGGATTTTGACGAGATAAAGTGCACCGCACGCGCGCCATTGAGAGGGACATTCCCCGCGGATTTTGACGAGATAAAGTGCACCGCACGCGCGCCATTGAGAGGGACATTCCCCGGTTCTAACTCACTCCGCATCAAATCCCATGGTTTCTCGAAACATTCAAATGAATGTTTTTGGTTGCATTTTAATAAAACTATGGAATACTTTGCATAAAGAGGTTCAGGAATGACCCTCTCAAAGGCGCGTATGGTGCAATTGCTCGTCAAAATACGTAGAGTTTAAACCGAGATATAGAACAAAATATACTTGAAACAGACAATTTTTCGGTGTGGACCTTTCCCCAAATCACGTGGATTACCCATCGTGTAATTGTTTCTTTGTCAACACCCAGTTTGTCGCCTTAAGTACAGTACTACATAGAATCATGAGCCGTGACGAAAGGTTAGTGTATATTCCAATACATGTAAATTGGAAGAGAAGCATGTTTTCCAAGTGCTGAATAAAAGCGAATAATGGCACATTTTGCGCGGTGGCCGTGAGAGTTCAGTAGCTGTCTCCAGATAGTACGATGTCTTTATCACAGGATGTTCGGTTCCGAGTCACATATTTACTTAAATCGAAATCCCTCTTCCCCCGTCAATTTAGACACGCTAATCTTTGATCATTCAAAGGACATTGTTTAATTGTAGCTTTGAAATTGAACAACGCTGAATGTTCGATGTTTTGCAAAGGGTTTAATCGGTGACTGAACCATTCGCCATACACAATATGATATATTCAGTGTGTGAGTAAATTACTTCGACACGAATTTTGCGAAAGATGATTTTTTTTTTTCACCAAGCACGCAGAGACAGAGCCAGCCGCCAGAGACAGAGCCAACCGCCAGAGACAGAGCCACCGATAGAAATTGCTCAAACTTTACGTTTGCCAATCATTTCTAAGGTTTTGTTACATGGGAAAGCAATGTCTGATCGAGATTATCCCTCGATTAGTATATCACATGTTTTGGCTGCAGCAATTGGCTATTTACCGTTGAAATGTACATGAATACATGATGTAAACAAGAAAAAATCACATAGGGTCGACCCACGACGACAATGATCCTTTGAAAACCCTGCCGATTTTGAAGCCCACAGAATTAGAACAGGCAGACAAATGGTCTTAGGGGAGCATGACATTCCCGGTTTTTCGATTTTAAGCACCAGAAGAAAATAAATGAACAACAAAGTTGAACACTCACCTGTTTTTGTCAAAAAATCACGACCCCAGAGACAGAGCCACACATGGACGGAAGCCCCCCAGAGGATTTAAGCGGCAGAGCCAATGGCTCTGTCTCTGTAGTTTCCGTACCGTGCACATGGTAAGTTTCATTTGATTTGGCCCAAGGGTTATAGAGAAATCGCTTCGGACGGACGGACGGACGGACGGATGGATGGAATGACGGACAGACGGACGGACGGACAGACGAAGCGGCGACTATATGCTCTCCCTTCGGGGAGCATAAACAGCATTTTTTGACATTCAAGGGCACATAACTCTCACCTTTCTGATCAGATCAGACTGAAAATCAGACTCATCCATGATCTTATGGTCCCCAATATTGTGTCCAAGTTTTGTCTTGATTTATGAATAATTGTAGATTCTAGAGTGTAAACAAGGTTGAAAACAGTCAAAAATGGCAATTTTGCCCAATTCAAGGGCAAATAACTCTCATCTTTCTGGTCAGATCAGACTGAAAATCGAATTCATCTGAGATCTTATGGTCTCCAACATTATGTCCAAGTTTTGTCTTGATTGATCAATAATTGTAGATGCTAGAGTGTAAAAAAAACTTAACAAGAGGCCCAGGAGGGCCTGAATCGCTCCACTGGTTAATGTGGAAGATTTATCCCATGATTTCTTGTAAGCCTTACACAGCGGCAGCCAAATCTTGATATTTGTGAATAAATTTTGAAGAGAGACTCAAAGAAAATTCTTGCAAAGTTTGGTTCAAATTGGCCTGATGGTTGATTTTTAAAGAATTTTCTTATGATTTCATTAAGTCTGACAAGCCCCTTTCTCCCTGCCACGGCCACATTTTTTTTGACAAATATAAAAATTTGTGAACAAATTTTAAAAAGAACGACTAAAGGCACATTCCTGCAAAGTTTGGTTCAATTGGGCACACTGGTTGAGTTTTTAAGAATTTTCTTACGATTTCTTTAAGTTTGATAAGCCCCTTTCTCCCTGCCACAGCCACATTTTTTGACAAATGTAAAAATTTGTGAACAAATTTTGAAAAGAATGACTCAAGACACATTCCTGCAAGGTTTCGCTCAAATTGGCCCAATGGTTGATTTTTAAAGAATTTTCTTATGATTTCTTTAAGTCTGATAAGCCCCTTTCTCCCTGCCACGGCCACATTTTTTGACAAATGTTAAAATTTGTGAACAAATTTTGAAAGGAATGACTCAAGGCACATTCCTGCCAGGTTTGGTTCAAATTGGCCCAATGGCTGATTTTTAAAGAATTTTCTTATGATTTCTTTAAGTCTGATAAGCCCCTTTCTCAATGCCACGGCCACATTCTTTGACAAATGTAAAAAATTGTGAACAAGTTTTGAAAAGGGTCACCCAAGGAACATTCCTGCCAAGTTTGGTCAAAATTGGCCCACTGGTATAAGAGGAGAAGATGTTTAAAGAAAAAGTTAACGGACGGACGGACGGACGGACGGACGGACGCACGACGGACACAACGCCATGACAATAGCCCGCTGGCCTACGGCCAGTGGAGCTAAAAACAGCATTTTTTGACATTCAAGGGTAGATAACTCCGCACTTTCTGATCCGATCAGGCCCATAATCAAACTTGTCCGAGAACTTATGATCCTACTTGTTTTGGCCAAGTTTGATCAAGATTGCCTAACTTTTGTGGATGCTAGAGTGTAAACACCCCAAACGGACAGACGGACGCCGGACAAAAAGTGACCACAATAACTCACCTCGAGCACTTCGTGCTCAGGTGAGCTAACAATGAAACAAACAACAATATATATTCTGTTTTTATTCGGGAGACAGGGCGGACCTTAGTATACGGTTCATTCCATTTAAGCTTGGGGAGAAACAGCCTTCTCGATTAGCGGTAATTCGTCGGTATTGTTGCAAAACATTATAACTACAGCATGAATCAATCTGTAGCTACGAGGTTTTATGACAACACATTTTACAATCGCGCACTGTTTCAATTTGAAATATGTTCATGCTCATGCCGCACGTTTTTTTCTCTTCTATCAACCAAGGTATCGAGAAGTAAACTCGTCGAATAACCTCTTTACTTAGCCACACCCTGTCAGGTGAAAAAAAAACGGAATATACTTGCACTTGTCATTGCAAAAACATGAAATAAAATGAAAGCAGTATAAGTTGATTAACCTTAACTATGAGAATAACTAATCAAGTCCCATATAAAACTATACAAGACAACAAGAGCTGTCCGAAGACAGCGCGCTCGACTTTCTAAGTGCTGGACTTTCTAAGTTGCTAAGTACAAAGGGGGCATAACTCCAAATATAGTGAAGCCAGGGTCATGGGCCCTGATAGTAAGGTAGAGGGTGTGATGGTGAATAAGTATTCCAAGTTTGGGTTGAATCCCTTTGATAGTATGGAAGTTATTGATGTTTGAACTTTAACCTTTGTTGCAACGCCAACGCCGACGCCAACGCCGACGCCCGGGTGACAGTATAAGCTCTCATTTTCTTCGAAAAGTCGAGCTAAAAAGCATTAACAAATTCAATTTTCAAGTAGGAGAAAAACAATCTTTTGTCATTACCAAAGCGATGGAAAATCACTCTGTCAATTTTAATCAACGGTCCAAGCCATGATACAATCTCGTCGTCAACAACTTAATAACGAGTCTCTAACTAATTATACAATCTTGTATTGATGGGGCGTTTTGCGAGAGTTCGCAGAGCGAGAAGAGTCAATAAAACTAAATTGAAAGTAAGCATCTTATCCTCACCATCTCAATTATGACCTTTATTTCATAGAGAAAATTCGAAGAGACTTGAATTGTCTGCCTTTAACCAGTTACTATGTGGGAAAAATTTAGACTGGTCCAAATTCAATAATGCTGTAGATGACAATTTCAAATGAATAACAATTTTCATTTTTCAACTTTCTAGAAAAAAACACAGTGGGATATGAAGGAATTGCTTGTGAATTTCCACAATATTTTTCAAAGCTTTTATCTTGCAGGGAGTCAAAATGCATCACAAATGTAACAAAAAACTTCCTACAGGAAAAAACATAACTTGCACATAAAGTCATTTGAATGGCAGCCGGCTTATATTATATGCCCTAAAGAAACTGTAGTTCCAAATACAACTAAATTAACCTGTATTGAGTGAGAACTAAATCCACTAAAGACAGGGTCAATCCATTTTCGGGAGAAAGAGATTTGAGAAATGTCGCTGTGTTAAATTACGTCAATTGTGGCATGTCTTGTGAATACAGGGCTTATCGGATCTTTCCTTCATCAATTCCCACACAAATTAAGGTAGTCCAACCCTAATGAAACTCATGCGACGTCTTATCATTTGTTACATATCCAAACCTATTTGGGCAATGTCATAAACAGTCGGCGGTGGAACATTCCACTGCCGAATGTTTACGACGTCGCCAGAGTTATAAATTCCGACGTCGCTTGAATCTCATTAGGCAATGGGGAGAATCACGTGATTGACAATGGTATTTAACACGAAAAAATGGCGACGAAATGACCGCTTCGGCGTGAAAATTCAAACTTTGGAGAGGTATGTTTTAAATCTTCGTAGTCTTTCAGACAAGCCACCTATCCAAAAGTACCCGCAAATGTCTAAGGTTTCTACAGATACCCAACTTTTCCCTATCCGTTTGCTGTATTTAGAGAACACTCAAAGAATATTTCGGAAATTGCTAAAATTTTGGATGTGTGTTAAGCACGTCGCATCATATTTACAACTTTATTTCCTAACCAAAGTTCTCTCTTTTCACACAGTATATTTCCAGACCCTTTTTTATCGAAGAAATTTCATCGTAGCCCATTTACATAGCCTGTGTTGTCTTTGTTAAGCGTGTTTACGAAAAAGATGTTAAACATACGTACATCGCTGTAGTGTTTGGCACGCCAAGTTCTTGTGAGTGTGATGTTAAACACGCACATAGTTGCTCGTGTACTAGAAAAGCCACGGATATTGGACAAATTGGTTGTTTATACATGACCCAATCTGATTGATATCTGGTGTTAACTTACAGTAACATATGAAAGACATCACAAGGGGTAATCTTTTACGAACTTGGAAAAAACGAAATCGGCTATGATTGCTCTAACTAATCAAATCTCTTGTTATATATAATTTCCATGACAAATTCGTGCAATTTCCATGACAAATTCACGCAGACACAATAATTCTGACTGAAATGTGATGTCCCTCGTCAACCCTTCTGGAAACTGGGATATAGACTCTTTGGTGAAAGGTTTATGAAAATTTATGAGTGGTCCAAAGAGTCAAGGTGATACTGTCATGAACGTTTGTTGACGTGGTCAGTACTCTGCTAGATCTGCAGATATCAATTTTACCATTCCAAATCTAAAGATTCTCCGATCTTCTAATCCATATGCGGAGAATCTTCAAGGGAAATCAGCGTGTCTGACGTTCGACGGAAAAAAATAAAATAAACCGGGGTTAACGGAAGAATTTGGGGATGTGGATCTATGAGATTTTACAATAACAGCGACGAATTACCTTTATTTGTCAGTAATTACGTCACGGTTAACTGGATAGAATTGAATCATTTTCTATCATATCATTGTATTCCATGTGCAATTGACCCATTCTTATATTGACAGTATAAAGTGCATCAAACCATGCTGAAACTGTATTTTGTCACTATCAGATGTGCATTTGCCCAATAATGTGCCAGACTTTAACCCATTACCAGACGACAAAATTTTGGACTGTTCCAAATTCAAAGATGATGCAGACGACAATTTCAAGTTAATATAATTTCATATTTTTTGGTCTTTTGGGGTAGAAAACATAGTGGGAAATGAAGAAATTGCTTGTCACAAGTAATTTCTTCATTTTTCACTATGTTTTCTAAAGCTTTAATCTCAAAGGGCGTCAAAAAGCGTCAATGTTTGGGAATGGGTTAATTAACTGTGCTTTGTTCAGATGTTCAAAAAAAAATTCAATCCACAAAATATACCTCCGTAAGCCAGATGATGAAAACCTTCAACAAGGCAACATCTTTACTGCTTGTGACTAGGCAAAAAAAGGAAATGTATTTTAATACTACTAAATGCAAAACCCTATATTTTGGAAATGAAAGCCAAAACCAATACTTCATAAAAAGCACAGACGTTTCCATTAATGAGATTCAAAATGTTGACAAAGAAAAGATCTGGGTATCATTTTTGACTCCAAACTTACTTTTCAGAGTCATGTTAATACCAAAGTAAACGTTGCAAATAGAAATATGGGAATTATAATGAAATATTTCACTTATATGGACAAGAAGATATTTTTTTGCAATTATACAAGGCAATGGTAGGTCCACACTTAGAGTATGGCTCAGTAATTTGGAGTCCTAGATACAAAAAGGGTGCAATCGCAATAGAAAATGTCCAAAGACGGGCTACGAGAATGGTCAAAGAACTGAAAAACAAATCATATTCTGAAAGGCTTCGAATACTTGGACTCCCTACTCTAGAATACAGGAGAGAAAGAGCAGACCTAATCCAGATGTATCGGCTTATGAACAAAATAGATAAGACAAACAAAAACACCATAACACTAAGAAAAGAAAGTTTCACTATGGGAAACAATTTAAAACTATTCCAAACAAGGCCTAGAACAGACTGTAGGAAAAATGCTTTCAGTGTTAGGGCTACAAAAAATTGGAATGATCTTCCAAATGAGGTGGTACAGGCACCCTCCATTAATGCATTTAAAGCTAGGCTTAAATAAATATGGAAATCAATTAATAAATTCGAAGCCAAATGCTATAAAAGTAACTAAGTAAAATAACTACAAGACAGAGCAGTGCAATATGAAACATAAGAAGCATTTTACTATAACTATGAAACATAAGAAGCATTTTACTATAACCATTACTATATGATTATAATCCTGGCAACTTAATAAAAATAAAGGGGAGGACAGGAATGCGATGGACTGCCATATTTCCTGATTCAAACCATTCAAATGTAAAATTACAGCCATAACAGATTTATAAGAATAGTAATAATAATAAAAGTACATGTAATTCTAAATTTTCATACATGCAAGAATACATAAGAGAAAAGTTACAGTTGTTATTATTACTATAGGCAGGGCCAAAATACGAATAAATAGTTGATTATAATAAAACGTCACTATATTCAATTCAATCAATAATTTCCTAAGTAATATTCATAATCATAGGGAAAAAAACCAGGGCATATAATGTAAATCATTACCATTTTTGGTAAACATCAAAGGTTTTAAAAGTTTATATTTTTTATTGTACATAATGCAAGTTTCTATCTTTTAAAATCAAAACCATATTTTACCAAGTTAAAAATATAAATTGTTTGTATAATTGAGTCAATATTATGCTTAAAGAATCGAAGTAAATGCTTACAAAAATAAGTGTACAAGTTAGCTTTCAATTAGTAATCGTAACGAAGAGTTTTGTGCGAAAAGTGTAAGCAAAGTGAAGTGAACATATATGTTGAAACGATATGTGTGATAAACTTGTGAGGAACTATTGACTGAAAATGAAACCGGAAGTCCTCAAAAATAAACACTAATCAACGGGGAAAACGTATAAAAAAGGACAGAAGAAGCATAGAAATGCTAAATGTGATCAGACGATCACATCTGGCTTCTATAACTGTATTAACTGTATTAAAAGCACAAATCAGTCAGCATATTCTACACAACTATGGTACACTTGCGTGTTTAACACCACACGCACAAGAACTCGGCGTGCCAAACACTACAGCATTGTACGTGTGTTTAACATCTTTTTCGTAAAAACGCTTAACAAAGTCAACACGGGCCTTGTAAATGGGCTAGAATGAAATGTCTTCGATAAAAAGAGGTCTGGAAATAGACTGTGTGAAAAGAGAGCTCTTTGTGTAAGAAATAAAACTGTAAATATGATGCGACCTGCTTAACACACATCCAAAATTTTAGCAATTTCCGAAACATTCTTTGAGTGTTCTCTAAATACAGCAAACGAATAAGGGAAAATTTGGTATCTTTAGAAACCTTAGACAATAGCGGGTACTTTAGGATAGGTGGCTTGACTGAAAGACTACGTAGATTTAATACATACCTTTCTAAAGTTTGAATTTTCACGCCGAAGCGGTCATTTCGTCGCCATTTTTTCGTGTTTAATACTATTGTCAATCACGTGATTCTCCCCATTGTTAGGGGTGATCTACCTTAAAGACACTTTTTGACGCTAAGCTTACCTTAAGTGAGACAGTGTGCTCAAAGTAACCTTTTGTCATAGGTCTGTCTGATCACAATCATGTTTACAATCTACTAGCATTCACAAACATATTAAGCTAATCTTGACAAAACCTACCCAATTCATGTACAGTATGACAAGAAGTTTATGGATTGAGTAGATTCTGGGTTGATCAGATCAAAAGTCCCAAGTTATCTGCCATTGAATTTCAGGATTTCAGACAAGCAGTATTAACCCTTTCCCAAACAAGACCTGGTTTTGACGTCCCTAATAGAAAAGGCTTGGGAAAACATTGAAACAAAAGAAGAAACTGCTGATAACCAGCAGTTTCTCCTTTTGTCTCAATATTTTCTATGCCATATTTTACCCAAATTACAACTTTAATACCTTCCATTTTGTCATTTCTGGCTGTTTTTGTAGTGGATCAACCTAAAATGTTGCAGTTTGGGAAGGGGTTAAATCCAAATTGAAAAGAGTTGCAGGTAATCTACACTTTTCTTTTTTTTCTCAATGTTTTCCAAACCTTTCTTTGAACCAGGTTTTGTTTGGGAAAGGCTTAATCCAATCTAAAGACATGGAAGCAAGAGCAAGACCTCGGTAAAACAGTTACAAGCAGAAAGCCCTGATAATTGCCTCATAGAAACCACTGCCTTGTCATTACGCAGAGTTTATCAATATTTCAGAAAATTGGGCATTGCAAATTACGAGGAAAATGAAATCTCATCCCTTCATGGACAAAGTCGGAAACTTTTTATGATATATGGGATAATGATTGGGGGTATAAGTAATTTATTAATTAGAAACGGTAGATCAAATTGACAAAACCAATTGGGCGGACAAAGTAATCAGTTTTATATTCCGTCTCACTGTGTTTCCGTAAAATTGTTAGAAAATTGGCAAAATTGCTGGAGGAATTGAAAAATTGTTTGGCCCAATGTGGTCAGTTGTAAATCGGAGGCAATTTGTTGAATCAATTTAGATCTTTTATTTTATTGCCTTTCATCCCTAATAGAAAATGCATATAGGAAAATATCTAAACAAAACAAATAAATGCCAATAATCAGCATTTTTTCCTTTTGCTTCAATATTTTCAATATGCAATATTTTTCCTTAACATTTCCTGTCTTTATTCGCAGCTTTCAAATTGTACCAGTCAGAACTTTAACCATCAGTATACAGCTAGAAAGATTCTCTTTCACAAAGGAACACCATATTTTACACAAATCTTATCTTAAGGACAGATCCTCCAGTTGTTACTGCGCATCTTACTGCGCATATCCTAAATAACGAAATAAAGCTGTTTCGGTAATTGGCCTTTTCAACAAATGTATTTTTTACATTTAGCTAATGTTTGGTTGATAAATTACACGATCCTTTTCGGTTATATCAATTTTCTCTGTTTGGCCCATTAAATTGCAATAGTACTCGGATGGTACATTTCGCTTTCTGTTACACGTTCAACGTGCGGCGTTAGCAATAGGAAACGGAGCAACAAAAGCAAAGAGGTGTCTTTATGAGCTAGTCCACTTCAGATGGACACAACAGATGACACTTTTTATTATCTAAAGTTGGTAATAAGGAAGAAAATGGATAAAAATAGTGATACAATTTCGGACAGAGCTGCAAAAAGTAAACCAAATTTTACTTATAACTAAGAAAAACGCTTGGTTTGGTATATTTTTCTTTTTTTGTTTTTGTAGGTATGGCCAAGCACTATGTCTATACCAAAAAAGAAAAAAAATCTTACCGCTGGAATATTTTTTATTATCAGAAACGTTGCGAAAAAAGAGCAATTTTGGCTACTTTTGCAAGAATGTTTTACTAAAATTTTCAAAATCATCACTACATTTTTCCAAATTGATACTCATTTAGACAGAATAAAACATATTGAACACAATAAAGACTTATTTATGTAATCCTAGTCATTTCGAACACCTTTTTGTGGATATTTCAGTGACACCTCATTTTTGCAATTTTAGACAAGAGTAGTCTCCCTTGAAATCCAATAACTTTTTAATTCGCTTGGTGACCTATAGTTTTTAAGTCATTTGTTTACTTCTCATATATTTGAATATCAGTACAGAAAAAATGAAAAAAATCTTACCGTAGGAAATAAATGGAGGATCTGTCCTTAAATAGCATCCATTTTGTCATTTTTAGCAGTTTTTGAACTGGATCACCCTAAAATTTTGTCGTGTGGGCAAGGGTTAAGCTTCCCAAAACAACCTTAATCCATTCCAGGAAGAAAAAAGATTTAAGTAAAAGCCTGCTTATTCACTTCTATCATTTAGTAAAAGAATAATTACACTGTCAACACTAAGCTCTGGCTGTCAGCCGTGAAAATTTTCCTCCTAATTACTGAGTAAGGGACGATTATCAGACAAGGCAACGGATAATCAGACAAGGCAAAAGCTTAATGACGGAACGTGAGGGCTTAATGTGGAAGGGATGAACACCGAGGTAGATCAAATGATAAGACAGGAACGGTGATTAATCTATGCAATTGTGACAATGCTTTACCCAATATATGTTGCAGATGACAATTTCAAGTGGATGAAATTTTAAATTTTTTGGTGTTTATGGGTGGTAAACATTGTGAAAAATGAAGAAATTGCTTGTCGCAAGCAATTTCTTACAAGCAATTTCTTCATTTTGTACAATGTTTTTCCAAGTCTATATCTTGTTGGGCGCCAAAAGGCTTCACATTAAAAGGGAATTATCAAATGAGGAGGACTGTGGTCAATATTGTTATCCATAGTTTCTGTCTTTTCTTCTTTTTCTTCATTTTTAGCTGATACTATTAAATGGATGAATACCAAAAAAGATAAAATATGACAGAAATAGTGAACATTACAGCTACCATGATAACACAATATGATTTATGAAAAACAAGAGGACCATGATGGTCCTATATATCGCTCACCTGAACCAAAAGGATATGAGCCATAATTTTGTTCAATTCAATTAATATTTACGACTTTAAGACTGAAAACGAACTTATGGTCAATAACGTTGTGAAAATGGAACTCATCCGAGATCTTCTGGTGTCCAACATTGTGTCCAAGTTTTGTCTTGATTGATTAATAATTGTAAATTTTAGAGTGTAAACAAGGTCGAAAACAGTCGAAAAAGGCAATTTTGTCAAATTCAAGGGCAAGTAACTTTCGATTTTCTGATCAGATCAGACTGAAAATCCAAATGATCAAAGATCTTATAATCCCCAACATTGTGTCAAAGTTTTGTCTTGATTGATTCATATTTGTACATTCTAGAGTGTAAACGAGGTCAAAAACAGCCGAAAATGACAATTTTGTCAAATTCAAGGGCACATAACTCTCAACTTTCTGAAAAAGATCAGACTGAAAAACGAACTCATCAAAGATCTTAGGGTCCCAAACATTGTGTCTAAGTTTTGTCTTGATTGATTTATAATTGTAGATTTTAGAGGGTAAACAAGGTCATAAACAGCCTAAAATGGCAATTTTGTCAAATTCAAGGGCACATAATTCTTGTCTTTCTGATCAGATCACACTGAAAATCGAACTCATCCGAGATCTTATGGTCTAAAACATTATGTCCAAGTTTTGTCTTGATTGATCAATATTTGTAGACGCTAGAGTGTTAACAAATTAAAAAGTAGCTATTTTTTGACGTTCAAGGGCACATAACTCCTGACTTCCTGGTCTGATCTGACCCAAAATCGAACTCATCCGAGAACTTATAGTCCTAAACATTATGTTCAAGTTTTGTCTTGATTTATCAATATTTGTAGATGCTAGAGTGTTAACAAGTTAAAAAGTAGCTATTTTTGACGTTCAAGGGCACATAACTCCTGACTTCCTGGTCCGATCTGACCCAAAATCGAACTCATCCGAGAACTTATGGTCATACATGTTTTGTTCAAGTTTGGTTAAGATTGGTCAATATTTGTGGATGTTAGAGTGTTAACAACAAATTGTGAACAGACGGACGGACAGACGGACGGACGGACGGACGGACGCCGACGGACAAAAAGCGACCACATTAGCTCACCTTGAGCACTTCGTGCTCAGGTGAGCTAATGATATAAACCATCAATGTTTTCTTCAAAGTTTTTATATTCGTTCATATTTAACAGAGACTAAGGAACAAATGATTACAAACACAGATTACACAGAAAAAGTGATTAATCGTTGCGACAGTGACAACCCTTAAAAGGTAATTATCGAACAATGATGCTAGCCATCAATAATTGTTCTTCGCTGTTAATGATTCTCTATTTTTTATTCATTTCTGAACCTAGACAATTGAACAGATGATTTCCATGGAAGATAAGACAGAAATAAATAATAATTAATCTTTGCTACTGTGACAGTGTTAAAAAGTAATTACTGAATGATTATTATGGCAACATCATTATGATTCTGTGCTAGTATATGGTTTAACCCTTTCCCAAGCAAGGCCTTGTTTTGACGTCCATGATAGAAGAGCCTTGGAAAAACATTGAGGCAAAAGAAGAAAATGCTGATGATCAGCATTTTCTCCTTTTGCCTCAATATTTTCTAAGCTATATCATACAGCAACCCTTACTTTATCAACATTTATTTTGTCTTATTCAGCTACTTTCACATTAGATTACCGTAAATTTTTGTTGCTAGTATGTGGTTTAACCCTTTCCCAAACAAGACCGGGATTTCACATCTCTATTGGAAATGACTTGAGTAAACATTGAGACAAAAGAAGAAACTGCTGATGACCAGCAGTTTCTCCTTTTGTCTAAATATTTTTCTGTGCCATTTTGTACACAAATTTCATCTTTAACAACGTCCATTTTGTCGTCTACAGCAGCTTTTGAATTGGATCATCTTAGAAATTTGCTGTTTGGGAAAGGGTTAACCCATTACCACAAAATGACTTTTTGTCAGCCTCCTGAGGTGTATCAAATGGCGTTTAATGTAAAGCAATGGGTTGAAAAAGGTTTAACCCATTTCTTGACGGCAAACATTTGAACTGTTCCAAATTCAAACATAAAAATATTTCCATTTCAAGTTAGAAAACAATGTGGAAAATGAGGAAATTGCAATTTCTTCATTTTCCACAATGTTTTCCTATGTCTTTTCTTGTGAGGGAGTCAAAAGGCGTCAGTGTGCAGTAATGGGTTAAACGCATTGACCGCTTACAAATGAAATATTACATAACTATTTTTTAACAAAAATTACGAAGTACACAAAAAGACTTACCACTTTTTTCAATGTCTGCATGACCAAAAAAATCGTCAATTGTCTTTTCATCTGGAAATACAAAAAGTTTTAATTTATTAGAAAAAAAGACAGTATAATTATGTCCCACTCACTAGCATTTTTGTTTTTATTTCATGAGTTGTCAACCACGTTTTGTCTAATAAATAAGCAGAAAGCACCAAAATAATTTATTTGGTTTGCAATTTTTATTATGTTGTCTTTGAATGGACCGCTACCGAGATCCAAGAGTTATCCTGAAATTGCCCTTGATTTAGCGGGATTTATCTCCCTTGAAAACAACTGGGTAGTTCCGGTCTATTTTTGTAGATACACTAAAGAGTAAAATTCATCACTTCGCACGCAAAATACGATTATTTTCTTTACAAACGCATATTAAGCAGAATCGTTGTATACCATCGGATTGTTCAGTTACTACTGATTAAACCAGAATAAGTTTCGGCTTTGATTTCATCCAATTGATATTTTTAATCCAGGTTAAACATCGGCCTGTTGAAAGCCATAAAAAAACAAACTCTGCCCAGCTCGCCGCAAATTTCCATAATTTCCGAATATAATGGTCGAGCAAGTTTTTATTTAGTTTTGCATATTGTAGAAACAATGTATTTTCAATATTTTATTTTAGTTGGATTATTTTCACTTTATTGATGATTCTGCATGGGTGTCATTGAAAACGTGAAAAGTGTTGTAATATTCAACATTAATTTTGGAGTTTGTTGATCCAAGTCACTCTTTACAAGCGGTCAACATGAGAAAAAGTCTCCTTACTGTGAAATAAATTCAAAATCCAAATAACTACACATCTAAAACGCTTTTTAATTATTAAATATGAATTAATACAAAATATTTTCGTACATTTTGAGAAAAAAGGAATGTATAGTTTTCTCTAAAAAAGCTTTTAAATCTCCGCCTCATCTTTGGCATAGTTACTAACCTTCTTGTATGTCGAACTTAAGCTTTATTGTTTGGAAAAGGATTAACAATTTATTGTCTACCGACAAAAGGTAATTGGAATGTAAATTACCACGGACCTTCAGTGGCGGATCCAGGATTTCTGTGAGGGGGGTTCGTTTTTACAAAAAGGGGGGTTCGTTTTATAAATATTACCCAATTTTGACTGAATTTCTGCATGAAAAAGAAATAATCAGGCTACTTAGGGGGGTTCGTTTGAAGCCCCCGAACCCCCCCTGGATCCGCCACTGCCCCTGTGTATATCACACCAATCAGTTAGCCAAATTCCTTTAATTTATCTCCGCAGATATATCGCAAGTTACTGTATATTAAAGGGACTTATCATAATAAACAAAAGATTGACAGACCTGAATGATAAATTTATAGGCATGACAAATTTCCAACTTGCACCCTTAATTACATAATTTTACGACTTATTAAACACCTTTGCTTAAGTATGTTAAACTGAGTTTGCCAATCCGTGCCAAACAAACAAAAAGAAAAACAAGGGCCGTCAGAGACGGACAATGCTCCCCGAATAAGGCATTGTCACAATAAATGTATGCCATTGAGAGCACTTTATTGTCAAGGGCATCTGATTTGCTACTCAAATATGAAATTTCATCAAATTCTGACCATTAGACTAGGAGAAATTAGAGAAAAACTGTATTTTACCTTAAGTCCCCTTTTCCCATGACGCGGCCTCAAATCCAAAAACCGGGAAAAGTACATCGGCATTATGTCATAGGGAGTTCACATGGTAAGTTTCATTTGATTTGGCCCAAGGGTTATGGAGAAATCACTTCGGACGGACGGACGGACGGACGGACGGACGGAATGACGGACGGACAGGACGGACGGACGGACGGACAGACAAAGCGGCGACTATATGCTCTCCCTTCGGGGAGCATAATAAAACCCTGTTGACAGTTTAACCCTTTCCCAAAAGACCGTCCTTTAGACTGCTAAAAGAATGTTAAAATAAGATTGCAAACCCGTGCTAAACAAAATTAAAAAAAAAATAAAAATAACAAAATAAAAAAAAAACGTCGAAAGTTTAACCCTTTCCCAAACGACAGCCTTTTAAGCTACTCAAAAATGAAGGCTGATTCGGGTGACGAAATAGGGCAAAAAAATGTGTAAATTGTAGCAAAACTATCAAAGGAGGGATATAAATTGCACATTGTCAACAAGTTTTCCTTTTCTCTCTAAATTTTCCAAACAAAATTCAAGGTCGTCAAAACCAGGCCCCGGTTTCTCGAAAATACTTAAGCACGCCCCCATGCTCAAATCTGAGCACCGTGCTCAAATCGCACGAAATCCACGTGAACTTCAATCGAATACCCTTCAACGTTGGAGAGTATTCTTTTGAAGTTGAGCATGTTCTCATGAGTATGTACTTAAGTTTTTTCGAGAAACCGGGGCCAGGTCTTGTTTGGGAAAGTTTGAATTATTAGGCCTATCATCGGCAATGAATGATATTGGATAATGATTTTGGATTTATAACTACATAGCAGCTGATAAAGCAGGGTAATTAATTCTAAAATTATTATTTCAAATCTTAAACATACATAATGGGTACGCATTTCGATGATACAATGAGTACCTACAGCATAGGGTTTGAAGAACAATTCAAGACATTTTGCATGTTGAAAAAGCGATACCCGTTCTTATCTGTAGCCCTTACCGGAAGCGGAACAACCCAATAATTCAAGGAGGATAATTATCAAGGGAGATCACTCCAGAACCTGGTACACGGCCATTAATCTTATGCAAAATGGGTGGTGAAAATGTAGGTTATCAGTCTTTCCTTCTTTTGTCTCAATCTTTTCCAAATCAAGCTTTATCTATCACTTTATCACTTAAGGGCTCAAAAGATGTATCACTCTTTATGAAAAGGTTAAAAGTTAGCCCCCATAAGCCAAGGATAGAATAGAATCTGCAAATTAAATTTGAAATGGTTTACGCAAGTTTTTGGCTAGATTTTCATTAATGTTTCAAAGACGTTTCTTGTGTGTTGTAAAGGTTATAGTATCTTTCTAATATTTAATCTTTTCACAACCACCGACAAGTTTTGATGACCCTGACATACAATGCCATTGAAAACATTGAAGAAAAAGATACCCAACATTTTCTCCTTTTGCCAAAATATTTTCTGTGTGATTGTTCTATATAAATCCTATCTATTTCAATATCAATTTTGTCGTCATCTGCAGCAGCTTTCAAATTGAAACAGTCTAGAATTATGTTGTTTTGGAAAGTGTTCAAGAAACTGTCTAATATTTAATCAAATTCTAAAACCCTTCCCAATACTGCTTTTAGAAATCAAAGCACTGAAAGTACTGCAAAGGTTGTCATGAGTGTCTTTTTCTATATTGAAACCCTTTATAATCATTCTAGCATGACAAATACATGCAGGCTCCATAGACTAAGATCAGACTGCATGTAAATGCAGTCAGATCTTTGCCTATGCTGCCTGCATGAGTACTAGAACCTCATGATCAGCGTGAAAAGGGTTAATATTAATTTCTTCAATTTCGGACCATAAACAGCGATAGTTCAAAACCAACTCAGGTGTGTGGTGCATTATTAAATTGCTGTTTTCCTAAATTAATTGGCAAAAACCATTCAATGGTCATAAATAGAAAGCTTATCAGTGCAACAGAAAAGGAGGTGAAAATATTATAACTTCTTTATCTCAAGTTTAAACCCTATGTTGTGGGTACTCATTTGAATTGTCTTGAAAAGACAATTTTAATGAGTACCCACAACATAGGGTTTGGTGAACAATTAACAAAATATTGCAAATTTTAATTCTTTCACTCCTTCTTATCAGTAGCTCTGGCTTATGAATGATAAAAATATTAATTTCTAGATTTAGTGAATCTTTTACTGAAAGAATCAATTTGAATTCATCTTTTAAACTTTGATCGAAAATGAAATTACATTTTCTTTACCTTTTATGTTGAAAAACAGCACAAGAATCCTAAAACAATTTGTGCAAAAATATAATTTTGTTACCATGGCAATTGTCATAACAAATGGGTACAAATACTACACAAATGAAATAAATATTGAAAGGGTTTTAAGCAGATTATAATACAAGAACCATTCCTGTGAAATTTGGTTGAAATGCATCCAGTAGTTTTTGATAAGAAGATTTTCAAAGAAAATTTAATAGTTGATGACTGTTGAGACAAACGCATGCATGACAGACACAGCTATGACGTACTAAATGGGTCAAAAGTCTATATAGAGCGTGCACGCATAAAATATACGCGTCGACGCATATATTTTCAACTGCTCGCGTAAATTTTATGCGTCGACGCGTAAATATGCGCGTCGACGCATAAAATTTATGCGAGCAGTTGAAAATATATGCGTCGACGGGTAAATTTTACACGAGCAGGAGTAAAAAATGTGAAACCTAGGCTGGCCAATGGGAGAGGCGGTTAGAAACCATTCCCTTTATAACATAAAATTGATGGATGAAACGAAGGATCTGATTGGTTTATAGAAGAAATACGCGTCAACGCGTATATTTACGCGAGTAGTTGAAAATTTACCCGTCGACGCATAAATTTTCAACTGCTCCCGTAAATATTATGCGTCGACGCGTAAATATACGCGTCGACGCGTAAAATTTACGCGTCGACGCGTATATTTTATGCATGCACGCTCTAAACAGACTTTTGACCCATTTGGTACGCCATACACAGCACCATCACAAAAGCATGCAGGCCTGGTGGAAAGTGGAGCTTTAACCCTTTCCCTAGCGGCAAAATTTTAGGGTGATCCACTTCAAAAACTGCCAAAAATGACAAAATGGAAGTTATTAAAGATAGAATTTGTGTAAAATGTGGCATAGAAAATATTGAGACAAAAGGAGAAACTGCTGGTTATCAGCAGTTTCTTCTTTTGTTTCAATGTTTTCCAAAGCCTTTTCTATTAGGGCCGTCAAAACCAGGTATTGTTTGGGAAAGGGTTAATGACATAATGCCTTGCATGGGATTCATTTGCCCAATTTGGGGCAAAAGCACTATTACGAAAGAAACCTCTATGCACAAGTAACATAACTTGTATTGATTACCATTTAACCCATTCCCAAACAAGACCTGCTTTTGACGTCCCTATTAGAAAAGCCTTTGGAAAACATTGAAACAAAAGAAAAAACTGCTGATAACCAGCAGTTTCTCCTTTTGTCTCAATATTTTCTATGCCATATTTTACACGAAAACTATCTTTAATAACTTCAATTTTGTCATTTGTGGCAGTTTTTGATGTGGATCACCCTAAAATTGTGTCGTTTGGGAAAGGGTTAACATAGTTTGGCATTAACTCCTCCTTTATTTGCCATACAATATTATTTTAGAATGATGCATCATGGGGAAGGATCCTAAATGAAAACAGGAAATTGGGCTGCCTCGGCCATCTCTTATAATCCTCCAACTAATTTCCTCAAAATTAACACAGGTTTTTGTATTTCTTCCAATCAGATGGGTCAGCGCCAAACTATATTAAGTGCATGTATTTCTACATGTACTTAATATAGTTTTGCTCTGACCCATCCAATTTCAATCACAATTAGTGGTCAGCCGTGACATTTATTGTGAGGAATATTACAATATCGACTGGCAATCATATCGGCTTAATAGCCGAATTAGCGGAGAAAATTTTCTAATTTGTGATAAGAATCTCGCAAGCACTATGGAAGTTTTATAGGGCTCGTAAAATCTGAGTTAATCAGATTTTTGCAGGCACGACTAAATTTATGGACGGCCTAAACATGCAATATTTGACTACCACCTGCTGGGCTCTCTAAACAAGGGTATAAATTAAACAAGCATTGTTTAAATTTGAAACTGCTAATAAGGTGCACTATACTGCAGATTCACTTGGCATTGTTATTGTCTTTTTTTTAACATTAATTTTTTTTTAACATTTTTCGGGCAACCATGATTTGGGAACAATGTAAACCTTAATAAAAGCCAAAATGTCTTGATTAATCATGTTTGTCTATTTCAATTTTTTTTCATTTAATAACTGACCATTTTTCTCATCAAGAATCAGAGAATTCATTAACCTTCTTATTTGGTTTTGCAATCAAAGCTTCCTCAAACAAGTATTTGGTTTTGAATCAAACTTTCCTCTAACAAGTATTTGGTTTTAAATCAAACTTTCCTCTAACAAGTATTTGGTTTTGAATCAAACCTTCCTCTAACAAGTATTTGGTTTTGAATCAAACCTTCCTCTAACAAGTATTTGGTTTTGAATCAAACCTTCCTCAAACAAGTATTTGGTTTGAATCAAACCTTCCTCAAACAAGTATTTGGTTTCAAATCAAACCTTCCTCTAACAAGAATTTGGTTTCAAATCAAACCTTCCCCAAACAAGTATTTGTTTTCAAATCAAACCTTCCTCAAACAAGTATTTGGTTTCATATCAAACCTTCCTCAAACAAGTATTTGGTTTCAAATCAAACCTTCCTCAAACAAGTATTTGGTTTCAAATCAGTCCTTCCTCAAACAAGTATTTGGTTTCAAATCAAACCTTCCCCAAACAAGTATTTGGTTTCAAATCAAACCTTCCTCAAACAAGTATTTGGTTTTGAATCAAACTTTCCTCTAACAAGTATTTGGTTTTAAATCAAACTTTCCTCTAACAAGTATTTGGTTTTGAATCAAACCTTCCTCTAACAAGTATTCGGTTTTGAATCAAACCTTCCTCTAACAAGTATTTGGTTTTGAATCAAACCTTCCTCAAACAAGTATTTGGTTTTGAATCAAACCTTCCTCAAACAAGTATTTGGTTTCAAATCAAACCTTCCTCTAACAAGTATTTGGTTTCAAATCAAACCTTCCCCAAACAAGTATTTGGTTTCAAATCAAACCTTCCTCAAACAAGTATTTGGTTTCAAATCAAACCTTCCTCAAACAAGTATTTTGTTTCAAATCAAACCTTCCTCAAACAAGTATTTGGTTTCAAATCAAACCTTCCTCAAACAAGTATTTGGTTTCAAATCAAACCTTCCTCAAACAAGTATTTGGTTTTTAATCAAACCTTCCTCTATTAAGTATTTGGTTTCAAATCAAACTTTCCTCTAACAAGTATTTGGTTTCAAATCAAACCTTCCTCAAACAAGTAATTGGTTTTGAATCAAACCTTCCTCTATAAAGTATTTGGTTTTGAATTAAACCTTCCTCAAACAAGTATTTGATTTTGAATCAAACCTTCCTCTAGCAAGTATTTGGTTTCAAGTCAAACCTTCCTCAAACAAGTATTTGGTTTTGAATCAAACCTTCCTCTAACAAGTATTTCGTTTTCAATCAAACCTTCCCTTTACAAGTATTTGGTTTTGAATCAAACCTTCCTCTAACAAGTATTTGGTTTTGAATCAAACCTTCCTCTAACAAGTATTTGGTTTCAAATCAAACTTTCCTCAAACAAGTAAGGCAGAGAATGCTGAAAATCAGCATGTTCTCCTTTTCTCTATTATGCTTTCTTTAATATTCAAATATCATTTATCAGTTACACAAGCATTTTTTTTTCATTTCCAACAATGTTTTCTACCCAGAAAGACCATAAAAAGTAAAATTTCATTCACTTGCGTCTTTAAATTCAAACCAGAGTCTAAAAATTGCCATCTGGTAATGTTTTAATAATTTCATTATCTTTGAAAGCATTAGTCAGTAAAAAGGTCATCGATAATCACTAGGATTGTTGTACTTGTTCCAAAACATTGCAGAAAAAGGAAATGATTCTTGCAAATAACATGGCATGTCCATTTACAACCAATATGCTGATCACAACCTTAATAGGTTTTTAATAGGCCAATTAACTCTTTCCCAAATGACAAAATTTTAGGGTGGTCCAAATCCAAACCTGCTGCAGACGACAACAAAGGTGCTGATAAAGGTAGGATTTGTGTACAATATAGCACAGAAAATATTGAGGCAAAAAGAGTAAATGCTGATTATCAGCATTTTCTTTTTTTGACTCAATGTTTTCCAAGCCAATTCTATCAGATTGACAGAAACATCAAAACCATTTCTTGTTTGGGAAAGGGTTCATTCTTTTCCAAACAGCAAAATTTTATACTTGTCCAAATTGGAAGAAGTCAAAGAGAACAGATAAATGTTTGCAGACAGAGGAAATTTCAAGTTACAGTATAAAAACATCGAGCGAAGAGGAGAAATGCTGATTTCCAGTATTTTCTCTTTTCCCTCAATGCTTCCAAAAGTTGTCTTAATAGGGTATGTTGAAGGAAAAAAGTCTTAATAGGTTTAAAATAGGACTACTCAACTGATTTTTAATCCTTTCCCAGAGAAACCCTGCTCTAGCTAACATGTATAGAAAAATTAACTTTTGATAACACAGAGGCAAAATGATCTGCATTTTCTTCCTTTTCCCCCCATGATGTCTATTCTATTGCATACAGAATGATATTCTAATTCATATTGTCCTCTGCTTTGGACAAGCCTTAATAGGTTTTTAATGTGGCATTTAAACTGATTTTCTTGACAGACCCACTCCTTACTTTATTATGGATTATTTTTTTTCCTTTATCTCTATAGTCTGGCCATGATATTATGGCACATGTTTACAAAATTAACCTATTACTAAACTAGAACTGTCGCAAAGCGGACAAATACCCCCCACTAGCACGTTGTCATTGAAAAAGTGGCATAACTCTGAAACTACTCCCTGGATCAAGATGAAAATTGCAGGTGCACAACTTCATATGATAGGTAACAACCTGCTAAAATTTCAGCAAAATCGGTGAAAAACTGTGGGAGGAGAAGAGGACACAAAATTATGTCCACGGACGGACGAACAGACGGACGGACGGACAACCTGAATCCAGTATACCCCCCCATAACTTTGTTGTGGGGGGTATAACAACAAAATTTTAGCCTAGTCCAAACTTATAGGTGTTGCAGATGACAATTTCCATTGAACGAAATTTAACATTTTTTGATCTTTCTTGGTAGAAAACATTGTGGAACATGAAGAAATTGCTTGTCACAAGCAATTTCTTCATTTTCCACAAAGCGTCAATGTGTGGGAAAGGGTTAACCTATTCAAACAAGGCAACATCAAACTCTAAACCACTTTAACTTCCCAAAATTCAAACCAACGCATGCAAAATTGTATTGAGCTTACAGTTGGTGCCACATCATATGGCACATGTTTTTATTTTGTTCAATGTTCAATGGCAATGTGCTAAAAATAGACAGGGTTTACCCGTTATGTTTTGATGTCGGTGTTTTTATAAGATCTCGTAACTACGGCTTGAATCAAGAACAGCAGTTTAAGCGACGAACCTCTAGGTAAGAGGTCCAGCACTTTAAAACAGAACCAAACCCAAAATGAGAGTAGAGACAAGAGGAGAAACAAGAGGATCATGATGGTCCTTTATCGCTCACCTGAACCAAAATGATATGAGCAACACTTTTGTTCAATTCAATTAATATTTATGACTTTAAGACTGAGAATGAACTTATGGTCAATAGCTTTGTGAAAATCCAACTTATACGAGATCTTATGGTGCCCAACTGTGTCCAAGTTTTGTCTTTATTAAATACTAATTGTAGAGTCTAGAGTGTAAAACAGGTCGAAAGCAGCCGAAAAAGCAGTTTTTTTTTCAAATTCAAGGGCACATAACTCTCGACTTCCTGATCAGATCAGACTGAAAATCGAACTCATCTGAGATCTTATGGTCCCAAACATTGTGTCCAAGTTTTGTCTTTATTAATTACTAACTGTAGAGTCTAGAGTGTAAAACAGGTCGAAAAACAGACGAAAATGGCAATTCTATCAAATTCAAGGGCACATAACTCTCTACTTTCTGATCAGATCAGACTGAAAATCAAACTAATCCGAGATCTTATAATCCCCAATATTGGGTCCAAGTTTTGTCTTGATTGATTAATAATTGTAGATTCTAGAGTGCAAACAACGTCAAAAACAGCCGAAAATGGCAATTTTATCAAATTCAAGGGCACATAACTCACGTCTTTCTGGTAAGATCAGACTGAAAATCGAACTAATTCAAGATATTATGGTCTCCAACATTGTGTCCAAAATTTGTCTTGATTAGTCAATAACTGTAGATTCTAGAGTGTAAACAAGGTCAAAAACAGTCAAAAACGGCAACTTGGTCAAGTTCAAGGGCACATAACTCTCAATTTTCTAATTAGATCAGACTGAAAATCAAACTCATCCAAGATCTTATGATCCCACACATTGTGTCCAAGTTTTGCCTTGATTGATTAATAATTGTAGATTCTAGAGTGTTAACAAGGTCGAAAACAGTCAAAAACGGCAATTTTGTCAAATTCAAGGGCACATAACTCTTGACTTTCTGATCAGATCAGACTGAAAATCAAACTCATCCAATATCTTATTATCCCCAATATTGTGTCCAAATTTCGTCTTGATTGATTAATAATTGTAGAGTCTAGAGTGTAAACAAGGTCGAAAACTGCCAAAATGGCAATTTTGTCAAATTCAAGGGCACATAACTCTTGTCTTTCTGGTCAGATCAGACTGAAAATTGAACTCATCTGAGATCTTATGGTCTCCAACATCATGTCTAAGTTTTGTCTTAATTGATTTATAATTATAGATGCTAGAGTGTTAACAAGGTCAAAACTAGCTATTTTTTACGTTCAAGGGCAGATAACTCCGCACTTTCTGGTCCGATCAGGCCCATAATCGAACTCATCCGAGAACTTATGACCATACTTGCTTTGACCAAGTTTGATTAAGATTGGCCAACTTTTGTGGATGCTAGAGTGTTAACATCAAATTGTTGACAGACAGACGGACGGACGGACAGACGGACGGACAGACGGACGGACGGACAGACGGACGACGGACATTGAGTGACCACAATAGCTCACCTTCAGCACTTCGTGCTCAGGTGAGCTAAAAATGCTGGAGCATTTTCTTCATTGCCTAAAAGTTTCCCGAACTCAATTCTTTTGGCTACGTCAAAAGCACTCATTGGTCTTGTTTGGTAAATAAAAACTAGCATCCTTCTTGATTTCATTTTATCCAAAATAGTATTACAAGAATGTTGGCGAAAATTAAGGTGGGGACTTTAATTACTCTTGTTTGGGAAAAATTATTTCTGAGAAATTTCGATGTAGTTAATTTTCATAAATTCTGAAAACCAATTTCAAAATTGCACATAAATTTTAGGCTCACCAGCTTGAACATGTCACATCTTGGATGACGATGGACTTTTTTTTATAAATATTGTGGAAAAATAATTAACAATTCAACATTTTGAGATTAACCCTTTCCCAAGCAACAAAATTTTAGGGTGGTACAATTAGAAAGCTAATGTAGACATGAGCAAAACAGAATGTCCATAAAAATAGAATTTGTTAATGATCATTACCATTAGCACAAAAAAATATTGAGGCAATAGGAGAAAATGCTGATTATCAGCATTTTCTTCTTTTGCACCAATGTTGTCCCAAAATTTCTCTATAAGGGATGTCAAATCTCGGTCTTGTTTGGGAAGGGTTTAATCTATCCTTAGAGTAGGCCAACCTCATAACAGTGGGAAGAAAAAAGATGTTTTAGTGGAAGTGAAACCGGAATGCGATATGAAATGGCTATTTTTATCAAAGTTTGACCTTGCTAATTGACCTTGACCTAGATGGGTGACCTTGACCTTGACATGAAAAAGTGAGTATAAATGAGTACCTGCATAATAATCATGAGCTTTGAAAATCAAACGTTTCCCAAACGACAAAATTTTAGGGAGGTCCAATTTGAAAGCTGCTGCAGACGAAAAGATGAAAGTTAGAAAGGGTAAAATTTGTTAATAATATAGCCCAGAAAACATTGAGACACAAGGAGAAACTGCTGGTTATCAGCAGTTTCTTCTTTTGTCTCAATGTTTTCCCAAACCATATCTATTAGGGACGTCAAAACCAGGTCTTGTTTGGGAAAGGGTTAACTGTTTCCCAATCCACCATATTTTGGACAGTACTTGTTCGACAGCTGCTGAAAGTGATGAAATGAAATGGACCCTAAGCCTGTTAGGCCCAATAAAGAAAGGATCTGAGTACAGGAAATCACAGAAAATATTGAGACAAAAGGAACGAGAACACTCTAGTCAGCCGAATTTTCGTCTATTGCCTCAAATTGTTTTCGTAAGCCTTTTCTGTGAGGCATGACAAAAAGCTAGTCTTGCTTGGAAAAAGGTTTACTAAGGGAGATAATTTTGTTAAATTGCTTTAGATTCAAAGCTGAATTATCTCCCCTCACAGTTGACAAACAATTCTAAATAATAACAATTTTTACCCTTTCCTAATTGACAAAAGTTTATAGTGGTCCAAATTCAAAGATGTTGCAGACGACAATTGCAAATTTTCTCAGTAGAAAACATTGTGGCAAATGGAGAAATTGCTTGTCACAGGCTATTTCTTCATTTTATAAAACGTTTTCCAAAGACTTTATCTATTGGAAAGTCTATTGGAAAGTCAAGAAGAGTCAATATGAGGGAATGGGTTAAGCAAAATAAAATGGCATAAACTTGTTGTTAAAGGAGAAAAATCTGGATTCCAGGATTTTCTTTTTTCTTCTTTAATTTCTAGACAATCAAAGGCTCTGTGATATCATGTTGAAAATGCATCAACTAATCCCCCCCCCCCCCCCCAAAAAAAAAAATCCTAGATTTGATGCCTATATAAGGGAAAGCTTTGGAAAGCATTGAGGGAAAAGAAGAAAATGCTGGTGACCAGGATTTTCTTCTTTTTCTTCAATGCTTCCACTGTAATGATAGTCAAATATCTTGCTTTGATTAACAGTAACAGTAATTTTTGTCTGAAATAACTTAATAAGGTTGAGCCAGTCCATTTGTTATGTTTGGGAAAGGATAAAAACTCAAATACATAATTCACAGTATTTTGGATTATCTGATTGAAATGTACTTTTAAAGATATCAAAATTTAGGATTGTTCAATACTTAATCCTTTTCCAAACAACAAAGTTTTATAATTGTCCAAACTTATTGGTGTTGCAAAAACATTCCAACTAAATGTTACTGAAAAGATAGGAAATCCAGAATTCAGAGCATAAAAATCATTGAGGGAAACCAAGAAAATTCTAAAATATATCATCATTTTATTCATTTCATAGGTTTCTAAATTAGTATCCATTTGATTATCAAAATTATAGCTTTTGGGGGAAATGGTTAACAAATTGTTTATGTTTGCAAATCAGACTACCAATTTGCACAAATTTTAACTTAAAATCTCATTTTATGGCCTATTAATGCATTTCATATATATTTTATAATTATGAGTTTAAACTTTGTCAGAATTCAAATCTTGTTACAGGTAATAATTGCCCTAACATCAAAAAGATTTAAAACATGAATGTATTAACCCTTTCCCAAACAGCAAATTTTACAACTTTTTCCATTTAAATGGAGTTACAAAAGACAACATTCATGTTGGTACACATATTATTTGTGCAGATTATAGCAAGGAAAATATTGAGACAAAAGGAGAAACTGCTGGTTATCAGCAGTTTCTTCTTTTGTTTCAATGTTTTCTCAAGTGTTTTCTATCAGAGACGTCAAAATCAGGTCTTGTTTGGGAAAGGGTTAATGAACTCTTGAAAATGGCGACACAAGCTCTCAGACTATAGCAATAAATAAATTAGATATGAAAAATAATGCAGTGTTCTCCCCAGCCTAATAAGCTGTATCGGCCCCACTACAGCTTCATGTAAATCAGTGCAATCCCGCTACAGCTTCAAAACTACCCACAGCTTAATTTCATCAAAAAGGTCACCAAATAAGGGGATTTGTAGATATTCCATGTCAAAAAGTGATAAATAATGCATTCTTATAAAAATAAAATGTAATTATTCTGTATAAAGACATTATGGGAAAAGAAGAAATTGCTCAAATTGAGCAATTTCTTCTTTTCCCATTATGTTTTTTTTCACTATTATTTGCATGAGCATAATGTGTTTCAAGGTTTACCAATGCCACTACGGCTTCAAAATATTCTGCGGAGAACCCTGTAATGTTTCTAACTTAATATTCTGAAGACATTGAAAGCACAGGAATATGAAATTTATCCTTTACCCAAAACAAGTCCTGGTTTTGATGTTGGTAACAAAGATTGCTTGAGAAAATATAAGGCAAATGAAGAAAATGCTGATGACCAGCATTTTCTTCTTTTGATTCAATATTTTCTGTGCTTTATTGTATATAATTCCATATTTATTAATTTTACATCATTTTTATTGTCTTCAGCAGCTTTCAAATTGGAACAAATTGCCATTTTGGAAAGGGTTAAAAGAGTCAAAATATAATTTCAAAATCTTAAATAGATGAAAGGTGGCTGAGACTGGATACAATAAATAATTTAGATACCAGGCTAAAATTATATGCTTAGTTCAAGGTATTTATAAATTGGATGGATAACATTAAAACTTTAAATAATTACTTTTGCTTCATCACGGTGGATAATCATGTGATACAATATTTTCAGAAAATCTTGAATAATTTTGTAAATACTGGACCAATTTGGACAGACGTCACACACTAGATGGACTTGGTTGATTTTTGATAAATCAACTGATAAAAAAGTTATTGAAGATAAACCAAAATTTTGGTTTATCTTCAATAACTTCTTTATCGGTTGATTTTTCAAAAATCCAACACACCCAGCTTATTCCTGGCATTTTCTCACCTTCTCTGCTTCAAACCGAATTCAAATTGGCCAAGTATTTTTAAAAGATATTGAAGATTATCGGAAATTCTGAGTCACATGATTATACACCGTGTTCATACTCTATGGAAAGACAATTTACCAATACAATTGACTGAATGCCAATAAGTAAATAATAATTCATATGGTTCTTGAACCACATTAATTTTTTGTTGAAATGAAGAAGTAGGGAATGAAGATGATGTAAGAGAACATCTCACGTCAGACTGTATATCTTAAGAGGCTAATCAGGATCCATGTTGGACTCAAATGCTATAAAGACCCTTTTTCAATATCAGATCTTGTTGATGTTGCACTTTTTTGTTTAAAGTCCAGCTGCAAATGTTAGCAAGACGCCCTTTTTGTGTTTACAGTTTGAGCAATAGTGTTGTTAAACAATGTTGATGGGCTAACGCCAAACTATTGTAAGTAGTGCCTTTGAAATTCAAATAAGCTGAGATTTGAAGAAAGGCCATTGTAGTATCATATGAGGCAAACAAGGATCCTGAACAGGATGCGCATAATAATTATAGGGCTGACACGGGTACACAAGTACACGCATTTGAGGTACATAATAGGGAATGATTTTATCCAGTTATCCGTGATATAATTTCGAACAAACAAATAGTATTTTGAAGGTGTTGTTATAAAATCTCGTAACTACGGCTTGATTCAAGCCGTAGTTACGAGATTCTGTAACAACACCCATCCTTTATCAATATCTAACGCTAAAAACCCAGTCTATTTTTTAGCAAAAAATCCATCGCTTTTGCCAGTATCCTGGAACACATCAGTTACCCATACCCCAGTGGTTATTTTCATGGACGGATCTAGAAGGGGTGGGGGTGTGTCCGGACCCCCCCCCCCCCCCCCGGCATTGGCCGAAAATTAAATTTTGACTATATGAATACATGTGAAACATTTGCATGCCCAAAATAAAAGATACCCCCCCCCCCCCACTGGAAATACATCTTGGGCTTGGACCCCCCCCCAAGCAATTTCTTCATTTTCCACAATGTTTTCCAAAGCCTTTATCTTCTAGAACTTCAATGAAGGGTAATGAGTTAAATGTTATCTTTTATTTTGGGTCTGCAAATTTGACATTTATAAAACTTTGTAACTTGTTTAAGTTACACCGGTTTTGCGCTAACTCTGTAGACATGTAATTATGTGATGATTTTATAAACATGTAACATGTGGGTTTCAATATGCCACCATGCAAATTTATTCAAGGGTTTTTGTCTGTTTCATTTTCAAATTATGTGTTCTAAATCGATACTCAAGATATATCATGGTTCTGAGTCAAAGTTGATGGGTCAATTTCTCCTTTTGCCTCAATATTTTCTCCTCTACAATTTGCACAAATTTCATATTTATCAGAATGCATTTTGTTGTCTTCAGCAGCTTTCAAATTTCTGAAAATTCAACTTTTTGTCAAATTGGAAAAAAATTTCAAGATCTAAATGTTAAGTTTACTTTTTTAGAAGGTCGAAGTGCACAATGAAATTGTTTCCGGTGAGAAAATGATGATATGGCAATTTTCATCCATCTCTTAATCCATTACGAGACAGCAAAATTTTGGAGAGGTCAAAATTGACAATATATTTGATGAAATTTTAAAATATTATAACATTCATGGTAGAAAATATTGCAAACAAGATGTGTGTGTGTGAAACACAAATGCCTGGAAATGGCTAATGTTGAGTTTTCGGACAGGTAGACGGACGGATGGGCAGACAGACGCAAGTAAAACGGTATAGCCACGGTCTTCCAATACTGCTGATCTCTCTTATATGATTAACCCTTTCCCAAACGGCAAAATTTTAGGGTGATCCACTTCAAAAACTGCCACAAATGACAAAATGGTTGTTATTAAAAAAAGAATTTGTGTAGAATATGGCACAGAAAATATTGAGACAAAAGGAGAAACTGCTGGTTATCAGCAGTTTTTTCTTTTGTTTCAATGTTTTCCCAAGCTATTTTGATTAGGGACGTCAAAACCAGGTCTTGTGTTGGAAAGAGTTAACTAGATTGTAAGCATAGTCAAAAATTCAAGGGCATATAACTCCCAAATTTCATGTCCAATCAGGTCGATAATAAAACTCATACCAGAACTTATGCTCATAATTGTATTGACCAAGTTTGATCAAAACTGGCTACTTTTTGTGGATACTTGAGTTCAATCACCAAATTGTGTATAGATGGATATACAGACAGACAATGAGTGACCACAATAGCTCACCTTGAGCACTTTTGTCAAATGTCAGAAAGATGCATATTGGCCAAGCCAGGGTTCAAACCTAAGACCCCTGCATATTTTTAGACATACAGCTTATAATCTGGAAATAAGATTAACAAGTGCATGTTGTATTGCGATGCAATACAGGAGTCCCCCACCGGATAAAAAAAATCCTTTCTTATAATATATCTCCTACTTACTAGATCTATAACTGTATACAAAATTTGAAGTTGCTAGCACATTAGGTTTTGGACAAAATGTCCCAAACAAAAATATAAGGGTAGAAACAACCAAGGGCAATAACTCCAAAAGTGGGCGGAGAAGAATGATTCTTGTACATGACACTTGTCCTCAATGAGATCTATAAGTGTACCAAGTTTGAAGTTGCTAGCACTGATGGCTCAGGAGATATGGTCCGGACAAAGATGTAAGGATAAAAAACAACAACGGACAATAACTAAAAAAGTGGATGTGGCAGAGTAACAATTCTTGTGCATTACACTTCTTCTCAATGAGATCTACCAGTGTATAAAATTTGAAGTTGCTAGGACTTATGGTTTAGGAGATAAGTTCGGGACAAAAATGTTAGGATAAAAACAACAAAGGGCAATAACTCAAAAAGTGGACATGGCAGAGTGACAGTTCTTGTACATGACACTTGTCTTCAATGATATCGATAAGTGTAGCAAGTTTGAAGTTGCTAGCACTTATGGTTTAGAAGATATGTTCCGGACAAAAATGTAACGGTAAAAACAACAAAGGGCAATAACTCAAAAAGTGGGTGTGGCAGAGTAACAGTGCATGTACATGACACTTGTCCTCAATGAGATCTATAAGTGTACAAAGTTTGAAGTTGCTAGCACTTATAGTTTAGGAGATATGATCCGGACAAGAATGTAAGACTAAAAACAACAAAGGGCAATAACTCAAAAAGTGGACATGGCAGAGTAACAGTTCTTGTACATGACACTTGTCCTCGATAAGATCTATAAGTGTACAAAGTTTGAAGTTGCTAGCACTTATAGTTTAGGAGATATGATCCGGACAAGAATGTAAGCCTAAAAACAACAAGAGGACCATGATGGTCCTTAATCGCTCACCTGAACCTAGATTGAATGAAAGTCACAATGTTTTCAAGAGCACATAATTTAAGATGTGAGATTATGATCCAGCTGAAAACTGCTTTCATAATCTTGAATGATCAATGTTTGTGGCCGTTACAGTAAAAACAAAGTGGAAGAAAACAACACAGTCAAGGGCACATAACTCTGTTCTGATAAAAGAATTCTCATCAACATTATGTCCATTTTTTTTGATTGGTCAATATATTGTTAGAGTGAAAATAGAGTCAAAAACTGTAATTTTTGTGAAATTCAAGGTCCAATAACTATGGTTTTTCTAGACAAATCAAGCTGAAAGTTTCACTCATCTAGGATCTTATGGCCCCCAACATTGTGGCCAAGTTTTGTCTTGATTAGTCAATAAATGAAGATGCTACAGTGTAAACAAAGTCAAAAACAGCAATTTTGTCAAATTCAAGGGCACATAACTCCAGACTTCCTACTTCAATCACACTGAAAATCGAAGTCACCAACATTGTGGCAAAGTTTTGTCTTGATCGGTCAATATTTGTAGATGCTAGAGTGCAGGTAACAAAGTGAAAACTAGCCATTTTTGGCGTTCAAGGGCACATAACTCCAGACTTTCTAGTCCGATCTGACTCAAAATCAAACTCATTTGAGAACTTATAGTTACCAACATTGTTGCAAAGTTTGGTTAAGATTGGTGAATATTTGTAGATGCTAGAGTGGTAACAAAGTCAAAACTAGCCATTTTTGACGTTCAAGGGCACATAACTCCAGACTTCCTGGTCCGATCTGACTCAAAATTGAACTCATCCGAGAACTTATAGTCATACATATTTTGACCAAGTTTGGTTAAGATTGGTCAATATTTGTAGATGCTAGAGTGGTAACAAAGTCAAAACTAGCCATTTTTGACATTCAAGGGCACATAACTCCAGATTTCCTGGTCCGATCTGACTCAAAATTAAACTCACACGAAAACTTATGGCCATACCTATTTTTGCCAAATTTGGTTAAGATTGGTGAATATTTGTAGATGCTAGAGTGGTAACAAAGTCAAAACTAGCCATTTTGACATTCAAGGGCACATAACTCCAGACTTCCTGGTCCGATCTGACTCAAAATCAAACTCATGCGAAAACTTACAGTCATACATATTTTGGCCAAGTTTGGTTAAGATTGGTCAATATTTGTAGATGCTAGAGTGGTAACAAAGTCAAAACTAGCCATTTTTGACGTTCAAGGGCACATAACTCCAGACTTCCTGGTCCGATCTGACTCAAAATCGAACTCATCCGAGAACTTATAGTCATACATGTTTTGGCCAAGTTTGGTTAAGATTGGTCAATATTTGTGGGTGCTAGAGTGGTAACAACAAAATGTGAACAGACGGACGGACAGACGGACAGGCAGACGGACGCCGACGGACAAAAAGCAACCACAATAGCTCACCTTGAGCACTTCGTGCTCAGGTGAGCTAACAAAGGGCTATAACTCAAAAAATGGGCGTGGCAGAGTAATGGTTCTTGAACATGACACTTCTCCTCAATGAGATCTATAAGTGTACAAAGTTTGAAGTTGCTAGCACACATAGTTTAGGAGATATGTTCCGGACAAGAATGTAAGGGTAAAAACAACAAAGGGCAATAACTCAAAAAGTGGGCGTGGCAGAGTAACGGTTCTTGAACATGACACTTCTCCTCAATGAGATCTATAAGCATACAAAGTTTGAAGTTGCTGGCACACATATTTAGGAGGTACGTTCCGGACAAGAATGTAAGGGTAAAAACAACAAAGGGCAATAACTCAAAAAGTGGGCGTGGCAGAGTAACGGTTCTTAAACATGACACTTCTCCTCAATGAGATCTATATGTGTACCAAGTTTGAAGTTGCTAGCACATATGGTTTAGAAGATATAGCCCGGACAAAAGTGTGACGGACAGACGGACGGACAGACGGACAGACAGACAGACAGACGGAATCGAGCAAACCTATAGTCCCCCAACCGGTAACCGGTGGGGGACTAATAATCTACTGGGGTTTAAGGCCCTTTTCAACTGCAATAGTCATATCAACGGCTGAAGCACCTAACTGTGGATTCCTGGTATTTCTCTCACCAGTAATACAATATCCAAACCGCACCTCTAGCTGCTCTCTCACATATACTAGGACGAAAAAGAAACGCCGGGTAAGCTCTAATGATTGTTTGAAGGAATAAATTGTATTATTGGATTATTATATTCATTTTTGTAAGAAATGTCATCTGTATGAAACCAGCTGTTGAAGTTTCAATAAATTTCCGATGCTGATTATGTGAAAAAATACCCCCTTTTAACGATGACAGGAGTTAGCAGCAGACCGACATAGGGACGTCGGGCTCTTAGACCATTGTGGCGTAAGCGGTTTCGAGCCGTATCCAGATGAATATGGCAGTACGACTGCCTATAGTGTTAAATGCAGTTTCCCTAGCTGTGAGATGGCGATTACGTAAGTGAGAAAGTGTCATAAACCAATTCCGACGTGCCGTCGTTACGCGCGGACGTCTGCGGTCGGTCGTTGACCCTCCCCGTCACTCGCAGACGTTGAACAAGACGATCAATAGTTCGAATATGCACAGCAAATTGTACAGCAACCTGCTGTTGGCCTTGACCCTGCACAAACATTGCTATAGCTTGTCCCCGCTCGACTTCCGACCATCGCAGCATTGGTGCAAATTGCTCAATTTGAAGTAAACGTTAAAAAATCGATCTGAATACTTGAACAGCATCAAACAGACTGAACATTTCTTTGGGCAAACTCAATGACCTTCCCCTGCACGGAATTCTTGGATTTGAGCATGTGCCTCTCATGGTGCGATTTAGAGGTAAGGTATTGTGTAGTTTTAAAAGTGTGTACCGTTATACAGCGAACGATACATAAATCTGACCAATTTTCATCATTCTAGGCCAAGCAATAAAATATGTGTTTCATATTTTCCCGGCGTTTCTTTTTTGTCCTAGTATAGATGATTCACACCCATTGGTGAGAGACAAATGACTTTTATCAAATTTCAGAATGGATACTGTAATGGTCGAGCCAGGGTTCAAACTCTAATGTTACCGACTGAGCTATACGGGCTCGGCCCAGGTCTTGAACCAATGTCTGATGATGCTTATTCCTTCAGTGAACTGTAACCAATTTTGTCATCCATTGTAGCTTTCAAATTAGGAAAGTTGAAATGTTCACCATTTGGACTAGGGTTAATGAACTTGGCAAATATAAAGGTCTAAAACTAGTGCAGACAATGTTTGTTAAATTAATAAAACATTTCCTCTCGTTTTTATTTAACTCAACACTTCCCCTGTTAAATTTATTACAATTAAATTACCTACAAGTGTTTTTTCCACCTTGAAAGTGTTTTACTCCCTTTGCCTTCATTCCTTCGTAATGAATTGGTTACAATAAATTCTGTTAAACTGAACTGTTTCTAATTTTAACAAGAGGGCCAAGATGGCCCTGTAGCGCTCCACTGGCTTTTAGACATTTAGACTACTAACTTCTTCAAGGAATACAATAGAGGTCTATTCAAAGAAGATTCATACTACACCAGAATGAAATCCAATATGTGATTAAGGAGCAGAAATGTTTTTAAAATTTTCCTAAAATTACACTGTTTCATATAGCGAAAAAAAAATCCTAGCCCACAACGGCCAAGCTTTTCATCCGATAGTGAAGGAATTTGAAAGAGATCCATGCAAGGAAGATTCCTGTGAAGTTCGGTTGAAATTGGTCCTGTAGTTTTGGAGAAGAAGATTGTTTAACAATTTTTCGAAAATTCAATTTAATTAAATTTATTAAAATTTATGTTCTTCACAGAAATTATTTTTTTAGGGAATTAAGAGGAAATAAATGCAAGGAAGTTTCGTGTGAAGTTCGGTTAAAATTGGTCCAGTAGTTTTGGAAAAGAAGATTTTTCGAAAATTTAATTTAATTAAACAAAATTTAAGTTCTAAATAGAATTTATTTTTTTTTTAAGGAATTAAGAAGAGATTAATGCAAGGAACATTTCTGTAAAATTTGATTGAAATTGATCCAGTAGTTTTGGAGAAGAAGAATTTTTAAAGATTTTTCGAAAATTTGATTTAATTAAATTCTAAATTAAAATTTAAGTTCTACATAGAATTTATTTTTTTTAAGGAATTAAGAAGAGATTAATGCAAGGAACATTTCTGTAAAGTTTGGTTGAAATTGGTTCAGTTGTTTTGGAGAAGAATTTTTTTTAAAGATTTTTCGAAAATTTAAATCAATTAAATTATTTAAAACTCAAGTTCTGCACAGATTTTATTCTTTTGAAGGAATTTGGTAGAGATTCATGCAAGGAAGATTTCTGTGAAGTTTGGTTGAAATTGGTCCAATATAAGTTTTGGAGAAGAAGAAATTTTAAAGATTTTTCAAAAATTTAATTCAATTAAATTAATTAAAATTCAAGTTCTGCATAGATTTTATTCTTTTGATGGAATTTGGTTGAGATTCATGCAAGGATGATTCGTGTGAAGTTTGGTTGAAATTGGTCTAGTAGTTTTGGAGAAGAAGAATTTTTAAAGATTTTTCGAAAATTTAAATCAATTAAATTAATTAAAATTCAAGTTCTGCGCCGATTTTATTTTTTTTAAGGAATTTGGTAGAGATTTATGCAAGGAAGATTTCTGTGAAGTTTTGTTGAAATTGGTCCAGTAATTTTGAAGAAGAAGAATTTTTAAATATTTTTCGAAAATTTAATTCAATTAAATTAATTAAAATTCAAGTTCTGCATAGATTTTATTCTTTTGAAGGAATTTGGTAGAGATTCATGCAAGGATGATTTGTGTGAAGTTTGGTTGAAATTGGTCCAGTAGTTTTGGAGAAGAAGATGTTTAAAGAAAAAGTTTACGCACACACGTACGGACGTACGGACGGACGGACGACAGACACAGGGTCATGACATAAGCCCCGCTGGCCTTCGGCCAGTGGAGCTAAAAATTCATGAAGCACAGCATTCCATTATGCATGTGCATGTTGCAAATTTCCTAGTAATAAGCTTTTTATAAAAGTTAAATTCCTTATGACAAATATCTGCTAAGAATCAGTCAAACTTTCTTTAGTTTTAACTTTAAGGATATTTTTTATTTACCTTTTTAACCATTAGACAAGCAGCAGAAAACTGTAACATTAATTTGCCCTGAATTACGACACAGAGGCTTGAAAAATGTTCTTTTAATTAACAGAATTTATAGTCCTTACTATATTACCGCTAATAAAAGAATCCTCCATCTAAATACCCTAGAAAATTGAAAATTAATTTCTTTAATAAAAATGATTTACCTTTATTCAGTTCCAAACCCTCAGACATGGTAACAACTTTGTCCATGGAAACCAGCGTTTTATCCACGGAAACCATTGTATCCATGGAAACCAAATTTTTGTCCATGGAAATAATCTTGTCCATGGAAACTAATGTCTTATCCATGGAATCCATATTGTCCATGGCCATCAATGCTTTATCCATAGGAACTAGTGGTTTGTCAATAGCAATCAATCTGTCAATGGAAACCAATGTTGTATCCCTGGAAGTTTTCTTATCCATGGAAAACACAGCTTTATCCATGGAAACAGTTGCCTTTTCCATGGAAACTGGTTCAACCTGTTCGACCTCTGCAAGGTCAAGGGTCACACAGACCCCTAAATCAGCTTCCATGTCAGAATCTATTCCACTGTACAAAGTTTGATCACTTTCTGCCATTTTTTCACTTTCTGATACATTCACCGGTAAATCCATTCTAATAGTGTTTTTTTTTTTTTTTTTTTTTTTAAGTTTTTAAGGCACTCTCTTGAAAGTCAAACAAAGTAAAATTTTAAGTAGTTGTTTGAATGAATTTATTCTCCACGTAAGCAATACAAATTTCAGAATGTTACAAAGAAATCCATTGCACAGCAGAAAATGTATCCATTCCCACAAATTGATAATTTTTGACAACCCATAGAATTTTGAAAACATCGTGGAAAATGAAGAAATGGCTTGTGACAAGCAATTTCTTCATTTCCCACAATGTTTTTTATCACTAAAGACGGAAAAAAATAATATTTCATTCACTATAATTGCCGTCTGCAATCTCTTCAAATTGTGCCAAAACCAAAATTTTGCCACCGTCTGGTAATGGTTTAATATGCTTGTTATAAGTATTTTCATTTTTTGCTATATCATTCTTCAAATCCTTTCCATTTCAGACTCATCAAATAACATCAAAGATCAGCAAGAAAAAGTCCAAACTTAAAGGTTTGCAGGTTTCCAAACAGTTTACCACACTTTCAAGTGTGTATTTTACAGTATCAAAATTTAAAAGTTCAAAATGTTTTTCAAGACCAACCATATTCTAAACAAAACATGGTTCAGACAATGCTCTGGAAAGCATTGAGGGAAAAGAAGAAAAAGTTGATAAACAGCATTTTCCCTAAATATTTTGCATGTTATTTTGTTCAAACATCCTGCTTTATGAAACACTAATTGTTGTCTACAATTACCTTTGAATATGGACAGATTCAAATTGCTGTTGTTTGTAAAAGGGTTGAAGGTTAATCTAGTTCGTATTTTGGTCTGACAGTCTTATCTTAACCCATTCCTAAACAAGACCTGTTTTTTGATGTCCCTTTTTGGGAAAAAAAAATGAAAAAATACATCAAGGCTAATGAAGAAAATGCCAATAACCAGCCTTTTCTCCATTTGCCTAAATAGTTTCTGTACTATTTTGTAGAGCTATCAAAATCCTATCTTTTCTACCCATTTTGTAGTCTGCAAAAGCGTTTAAGTTGAACAAGTCTACAAATGTGTTGTTCGGGAATTAGCTAAAAGGTTCAAATTTTGTTATCATTTGATAATTCATAATCCAAAAACAGCAGAAATGAGAGAAGTATTATTAAAGGAAATTCGAAATGTCAAAACTGTAGATCTATTATATCGACAAGAGGACAAACAGATGGACAGACAGAGACCACTATATGACAACAAGACCTTGAATATGTAATAATCATCACAAATGTTGCTTATCCCTCTGCCAAACAAGACCTGGTTTTGACGTCCCAAACAGAAAAGGCTTGGGAAAACATTGAGACAAAAGAAGAAGTTTCTCCTTTTGCCTCGACATTTTCTATGTCATATTTTACACAAATCTTATCTTTAATAACATCCATTTTGTCATTTGTGACAGTTTTTGAAGTGGATCACCCTAAAATTTTGCCGTTTGGGAAAGGGTTAATGTTGCTAAGTCTAAATCCCCAGAGTTTTTTGTCACATTGTGTCATATTGTGTCGTTGTCAGATGTGCAGCCTGACCTTATTCTACATTGTGTGCATGTTGAAATTCAGCATGACAAAATTTCACATTTCCTCAATTGACAACATAGTGGATCTACCTGAATTCAAAGGTGTTACAGACTACATTAAAAAATTCCTGCTGCACTAAAGCATGTCCCTCTTGAAATTCATAGCATGAAAGACCTTGGGCCCGTATTACTAACGATCGTACGCTTGATTTTTGCATAATTACTTGTAACAACAGCCCTGATTGGCTCAGTCGGATTTCTTGTGCAATCAGATATCTTGTTATAGTCTACCTACTAAGTCGAAAAATGTGACTTTCGTAGGCATTCTCTGAACATGGGCGACTACCATGCCCAGTGATATCTTCAAGGCATGGTACGTCCGGCTTGCCCGGTAGTCGCCTCTAGCAGGCGATATTGGTTGAAATAAACTAGGTCAAAGGTCATTTGGTACATTTTTCGCACATGCTCCCTAAAATACCCCATAACTTACTCATTTATTAAGCTAAAAAAATCATTTTGGTACCTAAATAGAGCTGATGATTTGTACTGTTACTTAAAACACCAATATGCAACTTTACGAATTTGTGTTTTTGTAATTTTTTGATAAATATAGCGAAAATTGTCCAAAAAATCACAAAAATATTTTTTTTCGAAAAGTAAAAAAATCATAAAAAATACAAACGGTATGTTTGGATGATTGACATTATACATAAAAATTGCTTAGACACCTACTATTTACTGATATATATTTGCTTACAGAATTAGTCTTTAATTTAACCTTGTAGCCATAGCTAAAAGTGGGTGGGGTAAATTTTCCAAAAAAATACAAAAAACACAAACATTGGTGTAGCAATACGCCTTTCACATAAATGTTATTCTACGATATTTGTTCGACGTTTTATTGCAAATTCTTGTTTTAAAATCATATTTTCAGGAATTTTTATAGCTTTCGATGCATTTTCCTAAAATATGATAAGATTTTAAGGAAAAAAACATTGATTTAATTAAAACATGAATAGAACTATATATGTTGTGCCTAATCTTAGTTTTTTGCCTTATTTCGAAATTGGGCATGCCTATTTTCGAAACTGGGCACGGAACTTTGCCTAATTTCGTAACTGGGCATCCATTTTCGAAATTATGATTCAGTAAGTTCCGTGTGTCATGCAGAATTATTTCTGTCGAGTTTTTCGCTGATTTATTGATAATTGAATCAAATAACGCCCGAAATGTTGATATTTTTTACGGTTTACTGCAACAGTGTCATGCAGAACTACTTCTGTCGATTTATTCTCGTTTTTTTTTCCTCGCCGATTTATTAGAAACGAATCGAACAAGGACATAATGATTATTTTACGGTTTACTTTGATTTTTGATGCTTCCTACGTACTCGTTGCTGCCGCGGATCAAGGATTTCTGTGATGGGGTTAGAATTTATAGATAGAAAGGCCGGAGAAAGGCTCGTTTAACTTTTCCAAGTATTACACAATTTTGACGGAATTTCTGCATTGAAATAAAACAATCAGGCTGCAGAGACAGTGGCAGATCCAGAGGGGGTGCGGGAGTCAAACGAACCTCCTCTGAATCCTAATTATTTCAATTTCATGTAAAAATTCAGTCAGAATTTTGTAATAATAAGAGAACGAACAACCTTTTTGTAATTTCGAACCCCCTTACAAAGTCTGGATCTGCCGCTGAGAGGGATTTCCTTTGAACCTCGAAAACTCCCCCACCCATTGGATACGCCACTGCATTGTAAACGTGTACACCAGAATTTAAAAACTTCATCTGTGGGTCCCAGTCGAAAACGAAAGTACAGTGCCATTCCCTAAACGAACCTGTCTCCTGGTGTATTGATGTTTATCCACAAAGAAATACGGCTTTTTTATCTGAATTTTCTGATAGAATTAGGTCACAGGATAAATGGTGTCATCAGGACGTTGCGAGGTCGTACTGTAAGCGGAAGCATGCGTACTTATTAGAATGATTATAATAGTATAAGATCCATTTCTCGCTCTGATTTTATTATCATTATTGTTCCAATGCATTTAAGCCGGGCATTAAATCATCAATTTACAAATCATTAATCTATCATAAATCATATTTAATTTCAAATGCAATATACTTTTTTTGGGTATTTTTATCAATTTAAAAAGTGGGCCTTTTTGAACTGGGCCTTTTTGGTCATTTACACTAGGACAAGGCATTTCTGGTTACAGACCCTATACCCTTGCCGGCATGGTGGGACAAATTGTCTGGTTAAGTAGAGTCGGTCACATGTTCTGACCAGCATGAGGGAGGGATCGGTTGGTTTGGCTAGGTTGATTGCTTGTGCTGGCTGGCATTGTGGGAGGGGATCAATTACTTTGTCTAGCTTGGTCGCTTGTTCTGGCCAGCATGGCAGGAAGGATTGGTTTCTGGCCAGCAGGGTGCGAAGGATCGGTTTGTTTGGCTGGGTCGGTCGCTTGTTCTGGTCATTATGGTTGGAAGGATCGGCTTGTTTGGCTGAGTTGGTCGCTGGTTCTGGCCAGCACGTTGGGAAGGATTGGCTTATTCAGCTTGGTCGGTCGCTTGTTCTGGCAATCATGGTGGGACGGATCGGCTTGTTCGGAAAGGTCAGTCGCTTGTTCTGGCCAGCATGGTGGGACGGACCGGCTTGTTCGGAAAGGTCGGTCGCTTGTTGTGGCCAGCACGGTGGGACGGACCGGCTTGTTCGGCTGAGTTGGTTGCTAGTTCTGGCCAGCACGGTGGGACAGATCGGCTTGTTTGTAAAGGTCGGTCGCTTGTTCTGGCCAGCACGGTGGGACGGACCAGCTTGTTCGGAAAGGTTGGTCGCTTGTTCTGTCCAGCACGGTGGGACGGATCAGCTTGTTCGGAAAGGTCGGTCGCTTGTTCTGTCCAGCACGGTGGGAAGGACCGGCTTGTTCGGAAAGGTCTGTCGCTTGTTCTCTCCAGCACGGTGGGACGGACCGGCTTGTTCGGAAAGGTCGGTCGCTTGTTCTGTCCAGCACGGTGGGACAGACCGGCTTGTTCGGAAAGGTCAGTCGCTTGTTCTGTCCAGCACGGTGGGACGGACCGGCTTGTTCGGAAAGGTCGGTCGCTTGTTCTGGCCAGCACGGTGGGACGGACCGGCTTGTTCGGAAAGGTCAGTCTCTTGTTCTGGCCAGCATGGTGGGATGGACCGGCTTGTTCGGCTGAGTTGGTTGCTAGTTCTGGCCAGCACGGTGGGACAGATCAGGTTGTTTGGAAAGGTCGGTCGCTTGTTCTGGCCAGCACGGTGGGACAGATCAGCTTGTTCGGAAAGGTCGGTCGCTTGTTCTGTCCAGCACGGTGGGACGGATCGGCTTGTTTGGAAAGGTCGGTCGCTTGTTCTGGCCAGCATGGTGGGACGGATCGGCTTGTTGGGAAAGGTCGGTCGCTGGTTCTGGCCAGCACGGTAGGAAGGAATGGCTTGTTCGGCTGAGTTGGTTGCTAGTTCTGGCCAGCATGGTGGGAAGGATCGGCTTGTTCGGCTGGGTCGGTCACTAGTTCTGGCTAGCATTGTAGGGAGGAGCGGCTTGTTTGGCTGTTTTGACAGCCCTTAAAGATACAGTTTGGCCTCTACAGCTTATTGAGCAGGGAAAAATGCAGGGAAAAATGCTGAATATGGTATTTTTCACAGAAAGGGCTTCCCCTGTTTAAATGGTTTTACAATCAGCTCACTATTTTGAGTTAGTTATCTTGAAAGTCTAAATGAAATTAGAACATATCAAATTAATTAACACAAGTATGCAGATCTATGGTAGATCACATTTATTTAGCAGATGAAAAGCTTCACAATGAATCTTGTTTGCTTTAAAAGAACCATTTCTAAAATGCCGATATTTAATTTAATGAAACCATTTTAATTTCGGTGGTTAGAAAGCCCAAAGCAATGGATCTAATTCAGGCTCCGAAAAAATGTGGAACTTCAACTTAAATAAATGGAATCGAGTGTAGATATGATTTTAATGGCAATATTATCTATAATTTTGATGTACTGCTGAACGTGTAAACAAATTGATAAAAGCAGAGACATAATTATAATATAATGTTTATCTATATCTCTGATAAAAGATAAGGTACGAAATGCTTAGGGTACGAATCAACTTCCGCGCAAACGGAAGAAGAATGTTCCGTATGTTCTGTTCGGTACGGAACTTTAGCTGTTCGGTACCAAACTTTCATTGGAATAAAAAGTGCTTAAAATGATTTTGTAAGTGCAAACTGTGATACCTCCCTAAAAACGGATATTTTGAAGAAGAGTTCTGCACAGAAAATGGCCCGATATACATTAAAATAATTATAAATAAGCTATTTCGCCGAGTTTCGAAATTAGGCAAATGAGTTCTGCAGGGATTTGCCGAATTTCGAAAATAGGCAAAAACGAAAATCGGCACAATATATATAGTTTATATCAATTTCACAAAGCCAAAACAATGCCTCTCTGAACGAATACCTAGTCATTAAAAAGTGCAATTACATAAAACAAGACTGAAAATAAAACAGCAATTAAGAATAATCAGCAGCTGAAAGTATTCATTTCACTATCTCACTATCATAAGACATTAAAGGTAAGCATTTATGTTTCAACATGTTTCGTTCATTGATGATGTAGTTTCTTTCTGTAAACCGAACTTTAAATTTCATTATTGCAATTTTGGTAATTACACCTGGTAGCCGTGCGAGAACATTCGAACATGTAATAGCATTTTTCAACATGTATATAAAATGTAATTAGGAACGGATCTATTGGAAAAAATTATCACAATCATCAGGCTGACTGTTCTGATACGCTGTTATGGTATATCATATGGAGGTCTATATAAGTGCCTATGGAGGCACCAATACATGTATATACTTAGATATGTACATGCTTTCATTAGCGACAACAGGAGATTAAGTCCTTTTGTCTATTTGATTTTGTAACCAATAAGCTTATAATTGTTTTAGAAATTGAGCTAAATATGATTCTGTATGTATCTTTAATTATGCAAATCACTCGATCTTTCATATAACATATTACATTATGTTACCGGTGAATATTAGAAAAATGAAGACACAACGATCGGTAGCTCATCCATCCTTCACAATCCTTACCATGTTAATTCACAACTGATGGGTTGTGGAGTTAGCACCAAGGAACTCTTTGAACATAAGTAGTGGAAATATATGAACATGTGGTTGTTTTAGCTAACCTCATTAGAATATACTTGATAAACTTCTGGGCATTGACTAACTTATAGCATAACTAAAAACTCTTCATTCCATAATAATTTTCGTTATAATCAAATGTGTATCTTTCATTTGTATATATATAGTATTGCTGTACCTTATCATAAAACATACGAAAAAAGAGAATCCTATGACCACAAAGCAGAGTTCATTTGCTTGGAAATCTTAATATTTGTCGATGCAAGAGATTCTCAGTATCCACGTCCATTTGTGAAGTTTAAGGGCACTAAACCCCCGGACTTATTTTGTAGAATCAGAGACGTAATTACAAATATTTCTGGGAAAGCACCTATGGGAAAGAACTTGGGAAGGGAGCGTGCTCTTCGGCAACAGGTGTTGTTTCAGGAGGTCTAAATGATGAAGGCTTGATCATATCAGCTATTCTTTGATAACTATTTACGTCGAATAACTATTGTGGGACATTTCATCCGTCAATAGATGCGAAACATATAGTGCATCTTCGGCGTCATTAGTGGCAACAGTAATTGACAAGGATATCCAGATTTTTAAAATCCAGATACCCTTGTCAATTTGCATGGTAACGGGACACGCTGAAGATGGAGGTAAAATTACACAAAGTGTTTGTATCTAATAACGGGTGGAATACCTTAATCATCTACCAGACTTGACAACGCTTTTAGCGAGACCTCTTTTTGAAAGGGTTGGAATACGATAAAAAAAAAACGTAGAATCGTATGGCAATTTTGTTTCATGATCTCTAAAACCTTTCAAATGGGTATTCTTCCGAGATAATGCTGTGCACCACGCAACTTAGTCTGATTTCTAGTCTAACAATGTCTTGCTGTTTCTCTATTGCTATTCACAGGTACACTGTACCTGTACCACAATTGAACATACATTGATGTCCTTAAATCATATTCGCCACATTGTATACCGACGACTAGACCCAAGCTTCACACAGTGTTCTTCTTGTACATAGATTATCTAATCTATTTCAATGTCTACATTGACTAGTCTGTGCTCATGTTTAGCGAATCAAACTTAGTTGAAGAAATTTCGTCGCACTACGAGAACGGGTGGTCCGGTAAAAACTGTTCCTACTGATATACAATGTATAGTGTCACGTTTACAGTGTTATAGACATATTCAAACATTGCTATCAATAGCTTTTACATTAAAGTGTCTGCACTGTAACCTACAGTTTATACCATGATTCTGCCATTGTGTCTTAACAGGGGATCAAAACGCTTTGAGCCTCGCACACACAGAACCAGATATTCATATTAATTTTTTTTTAGTTTTTCCTCTTAGACTTCTTCGAACTCCATACTATACTATTTCTCCATCTATTTTGCCAATAGTTAACCGGTCATCCACAGTAGCAGTAATTTAATCAATTTTCATCTTCTTGACTTCCCCCGCATCTTTGGATGTCTTCACCTAGAGTTTGATGATTGCAAAAAGGAGAGTACTCTCCATAAACTACGGACAATTGCACTTCACATTTGGCATATTTAGCCTCCTGGACTATAAACATCATCGCAACCCTGTTTTCAATCTTGTCCATTTGTTCGATATTTTGGGGGTATGATATTGTCCCTTAAACAATATTTTTGTGGCTATATCATAACATCTAGCAAGATTATCTCACAAGCAATCTGCATTTGAAATATCTATACTCGTGCATAACAGTGTAAAGTAATATACTATCCGAATGGAATAAATACCCGAGGCTCAAAACTTTTTGATATCTCCTTGTATTTATGAGAAGAACTCCAACCAAGTCCAAATGCTGACACCTCAATACACAACGCCCTACAAGCATCGAACACTGGCGTAGGAAGGTTTATAATATTGGGGTGGGGGGGGGGGGGGTGGGGGGGGCAAACGTTAAAGTAAATGGAAATATGGGTGTATTATGGGGGGCATAGGGGGACCAGGCCCCTTTTCTAAATTATTGGGGGGCCTGCCACCGCCCACCCACCCAACCCCCCTCTTCCTTCGCCTATGTCGAAAATAATCACAAATGGCCCTAATTTCGTGATTCAATATCTGATAGTTTGAATTTTTGCACGTTAACTAGCGTAGACGGAATATTTTCAATTCGCTTTGGTAACATACTGAAAGTTCCGTTTAGTTCTTATTAAGATTTATCATATTGTCTTTCACTGATTATGGGCCATAACATTTATGAATGTCAACCAAACACATCCTCGACCTTTTTTACGCAAATACATGTAATTCCAATGGTTCTTGTGAACGTACTTTCCGTCAATTGTCCATAGAAACAGACTATTTTGCTTTTAAAAGATTGGCTCATCGTGGATACAGCTGTCGGATGGATCATAAAAGGACGATCGTCTGGCTTGTCCTTAAAACTTCTTTCACCTGTAAAATGTGTAGGTATATGGAAGGATGTTTGAACGAAGGCTCAAGCCAATAGAACCTTATCAAACCAGGTCATTGAATTTTGGGACTTAAAAGTACAAGAATTGTCCTGTGTCAACCTACTTTAAAGCTGTTTTTTACTCGGCAATCAAAATTTGCAAAATACCACTTATTGAGAACAATCCCCCAATTTCTACATTTTTCTCCTTTGTGCGCCGGTTCCACTGTTTCAATCTAGCATATGCAATGTCAGAAAGAACTGGATACCGGATGTTGCTTTGATGTATCATTAACAGTACTGAATTCGTATGATAAATCATTTTGCTACTGCTTTTCACTGAAACCTGCCTAAAATATTGTTCGGATCTCACTTGTATATTTTGGAATTTTGGTGTTTGCTCCCACTTCATTCTTTAGATCTATATACACGCACTGAAGTTAAGCAAACCAATATGAAAATACAAGTAGTTAATCTCATATCACGTTGACGAAATTGACTTCCTTTTTCAGTTCCTATGAAAAAAGTAATTATTGTTTAATTTGACCAAAAGTTGATTTTCAATGAATAGAAAATGCCATTTTTGCTACTTCTGCATGTACACGTCATGCCGATAGGAAGCAATTTTATATTGGAAGGGCTGAAGCCCCGGTGTCTGAATATTGGGGGGCTAAATTGGATTTTTTTTCCCAAAATTTCAGTGTAAAATAAGGAAAATTCGACATATTTGGCCAACTTTGGGGGTGGGGGGTGTCGCTCAGCCCCCACCCTAGCCCCACCCTGATCCTACGAGCCTACACGTAACAAATTACCATGGAAATCATTTTTTATTTATTGAATAAGCTTTAATGTGCCTAATGAAATATATGTTTGCCTCCAGTCTTTCCAATCTGAAACTTACTAGTGCACAGTAAACCATCAGAATTTATAGGTGGCGAGGCGAAGTAAGTCTAAACTTGTATATAGGTCTATGTGTTCTTCGTGTAATCATGTCAACCATTTCCGAACTAGAGTTATTTTTCTTTTTAATACTATAAACAAGTTATTCTAGATTGTTATTGTTTATTCATTACATTACTTGAAATGTTTTGGGCACCAAAGTGAATTGTACCAATTTCCTAGGTTATTTGAGTGGGTGGGGTAACTCTTACACGTTTTTTTAACATTTACAACGTGAAAGCCATTGTTTCAAATGTTATTTTCGCAATTATATATTGATATGATCTATTTACAGTCAATATCCAGACAAAAGAAATGATATCATTTAAGTTCCATCAATACCGTTGAAATGAAATGTACACTGTATAAAAGCGACGACCGTTACATATATTGACCCCAGCTGATTTTGAGCTGTACCCACATTTTGAAATAGTGACTTTTTACTGCCAAACGTGATCTAACATTTTTGCTTAGGGTTTATAGAAATTTTTCAGCACAATTGTGTAATTGAAATTGCAATAATATTTCATATGGAGCATGTTTTCCATTTACACAACGTTCAAATTTTGCACATTTTTGGCCTTTTTTTTACATTTCGCCAAATATTTATGAATGTGCAGATGAGAAAAGTATCACTTACTATAATTTATATGCAAGACTATTTATTGGGCTTTCATTTAAAAGCATTTTCGTGCATTTATACATATAATTGACAGAGTTATGCGCATTTAAAGGGGCCTTAGTTGAATTTTGCACCCAATGACCTTTGACCTTGTTTTGTGACCTTAATACGGCCGACTGGAGGCGACTACCGGTCTAAGCAAATCAGGCAAGCCTTATACTTTGCAAATAATACATCAAAACTCCATGTTCAAAAATGCCTACGAAAATGTTTTCTAGCCACTTTTTCGGAATTGGTAGGTAGACTATTACTCAGTTTACACAAAAACTTGATCATAAGATGTTTAGTAATACGGGGCCCTTGTCTTTTAGAACTTTCAATTTTTCACAGTATTTTCTAATAGGGATATCAAAACCTTGGTTGGGATAGGGTTAACGAAACATTTGCATGATTTTCTCAAAACAGAGGCAAGCGTTAGGTGCAATGTTCTATCAAAAATTAATGTGCACCAATTAATAATTTGTGCAAACTTTTCGTGCATCATGTATCAGCCATTTTTAACACAATATTAACCTTTTCCAAATGTTATCTGTTTTCACTGGTAGTTTAAACTTTTCCCAAATATTGCAATGTTTTAATGCACCTTAACAGAAATCACATTGAAAAATGTTGCGGAAAAAGAAACAAACGCTGTACATAGCATAATTATGCATTTTCTCTTTCTTGAAACATTCGCTTAATTACCTGAAAATTGTTTGCATTCATAAGTCCGAATCTTTGTCATCAAAATGTGAAAATTTCCCTCACTTGAAATTGTTGTCTGCAATATCTTTGAATTTGCAGCAGCCAGAAATTTTGCCAAACAGTAATGGGTAAATAATTTCAACATACTTTTCATGCACCATAATTCAGGCATTTTTTATATGGTAACCTTTTGCAAGTGTTATCAATTTTCGCTGACTGACAGTTAAAATAATGCTGCTTTTTTGTTTCACATGAACCCATTTCAACTTCAACACCATTTATTGCTTTCCCAAACAACACAGGTTTAGGTTAGTCAAAATTGAAAGACAAGAGGACCATGATGGTCCTTAATCGCTCACCTGAAACTAGTTAGAATGAAAGTCCTAATGTTGTCAAGTTCAAGAGCACATGATTTAAGATGCGAGATCATGATCCAGCTGAAAACTGCATTCATAATCTTAAATGATCAATATTTGTGGCTGTTACAGTAAAAACAAAGTGGAAGAAAACAACAATTTTGTCACAGTAAAGGGCACATAACTCTGTACTAATAAAGAAATTCTCATCAATATTATGTCCAAGTTTTTTTTATTGGTTAATATTTATTGCTGTTTGAGAGAAAACAAAGTAGAAAACGGCAATTTTGTAACCGTCAAGGGCACACAACTCCAAGTGCAATCAATCTGACAAATTAAAACATTTAAGATATTATGGTCACTAACATTGCGACCAAGTTGTTGATTGGTCCATATTTGTTTGTTAGAGAGAAAATAAAGTAGAAAACGGTAATTTTATGAAATTAAAGGGCCAATTACTCTTGTTTTTCCAGCAAAATCAAGCTGAAAATTTAACTCATCAAGGATCTTATGGTCACCAACATTGTGGCCAAGTTTTGTCTTGATTATTAATATTAGTCAATAAATGTAGATGCTAGAGTGTAAACAATGTCGAAAACAGCAATTTTGTCAAATTCAAGGGCACATAACTCCAGACTTCCTGCTCCTATTACACTGAAAATCGAAGTCATCCTAGATCTTATAGTTACCAACATTATGGCAAAGTTTTGTCTTGATTGTTTAATATTTGTAGATGCTAGAGTGGTAACAGAGTCAAAATTAGCCATTTTTTGACGTTCAAGGGCACATAACTCTGGACTTCCTAGTCAGATATGACTCAAAATCTAACTCATCCAAGAACTTATGCTCATACATATTTTGACTAAGTTTGTTTAAGATTAGTCAATATTTGTAGATACTAGAGTGGTAACAAAGTCAAAACTAGCCATTTTTGACGTTCAAGGGCACATAACTCCTGACTTCCTGCTCCGATGACACTGAAATTCAAACTCATCTAAGATCTAAAGGTTACTAACATTGTGGCCAAGTTTTGTCTTCATTGGTCAATATTTGTAGATGCTAGAGTGGTAACAAAGTCAAAACTAGCTATTTTTGATATTCAAGGGCACATAACTCCTGATTTCCTGATCCGATCTGACCCAAAATCGAACTCTTCCACAAACTTATGGTCATACATGTTTTGACCAAGTTTTGTCAAGATTGGTCAATATTTGTAGATGCTAGAGTGGTGACAAGGTCTAAACTAGCTATTTTTGATATTCAGGGGCACATAACTCCGGACTTCCTGGTCCGATCTGACCCAAAATCGAACTCGTCCGAGAACTTATGGTCATACATGTTTTGACCAAGTTTGGTCAAGATTGGTCAATATTTGTGGATGCTAGAGTGGTAACAACAAATTGTGGACAGACGGACGGACAGACGGACGGACAGACGGACAAAAAGCGACCACAATAGCTCACCTTGAGCACTTCGTGCTCAGGTGAGCTAAAAATGCAGTCAGCAAAATACAAGTACCGTAATTATTCTAATAAACGCCCATACTCTAATAAACTCCCATCCCCCCAATCTGAGAATCTGCCTATTTGGAGGACAATTTCAGCAATTTCAGCAAAAATGATTGATTCTAATGAACGCCCATCCCCCATTTCCGTATTAAAATATTGTAAGTCATAAACAAAGATCATTTCCAAAATTAATGAAAGAGATTTTTCCAGACCCCCAATTCAGTTTCAAACACATCAATTTCATTCAAAAATCATACTTTGCCGTTCTTAATTTATTACGAAACTTTGCCAAACTTGACATGCGTAACTTTGACTCCATGACTTGACACTGGATTTGCAAGTTTTGACTAACAAAATCAGAATGCCTCTAATAAACCCCCACTCCTGACTTTTTCATCGACCATGTTTCTAGTAAATGCTCGGGCGTTTATTAGAATAATTATGGTATACCTTGGAAAAGCTTTCTTTATTAGGTATGTCAAATCGGGCCTTAATCATTATCATGTTAGGATTTTTTCTAACTAACAATTGGGAAGCGTTTAGAACTGTTGTTGGAATTTGAACTAGAAGACCTGAAGGTCTTGAGTCGCTCCACAGGCCTGAATTTCATGTAATATTTAATCCAAGTTTTGATTAGATTGTTCAATGCTTGTGCGTCATAGAACAAAAAGAAAGTCACAAAACTGGATTGTTCAAAATGTTTGGTTCTTGAAGAAAAGAAAGTAAAAGTATATGTTTGCCATTTGAGAAAGGGTAAAAGGAAATGGTAGAACATTCCAGCTTAGGATGATACTAGCAATTAAAATTGTCCATCTTCCAAACAGATCTAAGTTAACAGACCATTGACTACTCCAAAATATTTCATATTTCTAAAAATAGATTTTGAGCTAAAAATAGATTCGGGGAAATACCATATTCCAAAATTAATGCAAATGGCTGATGAAACCTGAATTTCTTGTAATATCAAGTCCAAGTTTTGACTAAATTTTTCAATACTTGTTGCTCTTAAAGCAATTACAAAGTAACTAGAAAGCTGAAAATACATTCATATACGATCACTTGGTTACCAAGCTTTGTCTTTATTAGAGTTAGAGTGAAAAAAGGTCACAATTAGCAATTTTGTCAAATTGAAAGGCATATAACTGAGGATTTTATATTCTTATCTAGCTAAGGATCACACTAAAGCAAGATCTTAACTTCACCTACATCTTGTTTAAGTTTTGACCTGATTGTTCAATATTTGTGGATGTAAAGAGTGTAAAATCAAAGTCGAAAACAGCAATTTTGTCAAATTCAAGGACAGATAAATCATGATTTAAGATTCCTATGAAGCTGAAAATTACACACATGCAAGATCTTATGGCCAGTAAGATCACATGAAAGTTTTGTGTTGATTGGTGGATATTTATGGTTGTTTGACTAAAAATAAGGTCAAAAATGGTAATTTTGCCAATTTCAAGGGCACATAACTCAAGACATAATATTCAGATCAAGCTGAAAATTGCACTCAGGCAAGATCTGATCAGCACCAACATTCTGACAAAGTTTTGTCTTGATTGATAAATATTTGTAGTGGCTAGAGTGAAAACAAAGTCGAAACAGCCATTTTTAATTCAGGGGCAGATAACTCCAGACTTTCTGGTTCAATCAGAATCAATTTTAGGAATCTGATAGAGGACCACCTAGGGATCATTCCTGTGAAGTTTGATTGAAATCAATCAAGTAGTTTCTGAGGAGAAGATTTTTAAAGAAAAAGTTGACGACCGGACGGACGGACGCACGCACGGACGGACGCACGCACGACGGACACAGCGCCATGACAATAGCCCGCTGGCCTGAAGGCCAGTGGAGCTAAAAATGTGTGGCTTAACCCTTTCCAAAACAAGACCTGTCTTTGACGTTCTTAAAAGATTAGGTTTTGGAAAACATTAAGGTAAAAGGAGAAAGTGCTGATAATCACCACTTTTTCTTTTTGCCTCATTTTTTTAGCTATTTTGTACACAATTCATTTTTTTAGCAACATACCTTTTGTCTTTAGCAACAGCTTTCAAACTGACCCATCATAAAATTTCTCTGTTTGGGAAAGGGTCAAGTAAATTGTACAATGTAGATGAGAAAACATTGAGTAAAAGGGAGAAAATGCTGATTATCAGCAATTTCTTCTTTTGACTCAAATTTATCAAAGTGTTTTCTAAAGGGGGCATCAAAACTAGGTCTTTGGGAAAGAGTTAAAAGTATGTCTGTGAAGAAACCACACTGTGCATGCAAAGAAGAAAAGTATAGAATCTATCAACTTACAACAACACAGCTTAATCATCCATAAAATCTTTCAATGAACAATCAAACATTTTTCACAAAGATGTGTTCATGTCCCATGTGTGTTTTTTATTTCATCTATAGCTATTTCAACTTATATCACATTTGCTTAATATTGACACAAATATCTTCAAACAAATTTTGCCTGCACTGTGACCAACAACCTTTAGAGACACTCTCCCTTCCAAGTACACCACTAACTAGTGACCCGGCCTCACTAACCAAGAGTGACCCTCACTAACCTTTAACCTTTTCACCCATTTCACACTTTACTCATTTTTTAGCATTAGCTTCATATCATTATCCATATAAATGAGCACATAACTCAGGAAGTAAAATTAGGATCAAGCTGAAATATACACACTATCAAGATCTAACAGTCACCAACATTCTGCACAAGTTTTGTCATCATTTGTCAATAGTCAAAGTTGTTAGGGTGAAAATGTCATTTTTGACATGCAAGGGCAGATAACTCCAAACTTTCTGGTTCAATCAAAATCAATTGAAGGAATCTGAAATAGGGTCACCTTAGGATCATTCCTGTGAAGTTTGGTTGAAATCCATCCAGTACTTTCTGAGAAGAAGATTTTTAAAGAAAAAAGTTGACGACCGGACGCACGCACGCACGCACGCACGCACGCACGCACGACGGACACAGCGCCATGACAATAGCTCGCTGGCCTGAAAGGCCAGTGGAGCTAAAAAGGCATAATTATTTCCCTTGAATTTGGACGGATCAAATTCAAAGCTGTTGCAGAGGACAATTGAATAGAATTTTATATTTTTGGATCTTTCTGGATTGAAAACGTAGCAATTTCTTCATTTCCTACAATGTTTTCTAAGGCCATTATCTTGTCAAGAGACAAAATGAATCATTGTGAGGTAATAGGTTATAAGTTTGCAACACTCCCTTTTCATATCAATTATCTAAACTGTCACTTCATGGATTGATGCAAGAATATAGCAGAAACATATACCATGGGTGGATCTAGAGGGGGGGTGGGGGGTGTCAGGACCCCCCCCCCCCCCCTGGCATTGGCAGAAAATTGAATTTTGACTATATAAATTTAGTGTAATGCTACATTTACTACATTTTAAGCCATAATTTGGGCGTGTACCCCCCTTGAAAAAATTTTGGGCTTGGACCCCCCTGGAAAAAAATCCTGGATCCGCCCTTGTATACATTCACATCATAAATACAATAAATTATTATAATTGTATCACACTTCTTTTCAAATATCAGTCGGTTAATAGTTAATCATGAACTAAATAAACTTTCCTAGAAATATTGACTATTGATGTTTAAAAATTTCCCTCAAGCTTCATTTATTTGAAGGTTCAATTTTTGGCACAAAAATTCATAGCTAACAATTAAACAATTTTGTTGATTGATAGTTATAAACATTTCTTAACCCTTTCCTTAGCAAGACCTGGTTTTGATGTCCCTATTAGAAAAGGCTTGGGAAAACATTGAGACAAAAGAAGAAACTGCTGATAACCAGCAGTTTCTCCTTTTGTCTCAAAATTTTCCATGCCATATTTTACACAAATTCTATCTTTGATAACTTCCATTTTGTCATTTGTGACAGTTTTTGAAGTGGATCACCCTAAAATTTTGTCGTTTGGGAAAGGGTTATAAACATTTCTTAACCCTTTCCTTAGCAAGAAGATTTTAGTCTAGTCCAAATTTGAATGTGTTGCAGATGACAAAATGTACTAAATAACCCATTACCAAACGACAAAATTTTAGGGCGGCCCAAATTGAAAGATCCTGCAGACGACAAATTAAATTGAACAAAAATTTACATGTTTTGGTCTTTTTGGGTAGAAAATATTGTGGTAAATGAAGAAATTGCTTGTCACAAGCAATTTCTTCATTTTCCACAATGTTTTCCAAAGCCATTATCTTGTGGGAAAGTCAAAAAGAGTCACTGTGTGGTAATGGGATAAGCAAATCATTTCAATATAACACCATAGAAAACATTTGAAGTAAAATGAAAATATTCTGTAAACTAGCATTTTCTCTTTTGCTCTATGTTTTCTAAGGTTGGTACCAAGACAACAGTCACAAATCGAGGCATTTGTGAAAGGCTTAAATTTAACAAAAGAACTTTCTCTAAAAAAATTAACAACAGAAAATCCAACTTCAAACTTAAATCCAACTTTCTGCACTATAAAACATAGTATAATCTACACTGTACAAAATTGTTAAGGGCTGTTTAAAAAGAGATCAATCATTGTTTCAAGGTAAAAAATAATCAATCTATAATGTTCAAAATTGTTAAGAGCTCAATCTATAAACGATTCTGGCAAAAAGGATAAACACTTATTTTCGCTTTTGAAATTTCAACAAAAACCTTTAAACAAGCAGTAGATATGAGGTCTTTGTTAAAAAGTGGTGATATTTTTATTTCTCCTATTCAGTTTTAGGGGAAACAAGAGATGTTTGTAAAACATATATGCCCCCTCAAGGGCCTACATTATTTTGATGTAGGTCAAAGTCCAAGGTCAAGTTAACAAGGTCCAAGGTCATGGTCAAATATGAAAGGTCTTGGTAGGAGGTGTCTATGTGTGAAATATCAAAGCTGTATATGTAAAAGTAAAATGAAACATAGGCCAGGTTAAAGTTTTTAAAAGTAGGCCAAATGCCAAGGTCAAGGTTAAATGTGAAAGGTCTTGGTTGGAGGTGTCCATGTGTGAATTATCAAGGCTGTAGTGTAAAAGGACATGATATATATGCCTGGTTTCAGTCTTTTTAAAAGTAGGTCAAACTCCATGGTCAAGGTTGCAATATTCAAGGTCATGGTCAAATGTGAAAGGTCTTGGTAGGAGGTGTCTATGTGTGAAATATCACGGCTGTAGGTGTAATAGGACATAAGATAAAGGCTAGGTTAAAGATTTCTAAAAGTATGTAAAAATCAAAGGTCAAGGTCACACATGCCAAGGTCATAGTCAAATGTGAAAGGTCTTGGTAGGAGGTGTCCATGTGTGAAATATTGAGACTGTATAGGAAACAGGCCATGAGATATAGGCCTAGTTTAAGTTTTTTAAAAGTAGGTCAAACTCCAAGGTCAAGGTCCAAGGTCATGGTCAAAAGTGAAATATCTTGGTTGGAAGTGACCATGTGTGAAATATCAAGGCTGTATATGTAAAATGACATGAAATATAGGCCAGGTTAATGTATTATTAAAGTAGGTCAAACACCAAGGTCAAGGTCACATGGTCCAAGGTCATGGTCAAATGTGAAAGGTCTTGGTCGTAGGTGTCCATGTGTCAAATATCAAGGCTGTATGTGTAAAAGGATTGATATATCGGCTAGGTTAAAGTTTTTTTAAGTAGGTCAAAGTCAAAGGTCAAGGTCACAAGGTCCAAGGTCATGGTCAAATGTGAAAGGTCTTGGTAAGATGTGTCCATGTGTGAAATACCAAGGCTGTATGTCTAATAGCACATAAGATTTAGGCCCAGTTTAATTTTTATAAAAGTAGGTCAAACTCCAAGGTCAAGGCCATATGGTCCAAGGTCATAGTCGTATGTGATAGGTCTTGGTCGGAGGTTTCCATGTGTCAAATATCAAGGCTGTATGTGTAAAAGGACATGATATATTGGCCAGGTTAAAGTTTTTTAAAAGTAGGTCAAACCCCAAGGTCAAGGTCACAAAGTCCAAGGTCATGGTCAATTGTGAAAGGTCTTGGTAAGATGTGTCCATGTGTGAAATATCAAGGCTGTTTTTGTAAAAGGTTATGAGATATATGCTGGGTTTAATTTTTTTTAAAGTAGGTCAAACTCCAAGGTCAAGGTCACAAGGTCCAAGGTCATGGTTAAATGTGAACCATGTTTAAAGGAGGTATCTATGTGTGAGATATCAAGGTTGTATGTGTAAAAGGACATGAGATATAGGCAAGGTTAAGAATTAAGTGTATAAATCAACAAAGGGAAATAACTCCAAGAATTTGATTGGCAGAGTTACGGTTCTTAAGCACTGCACCTCTCCATAATGAAATCTATTCACCTGTAAAACTTCATGATTCTACCTTACATATTTTTCGAGTTGTGCTCCGGACAAGAATCAAGTTATAAAATCAACAAAGGGCAATAACTCAGAAAATTTGATCGGCAGAGTTACGGTTCTTGTGCATTGCACCTCTCCATAATGAGATCTATCCACCTGTAAAGTTTCATGATTCTACCTTTAATACTTTTTGAGTTATGCTCCGGACAAATAATCAAATTTGAAAATCAACAAAGGGTGATAACTCCAAAAATATGATCGACAGAGTTACGGTTCTTGTGCACTGCACCTCTCCATAATGAGATCTATCCACCTGTAAAGTTTCATGATTCTACCTTACATACTTTTTGAGTTATGCTCCGGACAAGAATCAAGTTATAAAATCAACAAAGGGCAATAACTCAAAAAATTTGATCGGCATAGTTACGGTTCTTGTGCACTGCACCTCTCCATAATGAGATTTATCCACCTATGAAGTTTCATGATTCTACCTTTAATACTTTTCGAGTTATGCTCCGGACAAGGTTTGGTCTACGGACAGACCGACCGACCTACGGACCGACCGACCGACCTTCCGACCGACCGACCGACCGACCGACACTTGCAAAACAATATACCCCCATTTTCTTCGAAAGGGGGCATAATAAGTGACAAAAGTGCAGAAAATCTTTTAAGCCATCAAGACAACAGAGTATTTACAATGTACAGAATGGCTAATTTCTATTTCATAAACACTTTGTGATGTTGGAACATGGGGTCCAGAATAATTATCAGAAAATAATAATAGCCCCTAACATTCTCTTCTTTTCCAACAATTAATTCTTATATCTCTGGACCGCTTTCATCGACTCAGTCATGCATTGTTGTCCCATGAAACAACTTTTAACCCATTACAAAACAACTAAATTTTAGACTGGTCCAAATTCAAAGAAGCTGCAGACGATAATTCCAAGTGAATGAAATTTAAAAATCTATAGTTGTTTTAGGTAGAAAATATTGTTGGAAATGAAGAAATTGCTTGTCATAAGCAATTTCTTCATTTTCCACAATGTTTTCCCTAGCCTTTTCTTGTGAAGAAGTCTAAAGGCGTCACTATGCAGTAATGGGTTAATGTTGAAATAAAACAAGATGGCAGTCGCGGTGTAGAGAATAAAATCATGATAATTTGTTTTTTATCTATTTTCATTAACATTTATTTTGTCATCTGCTAGGGCTTTAATTTTGAATAGTTTAAAATTTGTTGTCTGGGAAAATTTTGAATTTTGAAAATATCTACAATTTTGATGTCTGGCAAATGAAATAGTATGAGGTGAATGACTTTTAAAACAGTCCCATCAAAATGGGACATGACAATTTTCTGATAAAATTGACCGTTTTTCACCATTTAAGTGTGAACTTATCTCAAAATTTATCTCCATTTTTGGACATTTATGTAACTTTTTATAACTATTCTAACACATCAAAACTCTTTCCAAAACATAATGCCTGGTTTTCATGTCATTAATAAACTTTTGACAGCTTAGGAAAATGTTGACAGAAAAGAAGAAAATGCTGAAAAACCAGCATTTCTTCTTTTCCTTAAATTTTTTCTTTACCCTGTGACAAGCAATTCCTTTATTATCCACAATGTTTTCCGCCAAGAAGGACTAAAAAGTAAAATTTCACACATGAGTTTGAAATATAGATGTTTGGTAAATAGTTAAACATGTACAACAGAATGGAAATTGAAGGGATGCATGCAGACTACAAATATTAGGAAAATAGAAAATTGAGTTCTTAACCATTGAGAAGAGGGGAGGGAAGAAAAACTGTTCATTATTCAGACTTTCTACTTTTTTCAAAATGTTTTTAAACCCAATTTCCCAAAAAAAGGAAGACAAAGAAAGGTAATGCTTGGATAAGGGCTACATCAATGAGGGACATAAAAATTTGATGTATTTTTTTTTCATCATTAAAGAACAAAGTATTGAAGACAATTGAAAAAGTTATTACATTTCCATCAATGTTTCAAAATCTTGTCCCAAATGGCATTAAAAGCATTCATATTTTGAACAAGAGCTTCGCAGAGCGGCGCATATACGCCCGAGAGGGGCTTGTCAGTAAAATTGGCAATTTTTTCAATTCAAGGGCAGATAATTCAAACATGAAAAGTTATCAAAATATTATTTGCACAACAAGAGACCAAAGAGATTCATTGTGGCTAGTTTGATTAAATTCTGGTTGAAACTGTAGAAGTAGCACACAGGAGAAAATGGGCATTTTTGAAAAAATGGGCATTTTTCCTTAAATTCAAGGGCAGATAATTCAAGAACAAAAACAGTAATCTAAATTCCGTAAGCGATGTGCACAACTAGACACCATGGAGATTCATTGTGGCAAGTTTGATCAAATTCTGATCAAAACTGTAGGAGGAGATGCGCACACAAGAAAATGGGCATTTTTTTTAATTCAAGGGCAGATAATTCAAGAACGAAAAGAGTTATCTGAATTCCATAAGCGAGGTGCACAACTAGACACCATGGAGATTCATTGTGGCAAGTTTGATCAAATTCTGATCAAAACTGTAGGAGGAGTTGCGCACACAAGAAATTGCTAACGGACGGACAGACAGACAGACGGACAGACAGACGGACGGACGGACGGACAGACGGACAGACGGACGAGCGGGGCCATAACATAATACGACCCTTCGGGCGTATAATAAAAAGGTTAATAAACTCAATTCATCTCCATAAAACTAGCAATTCAAGAGAAATTCCACCACTCCAAATCAATTTCACTAATTTTCACAAATTATCTCTCTATTTTCTGTGATTACACAAATTTTGTCAGTTTTATAGGTCATTTATCATATTTAAAATAATCAAGGAACAATTAAATGCTTATAATGTGATAATTTTTCCTGTTTCTACAAATATTTCGACTGCTGAACGCAATACTGTTCTAAGTCACTTTTTGGCGAAAATGAGTTTTTGTCATCCATGTTTGTGTTTATTGTAGGCACATATACTGACAAAATTTTAGAGTTGAAATCAAAAAGGTTTTTGAGATATTCAATAATTCCATAAAAGTCTATCTCAATTGTAAACATTTATTCCCTGCAATACTAGTTCAAGTTGACTTGGACTAATATTGCAGTGAAAAAATGTATAAAACTGTACCAAAGTTTGAATGCAATACTAATCTATGTATCTTATTTTGTACATTTTATTGATTAGTCAGAGCCAAATCTAGTTCATTTACTTATTAACTTTGATATAGAAGATAGTATCATCATCATCATCATGCTTTTCATAGATAGTTCTATGAAGAAATACACCAGGCTAGAGTATTGGATTTATCAAATATATCACCAACTTGAAAATCTTACTAAATTACAATTTTAACAAGAATCATCCTGGTTCACATAATATCATAAGCATATTCAAGGGCAAATTATTTAGAAATATACCTGAAATAGTGTAACAATATTTAACAAAATAATTACGTTTTTTTTAAGTCATACATGCCATTTTCCTAGTAAACCACAAAATTTTAAGTGACCAACAAGGAATACAAAATGCTAAGTAAGCTTCCATATTTTAGCTTAAATAACAGAGATGAGAGTAAATTATTCCAAGTACTATTACTCTGGTATGTATCTAAGCAGAATAATTCCCTTTGTTGACTTACAATTTTGAATAACTGAAATCATTATTTTGACAAAAGACTAAATTCAACCAATAACTAAACAGGATACCCTCTGTTATCATATACATAATTCTATGTTATCCCTTGCAGTTTAACAATATATCATCGTTGTAAATGCAAAACCTTGTATCTCGTTTTTGGAAAATTTTAAAGGGAAGGGAAAAAAGTATACTAGAGGAAAGAAGAAACGCAACAACTATTTTTTGTTATTTATCTTAATTCTTTTATGTTACTGAATCAAAAATGTAAATGATTATTACAGGGTACTGTATCTTGATATTAGTCTTTGTGTTTACGTTTGAACCTGTCTTACCCGTGAGATAACATCAAAATAGATGTTTACACATTTCTCACGTGCAAACCTTTAAAAATCCAAACTTTACATAGAACTCTTTTAATTTGTGTAGATGCACGTTGACTCGACAAAATGCAATGATTTTTGTTTGGATTAGATCCTTAATATCGTTTTGCAACGTATTCAAAGACGTCGTCCGGTAGCAATCGTGATGTTTACGAATGGAACATCTCAACCCGCAGTTGCTGATGACTTTGTTGTCCATCGGTTTACAAAATATTGCTTGAGATAACGTCTCAGAACTAACGGAGCAACTGGTGGTCGCCCGAAAAGCTGTCGTCAACGTCTAACGCCATGACGTCAGGACCATAACGTGCGTTTATTTTACCTACGGAAACAAATTCTGTTATCGAGAAAAAATGATGATGCTATTCATGACCAGTACAGCAATCAAATTTCAGCCAGGTATCGTTATAGTCCGTTTGGATTGCGTGCAAGAACACATTTAACGTTGACGCCAAACCGCTCTCGTTTAAACGCATATTGATGGCGCGTACAACTTGTGACATTGATGAAATTTTGCCACAAGAAAGTCAAATAATTAAGTTTTACTATGCATTGAAAAATTTAAAGTATGCGAATTATGGTGATTTTGAGAAAAACAAAAACAAAACGCATGATCAAATTAATTTTTTTGTTGCGTTTCTTTTTTCCTTTAGTATATAATAACTTTTCCCAAACTGAAATGTTTTACTTGAAATTTTGACATTATTGTTCACAAATAATGTGTCATTAATACTGATCAGTAAAAATATTTCAAAACCTGCGAGAATTGTCTAAACTGGGCACACAAGTTTGTACTTTGAAAATTGCAAGAATCAACATACAAGGTTTTGCATTTACATCGATGATATAGAGCATTGAGTGAAAGAAGGATCTTTCACAAGTTGTATTCATGATCACTTCATATTAACCCTTGCCTAGTCTTTGGACTGCTCAAAGTTTCAAGTTGCTGCAGACAACAAAATGTATAATATGTTCTATAAAAATATTTAGTTTATAATCAATTCATTCGGAAAAGAAAAATTTGTAAATGCAACAAAATTCTGAGAACAAGAGTGCCAATATGGCCCTGGATCGCTCACCTGAGAGGGCTTACAGCAGTGGCTAGGAAAGGCCATGCGCCATATCGACATTGAAATCCCAAATGTCACATTGTTTTAGCCTATAAGTGGGCCCTTGTCACATTTGAACTTTGCTGTAGATAAGAATGGAGCAATATACCATATGATTAGCGCATCAATGTTCAAAATGCCACATTGATTTTCTAAGAGGAAGCAACATTAACCCATTGAAAAAATGTCTTTCCCAATAGAGACATGCAAAATACATAATTTCAGAGCTTTAAGGATTCCTAAATGATTGGAGATAAAACAACCCAAACAATTTTGGCAATGTTTAAGCCAAATTTTGGACGCCCAGAGCAAACGGAAGGAATTTGAATAGAAGGGACTCAAGTTCTGTATGTCATTTGTTTCCACAATATCATTAAATTAAACATGTGACAATATAAACTTGAATTGCTTCCCAGTCCATATCGCCTGTATAGCAAACAGGATTTTGAATTTAGATTACCCTCAGCATTATTACGACCACCAAGATCATTTGACATAGTTTCTGACATCACTTGACCCAATTATTTACATGGCCTAGCCATCATCAAGATACTTTCTGTGAAAAAATTGATAGTCATAGAGTTGACATTTTGATACATTTTGGGCAAAAACAATATTTGACATAGTGACCTTGTTTTGGACCTTGCTTGACCAATTTTTTACTACCTAATTATAGTCAAGATTAATATTTTGAACAATTTTCGCAATGATTGAGATATGGTTTTTGGAGTAAAAAACAAGATTTGACCCATTGACCTTGTTTTTGACCTCACATTACCCACTTTTTGCTTGACCCAGATATCATCAAGATAAACATTCTGAACAATTTTCACAATGATTGAGGAAAGATTTCGGTTCTTATAGCAAGACAAAATTTGACCTTGTGACCTAGTTTTTGACCTTGCATGTCCCACTTCTTAACATAACCTATTTATCATGAAGATAAACAGTCGGGACCATTTTGATTAAATTCTGGCCAAAATTGGCACTTTCGGAGAAAAAAAAAAAGATTTTATGATATTTGACCTAGTGACTTGATTAATGAACTGGCATGACCTATTTTTTGTCATGACCTAGATAGTATAGAGATATTCTGAACAATTTTCACAATGATAGAGCAAACACTGTGGCCCCTAGAGCAAATAGAAATTTGACCCGGTGACCTACTTTTTGACCACATTCTGACCCTAATTCAAATTCTTTGAAGTATTATTGAAAAAGGATGACCCAAGAACTGTATTTATGAAATTTGGTTGAATTGTTCCGAGTACTTTAAGCCTCTCTTACAACCGATTTCACTTGTTAACTGCGTGCAGTCTGCGTCTAAAACTTAGGCATAGTCATGCAACATACGATTTTGGTGGACGCAACCATGACACAGACAGCATGTGGCAAAGAATTGACCGGACAATTCTTTAAGCCTCTCTTACAACCTGTCATGCGTCTTTATAAATGGTACGATTTATAAAGACGCACAACGGATGTAAGAGAGGCTTTAGGAGCAGAAGATTTTTATGTAATACCTCACCTTGAGTACTACATGCTCAGGTGAGCTAAAAAGAGGAATAATTAAAATCATGTTAGAGTCATGGACCTTGAGCATTACAGTCACTCAGATCATGGTTGTTCCATTTGAGAAATTGAATTGAATTTGACTAACCCTACTTGGATATATGACTCAACAAAAATTGTAAACATACAGAAACAGATAGAAGTTCATAGACAGCCATGAAAGAATTGGACAAAGCTAGTCCTACAGCGCTTAACCAATGGGGGACTAATGACAATATATGAACATAATAATTCACGAACATTTAATTGAACAATTAATTTCATGTTCATGCAATAAAGGATGGATTTTTAAGCTAATCTAAAAGTTTTGAATTTCCCAATTTCTAGTTTCATCTTCTTTCATAATTCAACCCTTTCTCAATTAATACCGGGATTTGACATTCCAAATTGAACAAGAGCTGTCAGGAGACAGCAAAGTGTGACTATCAGCTGGATAGTGAAACAAATTCAAGTCCAAAATGGGTTAAATTCTATTAAATTAAATATCAGTGTAATGAATCTTTGCCCAGAGGCAGATAATATGGTCACATGGGGATGTGCAAAGTTTGTCTGGCAGAATTTTTGTCGAGCCCGCTTGCGGTGAGCTCGACATAGTTGTCACAATGGCGGTTCGGTGTATGTGCGTTAGTGCGTTAGTGCGTGCGTTAGTGCGTGCGTCCGTCCGGATGGAGCTTGTCCGGGCCATAACTTCACCATGGATGGAGGGATTCAGAAATAACTTGGCACAAATGTCAAGCTCAGTAAGGCGGAGTGTCGCGTGCAAGAACCAGATTCCAAGCTCAAAGGTCAAGGTCAAACTTGGAGGTCAAATGTCAAAAATGAGAAGATTTTTGCTTGTCCGGGCCATAACTTCACCATGGATGGAGGGATTCAGAAATAACTTGGCACAAATGTCAAGCTCAGTAAGGCAGAGTGTCGCGTGCAAGAACCAGATTCCAAGCTCAAAGGTCAAGGTCAAACTTGGAGGTCAAATGTCAAAAATGAGATGATTTTTGCTTGTCCGGGCCATAACTTCACCATGGATGGAGGGATTCAGAAATAACTTGGCACAAATGTCAAGCTCAGTAAGGCGGAGTGTCGCGTGCAAGAACCAGATTCCAAGCTCAAAGGTCAAGGTCAAACTTGGAGGTCAAATGTCAAAAATGAGAAGATTTTTGCTTGTCCGGGCCATAACTTCACCATGGATGGAGGGATTCAGAAATAACTTGGCACAAATGTCAAGCTCAGTAAGGCAGAGTGTCGCGTGCAAGAACCAGATTCCAAGCTCAAAGGTCAAGGTCAAACTTGGAGGTCAAATGTCAAAAATGAGATGATTTTTGCTTGTCCGGGCCATAACTTCACCATGGATGGAGGGATTCAGAAATAACTTGGCACAAATGTCAAGCTCAGTAAGGCAGAGTGTCGCGTGCAAGAACCAGATTCCAAGCTCAAAGGTCAAGGTCAAACTTGGAGGTCAAATGTCAAAAATGAGATGATTTTTGCTTGTCCGGGCCATAACTTCACCATGGATGGAGGGATTCAGAAATAACTTGGCACAAATGTCAAGCTCAGTAAGGCGGAGTGTCGCGTGCAAAAACCAGATTCCAAGCTCAAAGGTCAAGGTCAAACTTGGAGGTCAAATGTCAAAAATGAGATGATTTTTGCTTGTCCGGGCCATAACTTCACCATGGATGGAGGGATTCAGAAATAACTTGGCACAAATGTCAAGCTCAGTAAGATGGAGTGTCGCGTGCAAGAACCAGATTCCAAGATGAAAGGTCAAGGTCAAACTTTGAGGTCAAATGTAAAAAATGAGTTGATTTTTGCTTGTCCGGGCCATTCCTTAACTTGGCACAACACCCATTCTCATTTTTTGGGCCGAAAACGTGTCACAAGCATTCTAACCATTTGAAAGGGACATTGTTAGTGTAAAATATACTTGTTCTGCATGTCATATGTTTGCTTAACCATATATCTGATGAATTCATATCAAACAACGGCGATCTAAACTTTCGTTTGATCTTAACCAGCGATTATATAACACGACCCCCCGTAAAAATCAGTGTCACAACCCAATTTTACGAATTTCAAAGGGTTGGTAAATCTTTGTCCAGAAAGCGATATACGCAGAATATGTTTCATTCAGCACGTGGTGTATAAGAATATGATAAAATTACCTGGAATTATAAAATAAATTTGCTGCTTTGAAAAAAATGTCTTTTCTTGCTCTGTCACAACTCAGGCGAATTCTACGTGACTTTGTTTTTTGTATGCGCACTAAATGAACAATAGAAGCAAAATCATACAACTTACCGCTTTTTTAAATCAATTATCCATATAGCTATTGCCCCAGAACATGTGTATCCAAATAATGGAAGTATTTACTTCATGGTCGCCATTTGAAATAGCTCCACCAAGTGTCGGACTTTTTCGCTTGAATATGTACGTGACAGCGATTTTTCATTTATGGTAAAGACCATGTCTAAATCTTTTTAAGTATATCAAAGCCTTTGGTATATACACACTATTTACACACAGTACGACAATATACTTTGAAACCACGTCAAGTCATCCTGATTTAAAAGTAAGTTTTAATTTTACGTGACTGAATACAACGTGACACTGAAAAACAAAAGTGACCATAACTTCGTTTGACAACAACCTAATTATTATTCATGACCCGTACTTGTACTATGGCATCAAGTTTAAGGTTTTTTCCATTCATTTTGAAATTCAAAGACAGTTATCCGAATACGAAGGAAGGTTTTGTTGGATTTACAGCCATGTACATTGTTGGTTCAATATCATAATCTCCTGATAGGTGTGATATTTAAAGCTTGCACTAAGACTCAAAAATAGTATTTCTCTCATACACTTGCGTGTCCTGAATGTTTATCCCTTTAAACATGCCTTTAGCTGCAATCTGGATCGTCACGTAATATTCACTGTTTCGTCAAGTTAAATTACACACCCGCTTCTCAACTTTTCAGACATTGAAATAATTTTCACTATTCTTTCCATGAATTCCTTGACAAATCTATAGAAAATAAGAATTTAGACAGCTTTAAAGAAAGAAATGAGACACAAGAAGCACCAGAGACGGGCAGAATACTCCTTCTAATACCGTATGTGCTTGTCACAAAACCACATTTCTATTAGCAGTGACCTGTGATAGAGCCGGTGGTCCAAGCTACATGCAAAATTCAAATACATTAACCCAAATGTAGATAGAAGATTCCTGAAGGATCTATATCTTAAGAATTCGAATAGTGATAGACAGTGAATATTACGATAGTGACGCGGGTTACAGACAAAATATCTTTATCTTTATATCTTGGTATCTATGCCTTTATTTCTATTTAAAAACCGAGAACCCGTACCATTATGTAAGTTTTCATTGCATAGTGATAATTTGAAATATTATTGTGGGAAGAGGCGATATCGCACACTGAAATCCAAATGGCTTTATGCTTTAGGAGAAGATTGAATTTGATTTCTTTCTTAACTTCTATGTAAATATCAATAACCCACAATGTAGGGGTAATTTTCATTTCATGGTGATAGTATGTATTTCAAATCAAACAAATAGTTGTCTTTCTATTTTTAACTAATTGCACTTTCAAATAATACTACTCAATTAAAAATAGGACTTGTTTCTAAAGCAGTTACTTTCACTGAATATTACGTGACAAGGGATCAAATTTCGTTAAGTCGACATATTCTTTTTATTTTTAGCAAATACATGCTAATTTGTTTTGAGTTTGATAGAACAAATATTGCTTGATGAAATAATTAGTCTTATAAACTAATTTGTTGCCATCATAAGTCACGAGAGGAATTAGAAGCAAGTGTTTTAAATATTGACTGTTTTGGACATAAGTTCTAATAAATCCCATACTCGCGGCGCTTCTTGTTCTTACATGTCTCGAGTTTATGCAAGGCACTTGAATTTCTAATATACAGCTATATATCGCCTGTTGAATTACTAAAACATTACGTCCTTTGTAACTTACTTGAATGGTTTTTTACCAGATTTGATATAATACAGTCGTGTCATGTAAAATTAAATGGTAGTTTTAGGGGTTCTTCAAATCATTGATGCTGGTAAAGACAGTCACCTTTAAAAGAGTGGCCATTATTAATTTTTTACCGTATAGATGTTATACTATCATATTGTAATAAAAATATTGCAATTCTGTAAAGTCAGAATTTTGAAATTTTGCTGGTGGTTTTCGGCCGAAAAAATGAGAATGGGTGACAAATGTCAAGCTCAGTAAGGCGGAGTGTCGCGTGCAAGAACCAGATTCCAAGCTCAAAGGTCAAGGTCAAACTTTGAGGTCAAATGTAATTTGGTTTTATGGACTTAGCATAAGGTCCCTTTTAGCGTGACGGGTCTATGGACTTAGCATAAGGTCCCTTTTAGCGTGACGGGTCACATATGTATACTCAAATTAATCCATTCTGGTATCTCGTTATAAATACATAGACATGTAATATTTTGTGAACAATAAACTGTCTCACCATGATCCCCATCATTCCAACTTATTTTGTCCCCACTTTTACAACGCCATTGTAATGACAGCTGTAGACATAGGTATGGTCTTCTTTCTTCAAAATGAGCGGGCTCGACATGTTGCCCTTCCGCATCTAGTTTTTATTACAGGTGTATGACATTTGCATATATAAAAACTTCCACAACATTTTTAAGTCCATAAAGGGCTATTCCCTGAAATGAAATGTCAGAGTGATGGGTATTTGCCTGGATGATATATTATGGTCACAAAAGCATGTACAAAGTTTCAGAGCAATATCATGATTAGAAACAGATATGTACTTGCATATAAAACTTAAGCCAATGCCAACAACTGGTTGACCAGAATAACTCCTTTTCTATGAATATTTGCACTAAAATGCTTGGGAAAACTTTCAGGTAAAAGGAGAAAATGCTGATGCCCATCATTTTGTCATTTTTTCTTAATATTTTCTATGCTTTAGAGTATTTGAATTCTTACTTCATAAACACCCATTTTGTCATCGGTGGTTGCTTTCAAATTAAACCACCCAACTATTTTGTCATTCAGGAAAGGGTTAAACTAATCCATGTTGTCTACAAACTTTTGCAAGAGAAGGAGAAAAAAGATAGAATAGTATTGCATGAAATAATTTTGTTTCACATATTCAATTTAAACAGGCAATAATATTCTAAGTCAACTTGGACTAGTATTGCATTCAAAATGTGAGTTCAAAACTGCTCATATTTCCCCGCAATACTATGCTAAGTCAACAAAATCATTTTTCTCCTTTATAATTTATTTGTTTGAAATATATAGTATATGTAATTTAATGTTGTCTATAAGATCATATCATATCAAAAATTCAGACCATTTTATTTAGTTTTGACAAAATGGGAATGTTTTTTCCTTCTCCTGAAAAATCATGAAATATGACTTAGACCAGTATTGCGTTCAGCAGTCGATTTGCTCCCAATTGTTGAGGATTAATTTTCTCATTTATGGAAATATTTGAGCTATTCATTATTAAAACCTGTAAAACTATTATTCTACATTTATTATTTTTCTTCAATGTTATCAAAAATGTTGCCAAATTGCGCACATAAATGTTTAATGAAATAAAATATTTGATTCGTTCATGATCCCTATTCCAAAAACAGAATTTCATACTGGTATCATTATTTTTAACTCTTTCCCAAACAGCCCGGTATGAATCCTTTGATCAAATCAATTAATATTTCAATTGAATGGCTGTAGATTAAGTCATTTTAAAAGTTATAAGTTCATACTGACATAACTGGGCTAAACAATGAGTACTAAAGAGCAATTTGTCGGTGTAAATGCAAAACCTTGTATGTGGATTTCAGTGATTTTCAAAGTAAAATCTTGTGTGTCCAGTAAAGCCAATTCTTGCAGGTTTTGAGATATTTTTACTGATCAATGTTGATGACACATTATTTGTGAACAATACATGTATATCCAAATTTCAAGTAAAATCCTTCAGTTTGGGGAAGGTTATTACACTTTGTTCCTTTCCCTTTAAAATTTTCCAACTAGATGCCGAAGGGCAACATGTCGAGCCCGCTCATTTTGAAGAAAGAAGACCATACCTATGTCTACAGCTGTCATTACAATGGCGTTGTAAAAGTGGGGACAAAATAAGTTGGAATGATGGGGATCATGGTGAGACAGTTTATTGTTCACAAAATATTACATGTCTATGTATTTATAACGAGATACCAGAATGGATTAATTTGAGTATACATATGTGACCCGTCACGCTAAAAGGGACCTTATGCTAAGTCCATAGACCCGTCACGCTAAAAGGGACCTTATGCTAAGTCCATAAAACCAAATTACATTTGACCTCAAAGTTTGACCTTGACCTTTGAGCTTGGAATCTGGTTCTTGCACGCGACACTCCGCCTTACTGAGCTTGACATTTGTGCCAAGTTAAGGAATGGCCCGGACAAGCAAAAATCAACTCATTTTTTACATTTGACCTCAAAGTTTGACCTTGACCTTTCATCTTGGAATCTGGTTCTTGCACGCGACACTCCATCTTACTGAGCTTGACATTTGTGCCAAGTTATTTCTGAATCCCTCCATCCATGGTGAAGTTATGGCCCGGACAAGCAAAAATCATCTCATTTTTGACATTTGACCTCCAAGTTTGACCTTGACCTTTGAGCTTGGAATCTGGTTTTTGCACGCGACACTCTGCCTTACTGAGCTTGACATTTGTGCCAAGTTATTTCTGAATCCCTCCATCCATGGTGAAGTTATGGCCCGGACAAGCAAAAATCATCTCATTTTTGACATTTGACCTCCAAGTTTGACCTTGACCTTTGAGCTTGGAATCTGGTTCTTGCACGCGACACTCTGCCTTACTGAGCTTGACATTTGTGCCAAGTTATTTCTGAATCCCTCCATCCATGGTGAAGTTATGGCCCGGACAAGCAAAAATCATCTCATTTTTGACATTTGACCTCCAAGTTTGACCTTGACCTTTGAGCTTGGAATCTGGTTCTTGCACGCGACACTCTGCCTTACTGAGCTTGACATTTGTGCCAAGTTATTTCTGAATCCCTCCATCCATGGTGAAGTTATGGCCCGGACAAGCAAAAATCTTCTCATTTTTGACATTTGACCTCCAAGTTTGACCTTGACCTTTGAGCTTGGAATCTGGTTCTTGCACGCGACACTCCGCCTTACTGAGCTTGACATTTGTGCCAAGTTATTTCTGAATCCCTCCATCCATGGTGAAGTTATGGCCCGGACAAGCTCCATCCGGACGGACGCACGCACTAACGCACGCACGCACTAACGCACTAACGCACATACACCGAACCGCCATTGTGACAACTATGTCGAGCTCACCGCAAGCGGGCTCGACAAAAATGAGATACAAGGTTTTGCATTTACAACGACAAATTATGCCTTATAGGGTCTAAATTACATGTATAATTATATCTGTCATCATAATGATAATGTAACAGCTTTGAATTTAGATGATGATTTAAAATTTGTCTGACAGCTGTTTCATGTACATGTAACTTCTAGCCGACGTCTGATGACAAACAAGTATGGCAACATGCTGAAATCATTGTAAACTTAAAAAAAATAATGTAAACCTTTAACATTCAGTGAAATTTCATCTTGATCAAATTCAGAGAGTTAAGGATGGAGAGAAAATAAATTTATTGTCAGAAAATTATCAGATGATAACCACATGATTGGTGCAATTTTAGAGATTGTCTATAAAGTCTCATCATAACTGTGGAATTATTTGTGGGAATTTCTTCTTTAGCAATTTCACAATTGACAAATTCTAAATCAGACTTGGTTGGAATTCACATCTATAGCAGACGAAACACTGTAAATTATGTTTAAAAGGCTGTAAACTGTTAGAAAGAAACTGTTGAGAGGAAAATGTACAAAATAAATGCTGACTATATTGGCTGTTTAAAGTTAGACTTTAAAAGTGTCTGTATCTGGATGTCCTTTAACCCTTTCCCAAATGACAAAATTTTGTGGTAGTGTTGCAGACCTCAATTTCAAGTGATGAAATTTTGAAAATATTTCCGTTTTGGGTTAGAAAACATTGTGGGAAATGAAGAAATTGCTTGTCACATTAGAAAACATTGTGAGAAATGAAGAAATTGCTTGTCACAAGCAATTTCTTCATTTTCCACATTGTTTTCAAAAGCGATTTTCTTGTGAGGAGTCAAAGAGAGTCACTGTGTGGTAATGGGTTAACCCATTCCCACCTAATGGTGCTTTAATTTTGACAACCTACAATGAAAATGCTTTTGAAAGTGGAAAATGAAGAAATTGCTTGTAAAAAGCAATTTCTTCATTTTCCTCTACTATGCACTACCCAGAAAGACCAAAAAGCATAAAATTTCATTCTCTTAAAATTGTCGTCTGCAACATCTTTGAAATTGGACTGGTATAACATTTTGCCGTCTGGTAATGGGTTCATGCTTTTGATTTGAAACCTTGCACAAGGACCTGAACACATGGCAATCAACATTGATTTTGTCGTCTGAAGAATCTTTCAAATCAGAACTGTCCAATTTTTTGTTTGGGAAAGGATTAATCAACTTTAAAGTTTAGAAAAAGAGGAGAAAGATAGAATGAGGTAATTAACCCTCTCCCAAACGACAAAATTTTAGTGTGGTCCATTTCAAAAAGTGCCACCAGTGACAAAATGGATGTTATTTAAAATATGATTTGTGTAAAATATAGCATAGAAAATATTGATACAAAAGGAGAAACTGCTGGTTATCAGCAGTTTCTTCTTTTGTTTCAATGTTTTCCCAAACCTTTTCTTTTTGGGACGTCAAAACCAGGTCTTGTTTGGGAAAGAGTTAAACTCCACTTTCAATTTATTATTAGTATATTAGACTGCTGCCTTGAACCAATTGAATAAATGAATAAACTAGAACTGTCACAGGATGTGACTTGATACCCCCGCACAAACTTTGATTACAAAAAGGGCAATAAGTGTACCAAGCTTAAAGTTGCTAGCACTTATGGTTTAGAAGATAAGGTCTAGACAAAAATGCAAGGGTACAAACAACAAAGGGCAATAATTCTTAAAGTTGGCATGACAGAGTAACAGTTCTTTTACATGACACTTCCTGACAATGAGATCTATAAGTGTACTTATTTCGAAGTTGCTAGCACTAATGAAAGATATGTTCCGGACACAAATCCAAAGTAAAAACAACAAAGGAAAATCACTCAAATGGTATGCATGCCTGAGTAATGATTCTTGTACAAGACACTTCCCCACAATAAGATGTATAAGTGTATCAAGTTTGAAAATGCTAGCACTTGTGGTTTAGAAGATATGGTCCAAACAAAATGTAAGGGTACAAACAACAAAGGGCAATAACTCAAAAAGTGGGCGTGATTGAGTAGCAGGTATTGTACATTACACTTCCACACAGAAAGATGTATAAGTGTACCAAGTTTGAAGTTGCTAGCACTTGTGGTCTAGAAGATATGGTCCAAACAAAATGTAAGGGTACAAACAACAAAGGGCAATAACTCAAAAAGTGGGCGTGACTGAGTAACAGTTATTGTACATGACACTTCCCCACAGTGAGATGTATAAGTGTATCAAATTTGAAGTTGCTAGCACCTGTGGTTTAGAAGATATGGTCCATAAAAAATGTAAGGGTACAAACAACAAAGGGCAATAATTCAAAAAGTGGGCGTGGCTGAGTAACAGTTATTGTACACGACACTTCCCCACAATGAGATGTATAAGTGTACCAAGTTTGAAATTGCTAGCACTTATGGTTTAGAAGATATGGTCCAAACAAAATGTAAGGGTACAAACAACAAAGGACAATAACTCAACAAGGTGTCAAACTGTCACAAGATACGCCCGTAACACTGCTTTTCGTCGACAGGGGGAGCAGGTTGGTAAAAGTTTCATGGTCCTAGCTATTATACTTTTTGAGATATGCCCTGGACAAAAATGAAGTATAAAAAAATTAAAAAGGGCAATAACTAAAATAATAGACCAGGTAGAATTATGGTTCTTGTGCACTGCACTCCCCTTTGGTGAGATCTATACACCCATGAAGTTTCATGATCCTAGCTACTATACTTTTAGAGATATACTCCGGACAAGATTCAAGTATGAAAAACAACAAAGGGCAATAACTCAAAACATAAGCTAGGTAGAGTTATGGTTCTTGTGCACTGCACTCCCCCTTGGTGAGATCTATACACCCATGAAGTTTCATGATCCTAGCTATTATACTTTTAGAGATATACTCCGGACCAGATTAAAGTATGAAAAACAACAAAGGGCAATAACTCAAATAATAAGCCAGGTAGAGTTACGGTTCTTGTACACTGCACTCCCCCTTGGTGAGATCTATACACCCATGAAGTTTCATGATCCTAGCTATTATACTTTTAGAGATATACTCCAGACAAGATTAAAGTATGAAAAACAACAAAGGGCAATAACTCAAAAAATAAGCCAGGTAGAGTTACGGTTCTTGTACACTGCACTCCCCCTTGGTGAGATCTATACACCCATGAAGTTTCATGATCCTAGCTATTATACTTTTAGAGATATACTCCGGACAAGATTAAAGTATGAAAAAAACAACAAAGGGCAATAACTCAAAAAATAAGCCAGGTAGAGTTATGGTTCTTGTGCACTGCACTCCCCCTTGGTGAGATCTATACACCCATGAAGTTTCATGATCCTAGCTATTATACTTTTAGAGATATACTCCGGAAAAGATTCAAGTATGAAAAACAACAAAGGGCAATAACTCAAAACATAAGCCAGGTAGAGTTATGGTTCTTGTGCACTGCACTCCCCCTTGGTAAGATCTATACACCCATGAAGTTTCATGATCCTAGCTATTATACTTTTAGAGATATACTCCGGACAAGATTCAAGTATGAAAAGCAACAAAGGGCAATAACTCAAAAAATAAGCCAGGTAGAGTCATAGTTCTTGTGCACTGCACTCCCCCTTGGTGAGATCTATACACCCATGAAGTTTCATGATCCTAGCTATTATACTTTTAGAGATATCCTCCGGACAAGATTCAAGTATGAAAAACAACAAAGGGCAATAACTCAAAAAATAAGCCAGGTAGAGTTATGGTTCTTGTGCACTGCACTTCGCAATGATGAGAAGAATATAACTGCCAAGTTAAAAGTCAATCGGACTTCAGGTGACAGAGTAATGGTCCGGACAAAGAAGTGGACGCCGCCGGACGCCCGGACGCTGGACGCCACGGGTGATCCCATAATACGTCCCGTCTTCGACGGGCGTATAAAAAGTGGACGTGGCTGAGTAACAGTAATTGTACACGACACTTCCCCACAATGAGATGTATAAGTGTACCAAGTTTGAAATTGCTAGCACTTGTGGTTTAGAAGATATGGTCCAAACAAAATGTAAGGGTACAAACAACAAAGGGCAATAACTCAAAAAAGGGGCGTGGCTGAGTAACAGTTATTGTACACGACACTTCCCCACAATGAGATATATAAGTGTACCAAGTTTGAAGTTGCTAGCACTTATGGTTCAGAAGATATGGTCCAGACAAAAATGCAAGGTTACAAACAACAAAGGGCAATAACTGTTAAAGTGGGCGTGGCAGAGTAACGATTCGTACACAGGACACTTGCCCACAATGAGATCTATGAGTGTAGCAAGTTTTAAGTTGCTAGCACACATGGTTTAGAAGATATGCTCTGGAGAAGTATTTTGTCCACGGACAGACATACATACATACATACATACATACAGACATACAGACAGACAGACAGGTTGATTCCAGTATACCCCCTAAAACATTCGTTTTGCGGGGGTATAATAAAACATTCGTTTTGCGGGGGTATAATAAAACATTCGTTTTGCGGGGGTATAATAAAGGTCTTCGCTTTTAAACAATACATAGATTTGTTATTTTGATGTTTCTGATAGAGAGAGCTTGGGAAATCATTGAAAGAAAAGAATTTTTTTGAGAAACAGCATTTTCTCCTTTGCCATCTTTTTTTTTCTACACAATTCCATCAGAATTCAAGATTTTCCAGAAAATTCATTCAGACTCCTATGAATTCGGAAAAGTCTAAAATTTTGTTGGTTGGAAAGGGTCACAGTAAATTAATTTACATTATACCCTATAGGCTTGATCATCATGCTACTATTTTATATTTAACAGATTGTGATTATTGCCTCATTTGTTTTACAAACCCATTTAAAAAGGTTCTTGTCAAGAGTTTAACCTTTATAAATGCTGTTTATCCATTACCAAACTAGAACTGTCGCAAAGCGGACAAATACCCCCCACTAGCGCCTTGTCACTGAAAAAGTGCTGTAGGTCAACCGGTTCTTGACTTAGAGCACGGAAACGGATTTTTAACAAAAACCGATTGTGACCTTGACCTTTGACCTTGGTAACCCAAAAACAATAGGGCACCTCCTTGGGTCAAGGGCAACAACTGTGTAAAGTTTCATGATCTTAGGTCAACCGGTTCTTGACTTAGAGCACGGAAACGGATTTTAAACAAAGTCTGATTGTGACCTTGACCTTTGACCTTGGTGACCCAAAAACAAAAGGGCATCTCCTTGGGTCATGGGCAACAACTGTGTAAAGTTTCATGATCCTAGGTCAACCGGTTCTTGACTTAGAGCATGGAAACGGATTTTAAACAAAGTCCGATTGTGACCTTGACCTTTGACCTTGGTGACCCAAAAACTATAGGGCACCTCCTTTGGTCAAGGGCAACATCTGTGTAAAGTTTCATGATCCTAGGTCAACTGATTCTTGACTTAGAGCACGGAAACGGATTCTAAACAAAGTCCGATTGTGACCTTGACCTTTGACCTTGGTGACCCAAAAACAATAGGGCACCTCCTTGGGTCAAGGGCAACAACTGTGTAAAGTTTCATGATTCTAGGTCAACCGGTTCTTGACTTAGAGCACGGAAACGGATTTTAAACAAAGTCCGATTGTGACCTTGACCTTTGACCTTGGTGACCCAAAAACAAAAGGGCATCTCCTTTAATCATGGGCAACAACTGTGTAAAGTTTCATGATCCTAGGTCAACCGGTTCTTGACTTAGAGCACGGAAACAGATTTTAAACAAAGTCCGATTGTGACCTTGACCTTTGACCTTGGTGACCCAAAAACAATAGGGCACCTCCTTTGGTCAAGGGCAACATCTGTGTAAAGTTTCATGATCCTAGGTCAACCGGTTCTTGACTTAGAGCACCGAAACAGATTCTAAACAAAGTCCGATTGTGACCTTGACCTTTGACCTTGGTGACCCAAAAACAATAGGGCACCTCCTTGGGTCAAGGGCAACAACTGTGTAAAGTTTCATGATTCTAGGTCAACCGGTTCTTGACTTAGAGCACGGAAACGGATTTTAATCAAAGTCTGATTGTGACCTTGACCTTTGACCTTGGTGACCCAAAAACAGGGCACCTCCTTGGGTCAAGGGCAACAACTGTGTAAAGTTTCATGATCCTAGGTCAAACCGTTCTCGAGTTAGAGCACGGAAACGAAAAAGTCTACGGACGGATGACTGGACGGACGGACGGATGGACGGACGGACTGACAGACAGACAGACATGGTGAAACCAATATACCCCCCTCTACTTCGTAGGTGGGGGGTATAATGACAGAACTTTGAGATTGTCCAAATAAAAAGATGAAGCAGACGACAATTTCAAGTGAAAGAAATTTTCAAATTTTATGACTTTTATGGAAGAAAACATTGTGGGAAATTTCATGGAAGAAAACATTGTGGGAAATGAAGAAATTGCTTGTCACAAGCAATTTCTTCATTTTCCACAATGTTTTTCCAAACCTTTTCTTGTGAGTGAGTCAAAATGCGTCACTGCGCAGTAATGGGTTAAGTTTAGTCTTGCAAAAGACAGATCCTCATGATGAAGTCGAATCAGGGAATCAACTTAGAAAGTACAAGGAACCGTGATGGCATACAAAAGCGGGCTCTGCGCAAATTCAGAAACGTGGCCACAGGGGACCAAACTACAACACTACCATGTCCTTAGTCAGTCATGTCATTATTAACCAATTGCCGATCAAAACCATCGTCTAAAATCACCAAAAAATTGTTTGTTGTTTTAGGAGCTACAAAGTTAACATAAGGTACACAGCCAAAATTAGAAAAGCTCATCTGTTGTTTTCCAAATGAAATCTGTTGCATCAAAACATAATGACATCCCTGCTTAGTGTACCATATCATTCCGGACTCAGATTAGATGAAGGAGGGACAAGAAAAAGTCTAGTGATGTAACCAGCATGATATTATGACTACTTTTAGATTGTGATCACTTTTAACAAATACTGTGTCACAACTAAATGAGTATTAATATGTCTGCAAAACTTTAAAGAAATTTCACAAATTATTGTGGCTGTTATCCAAGGGAAACAAATCTATACAGTTGGGCATCAAAATAGAGTCCCTTGCATGTAGATATTTGATGCATCAAGTTATCAAAGGTGATCTACACTTCTAGTCATAGTCTCTCTTTTGATTTTAAAGTTTTAAGCCTATAAATTCAAACATCAATTTCTTTTTCCTTAGGAAATGAAATAAACACTTATAATAACAATGCTATGTTGGCTTGGTAATTTCTATGAGGGTAATTGTCATAAAATTAAAAGTGTTAACTTTGCTTGCAATCAGTATGTCACAATCAGCTATGGGCATCAATAGTTAGGTCAGACAAGATTAAAGATATGGAGATTTTCAGACATTATGCCCTTAACCAGGTTACATTATTTCAATCATGCAAATAACTAACTTGTTTAACCCTTTATTATCCAATATTTATGATTAAGACTGGTCCATTTTAAACTTAGCCATAGTGTAGATGAAAAAAACAATAACACAAAAGCAAATTGAAAACAGATTTAAGAAAATGCTGATTTTAAGCATTTTCTCCATTTACCTTCATGTTTTTTCAAAGCCTTGGTTTAGCCTTGCTGAAGCCAGGTACAGTATGCAGTGATTTTTTTCCCTAAAAAAAACGGTCGTTATTGGGCCCCTTTCCCCTCTCTGAGGAATATACTTTTTCCCCTATTTCAGATAAATTTTCCCCTCCTGGAACTAGATTTTTTGTTTCAAAGAAAAATCCAAATCATATTTAGATTCTAGGCATCTCTTACAATTCTATTGGTTGTTTGAATGTCCCATTATGATATACAAGCAAGTTAAATGCATTTATAACACTGTATTTGAGAGTATAAGCATGTATTGAAATTTCCCCTTTTTGGGCGTTCATGCGCAAATTTTCCCCAACTATGGGCCCTGAGCACCTTCCCCCAAAATAAAAGATTAACACTGGTATGGGGAAGGTTTGAATCATGTAAATTACTAATTTTCATACAACCCAGAAGCAATGATAAAATAACTATGTTTTAATACTGCATATGATTAACCTTTCTTTTTTACAAGAAAAATGATCACTGTTTTACATAAACCAGTGCAAACAAAGGACACTATGGTAATATGGATGAAAGCAAGGATTGGTTTAGTTTGGTTTATTGGGGTTTTACGCCGTTTTCAACTACTGAGGTCATATCGTGGCGACTGGAGCACCTAAACATGGATTCCTGGTATTTCTCTCACCAGTACTACCACAACACCCTATCCGAGCCTCAAGCTGCTCCCCCCACATAGGTTCAAAATATCAAACCATTGATGGGTGACATTTTTGTCGGATAGGGTATTTGCCGTGGCCGCGTATCAAACCCAGGACCTATCGAAATAGAGGCAGATGCGCTACCAACTGTGCCATGGCCAGGGCCTGATGAAAACAAGGAATATGATGATGAATAATCTGAGTTCACTAACCCATTAACAGACGGCAAAGTTTTAGACTTGTCCAAATTCAAAGATGTTGCAGACAATAATTTCATGTGAATCAAATTTAAAATTCTTCGGTCTGTTAGGATAGAAAACATTGTGGGAAATAAAGAAATTGCTTGTGACAAGCAATTTCTTCATTTTCCACAATGTTTTTTTTCCCAAAGCCTTTATCTTGTAAGGTGTCAAAAGGTATCACTGTATGACAATGGGTTAATCTCCTCTTGTTTTGTTCAGTTGTATGGTAAAGAGCTTGATTTGGAAAAAGCATTCCTGTGTCATACTATTCAAATTCTCCGATTGTAATGACATTGTCATCTCATTGTCAGCAACATTATTGTTAAACCCATTACCAAACAGCAAACTTTTAGACTTTCAAAAATGATCCACAGAACAATTTCAGGTAAATGCAATTTTACAACTCTTATTTTTTTTTAGCCAAAAACATTGTGGGAAATGAAGAAATTGCTTGTGACAAGCAATTTCTTCATTTTCCACAATGTTTTCCAAAGCCTTTATCTTGCAAGGCGTCAAAAGGTATAATTTGTGTGACAATGGGTTACTCCTCATTTTTGTTGTATGGTAAAGAGCTTGATTGGGAATAAGCTTTGTACTTACCATCTGCATTGGTCAGATTATTGCTGCCATTGTCAGTTCATCAAGAACTCTTTTCCATCCTCAAGTAATATTTAACCATCCACATATGATATTCACTGCCCTGCAAATGAAAGATAAATTGCAAACAGTCAGCAGGAAATTCACATAGCTACAAGAATGTCCTTTCTGTATCATATATACTTTAAATATTTTGAATATTTTCATTTTGTTACATTCATTTCAGGCTATTCAAAATTGTTGTCTGAGAAGAATGGAGTACCTGATCGATGTGTCAAGCATTAAATTCACAATCAAGAGGTTCTGAGTCTGATCCCTATTTTCTGTCTACATCTTTTGGTCAAGGTGTCTTTAATTTGGACAGACATACAAATTAGTCATCTCAAAAAAGGTTAAATAAAGATATTTAAAGAATCAGATCTTTTAACCCTTTCCCAAACGACAAAATTTTAGGGTGGTCCAATTTGAAAGCCGCTTCAATTGACAAAATTTAGATGTTGATAACGATAAAATTTGCATAAAATATTGTGAAGAAAATATTGAGGCAAAAGGAGAAACTGCTGGTTATCAGCAGTTTCTTCTTTTGTCTCAATATTTTCCCAAGCCTTTTCTATTAGGGACGTCAAAACCAGGTCTTGTTTGGGAGAGGGTTAAACTTTTTGCAGATACAATAGGTACACTAACTTTTGTGACTTACCCATTCAAAGGCGCCTTGAGCACTGGGCCTACCAGTGGCGGATCCAGAGGGGGTTCAGGGAGTGTGTGTGTGTGTGGGGGGGGGGGGGGGGGTCAAACGAACCCCCTCTGTAGCCAGATTATTTCATTTTCATGCAGAAATTCAGTAACAGTTTTGTAATCCTAGGAAAACAAACCCCCCTATTTGTATATTCGAACCCCCCTCACAGAAATCCTGGATCTGCCACTGGCCTACTAGCCACAATGTTCTTAGTCCTGTCAGGTTACTGTTATTCTGTGTAGCAAATCTTAAATTCTTTTAAGTCCCTATTCATGGAAAAGTGAGGCATAAACAATGAAAAATAGCTACATTATGTTTATAACCACCTTAAAATTACTAAAATACTGATGTGTCAATCTAATTATGACTGTGAAACGTGTTTTTACTACAATTGGCAAGCCTGTCGGCCATCTTGCTTTTGTATAGGGTTGTTGGAAATTTGGTTAGATTTTTCATAAAACAAGGAAATTTTTTATTTCAAAATTATACTGAAGTGAAAAACAAATGATTTATCTTTCAATTCATACCATTTTTAGATCGAAATTTTGATTTCAAATGTAGTAGTTTGAGGGCTAAACCTCCGAAGTTTTCCGTACGGCGGAAGTGCTATAGACAAAATGGCGGAAATGATAAGACCTGGCATTACTTCAAAGATAAAATATGCCAGGGCTTATAGATAGGACTACAATGTTCTGTGTTTAAGCAAATCTTGTTTCCATTGCATCATTCCTAGGAAACAAATTCACACACCTCCTTTTTCCTATTTGCATACTGGACTCCTCTGGAGCATTATCATACAGTTGTTGGCTGAGTGAGTAAAACTCAGTCACTGCAATCTGCATTCTTGAAAATAAAAAAATGTGGAATAATGCATAGAATAGCTCTATGATCAGAAGCATTGTTTGTAGCATTTTTTTCTTGGAGATATGTGCATGGAAAACATGTCTAATTAAAGTAAAAGCAGAAAAGACACAAGTAATCATCATAGAATAATAATAAAATCGATATCCGAGATAGTCATGCTATCCGAATATTAGTGCACGACATTGAAAATTTAAAATGGATACTCCGACAGGCAATGCGTTCATCAGATAGATTGCAAAGAATTCTGCTTAGATTTACATGGCAAATTTGAGTAAAATAAGGACCCATTAACTTACAACGGCGCGTTTTTCGAGGTTTCGCACTTTTGCCGTCGTCTGAAATGCCGCACTCGATCTGTTAATTCCACTGCTCATAGACTGGATTTTCATGTTATAGACTGGAAGAGCAAGCAATCTCATTTCTTTCCTTTTCAGGAATTATATGTCAATACATTTAACCCTTTCCTCAACAAAATGTGGTTTTGACATCCCTATCAGAAAAGACTTGGAGAAACATTGAGACAAAAGTAGAAAATGCTGGTAATCAGCATTTTCTTCTTTTGCCTGAATATTTTCGGTGCCATATGGCATCAACAACCAATTTGAAGTCTAAATTCTTGCTGTTTGGGAGAGGGTGAAATTTGGACAATTTTTTAACTTATTCCAGAAGGGTTAACCCTTTCCCAAATGATGCCACTTTTTGACGTCCATTGTTGTGAAATCAAATCCTTTGAAAACATAGAAGCAAAAGAAGAAGATGATGGTTACCAGCAGAATTTTCTTTTGTTTTAAGATTTTTCTGATTACTAAGGCTAACACAAAACTTATGTAAATCAACATCCATTTAATCGTCTGTATGAGCATTTTCTTCTTTTGCCCCAATGTTTTCTTGAACGTTTTCTGTAAGGGCTGTGAAACCAGGAAGTTGTTTGGTTTTAAAGGTGAATACAGCAATAATTATTGTCAGAGTCAAAGCAAAATGTCTGAGAAACATTTTATCTTCGTGAATCTGAATAAACACACCCTGCTAAGTACTGTAGAATAAGGTCAGACTGCACATACGTAACGTATAATAAGGATTACCAGGACTCCGGATTTTTTTTTAAAAATCTGAATCAGTCCATGACACCCCCCAGGAAATGTTTGAGACAATGTTCTGAGACAAAACTGACTATCGAGGGGCCAATGCAACACTATTGTAAGTGCCTATATTTATATAGGCACTTACAATGGTGTTGCACTGACCCATCGCTATGCCAATTGATAAGATTATTGTCAAAGCCCAAATTTGAATCCGCCACCTGTGCAATGATTGGTTGGTGCTTCCGTTATTGATTGGTTTAAAGCCTCTTTCATCTACTAGTCATATCGCAGTCGCAGGAGCTCCTAACCATGGATTCCTGTTGTTTCTCAAACCAACACTTTCACAACATCCTTACCGAGCCTCAAATTGCAAGCTGCTGTCCCACATAGGTTTACGATTACAAGACCGTTGGTGGGCAATTGTCTAAAGGATGCTTACTGCAACAAGAGCTGTCCGAAGATAGGGCGCTCGACTTTCTAAGTTGCTTAGTATAAAGGGGGCATAACTCCAAATATAGTGGAGCCAGGGTCATGGGCCCTGGTAGTAAGGTAGAGGGTGTGATGGTAAATAAGTATTCCAAGTTTGAGTTGAATCCCTTTGATAGTATGGAAGTTATTGATGTTTGAAAAAACTTTAACCTTTGTTGCAACGCCAACGCCGACGCCGAGGTGACAGTATAAGCTCTCATTTTCTTCGAAAAGTCGAGCTAAAAATTTTAGACTAGTTAACCTATTACCAGAGAGCAAAATTTTGGATTTGTCTTAGTTCAAAGATGTTGCAGACGACAATTTCAAGAGAGAATAATTTTACATTTTTTTTGTCTTTTGGGATGGAATATATTGTGGGAAATGAAGAAAATGCTTTTCACAAGGAATTTCTTCATTTTCCACAATGCTTTCCAAAGTCTTTACCTTGTAGGGTGTCAAATGGGTCATTATCATATGCGAATGGGTAAAGATTGATACAATTTCGCACACAAGACAGGCACGTAGGAAGCAATTTCATATTGGGGGGGGGGGGGGGGGCTAAAGCCTCGTTGTCTGAATATTGGGGGGGCTAAATTGAATTTTCCCAAAATTTTCAGTGTGAAATTAGGAAAATTTAGCATTTTTGGCCAACTTTGGGGGGGCTTAGCCTGCAAGAAAATGTTACTAATGGTAATCTTGATTCCAATTTGACTGGCTTTGGCTTCAAACAACTTCCCAATATTTACAGACTGTTATTATAATACATGTATTGTTAGTTGGAGGCGAAAACGTCGCAACTACTGCTTTAAAAAGTTGGAGATACAAGACTTTGACCTCTCATCAACAATATGGTTCTTACCCATTACCAGACAACAAAATTTTGAGGTGGTCCAATTTGAAGGAGGTTGTAGAGGACAATTTAATGTGAAAGAATTTTAAATTTTTTGGCCTTTCTGTGTAGAAAAAAATAATGACAAATTAACAAATTACTTGTAACAAGCAATTTTTCATTGTCCACAATGTTTTCCAAAGCCTTTATCTTGTGAGATGTCAAAAAGCTACAATATGTGGTGATGGGTTAATAAAGAGAAACAAACGCTTTACAAATATTTGATTCTTAACTTTTAATATGATTATTTACAAAGATAAATCAAAACTATTGTGTCTATAACAAGTATACATTATCTATGTGGTTTATAAAAGTTGTAAGTTTTTACCTTTTCCAAAACAACAACTGAGGTGCGTTCTTTAGAGCGAGATTTCTTGAGATTTCTTAAGATGTTTTAGGATAAAGCGTTCCTCTGAGCAAGACTTTTAAGACGATCACTGGGAGCCGCCATTGCTCTATACTTCTTTCGGAACACCTCGGTAAATTCTGTAGAATCTATATGGGAGAAAATTGACCGAGTTGTTCCGAATGCTCAATGATTCATAAACTGCGGAGTTCCGAATGCTCCATACTTCATACTAATGACGTCATCATGACGTCATTTGTATGAAGTATGGAACATTCGGAACACCTCGCTTATAATCTCGGTCTCAAAGACGCTGTATCAAAAACATCTTAAGAAGTCTTAACAAATCTCGCTCTAAAGAACGCGCCTCCGGTTTTGACATCAATTGATTGGTTTGATCAATATCAAGGCAGGGAATCATGTGATACAACATTTCAATAATTGAGCCGGAATCTGGAAAAACGTCCCTTATAGCATTTTTGTAAATTGAGTTTCAAGATCAGCATGTTGTCAAATGGAGTCCAATATGCATCAATGCTGCTCTCTATAAGTTACTACAGCTTATGAAGAAGCTATTGGAGAACAATATGGACCCTGATCAGACTGTGCGTATGCACAGGCTGATCTGGATCTATGTTGGGCTCAAAAGCCTTAAGGGACGTTTTTCCAGATCCTGGCTCATAATGTTTTTCAACAATGCTGTAAATACCAGTCTTACTGATTTGAAAAAAGAAGCCGAGATGGGGAAGCGCCATTATTTACTGAATGCAAAGGATCTTTCAAAATATCAGCTGATTAACCCTTTCCCTAACAAGACCTGGTTTTGACGTCCCTATTAGAAATTGCTTTTGAAAACATTGAGACAAAAGAAGAAACTGCTGATAACCAGCAGTTTCTCCTTTTGCCTCAATATTTTCTTGGCTATAACACACACAATTTCAATCTTTATTAACATGCATTTTGTCGTCTGCAGCAGCTTTTGAATTGAACCTGCCTAAAGTTTCGTTGTTTGGGAAAGGGTTAAAAAATATGGAAGACATGCTAAAATTTTGGTGGTCATCAATACCTTTTTAGCCCACATTTTTAAAATATCCACCACATCTAGTTGAGACTAGTTCCTGATGCTTTCCACCTTCTAGATCTGCTTCAAACCGCATTCAAATTGGTCAATAATTAACACAATTATTGACTATTTTCTGAAATTGTTATGTCAGGTGATTCTCTGCCCTGAATTATGTCATTGGAAAGCATTGAGAGAAATTTGGAAATTTGAAAATAAAAACTGCTCTTTTCCTTTTATTACTTTCATCACTTTCCATGCTATGTTGCACAAGTTCCAAACACAATTTAGCACTAATTTTCTGCAACTTTTTTCCAATTCGGACTAATATTTGTTTAAAATCTTGCTGTTTGGTAAAGTCTTTAATACAAATTAATACTATTATTTTCTTCATACAAACATGAATGCTTTTTTTAATATTAACCCTTTCCAAAACATCAAAATGTAAGACAAGCTCAATTTAAGGAATTGCAAACAACGAAATAACATGTGAAATAAAGAAAATAGATTATTGAGAGAAAAGGAGAAATGTTGTTGTCTGCAGCAGCTTTTACATTGGAACATTCAAACATGTTTGCCATCTGGAAAATGGTTAAATTGTCATTTTGTGCATAATGTTAGCCCCTTCCCAAACGGCAAAATTTTAGGGTGATCCACTTCAAAAACTGACACAAATGACAAAATGAATATTATTAAAGATAGAATTTGTGTAAAATATGGCATAGAAAATATTGAGACAAAAAGAGAAACTGCTGATTATCAGCAGTTTCTTCTTTTGTTACAATGTTTTCCCATGCCTTTTCTATTAGAGACATCAAAACCAGGTCTTGTTTGGGAAAGGGTTAGTAATGAACTCAATGCCCTTGATATTCAGTTATGGAGTAAATATTTGTGACCCATCACACAAAAAAGGGCTTTCTGGGAAGTTTATTAAACCAACATCATGAAAGTCAGATTAGACCAAGCAGATGTCAACCAGGGGTGATATTCACCAATCAGTCCAATTCAAAGTTATACCATAACCCATTACCAGATAGCAAATACTTAGACCTGTCAAAGATTTTGCAAGCGACAATTTGAAGTGAATTGAATTTTACATTTTTCATCTTTTTGGTAAAAAACATTCTGGAAAATGAAGAAATTGCTTGTCATAAACAATTTCTTCATTTCAAAAATTTTCAAAAGCTTTTATCTTGTGGGGTGTCAAAAAGCGCAACTATATGGTAATGGGTTAAGAATTGCACAACAATCCATCTGATTGGCCAAGACATATGTCTCAACTAATGAAATGGCTTGTCATGCAATTCTGCTTTAACCCATTACCACACATTAACTCCTTTTGACTCCTTATGAGATAATGGCTTTAGAAAACATTTTGGGAAATGAAGAAATTGCTTGTGACAAGCAATTTCTTCATTTCCCACCATGTTTTCTACCCCAAAAGACCAACAAATTTTAAATTTCATGCACTTGAAATTGTCGTCTGCAACATCTTTGAATTTGGATCACCCTAAAATTTTGTCGTTTGGGAAAGGGTTAAGCAGTCGAATTAGAAATGTTGGTGAATGTGGCCCAGGAAAAATATTCTAGATCCGGAAAATAATCATGCAGCTGAAAAATTCTACCTAAACCCATTACTGCACAGTGATGCTTCTTGATGCTCTTCAAATAAAATGTGTGGGAAAACATTGTGGAAAATGAAGAAATTGCTTGTAACATGAATTTTGTTCATTTTCCACAATGTTTTCTAATCAAAAATGAGAAGATTTTTTAAATTTGATCAGTTTGAAAGTCGTCTGCAACACTTTTCAAATTAGAACAGTCCAGAATTTTGCCGTCTAGTAATGAGTTAATCAGCCTACACAGACAACAAAGACTGACAACTGTCAATTCATTTCAAACTTCCTAGATGGCCCCTTTTTGCAAGACTGGTAACATAACAAGAGCCGTCAGAGACGGACAATGCTCCCCGAATAAGGCATTGTCACAATAAATGTATGCCATGGAGAACACTTTATTGTCAAGGGCATCTGATTTGCTATTCAAATATGAAATTTCATCAAATTCTGACCATTAGACTAGGAGAAATTAGAGAAAAGCTGTATTTTACCTTAAGTCCCCTTTTCCCATGACAAGGCCTCAAATCAAAAATCCGGGAAAAGTACATCAGCATTATGTCATAGGGAGTTCACATGGTAAGTTTCATTTGATTTGGCACAAGGGTTATGGAGAAATCGCTCCAGACAGATGGACAGACAAAGCGTGGACTATATGCTCTCCCTTCAGGAAACATAAAAATGTTCAAATCTATAACAATATCCCAAATTTCATGTGAGGAAGACAATGCTGAATTTTTGCATAACATTAAAAGTATACTACCCTTTCCCAAACAAGACCGGGTTTTGACGTTCCTAGTAGGAAACGCTTGGGAAAACATTGAGACAAAAGAAGAAACTGCTGATAACCAGCAGTTTCTCCTTTTGTCTCAATATTTTCAGTGCTATATTCTACACAAATTCCTTCCTTTTCAGCAAACAATTCTGTTGTCTTCAGCAGCTTTTGAATTGGAATTCCCTAAAATTTTGTTGTTTGGGAAAGGGTTAACCCTTTGCCAAACAAGCCCTAACTTTGATGTCCCTTCAAGAGATGAATTTGGGAAGCATTGCGAGAAAAGAAGAAAATGTTGATGACCATCATTTTCTCTGAAACGGCAATGCTAACCAGCATGTAGTATACATGTACCTAAACATATTTCATAATTATTTTTCACTCAGAAGTCAGAACTGCATTCAATTAAACAAGAGGGCCATGATGGCCCTAGATCGCTCACCTGAAATTTCTTGCCTTGTTGAAATAAACATTTTGACCTGTATAGCAGCAAATTAAGAATTTTGCAATAAAGCCCCTTTTCCTAAGTTTTTCAAAAGAATGAAACAAAATTCAGCCTTTTCAAAAGTGTTTGCTCTTTTACCCTTTTTCTGATGCCACTGCACTAAGAGCTTTGATATTAATCAAATTCTTAAAACAACTTTGAAAGCCCTTCACCCAAAGATCATTCATGCGAATATTGGCCCACTACATGTAGTAAGCCAGAAGATTCTTAAAAGATTTGGCTATTTTCCCCTTTTCTCATGCCGCGGAAGTCAAAGGCTTTGATGGAATCAAAGTCTCTCAGAAACTTTGAAAGCCCTTCACCAAAGGATCATTCATGGGAAGTTTCAAGAATATTGGCCAACTAGTTGAAGGCAGAAGATTTTTTACAAGATTTGGCTATTTTCTCCTTTTCTCATGCCGCGGCAGCCAGAGTCTTTGATGGAATCAAATTTTTTTAACAACTTTGAAAGCCCTACACTCAAGAGTCATTCATGTGAAATTTCAAGAATATTGGCTGACTGGTTAGGCAGAAGAAGATTTTTAAAAGATTTGGCTATTTTCCGCTTTTCTCATGCCGCGGCAGCCAGAGTCTTTCATGGAATGAAATTCTTTTAACAACTTTGAAAGCCCTACACTCAAGGATCATTCATGTGAAATTTCAAGAATATTGGCTGACTGGTTAGGCAGAAGAAGATTTTTAAAAGATTTGGCTATTTTCCGCTTTTCTCATGCCGCGGCAGCCAGAGTCTTTGATGGAATCAAATTCTTTTAACAACTTTGAAAGTCCTTCACTCAAGGATCATTCATGTGAAGTTTCAAGAATATTGGCCCACTGGTTAGGCAGAAGAAGATTTCTAAAAGAGTTGGCTATTTTCCCCTTTTCTCATGCCGCGGCAGCCAGAGTCTTTCATGGAATGAAATTCTTTTAACAACTTTGAAAAGCCCTTTACCCAAGGATCATTCCTGCCAAGTTTCAAGAAAATTGGTCTACTGGTTTGGGAGAAGATCTTTAAAGAAATTGTGGACGGACGGACGGCCGGCCAGCCGGACGGACGGACGACGGACAACGACCGATCACAATACCTCACCTTGAGCACTTTGAGCTCAGGTGAGCTAAAAACATATTAGAAATTGTTTGGGAAAGAGTTAAATGTTTAACTTATTGAGACATAAAAAATAGTCAAATTAGTATTGCTCTTGGTAAATCAAAATTAACCTAACAAATTCTTAACATTTTGCTTCATACTAATAAATGAAATGGAAGTCCAAAGATCTATTTTCACAATAACAATATACCAGATTTTTTTTCTAAAAATCATTATTAATCAATTGAAACATAATTTTTACAATAACATTATATCTTTTTCTTAAATTTATCAAAATTAATACAGTTTCATGATATACAAATACACATAATTATTGCTTTGGCTTTCAAAAGGATAAGAAATATTTAAAACAGGATCTTGAAAAAAAGATTATTAACCCTTTCTCAAACAGATTTTTAGGGTAGTCCAGTTCAAAAGCAGCTGCAGATGACAAAACAGATGTTGAAAAAGACTTTGTGTATAATACTATCAAGAAAATATTGGGGCACTAGGAGAAAATGATGATAATCAGCACTTTCTTCATTTGCCTCCATGTTTTCCCAAGCCTTCCCTTATAGACATGTCAAAACCAGGTCTTGTTTGGGAAAGGGTCAAATAGCATTTGAGAAAACCATACTTGTATTTCCTGAGGACCTTGTGCCCAAGTACAGTCTGATCAGGATCCATGCTGTCCCCTTACATTTGCTACAAGTCAAAAAGAAGCTATTTGAGATCTACAAATATCTTGATCAGTCTGTAAGTATAGTACAGTCAGAATTTTTTCACCTGAACCAGACCTAATTATTAACATATTTCAATGGTTTTCTGAATACATCTTCAAGACCATACCCCCCCCCTCCCGCAGAGTGATCGTTCGCTGCTCTCACATATCATGTCTGCAACTGGCTAACTCGGCTGAAGACCAGAAATCGTGGTCTACCAAAGGATAACGTCTTTTATCATTGTCTAACTGTTTCATTTCTTGTATTATACATTACAGAAAGAAAATATTATCCTGTTTGCATCAGAAGTGCTCTCAAATTTAAGTATTGATCTAATTAAAATGGGATTATTTTTCAAACCTCCTTCATTGTACTCTGTCGTTATTTTTCATAATCTTCCGCAGCCCTGTACAGAGGCAAAATGAAAGTGCCTCTTCAAAAGAGAGTGCTTCAAGACTGTCTGTCTGCTGTCATATATTGAAACGATGAGCACATGCAAATACAAAGTCACAATGTTTACAAAGCTAATGACTACTTGACAGTGTGCAATTGCTGGAGAGTATTGCTTATTCCGCATCACATTTTACTCAGTGCATATTGGTAAGGTTCATGTGAATTTTTTCCGACTAAACAAAGGCTTTTCTGAACCAATGATAATCTCAAAGCCAAAAGGGTCTTTTTTCTACGAACCCAGCTCTTTCATGTACAAAAAATATATGGTTATATCTTTATTTGCATATAAATAAAATAACTACAATATATTAAATCATAACTTTACAATTACATCTACAAAGGTGGGTATGATCCTAATTAACTTTACAGCATGGTTTAAGACGCAAATGCTATTATTAGCACATTTCAATTTCATACAAAGCTCAGATCAATCCAATTTGGTCATGTCATATGTGTAAAGCTGAGTCTGTTGTACGAGCATATTTTTTTTCTTCGAAAATCCAGTACCTGCAGCTTAAAACCAGTAACTGTTACAAAGCAACAATATGGAACTGTATGTCCATGAAAAATTCTCATTAATCCAACTATTTGAAGATCGAATTTGTCAAAAAAATATTTTAGACCACTATTTTGAATTACTGTTTACATGCTGATTTGGATCTACGCTATTAACTAAAGCTTATTTAAATACAGTGAGGAAACATGTGACATGATAATTGCGGAAAATCTTCAATAATTTTGTTAATGAATTCAGTTTGAACTAAAGAAGATGGAAAAACGCCAGGAATAAGCTGGATGTGGTACTTTCTTTATAAATAAGCTGGTTAAAAAGTTATTGACAAGCATCCAACAAAAATTTTGATTGGTCGTCAATAACTTTTTGTTGGCTAAATTTCTAAAGATCCTTATCCTTTGCATTAAGCAAATCCACAATGTATTTCAGCCTTCTCTGCATTAAACCGTTTCAAAATTGGTCACTTTATAACAGGATTATTGAAGGTTTTCAGTAATTAATGTGTCACATGATTCCCAAAAGTGTTAAATCAGATCAGCCTAAGTGTCATAACATAACTAAATGTATATAAATCCTGGTAATAAAAGGGTCACAAATTTCTCAAAACTGTAGGCTATTCAAGTACAATACAATACTACAACTTCTTATCTTCAAACATTTATTTTTGGTAATCATTATTTTGACCTTGCATAAAAATGTAAAGTTTATTGCTGAATAATTATCTTTTAACCCATGATGTCCAGAGGACAAAAATTTGGACTGTTCCAAAGGTGTCGCAGATGACAAATTCAAATTGATGAAATTTTGAAATTCTTTCCATTTTATGCAGGCCCGTAGGAACAGGGGGGGGGCTTAGCCCCCCCAATGTTGGCCAAAAATGCCAAATTTTCTTAATTTTACACTGAAAATTTTGGGAAAATCCAAATTAGCCCCCCCAATATTCAGGACAAGGGCTTTAGCCCCCCCCAATATGAAGTTGCTTCCTACGGGCCTGTTATGTAAGAAAACATTTTGGAAAATAAAGAAATTGCTAGTCACAAGCAATTTCTTCGTTTTCCCCAATGTTCTCCCTAGCCTTTTCTTATGAGAAAGTCAAAAGGCGTCACTGTGCAGTAATGAATTAAATGTTATTCTACTAAACATAGATAAAATAAACATCATTCAGACAAGTTAGCTCTCCTGATTAATTTCAAATTTCAGGTCAGAAATTTAAGAAAGGTGCACATTTCAACCACCTATCAAGCAGTGCTATTTGGTTTGAACATTGTGGAAAGTTTTAAGATAGCACATTGAGAAGCATGAAAAAATATGCCAAAATATGTCAATGTAGTTACAAGCCTTATCTTATAAGATGAGATTACTGTTTCAATAGTAGACTGTAGCCATATTCAGATTTTCCCAAACATAAAAAAATGGACTGTTCCAATTTGAAGGCTTTTGCAGGCGACAAAAAAAGATGTTGATAAAGCTGAAAATTGCATACAATAGAGCAGCAAAAACATTGAGGCAAAAGGAGAAAATGCTGGTTATCATCATTTTCTCCTTCTGCCTCAATTTTTTCAAAGCCTTTTCTAACTGGAACATCAAAACCAGGTCTTGTTTGGGAAAGGTATATAAGAAAACTAAATAATTTAAACAGTAAGTAAAGATGCATACATGTAAGTTACATTTGCGCATTTGCTTACATCTCATAATTGATAAACAAATAAGAAACAGAGAAATAATTGATAAAACTATTGACTTGCCAGTAAATTCTTCAAAAATATGCCCTCACAAATTTTGCATGAAATATACAAGAAATAATTCTTACATCCCAATGGTCCTATAATTACCGGTATGTTGAAATTAATTTGACATGAAAAATATTCATATTTGCAATATGCATTTATAACTACTGGTATATAAAATACTGTTTGGAAGGAATCACATTATTATTTATACATGTATTTCAATGAAGTTATTAAGTACATTTATAATAGATTCACTATTAAACAAGAAAAATTTCAGTTGTTTTGATAAAGCAATACAACTGTAATCATTCTCGTTTAACCCTTACCCAAACAGCAAAATTTTTGTGTGATCCACTTCAAAAATTGCCACAAATGACTAAATGGATGTTATTAAAGATAGAATTTGTGTAAAATATGGCATAGAAAATATTGAAACAAAAGGAGAAACTGCTGGTTATCAGCAGTTTCTTCTTTTGTTTCAATGTTTTCCCAAGCCATTTTGATTAGGGACATCAAAACCAGGTCTTGTTTGGGAAAGAGTGAATTATTAAGTATTATACTAACAATTTCTGTCACCAAACAAAAAGAACAACACAGAAAAAGTACATATACATGGACCTATGGAATTAGCCTTACCAACATATTGAATACAATACTAAATCAACGTAATCAAACAATCAATTGGCACTTATATATCATTTCTCTACACTGGAAGGTTCACGCAAACACAGACAGACACACAGACAGATAAACAGATAAACCAAAGTTATTGACTACATGAAAAATTGTTAACAAATTACAACAACTTTTGCTATATGAAATTGGTGGAAGAACGTGATAAAACAAAACATAATGGATTTACAAGACTACACTTACAAAGCTATTGCTTTTACAAATAATACCTGATTTTAACATCTACCTTTTTCTACATCATCAAAAACTTTAAGTGATCAAAAGGGTCTAGAAATAAAATGCTTTGGAAACATTAAAGCAGGGGAAGAAACTGCAAGTAACAAACAGTTTCTCTTTCATCCCCAATATTTCCAAAAATGCATTCTTTAATGGAAATGTAATTCATTATCACTAACAACATAACAATATTAGTACTATTTGGTGCAGTTTGCAAGAACCTGCAAATTATCATGACAAATTTCAATATCCACAACACAAGATAATCAACACTTTCCCCCAAACAAGATTGGGTTTTGATGTCCGCAATTGAGAAGGTTTGGGAAAACATTGAGACAAAAGAAGAAAATGCTGATAATCACCATTTTCTCCTTTTGCCTCAATGTTTTCTACGCTATACTTCTACGCTTTACTATCAGTACACAAATTCTAGTTACTTAAAGCTATATTTTGTCTGCAGCAACTTCTCGGGAAAAGGTTCAAGGGCGAAGTGCAAAACTATTGTAAAGTAAGACAGTGTAAATTTATTTTTAAGGGCCTACAATAGATTTGCACAAAGCCCTTAGAAATGGAAAATAAAAATTAACTCACACTTTGAATGTAAAACATAAATTTGATAGACATTATGCCCTAATGACTAAAACTGAAAATCGCTATCCTCCGCCCTATGAAATAATTTGATTTTCTTCTAGATACTTTATTAATTGTATACCATTATTAGATGACAAAATTTTAGACTTGCCCAAATTCAAAGATGTTACAGAAGACAATTTCAAGTGAACTGGAATTATTGTTTGTATTTTTTGGTTGAAAACATTGTGGAAAATGAAGAAATTTGTTCGTAAGAAAAAATTTCTTCCTTTTTTTGCAATGTTTTCAAAGCCTTCATCTAGCTGTGGCATAAAAATTCGTCATTATGTGGGAATGGGTGCATCTTTTTTCAAGTCTATATGGAAGCATCTCTTTTCAAATAACATTTTTAAAATTTTTGTCAAATTGAAAAGGTTTAACAAACATTTATAATTCATCAAAATTAATGTCATACATATACATAATACTATTAACCCTTTCCCAAACAAGACCTGGTTTTGACGTCCCTAATAGAAAAGGCTTGGGAAAACATTGAAACAAAAGAAGAAACTGCTGATAACCAGCAGTTTCTCCTTTTGTCTCAATATTTTCTGTGCCTTATTTATCAAAAATCCTATCTTTAACAACTTCCATTTCGTCATTTGTGGCAGTTTTTGAAGTTGATCACTCTTAAATGTTGTCGTTTGGGAAAGGGTTAATTGATAATTATACAACAGAGCACTAGACAAGAGAGGGTATTGCCATATCAAATGTTGGGCTCAAATTTTGTGGATCAAGTTTTGTGGATCAAGTTTTATAAACGCCTTTGGACTAAAGTATCATATGAAAATTTGGATTTTAAATGACCTTATGGAGAATTTTTAAGGGGTCATTGTTTTAAATAGCAATGATAATGCACAATTTCTGCATCATAGAAAACCCTGCAAACTGCATATCTGTGAATGTTCATTAAACCCCATGTTGTGGCACTCATTGGAATCCAAGTCATCTCATTGAGACAATTCAAATGAGTACCTATAACATAAGTGTTTGGAATTGAAAAATCAAAGTTAAATGTCTTTCTTCAATGCTTTTCGGTTGATTATCGAGAAATAACAATAGATTATCATTTTGTTAAACTCTCCGCCTGTCCAGTGAAATTATCAAAAACTTGTGCCCCGCTTTAGTCCATTTCACCTTATCTGACGTTATGAAAGCTGGGCCAAATAAGTGATGTCATCATAAGCGTTGCATAGCAGTCACATGCAAAATGACGCCCTTTAAGAAAATCTGTCATTTTTTTGCATTTTGTCCAATTTTTGCATTAAAGAAATAGAATAATCGTTTGTTTTTCGAGTAAGATTGATTTATATTTCATTTAGTGAACAACGAAAGCTACATTTTCACTCGTGGCTGCGCCACTCATGAAAATAAAGCTTTTGTTGTTCACTCAATGAAATATAAATCGATCTTACACTGAAACAATTATCCTCTATTTACTCCCTCTTATCTGTTACACTGGTACAATCTATCAGACATTGCGAAAGACGTCGGACCGCGGACATTGTCCGATAGTTTTGACTTCGGTCCGATTGAAAATTCGATACCGTCGGTCCGTATGTCCGACATATTTTGACCATTTTGCTTTTTTTCAATACCTCGCGTTTGCATAATTATGGAAGCTTATAACCAAAATATTTGTCATTCTGTTTGCGAGAAAATTGATAAACAACAAAGTACGAAGGGACGGCACTATTATATCGTGGTTTTGCTGATTATTTCCCTTGATTTGTAAACCGGATTGTGGTTGGCTGAAACAGGTATTGATTAGCCAATCGGAATACATATTACTTTTACTGTCGTAGTATAATGGCGTCCCTTAAATATTTCGAGGGTGCAAAGTGAATTGTCTAATTTTGAAAGGCTTATGGACTATGGGCGTGAATGATTAGAGTGTCAGTCATGTTTTTATATCTTCAGAATAGAATCAAAGGATAAAAGAGGACATTAAAGTAAATAAGGCTTCATTCGGTTCATCTTCAAAACATGAAATTAGGAATAATAACCACAAATGAAAATGTAACAAAATTCGATAATGCCCTATTGCCTCACAACGAGAATGTGTCATCATAACTTCAAAACTTCCCAAACGTCAAAATTAGAGAATTGTGCATTATGTATAACATAAGTTATTGTTTCTAAATGAGAAAATGCTGATGATCAGCATTTTCTTCTTTTAGGTGTCTTCTATGGGAATGATTTACATCACAAGTTTTCATAGAAAAAGATAAATTAACAAAAAAGGTGGTTACATGTTATTTTTCCTTGTTTTTTTTCGGTCTGACAGATTTGTTTTCGGTCTGACAGATTTTTCAAGCCTGTCAGACCGAATGTCTGACAGTTTTTTTGAGCTTTCGCAATGTCTGATCTATTTTGAGGTCTAGGCATGATAATAAGGCACATATTTACAAATTCTTTCCATGTAAACAATGGAAAAAAACGTTCTTAATCTCAATACAATTTTGCATGTGTTGGTTCAAATCTTGAAGGTGTGCGACACCTGCAAGATTTGAACCATCACATGTAAAATTACAATAGTTTGGAATTCAATATTGTATTGTTTACAACAGTGAATTTTGTAAACATGCAACATATTACCCTAACCCTAAGATTTGAACCATCACATGTAAAATTACAGAAGTTTGGAGTTTCATATTGTGTTGTTTACAAAAGTAAATTTTGTAAACATGTGGATTATTATCCTAACCAGACTACAGTGACTATTGTGGGATACTAAGAATACATTGAGTAAATGTTATACTAGAACTATGTGATAAAATAGTTGTACAATCCTTCACAGAAAAAAATAAAATAAAACTATAACAAAATTAATATATAACAATTTGCAACAACACTAAAAATATTCTACGAGACACTATCTTTAAATCAATAAACTACAGACAAATTTCAGACTAGTCTAAATGTGAAAAAAAAGTTTTTTGAACAATACAATTCAAAACACTGACAGAAAAGCTAGAAATGGTAGTAAATTACATTTCCTTTTTTCTATATTTTTGAAAGTTATAAATTGTAATTGTTCATGGTCGTTAATAGTTTCGAACAAGGTGGTAATATTCCTAATTATAATATATCGCTGGTCACGTTTGAAAATGTCATAACTACAACTTATTTAAGTTGTAGTTACAATGTTTTCGAATGTGACTGACGATATGTAATTCATGATTTTAGACCAGCATCTACTTCCCTTTCTTTTTCAGATGAATTAACGCTCAAATCTGAAACAATATCTTTTCCTTCATTTTCATCTTTTTCTCTATTTTCATGTTCCTTTTCAGATTTCTCTTCCAATTTCTCTTTTGATTTCACTTCTTCATTCTTCTCTTCTTGTTTCTTTTTGGGCATTGTCAAGTCTTTTGGTTTGTCATCTGCAAAGGATTTAGCTGCATCAGCCATTGCTAAAGAATTGACTGCATCCGCCATCGCTAAAGAATTCACCGCATTAGCCATTGCCAATGTATTAACAGCACCAACCCTCGAGAAGGCATTTACAATGTTAGCTCTTGCTAAAGAATGCACAACATCCGCCATTGCAAGGGAATTTACTGCATTCGCCATAGCAAGTGAATTAACAGGGTCCCCCATTGCTAACGAATGGACAGCATTTGACATTGCGAATGGGTTATGTGCATCTCCTCTTGTCAAGAAGTTGACGGCATCAGCCATGACTGACGGATTAACTGCATGGTCAGCCATCATTGTGGAACCAGTCGGATCACCTCGCGCTAACATGTTAACAGCGTCAGCCATCTTGGAAAATGTATCACATGCTTCTTTCTTTATCTTCTTTTTCTTCTCTTTCAACTCTTTCAGCTCCCTTTTTCTCTCTTTTCTTTCTTCCCTCTCCTTTCTTTCCTTTTCCTTCAACTCCCTTTTTTCTGCCCTTTCCTTTTCCTTCAACTCCTTTTTTTCTGCCCTTTCCTTTTCCATCAACTCCCTTTTTTCTGCCTTTTCTTTTTTCGCCTTCTTTTCTTCTTCTGTCAACTCTTTTCTTTCTCTCTTTGGTTTCTTTGGTCGTGGTGCAGGTAGTTTTCTTCTTACTCTAGTATCAATGCGGTTTTTCTGCATTTGAAGCTTCTGCCTTTCCCTCTCAGTCTTTTTAAACATTGCTCTCACATGGGCTCTTTCATGCCTATCTAATTGTTTGGCTGTAGAAAACCCTTTCTCACAAATACTGCATTTGAAACTCTTTTCACCGTGGACCCGTATATCATGGACATTTAGTTCTCCTTTACAAATGAAATTTCTATTACATTTCTCACACCTATGCGGGTATATACCGGTATGTTCAACAATGTGCTTTTTTAAGGACCTTTTTTTGAAGAATGCTGCATCACAAAGAGTACATTTGTACCTCTTTTCGCCCGTATGTGTGCTTAAATGGTCCAAATACGAAACCTCCATTCGGAAGGACATATCACATTGGCTACACTTGAACCTCTTCTCTGGAATGTGTACGGTTTGATGATACTGATACTTCTGTTTTGTCGTGAATCCTTTTTTACATACCTCACAGAAAAAACGCTTTTCTCCATAATGTCGACTTAAATGGATCTTAAGCTGTGTTCCCTCTATGAATGAAGCCTCACAAAGATGACATTTATATGGTCGTTCTCCCGTGTGAATCATCTCGTGCCGCTTCAGGTGCGACGTTTTCGTGAAGGAAGCACCGCATGTTGTGCATGCGTACGGTTTAACACCAGTATGTTTGTATAGATGGACTGTCAAGGAAGCCTTGTGATTAAATGCTGCGCCACACTCGTCACATTTAAACCTCTTTACGTCTGAATGTGTCCTCATATGTGCGGAGAGCGCGTGTTTTGATGACAGCACCTTCTTGCACACACGACACTGTTTCTCATGAATGTCAAATGGTATATCATCTTTGCTGTCTAATTCCTCTTCACCAGTTTTGGATTCGTGTAACATATCTTCCTGATACTGCTTGTATGCTGACTGACCAGAACCGTGTTCTTCCATAATTTGAGAAAACATCAGGTCCAGAGCTATTTTCTCGATCTTAGGTACAGCCATCTCCTCTACATGTGCTCCAGATGCTGCAGGCATTGCTTCTGCTGTTCCTCCAGGTATGGAATTGCCATGTACTTCTCCAGGCACACCCAAGCCTTCTGCTCCGCCTGCAGGCTTTACCATGGCCTCTCCTTCTCCAGCCATTGTCATGGCTCCTAATTCTCCAGGAAAAGCCATCGGTCCTGGTAATCCTCTAGGCATGGCCATCCCTTCTACTTGTCCTCCAGGCAGACCCATTGCTTCTACGTCTCCAGGCGGCGGGAACGCTCCTGCTCCTCCGCTGGGCATGGCAAACGCTCCTCCAGACATGGACATCCCATGATCCACTCTATGCATAGCCATCCCATCAAAACCTCTAGACATGGCCATTGGATACCCCCCTGTATGCATGGCCAACTCCTCTAATCCTCCTCTAGGCATGGCCATCGGATCTACTCCTCTAGGCATCGCCATCGGGTCTATTCCTGTAGGCATCGCCATCGCATCTACTCCTCCTCCAAACTCAGACATGTTTTATTGTGGTCATGAGCTGTTACTTGACCGTTACCATGTAGCCCTGCAATAAACCATAAATGGCAATTATTAGTCCGTGGGCTGGCTACACCCTAGGTCCCCCCCTACCGGGATTTTATGACACCTATATCATTGTAAAGCTTAATGAATTCCCTTTCAAATGCAACTTGTTGTTTGATATATAAGTGCTGGATAAGCATATGCGGAACAATTGATTATCTCCCCTTGAATTACAAAAAATACTTGTTTATAACTCACCATATACACATTCATGGGATCTAAAATAACCCAAATTTAAGCGAAAATGACCAAAATGCCTATATATTTTATCAATTCACATCGTTAAATAGTAAAATATAATTTCACACCAAAATTAGCACGAATTATGCCCCTTGAATATGTAAAACAAGAGAAAAATAGTATAGATATTGCCTTTGGTTATATTTACTTTGCATTTGGTTATATTTACTTTGCATTTAGAAATCATTTCCACAGCGAAAAATTGCTAGAATTTGTATTAAAGTGTTTATTAGATGCCTTGTAATTAAAATCAAAGTGTTGACTATCGACATTCTAGGATATACTCGACATTTCAAATGATTTTCAAGATGGCCGCCGCAAAATGACCACTTGACTAAATAGCGAAATATCACTGCCCTATAATTTGTTATCATGTTCTGTATGTAAATGAGATCATTTCTTAGGAAAATTGAGTATTTTAAATATAAAAGAGTGTTACCATGCTTATAATAGGCTTTTTGACGTTTTTTTTTTAATTTTCAAAATGGCCGCCAAAATCTCAAATATGCAAAAATGATGTAAATGTTTTTCATTTCTGCAAATCTTCTGCACTTTATATTGTATTTTTCAATGTATTTCAATTTCTTATTAAAACTACATGATTCAATAAGCAAATAAATGACATAACCTTGAAAATATATATTACCAGAACGGTCCTAATTACCGTATAAATGGTAATAAATCCCCATTCCCATAAATTAAGTACTGAAGAAAATCCAAATTGGTTATTTTCTAGGAGAGATAGACAGAAACCATGTACCCGATTCTTTGATGATGAGTCCACATTGGAGTACGCCAATGGCATCTATTTTCATGATGGTTTTAAGTCTTACATGGACAAGGGGACGCTTTGGATAATAGGTGTTATGGAGGGTACAAAGACATTAAAGCATATTTTGGTCATAAAGCGTTTAAGCTCCTTTTTGTGGGTTGGATATGTTGAATACAAAACACTATTATCAACAAGTTTGCCACGCTAAAAATGGCTTCTTCGCTGTTAATTTACATGACATATAATACAATACCATAACAAGTATGGTATGTAATCTGCCTAAATGCTCAAATACGCAATGAAAAACTGACCTAACCTTTTTATGTTTAGATCGACATCTTTTCTCTTGAAATACTTTCCATCCAGGCCTATGCGCTTTGACCAAACGATATGACCATAGCATTTGAAAAAGGAGTTAAACTCAAATTAATCAACTTTAAAGGTGGTCAAGTGACATCAGTCCAGAAGTAAAGAAGTACGAAAACTTTCCAAAGAAACACACCTAAACTGCATCAATAACTTTTTTCGTGAGACTTAAAATTGCAACCATTCATATCCCTTTTAGGAAAGAAGTCGATAGCAGTAAGGTCATGTGGATAGGAAGGGTGTATTAAAATTGATTACCATTTTTCTCGACAGCGTCCATTGTACTTTGGCAATTGTGTACTAATGTAATCTTGCAAGCAGCGGTCACATTTTGAGCATTTGTCGCAAGGTTTCTCACGCATGGTCTGCTTCAGATTGTCTAGCAACTTGGCATAGTATGTTTCCGTAATTGTACCTTTCTTGGGTAATGTGTCCAATATTTAATTGCAACCCCCATTTGTCCCAAAACATTGAATACTGAACCTTGTCTGTAAAATATTGAATAATTTTCTTGGCCTTTGGGATTCCATACCAACGTACCTAGGACTCTGGACATTTTCTCGTTCAATAAGAATGCAACAAGTACTGGTAATCGCTTTGTCATTTGCTTATCGCTGAGGAATTTTAGACCCAATAGTCTGTAAGTTTGTGCATCCTTTTGCGATCAAGCAATATCTTGAAAAAGATAATGCATGGACAATTTCTAACTTTAATTCGCTCATCAAGTATACCAGATCTGTGAATTTATGACACATACCGTCGACAGTGGTTGCAACTTTGCCTTCAGACCGAACATCATCTTCTTAAGTTTCTATTTGGCGTTATAACCCACCCCACCCCCAAGCTCGATATTTTACTTGAGAATAAGATGGTACAGAAGACCAGTAAACTCATCATGCATGTTTTACATTCATTCCCGTTTCAATACAAGTGTCAAACCATAGCAGGCTACTCCTTTTTTGTGAAAAGGCTTTCTAATAATCGTATATTTAGACAATTTTGTACACATATAATGACATATATAAATCGCAGATTCCTTGGTTGATTGGAAATTGCTTATATGTATTATTCATAGATAGCCCTTATGTTTTATGGATTTTACCTCATCCTCAGGTTAGCTTGTTGTCTTCCACAAAAGTTAGAATTCAAAAAAACTAATTTGTGGTGAAGATGTTTGAAATGAATTAAGAAATGCACGAGCATATCTAAAAATTGACAACAATACAAAGGATTTCAAATTTTCGGCCAGCAACATATTACAACACGACAAGTTGGATTATGATGTGTAAACCTCTCATCATAATCATCAGAAATTGCAAATTGTGTTTGCTATTTAAACGAAATCTTTCAAAACAACATTTTGGTACACGAATAAGAGGATTCCTCACAAATCAAGTGTTTTCGAAGTACTGGTATCCAATAAGGTACATAATATTATTATGTACAATCTATAACTGTTTATATTATCACATAATAAAGGTGTAAAACGATATTACTCGAATGCAATTCGAAAAAGAAATGAATAATTCAGTTGCTATTATAGGCAATTTTAAATCATCAATTAATGCACATGACAGTGCAAATATGAAATTGTCCAGTTTCAACTATCGCTTATTAGAATATATTTGGTAAACTGTGTTCTTGACATATCATTCCAATTAATAGAAGTGGTTGGGAAGATTTCTCTTCAGCACAGCATGTCTCAAATGGTATTGTTAAGTTTAAACTTGGAACAAAAATTCAATGTAAAAAAGCATGCATTACAAGGCAAAAATGGTATAAATCATAGGTGATCATACATGTACTCCAATGGGAATTCATTATTAAAAACGCTTTGCAATTTTTTTAGTACTTAATTTTAACAAAATAAAGTTTCTTGTAAAAAAAGAAAACTGAATTTCACATAGAAAAAAACCAAAGAAAGTAGGTTTAAGTTTTCAGCATGTCATTTGCGCTAAATGGAATTTTATTGTCATTTATACGGTAATTTTTCAAGCATGTATTGTTAATATTCTCCCATTTAATTGGTAAGTCATAAAATTTTAGTTTTCAAACACAACAAGTACACAATGTAGGGGAGAAGATGCCAAAATGAAAGTCATTAACATACCGTAATAAGTGAATATTTGAGATTTATTTGCCATTTAGAGAAAAGTATGCAAATAATTGTGAATGAAAATAAACCCGTATTCGCTTGTTCTGTGTAGCTGATGAGTGGTTTATGAACTTATTATTGATCTATTAGTGTTCTTATCCATTTGAAACATTAGGCATTATAAAAACGAAATGCCTCAGCATATAATTTATTCCCTAGAAAGGCTTGTTTTAGCTAATTAAACACCTATTTCTACTTTCTCATTAATATTCATGAATATGCAAATTAGCTAAATAAAAATGATTTCAAGAAAAATATCTATTTGAAATTTTAAAACTAGTCTTATGATTTATTACCAAAATAAGTATATATTTTAAATAAGTATTTTAAAATATCTTATTGCAATTAATTGATCCAAATACTGAAACGTAAGAAAATGACCAGTTGCCATGGTAATAGGCCTGCCATTTGCTTATCCAGCACTTTCAAATCAATCAAAAACCTGAATCCATTAACATGTTTCCTGCGCTTCAAGAAAATATAGGTCTTGAAAAATCCCACATGGTGGGGAGGGTTTCTGTTCACTAGTAAACTAGTAAAGTCGTCTTTTTGCAAATTAAACACATATTTTCCACAATCTCATTAATATTCATGAATATGCAAATTAGCAAATTTTCTGAAAAATATCTTGGTTGTGAGAGAAATGTAATGACAACATTTTAAAACTAGCCTCAATGTTTTCTGACCAAAATAAGTAATTTTATTGCAATTAATTGATCCAAGCGCTGAACCGAATGAAAATGGGTGGTTACCATGGTAACAAGCCAACTACTTGCTTAATCAGCATTTTTGAATCAAATAACAACGTGAATGTATTGAAATACATCATAAGCTTCAAGAAAATATAAATCTTCAAAAATCCTACCAGATAGGGAGGTTTAAATTCACTAGTAAAGTCTTGTTTTTAGCAAATCAAGCACATTTTTCTACTTTCTCATTAATATTCATGAATATGCAAATTAGCAAATTTTCTAAAAAATATCTATATTGTGAGAAAAATATCTTGGTAATTATTTAAAACTATTTTGAAAGATTTATGACAAAAATAAGTAATTTTATTGCAATTAATTGATCCAAGCGCTGGAATGTGGAAAAATGGACGGTTGCCATGGAAACGAGCCCGCCATTTGCTTATCCAGCAGTTTTAAATTGAACAACAACCTGAATCCATTGCTATACATCATAAGCTTCAAGAAAATATAGGTCTTCAAAAATCCCACTAGGGGGGGAGGGTTTCGGTTATGGGCCCATGGACTATATTGGCTGAGATAATTGATCCTTTCCGTAAACAGAAAACAACTTTAAACACACCTATTAATCAAAGCTTTTTGGAGAAAAGGAAACAATGTTTTTCTAGAGAATATGTAGCAAATGCATAATTTTTCTGAAACAACTTATGCTAAGTTGAAGCATTACAAACATAGCAATAAATACTGTATATCAGTCAAATACAGATGCAAAGACCATGCGGATTCTAAACCTTTCCTGAATGATAAAATTAAGGGCAATCCTGATTCTATATTGTTGATGCAGACTACAAAATTAATTTTACCAAATATGGTGTGGGAAATACTTAAAGTGTAGTATCATGGAAATCACTGAAACAAAATAAGGATTGCAAGCTCAAGTGCCATGATGGATATATGCACCCCCACTCCAGTGGCGGATCTAGAGGGGGTTCGGGGGTTCGAACCCCCTCTGTAGCCTGATTATTTCATTTTCATGCAGAAGTTCAGTCAAAAATGTGTAAAACTAGGAAAACCAACCCCCTAGAAAACGAACCCCCCTAATTGCAATTTCAAACCCCCCTCATAGAAATCCTGGATCCGCCGCTGCACCCCACCCCCATTTATTTTAAACTCTAAAGTAAACAAGTCATTTGACAATGATCATCAGTTTGCCACCCACCAAACAGTTGAGTTAGAGGCTTGTGACAGGTTGCGACAATTTACAACAAACTAGAAAGACCTGAAGGTCTTGAGTCGCTCCACAGGCCTGAATTTCTTGTGGATCCAGCTGAAAATTACACAAAGGCAATATCTTATCGTCACCAACATTCTGTTCTAGTTTTGTCTTGATTAGTCCATATTTGTAGATGCTAGAGTGAAATCAAAGTCAAAATAGAGCCAAAAATGGCAATTTTGTCAATTTCAAGGGCACATAACTCATGATGTAAAATTCAGATCAAGCTGAAAATTATACCAAGGCAAGATCTTATGGTCACCAATATTCTGTACAAGTTTTGTCTTGATTAATCAGTATTTGTAGTTGCTAGAGTGAAAACAAAGTAAAAATAGAGCCGAAAATTATAATTTTGTCAATTTCAAGGGCACATAACTCATGATGTAAAATTAAGATCAAGCTGAAAATTACACCAAGGCAAGATCTTATAGTCACCAACATTTTGTCAAAGTTTTGTCTAGATTTGTCAATATTTGTAGTTGCTAGAGTGAAAATGTGTCAAAATAGAGTCGAAAATGGCAATTTTGGCAAATTCAAGGGCACATAACTCATGATATAAAATTCAGATCAAGGTGAAAATTATACCAAGGCAAGATCTTATAGTCAACAATTTTCTGTACAAGTTTTGTCTTGATTAGTCAATATTTGTAGTTGCTAGAGTGAAATCAAAGTCAAAATAGAGTCGAAAATGGCAATTTTGGCAAATTCAAGGGCACATAACTCATGATATAAAATTCCGATCAAGCTGAAAATTACACCCAGGCAGGATATTATGCTTATATATATTCTGTCCAAGTTTTGTCTTGATTGGTTGATATTTGTAGATTTTAGAGTAAACATAAAGTCAAAACCAGCTATTTTTGACATTCAAGGGCAGATAACTCAGGTTATTCTGGTTCGATCAAAATTCTTTGAAGGAATCTGAGAGAGGGTCACTCAAGGATCATTCTTCTGAAGTTTGGTTGAAATCCATCCAGTAGTTTCTGAGGAGAAGATTTTTAAAGAAAAAGTTTACGGACGCACTGACGCACGACGGACACATCGCCATGACAATAGCCCGCTGGCCTGAAAGGCAAGTGGAGCTAAAAAGGAACACCTTTAGATATACTCTCCAACGCCGAGGTTTATTGATTAAACCATCAAATATGACCTCTGCAGTTTTCGGTACGCCAACAACCTATTTGGTCGTCATAATCTAATTATAGCACATCATTTGAATTATCGAATCAAAATCATTCAGTTTTATCTTGCATGATCATTACGTATACATTACATCGCTTCTATTTTTGGCTGAAGCCGGTAACATTTGAATTATCAAATCAAAATCATTCAGTTTGATCTTGTTTGATTACGTATACATTACGTCGCTTCTATTTTTGGCTGAAGCCGGTAATTTGAAGCGTCAGCCAATGAAAGTTTGTATCAGCTTTTTAAATTGTTTTGTTGTGTATAGCCAACGATTGGATACTGAAATCCCGCCAAGGCCCTGAGATTAGACGTGAAATGACCCCGCGAGAACAGAGCTCATTCCATCGAAATGGAATGTAGAGATAATGTGCTCTGTTCATAAGAGAGTAGAGTAAGTCCGTCGATTATCGGACACCTCTACACATATGCGCTTCTGTGATGTCTCACACAATAACGGCGTCCCGTGTGATACTCTTAATACAACTATGTATGTCTAAGGACCATCATAAAGCTTGTATGTGTCGACTATTGTGTGAAATAATTGATTAAATAGTGAAAATGTACACCGACCCCTGCATCGGGTATCAACAGACGATTTAGGGTATCATCGGACAAGTCAAATCGGGTATCATCGTCAACTTCGTATAGCTATGAGAACAGTGTTTTGACACATTTTGGTTGCTCTGAACGCGAAAACTTACTGTTACTAAGCCTAATATAGCGAAAGATGCATGCTTTTGCTTATCAAAAGGTTGAAATGGGGGTGTGCTATTTCGGGACCCCTTCTGTCGAGTTCTGCGTCAATGGGATAGACCATTCACACCTCAAACCCTCTGCTGATGCTACCGGGGTTGAAGGTTTATATGTGGGCGGTTTTGAATAAGTCGGATAATTCCAATTGAGTAACAAAATTGATTGAAACTCCGGCCATGAAATCCTTACATTCTATTTCTGTTACTAAAAAATAAGCGTCCGATGATACCTTCTTGTCATATTTTCCTTAACATCAATTAGGGTATCATCGGACAATACGTTTGCTGTAAAAAAATCTGTTTTCCCTGCGACTTTATTTTAAAAATCTATTTCCAAACGAAAGAGGAATATCTAATAAAAAGACAAATACTAATTTACACATCGAAAGTTTCGATAAGATGTGATATCAGTAATGGAATCTTGACGATATGAAACTGCAGAAGTGTAATTCCCTGGTGAGGTCGAAAAAATATGCGATGTCATGGAGCTGTGACGTATTTCGTGACGCAATATGAACACAAAAAATGCTTTCGTCATTGTAAAATGTGTACAGACACCGAGTTGAAGGTCAGTACTTTCACATGCAGTTGACGTCACGATGAAGGCTGCGGGTGCATTTCTGTAATTATGATAAAACGTTCTGTGTCTGATAATAGACGCTGTCCGATTATTGACGGACTTACTCTACTTTAGATATAGCTATGGCGGGGTCTAATAAGATGGCAAGTCAGAAATTAAGGTTGAAAGCCACCAGCTCACCACTCCTTGGTGTTTGGCAACCAATTACTGAAACAAGGTCAACATAACACTGTTTATACAAGGCATTTACTTTGGAATCTGTGGAAAGGTAGTAAAATAACAGACGCCAGGTATTAAATTCAGTAATGTGCATTATGTTTTCACTAAAGTCATTGCATTTGTTTAGATATTTACCCACAAAAAGACTGGAAAAATAAAGAATTTCATCTGTCGTTATTAGTGTCAGACAGGTTCGTTTGTTTAACAAATTTTCACGAGATAATTGTCACTTTGTCAGTAAGCCATTTCTTTCGAACTCCCGATAAATTTGCCTAGCGATTAAAGTCTTATTATTTATTATATCTTTGATCTATAAAAGAAAACATAAAAAGCTTAAAAAGGGTACAAAAGACCAGTGAAATTATTTGTTCGATTCAAAAACTGCTTCACCTATATTTTGTAACCAAACCCGTCTAGACATTCCGGGGCCTTGACTGGATAGCCCGTCCCAATTATTTTGATCCTTTTGCAACTGAGAAAACAATGGTCTGCTTCATATTGAAAAAGAAAAAAATAAGCAAAGATAAAGTTATTTTTGTAAAACGCTCATAAAAGTAGATTAAAAGCAGAGAAAAGGAAACAATGGGTGCGTTCAGGGTTCTCCCATCGGTATAGCCATCGGTGCCGTTGGTAACCATCGGTAGCCATCGGTAACCGTCGGTATACATAAAGTCAAAACCAGCTATTTTTGACATTCAAGAGAGTAGACAAGTCGGGTAGCGTCGGTAGCCTCGTTTTCATTACAGTAAGATGGCGGATAACAATTTAATCCATACTACGGCGATCCTGATCATATATTTTCTTCAATAGCAAGCGAATCGCATTCTAGATAACCGTTCTTGATAGAATTTATCGTAATAGTTGAAGCAGCAGTTACTTTATTTAGCCATTTATTTCTGAAAATATGTTTTTATTCATAATTTTTGAAAACGAACGATCACTCTGCGGGGAGAATACACGGAGATACGCAATCTCCTTCGCAGTTATCTCCCCTGAATTTGGATTGGGGAGATCTCTGCCGGCACAGCTTGAGTTACCAAGATTTCAGGTAATTGATTTTTTTAATTTTGATTTTTATTTAAAAAAGTAAATATTCTTTAAGTTATGTTTTAAGAATATGAGGTGTCAGATATGAATCCAAATAAAAAATATAATTGGATTTAAAAATGATTTTAGAAAAATAAATAAATTTCCGCCATCTAAAGTTACACATTCACCATGGTCACGTGATTTATATGCCTGCAGTGATAATGTACGGCATTGTCGCTGTATGGAGTTTGGGAGATACGGTTTGAGAATTTGTTTCTAAAAATAGTAACAAATCGACGTTATCAAAACGAGGCTCCCAAAAAAATTTGGAGTAAACAATGGCGGCGCACGTGAATTCAATATACAGCGATATAGCGAAGTTTAAAATGGAACAAAAAATATAAAATAGAATGAAAATCAATGAAAAACACCCGTCATCGCACAGAAAAATGACAAAATTAAATGACTGATATGATAATCGACGTTTTCCGATGGCTAGAAGAAATTTATTCGTCCAGCAAAATCTCTGCTAAACCCGTTACACAAAGAGGGAAATGATCACGTGACCGGTTTGTTTACTCCAGGTATCCGCGCGGTTTGTGGTTTAAGATGGCGGATTGAACCACATTCTCAAACCGTGTCTCTGTGTATACGCTCTTTGTACTTGATTATCCGCCTTTTTTTACCGATCGGCACAATTTTCGTTCAGAGTTTGTTGGTTGCCGACGGTGCCATTGGCTACCGATGGTACCATCGGTAGCCGACGGTAAATACACTCGGTTACCGATGGGAGAACCCTGAACGCACCCAATGACGGGTATCAAGGGCGGATCTAGGGGTGGGATCAGGGGGTCATGACCCCTTGGAATTGGTCGAATAGGCCTATTGAATTTTGATTATATAACTGATTATTAAAAGCTGTCATTTGGGCTTTGACACCCCCCCCCCCCCCCAGGGTTCACTCTGGCTCTCCAAAAGTTGGGGCCATCACTTTCGCCAAATGAAAAAAGTTGGGGCCAACCTGGTGAAAGTTGGGGCCACATTTCAGGTGTCTGGGCCGGTACTAGTTGACAAAATTTTCGACATTTTGCACCCAACTCTTTTCCTAATAAGCTGTTTTCCAAATGATATACATTTCAGAAAACATTGAGGCAAAAGAAAGGAATTATGAAAACCATCATTTTCTCCTTTTTCCATTTTGTTTGTCTTAGACTTAACTCATTCCATGTATATAGACTTAGGCTATATAATTAGATTGTTGAATATGCTTGTACACATGATTGTGGCTGTTCAGGCAACCATGTTGCAAGCATATTCATCAATGTTGAGATGTCTTTTGAATAAAGAATATCAAATAGTTTCAAATATTTCATCAGTTGTTCTATGTTCTGTTCCTCCGAACCGCCTAACAACCCCCCCCCTCCCTCCTGGCTCGCTTGAAAAATCCTATTTTGTCAATAAAATAAACAGGTTTGGGAAAGGAGAAAATATGATTATCAGGGTCCCGATTGAATTTGTAATTAGGCAGGAATCATGACTAACTTTTGTTGAATATTCCTTGAAGTTCGCTGGGACAATCTCACGATGAAAAGCATAACAAAGGTCTAGTTTATTCCAAAAAAATTGCGCGATTGAACTTACCGAAACATCGTAGTTCGGCACCTTCCATAACTACGGAATTCTGAACAATTATTTGCAACAAGATTGGTTTTGAACAACTAAATTTCGCCTGAAATATGTCGTAAAGTAAAGGATTAACTAGGGGATATTCGATAACCATGAACACTTGACCCGTCAATCAAATTAAAACAATATCGAAAGTACACGCCCATAATTATGTATCGTGTAATGCTCTATTGCACACGACACTGGTACCCGATTATGATTATCGATTTTTCCGTCGCTTTGCTTATCGCTTAGTTGTCGCGTCATATGTGTTTGGACTAACTATGGATGGCAATTAAAGGTAATAAACAGTTATACATGGTGCCAATTGTCGTGTCGCGTGCCGAGATAATATATTGTCGGTAACGTTCGATAAAGCTGTAACTACCGCGAGTTGGGGCCATTTGATAATTTTTGGGGCCACTTAATTTTTATTGGCGCCAGGCATTTTCGCCAAATGAAAAATTCTTGCGCCACTTTTATTTTTCTGTCGCATTTGGCGACAATGGCGATGGGCAGCGCCAACCCTGCCCCCCCCCCCCCCCCGAAAAATCCTGGATCCGCCATGGGGAAGATTCACTTCTTATCTCTACAAATGCTTTTCAAAGCATAGCCTAAAATAAGTGGGCCGTGAAAAAAAAAGGATTGTTTGTGAAACTTCAAAGGGTTCGTCCCCATATGATTAAATATTGAACCCTACACAGATTTCTTTGGACAATGAACTAAATAAAATTGTTTAACTTTAGACATATAGTGCCCCCTGTGGGACAGTTCAGTCGGCTGATCCAGAGGTGTTCTGCAAACTAATCCGAGTCTTCTCTGATGTAAATACGTTCTTTGGTATTTTGATTTTTCGCTATTTTCGAAAATATAGCGAAAAAATCAAAATATCTAAGAGCGTATTTACATCAGAGAAGACCCGGATTATCTGCAAACGAACCCAACTGTGAGGCCCTAGCCTGCATAGCCTGGTCATCCCTAGATCTATTTCATTTTATATAGCCTAGATATTCAGACGCGGAAGATGCATTTTCGCACGTGTGTGTTTCCTCTGACAGACACGTTTTTCCTTGGGAATTAGGGAATTTTCAAGGGCCAAGCTCAGTCGGACATCCACGGATCCGCGCATGTAGGGCTAACAGGCTGCACACAATTTATAGGACATGTAGGCCCTACATTTTGTCGTCGGCACCAGCTTTAACCCATTACCACACTGCAGTGACTCTTTTTGACTTCCTACAAAATAATGGCTAAGGAAAACATCGTGGAAAATGAGGAAATTGCTTGTGACAAGCAATTTCCTCATTTCCTACAATGTTTTCTTCTAAAAGGGGAACAAAAATGTAAAATATTATTAATTTGGAATTGTCGTCTGCAACACCTTTGAATTTAGTCTAAAGTCTAAATTGAATTTTGCCGTTTGGTATTGGGGTAAGATTGGAACATTCTCAGATTCTTGCTGCCTGGAAAAAAAATAGGCCTAATTTCGAATTTTTAATCCTTTGTAATCCGAGTACAAATGAGCGACATCAACATATCAAAGAGCGAATTTCATCAGAGAAAACTCGGATTAAATCTTTTGTAAACAGAACATGTAGACCATTAGTCCATTAATTTTGAACTTCTTGGTTGTTTCATAGTGCAACTATTGCGAGAACAGGAGATACTGTTGATCAATCAGATTTTAGGCTACTACATTATGCGGCCGATTTTAAAAATGGTGTCAGAGAAGACGGAAATACGTCAGAATTAGATAGATATGGAATTTAGAGTTTTTTAAATAAAGTTATTGGCCACCAACTAAAATTTTGGTTGGTCGTCAATGAATTTTTATCAGCTGATTTTTTTATCCATGATGTTGTCCAACCTTCTCTACCCCAAACCGAATTCTAAATGGTCAAGGCCTATTAAAAATTTTATCGAAGATTTTCTTAAATTGTTGTGCCACATGATCCCAGGCCACGAATGCATTTGCTGGGGTCAGTTTCATCAAAATATTTAAGACGTATTTTTGACTTAACGGTGTCTTACGAGGGAAAGAAACGCGTATCGTCAATCTATCGAGACCTGGGTTATGCGATTTTTGTTTTAAAAGCGATTTTTAAGACATTGGTAAGTCAAAAACACTTCTTAAGGGGGAATGCTCCAGTTTTTCGGAACACTCGGTCTTTACTGTAGTAAATTAAATGTTTCGTACCAATATGTTTCGCTACCATATTTTCAATAATATAACACATGATTCCAATTTACCATTTTCGACGGTAAAAGTGTATTTATTATGCGAAACTGATTTACCCAAGATGGAAATCGATTATTTAGAGCAAGACAGTCGTAAGTGTGTTTGCAGTTACCACTGTTTTGCGTCATTTTATTCATGTGTAGCTGATAAAAATGGCTGTAATTCACTAATAAGTGCGCTGACATATACATTTTCTTTTTGAATTATTACCAGGACATGTTGCTCGATACAATGAGGGATTTTTATCAAATTCTATTAAGTAGAACTTGAAATATTTCCAAAAATATGCAAATTTTGACATAAAAAAACTCCAGCTTCGTTGATCTAACCGAACACGTGAACATGCTGTTTTATACATTTACGCGTTTATATTAGCACATAACTTGGGTTTTCTATTCTTATTAAATGTAAGATGTTACTTTAAATCCGTTTTCGGGACTAAACAATGAATATATACAGCATTTTATTAGCATTTTAGTGACCCTGGACATGTGCAAGAAAGTGTGCATTTTTTCCATGTAGGGGTATGTGATACGAATGCCTATAAAATTCAAACAAGATCGCTGACCATCCATTTTTATTCTATTTTTCAATTGGTAATAACATGTAATTTCAACATACGAAATATAAATAAATTCTATTACTGGGAAAAAAATTAGGAAACTGGAGCATTCCCCCTTAACCCTTTCCCAAACAAGACCTGGTTTTGACGTCCATAATAAAATTGGTTTGGGAAAACATTGAGACAAAAGAAGAAACTGCTGATAACCAGCAGTTTCTTCTTTTGCCTCAATATTTTCTTGGCTATATCATGCACAATTCCAATCTTTATTTACAAGCATTTTGTCGTCTCCAGCAGCTTTTGAATTGGACCATCCTAAAATTATGTTGTGTGGGAAAGGGTTAAAATGTTTTGATGAAACAGGCCCCTGATCTTATTATTCTATAGGACTGTAGATCTAAAAAAAATGCTCTTAAAATTTTGCATTTATCTTGTGGGGCGTCAGTGTTTTTGGAAAAGGTTAACAAAACAGAAGTTTAAACATAATAATCCTACATGATTGGTTTGGACGAAAGCTAGACGCTTATTTCTCTCGATTCTGCCTCTTTGAGAATGTGCAGACAATGAGAAGCCAACCTCCTCTACCCGAGATCGAACTCGGAACCTCTTGATTGTGAAGAAACCGAAGTCGACGCTCTGCATCTCGACTATGGGCACAAAACATTGTGAACAAACAAGTCTACGAGTCATCCAGTCAAAAGTATTCGAACCAGATTAATTTTTTTCCTCATAATTACAAAGCTGCATGAAAGCGCATATGTTGAAGTAGCACCCCTCTCAATTTCGTGCAATTCTGGGGAAATTGCAGTTTTGACGTCAGTGGTATCGAACTACCTTAAAGGGACCCACGCTAGATGACTCATCAAAAGTAAAAAAGATGTCAAAGAACTTCTCACGCCACGGTCATCAACATTTCTCTTGACTGGTGAATATGTGGGGCTGTTTTCAAGAGTGAACACTTAGCCAAATCTGTTAACCCATTACCAAACGAAAAAAATTTAGGGAGGTCCAAATTGAAAGATCCTGCAGACGACAATTTCATGTGAATGGATTTTTTTTTTGCTCTTAGGTCTTTTTGGATGGAAAACATTGTGGGAAATGAAGAAATTGCTTATAACAAGCAATTTCTTCATTTTCCACAATATTTTCCAACGCCATTATCTTGCGGGGAGTCAAAAAGAGTCATTGTGTGGTATGGGTTAAGAGTAAAAATTTAACCAAAGCATTACAGCGACGGCAACGCCCGGGTGTCTGGAATAAACCCATTCTACGAATAATCGGGATAAGATTTAAATAAGGAAATGCTGATGACAAGTATTTTCTCCTTTTATAAAAAGTTTCCCGTGCTATGACACATATTTTCCATCTCAGGGTCACCGTCAGCTTTTGAACACCAACTAGGCCAACAGCATATGATAGCCCAAATGATAGCATTTAATAAGAAGTTATAGTCTACCTAAATCTCACCCAAAATGTGACTTGTGTAGGAACTTTTTGTTAATGCTCGACCTCCATGCTTAAATGAAACTTCGATATGTATGGAAGTTCACTAGGGTGGAGGTCACATGATGGAGGTCATTTTAAGGTCACTACAAGGTCAAAGGTCAACTAAGTGCAAAAATCAATGGTATAGCTAGAAAATCCACCACAACTCACTTAGTTCTTGGTTTAGACTAGCAATTGTGGTATCAAAATGAAGCTGGGACATCCATCTTTAATTTGAGATATTGATATGCAAATCAGCTAATTTGCATATGTAAGATTTTGAAGATTTAATAAGAAATTTTGAAGATTTCTTTGTCATTTTTTGTAAAATATAGTTGGAACATAAGCTATAACTGGTTAAGTTTGTGGTGCAGATTCACGAACTGGGTACCAAATGAAGCCTAAACTTCTGCCATCAAGTAAAGTTATACAAAATAGCTAAATTACGTAGGTATGATTTTTAAAGGGCGACGGTAACAGATGGTCTAATTGCAAAAAATGATTTTTTTTTTTGAAAAAATATGCAAAACTTTTGTGTTGACCACCTCGGGATGGTTAATATTATGCGATTCAGACAGAGAATGAGCCGAAATTACAAGACAGATAGCTGAATTTAGGGAGAATCCAAGCCTAAATTCAACCCCATCACTGATGGGGTTAGAATTATTTTCAAATTGTTGCGCATGCGCATACAGCGCGGACCATGATTCAAACGAGATTCATACTTAAATTTCAATATGACGTCATCATGTATGTTGTGACGTCATTTAAGAAAGTCGCATGTTCTACTGTTTTGACCTACTTTCGACATCGCTTCATGAATTTGGTATCAAATTGCGAAAAAATGAGTCGTTGCTTCAATAGTTTCTCGTAATCATTTAATCAGGTCATATAAAGCTTAAAAAGTGTACATTTCGTTTGTATTTGACAATTTTTGGGTCCAAATCTGGGAAATAGTAGCTTTAATTAATATTCAAATTAATTGATGAAAATATCGCCAATTTGTGAATATTTGATACACACGGCGATACGACTTAGAGAAATCATGAGAAAATTCTTTAAAAATCAACCATTTGGCCAATTTAAACCAAACTTGGTGTGAATGTTCTTTGAGTGACCCTTTTGATTAAATGTAATCAAAAGTTTGATTTGTCAAAAAAGTGGGCGTGGCAGGGCGGGGCTTATAGGATTTTGAGAAATCAAAGTAAATTCTTAAAAAATCTACCATTGGACCAATTTGAACAAAACTTGGCATGATGGTTGTTTGAGTGACCCTTCTTAACGTTTTAGAATAAAATTTGATTTAAGATTAAATGTGGGCGTGGCATGGTGGGGCGGGGCTTATCAGACTTACACAAATCATAAGAAAATTCTTTAAAATTCAACCATTGGGCAAATTTGAACTAAACATGACGTTAATGTTCTTTGAATTACACTTTTGAACAATTGTTAACAAATTGTTTGATTCATCAACAAATGTGAACCTGACTGGGTAGGGACATCTTCAACTTGGCGAAATAATGAAATAATACATGTACTTTAAAAATCAACTATTTTTCTGATTTATACTCAACTTTGCTGGATCGATTTTAACAAAATTGTAACTAAATTAATAATGATCGGAACCACTGTGATGTAAGTTGTACGTTAGGTTTGTGTAGTCATTCAAAGATGGCGACAACAATACAGCATGAGAGGTAGGTGTCTTAGTTTTTCATTGATAAATTTCTTAAACGGTCGTATCTTGCCTTGATACTGATATCATTATACAGGGGAAATGTATACCTATCAACGGTTCTATATATCAAAGTACCAGTGTTGTCCTATCGTACTAAGTCGTTGTGCAAAGACAGCCCAACACGGAAAACTTTTTTCGAAGCGAGAAAGTTGCCCTTTTAAGGATGATTACATAGTAAACAGCGAACTAGGGAACAAACTATTGCTCTTACTTGGATGTCTTTAACATGCTCTTTTCTATGGTTACTGTTATTTTACACAAAAATGTCTAGAATGACCACAAACACCGTGTTTATTAAATGGCCAGACAACGGTGTAGTCAGAGTGAAAATATGCAGACACAACGGTGCAGTTTCTGTGTTTTATGTACGGTGTGGTTATATTTTCATAACAAATTGTGAACGGTGTAGACATAATGCAATTGTGAACGGTGTAGACTTGAAGTAATACAGAACTTATCATTTCTGGAATGATAATATTTTTATGTTTAATGATAACGTTTTCACGGCTGAGAATCATGTTTTACAATTACTACCGAAATTCTTCAACAATTATGTTAATAATTTTTTATGTGACTGACTTGTAAATGCTTTGCAGCAAAGAAGGTGACAATATGTCTACAAAATATACTTTAATCAAAATATATCAGAATCTAGTTTCCTTGCTATTTGTCAAAGCAATTCCGTAAGGGTCAAATAGTAGAAATTACCAAGAATCTGCTGGCGTCCGTTTTATTTTTTTCTTTATTTTCAGTTCCATGCTGTTCACCTATTACTACTGTCATTTCGAAGGGAGTTTCGAAAATGTTGTGAAGCATTCGGAACAGGACCATTCCAGTCAGATATTAAAAGTGCGCAGGGCGGGGGAGATCAATGATCAGACAGGTCAAAAAGATTTGAAAACTCTGAACTTTAGTATTATTCCTGATATTATCAAGAAGTCAGACTAGGACATCATCTCCATTTGCGAGCATAGAATACACAAGATAGACCTCATCGACGTAGAAAAAAGGATTTTGGAGTTAACAAGATTCTTTCTATCGATGATATCCCCGGTTTTGAATGCATGAGTCCTGAACATAAAAAATGACGAAGTTCAACACCCCATAAAGTCGTTCAAAAAGCCCCGACCTTAATTCCTGATATTTCCATTGGACGTGCTAAAACAGATGAAACGGATAGGGTCTCTTCTCTTTCCCCACGAGAACATGAAAACACTGGCTGAAATGAACAGTTTGTTCCCAGATGTGATTAAGTCATTGAGAAGCGTTGATCAACTTGGTATTTGTTTATTTTGGTCAATGAAGGTCGGCTCTCGATGGAAAACATTGCATTTCATTTATTTATGGATGTGTGTAAGTTACACTGTCTTGGTAATACTTCGATGCGTTTTACTCCAATAGTCAAACGGTTTTGGCGAATAGAATATTGTCTTTTTCATTGCAAATGGTTACATTTTATGAGTGAGCCAAAAAAATCTTGGTCAGAAAAATGTCAGTCCTGAAGAAGAAGTTCATTACGTATGAAATTCCAAAATGAATTTTGCAGTTCCAGAATTCTATTTTCAAGACTTATTTACTTAAAGAGACATTTCAGAATTTTTTGTCATAAATTTTACTTTTATTTTTATCTGAAAGAGCATATTTCCTTATGAAAATTCTGAAAATTTCGAGCCAAAATATTGCGCCGTTTACGAGAAATTTATATTTTTGTGTTAAAATTAAACAAATTGTTGTGGACAACAGTTCGGATTTATATGCAATTTATCGATTATGTCTCAACTTTAAATACGTGTTTCTCGCTTATTGGCAACAACTTCAAAAAACCAATAGTATTTATACTCATTAGAATAACCAATCTTGGCATCAAGACATACTTTAAAAAATTGAAATTGGAATGAAATGTCCCTTTAAGTCGAACAAGACGAAAAAAAGGCCCCAATGTTTATGACACAAATTTATAATTAATGTTTTGTTATTTATAATTTATGTTTTGTTGATTGAATCCTTTATTTTGGGTAAAATCAGACTTTTCAATGAGGGGTCAATTTGAAAACAAGATACATTTCGATCAATAATTATCATACTCCATGAGTTGAAATCATTTCATTAAATACAATAATTGATTGTAATAACCAATTAAAACAGTTACAAAGAAAAATTCAAAGCCAGAGCCGAAATTTCGAATCTACAAATCAAATGAACGGATGAACAAGAAATTTGCCGTTGCACTTAACGTGGCTTCAAAATGACGGTTATCGTATGTCTTATTTGATATTTTGTGATGGTATTCCTTTTGATTATCATTTCCGTCAGATGTTTATTCAATCACAAATAACAAGAATGTCTCCCGAAAATTAAATCAAACATACATTGAACTGTTTAGGCTTAGGAGAATGAAGAAAAGAGAAAACATATTTTCTTAACTTTTGTTTTCATTTACTTTGAGGATGGCGGCATTTTCATCTGAGTTTTCTAAGACCAAAGTATTTAAGGGAGATAAAACAGATGATCTGCTATCTGTTAGAGCTAGTTCGCCCTATACAACATACCAAGTCTACACCGTTCACAATTTGTTGTGAAAATAATAACTACACCGTACAGATATCACAGAAACTGCACCGTTGTGTCTGCATATTTTCACTGTGACTACACCGTTGTTTGGCCATTTAGTAAACACAGCGTTTGTGGTCATTCTAGACATTTGTGTGTAAAATAACGGGAACCATAGAAAAGAGCATGTTAAAAACATCCAAGTTAGAGCAATAGTTTGTTCCCTAGTTCGCTGTTTACTATGTAATCATCCTTAAAAGGGCAACTTTCTCGCTTCGAAAAAAGTTTTCCGTGTTGGGCTGTCTTTGCACAACGACTGAGTACGATAGGACAACACTGGTACTAGGCTATATAGCACCGTGAATAGGTATACATTTCTCCTGTACAATGATATCAATATCAAGACAAGATACGGCCATTTAAGGAAATTATCGACGAAAAACTAAGACACCTACCTCTAACGATTTTCCCCCGACGCCATCTTTGATTGACCACTCAAAACTTCCGTACAAACTACACAAATCTAACGCACAACTTACAACACAGTGGGAACAGAAAGTACTTAGTTATAAGCCATTGCCTTTGACAAAATTTTGATTTTCACTTAAGCCATCTTGGTTAAGGTGAGCGATTTAGGAACATCATTGTCCTCTTGTTAAGAATAAAGCAGGAAAACAGTTTTAGTTCAAAAAGTTTGTGGCGTACACTAACAATTTAAAATTGTTGTTTCAAAGTAAAGGCTACATAGCCATACCTAATTTAAGTTAAGCTTGTAATTTCAAGCTTACCATCATTTCCAAGATTGTTCATATCTTTTTTTAAATCATGATGAAATATCACAAATATATATTCAATACATACATTGCTTTAAAGATTTATGGAAGGGTCAAACCATATTGTATATTCATAACTTCACGAACAAAATTAAGCATTTTGATACCTTTTTACAGAATGAGATCGAACTACAGTATACAAGAGAGTGTGTTTTCCATATGAAACGCATCTTTTAAAAAGCTGATTAAGGGGTGTTGCTGGAGAAACAGCAATAGCGGCATTGGTGTCATTCATAATTATTAAGGTCAACTATCAGGGTCAGATAAATATTCCTCAAAAGGAATCACTTATGCCAAGGGTAGACGCTGCTCCTTGATTATATAGTTGATTTAAGTCTTCCTTTAACAGTAGACAAAGTTGCAAATTGTGCTCATATTTTTATCGAAGGTAAAATGCTTAAATTCATTTCAATCACGATTTCTTGACATTTAGCTGTCAAAGTTACGCATTAGGTTATCATGAATTTGTTCATCATGGATTTCCCTGGGATGTTTGGCATGCCTCAACTACTTGTCTCTCTTAAACTCACTAGCCATTGACAGTACCTGTCTCGGCAAAAAAAAGTTTGTCGTTTTGCATACAAGTGCTTTGGTACTCAACATTTTTAGCCTATCTACTCTACCTCATCTTATTGAACCTTTGATTGTCGCGAGGCTGGTCTATTATCATTTAAAGGGCTTGTATCTTGTCATTTAAAAAAAAGCATTAAGAATTTGATAAGATTTGCATTATCTTTCTATACCAGCCTGGTTTGGAGCGTCTTTGTATGGGCATGCTTTAATCAAAGTACTTCCTGGTGACAAACATACATTCTCTTATCACTATGTTTTGTTTCCGATGCAAGAGTTGATCCTCTAAAGTCTGTATATGCTCCTCAGAAGCTTCTCCAGATACCCAGTATCACTCAATGATTGACTTCTGTTTGAATTTGGATTTTTTGTTACACCCATATCTTATTTTATACTGGATTTTGTATATGCAAGAAAGTCCAAAGTCTCTTTTTGGATAGATCAAAGTCAACCTTGCATTGCCATGGATTAAGATTCTTTACGACATATGTTTTTTTTATCTTGCATAGAGATAAACAACATAGTCCAATATCCTGCGGTCGTTTATTCAAAAGTGAACTTAAAGTCAAAACTCATCAATAAATAGCAAATCTAAATGACAGCTAATGGTTTCTTCATCCACCAGTTTGTGTCATATTCCATGAGTGTTTGAATCATTATTTTCTAACGATATGTGATTAGAATTACCAACATACCATAATCATTTTAGCCTGTTAATCCCAAAAGATGAGAAATTAAAGGCAATTATAAATGTTCACATTAACTTGTGCAGACAGATGGGCAGATATAAAGTACAAAACTACCAAAGTCTGATTTTGGGCAGTATGAAATACCTTTACATATCTCTTTTTGGTGACCATTTTGAAGAAATTAAGCTGTAGGGGTAATTTTGAAGCTGTAGGGGCATCTAGTAATTTACGTGAAGCTGTAGTGGGGCTGATACAGCTTATTAGGCTGGGGAGAACACTGAACTGAACTATTCAAAATCATCTGTATGCAAATATTTAATCTGCAAAAATGTTAAAACACGGACAACTCAGCTTCATTTTGACATCAAATTATTAGTTTACATAGGGAACTTAGCAAGCTACAGCTGATTTTCTTGCTGCATTCTCAAAATCAGCAATAATATCAGCAGAATTTTATTGAATCTTCAAAAATGCATATGGAATATTTGTGCTAATTAGCACAAATGTACTTAGAATTGCATATTTGTGTCTCAGCTTCAATTTAATACCGACAACACTTTTAAGTCGATATGCAGAACTTTAAAATCAGCTTTATCTAATTTTCCTATTGCACTCCCCCAAAACGACAATAATTTCATCAATTATTCCAGTTATATCTCAAGTCATGAATAAAGAAAAATATTTATTTTATGTAAAGCTATGCTGAAAAATTAAGATGGATGCCTAACCTTCATTTTAAAACCATAAAACTGTTAACCTACACACAGAACCCAGTGAGTTAAATCTGTTTCTTTAGTTATATCCCATTAAACAACTTTTTTCAAAGATATGTTCTATGTTTCTACCACCCTATGTAGCATATTAAAGTTCAACCTGATTCTAGAAAAATAGACTTCAAAATGCTTATTTTTTGTGTTGGACAGGAAGTTGTACCTACATATACCACAGGATTTAGTATTTGCAAGATGATTGAAGCACTGTATATATCTAATATTCACAAAATTGTGATGTGTTCATCATTATTCTAAAAATCCATAAAAAAACATTAAAATTGTGCTCATGCAGATAAGCTTATTTGCAAACTTGAAGTTAAGTATGGATGTCTAGGTTTTATTCATACCAAAATTGTTTGTGTACACCAAGTTAGTAAACGTTATACATGTATACTAGTAGGGAACAAAAACAAAGAAAAATTCATCAAAATTTCCCATTAACTTATAAAAAATTATGCATTTGCATATTAGTTGATTTCCATAACTAATACCGACAAATAAAGATAAATTCTTTAATTTGATACCAAAATTGTTAATCTATACCAAGAACGTATTAAAAGTGAGCTATATCTGATATTCCCATTGTACTCTAAAAATTTGACGATGATTTCATCAATAATTCTTATAAATTATACAGTCATGAATTCTTTTTTGCAAATAAGATTATTTGCGTAATAATTCTGACAAATGACGACGGATATGTTAGCTTCAATTTAAAACACTATCTGTCTAAACCCAGGATTAAATGAACTATAGCCGTTTATCCCGCTATACCCCAAATACTTTTACAAGATATGTTACCATAGAAGCCACACCCTCTACGATACTGTAATTCAATCGGATCTGTTTACATATATTAAAATATGCATACTATTATTGGACGCTTAACATTTAAATTATGATTAAATCAATCCACAAAGCTTTCCAGTGACATGAGCGAAAATGGCAATTTTGTCAGATACAAAAGCTAGCTTATAACAAAGGAATTTTTGTTCCGATCAAGCTAAAAGTAAAACTGTTCTTGCATAATCAATTTGGTTACAATTTTGTTAAAATCAATTCAGCAAAGTCGGTTATAAATCAGCACAACGGTTAATTTTTAAAGAATTATTTCATTATTTCGCCAAGTTGAAAATGTCCCCACAATGCTACGTCCACATATGTCGATGAATCAAACAATTTGTTAACAAATGTTCAAAGGTGTCATCCAAAGAATATTCACAGCAAGTTTGATTCAAATTGACCCTATGGTTGATTTTTAAAGAATTTTCTTATGATTTGTCTAAGTCCGATAAGCCCCGCCCTGCCACGCCCACATATTTTACTAATCGAAATTTTGTAAAAAAAAAAGTTCAAAAGGGTCACACAAAGGACTTTCATGCCAAGTTTGGTCCAAATTGGTCCAATGGTTAATTTTTTAAGACTTGTGATTTCTCTATGTCTGATAAGCCCCGCCAGCCACGCCCACCTTTTTCGACAAATCAAACTTTTGATAACATTTAATCAAAAGGGTCACTCAAAGAACATTCACACCAAGTTTAGTTCAAATTAGCCCAATGATTGGTTTTTAAAGAATTTTCTCATGATTTCTCTAAGTCCGATCGCTGTGTGTATCAAATATTCACAAATTGGCGACATTTTCATCAATTAATTAGAATATTAATTAAAAATCATATCTACGTAATTTAGCTATTTTTCATAACTTAACTTGAGGACAGACGTTAAGGCTTTATTTTGGTACCCAATTCGTGAATCTACACCACAAACTTATTGAGTTATAGCTTATGTTCCAACTGTATTCTATAAAAAATGACAAAAAAATCTTCAAAATTTCTGATTAAATCTTCAAAATCTTACATGTGCAAATTAGCTGATTTGCATATCTATATCTCAAATTAAAGATGGATGTCCCAGCTTCATTTCGATACCAAAACTGTTAGTCTAAACCAAGAACTAAGTGAGTTATGGTGGATTTTCTAGCTATACCATTGATTTTTGCACTTAGTTGACCTTTGACCTTGTAGTGACCTTAAAATGACCTCCATCATGTGACCTCCACCCTAGTGATCTTCCATACATATCGAAGTTTCATTTAAGCATGGAGGTCGAGCATTAACAAAAAGTTCCTACACACGTGTTTTCTAGCGCCTTATTTCTATAATTTAGGTAGGCTATTAGGCTATATAGTCAAAATTTTCGGCCAATTCCAGGGGGGGGGGTCGTGACCCCCTGACCCCACCCCTAGATCCGCCTTTGGCATACTGGTATCGAGCTGTAAAAAGCACAAGAGAGTAGCACCTTCTCTAGAAATTCTAGATGTCAGATCTAAAAGCGGTCGAACTCTTTTCCAAACGGCAAATTATAAATGTGGTACATACTGAAAGCTGATGTAGAGAACAAAACTGAAGTGAAATAGTAAATGCTTGTCCATTGTAGCACACTAACAATATTGACACAAAAGGAGAAAATGCTGATTATCAACATTTCCTTCTTTTGTCTCAATGCATTTGAAGCCGTTTCTGTTCAGGACGCCAAAACAAAGTTTTGTCTACGAAAGGTAGGTCTAACTTTAGGCCCATTTTCACATTTGAAACCAAGATCAATCTTTTCAGCCATTTCTTGTGGTCCGGCAAAACAAATGTATACAGCCAAGGGCGTGCTTCATACGAAGAGCATGCTTCTCAGTAACATTCTGACCAGAAAATTCTTGTATCTTGGACAAGGATCGATCATTCTTACATACTGCGCAACTATGAATGACATTGAACAACCCTTTCCCAAGAACAGGCATTTTAGACTAGCCCAATTTGAAAGGAGTTGTGTACAGCAAAATGAACGTTATCAGGAGTGGAATATAATTATGCTAAAGGAAACGATTTAGGAAAAAGGCCAAATTGCTGATCAACAGTAATTTCTAGTTTTCTCTCAATGCTTTTCCAAAGGATTTCTAATGGGCTAGTCAGCATCGGGTCTTGTTTGGGAAAGGTTTAACCCTCTCCCAAACAAGACCTTGTCATGACGTCCCTAATAGAAAAGGCTTGGGAAAACATTGAAACAAAAGAAGAAACTGCTGATAACTGTCGTTTCTCACACCACTGGTCCAAATTCAAAGTTGTTAACCCATTACCAAATGACCAAATTTTAGACTGCTCCAAATTCAAAGATGTTGCAGACAACAGTTTCAAGTTAAGGAAATTTAAAATCTTTTGGTCTCTTTTGGTAGGAAACATTGAGGGAAATGAAGAAATTGCTTGTCACAAGCAATTTCTTCATTTTCCACAATGTTTTCCAAAGCCATAATCTTGTAAGGAGTCAAAAAGAGTCATTGTGTGGTAATGGGTTAAAGAGGACAATTTCATCCGAGTGACGTTCTGCATTTTTTGGTCATTCTGGTTTGAAAACATTGTCGAAAATAAAGAAATTGTTAGTCACAAATAAATTCGTTTTCCACAATATTTTCAAAGCCTATATTTTGTTGGGCGTCATTAGGCAGGAATGGCTTATCACATCCTTACGTAGCCTTCAATTGCCCTCTCACATAAAAGATTCACACCCATTGATGAGACACAAATGACTTGATAAAGACCGAGCCTGGGTTCGAATTCACGACCCTGAGTTGATAGACTCCATTACCGACTGAGCTCTCCGGGCTCGGCTGTTTTAGGCCTACAACACTGATTCATATTGAATGTAAATACCCTTTTCTAGGAAATCTTTAACCAGCCCAATTTTAAAGGAGTTGCAAACAGCAAAATGAATGACAACAAAAGTAGAACATGTGCTACAGAATACATCTGGGGAAAAGGAGAAATTGTTTAACATGTCATTCCGTCTTTTCTTTCAATGATTATTTCCCATCTTTGAAGGCTTTCTACTGGGGACGTCAACATCGGGTCTTGTTTGGGAAAGTATTAACGCCATTTAAACAGCATCTCAGCGGCTTTCCTGCCTAGCCGTGGATTCCTGGTGTTTCTCTTACCAGTACTAACCGAACAGCAAAATTTTAGACTGATCCTATTATTAAGATTTGTTACAGTGGACGATTTCAATTGAATGACGTTCTACAGTGTTTGGTCTCGTCTTTCTAGTTAGAAAACATTGTGGAAAATGAAGAAATTGCTTGTCACGAGCAAATTCTTCATTTTCCATGTAATGTTTTCTAAGCCTGTTATCTTGTTTGGTGTCAAAATGCGTCATTATGTGTGAATGGGTTAACCCATTACCAAACGGCAAAATTTTAGGGCGGTCCAAATTGAAAGATCCTTCAGACAACAATTTCATGTGAATGGAATTGTTTACTTTCAGGTCTTTTTGGATGGAAAACATTGTGGGAAATGAAAAAAAAGAAATGCTTGTCACAAGCAATTTCTTCATTTTCCACAATATTTTCCAAATCCATTATCTTGTGGGGAGTCAAAAAGAGTCATTGTGTGGTAATGGGTTAACACATCCTCACCTAGCCTTCAACTGCTCTCTTATAATACAATATTCACAACCATTGACGAGAGACAAATGGCTTGAAGTTGACCGAGCCTGATTTCAAACTCAAGACTCCTGAGTTGCTAGACTCCGACGTTACCAACTGAGCTATCCGGGCTCGGCTGTATCCAAACGTTGAACCCGTTTGAATGTTAAACCCCTTTCTAGGGAGATCTTCGCCAAGCTCAATTTTACAGAAGTTGCATACAGCAAAAGGAATGTTGACAAAAGTGCAATATGATGTGCTACAGAAAACATTGAGGGAAAAGGAGAAATTGCTCATCAGCAATTTCTTCTTTTCTCTACATGTTTTCCTAAAGAACTTCTACTGGGGACGTCAACACCAAGTCTTGTTTAGGAAAGTGTAAACAGCATATAAACATTCTGCGACTCGCACAGACTGGTGTGCTTTACCATGGATTCCTGTCGTTTCTCTCACTAGTATGAACACAACATCCTTACTGAGTCTCCAGCTGCTCTCCCATAATAGATTTATAATGATTATTCAAAGCTAAAGATAAGAGAGAGCGATGGCTTTTCAATCAAAACGAAATATTTCACTAAACAATCACCAAACCCTGTTGTGGATACTCATTAGAATCATCTCGTCGATTGTAATTGGTACCCACTACGTAAGGTTTGCATTTGAAACAAGAGGACCATGATGGTCCTAAATCGCTCACCTGAGCCAAGATGACAATAGTGACAATGGAAATTTTGTCAAATTCAAAGGCATAAAACTAAGGACTTTCTGTTACGAAACAATTTACTAGCAATTTTGTTCAAATCGATCCTGTACAGTTGGGTATAAGTTCACACAATGGTAAATTTTTCTAAAGATTTATCTCATGATCTTGCCAAGTCGAAAATACCCAACACTTCCTCGCCAATATTGCATTTTTTAAGTAAAAAATTTATGGAAAAATGTTGAAGAATCACTCAAGGAACATTTCTGCCAAGTTTGGTTTAAATTGGACTGATTATTGATTACTAAATAATTTCTATAATTTCTCTAAGTTAGATAAGCCGTGCTCTACCACACCAACATTTCTTGACGCATCAAACATTCACCAAAACTTTGAAAAGAGTCGCTCAAGGAAAAAAGCCTGACAAGTTTGTTTCAAAATTGGCCCAATGGTTGATTCTTAAAGAATGTCCTTATGATTTCTCCAAGTCTGATAAGCCACACCCATATATTTTGGGAATAAAAAATTTGTGAACAGTTTTGAACTGGTTCATCAAGAAATACTTCTGCCAAGTTTGGTTAAGATTGGCCCAATGAAGAATTTGTGAACGGACGGGCAGACAGACAGATGGTGAGTGACCACAATAGCTCACCTTGAGCACTTTGTGCTCAGGTGAGCTAAAAAGGGGACCTTGCGACCAATCAGGATCCATGTTAGTCTCTCTTACCACAAAGGTCCTCCCCCTTTTTTTTTTTAAATGAATGACAACACATGATTGCGCCATAAATATCCATCAATTATGACATAATTTAATATTGAATTATCACGAAAAGACTACAATTTACATGAAATACATACACTTTTTTTTTTATTTCAATGCTATTTCTAATAAAAATATGTTCATGATTGGCATAGAACCCAAAGTCCTTACTTCCAATTAGTTGATAAAAGATGAATTAATGTCGCTGTATTTATTTTTCAAAAAAAAAACAAAAAAAAAAAAAAAAACCTCGTAACTGCAGCTTGTTTCAGCTGCAGTTACGAGGTTTTTTGTTGAAAAGTGAAGATGTTTTCTTTAATTCAACCATGTGTACAATAAAAGCTTTAAAAAATGTTTTAAAATGTCTTCAGGTATTCCACCCATCATAAGATAGTAGATCTATACCAGACGCATTATGTTACTTCTTCCTCATCCGTGGCAAGAGTGTAGCGAGGAATTTTGTAATGTTGAATCTCAAAGTTCAAGACGTATTGTCTAGTCCATTGCACACATTTTGACGCCCAAAAACAGAAAAGCTCTAGAAAATATTGTGGAAAATGAAGAAATTGCTAGTGACAAGCAATTTCTTCATTTCCCAAAATATTTTCTACAAAGAGACCAGAAATGTAAAATTACATTCCTTTGAAATTGTCGTCTGTAACATCTTTTGATTTTTGAAGAGTCAAAAATTCTGTCATACGGTAATAGACTGTGGAGGTTCCAGGGCATCAAGGGGTCTGTTCTTCACAATTTTCTTTGGGAAGACTCATTTGCACACTTGAAAAACAATCATGTTGAAGCCTGGGCTTCCAGGCCTCCACCTAGATCATATGTGCCTGCGTGGCAATGGAATTTGACTACGAGGATTACCCGGAATTTTAGAAATCCGGATAATTTCATCAACTTCCGTTGTCATGAATAATGGTGATGTTGCAGGAGAAATTGCCCTAAGTACAGTATCTAGATCTTATGAAGGGTGGAATATGATAAGAAGAAGAAATAAAAGTACAAAAAAAACCATTTTTTTTTCAGATATTCAATCATGATTTTTTTAAATTATGGAAATAAAAACATGGTATGTAAAGTTCATGCTGCGCTTGATCAGACTGAAATAAGATGCGATTGTGAAACACTAATGGTGGCCATTTTTCTAGAGAAAATGCCAATGTTAAATGGATGACATTGATGAAGGTCATATTGCACGGAACAGATAGATTTCATTGAAAGAAGGTTAAATACCAAATTTGAGCTTTGATACTTTTAGAGAAATTCCCAATGTTAAGTTTTCGGACAGACAGACAGGGGAACAGACAGACAGATGGACACAAGTAAAACAATATGCCCCGATCTTTCGATACGGGGGCATAAAAACAATTTGACTGTATATTTCGTGTTTGTCTGAATTATTAAAATGGAGAGTTGTTCATAGGTATTGAATAAAATCTATAATCATTTTTATAACGAACAATATAAGAATCAACTGTACATCAAAACTGAATTTAATGATTACAACTCATCATTATTTACAAAACACTTCGACCATATTCGGGTGTCATCAGTGGCAACGGAAATTAACGAGTGATTCAATCGTCAATTTCCAAAGGTGTTCCGTGACAACGGGAATTGATGAGGGGTAGCCTCTTCCACTTCCATTGCTACGGATGACAGATTTGAGGGATGATGCCCTAAGATGCATGAAGGGTTTTGTAGTTAATGATGGATTGTAAAACTTAAATCAAACATTTCTAACAAAACATAATATTAGCTACACATGATTTACAGATAACAGGAAAAGAATTCGAGCTATGGTCCAGAAACGATATTACGACCTATGTTTACAAAATTTATAAAAGCAAACTATGCAAAACGGAACTCAAAACTGCTGCAATTTTGCATGTAAGGATTTGAATCTTGCAGGTGTATCACACCTGCAAAATTCAAACCACCTAATTCAAAATCGTATTAGAAATAAAGAACATGTGATTGTTTTCCCTTATTCATATTGCTAAAACTTGTAAACATGTGCCATAGTTTTGAAAATGGGCTATACTTCATCCTGACTTCTTTGCATTACTGAACAATGAATACCCTAGTAAAGTTTTAACCCATTACCAGACATCAAAATTTCAGTAATTTTACATTAATTTGTCTCTCTGGGTAGAAAGAATTGTGGCAAATGAAGAAATTGCTTGTGACAAGCAATTTCTTCATTTCCCTCAATGTTTTCTAAAACCGTTATCTTGTAGGGCGTCAAAAGGCGTCTTCATTTGGTAATGGGTTAAATTAAGTAAAACATGTGTGTAAGTCTCTGAATATTTTTGTCCAGTCGCAATATTATAGCACTTGTTTACATACATGTATTTTATTTATTAAAGCCATCTTAATTTTCAATACAAATTAGCAAGCACTGGTTCAAATCTTGCAGGTTTGAGACACTTGCAAGGTTCAAACCATCACATGCAAAATTACAATAGTTTGGAGTTCAATATTGTGTTGTTTACAATGGTAAATTTTGCAGGCATTCATCTTAATTTTCAATGCAATTTTGAAAGCATTGGATCAATTCTTGCAGGTTTGAGACACTTGCAAGGTTAAAACCATCACATGCAAAATTACAATAGTTTGGAGTTCAATATTGTGTTGTTTACAAAAAAGTAACATGGGTTAATTTTGCAGGCATTTAAAAAGTAAAGATTTTTTTAAGTAAAGTTAAAGCATTTGCCATAATACCGTGACCGGACTTTAGCTTTGCAATGGCAACGAATTTTGTGCTAAAAATAGACTAGGTTTAAGTTATGTTTTGATAAGCTGTGGGTGTTGTTATAAAATCTCTCAACTACGACTTGAATAAAGCCGTAGTTACGAGATTTTATAACAACACCTTCGAAATATAATTGTTTGTCCGAAACCGAAATTACGTCACAGTTAGCTGTATAAAATCGTTCGATATTATCGGGAATGGGTTTCAGTTTGTGTTTGGAGAATGTAGAAAGATAACAACAAGAGGGCCATGATGACCCTGCGTCGCTCACATGCCATTCCTACAATCCAATACTAAGCTTGTTAAATTAATTCAAAATTTGACCCAAACAGCAGAAAGTACTTAAATGGAATTTGTCATTAAAGTCTGTTTTCCTGTGTTTTTCAAATTAATGTCATATAATGTGTTTTTGCAACAAATGATTATAAACAAAGATTTAAAACAAAAGCCTGACATTGAATACAAATGATCCAAAATTACTACATGTAGAACTAAAACTGACTAAAACTGGTTTCTTAAATGCATTTACCCCCCCCCCCCCCCCCCCAATAAATTCCATTTGAATACTTTGCACAAGCTTCTAGAGTACGCAAGCTATACATTAAGGTCCCTTTTTCATTATTTGCAACAAAATGCATTTTCATTTAGCAAACTCTATTAAGAAGGGCTACAAATTACTGTGAACCACCGAATATCAAAACTCTTGACCTAATAGTTGCCCATCATCAAATTATGTGCCCTTTAACACTTTCACATTTAAAGGTGGTCCAATTTGAAAGCTATTGTGACAACATACTGTCAAAGTTTTTTAACACCTTTTCTATTTAAAAGGGATCCATGTTAAAACTATGTATGGGAAAGTGTTACTTTGACAAAACTGCAGCCAAGCACAAAACCGCAAGAGAGTTTACAGTATTTTTAGGTGCTGTAGGGTCAACCGTTTCCCCTTTAGCTAAAGAAGTAACAACACTTTTCATAGCTAAGGAATTAAGCGCATCACCTCTTGCGAGGAAGCTGACAGCATCGGCCATCACTGCTGGACTTACCGCATGATCATTCATTGGCGACGAACTCGACGGATCACCTCGTCCTACCATGCTCACAGCATCATCTATCTTGTTAAAATTGCATGCTCTCTTCTTTATCTTCCTTTTCTTCTTCAGCTTTACTAACTCCTTCAACTCCTTTTTCTTTTCTCTTCTTTCTCTCCTCTCTTTTCTTTCCTCTTCTGTCATCTTCGCTTTCCGTTCTCGTCTCTCCTTCTTTTCTTCTTCCGTCAGCACTTTTTTCTCTTTCTTGGGTTTCTTAAGGCGCGGTGCTGGTAGCTTCCTTCTCGCTTTATCCGTTCGTTTCTTCTGTATTTGAAGTTTCCTCCTTTCCCTCTCGGATTTTCTAAACATAGCTTTCACATGGGCTTTCTCGTGACTATTCAGCTGTGCCGGCGTAGTGAAACCTTTGTCACAAATACTGCAAATAAACTTCTTCTCACCATGAGCACGTTTGACATGGACATTAAGTTCTCCTTTGGAAATAAAGTTCTTATTACATTTCTCACACTTATGTGGGTATACTCCGGTATGTTCAATAATGTGTTTTTTCAATGTCCGCCTCTTAAAGAATGCTGCATCACAAAGAGTACATTTGTATCTCTTCTCACCAGTATGTGTACTTAAATGGTCTAAATACGAACCCTCCACTCGGTACGACATCCCGCATTGCGCACACTTATACTTTTTCTCCGGATCATGCACGGTATGGTGATACTGTAACTTGTCTTTCGTCATGAATCCTTTTTTACATATCTCACAGAAAAATCTCTTCTCTCCATAATGACGACTAAGATGAATCTTCAACTGTGTCCTTTCTATGAACGAAGACTCACATAAATGACATTTATACGGGCGAATCCCAGTATGTATCATCTCATGCCTCTTTAGATAGGAGGTTTTAGTGAAGGCAGCTCCGCATGTTGAGCATGCATACGGTTTCAAGCCAGAATGTTTGTACAGATGGGCCGTCAGCGAGACTTTGTGTGTGAACGCTGCGCCACACTCGTCACATTTAAACCTCTTTTCTCCCGTATGCGTTCTCATATGTGCGGAGAGCGCGTGCTTCGACGACAACACCCTCTGACACACGGTACACGTCTTCTCGTGTATGTCGCCAGTGTTGTGATTCTTCTTTTCTGGCCTTTCCTCTTTAACCTTGGTTCCGTGTAGCATGTCTTCCTGATACTGCTTGAATACTGACTGACCAGAACCATGTTGTTCCATGATTTGAGAGAACATAAGGTCCAGAGCTATTTTCTCCATCTTTGGTACTTCTTCTACTTCTCCACCAAACTCAGCCTTTACTTCTGGTACTCCAAGTTTGGTCAAGGTCTTTAATTCTCCAGGTTTGGCCATAGGTCCTACGTCTCTAAGCTTGGTCAAGGATCCAAAATCTCTAGACATGTTCATGGCTTCAGCTGTTCCTCCTGGCATAGCATGTGATTCTATATCTCTTCTAGGCATGGCCATTGGATCGTCTCGTCCTCTAGGCATGGCCATTGGATCGTCTCGTCCTCTAGGCATGGCCATTGGATCGTCTCGTCCTCTGGGCATGGCCATCGGGTCTTCTCGTCCTCTAGGCATGGCCATTGGTTCTTCTCGTCCTCTAGACATGGCCATTGGTTCTTCTCGTCTTCCAGGCATGGCCATCGATTCTTCTCCTCTATGCATGGCTGTCGAATCTATTCCCCCTCTATATGTGTCCATCAATTCTGCTCCCCCTCTAGGCATGGTCATTCCATCTACACCTCTCGGCATGGCCCATGGATCTACTCCTCTAGGCAAGGCCCACGATTCTACTCTAGGTAAGGGCATAGGATCCATTCCTCTTGACATATCCATCGCATCTCCTGCTCTAGACATATCCATCGGTACTCCTTTAGGCATCGCCATCGCATCTACTCCCCTAGGCATACCCATTGAATCTATTCCTCTGCTCGACATGGCCATTGATTCTATTCCTCTAGGCATGGCCATCGGATCCAATCCTCTAGGCATTGACATTGGATCTACTCCCATCGACATATCCATTGCTTCTACTCGACCTTTGGACATGGCCATTGGATCAACTCCTCTATGCATGGCCATGGAATCTGCGCCGCGAGACATTGCCATTGAATCTGCACCCCGAGACATGGCCATCGAATCTATACCTCTGGACATGTTAATCGGATCCATATTTCTAGACATGGCAATCGGATCTAAACTTCTTGGCATCGCCATTGGATCGACAGCTCTGTGCATAGCCATCGGATCTACTCCTCTCGGCATGGCCATTGCCTCCCCTCTAAGCATGGCCATTGCTTCAACTACTCCTCCAAACTCCCCCATCTTCTTATGTGGTCACGAACTGCTACTGGACAATTTTTTTTCTGTGGTACCCTGCAATATACAATGGAAATTATTGGATGTGATAGTTAACCCATTACCAAACAACAAAATTTTAGCCTAGTCTAAACTCATAGGCGTTGTAGACGACAATTTCCATTGAACGAAATTTAACATTTTTTGGTCTTTCTTGGTAGAAAACATTGTGGAAAATGAAGAAATTGCTTGTAACAAGCAATTTATTCAATTTCCACAATGTTTTCCAAGGCCTTCATTTTTCCATTGAACAAAATTTAATATTTTTTTGTCTTTCTTGGTAGAAAACATTGGGGGAATTAAGAAATTGCTTGTCCAAAAGCGTCAATGTGTAACCCTTTCCCAAACAACGAATTTTGAACTGTTTCAAGTTCAAATCTGCTGCAGGCGACAATTTTAAGTGAATGGCATTTTACATTTTTTTACTTTCTGGCCAGAAAAAAATTGTTGGATATGAAGAAATTGCTTGTCACAAGCAATAGCAAAGAATTTCATGCTAAAAATAGACAGAGTTTACCATTATGTTTAGACAAACCATCAGTGTTTTTATATAACCTTGTAACTACAGCTTGAACCAAGCCTTAGTTTCGAGATTTTATAACAACACTCACCAAGTATAATTTGTTTGTCTGAAATTACGACACAGTTAACTGGATAAAATCATTCCCTATTTCTTCATTTTCCTTGATGTTTTCCAAAGCCTTTTACTATATAACCGTCAAATGACGTCTCTGTGTGGTATTGGGTTATGGGTGAGAGCTTTGGAAAAAGATTTTTGTCATTTCAAGAAGAGTTAAATATATTATTGTGCATTGCATCTAGGTTTTTGAATAAGCAGTCAAGGGAACTTCTTGCTTTAGTTGAAAAATATACATGTTGCAAGACATAAAATTGAATTTGATGAAAAATACATTTTAAAATATCAAATTTTCTTTTTGTGATTTATTACAGATACTAAGGCACTTATTAATTAACATGTTCGTGGCATTTATCACTCCAGTGCTAAGAACTGATTGGTCCTTTTCTGCATCCTAAGTCAGTTCAAGATACTTTGCTTAATTTTTTGAAAAGGTGTAGATAATGCAAAGGATTTCTGAAACTATTCATGCTAAGTTGAAGCATTGCAAACAACCCCTGAACTCAAATACTGTGTTCTAGAATAAATATAAGGGAAAAAGACTGATGATTTTGACTTAGGGGCTGAGAATAGCAAAATTCAAAACTTAACTTTGCTAGTCTTTACCCCTGATTGCTGAATGTGCATAAAATAGCATTCAGCAAGAAAATATTAAGATAAAGGAAGAATATGCTTGTTATGATTTGAATGAGTAAGAATCTTTCATGAAAGATATGTTTTAGAGCAGTTTCCATTCTGTGAAATCAGTGCTACCACAATATCCAATGGGTGCCTCAAGACTTTGATGTCAGATTCACATCCATTGGTGAGAGAAGCAGTGTGTCCACTGAAAATTTTGACAGGGGGTTTTTGTACCTCTTGGTGGTTAAAGTTGGGGGTACAAAAAATAAATAGGGGGTACAAGAAAATTAATGCCAAATTTAGACAATTCTTCTATTTATTGACTCTATGATGTAGAAGTATTAAACATATTAAACAGTGGAAACACTTTAGACTTAATAATTGTATTTATATGGGTTATCATTAATTTTGTTAACAATCCATTTCCAAATTTACCACATAAAACACAGCAGGCTACATTTATTTGCTTTGAAGTTTGAATGGAAAAGCACACTGAGTTTGTTTTTATCAAATCCAAATCGCATGTTGTTAGTTGTTACCTACAAAATAAGGTTTGACTAAAAAATGAATATACATTTGCTGATTGTCAGAAGTTTCTCCTGTTTTTCTTCAATGTCAACTTAATCCAAACTAATTCATGTTTGGGAAAGGGTCTAGGTGTTTTGTTCAACATTTTTTTCTTTCAATTACCTGCAAATCAATCAAACATGGAATGTTTTCAGAAGCTTAATACAGTTTTCAACTTGGTTACAATACTGTTACCGAAACCTTTTTGAATTTGATCACAAACCAATATCCATCATCCAGTTTGTGGCTACGATCTCGCAGCTAGTTTCAACCGAGCCTCTAATATCGGCAATGTTCCCTTTTCTCCGTCCGAACTGGCTGAGCCACGAACTTTGATTTTAGATTTAACAGTGACAGAATGTTTCCTTCGTCGTTTCCCCTATTCTTTTATGTTGATTTTCTGATTGTGTGCATTAGAAAAAAAAAATCCTGTCTGTTTAGATGCCATGATCATACAGACGCTTTATTTATCAAGCGTTTTGGTTGAAAAAAAAATCGCGAAACGCAGTATCTTGGTCAACTACAATTATGAGAAAAAATAGAGGGATCCGAATGACTGAATTTGGCAGTTTCGATTTTATTACTCGGCTAGCAAACTCAATTTTCTTTCGTTGGATTGTCATCTTATTTTTATACATGATAAGGGACTCATTTTGCGTACGTTCTTGGACGTTTTGGGTGAAAAAGTAGTACGTGATTTTTGTTGATCATACGTGATTCACGTACATTTGTACGTGATCGGACACCCTGAGAAGAATGTCAAAAAGGAGATTGGTCGAGCAGGTATTCAAACATGCGACCTCTGGATTGATAGACAATGACATTATAGACTGAGCTATCTGGACTCAGCGCTAAAGACAAGACGAAGTTACCGAATATGTCTAATCTAGGGGAACAATTTGATCCAGTAAATCACAACATAATTTTGGACAAACACTAGTATTTTGTCAGTGTAATCTAAAACCTCACAACTTCAGCTTGATTGAAAGCATAGTAATAGTTACAAGATTTTATTATTTTTGTTACTGTAACATCACAGATGATTTATAATAGTTACAAGATTTTATTACTTTTGTAACATCACAGATGATTTATCAGGCAAAACCGGTAGAATCAGACAATATTTAGATCAAGATTTATTTCTATCTATTGGAAAAAAGAGGCTGCAGATAGTGGATTTTTTTCATATTCAAGGTTGAATCCTACAACTCAGTAATTTTTGGCAACCAATTAACCCTTTCCCAAACGACAAAATTTTAGGGCGGTCCTATTTAAAAGTGGATATGGTCGATAATATTGATGTTAAAAAGGAAGAGATTTGTGTTAAATATGACATAGAAAATATTGAAACAAAAGGAGAAACTGCTGGTCATCAGCAGTTTCTTCTTTTGTTTCAATGTTTTCCCAAGCTCTTTCTATTAGGGACGTCAAAACCAGGTCTTGTTTGGGAAAGGGTTAATTTAGAAGATTAACACATCAAATGGAGTTAGATTCCGTCTTTAGTCGTCCCTTGGCAAAATGGCATCCATTCTATTATGTCTGGCACATATATGTAAAACCGCAGGTGGCCAACATGGGCTGGGTTAGTTTAATGTAACAAAAGACGAGTTTACAGAAAAGTTTTAAAGCTAGAATTATTATAAAGCTTACACATGTATTTAGTGTGACTATTCGAGATGCAAGAAAAAAATCATTATACAGATTCAATGGAGAAATCTTTTTTCTATCACCCACCACCTAAATCTAGTCCATAACACCAGAAATATGAGTTAATTCATGATTCATTTGTGGTGTCCATGGTCGAGGGGTAGAGTGTCGGCCTTGCGACCAAGAGGTCCCGAGTTTGACATCCAGTAGCAAAGGTTGTTCTTGGATATTCATTGGCCCAAACATCTTGCGCGAATACTCTTAATATAACATCGGGAAACTTTATAGGTATGGGTATTTTCACAAAAAATGCAGGGGCCAAGCCCTAAAAATTCAGGGCCCCAGACTTGGCGACTGGGCCCCTTTTAGTCTTAATCCCTAAAATGAGATGATCGATAGCTAGGTCACTGTCAACATGGTGTCCGTAGTCGAGAGGTAGAGCGTTGGCCTTTCCACCAAAAGGTTCTGAGTTCGATCCCCGGTAGCGGAGGTTGTTCTTGGCTTCTCATTGGCCCACATGTTCGGCATGAGAACTGGAACATTTCCAGGAAGCTCAATCGAGAGGGACTAAAATAACTTGATGAAACTTGATTCCCAATCGATGTAAAATAAATGCATTCAAAGGAATGTCTGAAAAAAAAAAAAAAAAAAATTTTGATGGAAAAGTGGCAGGTCACCACAGGGGTCTTGTTTGCCAAAATTTGGGGCCGTGATTGGGCCCCCGTGGCCCCCATTCCCAATTGCAAAAAGTATCTTTTTTTCCCAATTCTCTGGTAAAAATTCCCAATGAGGACCCAGAATGCCCCATGTTAAGACCTCATCTTCATTTACAAACATTTTGAAGACAGTTTTAGAGTAGATTCTTAAACAAGAGTATGTACAAATGCATTTTACACAACTACAGTCTATTTTGCAGCTGAAACTGACTGACAGTATCATGAATACAAACTTGTTTTAGTTTTTCCCAAATTAGGTTAAAACGTCGCTATTTTTCCCAATTTCACTGGCCCCTGGCCCAGGGGTTTCAATAACTTTTTGGCCACCTGGGCCAGAAGCCAAAGTAGGCGGGGGATTTTCTATGTATACCCTATTAATCTTATACAAAATTATCAAAAGTAGCAGGGGGATTGTACTCAATTTCAGTCAAATAGGAGGGGGAAATCCCCGCCCCCGCCTCTTAATGAAACACCTGCTGGCCCCAAATTAAAATTGGTAGCAAGACCCCTGCACCAACCCAGTGACAGATCCAGGATTTCTGTGAGGGGGGGGGGTCGAATATACAAATAGGGGGTTTCGTTTTCCCATAATCATACAATTTTGATTGAAATTCTGCATGGAAATGAAATAACCAGGCTTCGGAGAGGGATATGTTTGAGCCACCCGAACATCTTTTGGATCTGCCACTGCCAACCTTGTCTATTATTTTTGATATGCACTGTTAAATTTTTGTTTTAACTCATTTTGTTTTACTTTTACAGGGTTCAACACTAAGGCTTGTCCGACAGACATTCACTGCCTGTTGCTTCGTCCGGGCTAGTATGGCCCACAAGATGCTAGCCCGACTGGTCGTCCTTACTTCAGATCTAAAACTTTCACCGTAATTGAAACGGAGGATACATTCATTTGAGATTTTTTAACTTGACCTTTTTCGCTTATTTAGGGGTTTCCTTTCTGGTTTGTTTACTTTTTTGCAATATCCGCTAAAGATGTGCATGGGTAAAGAAGAGATCATGAGAAATTTGCATAAATGGGCGGACCTTATTATCACCTGACGTCTTGAGTAGGTGATCGGGCAAATTAATCAGAGAAGAAAATTCCGAAACTTACGATTGTGCTGAAAACGATCGAATACGCTTCAAATTCAGTTATTTTCTGAAAGTTAAACCAATTTCATACAAAAACAGAATCGTTTTATATTTATTCCTGTGTGCAAAAATTCATTTTTCTAACCCGATTTGACTCGTTTCAAAATAGACTCTTCCCAAGCACCTGTCAGATTGGAAAATTACTGCCCGAGTAATTGATCAATTAACTTCATTTAGAGTATCCCTCCAGGGCAAATTTATGTAATATTTACTCATGATCTTTGAAACGTTTTTTAAAGTGCATGTTTACAAAGAATCAAGCGTTTACTGGACCGTTGTTCTACTTTCGTTTTGAAGGAAACTTTCGTAAACAACCGATAGTCGAAAGAACTATCGTGATATTTACCGACTTTTAAAAGTTCTATCGACCTATCGCTATAGTAAGGTAAAACATCGTAATACAGTCCACATATCGTTTCACCACCATTTCTCCCAAAATGGAAACTTTTGGTCAGGGCTAGCGCACATCTGGTCCGGGCTCATAGCATCTGGCAGCAGCAAGCCCGGCGGTCTTGTAGCCAAAAAAGTTAATGTTGAACCCTGCTTTTAGCCCATTGGCCCTGTGTTGAGGTACCTATGAGTGAAACAGTTGGTCATGTTTAATTTTTCTTCAAAATTTTATGTTTCAAAATTGAAAACTGATCTTAAACATGAAATAAAACGTGTGTGTAGGCATGAAAGACAGTATCAACAAATATGTGCATGTCGGCAAAAATATTGGACGCCATTTTTGTAAGGACGCTAAACTGGAAGTGTTCCGATCAATGTTTACACAAGCCAATCTCATCAAAACCGGCCGAAATATATTAAAATAACAAACGGTAGACACAAATTTCAATCGTGTACTTTGTATCTACACTAAAATTATTTTGATTTCCAAGATATTTACCAACAAAAAGTCTGGAAAAATACAGAAATTCTTTTGTCGTTTGTAGCGGCGATCGGCACGTTCGTTGCACAAATCTTCGCAAGAAAATATTTAGAATTGTCACTTTGCCAATAAGCGACATCTTTTAAATTTGTGAAAACTTTTTTTGTATAAAAATTCGATCGTTATGATCGTGTCTAAAATCATTATTATAGATTGAAAAAAGAAAGTTTTGCGCAATGAAATTAACACTTGAAAGTATTTAATCGATTAAATAGTAACATTTCATATATATTTGTAATCAAACGCGTCTGAGATCGGCAGGGACGACTTCGTTTCACACTACCGGGACGAGTAGCCTGGCCGATTCATTCTGCATATTGAGTCAATCAATAAAAAAATTCAATAATACTGACAACGACTGGTCAGTTGCTTGCATCTGTGCGCTATAGTATAGTGCCATCACCATGGTCAAACAGCCCAGACTATTTTAAAAAGAATATTCGACTATATTTTAAAGCCAATTGCTTCACGATAGCCCCATTCGAAGTCGATCCGGGACCTCATTAAAATCCTTTTCCGAACAGTCTAGAAAACGGAAGGAAACAAATTACAGATGGCCTGGCTCATATTGAAAGAAGCAGCAGGCGACAAATTTTGCGAGTGTCAAATGAACAGAAAATATCTATATATAGCGTCGAAAGAAAATGTGGAAATGTTGGTTTTTCTCCTGCATTTTCTCCTTTTCGTAAGGATAACTAGATCTATATAGGCCTACTTAAGTAACCTCCCAGCTAGCAATCTATGTTTGTCCCAAATGGGCAACCCATATGGGACCCATATAGGATGTGCAAACCGGGGCCCATATGGGTCCTATCTGGGCAGCCCATATACATGCAATATAGGACCCATATGGGTCCCAGATGGGCTGCAGATCCATATAGACAGCCCTGATCAAACGGTTAACCCATTTCTATTGGCTTTCATTTAGTGTTGATCAGAGTTCAAAACCTTCCAGAGCTTCACGCTCAGAAAGGGGTCACTATTCCCCCATCTTTAGAAGATTAAGGTCTCGCCAGGTTTGTCTGACGACCTTGACAAAATTTCTCAAGTTTTGATCCCTTAGAATATAGATCTAGTCTTATTAAAAGTGAAAATATTTTCGATGCTTTCTATAACTATCTCTATGTTTTTGATATATTTATACCCAGCAAACATGCTTATATGGGTCCTATTTGGGATGTGTATGGGTAAGCCCATGTGGGTAGGCCCATATTGGACCCAAATAGGACCTATGTAGGTAAGCCCATGTGGGTTTGATCATAAGGGACCCAGATTGGTCCCAGATTCCCAGCATATGGGCTGTGTATGGGCAAGCCCATATGGGTATGCCCATATAGGACCTATGTAGGAAAGCCCATGTAGTTTTGACTATGGGGTCCCAGTTACAATAATCGGCTTGCGCCCATTCAAGTACAACAGAATAATTATGTATACATGAGCATATCTAAAATATCCATAATCTGAATCATGTAGCCTATAGAATTATAAGTTTTCAATTTGAATGACGATCTTATTTATATCCATCAAAATTAATGACCATCAAATCAATACAAATTGAAAAAACAACAGCATTAGATTCAGCAAGACAAGTAGCCTAAGGCAACATCAATAAGACATGTCTAATCCTTTCTCGAACAAAACCTGGTATTGACTTCTCTAATAGAAAGGCAGGCCTAAATTGCCAAAAAACATAGGCCTAGAGATATTAAATAGCAAAAGTTGATAATCGGCATTTTCTTCTTTTGCATACGTTTTTTCTGCGCTATATTGTACAGAAGTACATTCTTTGTCAATATCGTTTTTTAAACATGGGCTTCATGTTGGATCATCCGAATTATTTTGTCGTTTTAACGGTGTTTAAACTGTAATTAGTCTGTTCAAATCACTAACATTTATAATCTTATCAATTAGTGTGTTACAAGGAGTTTTATGTATATTAAAGGGAAATAATTTAAAATCTTGACAATAAATCATGTTTTTACAAAGCGTCTATGTAAAGAAAGCATTTGGCTTGATAATCCTATATGATTCTGTTAAAAGAAATTAAATTGTGTACACATTTTCAAAAAAAGATAGAAATAAATCTAGACATAAAAATATATCAAAAAACATATAGATAGTTATATAAAACATCGAAAATGTTATGACATTTAAGACCAAATTCCTAGGTATCAAACCTTAGAAAATGTGTCAAGGTCGTCAGACATACCTGGCGAGAACTTAATCCTCTTTGGTGGGGAATAATTACCCCTTCTGAGCGAGAAGCCGAGCCCGGATAGCTCAGTCGGTTACGTCGGAGTCTGTCAATCCAGGGGTCTCGAGTTCGAACCCCGGCTCGGCCAGTATCCATTCTGACATTTGACAAAAGTCATTTGTCTCTCACCAATGGGTGTGAATCATCTATGTGAGAGAGCAGCTGGAGGCTCGGTTTGGATATTGTGGTTGTACTGGTGCGAGAAATACCAGGAACCCACGGTTAGGTGCTCCAGCCGCCGCGATATGACCCTGGTAGTTGAAAACGGCGTAAAACCCCAATAAACTCAAACTCAATTCTGAGCGAGAAGCTCTGGAAGGTTCTCATCTTCGATCAACACTAAATGAAAGCCAATAGAAATGGGTTAGATCAGGGCTGTCTATATGGGTCTGCCCATTTGGGACCCATATGGGTCCCAGATTGCATGTATATGGGCTGCCCAGATAGGACCCATATGGCCCCCGGTTGCACATCCTAAATGGGTCCCATATGGGTTACCCTTATGGGACCCATAAAGGTGCCCATAAGGGACCCATATGGGACCCATACAAATTGCTTGCTGGGTATGTCTAGATTTATTTCTATCATTTTTTTGAAAATATCTGCACAATTTTTTTTAACAAAATCATACAGGATTATCAAGCCAAATGCTTTCTTTACATAAAAGCTTTGTGAAAAAATGATTTATTTTCAAGGCTTTAAATTATTTCCCTTTAATATACATAAAACTTCATGTAACATACTACCTATTGTTATAATCCGAGTCTTCTCTGATGTAAATACGCTCTTTGATATTTTGATTTTTCGCTATTTGGTAAATAGCGAAAAATCAAAATATAAATACGCTCTTTGATATTTGATAAATAGCGAAAAATCAAAATATCAAAGAGCGTATTTACATCAGAGAAGACTCGGATTACTATTGTTATAGACCTTGAGCCACCAATAACCCCTGCCCCCCCCCCCCCCCCCCGGGGGGGGAATTTTGAAGGGTATGCTTTTCTGAGAGCTTATAACAAATGCTACAAGATGAGCGTTGTTTGCACTCTGGCCGTTGGGGCTTTTGGCTGTAACCCTTATCTAAAACCCTTAACCCTTTTAAATTTTTTATTCAAATATACAAACATTTATTTGGTCATATCTTCATTGAATTTTGGCCTACATATGTCAATATAGTATCAAATGAAAGCTTATGACTTGCTCTTTCATTTGTAGTTATGTATGCAAATTAGCTCATTTGCATATTCATGAATATTAACGATTTTCCTTAAAATTGTCAAATTTTGATTAAAATTTGGTTAATAATTTCCAGAGCAATGCGTTTCTGTCCAGGGGGAATTTTGTAAACATGGTTTATCAGTAAGAACATTTTATCAGAAACATTTTGAGCCTTGTTTGCACTCTGGCGGTTTGGGCTTTTCGGCGTGACCCTTATCTAAACCCTTAACCCTACCAAATTGTTCATTCAAATTTTGAAAATGGATTTGGTCATATCTTGGTTGAATATTTACACACAGATGTCAGAATGGTATCAAATGAAAGCTTATGACTTGCTCTTTCATTTTAAGATATGTTATGCAAATTAGATCATTTGCATATTCATGAATATTAATTATTTTTCCTAAAATTGCGATTTTCGACCAAAATCTGGTAAATACTTTCCAAAACAAGACATTTTGTGCAGGGGAATTGTTTAAACATAATTAATCTTAAAGTAAATCATATATGAAACATTTTGAGCGATGTTTGTACTTCGGCTACGGCATTTTCAAACGTGACCGACTATAGCTAGTCTATCCTGCATGTATCACTCTACTCATTTCAGGCCAAACCAAACCAATGACTAATTAATAGTTCATAAGAAATTTCTTCTTTCCACCAACGACTTCTTTTCGATATTTATTGTAAATATCGTCGCTTTTCAACGTAAACCTCGTAACTGCAGCTTGTTCTAAGCTGCAGTTACGAGGTTTTCATCGAAAAGCAGCGACATGCTATTTCTAGATAGTGACATTTGTCTTTGTTTTAACTAGCAATTTTACCCGTCTCGAAATTTGACCTTTGACCTTGATAACCTTGACCTATCCGGGGCTGACCTTTGACCTCGATGACCTTGACCTATCCGGGGCTGCACTCCACCTAATCCCGTCCCGTAACCCGTAAGCAATCCCGTCCCGTAACCCGTAAAAACGATAAATTTGACCTTTGACCTCGATGACCTTGACCTTTCAAAAAATGAACCCCTCAAGCTAATATCCGGGGCCGCCCTCCACCTTCCCTCCAAGTTTGGTGAAGATCGGCCCAAGGACCTGGGAGGAGTAGGGGAACAAACAGACAAACAGACAAACAGACAAACGTTGCTCAAATTATAGTATGATTACACAGTTTCTTCGGTCTGACAGATTCGTTTTCGGACTAGATCAAATATTCAGACCTTGCCAGACCGAATGACTGACACTTTTACTGAACTTTCTAGAAGTCTGGATTTCCCCCAAATTTTCAGTTTAAAATAGGCATAAGGAAAATTCGGCATTTTTGGCCAATTTTGACGGCCTAGCCCCTACCCCCACATGTTCCTATGGGCCTGATAATCACCATTAATCTTTTCGTCTGCAGTCGCTTTGAAATAGAAACAGTCTGAATCCTTGTTGTTTTTGGAAAGGTTCTTTTGTCTCAATATTTTCTGCGCTCTTTAGACCGATATGACTACTATGTGACTGCACACAGTTGAGACTCGAAATAATTTCGAAATGAATACAAATTGATTAAAAATATATCTAGAAAAATGAAATCTCCTTATTTGTGCGTCCGAAGTTATCCTTGCCATGCCACTACAAGCGCGGATCCAGACCTGTATTTTTCCCAAGGGGGGGGGGGTCTTCCGATCTTTAACCCTTTTTTCGCCAAATTTCAGAGGGGTCAGGCCTCTTGACCCCCTCCCCTCTGAATCCATGCAGATACATGTCATACCATGAAGGACTAAATATATTAACTGTTTGTCCTGACCCACAGGGACGAATGACGCAGCACATGGAACATAACCAGTAATCTTTTTGATAACCCCTTTTTTCGCCAAATCCCCCCCCCCCCCTCTAGATCGACACATGCACTAAATTTCCCTATTAGATACATTCGGACGTCACTATATTTAACAATAATTGTTTATGTACAAAATGTGTGCTTGACGGCTAGTTGGCTGTGTGGGATGTTGAGATTCCGGAAATTTGTCTATAAAGGTTCCAGTCTAATCTCAGACAACAACAACGACAACACGTCATATTGCGACATAAATGACGTCACTAATGACGTAAATTTATTTAGTATCGAATTAGCATAATGCATGCTTTATTTTACTTGAAGATTTCAAAAAGAATGGTCGATTGTTTATCCAGAATGTTTCATTTTTAGAATTCAGAAGGTAAGGATAAAGAGTTTTCTTTAACATGCTTTGAAAGCAATCCATGTGTTCAGGAACTTCAGTCAGGGGCGTCGCCAGCCTTCCAGGAGAGTTGTCGTTCGTTAAAGGGGCTCATTCTATTCGGGAACTCGTATTTGTGCATGGAAAAACAATTAGCAATGCATAAAAACCTCAATCTCGGCGAAAAACATCTTTCCTTTACTATAAATCAATCCTTTACAGTCGTGTTAAAGTTTACACATTCTATTTTTACTTTAAAACAAGACAAGGTCAAGGTCAACGAGACACACCTCCGCGATATTAACACACCGTACAACCGGCTGTGTCGATGACTGTGACCTTATTTGCGAGGAATACGCGAAAAGGTTTATTTTGTACAAGCACTGAACATTTATACGCGTATTTATCAACTATAGAATACCAAAGATCCTTTCGTTTATTTATAAAAGTAAATTCATTTGACCTACCATGCACATGACATCAGATGCCGAATCTGTCTTCGCTGACTTTCTACGCAGCCGGTTGTACGATGTGTTAAATTTCGCTGAGCACAGATGACGTATCTCTGACGTAATTGATTTTTGAAGGTTGGGCATATGTAGCCGTTACAAAACAAAAACAAGGACGACCAGCATGTTATTAATTGACTTGGATTTTAATAGAGCTCGTGGAGTGCCAACAATGGACATAAAGGATCTACCCCTTCAGGTTGGTAATTTCATACGTTATTTCTGGTTTGTAATTATTGTGCCATTTGCATTTTCGACAGCCTAGCTCGTCCCCCTTTAATCTCAGCACAGCCACAGAACAAGTCTCAACAAACAGAAGAAAATGTGTTTTCGATAGTTCTGTGGTTGTTTCTTTGACAGTTTTATTCGAAACAAAACTAATATAGATAATTAAATATGGGTCGATTCATTATTAATTAGATCAAAATGCATTCAAAGGATAATTTTGAGGTTAGGTCACGTGACTTTTAAAAGCATCACATGATCTGACGTTATACTTTCGGAGCCAACTACGATGTCGAAACTCTAGATTTCTTAGAATCTCTGGTTTACCGTTGTGCTTTATAAAATAAATAGATCTAAATAAATTTAAATAGATAAATAATCTTCTGTCATATTGTTTTGTGTAAGGCGACATAAACCAGGATCTTTCTCAATTGAAGGACACAAACTTTTTATAAACATTGGGCCGACCGATAGATCTCTAGTTTATCGCATCAAATTCCTTACTTTATCAACATGATGTGTCCGGTGCAGGCGCGTATCTAGATCTAGACGGAGGCCTAGAAGCCAGGGCTTCAACATAATTCGCATCGGATTTTTTCGAGCGGTGTCGTTACGTACCCGATACCCGAACTTATTCGGACACGACCGTAAACACTCGGCGCTGGAAAGTTCCACCACCGAGTGTTTTCGACGTCACCCGAATAATTCCGACGTCGCGCGAATCTCAATGGGCCTTGAATGGGGGTAGACCTTTTTTTAAAAATGTTTGTCCGAGTATTACATAATAAAAAGAATGCAAGGTAGAATCACGAAAATTCGAAGGTGGATAGATCATCTTATTAAAAGTGTACTGAAAAAAAAAAAGAAGAAAAAAAACAAAACAAAACAACAACAACAACAACAACAACAACAACAACAACAACAACAACAACCCTGATCTATAAGTGCTACATTAGCCATGTTTGATCTTTTCCTGAACAGAAATGGTCTAGCCAAGGATGTCGTTGGTCATTCCGTACGATATTTCTTGAAACAATATCACAAAATTATTCCTCAGGGAATATATACTGAACCTCAGAAATAACGCACCGCTTACAATTTTCGATATATTTTCTTTATTTGATTCTTTTTTCAAAAATGTACAAGCACAACTCAAAATGCTTCCATTTTTCTCGCATTTGGTAAAAAAAATCATTCGCTCTCTCAAAGCAATCAAGCGTGACCAACACACAAGCGTGACTAAAAATCACAAAATCAGTAACGAGTGTGAGTGCAGCTGGGCGGAAACGGTCTCGGAGGTGCAGGAGGCGAATATGTCTGAAAAAGAATAAACAGGGCACTGCAAGCGTCAAAGGTTTATCCGGTGCCATTAACACAAACAAACAACAGTATCGCTTTGCACTTTAACATGCTTACCCGTCTTGAGCTGCAGTTGTGTCCCTTAGTGCGCCGATTCTCGGGCGGTCCAGCACTGTCCCAGATCGTCGGAAACACTCTCCGAGACGGACAATGGTCGTGTGATGACAACCCATCACGTGTGCAACAGTCCGTGACGTCATCCCTGCCTGCAGTATCCCAAGAGCAAAATCGCGTTCGTCATTGGAAAGTCTCGGCATTGTTTTAATCTTTTAAAAATTGCGACTGATGGAATGTTTGTGCGTTTTCTTTATGTCACTGCGTGTACCTTTAAAAAAAAAAAAAAAAAAAAAAAAAAAAAAAAAAACTGGTTTTTGCACGAGGTCATTGTTGCAGCACCTGCAGAAAACCTGTTAAACCATTTTGGACGGCTAGTGTCACGGGTGAGTGGGTTTTGTGCGTATTAGTGTATTGTTTGCATACCTAGTCTTTGGCCTATACAATTTAACACTGTTTCAGCAAAATTAACTATTCAGTTACAAAAATATAAAAGAAGAAAAAGTGGTGCGTTATTTCTGAGGTTCAGTATAATAAATAGGATAGATCTACCCTCTATAAAATACTCAATTCAATATTTCGGCAAAATTTGCCCTTTTCAAGAGATTGAAAAACTCAATCGCACTGATTAAATTATTTTGTAGACCTTAACTATTTTCAGCCATTTTATTCTTTTTATTTCAGCCATTGAAAACTTACAATTTTTACGTAGATCTAGTTTAGCGTTCGGCAATATAACATGGGTCCCTTTTTAACAATTCCCGCAAATGTCCGCTTTTTTAACGCATCACAGGATAGGCATTACAAAGGCGCTGAAAAGATGAAGAAATCTGCTTGTGACAAGAACATCTATATTCTTTATTATCCCCCGCGATGAAATCTTCGGGCCCCGGGGTATTGTTTCTGTATTGTCCGTCCTTGAGTCCGGTATTTCTTGGAAACCGTCGGCGGTATTACAATGAAACTATGTAGAAAGGTTCAATGCAAAGAGGAGATGCGCATGTCGTCGCGGTTACCCGGTTCGAAAATTAAATTCAGAGTTTCTGCCCCTGATTGGTGAAGCAATATACATACAGAGTAATATTCGTTTCCGAAATCATTTACAAATGAGCGACATCAATATATAAAACAGCGAATTTCATCACAGAAAACTCTGATTAACACTGGTCCAACTTCAAAGATGGGCCTACTACAGACAACAATATGGATGTTGATAGAAATAGGATTTTAATGGACAATTATAGCACAGGCAATATTGATAGTAGATCTAATGGGAGAATAATTATGTTGGTTATCAGATTTTTATGCCCCCGTATCGAAAGATCGGGGGCATATAATTGTTTTACTCATGTCCGTTCGTCCGTCTGTCTGTCCGTCTGTCATTCTGTCTGTCTGTCCAAAAACTGAACATTGCCATTTTCTCCAAATGTATTAAACATACAAAGCTCAAATGGTATGTAACTTTCTTTTAATGATATCTATCTGTTCCATGCAAAATGACCTCTCACTAGGTCATTCATTAACCCTTATCAACCCTTTTAACAGGAAAACTAAACATAGAAACTTAACATTGCCATATCGGGCCGCATTCGTGTTTCACAAACACATCTTGTTTCTTTTGCCTCATTTTTTCTAAGAATTTTGTTTTAGGGGCGTCAAAAACGTATCATGTTTGGGAAAGGATCAATAAACGGTTATGGATTAATGCATTATGGTTACTATGGTTACCGTATTCCATCCATAATTATATACAAACATTTCGTGCAATTTTGCCCCCCATCTTCGTCCTTTTTTCCTGACAACGGAAATTGACGAAGGTATCCGGATTTTAAAAATCCGGATAACCTTGTCAATCTCCGTTGCCACGGATGACTTCGAAGTTGCACGACGTATTTGATATCTAATGATGGGTGAAACAACAGTACTGTTACTTATTAACCCATTACAAAACGACAAAATTTTGACCTGTCCAATTTCAAAGATGTTGCAGACGACACTTTCAAGTGAATTATTATTTTCATTTTTTGGTATTTTTGTTTAGAAAGCATTGTGGGAAATGGAGAAATTGCTTGTGACAAGCAATTTCTTCATTTTCCACGATGTTTTCCATTGTCATTATTTTGTTGGGAGTCAAAAACATTCATTGCGTGGTAATAGGTTAATGAACCATTCTACATCTATCTAAACAGGTTTAAACACGAGAACTCGTACCAGCGGAGAAGTTGAGAAATGGAGAAGAAAGAGAAAACAAAATATAAGCAAACTCTTGTAAATGTTCACGACTCCCGGCTACCTGAAAGGGGGAAACAACTGAAGTTGATAGTTATAACCAAAGTCCGTAATGAAACGCAAACAAACGAACATGCAGCTGATGACCGAATAGAAATACACGTTCCGTCCCGTGAGAAAAAACCCAAATTTGAAATATACTCAAAGACCTATGAACGAGCAGCTGATAAATCAGTGGAACTACATGCTCTACCCCCTAGGAAAAAATCCGAATATAAAATACACACAAAGAATGTTTGCAGTTCATATACAATTGAGAAACCAACATACACAGAAGCAGGTTTATGTAAAAGTAAGAAACCAAAAGGATTGGATGAAAGAAGAGAATATTTTAAGAAACTTAGACGCAGATTAAGTACAGCTGACAAACAAAAAGAAATACACAGTTGTTCATATACAATTGGGAAACCAACAAACACAAAATCTGGTTTATATGAAAATGACAAACAAATTAATGAGGATGAAAGGAGCAAACATTGTTATAAAATACTACGCAATGGTATACATACGAAGATATCAAGATACGGAAGTGTCACAAGCAATTGCTCATATACTATTGAGAAACATAGAAACACAAAATCTATTGTATACGGTAGTAAAGTTGAAATAACAAGAGAGGTATGCGTTGGTAACCTAAAGAAAGAATTGGAAGGTGATATGCGAACAGATCTTGAAGGTAACATAAATAGAACCATAGGTTCAAGTTATCAACAAATAGACAAAAACACGGAAGACAATACCATACACTTAAATCTTAGTGGTAGTACAAAAAAAGTCTTATTTCAAAGTCACCCACAAAGGATCGAACTAGGCATTGGGGACAAGCCCGTAAACTTGAACAACGGTGGTAAACCAGCAATGTTGAACAATAATGGTAAACCAATGGACTGGAACTACAGTAGCAAACCCCTAGGCTTGAACTACAGTAGCAAACCCGTAAGCATGAACTACAGTGGCAAATCCATAGACCTGAACGACAGTAGCAAACCCACAAACTTGAGCTATAGTGGCCAACCGATAGACTTGAATTACAGGGGCAAACCCATAGACTTGACCTACAGTGGCAAACCCGCGAACTTGACCTATAGTAGCAAACCCATAGACTTTAACTACAGATATAAATTCGCGAACTTGACATACAGTGGTACACCCCTAAACATGAACTACACTGACAAACCAATTAACCTCAACAGTGGTAGCGCAAAAACTGCAATACTTAGTGATACACGCAAAGTTATATATGTAGCGAGAGATGTTAGTGACACACGAAATGTTCTATATATAGAGAAAGATGACAATGACACATCCAAATATGTTAGTAAAACATGTACAGGCATAAACACAGATGATGCACAAGGAAACTTAAACAATACAGATCATAAACCGTTTGACTTAGACTACAGTAGTTGCACAAAAAGTCACATAACAAGTGACACACAAAAGGATCTACATGGCAGTTACAAGGATGCATTCGGATGTGCAAGGGACACAAGTACAGGCATAAACACGGATGACAAGCTCATGGACACAAACTGTGGCGATAGAGCAAAGAGAGCCATTGTAAGTGATACACGAGGAGACATAAATGCTAACATATATACAAGGAACACATCTACAGACTCTAACATGGATCACAAACCCATGTATTTACAGTGTGGTGATAACACAGGGTCAGCCATAATACGTGGTGCACGAAGTGACACAAATACATTAATGTATACATGGGACACAAATGCAGACATAAACGCAGATCACAAACCAATAGACGTGAACTTTTGTGATTTCACAAAGAGTTCCATGGCAAGCGATACCCGGAATGATCTTTATGAAGATTTCAAACCGAAAGATTTCTGTGTAGATGGTACAATCAGAGGCATATGTGTAAGTAATACACAAAACGGCTTATATGCTGATGGTACATCAAATGACATCTGTGACAGTGACACGAAGAGGGGCATATCTGTATTTGTATCTGACACATTTGAAACTCGAAAGTATCCAAATACTAATGAAGCAAAAATGGAATTACATCCTTGCGACATGCAAAGAGAGAACGAAACGCACAAAGAGAACAAAACGCACAAAGATTTGAGTCATGTTATAAAGAAAGAATGTAATGCAAGTGCAACGCATGAAAGCAAATCGCAAGTAAGCTTGAATGTTAGTAACATTCAGATGGAGGTAGATGTAAATACCGTATATGTAGACATATATGCGGATGGTACAAAAATAGACACACGTGTAAATACAAGCGACAGACAAAATGACTGGCATATGGTGAGTACACAAAACGAAAATAGCTGTCATAATGAAGGAGCTTCAATAGGACCAATCATCAAAGAAGAAAACAAGGCGGAAGAATTCTTCCAATACAAACCAAGAGAACAACAAACTGTACGCATACCGAACATTAAAGAAGAATATGCAATGGAAGACGTAAATCTAATGCAATCTAACCCAAGACAACAGCAAACTGGCAAGCCGAGCATCATAGAAGATTTTTTAATGGAAGAAGTCTCGCATTTTAACCCAAGAGAACAACAAATTGGCAAACCGAACATCAAAGAAGAAAACGTGATGGAAAAGGTCTACGAATGTAACTTAACGGAACAAGAAACTGCAAGCAAGCAGATCATTAAAAAAGAAAATGCAGTGGATGAAATCGTCCAATATAACCCAAGAAAACAAGAAACTGGCAAACCGAACATCAAAGAAGAGCACGTGACGGATGAAGTCTACGAATGTAATTTAACAGAACAAGACAGTGTAAGCAAGCAGCGCATTAAAGAAGAAAAAGCGATGAATGAAATTGTCCAACATAATCAAAGAAAACAAGAAACTGTAACCAAACCGAACATCAAAGAAGAAAACGTGTCAGAAGAAGCCTACAATTGGAACTGAACAGAACAAGAAACTGCAAGCAAGCTGAGCTTTAAAGAAGAAAACGCGATGGAAGAAATCGCCCAACATAATCCAAGAAAACAAGAATCTGATAAGCCAGGCACCAAAGAAGAAAACGCACTGGGAGAAATCTTCCAATTTAACCAGAGAGAACAAGAAGCTACAAACAATTCGAACATTAAAGAAGAAAACATGATGGAAGAAGTATCCCTTCTACCCCAACATAGCCAAAAACTGGCACACCTCTCAATTTGGAAACTCACCAGGTCAAAGCTTGATGAATAGCAAACAGAACATTACATTTTGAAACGCAATCGTTAGTGTTATTGCAAAACCTCGTAACTCCAGCTGTAATCAAGCTGAAGATACGAGCTTAAAATTACAACAATACCGACGAAAAGCTCCCTCTTATTGAGTTTTAGTTCTTCAAACTTGATCAGTCTTTTTTTTAAACAAATCAGATTCAGTTTCGGTTCATAATGTTCATATAATTTGTTTCGAAGGTTGAATAGTTATGCCAAATAAGCTTGCTAGATTTCCTAATTTGAATGTCTGAAGTCCTGGCGGGGAATCACTCGACGCAAAACTTTCTGAAAATCGTCAATAATTTGATGATATGAGACCGATTTGGAAAAAAGAGTTTAAAGCAGAGGTGGGAAAAGCGCCAAAGATTGGTTTGATGTAGTTGATCTTTAAAAAAAAAGTTGTTAAAAAGTTATTGACGATCAACCAAGATTTTCTTATCAGCAAATTATTAAAAGATCCCCAGCATTCAGTAAATCCCTGTCGTTCTCCTGCCTTTTCTGCTTCAATTTTTTTTTCAAATCGGTCATAGTTCAACAGAAATATTGCGAAATAAAGTTATGGAAAATATTGTATTACGTGCTTCCCTGCCTTCTATATCCACGGTGTATAATCACGTGACTCAGAATTTCCAATAATCTTCAATATCTTTTTATTACTTGACCAATTTGAATTCGGTTTGAAGCAGAGAATGTGGGAAAATGCCAGAAACAAGCTGGACGTAGTTGATTTTTGAAAAATCAACTACGTCCATCTAATGCGTGACGTCTGTCCACATTCTCTGCTTCGAACAAAATTATTGAAGATTTTCTGAAAATATTGTATCACGTGATTGTCCACCGTGTATATCTAGGTTGGCTGAACTTCAAAACAATACTTGAATGTTAGTTCTTCGAATTTCATCATTCTTTTTGTGTTAACCAAAATTAGTGTCGGTTCAAAACGTTAATTATCTATTTCGATGTTTTAGTAGGATTTTTTTCAAATAAACACATTTTTTGGCGAGTTTGTTTGTTTTTCTACTTTGTACACGGTGGAGATTGTGCATGATGGGATGGATAACGAATACAGACAAATTTGCCTCGGTTCGGGTAAGGAATTGTGCAATAATTTTCTTATTTCCGCGTCAATTTTCAAGCGGTTTGTTGCATGTACCCCGCATTACTGAGCTCTTTCCTCAGATATATGACTCATTGGTAGAGCCTTTGTACTTTGTCCAAAAATTGATCCCAACCGACCAGAAAAACGACAAAAATCCAGGTCATTTTTCTAGTCGGTTGGGATCGATTTTTGAGAAAAGTACAAGGAGTTTCCAAATAAGTAATACATCTGATAAAAGGGCTCAGTAACACTGTATGGAAACTACTGTATGTATAGTAAGCTGGGTTTTCCGAAGTCAAAATAAAAATGGCGGAAGGGATTTCTGTACAAGGTAGGTGTCATGTATTTTTGGTCACATACTATTGAATATGTTCTTTCATGCAACTTGACGGATATCAGCGTGAAGGCAATTGGTTGGAGAACCAATAGATATAGCCGCCTTTTTACGAATTTGCCTCGTTTGACTGTAATGTTTGAATGAACACAGTGTCGTGTTGACCTTGAAATCCGAAGCGATAGATTTTGAAAAATCGGTCCGTATTTCCGAATTCCTAATGTTCCTGTCAACAACACAGGGCTAGATGGGTGGAGAAACTGATATTCTTACCTGAAATGTTTCGACAGATCGTCTGTGTAGTCTACATTTGTTGTAATTACACTTTGAAAATTCGTATGCTGTACAGCTGTGTGCAAACCGAAACTAACCCGGTGTACAGCTGGGTGAAACTGTTTTTCTGTATGTGTGGGTGCAATATCTAACCCGAAAACACTGTATGTTTGGGTTTTTCTGGATAAAATCAGATACATGATTCCGAAACTCTTTTGTGTTGAACTATCGAAATATATATCCCAAACTATCCAAACGATTTTCATTAAAGAGACATTTCACATATAATTTCTCATAAATTTCACCTTTTCTTTTATCTGAATGAACTGAATTTCTTATGAAAATTCTGAAAAGTTCAAACCAAAGTTTTGCGCCGTTTAAGAGACATATCGTCGGTGAAATACAAAACCTCGTATGTCGATTCTTGCGATTTTCAAAGTACAAACTTGTGCGCCCAGTTTAGACAATGCTCTCATGTTTTGAAATATGTTTACTGATCAGTATTAATGACACATTATTTGGGAACAATAGGCCTATGTCAAAATTTCAAGTAAAACATTTCAGCTTGGGAAAAGTTATTACACTTTGTTCCCTCCCCTTTAAAATTTTTCAAAAACGAGATACGAGTTTTTGCATTTGTACAACGACGATGATATTTAATCTTGAAAGTTAACTCATTGATGGATGCCGCAGTTAAAATGTAAATGAAATTTGTCCTTTTCGTCTCAACTTTAAAGGCCTTTTTTTTTTTACTTATCAGCAACATTTTCAAACAACTGATAGCATTTTTTTTAAAAACGCATTAGAATAATCGACCTTGGCATCAAGACATACCTTTAAAAATGAACTATATAGTAATGTTATGTCTTTTTAGTGTGCTTCAGAAAACGTATGAAATCGATAATCTTACTTCTATTCAGTCTTTCTGTATATTTTTTTCCATTATCGTTTTCCTTCTGTGGCACACCCAAAGTTAATATTCACACCATCTTTTTATAACTGGTATCGGACTATCCCACAAATTAAAATATACACATAATTATATAATAACTAAATCAAGTATATCATGCTTTTTTTTCAAAGTGTAATTACAACCAAAGTAAAATTACACAGACGAAATATTGAAACATATCCCTTAAGCTTAACTACGGTATCAATTTCTGCACCCATCTAGTCGTGTGCTGTTTTCAGGAAAATTAGGCATTCAAAAATACATTCCGTTTTTTAGCCTAACATTTTTTTTTTAATTTTTCAAAATCATAAAATTATTAATAATATTTATTTCAAACTATCCAAACGATTTTCATAAATGTGCTCCAGAAAATGTATGACATTAATAGTCTTATTGCAGTGTTTTTGTATATGTTTTTCATAGCTTTCATCATTTGGCTAAGTTGAAATTAAGTTGGGTTCACTATACCTCCTTTCAGATTGCCAGGAACCATTGATTAACCGTTTACCAAACGACAAAATTTTAGGGAGGTCCAATTAAAAATCTGATGCAGATGACAAAATGGGTGTTGTTAAAGATACAATTTGTGTATAAGAATGCACAGAAAATATTGAGGCAAAAGGAGAAACTGCTGGTGATCAGCAGTTTCTTCTTTTGCCTCAATGTTTTCAAGAGCTATTTCTATAAGGGACGTCAAAACCAGGTCTTGTTTGGGAAAGGGTTAACAAATGAATAAAATGGTAATGGCTGGATAATTTAGGAATCATAACAAATTTGGGATGTTAGGGTCATTCTGAGCTTTCAAAATTAGTTGATGCAACACCTTATCAGACAGACATGGCTCATAGCTCTATACTTAGTTGCAATAATGTTACCGAGACCTTTTTGAATTTAAACCAATAATACCCATCATCAAGTTTGTGGCTACGATATCACAGCTACTCTATATCTTGTGTGTGTGTGTGTGTGTTTTTTTTTTTTTTTTTTTGCTGTTTTCTTTACATGTAAAAAGGCTTGGGATTAACAATAAACATTAAGGCAAAAGAAGAAAATGCTAATAATCGGCAATTTCTCATTTTGTCTCAATATTTTCCAAGTTGTATTACATAAATTCAGTAAACAAATCTTAACCCTTTCCCAAACGACAAAATTTTAAGGTGTTCCTGAACTTCCAAATTGAAAGCTGCAGCAGTAAGATTATCGATTTCATACGTTTTCTGAAGCACACTAAAAAGACATAACATTGCTAGTTCATTTTGAAAGGTATGTCTTGATGCCAATGTCGATTATTCTAATGCGTTTTTTTAAAAAATGCTATCAGTTGTTTGAAAATGTTGCTGATAAGTAAAAAAACGCCTTTAAAGTTGAGACGAAAAGGACAAATTTCATTTACATTTTAACTGCGGCATCCATCAATGAGTTTAATTTCAAGATTAAATGTATGTCTCTTAAACGGCGCAAAACTTTGGTTTGAACTTTTCAGAATTTTCATAAGAAATTCAGTTCATTCAGATAAAAGAAAAGGTGAAATTTATGAGAAATTATATGGGCAAGTTTAAAAAAAATGTGACCATTCACTTTTTACATGCCACAGCTTTTACAGAGAAACATATTCAACCCAATTAAAGCTAAAAAGATGTGTTTTTGTGTCTATATACTGGGTACCAAGTTTAAAGAAAATCGCTTCACAAATAAAAAAGATATGTCATTAAAACATGTCAAAAATGTCAGGAGTGAAACGTTTTTGTGTGACACTTAACACTTTTACCAAGTTTCTAAGATATGGTAAATAAAAGACAGTTACAGGATACTACAATAAGCACTTGTGTTTCATAAAACAACATGTGCATCATCATCTTAAAATTACTTTTTTATCTTATCTTCATAGGTTTAGGATCTGGAGCCTGTTTTATACAATACCCCTCTGAATTTTATGTCAGGAGTGAAACACTTTTATTTTTCAAAATGTGTTCTCATTTTTGTCTATTCAGCCAGAAATCTACCACTCAATTTTTTTAGGAAGCCATCAACCTTGTGGGCATTCTGCACTCTACTTTTTAGCGATTCGTGGGTTACAATTTCTAATATTGTGCAATATATATGCTGTCAGGAGTGAAACGCTTTTTTGTTGTCATTTTGCAAGATTGTGCACACAATTTTAGCTAAAAAGTAGTGAACATGAATTTAAAATATACTGAACAAAAGTGAAAACGCTACACTACAATATTTCATTTTTCTGGAAAAGTATCCAACTAATAACATGAAATATATTTTGACGTTATTTTCCAGGCTTTCAGCAATCGTTTCGCGAAATTTCATTGCCCTGTCTCCTTCAATGTCAGAGTAACAGCCCTTAATACGTTTAGAATTAATTTCATCTAACACCACATATGCGCATGCGCAGAAAACGTTTCATTATTTTTTCGGAATTGGTCATATCTGGGTTGCCAGAAAAACACTTAAAATCTCACTTATCTCTTGAAGCAAGCTCTAAACTCAAGGTCTAATCTGTCAATTTTGCAAATTACCTCCCTTTGACATAAACATATAGGTAATTTAAAATGTTTGGTATTCACAAACGTATCACTGTTTCCCATTGGTGTTTTTCGCAACATCATGCAGGCCTTACAGGGAATTTTTGAACCCTTTCTTCGACGAGTATTGATCCCAGATGTCCATGCAATAGCGATATCAATTTCCTATGGAGATTACATTGTAAAATTTTCAAGCTTTGGAACATAACGAATATTCTGCTTTTCAAACATCATTCTCTAAACGCTGAAACAGTCTTATGTAAGCTTCTTTACATGTCCTGACTTATAACTTGTCAGACTATCATTCCGTGCAGTCCGGCATGGTTTGCATTCTTCTGCTTGGATTTCTGAATGTTTACATTGTGTAAAATTTCAGTTCAAATTGTACACCTGAAAAATGGACCCTGTCACATTAAACGGGTCCGTTTTTCATCCCCGTAATTAAGATCCACAGAATGTTTAGTGCTTGACACAAGCAAGTCAATGAACAATGCGAAACACTTTCATTTGATTTTTTTACTTGTTGTTTTTAGAAGAAATATGACAAGCAAAGTAGGTGTAGCGTTTTCACTTTTGTTCAGTATATAATTTGGACACTGCTTAACCATTTAGAATAGTTTTTAGCCACCCGAATTAAGAAATCTGGATGGTATTCTGTAAAATTAGCTGTTATTCTTAACATTTAAATGTAGGCCTAACACTTTGGTCACATTTTTTTTAAACCTGCCCATATGTGAAATGTCTCTTTAATGAAAATCGTTTGGATAGTTTGGGATATATATTTCGATAGTTCAACACAAAAGAGTTTCGGAATCATGTATCTGATTTTATCCAGAAAAACCCAAACATGCAGTGTTTTCGGGTTAGATATTGCACCCACACATACAGAAAAACAGTTTCACCCAGCTGTACACCGGGTTAGTTTCGGTTTGCACACAGCTGTACAGCATGCGAATTTTCAAAGTGTAATTACAACAAATGTAGACTACACAGACGATCTGTCGAAACATTTCAGGTAAGAATATCAATTTCTCCACCCATTTAGCCATGTGTTGTTTACAGGAACATTAGGAATTCGGAAATACAGACCGATTTTTCAAAATCTATCGCTTTGGATTTCAAGGTCAACACGACACTGTGTTCATTCAAACATTACAGTCAAACGAGGCAAATTCGTAAAAAGGGGGCTATATCTATTGGTTCTCCAACCAATTGCCTTCACGGTGATATCCGTCAAGTTGCATGAAAGAACATATTCAATAGTATGTGACCAAAAATACATGACACCTACCTTGTACAGAAATCCCGTCCGCCATTTTTATTTTGACTTCGGAAAACCCAGCTTACTATACATACAGTAGTTTCCATACAGTGAGTAAGGCGGAGTACATGCAACAAACTGCGTGAAAATTGACGCAGAAATAAGGTTATTGCACAAATTCTTACCCGAAGCGTGGTTAATTTGGCCGTAGTCGTTACCATTTCGCTTTCTGGTCGGTTGGGACAATATTTCGGAAAAAGTATCACGAGTTATCTAATATGTCATACATCCGATGAAAGAGCTCGGTAAGGCGGGGTACATGCAACAAACCTTTTGAAAATTGACGCTCAAGTAAGGAAGTTATTGAAAAAAATCTTACAGAATCGAGATTATTTTGTCCGTATTCGTTATCCATCCCATATTGCACAATCTCCATCGTGTTGTATCACAGTATGGAAACTCTGTACTTTGTATTTCAAAGGTATTTTAAGATGGAGGACAGGCGTTGGTGGAAAAAGTAAGTGTCCTTTATTTTTGTTCGATATCGCTTCAATGTGCCATCCTGTCACACAATTACAGCGTTTAGGCTACATCATGAGATTTGAATAAATAATCCATTGTTACTAATGATTGAACGTCAAATTGAAGCAATATCGAACAAAAACAAGAGAGGTACGTTTTCACGAATGTCTGTCCGCCATGTTTAAAATATCGTTGCAAAACAAAGTACAGAGTTTCCATACAGTGTATTTTGTATGTCTGAAGTACTGGGCATTGTTACCACCCGTTCATCTGTCAATCCGTCTGTACAACCGATAGAGAATGTTTGTCCGCTAAATTCTGACCGTTTCAACCAGATTAATCCGTCCACAAACAAGGCCTGGGCCGCGTTTTACTAACATAGATTTTTGCAAAAACATTGTAACAACACATCTGATTGAAAGAGAAATTAAAACAATAATTATTCGGCCAATCAGATTTGTTGTTGTTTCAAAAATGTTCGTAAGTTTGTTAGTAAAACGGGCCCCTGGTGTGACGACCCTAGTAGACTTAGCATGGGAAAACATTGAGACAAAAGAAAAAAACGCTGATGTTTAGGCCTATATATGCCCCAATGACTGAATCCTCACAAGCATATCTGCTTAAGAAAGGGTGTATCATCAACTTCACCGACAACCGCCTTTCGGACTATTGAGTCCCGCTCATATGCAATATCTTCCAATAGATGTCGCCACCTGTCGATTACCATCTATCTCTGGTGGGCATTCTGGGTTAACTACTTTCAAGATGTCAGCGCCCATAAAATGCATACACGTGGTACTTCCTCATGACTTCCTGTCACGCGGCATATTTGCTTCATATGCTTGCATAGAGTAAAATGAATAATCTAATTTGAATTGATTATTTTATTAGATGAAATTGAGACGAAAATCAAACTTTATTTTGTTGCAAATGTATTTATAGTTGCAATTTTCTGCTTGCTACTTTTTGGCGACAGGATTTTGGAGTTATGCGCACCGCGTAGTGATTTTTATCCAAAAATGGATAAAGTGATGCGTCAAATGAGTCAGTCCAAAAATAAAAAAAAAATAGACTGGAAATTTTGTAGACTGGCTGCTTAGTCAATGCGCTCATATGTATTGATTTAAATGTGCACAAACAATAGCTGGTTTTGAGGAAAAAGAAGAAAATGGAGATATTAAAAGGTTATTGAAAGAAAGATGGGCAAAAAAAAATCTTCAACACATCTGTTAATATATGACCAATTTGTATTCATGACCAAGCTGAGAAGACGAGACAAAAAGTTATTTCTGAGTTTCCATGATTTTTCGAACAGCACATCATAACGAGGGTTTTCGCGATCAAACAAAATTTTGTTTGGTCGACAAAAAAAAAAAAACTTTTTTATCAGGTTTTGTTTAAAACATCCAAAACATTCAACATGTGCCTGACATTTTTATACCTTCTCTGCTTCAAGCATTTTGTTTTCCAAATCGGCCATGTATTTTAGAGAAGTTTTTAAAGTAGGCCTATTACATCCATCACTTCTTGCAGTTTCGCCTACAACTTCGCCCTTATCCATGACAACAGAAATTGAAGTTATCCAAATTTCAAACCTCGTCAACCTCCGTTGTCACGGAAGCTGGCGAAGTTGCATGAAATCTTTGGTGTCTAATGATGGTTGGAATACATGAAATTGCAGGTTCGATACCCGCCTTCATAATCGTCCACGTGGGTTTGTCGTGCAGAAATGTGACCCGTCGCGCTAAAAGGGACCTTATCGGGTGTGTGAAAAATATCGACCCTAGTCAGTCTGCGCAGTCCGCGCAGCCAGACTAGGACCGACACTTTTCATTTTTATGTAAATTTCTAAATCCGGAATTGTTTCCCTATCTTACTATATGTTCATTTGTCGCATACGGGATCTGGTTGACTTGTACCGAGTCTGACAAGTTTGTCAAAATTTGGATTTTTAGAGTTCGGATAAGGTCCCTTTTAGCGTGACGGATCACAAATGTATCTGCCAGCAAACCAAGTAGTGCCAGTACGCTGATACGATTTTGTCGCTAATATTGAAAAAAAAAAAAAAAACAAAAAAAAAAAAAAAAAAAAAAAAAAAAAAACAGTTGAAAGAATCTTTATTGAAAAGTCACTGAAAGCAGAATTATCTTTATTTCCAAGCATTAATTTAGAGTGGTCTAAATTCATAGATGATGCACACAACCAGATTAATGAGGCCAAATATTGAAAATGTTTGAGCATGAAAAATTTTAGACGAAAAAGAAGAAAATGGTAGTATCCAGGAATTCCATCTTTTCAGTCATTTTCAAAGCTGTCCTGGTTAGAGATGTGGAAAAGGATTAACATAATGTAAATAAACAAAGCTGGAAACAAATTATGATAATGAAATGACATAGTTTATGAAATATTTGAGAAAAAGGGTCCCTTTCAGCATTTGAAAATGTTCAACATGGATCTAGATCAGCCTGTGCATACGCACAGTCTGATCTAGATCCATATTGTTCTTTAATAGATTCTTCATAACCTGTAACAACTTTTAAAAGTCCTTATCAACCCATTACCAGACGCCGAAATTTCAAACTAGTCCAAATTCAAAGATGTTGCAGACGACAAATTCAAGTGGATAATTTTTTTCATTTTTGGTCATTTTGTATAGAAAACATTGTGGGAAATGAAGAAATTGCTTGTCACAAGCAATTTCTTCATTTTCCACGATGTTTTCTAAAGCCTCTATCTTGTGGGGAGTCAAAAGGCGTCACTGTGTGGTAATGTGTTAATATTATAGGGACCCCTTTTCTAGATTCTGGCTTATTTGTATTTCATTCATATACTATTACGTGATCGTGGGATAAAAATCTAAAATATTATAAAGAATTCCTTTTTAAAAAGGAATGAAAAAAGTCGGATAGTGAGTGCAAACATGTTGCAAATACATAATGAAATTCCATTCAGAACAGCTCGGACAATTCATTGAATCATACCTCGGATGCAGGTTACTACGTGTATACAGAAATGTCGAAAAAATGCAATTCCTTTGGCGGAGGCAGTTTTAGCTACGTTACAACAAGTAACGTTCAAAATTTAAATAATAAAACAGAGAGCACATCTTTGTCTCTACATGAGAAATTTGATTCTATAAAATTGACCTAGGTGATCCGAATGTATAAAATTCGACTTTTGCACAGATTAAACAAAAAACGAGTTCAACATTCTTTTATTGTGCAAAGGCAAAATGAAACCCAATTGCACTATTATACTGTAAGTTAACTTAATATCACAAGCAAAAGAAAGCGACACATGTTTGAACAAGACGTGTTTGTGAAACACGAATGCCTCCGAAATGTCAATGGTAAGTTTTCATGTTAAATTTAAATTAAAGGATTGATAAGGGTTAATGAATGACCTTGAGGGAGGTCATATTGCATGAAATAGATAGATATTATTGAAAGAAAGTTACATACCAAATTTGAGATTTGTATGTCGAATACTTTTGGAGAAAAGGTCAATATTAAGTTTTCGGACAGACGGACAGACAATTACAAGTAGAACAATATGCCCCCGATCTCTCGATACGGTGGCATAATTTACACAAATGCATGTATCATCAGCACATGTAAATATGAATGATTAAATCATTGCCTTAACAGCACGTTTCAGACTGATCGTAAGACATATACTGACAAAATATAATGTAGTTAAGGGGGGAATTTAAAGGTAGCCTAATAGTTTGAAGAACATTCAAATAAAAGAAGAAGATACCGAGCACCAGCATCAACTTTCTGTTGTCCAAAAGTTTTCCAAACGTCGTTTTCTGGTTTGCCAAATCCAAGAGTTGTTATTGACAAGATCGAGTGCTAGAGAACCACCTTTTTCGTAGATAATTTATTCGGGTGGACAGACAGAGGAAGCTTCCAGAAAATAATTTCCCCCATCTTAATTTGCGGAGGCACTAAACAACATTAATTTAAGAAAGCACTATTGACTACGTTTCATCTAACTTTTTTGTAAGTTGTCTATTTAACGTGTCCGAATTAACACCGTAACCGTGTCCATATTTTGACGTCACCAATGACGTTGAATCCGTTGCGTTGTTTGTTTTATCGACGTCAGACGACGTCTGTTTAGAAAGCGTCTGTAATTTGTACGGTTTTCGCGCCAGTGGGTCGACTTTCTGTACCAAATTCAATTCTGGATTTGGATTGGCCCACTTTTGTTGCTCACCTGTAAAATAAGTGTAGATCTATGGAAATTCCGTAGTTTTTCCCTTTTTTCCCGGTCGTCACACAAAGTGGAAAGGGACGACTAGATCACGGTATAACAAAACAGAAAACCATAGTAGATCTACATCGAACTGAAAATGTGTCAAAACAAAAATCGGAAAGTACACTTTTTTTTGCCAAGATCGATTGATTGGGGATTTAACACCACTTTAAATCGTTTTGGTCATATAATTGGCAACAAAATCTAACATCGATTCCTGGTATATCTAGGCCTATCTTTCACAAAAAATACCACCACAAAATATCCACAAATAGCCTCCAGCAGCTCCTTCACAAGTTAGATGGTTCCCATTCATTGGTGAAAGCCATCCCATTCATTGGTGAAAGACAAATGGCTTTTGTCAAAAGCCAGAAAGGATAGGGCGGGCCTATTAAGACTATTCAAATCGGGGTTCAAACAATAATGCCCAGAAGAAAGGATTACTTGTATTCGGTAGCTGGTAAAGTGCTAAATCTCGATTGTTAAGTCGTGGTGAAGCTGTTTTCAAATCTACAGAATAGTCAATTTATGCACAAGAAAGATTGTCAAAATCATACTTACCTGAAGCGAAAATAAGATAAAATATTCCGGAGAAAGTAAGAACCCCGGCTGTCACGTAGAATACATTATCCCAGCCTTGTAGGTCCTGCAAATGAAACGATATGAACCGGGATCTGGAAAAACGTCCCTTAAAGCATTTTTAAAAAATGAGTTTCAAGATCAGCCTGTTGTCAAAGGCAGCCCAATGTGCACCCACGCTGCTCTCTTTAAGTTACTACAGGTCAAGAAGAAGCTATTAGAGAACGACATGGATCCTTATCAGACTGTGCGTATGCACAGGCTGATCTGGATCTAAGTTGGGCTCAAAAGCCTTAAGGGACGTTTTTCCAGATCCTGGCTCGAATACATTAAACATTTATTCGCTTTCGTTCCAAAATGAAAAGATACTACCTTCAGTTCCGAGCAAGAACTTTCACTATAAGCACAAATACCCACATTGAACATAGGATTTGGAATTGATATAACGAACTTAAAATGTCTTTACCTCCACTTATCTTCTAGTAGGCTACATGTTAACCAAGATCCGATCTCCGTATTGTAAGCTGGTAAGCTATTCATTGGGACGTAGATCGATCGATCAATCAATCGATTGATCGATCAGTCAATAAATCTTCGATCGATTTATCAATCAATATAGCGATTCATTTTAGTCCTTATTCACAGAAAAGTATATAATATATAAGAGTTGTCAGGCTAAATGTCTTCTGCCGTCCGGTAACAAACCTGATCAATAGTTAAATCCCCGACAACCAAAGGCACCAATATTGAACCAATCGTCCCAAATGATGACGACAGGGCTACCAGGCTACTAGCGTGTCGAGTGGAGAGGTCATAGTGGTTAACCGACCATCCTAAAATAAGAAAATTGAAGCTAAATGGGAAAAGATAATGATGCTACGATAAGGTCTCGTATATTTAATAGAGACCAAAGCAATGAACTGGAAAAGGATGAAATCAAATTTTACTGAAAAATGCGAAAAAAAACATAACATTTTCTTTGAAATTAACCTGATCGTGATACAAATTGTTAAGCGTAAGCATATTGACAATATGTTGCTCTTAAATTTCTAATGTATAGATTCAGGGCTTCAGGCGCGATTATCAACCTCTTAAACGATTATTTAAACTATTAATTAACGAAAATTGAATATCAAATGGAAATTTGAAAGTCAATATATTTTTAAGTAAGAATAGATTAACGAGGAAACAACCTTCAATGACCTACCTGAAGTGGATAGACCGAAAGCACCGAGTGCTACAGTCAACACAATAATAACTATAATACCATCATACAAAAACGTTAATACCAGGAAACACACGGACGGACCCAGAAAACCTGGAAATATATAGAAAAGTAATGTCAACAAAATACAAAGCAAAGTATGTGCAATTTAAGTCTCTCTTACAACCTGTCGCACGTGCTCCTGCGTGCGGTCTGCGTCTAAAACGTACGTTTAGTCTCGTGCGATGCACGCACGTGCAACGTACGATTTTGTTGGACGCAACCACGACGCAGACTGCACGCAGCAAAGAATTGACCGGACGATATTTTGAGGTGCTCTTACAACCCGTCTTGCGTCTTAATAAATCGTGCGATTTTGTAGTTTTAAAATGTACGATTTAAAAAGACGCACGACGGGTTGTAAGAGAGGCTTTACTTAATGTACATTCATGGTACAAATAAATTACTGAATGACATGACACAGCTTTGGCTTTGTCTCTTTGATGTATGTTATGCTATTTGCAAAATATGAACATGCCATGCATAATGGCCATTGCCATGCCAAAAGAAATCAGTAATATAGCTAGCATAATGTTGGCTACAATCGAAAATGCCGTAACCACAGATTGAAATAAGCTGTATATACGGTCTTTTCGAACATAGCCAACGAAAGGATGATTATAGCCATTCCTTGCAAACTAAGAGTCGTACAGATGTACACTAACCCGTCTAGAGTCCTAATTGCATAATAACTGGTACTATCCAATTGTTGGTGGTCATTTATAAATTATAAGGCTTTGACGATGACAGTTTACAAAGGAGTAGATCTAAACATTGATGAAATAAACTAGCCAAAATTTTCTCCATCTTAAAATTGTCTTTCTTGTGGCAGCAAAAGTCATAGATCGTAGAGGACATGGGTTACCGGTACTCTATATGGCGAGAACTCACCAATTCCTGTCAACATTTTTCTCAGAATAGTCGTTGGCAAACAATTCGTGTTTAGCAACATATCTGCGACCACACCACTGCCGAACGAAAACACAACCATAGCTATATGAGGGATAGAGGCATAGACACCAGTCTGAAGTGAATAAGAAAAATATACAAATGCGAAACTAGCAATGAATGACATCCGATCTGAAAAAAGCGATATGCCAAGCGAATAGGAAGGTTGAGTGAAGCTTCATGAATTAAATTTACCCCATTACATTAATTTACAGTATGTCGTAATTAGAGATATTCTTCTGTAGAAATTATCGGCTTAATTATCATTGAATATTATGGAACCGAATAATAGGCCCCTACCTACAAGTTCCTTGAGTAGGCCTAAGTTACAAAAATGACAAAGAACTGTACAAGTTTAGAAATTATTCGAAAGAACCACGATGATTTGATATCTTAATTACGATCTGGAAAAGGTCTTACCTGGGCAATGTTAAACCCAAACTCATTGAGATATAGAGGTTCATTGGTTAACATGAGTATAAATAGCCAGTGGCGCGCAAAATGACAAAAACAAATGGCGATCACCGGAAGTGACGTCAATATGTCCCTCCATGGCATCGGTGCATTCTGTAAAAATATGCGATAATGATAATAAATACATTCCTTGAGTCTAACGGATAGAAAACGAAGGAAAGGTATTTGCAAGAGATCAAAAGTAATTTTAAAATATTTTACATACGGCATTAATACTGAACATTGCTAATTAAGCGATTGTCTGTAGCCTAAGCGGGTATATAAATGTATTATGAAAAGACATTTATGGTTTACATTTATCTAAAGTTTCATTCTAAAATAGTTCAGATAGAGATACATGTAGTCCATTGTAACAATTCGAAACAACTTGTCAGTGTAAAGGTTTAAAAAAGCAGCATCCCCAACTTGACATCAGATGACCATTATACATATAGGAAGGTGATGTAGCAGATTAGCTCTACCTCATAATCTATGACATCTTGTTCCTGTGATTTCTCTAGATATTCATACTCGCGATATCACTTATAGCCCACCAGTAGAAAAAAACCTTTGTCATAAGCCCATAAGCAGGATGCATAATGTATCCTGGCTTATGACCCAGGCTTTTTTCTCATGACATCTATTTTAAAAATGAGCCAAAACCTGGAAAAACGTCCCTTATAGCATTTTTAAAAATTGAGTTTCAAGATCGGCCTGTTGTCAAATGCAGTCCAATATGCATCCATGCTGCCCTCTCTAAGCTACTACAGGTCACGAAGAAGCTATTAGAGAACAACATGGATCCTGATCAGACTGTGCATATGCACAGGCTGATCTGGATCTATGTTGGGCTCAAAAGCCTTAAGGGACGTTTTTCCAGATCCTGGCTCAAATGTTCTGGTTAGTCAATGAACTCCAATTAGTAAAGATTGTGTGACATGAAAAGGCCCTACCTCATAATCTATGACGTCTTGCCCCTGTGATTTCTCCAAATATTCATATTCGCTATCACTTATAGACGCACAGTGGGACGGTTTTTCGTAAGCTAATGTGGCCCAGAATAGATACCATACTGTAAGGGCGCCTCCTGAAATTTAAGAATTGTAGAAGCGTTTTGTATCACGTGAAGTTTTTGGCTTGACGAAATGTAATTTGACTCAAATCATTGTTAATACGGGCATACTTTTTGGCAAGACATTTTAAACGACAACCTCGTATTGGTGATACCGCAAAACTCACATAGAATTAAAGATCGAGTTATTGTAGTTTCAGTGGTTTATTCTTTTTATTAAGAATATCTTATCTACATCAGATCTATTAGTTTTGGACCATTATTTCTGAAGCACGTGCATTTTTTCACAATACGCGTTGTATAGGTCTCGCTAAATGGCCGGGCAGAGCATCTCTAGCTATAAAAGCTAGAGATGCTCTGCCAGGTCAATTATCACAATCTATATACTTTGTAATAATGACTTACCACAAACATAGAACACGTACTGCCAACCAAAAGAGTGCGTTATAAACCCTCCAACTGGGAACCCCAGGATAGCACCGGCGAAACCGCCTGAAAAAAGGAGAAAATAATTGACAATGATTTCTTAGTGTTGAGTTTGTCTATTACTTTTGAGTTCAATCCCAAATTTTGATTCATGCAATTCTTAAATCAACGTTGTTTTCTTCCTCTTTTTTTTTTAGCAAAACCTAGATATATTTCACAGTGCATCCTCTCAACAGAATACTCTCTGAAAGCTAATAAGGAACAACCAGAAATAGTTTGGCAAATGTCAGTCTGTGCACAATACAAAGCTCGACATTGACTTGCTACAAAATTACTGCTCTATGTTTATACTCCTTTTCAAATAAAAAAGCAACCGCACGAATTCGTAATTACAAGCCATCACTGGCCATGTAAACCAAGGCAAAACTATAATTGAGCCAGGATCTGGAAAAACGTCCCTTAAGGCTTTTGAGCCCAACATAGATCCAGATCAGCCTGTGCGTACGCACAGTCTGATCAGGATCCATGTTGTTCTCTAATAGCTTCTTCGTGGCCTGTAGTAACTTAACGAGAGCAGCATAGATGCATATTGAACTACATTTGACAACAGGCTGATCTTCAAACTCAATTCTTAAAAATACTATAAGGGACGTTTTTCCAGATCCCGGCTCATGTGTACTTACAAGTTAAGACTATAGATATAGTCCGACTACGCTCTCTCGGTGCTGACCAATGTCTTAATACACCGTAACACGATGGGTAAAATAATCCCTGAAGTGATACAAAACAAGAAGTTTATTAGAATGGGTACATCGCTGGTTGTATTAGGATAATCATATCGTAACTACAGCTTATTTAGGCTGCTGTGTCGAGATTTCCGAAAGTAACAAGATATCCAAGATGTATGGCTTAACCCTTTCCCAAACAAGACCTGGTTTTGACGTCCCTAATAGAAAAATGCTTGGCTTGGGAAAACATTGAAACAAAAGACGAAACTGCTGATAACCACCAGTTTCTCCTTTTGTCTCAATATTTTCTTTGTCATATTTTACACAAATCGTATCTTTAATATCATCCACTTTGTCATTTGGATCATCCTAAAACTTTGCCGTTTGGGAAAGGGTTAAGATATTGTATCTATAGAACCTACAATGAATCCAGATGATGATTTTTCGTGACAGGTCTCGTGCGAATTTATTCTACATCCATAGCCATAGCGGATCAATGATTTCCTCAACATACATGCAGTTTTAATGTTCTTTGAGTGGGGTTCCACCTATAGTCATTGTCAAATACTTGGACGTTACAAAGTCATGTGACTAAATAATGAATAAAGAAGAGTTTCGTGAAGCGGCGCAAATACGTCCAAGAGGGGATTCTCGGTGAAAATGGACATATATTCCAATTCAAGGGCACGTAATTCAAAAACAACAATCTTTGTCTGAATGATAAATTCCAGACACCTATCGCAATTTGTTAACACATGAATATCTAAATCATTTTATTTTTCATATCTATGAATCACGCATCCAGATGTCGCTTTTCTGTTCAAACATTACTTGTACAAAAATCGATGTTAATAAATCAGACATCTGACGTATAAAGCAATCTTTGTTGTTACTGTTTGTTCCACTTTCATTTACTATTTCAGTCAGGATCTGGGAAAATGACCCTCGTGGCATGTTAGAACAATATGGATCCATTGCGCAGTTTGGCCAAAGCTCATGTTGTTATCTAGGAACTTCCCTATTACTTTTGGGAGCTTATTAGAATATCACAAATACTGGTAAGCGTGCATGCACAGGCTGATCTTGATCCATGTCTGTCCCAAACGTCATCAGGACTGTTTTTACAAAATTAATGTCAGCTCGTAATCATGTAGACCTAGCCTATATCTGATACAGCCAGTCTCCGAACTTAGTTATTCCATCTTGATCTTGATCTTGATCTTGATTTCTTTACGGCGATACATCTAGAAGACATTCTTACGCCGCGCATAACGTCAAGTGTAGGGTTATTAGCGATTTTGTTTTTTGATAAGTTCACTAAAGGTTTTCACTGGGTCACTAGAACTGTTATATTCCGCAATGATGTCCATTGGTATTGAGTTCCAGTCCCGGAAAGTATTTGGTATAAAGCTGAATTTGTAGATGTCCGTTCTTGAATATGGTAGGTTTATGTGTTCAGAGTGTCTATTTTTTGATGGTCTTTTTGGTCTTGTAATTTGATGTATTGGGATTGAAGCTTTGTTGTTAAGTCCTTTACACAATAAAATCAGGCGGTTTTTCCTACGTCTCTCTTTCAGATCTTCTAATTTGAGTTGTGTTAAAATGTTGGTCATGCTTCCACTGGTATAGTCATAATTAGATGTAATGAATCTTGCAGCTCTCTTTTGTATTGTTTCAATTTTCTCTTGTAGGTATGATTGTTGGGGGTCCCATGCTGCACTAGCGTATTCCAAAACAGGTCTGATCAGTCCTTTATATGCTTGTAGTTTTACTTCTGTTGGACATTGTTGTAAGTTGCGTTTAAGTAGTCCTAATGTCTTGTAGGCTTTCTTACATGTTTCTTCAATATGTTTGTTCCAAGTAAGATTGTTAGTGATGTGAACACCAAGGTATTTTATTACTTTCAACGATTCTAACGGAGTGTTTTTTAGTGTGTATGTAAAGTTAATAGTAGATTTCTTTCTAGTAAGAGTCATCATGTTACACTTGACGGGTTGGAAACGCATACCCCATAAGTCTGCCCATTTACCAAGATTGTCGATATCTTTCTGAAGTTCAGTACAGTCCTTTTCTGAGTGGATTTCTCTATAGCAAACACAGTCATCAGCGAATAATCGAATATTTGATGTTATCTTTTCACTAATGTCATTTATATGAATTAAGAATAGTATAGGTCCTAAAACTGTACCTTGAGGCACTCCGGACTGAACTAACGAAACACTTGATTTTACTCCGTTAACTACTACTTGCTGTTTCCGGTTTACCAAAAAGGAGTCAATCCATTTAAGTATGTTCTTCCTCACTCCATATTTAAATAACTTGGTCTTTAAAAGTTCATGTGGTACTGTGTCAAATGCTTTTTCAAAGTCTAATATGAAATATTAGACTTTGCATATATGTACTTAACACGATCGACCATGTCATCGGGCAAAGTATATGCCTTCTTGTTATTGATTTTTTAAGTTGACCGCGGAATGACCTGCATCATTTGCATACTCACTTGGACGAGTTTATCCGATAAAAGGTATGTCGGGATTTTTCAGATAACTTGCACGAGATTCTCTACTCTCAAGGTGTGCCTTCAAAGTCGACTGCTCGATAGCTCAACTGGTAGAGTCGCCAGTTTAGAAGGTATAAAGTACGGGGTTCGAATCCCCACAGTACCATTTCGCCTATATTTTATTTTTTGTCTTTTTTGTTAGATTTACAACTCTGTTCATCTCCTATCCCCTCGTTGGTGACATGAAGACGCCATTGGCGATCGAGCTCATTTCTTATTTTATGTTAGGTCATAATATGACTGACCCCAGTGGCTTCTGGACAATTGTTGGTCTACATAATTATGTGGAAGATTGATTTCTGTTGTAGTTCTGCTGCTATTTCACAAATTAACTTGGTTCATTAAAAACTATTTCTTTTGCTCTTGGTCCAAAGGCATGTGGCTTGTTTGTGACATTAGTCGTCCGCGGGGGTTCTTTACACATCTATCTACCACTGACAATATTTCAAGTCATTATCTATTAATTATGCTTACTTCATTTAGAAAAAAACATAAACCATTGTGATCCTTATGGTTCGAATAGGGTAATGTGCGTAAGAAAGGTAAAATAGAAATAATTCGGATAAGTAAAAGAAATGATCCTGCTTGGTATTCGAACCTGGATCCAACGGGTTTCAGACCCAACGCGCACCCTATTGAGCTAACCAGACTGGTGATATTTACGTTACCATTACAAAATTAATATTTAAAATAACGTTCTTCGATAATTACGTGTTTAACCTGATTTACCTGTTTTGAAATGTGCAATTATTTAAATGAGGTAGGTCATTCCGGGGTCAATATAATTTTATAATACGTTGCCAAACTTTTTATACACATAAAATATTTAGAAACGTCATCATATAATTGTGTTTGTTTCTAGTGCAAACTTACAAAATGCTGATTATGATTAGACCCCTTGTTTAAAAGTTGGTCGTTTTTCATCAATACCGAGTAAGTTTTCTAATTACAGAATACCGATAGTTAGCATGACACATAGTTTGTTAAGGACCGGTGACACACACATACGTATTTATGGCATATTCACTACTGGAGTACGTCACAAATGCCACACATAATGGTAGTTTGGGCTTGATGTGGACGCAAAGTCGTGTGTGACCAGACCTTTATCTCGGCTATACCTTGACAAAGACGAACCATGGGGATTAGAACGTATTGAGTGTTCCGTATATTGAATGGTAGTTTTCTTTCCCCACGATGTTTTACAGACTTACCTCTGCCAAACCCTGACACAGACGAACGATACAGGTCAATACATATTGTCCATTCTGTATACATAGTGGTAGTAGTAGATTCAACAGCGCTGATGTCAATATACACAATCCGAACAATCTGAAACAATATAATTACAATATAAAGTTAAGGAGAGCAATGAGAAAGTATGAAACGGGGATTAATAAAAAACAAGTAGAAAATGTGAGATTGGAAACGAAAACGCAATAAATTAATGTTCTTATAAGAAACAGAGCTGAGAATCAGTTTCAGTGAAAAAGGCTGTTAACACCTTGTACCTCCTTTCAAAAACATCAGATCTCAACAGATTGAACAGATACGTTGAATTGCACCAAAATAAAAATATAAAAAGTTTGACCCAAAAAGCTGAAATTTGCCAAAAAGCTGCAGATTCTCATCATTGAAGAGAGTAGGAGAAATTAAAGATGTGCGTGTGAAACACAAGTACGAACAATATCCTTGAAACAGGTGTTCTCTGTAGAATATGGCATTATTATTCCGAATTCGTATCGACTTAGAAATCAAAATGTGCGTATCAATGAGATGTAGATCTACCTGATTTTGATGTTAAAGAAGTTTAGAAGTTAAAATGGAAACGCTAAATATCCAGTTTAAGATGAACAGCGAGACAGTAAGACTAGGAATCAACATTTACCTATGACTAGGCCAGTGTGTCGTCAAGAAAGCACCCGGTAACTGAGTAACAATGTAACCTATGTAAAATGCGCTGTGAAGAAAGCCTATCATTCTAGGATCCCAACCGACACGTGGTAACTGAAAGAAATATAGTCGCTTTTCAACAAAAACCTCGTAACTGCAGCTTGTTTCAATCTGCAGTTGTGAGGCTTTCGATGAAAAAACGAGCGATATCAAGATTACATGTAAATGTATGAATACAATTTCACAGGGAAAAAGGTCAAAGGAAACATTGTTCAAGACTTATGGTTATTTTACGCCAGCTGGTTGCTTATCCGGGTAATCCCGGATATGCAGAGCTCGAATTGTTCTTCAAGTTTTAGAAAAAGTGTAGATCTAAAAAAAAAAAAAAAAAAAAAAAAAAATACTGTCAGCATTCGCACATTGGCCCTATTATACACTGACTAATCGTTCTTATTCGGCAAAAGAGAGGTCAAGGAAACTGCCAATATCACGGTGGATAATCACGTGACTTGGAATTTCCGATAATCTTCAATAACTTTGTCAATACTTGGCCAATTTGAATTCGGTTTGAAGCAGAGAACGTGGAAAATTGCCAGAAATAAGCTGGACGTGTTGGAGTTTTGAAATATCAACTGATAAAAAAGTAATTGAAGATAAACCAAAAGTTTGGTTTACATATATCTTCAATAACTTCTTTATCAGTTGATTTTTCAAAAATCAGCCACATCCATCTAATGCGTGACGTCTGTCCATATTCTCTGCTTCAAACCGAATTTAAATCGGTCCAGTATTTACAAAATTATTGAAGATTTTCTGAAAATATTGTATTACGTGATTATCCACCGTGAATATTAGTTCAGAGAAACTCCAAAAAGACGTAAGTTGAGACTATGCCTTTGTCACACGATAATCCGTCATATTAGGCAAGTCTAGAGCCCAGAGTATATGTATCCATATGCCTAAGGTACTTGCATTGTCATTGAGCCCTATAGGCCTAATTATTTTTTTTTGTTACTAATAATAAGCTTAAGACCAACTTACGTTAAAATATACATCCATAGTTTTTACTTTCTCATGTGGCGCTTCATCCAAAATCATGACCACGGTAACACCAACATTCGTCCTCATGGCGTACACCAGAAGTTGAGCAAATCCTAGCAGGAATATGATAATATACCGCCTCGGTATGTAACATGGACAGCATGATCTGGATCTAGATTGTGTAAATGATGAGTCGCGATCATCCATGTTCTGTTTTGTGTCTAAAGCGTCAAATCCAGTTGCCATATTGGTAGTGTCGTCCGTAGTCTCAGTTGTATGGACTCCAGTTTCCGGTGTTTCGTTTACGTCATTTGTGACGTCATCTTGTGTGGTGTTTCGTTTATGACGTTTCTTCGGCCAGACGTCGCCATTTTCTTCAGTTTCTGACATCGTTTACCGGACAAGAAATATCATTTTTGAGTCTGGAAATATAAAAGAATGGGAATAGTGACTAACATCTTAAAAATAAGCCTATGCAAAGAAACAAGGTTCAATTAAGACTATTGTCAAGCAGGAAACGTCACTAAATCTAGTTAATTATGAACAGTCAGAACACTCGGAGTCGGCCAGTCCATAGTTTCCCCCTTCAAGGGCGGATCCAGGGATCCAGGATTTTTTCCCGGGGGAGGGGGGATGTTTCAAGCCCAAGATTTTTTCCGGATGGGGGGGGGCAAGCTCAAATCTATAAAGTCAAAATTTAATTTTCGGCCAATACCAGGGGGGGGGGGGGGGGTCCAGACCCCCCGATCCCCTCTACACCCGCCTATGCCCTTTACCCCTTAACTTAGAGCCGACTTTTTGGGTTAGAAGTTTAAGAAAGAATATGCTTAGCAAACAGCCGTACGCTGTCTATTATTAAAGTAAGCCTACATTGCATTGACGACTTGGGTCAAATTATTCCAGCAATGGCAACCTTAAACACATACGTTGTATAATAACATACAAAAGCCATAACAAACATCGCTTTTCTACGAAAACCTCGTATCTGCAGCTTGTTTTAAGCTGCAGATACGAGGTTTTCGAAGAAAAGCAGCGATATTTTGATCATATATTTCAATAAAAATCTGTCTGTCTGATTATTATTTTATAACCTGCCATAGTAAAATACCATATATTTGAATAGAACAATATTTAAGTAAATACGTCAGCTGTTCATAACCCAAAGTCTTTACAAAAATATTGGGTTATAAGGAAATACATAAATAATACAAACGTTGGAATGACAAAAGGATTAGATAAAAGTTGTAATCGCTTTAAATTCAAAAGGCTTTCAGTTCATTTTATATTTTCATCTTCATTCTGCCTTTTCTTACATTTCTTAAATTTCTTTTCTTCGCAAAAATTCTTACCTTTAAATTATACATCAAATTAATAAATATATATAAGTCGAGAAATGGTCATCCACGACGAATCTAATTTAATGAAACTTAGCGAGCAAAAATCCAAAAATATGAAACAGCTTCACAAAACAAAGAAACTCACAAAACCGAGTTTTTACGAGAAAATCATTCGAGCAAGTCCATTCAGAAACCGCGTTGGCCCCGTTAATTCGCAAATTGGCTAAAGAGAGAAAAGAAAATGACTTGTGCATAATTCAAGCATATTCATTAGAATAACTTTCTCTTTTGAAATGTCAACCCGGCCTACAGTCAATAATTATATACATGCCTACATGACCCTTTCTAAATCAAGTCCTTTTTCTATTAGGTCCATTAAAAACATCTGGATTTAATAAATGAGAGAAAAGGCGAAATGCCATGTTTCTCCAATGCGTTCTATGTAGGCCTTATGACGTCCAAACTTGGCCTCATTTAATTAGAATATTTTTTATCACCAGAATGACATTTGAACTAGATTTATCAATAATTTTGTCGTTTCGAAAAGGAATGATGCTGAGTTGGTGCCAAACTACTGTAAGTGCATATATGGAGATCTTATGCACATAACACATTTTTGCACGAATACTACCATAATCTCTCGACATTCTTTTATACTTTCTTATTTATGATATGTAACATGTGGTAGGTTTTCTATGCAAGAAAGGAACCTTTTAATGCAGTAGATTACAGCTTATTCAATAGGGAACGATTTTATCCACTAAACCGTGACGTAATGTCGGACAAACAAATAGTAGCCTATTTCGTGGATGTTGTTATAAAATTTCGTAACTACGGCTTGATTCAAGCCGTAGTTACGAGATCTTATAACAACACTGACAGTTTATCAAAACATAACAGTGAATTATATCTAGGCCTATTTTTAGCACAAAATTCATTGCCATTAGGACTGAGAATTTGATTTAATGTAGAGATTTATCTTAACTCTCTCAGACAACAAAATTTTCAAAAAATTGGTCGAAATTTACAGGAAATACATTATACTAGATGTAGATATCAACATTTCATTTTCATTCAAAAACTTTCATTTGTGGGGACGTCAGAACTTATTTGGAAAATGGCTAGCATAAAACACATTTTTGTTGCGTCTTTTGTCTATCAGTAACAAGTTCTGCATATTTCCATTACAATTCTAATGAGTCAATTATAATGCCATTTTCATCTTTATCAACATTATCACCACAATTGTCACAAATTCAATAAGCTGTTCATAAACAATTTTCAACTTGGCACAGTCGATAAATGTTGTCCAGTAAATAGCTATGGCTTTACAGTACAATACATATTATAACGCCGGCGGGGGTCCAAAACCTCCTAAACCCAGGCATGGTTGTTAGTTGTAGTAATGAGATTTTGACCCCCCCCCCCCCCCCCAAAAAAAAAAAAAAAAAAAAAAAAAAAAAAAAAGGAAAAAGAAAGAAAAAAAGAAACGATATGCATGTGACTCTACGCATACAACAAGGGTAAATGTTGGAATGACAATGGGGTAAATTATATTGTCATTTACATCTTCATCAGCATTTTCACTACCATCATAATCAACTCAAACTCCTCTTGAAACAACATTTGGTCCTTTTTTCAACAATAACCTTGTAAATGCAGCTTGTATAAAGCTGCAGTTACGGGATTTTTGTTGAAAAGCATCGATTCATTTTTTTTCATCTAACACAATGTGTTTTAAGTTATTTCCCTGAAAATGGAAGTGTCAGAATGGATTCAGTTTAAAGGATCATATAATATCAATGAGGATCCAGAACAGCCTGTGCACACGATTAGTCTGATCGTGATCGAAACCCATGTTGGTCTTAGCTATGCTAAAAGTCCTTTTCCCGATCGTGGCACAATTATTCATTTTGCAACGATTACGTAATGACACCTCTCTATTTGACTTCTTGAAAATATACTAGTTGTTGCCGTGCAGAAAATGTTAGCCAAACGAAAAAGTCCATGACCAACTACGGGGATCGAGGTCGGAACCTTTTGGTCGTTGGGCCGCCGCCCAGCTTTTTAACCACGGACACAACATGCGGTGAACAACAGTTTCTTGTTTCCCCTCAACGTTTTATTCTTCGCTTTGGGCCTATTATTGTGTCTGTAATGTGTCATCAAAACAATGTTTTTTATTAGGAAAGGGTTGAACAAGGACTTCTCTAAAGAGCAATGAATTTTGTGCTGAAAATAGACTGGGTTATTTGTTATGTTTTCATTAAGGGTCGGTGTTGTTATAAAATCTCGTAACTACGGCTTGAATTGAGCCGTAATTACGATATTTTATAACAAAACCTACGAAATAGGCCCACTATTGTTTGTCCGAAATAGCGTCACTGTTTACTTGATAAAATCGTTTCCTTTTTACTAGAATTTTTTCTAGGGTTAAACGATAGACGTTTCCCTACGATAGGCCTATTTGTCATGCATAGAAAACCAATTAATATTCTAGTAATATGTCTACCATTGGGAATACAGTTTAGTACATGTTAATGACAACAATTAAATATTTATACGCCCGTCAGACATTTTATGTTCCAATCTAGAAAATCAGACTAAAATATGGCAAATTAACTTAAACAGCGCAATATTGAACTCAAAACTATTGTACTTATGCATGCATGTGATGGTTCGAATCTTGCAGGTGTCTCACGCCGCGGTTTCAAAGAAGTTTACAAAAAAAAAAAAAAAAAAAAAACACTAGAAATCTATCACTGAAGGTGATAAAAATACCCCCGCCACCACCTTTGTTTGGACAAGCGTTTTTGTTGAATCTGGAGCCATACTCAGAAATTGTCAATCTGATTTTCTTGAAATTTGGTCCAATCAGGGGCCATTCCGTGAAATTTGTGTCTTGCACATCTACAGGTGACAATGAACACTTGTGCCAAGTATGAACTAAATCGGTCCACAAGTGTAGGAGCAGTTATCCGGACAAGCATTTTTTGTTCAAATCAGGGGCCATAACTCAGAAAGTATCAGTCCGATTTTCGTGAAATTTGCGTCTTGCACATATACAGGTCCTAATGCACACCTGTGCCAAGCATGAAGCAAATCGGACAGTAAGTGTAAGAGGAGTTATCCGGACAAGCATTTTTGGGTCAAATCAGGGGCCATAACTCAAAAAGTAATGGTCAGATTTCCAAGAAATGTGCGTCATGCACTTCTTCAGGTCCTAATGCACACATGTGCCAAGTATGAAGCAAATGGGACAGTAACTATAGGAGGAGTTGGCCGGACAAGCATTTTTGGGTCAAATCAGGGGCCATAACTCAAAAAGTATTCGTCCGATTTCCGTGAAATTTGCATCTTGCACATCTACAGGTAACAATGAACACATGTGCCAAGTATGAACTAAATCGGTCCACAGGTGTAGGAGGAGTTATCCGGACAAGCATTTTTTTGGTCAAATCAGGGGCCATAACTCACAAAGTATCGGTCCAATTTTCGTGAAATTTGTGTCTTGCACATCTACAGGTCCTAATGCACACCTGTGCCAAGTATGAAGCAAATCGGACAGTAACTGTAGGAGGAGTTGGCCGGACAAGCATTTTTGGGTCAAATCAGGGACCATAACTCAAAAAGTATAGGTCCGATTTCCGTTAAATTTGTGTCTTGCACATCTACAGGTCACAATGAACAATTGTGCCAAGTATGAACTAAATCGGTCCACAAGTGTAGGAGGAGTTATCCGGACAAGCATTTTTTGGTCAAATCAGGGGCCATAACTCAGAAAGTATCGGTCTAATTTTCGTGAAATTTACGTTTTGCACATCTACAGGTCCTAATGCAAACCTGTGCCAAGTATGAAGCAAATCAGACAGTAACTGTAGGAGGAGTTGGCCGGACAAGCATTTTTGGGTCAAATCAGGGGCTATAACTCAAAAAGTGTTCGTCCGATTTCCGTTAAATTTGTGTCTTGCACATCTACAGGTCACAATGAACAATTGTGCCAAGTATGAACTAAATCGGTCCACAAGTGTAGAAGGAGTTATCCGGACAAGCATCTTTTGGTCAAATCAGGGGCCATAACTCAGAAATTATCGGTCCGATTTTCGTGAAATTTGCGTCTTGCACATCTACAGGTCCTAATGCACACCTGTGCCAAGTAAGAAGGAAATCGAACAGTAACTGTAGGAGGAGTTGGCCGGACAAGCATTTTTGGGTCAAATCAGGGGCCATAACTCAAAAATTATTCGTCCGATTTCCGTGAAATTTGTGTCTTGCACATCTACAGGTCACAATAAACACTTGTGCCAAGTATGAACTAAATCGGTCGACAAATGTAGGAGGAGTTGTCCGGACAAAGTTTTGGAGACAGACCATCCAACCATCCAACCAACCAACCATCCAACCAGTGGACCGACAGGCTGATTCCAGTATACCCCCTCCAAACTTCGTTTGCGGGGTAATAAAAAACAACAACATTATATCAATGTTTTCCAAAGAATTTTCTATTGGGGACGTCAAAACTAGGACTTTTTGGGGACAGGATTTATCAGACTTTGGTGAAAACAACTGTACACTCTGTGCAATTTAAGATTTCTTAAATTTGTCAGTCCCACGTAAATTTTCAATATTTGTAATTTAAGTTGCATATGACATAACAGCGTGACGCAAATTAATTTTCATCTACGTTTTCAGTCAAAGTCGAAAAAAGAAAAATAAAAACAAATTTAATTAACACTTTTCGGATCGACAACTTGTTACCCGTTCCCAAACAAGATATGATATTCAGCAATTTCTCCTTTTCTCTAAATATTTTCTGTCTGTTTCCCCGCACACAAACTGTGTTACTAGGTCGATTATTTCAAGGCGATTAAGCTTGTAACATCTGTACACACATTCCTGTAATGACGTATCAAGTTTAATCAAAGCCCTTTCCTAAACAAGACCTGGCAATCCTATCTGAGAAAGCTTTGGAAAACATGGAACAAAAGAATAAGTTACTGATAACTAACACATTCGCATTTCCCAGTATTTCCATCGTTTTATTGTACTAAATCATAGCTTTATCAATAGCAAATGTGTAGTCTTCAGCAGCTTTCAATTGTGGTCTTCTGAAATTTCGTCATTTTGCAAAGGGTTTTACAATGTAATTTATCCATTTGTTGAGAACAAAAAATCCACTTTACATCTCACTTTACACCAAACAACATCGCTTCTTCAGAAAATTAAATGCAAGCATTTTTCTATGTTCAAAAAGTAGGAAATGTGCACATCTGACAGAAAAATACTTGTGTTTGAATGTTTAAAGAAGCCATGGCCATCACAGGCGCCAACACAGTACGGCGCACTTTATGCCATCAAAATCCGTTTAGTATTTATAAGCCGAGAAAACCCTTCCTTGAAGAGAGAGATTTGTTCGTATGTACGCTTCCAAAAAGTCACGTTTGATAGCTAAAAGCTATTCTGTGGACATAGATCTACACTTTTGCTGCGAGCGATGTTGCAATTTCATATGTTCATTGAAGTATTATCAAGAGAAATTACATTTTGTAATTTGAGTTTTAACCATTTTTCTCAAAATCTAGATCTGATTTAACTAAACCCATACAGGTATGATATACTTCTTTGGTATTACATGTATCAACTATGTACTACAGGAGAAAAAAAACCCCAAAAACTCGAACTTGGACTTCAGTTAAAGTGACATTTCAGAATTTTTTGTCATAAATTTTACATTTATTTTTATCTGAAAGGGCATATTTTCTTATGAAAACTCTGAAAATTTCAAGCCAAAATATTGCGCCGTTTACGAGAATTTATATTTTTGTGTTAAAATTGAACGAATTGTTGTGGACAACAGTTCGGTTTTATATGCAATTTATCGATTATGTCTCAACTTTACATGCGTGTTTCTCGCTTATTGGCAACAACTTCCAAAAACTAATAGCATTTATACTCGTTAGAATAACAAATCTTGGCATCAAGACATACTTTAAAAAATTGAAATTGGAATGAAATGTCCCTTTAATCATCCCTATTTTTCCCTTCTCAAAATACCCATACATAGACCTACAAGGCAACTTTTATATCAATGTGTTCATTTAGACGGAAATTGTGATTTACCTATATAACGTTGTAACATCCAGATTCAATACTCCATTTTGAACGAATGAATGCATGTGGCGTGATGCTTTTCATGTTAGATTGAAATATCCTATAGGGATATATCATTATATCCATGCTATTTGAACTTTACCTTGTATATCGCTGCTTTTCAACAAAAAAACTCGTAACTGCAGCTTAAAACAAGCTGCAGTTACGAGGTTTTTGTTAAAAAGCGACGATATATCGATTGGTAAACGCAACAGTAAGACCTAGCGTCCACTAGGACGCGGAAGGTATGCGGAATCAAATAATCTTATTTCGGCATACCTTCCGCGACGAAACTATAATCTTTTAACCGTTATGAATTTATCAGCGCATTGTCCCTGAACTTAACGCATGCATACATAGTATTGTCCGCGTAAACAATCCGCAATTGTGCCGAATAAACGGCGACATATTCCAGACAACGCAGACTAGTTTAGGATTGCATCCGGAAGAATTTAAGAAATCCAGATCAAACATGCACGAGTTGATTGTTAAATGAAATGCCAATTTCACACGTGTTTTTATTCGTTTTCATCAGATGGAGTTTCATCAAGGACGTCGAATGTATACAGTCTGCTTTACTATTGAATATTATCTTCCGATGAGGATGTCAAACTTTAACAATTATAGACGTCGACGACGCCATACAGATGGTGGATTTGGCCATGGCTTACAATTGAAAGACAGCGTCAGTTAGGGCAATATGAAACCCATACGTACGATCTACGGATTGAAGACGTTTCAGAGAAAAAAAACTGTAGAAAACATATAAAATCATATTGGTTACGACATTAATGTGTGCATTTCCTTTCACTATTGTTTCTAGGCCATATAAAACACATAGCAGATTTTCGTATGTTTAAATTTTTATTTTATTCAAGAATAGTAGATCTACGATTATCGTTATTTTTCTGAATACCTCCTGTACTATGCATGTTTATAATGATATTCTGTAACCGTGGAACATATATTTAGACGCATTCAAAGGCGTTGTAGAGTTGTCAGAATGAACAATCTCTGCGATGAAGTGGGAAATATTGAGAGAGAAAGTGCTTCCATTATTTCGACACTATAACATGTACATGTATGCGTCAAATGACGCAACTTTCCTGGAAAGGATTTTGCTAGCTATCAATGTTGTATTGTTTTTGGTATTAGATTAAAATGTAAAACGGTAAAATGAAGAAAATACCTTTACTTTTCCTCGATGTTTTTATACAAATAATAATAATAATAATAATAATAATAATAATAATAATAATAATAATAATAATAATAATAATAATAATAATAATAATAATAATAATAATAATAATAATAATAATAATAATGATGATGATAATAATAATAATGATAATAATAATGATGATAATAATGATGATAATAATGATAATAATAATAATAATAATAATAATAATAATAATAATAATAATAATAATAATAATAATAATAATAATAATAATAATAATAATAATAATAATAATAATTAAAAAATGAATTCCGTATCATTTACTCTGTAGCCTAAAATGACTGATTCAGTGAATAATTTAATATTTTAAAAGATCGCGGGGTGTTCCCCGTGAGTTCAGTGAGTATACTGAAACCGTTCTCATCGTCCTGAATTCGTGCCGAAACCCTTCCGTACCGTTAACCCGGATATTCCGTGCAATCAACCGAGTGTCTGCTAGCTGTCCGCGTGACTGAAGTAGTCCAGGTCAATCGCGAAAGATATGGGATATCATGACGATGTCCTTACGACAACGCAGACAAGTTGCCGAAGATACGCGGACAATCATTTCCGCGTCGAAATTTTGCTCTCGATAAAAATTTTGACGCGGACAAAATTGTTGGTCCGGAAGGCTACGAATCATACGGAAGGTTTGGTGATAACATTAAGAAGGCATTAGGAACGTGCGGAAGGTCTGCAGAACATTACTTTTTCTGTCCGAATACATTCGACGTATTGTCCGTGCCCTAGTGGACGCTAGGTCTAACCCAACGTTCCAGTACAGTGTATGTAATAATAGTCTACCTACCAATTCTGAAAAAGTGGCTAGAAAACATTTTCGTAGGCATTTTTTGAACATGGAGTTTTGATGTATTATTTGCAAAGTATAAGGCTTGCCTGATTTGCTTAGACCGGTAGTCGCCTCCAGTCGGCCGTATTAAGGTCACAAAACAAGGTCAAAGGTCATTGGGTGCAAAATTCACATAAGCCCCCTTTAATTGCGTATAACTCTGTCAATTATATGTCTAAATGCACAAAAACGGTTTTAAATGAAAGCCCAATAAATTGTCTTGCATATAAAATATAGTTAATAATACTTTTCTCATTTGCACATTCATTAATATTTGGCAAAATGTAAAAAATGGCAAAAAATGTGCAAAATTTGAACACAGTGTAAATGGAAATCATGCTGCATGTGAAAAATTATTGCGATTTCAATTACACAAACACGTTCAAAAATGTCTATAAACCCTTAGCAAACATTTAAAATCACGTTTGATGGTAAAAAGTCACCATTTCTATATGCAGGTACAGCTCGAAATCAGCTGGGGTCAAGATTTGTAACGATCATTGCTTTTACACAGTGTACACGGCATTTCAACAGTATTGATGGAACTTAAATGATATCATTTCTTTTGTCTGGATATTGACTCTAAATAGATCATATTAGTATATTCCTGCAAAAATAACATTTAAAACAATGACTTTCACGGTGTAAATGTTAAAAAAAGTGAGTAAGAGTTACCCCACCCACTCAAATAACCTAGGAACTTGGTACAATTTACTTTGGCGACCAAAACATTACAAGCAATGTAATGAATAAACATTTAACGATCTAGAACAATTTGTCTTTTGTATAAAAAAGAACAAAAATTCACTTGTTCAGAAATGGTTGACATTGTTTCACGAAGAACACATAGGCCTAGGCCTACTACGCCTCCCCACCTATTAATTCTGATGGGTTACTGTACACTAAAAAGCCTCAGATTGGAAAGACTGGATGCATAACTACAATCCATTAGACAAAGAAAAGCTTATTCAATAAATAAAAAAGATCATTGGCATAGTAACTTGTTACGTTCAGGCCCGTAGGAACAGGGGGCTCGGAGGCTTTGCCCCCCCCCCCCCCCCCTCAAAATGGCCAAAAATGCCAATTTTTCCTTAGTTTACGCGAAATTTTAGAGAAAATCAAATTTAGCCCCCCCCCCCCCCTCCAAATATTCAGAAACAAGGGCTTCAGCCGTCCCAATATAAAATTGCTTCCTACGGGCCTGACATGTACATGCATGCAGAAGTAGCAAAAATGGCATTTTCTTTTTATTGAAAATCGACTTTTGGTCAAACCAAAAGATATTTTTTGTTTTCATAAGAACTGAAAAAGTAAGTCAATTTCATCGATGCGATATACCATTAACTTGTACCTTCATATTTTTTGCTTAACTTCAGAGAGTGTTTATAGATTTAAAGAACAGAGTGGGATCAAACACCAAAATTCCAAAATATGCAAGAGAGATCTTCAATATCTTAGGCATGTTTCGGCTAAAAGCAGTAGAACTAGAAAGACCTGAAGGTCTTGAGTCGCTCCACAGACCTGAATTTCTTGTGGTTTACTATAAAAAATTTGACAAATTTATCTAAATGCTTAAACTGATATATTTTAAAATTCTTGTGATTCTTAGAGCAGAAACAAAGTAAAGAGAAGCAATTATGTGGTCAAAGCAAAAAGAAGGTAAATGATTGACTAATATTTTGGGGATTTTTAGAGTGATGATAAAGTTGAAAACTGTAATTATGCCAAATTCAAGGGCACATAATTCAATATGTGAGTTGATAATTGTGGTAGACTAAGGGAAGTAACTTTTGATATGAGCAATTTAAAGTTCAGTAAGAGTTGTTTTTCTTTATGATAATTAGTTCAAGAAGTTGCGATTGTGTATTTATCATAGTGGTCATGAAAATAAAGACATTCTGATCTAAAAATATGATTTTGACTTGATAATTTATGTCTTGAACACCACAATAATCAAGCTGAATATTAAACTTGAGCAAGATCTTATGGTCTGTCCAAATTTTGTCAGTATTAATCTATATATGTGGCCACAAAAGTTAAAAAAGTGTTGAAAACTGAAATTTTGTCAATTTCTAGGGCACATAACTCACATTGTAGTAATGCAATCATCCTGAAAATTACACAAAAGCAAGATCTTGTTGTCAACAAGATTCTGTCCAAATATCATCTTGATTGGTTAACAATTGTGGTTGTTAGAGTGAAAACAAAGTCGAAAATGGAAATTTTGTCAAATTCAAGGGCACATAACTCATGATGTAAAATTCCGATCAAGCTGAAAATTGAACCCAGGCAGGATATCATGCTTATATATATTCTGTCAAAGTTTTGTCTTGATTGGTTAATATTTGTAGATTTTAGAGTAAAAATAAAGTCAAAACCAGCTTTTTTTTACATTCAAGGGCAGATAACTCAAGTTATTCTAGTTCAATCCAAACGAATTGTAGGAATCTGAGAGAGGGTCACCCAAGGATCATTCCTGTGAAGTTTGGTTGAAATCCATCCAGTAGTTTCTGAGGAGAAGATTTTTAAAGAAAAAGTTTACGGACGCACGGACGGACGGACGGACGGACGGACGCACGACGGACACACCGCTATGACAATAGCCCGCTGGCCTGAAAGGCCAGTGGAGCTAAAAATGATATATTTTATGAAATCAGTACTGTTAATGATGCATTAAAGCAACATCTGGTATTCAATTCTTTCTAGCATTGTGCTATCTTGAAACAGTAGAACCGGGCACAGGGGAGAAAAATATAGAAACTGATGGATTTTTCTCAATAAGTGTATTTTTAACAAAATTAATTTTGATTGCTTGGTCAAAACTTAGATTCAACACAGCTTTAAAGAAGGTGGGCCCAGGACAATTCTTGTACTAGAAAGTCCCACAATTCAATGACCTAGTTTGATAAGATTCGAGTGGCTAGAACCTTTGTTCAATCATCCTTCCATAGGCCTACACATTTCACAAGTGAAAAAAAACTTTTAAAGGCAAGCCAGACAATCGTTCTTTTATGACCCAGGCACATCCGATAGCTGTATCCACTATGAACCATTCTTTTTTAAAGCAATATAGTCTGTTTCCACGGACAATTGACAGAAAGTACGACCACAAGAACCATTGGAATTATTTCCAAAATGTGTTGAAGAGCAATTTTCTGTAGTTCATGGCGAGTCCTCTTCTTTTTGCTACCACCAAACACTGGCTAACTAGATGGGAAAATAGTATTTATGGAGTTCAAAGAAGTCTAAGTGGAAAAACAAAAACGTTTTAATACAAATATCTGGTTCTGTCTGTGCGAGGCTCAAAACGTTTTGATCCCCCATTAACACACAATGGCAGAATCACGGTACAGATTGGAGACTAGGCTCCCCAACTAGCACCTTCACGGTGCTCTGTGTTATCAGTCCCACATCTCAGTCAGTATCAGTCTATGTACATGTAGAACTTAGTGTGTAGCCTGGGTCTAGTCATCGGTATACAATGTGAAGAATATGATTCAAAGACATTGATATATGTAAAATTGTTGTACCTGTGAACAGGAATAGAGAAACAGCAAGACATTGTTATACTAGAATCCAGGCTAAGTTGCATGGTGCACAGCATTATCTCGAGAGAATACCCAGAGTTAACTTTAAAGATTTTTGAGATCACGAAACAAAACTGCCATGCGATTCTAGACTTTTATCGTACTCCAACCATTTCAAAAAAAGAGGTCTCACCGAAAGCGCGGTCAAATCTGGCAGATGATTAAGGTATTCCACCCGTTATTAGATACCAAACACTTTGTGTATTTTTTCCTCCATCTTCAGCATGTCCCGTTACAGTGCAAGTCAATACCTTGTCAATTACCGTTGCCACTGATGACGCCGAAGATGCATGATATATTTCGCATCTATTGACGTATGAAATATATCATAATAGATATGCGACGTAAATAGTTATCCAAGAATAACTGATATGATCAAGCCGTCATCTTTTTGACCTTCTGAAACAATACCTGTTGTTGAGTCTAGCAGTTAATGGAATAGAAGAGCACGCCCACTTCTTAAGTTCTTTCCCATGGGTGCATTCTCAAAAATATGTGTAATAACGTCTCTGATCCTACGAAAATACGTCCAGGTTTTTGTGACCTTAAACTTCACAAATGGATGTGTATGCTGAGAATCTCTTGCATCGACGAATGTAAAGATTTCCAAGCAAATGGACTTCGAGTTGTGGTAATAATATAGGATTAAGGTTTTCATATGAAAGAACTCGATTTCTGCACAATTGAAATACAAAAGCCATTTTATTTTACTTTTATTTATTTCGGCATTCACAAATACTGACCAATCAAGTAAACAACAACACGATCCTGTTCGATTTTCTATAATTAAATCGCATGATCTGATTTATGATGCAAAAAAATGTCTGAGGTTTTTAACATACGGATTCACTTTTTTCGTGTGTTTTATGATAAGGCACAACAATACTCGTATACAAATGAAAGATACACGTTTGATTACAACGAAAATTATAATTGAATGAAGAGTTTTTAGTTATGTCATAAGTTAGTCAATGCCCAGAGGCTTGTCAGGTATATTGTCGTCAGCATACTAAAAAGCAACCCCATGTTCATAGATTTTCCTTATTTATGTACAAAGAGTTCCTTTGTCCAAAACCCATTAGTTGTTAATTAAAATGGTAAGGATTGTGCAGGATGGATTAGCTGGCGATCGTTGTGTCTTTATATTTTAATATTAGCCAGTAAAATAATGTAATGTTTTATTAAAGATCGAGTGATTTGCATAATTAGAGACACATACAGAATCATATTTAGTTTAAGGATGGGTTGCAATAAGGGGTCAAAAATAGATTTTCTTTAAATTTTGTGGATTGATAGGGTTACATAATATCTTTAATTTGTGTGTGTAAAAAATCTGGTTTCGGCTTATTTTTCGAGATATGGGTAAATAAAGTGGGTGGGGTAAGATGGACTGAAACACAGTAGGGGTTATTCTAAGTCGCCTATCTTTCTTATTTTTGGCCAAAGATGCGTGAAAATTTGTATGCATCTTTTGTGATATATGCATTAAACATTTATGGGCTTATATTTGATATTCCATGCATATCTTTTCCGTAATACTCATTCTTCTTTCTTTCGAAGAATTTCGCTATTTTTTAACGACCAACTTTACCAAACTATCTCCACACGTTTTATTTGAAACCCGATTTCTATGAAACTTTACAGATATATTTTCCAGATATTAATGTAACTTTGTGTGAGATATTTGACCTTGACCTTCAAAATGACTTCAAAACACGGGAAATGCCATAAATGTGATAGTTAAAGCGCCAATTTTATTCATAAGGTTTGGAAACATGGTTTCTTTTTATTGTTCCTAATGAGTTTCGTAGCAATATTTACTTTTTTGTATCGTACAACCCATTCGGAAGAATGGGAAAGAAAAGAAATTCTTTTTACTTCACAGTTTTCTTATCAAACTAAATATTGCACATGAAACATGTCTACGCGGAAAGCGCTGTGATTAATATTACTACCACAGGTGAGTGAAATTAAATATTAGCATTATGTTAACCCTTTCCCAAACAAGACCTGGTTTTGACGTCCCTAATTGGATAGGCTTGGGTAAACATTGAGGCAAAAGAAGAAACTGCTGATAACCAGCAGTTTCTCCTTTTGCCTCAATGTCTTCTAAGCTATATCATACATAAATTTAATCATTATCAACATCCATTTTGCTATTTTCAGCAGCCTTTGAATAGGAACACCCAAAAATTCATCGTTCTGGAAAGGGTTAAGAATGCTAGAACTGCCAAAGCTTTATATGCAATTTGAATTGTCTAAGAGTTTATTTTCATTCACTCATCTCATGATGGGCAAGAATTATCAATTTGCTAGGAGAAAACTAATCATTTTCAGATTGTATTTCTTATGTGGTTATAAAGAAGACGCATTGTGAATGATTTTACTAAATGACCAAATGTGCTTACAATTAATTAACTTAAGCTAAATATTTATATAACGTTATATAATATCAACAAAAAGAAAATAATGTTAAATGTATAGACAGGCCTTAAACAAATATCTGTCTATCAATGATTTCATTAGATGCAATGACCGGGTTACTCTGAGAGGTGACCAAGTTTATTATATTGATTATATCAATTTTAACGGTAAAATCATACAATAAAAACCCCGATCATGTGTGAAATGCATTCCTTTATGAATGGGCTGTCACATGCCATTCAACCCTAACCATTTTCCCAACAATGCGTAGTTTTAACGGACATTCCCAAATTTGATGTTATTTTGAAGGTCAAGGTCAAATATCTCAACAACGGGCCAACGCTTTTCTTTCAAATTTCACACAAAGTTACATTAATATCTGGATGATACATCTGTAAAGTTTCATAAAAATCATGTTTCAAATAAAACGTGTGGAGAAAATCTATTTTTTGACCCCTTATTGCAACCCATCCTTTCTAAAACAATTTAAAGGGACATTTCATTCCGATTTCAATTTTTAAAAGTATGTCTTGATGCCAAGATTGGGTATTCTAATGAGTATAAATACTATTAGTCTTTTTAAGTTGTTGCCAGTAAGCGAGATACACGCATTTAAAGTTGAGACATAATCGATAAATTGCATATAAATCCGAACTGTTGTCCACAACAATTTGTTCAATTTTAACACAAAAATATTAATTTCTCGCAAACGGCGCAATATTTTGGCTTGAAAATTTTCAGAATTTTCATAAGGAAATATGCTCTTTCGGATAAAAATTAAAGTAATATTTATGACAAAAAATTCTGAAATGTCACTTTAAAGAGTATTGGTAACAAAATCAGATAGACCCAAAGACTGAATCTCCTGTTGTCTCTAATGGAAGCATGTACATATCTAAGTATATATGTTGTGAACCGTTTTAGAACTTAAGCAGTCTTAAAACTGCATATACGGAACTTTATTCAGTTTCAAAACTGCATGAGCAGTTTCGAAACTGCTCATCCAGTTTTAAAACTGCTTATGCATGAGTTCTGTATGTTATGCAGAACCATTCAGACTGTTTATTTTCACTGAATTATTGATATTCAAATCAAACAACGACATGAAAGGACTTTTTATGGGTAAATTTTGATTTTTGATCGATTCACTTCTGACAAAGACATAATAATAACAACAGAGATTGGAAACTCCGCGAAATAACGTGGAGTCTCGTAAGCCGAGATTTTATTGCGCACCTGCTTATCTATCTACCTGGCGTTACGTTGCTAGGCAATGATCCCCAAGTCAGAATTGTTTGTTGATGAGATGGCTCGGAAAAAGTTAAACATCGTAGATAATGAAGGAATTACTTCCGACCATGAGCATTTTCTTTATTTCTAACGATGATTTTTGTCCCAAAAGACAATATTTTTGTTCACTTAAAATTGTCGGTACAAGAAATTGTTACAAACTTTTGATAGATCTAGATCTACGTTAGCCAACATTGACAAATTTCAATATTAGCGGGATCGGGGAACAAAAATTCAGATGAAATTTTGTAGGCCCCAGTAATGGATCCAAAGTGGGTTAGGGGGGGGGGACGAACATTTTATTTCAATTTCATGTAGAAATTCAGTAAAATTTGTGTGATATTAGGAAAACGAACCTCCCCTCCTATACGTTTGAACCCCGTCCACAGAAACCCTGGATCCGCAGCTGGGCCCAGATCTACCTAGGCCTATTTGTTCGCGTATACTGACCGACATTATAGGGTGAATGATTTAGCTCAACCGGGTAGTTCGCGTATACAGACTGACATTATAGGATGAATGATTTAGCTCCATCGTAGTTCGCATATACAGACTGACATTATAGGATGAATATTTTAGCTCCATTGGGTAGTTCACGTATACTGACCAACATTATAGGATGAATGACTTAGCTCAACCGGGTAGTTTGCGTATACTGACCGACATTATAGGATGAATGATTTAGCTCCATTGGGTAGTTCACGTATACTGACCGACATTATAGGATGAATGATTTAGCTCAACCGGGTAGTTCGCGTTTACTGACCGACATTATAGGATGAATGATTTAGCTCCATTGGGTAGTTTGCGTATACTGACCGACATTATAGAATGAATGATCTAGCTCAACCGGGTAGTTCGCGTTTACTGACCGACATTATAGGATGAATGATTTAGCTCCATTGGGTAGTTTGCGTATACTGACCGACATTATAGAATGAATGATCTAGCTCAACCGGGTAGTTCGCGTATACTGACCGACATTATAGGACGAATGATTTAGCTCCATTGGGTAGTTCACGTATACTGACCGACATTATAGGATGAATGATTTAGCTCAACCGGGTAGTTCGCGTTTACTGACCGACATTATAGGATGAATGATTTAGCTCAACCGGCGAGTTCGCGTATACTGACCGACATTATAGGATGAATGATTTAGCTCCATTGGGTAGTTTGCGTATACTGACCGACAATATAGGATGAATGATTTAGCTCCCCCGAGTGGTTCACGTATACTGACCGACATTATAGGATGAATGATTTAGCTCCTACGGGTAGTTCGCGTATACTGACCGACATTATAGGATGAATGATATAGCTCCATTGGGTAGTTTGCGTATACTGACCGACATTATAGAATGAATGATCTAGCTCAACCGGGTAGTTCGCGTATACTGACCGACATTATAGGACGAATGATTTAGCTCCATTGGGTAGTTCACGTATACTGACCGACATTATAGGATGAATGATTTAGCTCAACCGGGTAGTTCGCGTTTACTGACCGACATTATAGGATGAATGATTTAGCTCTACCGGGTAGTTCGCGTATACTGACCGACATTATACGATGAATGATTTAGCTCCATTGGGTAGTTTGCGTATACTGACCAACATTATAGGATGAATGAATTTGCTCCACCAGGTAGTTCGCGTATACTGACCGACATTATAGGATGAATGATTTAGCTCCCCCGAGTGGTTCACGTATACTGACCAACATTATAGGATGAATGATTTAGCTCCTACGGGTAGTTCGCGTATACTGACCGACATTATAGGATGAATGATATAGCTCCACCGATTGGTTCTCGTATACTGACCGACATTATAGGATGAATGATTTTGCTCAACCGGGTAGTTCGCGTATACTGACTGACATTATAGGATGAATGATTTAACTCCATCGGGTAGTTCGCGTATACTGACCGACATTATAGGATGAATGATTTAGCTCAACCGGGTAGTTCGCGTTTACTGACCGACATTATAGGATGAATGATTTAGCTCCATTGGGTAGTTTGCGTATACTGACCGACATTATAGGATGAATGATCTAGCTCAACCGGGTAGTTTGCGTATACTGACCGACATTATAGGACGAATGATTTAGCTCCATTGGGTAGTTCACGTATACTGACCGACATTATAGGATGAATGATTTAGCTCAACCGGGTAGTTCGCGTTTACTGACCGACATTATAGGATGAATGATTTAGCTCAACTGGGTAGTTCGCGTATACTGACCGACATTATAGGATGAATGAATTTGCTCCACCAGGTAGTTCGCGTATACTGACCGACATTATAGGATGAATGATTTAGCTCAACCGGGTAGTTCGCGTATACTGACCAACATTATAGGATGAATGATTTAGCTCAACCGGGTAGTTCGCGTATACTGACCGACATTATAGGATGAATGATTTAGCTCCATTGGGTAGTTTGCGTATACTGAAAGAAATTATAGGATGAATGAATTTGCTCCACCAGGTAGTTCGCGTATACTGACCGACATTATAGGATGAATGATTTAGCTCCCCCGAGTGGTTCACGTATACTGACCAACATTATAGGATGAATGATTTAGCTCCTACGGGTAGTTCGCGTATACTGACCGACATTATAGGATGAATGATATAGCTCCACCGATTGGTTCTCGTATACTGACCGACATTATAGGATGAATGATTTTGCTCAACCGGGTAGTTCGCGTATACTGACCGACATTATAGGATGAATGATTTAACTCCATCGGGTAGTTCGCGTATACTGACCAACATTATAGGATGAATGATTTAGCTCAACCGGGTAGTTCGCGTTTACTGACCGACATTATAGGATGAATGATTTAGCTCCATTGGGTAGTTTGCGTATACTGACCGACATTATAGGATGAATGATCTAGCTCAACCGGGTAGTTCGCGTATACTGACCGACATTATAGGATGAATGATTTAGCTCCATTTGGTAGTTCACGTATACTGACCGACATTATAGGATGAATGATTTAGCTCAACCGGTTAGTTCGCGTTTACTGACCGACATTATAGGATGAATGATTTAGCTCAACCGGGTAGTTCGCGTATACTGACCGACATTATAGGATGAATGATTTAGCTCCATTGGGTAGTTTGCGTATACTGACCGACATTATAGGATGAATGAATTTGCTCCACCAGGTAGTTCGCGTATACTCACCGACATTATAGGATAAATGATTTAGCTCCCCCGAGTGGTTCACGTATACTGACCGACATTATAGGATGAATGATTTAGCTCCTACGGGTAGTTCGCGTATACTGACCGACATTATAGGATGAATGATTTAGCTCCTACGGGTAGTTCGCGTATACTGACCGACATTATAGGATGAATGATATAGCTCCACCGATTGGTTCGCGTACACTGACCGACATTATAGGATGAATGATTTAACTCCACCGGGTAGTTCGTGTATACTGACGGACATTATAGGATGAATGATTTAGCTCCACCGGGTAGTTTGCGTATACTGACCGACATTATAGGATGAATGAATTAGCTCCACCGGGTAGTTCGCTTATACTGACCGACATTATAGGATGAATGATATAGCTCCACCGATTGGTTAGCGTATACTGACCGACATTATAGGATGAATGATTTAACTCCATCGGGTAGTTCGCGTATACTGACCGACATTATAGGATGAATGATTTAGCTTCACCGGGTAGTTCATGTATACTGACCGACATTATAGGATGAATGATTTAGCTTCACCGGGTAGTTCACGTATACTGACCAATATTATAGGATGAATGATTTTTTTTCAATTGGTAATAACATGTAATTTCAACACACAAAATATAAATAAATTCTATTATTGGGAAAAGATTTAGGAATCTGGAGCATTCCCCCTTAAAGGGTGAAATGTTCCGTAATAAAACTTGCTTACTTTCAAGGAGTTTTTTTTTTTTTTTTTTTTTTAATGCCAACTTTGTCAACTAAAATTTCCTATTAGACCTGATTACATAAATTTCATCTTATTTTTTAAAAAAAATCCTATAGATAGGTTGTTAGGATGCTCATAACAATACATACAATCGTAGTTCACAAACAGAATAGGCCTACAGACATTTACAATCTGTAAATAATGTTACGAAATGGAATAGTACGACTTACTGCATCATTTTCCAAAATAATTAATCAGAACCGAGAAACCATATCTCCATTATGACAATATTGTCTATAAATTGGACGATATGCATTGTTTTGTAAATGTAGACGAACTGGTAAAATTAAGGTACGAAATTTCTAGGGTACGAATCATTTTCGGTAAACCGGAAGCTGTTTTTCGGTTCGGTGCAGAACTTCGGCTGTTCGGTACCGAACACGTTTTCAAATAAAAACAGCCTAATATGGTTTGTTTTGTGATCTGTTAAGTTTCCTTCTCAAAAGGAATATGTTTAAGATGAGTTCTGCATCGAGAGAACGCCGTTATACGTCAAAATAACAATATAATCGCAATATTATGCAGTTTCGAAACTGCTCAAAATGAGTTCCGTAACATCTGTGCAGTCTTAAGACTGCATAGTTTCAAGATTGCTTCCGACATATACATGTATATATATACCTTCATGGGCACTTAAGATCTTCATATCGCATACCATAATCGCATATCAGACTTATGATTGTGATAAAAATATCCATAGAATGGAATGATCCGTTCCTAATTACATTTTATGTAAATGTTCGAATGTTCTCGTAAGTCTACCAGATGTAATCACCCAAATTGCAATAATGGAATTAAACGCCCGGTTTACAAAGTGAAACTACACCATTAATGAACAAAACATGTTGAAACATAAATACTTACCTTCAATGTCGTATGATCGTATACCTCACGATAAATGACCTGGTAGAGCATCCCAGCCTATTGGCTAGGGCTGCTCTGCCAGGTCTATTATCGCGAGCTTTAAGAAAGTGAAATGACTACTTTCAGCTGCTGATTATGCTTAATTTCTGTTTTATTTTGAGTCTTTATTTATTTAATTGCACTTTTAATGACTATGTATTCGTCAAAAGAGGCAAAGATTTGACTAAGTGATGTTGATATAAGCTATATATAGTTCTAATGTTGTTTTATTAGAGCAATGTTTCTGCCCCTAAAATTCGTATTATATTTTAGGAAATAGCATCGAAAGCTATAAAAATTCATGAAAATATTATTTTTAAACAAGAATTTCCAATAAAACATCGTAAAAATATCGTAGAATATCATTTATGAAAAGTTCGTATTGCTACACCAATGTTTGTGTTTTTTGTATTTTTTTTTTTTTTTTGGAAAATTTACCCCACCCACTTTTAGCTATGGCTACAGGGGTAAGCCAAAGACTAATTCTGTAAGCAAATATATTTCAGTAAACAGCAGGTGTCTAGGCAATTTTTAAATATAATGTCATTCATCCAAACATACCGTTTGTATTTTTTATGATTTTTTTACTTTTCGAAAAAACTTATTTTTGTGATTTTTTGGCCATTTTTTGTTATATTTATCAAAAAATTACAAAATCACAAATTCCTAAAGTTGCATATTGATGTTTTAAGTGACAGTACAAATCGTTAGCTTTATTTAGGTACCAAAATAAGTGTTTTAGCTTAATAAATGTGTAAGTTATGAGGTATTTTAGGGGGCATGTCTGAAAAATGTACCGAATGACCTTTGACCTAGTTTATTTCAACCAATATCGCCTGCTAGAGGCGACTACCGGGCAAGCCGTACGTACCATGCCTTGAAGATATCATTGGGCATGGTAGTCGCCCATGTTCAGAGAATGCCTACGAAAGTCACATTTTTTGACTTTGTAGGCAGACTATAAAACCATTTTGCTGTCAAATACCGATATAAAAAATGTATCACGAATTCAAATGATTAAATTTCAAAATACATCGTGTATATGTTACAAAAATAGGTTTTCGATGTCCGACAGCCTCCACCCATCTATGACGAGTTTAATCAAACGTACCCTTTTTTTCTCAAAAAGCCCTAGTAAGCACAGTTTGTTAAATGTTGAAGATACGATGTTGTTGTTTTTTTAAGAAAAGCGAAGATTTTTCTCAAAAATATTTTATACATCATCAAGCCCAGTACACAATCCCTACTTCAAACACAAGTACACAAGAGACCCCTACACCCTCTTCCGTGACGAAGCCTCTAATTAACTAGAACTGTCGCAAAGCGGACAAATAACCCCACTAGTGCCTTGTCACTGAAACAGTGCTACATGTCTAACGGTTCTTCAGTTGGAGTTTTAAACAAAGTCCAATTGTGACCTTGACCTTTGTGACACAAAAAGTATAGGGCACCTCCTTGGGTGATGGGCAACAACTGAGTAAAAATTGATGATCCTAGGTCAACCGGTTCTCGAGCACGGAAACGGATTTTAAACAAGGTCCGACTGTGACATTGACCTTTGACCTAAGCGACCCAAAAACAATAGGGCATCCCATTGGGCCATAGGCATCAACCGCTTGAAGTTTCATGATCCTAGGTCAATCGGTTCTCGAGTTACAGCACGGAAACGAACAAGGCGATGTTACTTACCAAATTTGGTAAATCCCATATGGTTACTGAGTTTTGCAATTTTAAATTTTGACTAATCCACCCCTTAAAAGGTTCAAAGTGGCATAACTCTAAAACTAATGACTGAATCAAGATGAAAATTGCAGGTGCTTAACTTCATATGATAGGACACAACCTGATAAAATTTCAGCAAAATTGGTCAAAAATTGTGGGAGGAGAAGAGGACACAAAATCATGTCCACGGATGGATAGACGGACGGACAACCTGATTCCAGTATACCCCAATAACTTCGTTGTGTGGTTATAAAAATAAACAAACATCTGTATAAAAAACTTATTGGCGAAGAAACAAAATTCTGTTTGCTCGTCAATAACTTTATTATCGGCTGTCGTTTAAAAGATTCACGGCCCAGCATCCAACAAATCAATGGTACTTTAAACATTCACTGCTTCTAGCCAAAGCAGGCCCGTAGGAAGCAATTTCATATCGGGTAGGCTCAAGCCCCTGTGTCTGAATATTGGGGGGGGGGGGGGCAAAATTGGATTTTCCCTAAATTTTGAGTGTAAAATAAGGAAAATCTGGCTTTTTTTACCTCCCTGTTCCTACGGGCCTACAAAGTCAAATCGGTCATGCATTTAAAGGTTTATTGAAGGTTTTCTGCAATTCGATGGCTCAGCGCGAAACGGTTGTAACTGCTATAATTATAAACATATTAAGGCAGATTTCGAATTGTTGTTGTTGTTACTGTTGTGTCACGTGATTCCCTATCGTGAGAACACTCTCTTGCACAACGTTCTTTCAATAAGAGAAGAACGAGCGGTCACCCTGCTTGGATATTCGCAAACGTTCGTAAGGAACAAAGTGGAGGTAGAACTGTTGGCTTTCGAAGATGTACTCTCCAAAGCCGAGGTCTATTGATTAACCATTAAATATGACTGAAGAGAGAATGTGCTCTGTTCTTAAGAGAGTATAGCGAAGATGGTGAAAGAACGGTTTCCCCAAAAGGGGAATAACTGCAAATAGAAAAAAATTATGACACGGCGGATGATGGTCGCTCTTTAGCATGTTTTAGGGATCCGTTTTACAAAACACTGACCCTATCAAGTTTTTGTTCGTAAGTTTGAACGAAAGTTGTGGTAAAACAATGGAAAAGTGTTAACCGTACGTTCGAACTTATATGATGAAAGAAGCCATGGCGGTAAATCTCGTGCCACAACATTTTAATAAAATCGATTATATTGTTCAATAATTCTGTTCATATATGACCAATTTGAAATAGATTTGAAGAAGAGAATGGATATGCTGAATGTGAAAGATATTTTAACAATTAGCTGATAAAAAGTAATTGACGGCCAACCGAAATTTGGTTGGTCGTCAATAACTTTTTTATCAAATGTTCTTAAAAATATAATACATCGAGATATTGCTAATTACTGGCGTTTTCCCGCATTATCTGCTACGCACCTATCTCAATTAGGTAAACGTTTTAACAGACTAATTATTGAAAACTATCGAAAAAGTTGACTTGCGTCTCGTGATTCCTCGCCGTGGGAATTAAAAAAAGTGTTTCTAGTAAAACAGCCCTGTGTATGTCTTTTGTCAGTTGTTTATTCCTTTCCTGAACAGATACAAGTTTTGGCGAACTTTTGGCTATTGGTCGAAGACAAGTTTTAAGCCAGATCGCGAGCTAAGCATTTCTCTAACAAAAGAGCTTTTAACGCTGACAATTAGCGTTTTCTTCTTTTACTTTAAAGTTATCAAAGCCGATACATGACAAGTTTTGTCGCCTGCTTGGATTTATTGGGGTTTATCGCCGTTTTCAAAAGCTATGATCATACCGGGCGGCTTGAGCGCATAACCATGGATTCCTGTCGTTTCTCACACCAGTGCTACCACAACACCCTAACCGAGCCTCCAGCTGCTCGCCGACATAGGTTAATGATATCAAACCATTGACGGGAGACAATATTGTTTGAAATGATATTTGCCTTGATCGGAGATCGAACCCAGGGCCTCATGAGTGAGAGTCCGATCGATGCGCCTCCAACTGCACCATGACCGCAGTCGATAAGAACTTGGACCAGGCATATAGGCATACAGTGATAAATTTTGTTGTTTGGAAATTGTTAATTTAGGTGAGACGAGGGCACTAATGACTCGTCACATTATCTATGACTAAATAAAGATGAAAGTACATTTATTAGAAGAATTGTTTGGTTTCTAAACAAGACCTAGTTTTGAAATCCCAGGTTGAGAAACGATAATGAAAAATACTGAGACAAAAGAAGAAAATGCTGATAATCAGCATTTTCTTGTTTTGTCTTAATACTTTCGAGCTGCACTACACATGCATATTTCTACAAAAATCTTATCTTTAACCACATCCTTTATTTGCTATCTGCAACAGCTCTTTAGCCCTTTCCCAAACGACAATTTTTTAGGGTGGTCCAAATTCAAAGGATCGAGTTGCAGACGACAAAATAAATTATATCATCAGGAGAAAAAAATGCATGTTATAGCCTAGAAAATATTGAGACAAAAGGAGAAAGTGCTGATTATCAGCACTTTCTTCTTTTGCTTCAATGTTTTCCCAAACCCTTTTCTATTAGGAACGTCAAAACCAAGTCTTGTTTGGGAAAGGGTTAAAATGGGCCAGTCTAAAATTTAGTCGTTTGGGAGAGGGTAAAAAGAATTGTTTGGTTTCTAACAAACGCCAGACAGACGACTATTAGTGTTAAAATAAAGTAATTTTAATCTTCAGCAGGATACAACCTTAGCCTACCGTCATCAGCATTCGAATTAAATATAATTCTAAACCCTTCCCGAAAATGGCTACAATGTGGGGTGATCCAAATTGAAAGCTGACGCAGACAACAAAATAGATGTTACACTGTTTTGTACAATATAGTCTATCACGGAAAATAATGAGGCAAAAAAGTGTTGGTAATCAGCATTTTTCCTTTTGTTACAGTGTTTTCCCACACATTTTTCTACTGAGGATGTCATAAAGGGTGTTTGGTTTTAACGGAACTGTTTTAGAAAACACTTGGTGTTATAGTAAAATACTTATATCTGGAGTCCTGAGACAGTCCAATTTATTTTTGGCGAATAATTTGGTAGTCAATTTAGACTGGGCCTATTCGCAAAATTTTGTCATTTTGGGAGGGATTAGCTCTTTCCACAGAAAACCTGGTATGGAAGTATCTTAAACCAAAAACACGACGGAAAGCAATTAGAGAAAAGAACAAAAAAACTTCAAACAAACAACTTTCTCAATACTTTCTATGTAGTGGTAGATCTATACAGCTTTATACAAAACAACCATTGAAATTGGACATGTCTAGAATGTGGGATAGGGTTAACCAATAACCAGCATGTCTCTCTTTACATCGCATTTGACTTGATACCACCGTTTTTTCTTTTCTTTTTTTGTATAGAACAAGATCAAAAACGTCGATATAAATGATATCTATTGGTATGATTTTGGATCAAACTTTGGATAGGTACAGTCTATGGAACAATCTTCTTCAAAATACTCCCTGATACATAAATTAATAGAAATATAGCCTCTTAGACCACCTGGATCATAAGTGAGCTATATGAGGGGCTTGCACCAGATACTGGATAACGAAGCCTCTAAGTATTTCAATATTGCCTGTAAAAAGGTCAAATATGTATATTTGAGCTGGGATCTGGAAAAACGCCCCTTATAGCATTTTTAAAAAGTGGGTTTCAAGATCAGACTGTTGACAAATGCAGTCCAATATACATACATACTGCTCTCTTTAAGTTAGGCTACTACATGTCACGAAGAAGCTATTAGAGAACAACGTGGATCCTGATCAGACTGTGCGTATGCACAGGCTGGTCTGGATCCAGGTTGTTCTCAAATGCAACAAAGGACGTTTTTCCAGATCCTGGCTCATTTAAGTTTTGCATAGTAAAAATGAATGCACCATACTTTTACATACATATGGACAAACAGACATGTTGTCGAGTTCCAGTTGCTCATGATAAGGACCCCTTTGGTTTTCTAGTCCAACAATCCAACATGCCTCAAAATAAGCCTTTACCTACGTACAGTCTGTCGCACAGTCTGATCAAGATCCACATTCGTCATTGTTCGTTTTAGTCTTTAAATGTCACGCGGTAATTGCAAATGGGCAAAATACATCATGTTCAATGTGCACTTTTTGCATAGGTTGATATGATGCCATGATGGTCATAAATGTGAAATAGACCCTTTTCAAGAACCATTCTTATCTTAATTTTGGGCCCTACATGACAGTGGTAAGGGTAAGGGAGGGCTCTATTTTATCACTTTATCCATTAGGCTTACTGCAGGGGTGAACGTCTGCACGTCCACACGGCAAAAATAATCGTCAGGCGGAGCCACAGGTAAGCACTATTTAAATTATGCGCAATTAAGTAATTAAACAATTTCTTTATTATTATTATTATTATTATTATTATTATCATTATTATTATTATTATTATTATTATTATTATTATTATTATTATTATTATTATTATTATTATTATTATTATTATTATTATTATTATTGTCATTATTCTTATTATTACTCTTCTTATTATTATTACCATCATCATCATGAAGTGGCATTGGTTAAATTAATTCTTTTCTGTTTTAAAAATATGACGTGCAAAGACGTTGCTTCATTAATTTCTAACTATAAATGGCAAATGGCAAAATAGCTATGAAAAAATCGACAAATGATGAAAGTTAAATCTAAAAAGAACATGAAAAGGCATTCGTCCAAAACGGCAAATTGAATCTTCGATTTTTTGGTTATCAGAGGATGTCCGAGCAAGATTGATAATCCCCCCCCCCCTAAAAACACCCCAAACAACAACAAAAAATACCACAACAACAAAATAAAATAGCACTTTTTGATCAATTGATCATTTCATTGAAATAAACATTTTCTTTTCTAATACTTTCTTAATGAAAGACACGGGTAGGCTAAATCATCAATAAATCATGTTCTATAAACGACAATGATGATTGTAGGCCTAGCATATAAACATTTAGTATAGACCCTTATTGAATCAATTCTTTGATTGGTTATATTGTCGATATATTTTGCAGTTTACTCCAGCATGGCAGAGAACCATACCTATTCAGACACCATGGATACTATGGACAAGTCACGTGACGATTCCTCCAAAAAGGATCGACGATGGACCAGATCAGACGTCTGTTGTGTCCAAATGTTGGCCGTCATTATATTCGCAGTTGGTGTCGCCGGTGGCATCTTGATTGGCATCTATGCACTGAAAGACGTCAATGATGGTGACGATACAAAGTGTCCCGTCTCAACACAATGTCCGAATAGCCAGAATATGCAGCCACAAGGGAGTACCTCTGGCCCACTATCGCGGACTGACAAACCAAATGTTGAACAGTTGGACGAATGCCCAGATCGGGACCCAGTTTCAGATACGCCGTATGAAGATAAGGTATTCGCACCTTTGACAAAATCAGAAATGGAAAAAGCTGCCAATGCTTTGATGAATCAGAACATTATTTCCATTATGACACCACCGAAAAGCTTAACTGAGAATTTCATTCTATATCAGAGTTTATTCCCGCCAATCAAACAAGAAGCTCTAAACTATTTTGACAATGGAGGGACAAAACCAAAGAGATATGCTAAAGTAACAGTTCAACGTGGTAAAGCAACTACCCCGGATGTTATGGAATACAAAGTCGGCCCGCTCGACTCGCAAACAATGAATGTCACCGCCATTACTGGGCCAGGCGACATCTCGTTCAACGCTCGTCCGTATGATCAAGTCGAGGTGGAAGCAATGAAAATGATTCTGAATGACGATTTAGAGAAAACACTTGCTCCCCTACTTGCAGAGAGTTTTGATGGAGCTAAGTTCCCGGATGATACGTTTATCAATCTCTACAATGGACCGCCGAGTACTTCCGGAAATACACGAGATACAAGGTAAGCAACTTTTGAGTAAGACAAGAGGTAATGCAAAGCTACAGATAACAAGGGGAATGGTTTTCAATACGCAATATTTCGTTAATAGTTCAACAAACCCTATGTTATCGATCCTCATTGGAATCGTCTAATTTAGACGATTTAGATGAGTACCCATAACGTAGGGTTTGGATTTAAAATAACAAATTTAGAGTGTTTTACCCCATTTTTTCACTGGATACCACTACCAGTGTCTTTTATTTTATTTAAAAATCATATATTCTTTTTAACATCAGAATAGATCTAGCTGATTATTCATATAAAAATGTCAGCTCTGCTACGCACTGAATAATTATGAAATTTCATTCGTCGATGGATAGTTTCCCATTTTCATCGCAGTGGTCGATTTAGAAATGTTGGCTTGCGAGTCGATGGCCCACAAGTAGAGAATACTTTGGCCAAAAGTAAAGATACATCATGTAACATGGCTTTTTGACCCATATGCTTATATGCTCATATGCCAACCAGTGAAGCTTCTTGTTAGTCAGTTTGGAAGACAATCCTGAAATTGAACTCCAAATGCTTAAGGCTGCATGAGTTTCATTGCATATTTGGTAAGGGCAATGTGTGAATTTCAGCACTAAAGAATATACATATACATGTACATAGGTTATCTTGCCATTTTTGAGGAAAAAAAAAGAGGCCAATGGCCTGGCCCCAAATTATTCTTGAATAATCCAAGCACAAATTTCCGTTTCAGGTGGAATATCGGTCTTTCCGGCTTCGACGTCCCGGACGACTTTGATCTGCTTCACCTTCTTCCGGTTAGTGGAACCGTCCATAATCCGGGAACCAACTTTTCAGAATGGTACGCCTACGATTTCCACTACCTAAACCAGGGACCTTACGCTACCGCGGCAGATCTAATGGCTGCTTACAACAACGGATCAATTCGAAAAGTAAGCGTTCCAAAAGGGTACAGAGACACTGTTATCGATAGAATATTTCCTAAAAGAGATACAAGTCAGAAATTCAGAGAGTATGCAAAAAAGCCGGGACCAACGACCTATAGACCTAAGGGACCAAGATTTGACGTAGACGGAACTAACGTAAAATGGATGGATTGGGATTTTGAAATTAGCGGTGATCAGATACGTGGTCCGGGTATCTTTAACATAAACTTTAAAGGAGAGAGAATTATTTACGAACTCGCGATTAATGATATAGCTCTGAACTACGCAATGGACTCGCACGCTCAAAATAACATCATCTACGCTGACGCCACGTATGGCATAATGAACGGTGATACACCAACGACCATTATGAAGGGCGTGGATTGTCCGGAGTACGGAACTGTATTACACACGTCATACTGGTTACATTACACACAGCGAGCATACAACATGAAGTCCATCTGCGTCTTCGAAGCAGACGGACAGGAAGCACTTTGGCGCCATGTTGGTATCGGGTTCGAAGCTGGTCTCCGCAACCGTTACCTAGTCGTCCGGGCACCAGTCGTTATTGGCAACTATGACTACACGTTCGAGTTTCAGTTCTTCCTCGACGGGAAAGTCTACACATATGCAAAAGCCAGCGGTTACATACAATCCAGTTTCTGGGACGAACACAATCCCAACACAAACGATAGATCACGTGACGCTTTTGGGTATAGACTAAATGACTACCAGACGGGACCCGTCCACGATCACATGTTCGGCTTCAAAGTGGACATGGACATTATAGACAAAAACAACACGATGCAGATCGTAAACTGGAAGGCTGGACCAGTCCTGGAAGCTTTGCAGACACAAGTAAACGCAACAAAAAGTCCTTCTTACTTCATATACAACGAAACAAGGTACATAGACTGGGAGAAAATAGAAAGAGAACAACCACTGACGGACGAAAATCAACAGTTTTGGTTGGTGGTGAATGAAAAAGAGAAGAATAAATGGGGAGTAGAACGGGGTTACCAGATTGCACCACTCGCTACAGGTAAGTATTCGCTATACAGTCACTCTATGTCAACTTACATGATTGTCAGTCCTTTGAATTGTCAGTATTTCAAGCTCCAGACATTAAAAGACATTGAAACATGGCATGAATTAAAGAAAAGCAAAAATCATCTCGCTAACAATTATAACCTACAATCTTAATATGGAGATTAAGCCATTGTTTTCTGAAACAATTTTAAGGGTATTTTAAGTCATTTGGGTTTTACTAGAAACGTGTGGACGAGGTTAGAGGTACAATTTAAAACCGTGCGATCAATAGAATGTTTCTACTAAAGATTTTTTTATCGGATCGAGAGAAAGATTTCCAGACCTGTAAAATAAGGAAGGGTATAGATCTAAAGATACCAAAGGATTTTAGTGGACGGGGATACCGTAAAAATATTTCAAATGATGATACAAGCATAAAATTTGCACCATATATTCTTCTGATCTTACAGATTTCAAAACAATTTCTGGCCATTTCAATTTCCGCCAATTTCAAGATGGCCGCCAAAATCCAAAATGGCCGCCACTTTTGAATGGGGTATACTCAGTAAATCGATCATATTTTCGCTTCTGATGGACATAAAACAACAAAATTGGTATCAAATTAAAGCTAAGTTAATTTCTAGTTGTAAGGTAAATCCAATATGCAAATTATCTCATTAGCATATTATGAATATGAATGAGATATGTTCCTATAAATGATTTTAAAGCAAAAAAATCGATAAAAATGAAGAAAAAATCAAAATTTGAATGTTGCAGTTTATAGTTAGTGATAAATTATAATTGCTTAGACCTTGTCATACTATTAAGTATCATTGAAAGATGGCAGCTAAATAGCCATTTTCAAGATGGCCGCCATAAAACAAAATGACCTCTATTTTAAAAGAGGGTACGGCCTTATGAATAGTAAATTTGTCATATCCTCACTTCTGAGGGACATAAAACACCAAAATTGTACATTAAAGTTTAGTTTATTATTAGCTATGTGGTAAATGCAATTATCATGTAAATTATCTCATCAGCAAAATAGATAATTATGTATGAATATTACTGAAATATATCTTATCTTATCAATGTTTTTGTTCAAGCAAAACTAATTGAAATGGAATAAAAATAATAGTCAAAATTTGAAATTTGCAGTTCAGAGAGTGTCACGTAACAATGATTATTATTGCTTAACCTAGTCACACTATAATGTACCATATGTACCAAGATGTCCAATATGCCAATAATATCATCAGCACATGTATGAATATATATGATATGTTTTTATTAATGTTTTTATAGCAATAATTCGGTTAAATTAAAAAAAATCATAATTTGAATGTTGCAGTTTATACTTAACAGATACGAAAACTTTATATAAACTTAATATCTGTGCATTTTTTCTACTATAAAACTTACTATGAAAATATTGACGCCATGTTAATAAACAATATAATAATGATCAAGTATCTTTTAAAGATAAATCATATGTGACCCGTCACGCGAAAAGGGACCTTATAGGATGTGTGAAAAATATTGACCCTAGTCAGTCTGCGCAGCCAGACTAGGGCCGACACTTTTCACTTTTATGTAATTTTCTAAATCCGGAATGTTTTCCCTATCTTACCATGTGTTCATTTTTCGCATACAGGATCTGGTTGATCTATTCTGAGTCTGACAAGTTTGTCAAAAGATGGATATATGGAGTTCGGATAAGGTCCCTTTTAGCGTGACGGGTCACATATGACTGATTACCGATACTAACTTGTAGAAAATGCAAATAGGTAAAAAGAACTGGTCAACCTGTTGGGTAGATTCTAATCAGTGTCTTTTTACATATCAATTTTTGTCATTCCTAAATTGAGTTTGGGAATCAGGTTTTCTATAAGAAAAAATATATATAACTTGGAAATTATTGGTATTGGGACATTGCTAACAGTTTGGAGTCGAACGTAAGAATAAACGGACTGTGTTGAAGGGATTTTGTCAATAGCACGAGAACACCATTTGTGTCATTCTAAGTCAATACTCACCTCTTCGTTGAGTTGACATTAGGTTTTATAACGTAATCAAGGATTAAAGTTGCCGACTGAAAAATGAATTAGACCACAAACATCCCTGAATTATTTGCATCAAAATCTTACATAAACAAAGAGATGTGCATGGAAAGCCTGAACGATACCATCTGCAGTTCCCTGTGTAATAAGACTATTTGCAACAACAGTTTTAATATGTCTACAGCATTCAGCCATATCTGCAAATGTTGAGCATTTATGTATCTAGACAGGATTCAGACGGAGACGGTAACTGCTGTTGTGATACTTTTGATTGACCCTCTTAATACATGCCCTACCTGGAAATCAGCTTTCCTGACATGTCCCGTAACTGCATCTCTAGTTGAGATAATAGCATCTTATGCTCTTTGCTGTCTACCAAATAAATCAAAGCATGCATCATCTACTTTACAACACGTTCTCGATCGATCGTACATGATAATCACATAATCATAATATGTCCATTTTCTATTGTGATACATTTTCTTTGGTCGTGCTCAAGTTACGGAAAGCTTGCCGTGCTGGCTTTTTGCCCTTGTGAACAAATGTGTAGACAGTAGGCCCTATCGCATCTTGAGAAGCATGGAAGAAATGCAGTGTCATAACGGGAACCAACAGGCTTGCAAATGACATTAATCGGTATCCATCAAAAGTTGTTTCCATAAAGCGTCAATACACAGATCACTGTTGGCTGCTATAACTAGAAGAACAACTAACTAGAAGAACAACCTCGTTGTCAGCAATTACTGTAATAATAATGACAATTGACCATCTACCTAAGATGCATGGTTTGCATGCTTTGCGTGAACAAGCATGCGAGAATCTGCCTCTTCTTGATTACATGGAGTTAATAGATCATTCTTGTAGATGTTCTTATTACATTGAATGTCATCTCCTTTTGTTTGTAGTATCTGTGCCGTGGTTTGAGAAACGAGCTGTTCAATAATTTGAGAGTTCTACTATTTAAAACTACCTTAAGCAAACAACAGATTACTGTTCTGACTGGTTTTACCTTTCAGACTATCTCGCCGACATGTATCGAATGGAATATTTCCAAGCACATGACTCAGTATGAGGTACAGTCACATCTGTGGTATAATCATCAAATGTCTTTCCTGTCCTGGATGTATTTGAATTTATCATAACTACTCCATCAATTATAATAGCGTCTGCATGCGGTTGTTTATATGTCATATCAATACCATGCCAAAGAATTATTGAAGTAGCTGTGACTCTACTCCAGAGTAAAACATGTCATTTTGGAAGAATTTTTCCGAGTCATATTTTTGGCTTTAAAATGAAATGATAAATCTAGAAAATAATTGATAATCAACTTTTAATCTGTTCAGCTTATGCTTAGCTGGTTTAATGTTTGACTGAAAAAGACTCATTTAATAAAGGCTTCTTGTGCATGGATCATGTCCTTTAGGAACTTTTCATATTGTTTTGACTTCTGGTAACCAACTGCTGCATGGTTTCTGTAATGCAACGTTCTGCTTCTTCTTTTGTTTCAAGCGCATACATGTCAGCTGATTCCTCTTAAAAAAGATTCTAAAAAATCAACAATGGTACATTTCAAGTTTAATGAATTTGCTCAAGATATCCTTCAAAAAATAAAACATGACCCCATGATGTTTGTTACTCCTTCTTGATTAATTGCTGCCTTCCCGCAAAACTTGAAAATCGTAAACCATTCTACTTATTTCTGTTCCAGCCACCACCCACCGTGTAAAAGTTGCCTTATCTTCAGTCAGGCCGATAGCACCTCATTCGCCTTTAACAACTGCGATATCTTGCTTATTAACAGCAATCATAGAAAATGATTTTTCGGTCTTACAAACAGCAAAACGGCATCTTCAAAGTTCTATGAATAGACCATGATGCAATTTCTTCAGAACAAGCATGTCCTGTAGATGGACTGGTAGCCATCGGGCATAATTGACTATAAGATTATAATTGACTCATATTTTGAGGTACTTAACACATTGATTAAATAAGATAATATCCGTATGATTGTTTGAAATACTAAAAGATCTGGTGGTAAAGAATGAATTGGTATGATAAAGAACAATTCTATGGTAGTTATCATTTTTGATATAATGATTGACCCTATCTTATAGAATAGTTGACTTTCACGGCTCTCGCTGACAATTTTTGGGATTAAAAATGAGTAACTCACTAATATTCATTAGTATGCAAATAACTTAATTTGCAAATTTGGACTCAAGAAAAATGACATTGACTCAAATTCAATTTGGAGCTGAATATGTTTATATATTACCAAATGTGAGATAATATGGATTTCTAAGGTTGCATATCGTCAAAAAGTGTTTAAAGTTTAAGTAGCAGTTCCACATTTGCTTAATATAGTATTTAAAATGTTTGTCCATACATAAAATCATGCTATTTAGTAACTATCTGGATATGGTAATATCATAGAGTGACAAGTTCAGGCGATTGTTATGTGTCACTCAATAATCGGCAACATTCATATTTTGACTATTTTTTTAATTCTATTTCGATGCGTTTTGCTTAGAAAAATTAAAACATAGATAAAACATACTAATTAGGATAATATCTCATTAATATTCATGCATTTACTAATGAGATAATTCACAAATTACATTTACCATGTAACTGGAAATTCACTAAGCTTTAATTTGATATCAATTTTTGGTGTTTATGTCCATCAGAAGTGAAGATATGACCAATTTACTATTTATACCCTCTTTTAAAGTGGATGTCTTTTGGCATTATGGCGGCCATCTTGAAAATATCTATTTAGCTGCCATCTTTTAATGATGCTTAATAGTATGACAAGGTGAAAGCAATTATTATTTATCACTTCCTATAATTGCAACATTCAAATTTTGATTTTTTCTTCATTTATACCGATTTTTTTGCTTCAAAATCATTGATAGGAACATATCTCATTAATATTCATACATGCTAATGAGATAATTTGCATATTGGATTAACCATACAACTAGAAATTAACTCAGCTTTAATTTGATACCAATTATGTTATTTTATGTCCATCAGAAGCGATGATATGACTGATTTACTGAGTATACCCCATTTCAAAATGGCGGCCATTTTAGATTTTGGCGGCCATCTTGAAAATTGCGGAAAATGAAGTGGCCAGAAATTGTTTTGAAATCTGTAAGATCTGAAGAATACATGGTGCAAATTTCATGCTTGTATCATCATTTGAAATATTTTCACAGTAAACCTCATTAAGCCGCTCCACTATTTTGTTAGGTAACCTTTGCAACTACATGTATAAATGACTTTCTGCAACACGTTAATCTGGTTTTGGTGACCTCAATCATTTCTGATACGAGTATCTAGAGATGAAGGAATGTCTAACAAAATTAACCCTTTCCCAAACAAGACCTGGTTTTGAAGTTCCTATTAGAAAAGGATTGGGAAAACATTGAAACAAAAGAAGAAACTGCTGATAACCAGCAGTTTCTCCTTTTGTCTCAATATGTTCTGTGCTATGTTTTACACAAATCCTATCTTTAATAACATCCATTTTGTCATTTTGGGAAGTTTTGAAGTGGATCACCCCAAAATTTTGTTGTTTGGGAAAGGGTTAAGACAAAAATTAGCACTGAATTCATCATGCATATTAGGACAAAGTCTAGACACAAACACTTGATCCTCCTTATGTAAAAACATTTTAAAACAGGTAAGAGAATTAGATCTTCGATTGGAGTTCTTTCTTTTGAAATTGTTTATTGCAATCCACGATTTGGCGATTTGATAAATGTAACCTCGCTCTGTTGAAGGTAATTTGCATTTTACGAACACTGACATTCGGTTGTTAAAATTTGCATGATACCGGTACAATAGCTGTGTCCTTTCAAGATTCGACAGTTTGTGCCATCCACATGTTAGACCCAGATATGCCCTATACAAGAGATCCGGCATATTTATTTCATTGTTGTTAAACAGTTATCAAATTATATACTAGATCTAGTATGTAATTAATAGTATATCAGCATCGGACAAGATTCAGCTTGCTATAGGTCGGTCATCTTTTTCGCCAATACGCAGTAATAGTTGACCACAAAAAATTCATGCGACATTTGATTCTAATTCAAAACAGTTGACAATAACGTTCAGTTCAAGTCATTCATTTTGTTCTTTTCATTTTTTTTAAATACATTTGGTCTTAAGGGGGAATGCTCCAGTTTCCCAATTTTTTCCCAATAATAGAATTTATTTATATTTTGTATGTTGAAATTTTATGTTATTACAAATTGAAAAACAAAATAATAATGGAAGGTCAACGATCTTGTTTGAATTTTATAAGCATTTGTATCACATACCCCTACAGCGAAAAAATGCACAATTTCTTGCACCTGTCCAAGGGCACTAAAATGCTAATAAAATGTTGTATATTCAACATTCAGTTCCGAAAACGGATTTAAAGTAACGTCTTACATTTAATAAGAACAGAAAACCCAAAATATGTGCTATTTTAAACGCATAAATGTATAAAATAGCATGCTCACGTGTTCGGTTTGATCAACGAAGCTGGAGTGTTTTATGTCAAAATTTGCATATTTTTGGAAATATTTCAAGTTCTACATAATAGAATTTGATAAAACTCTCTCATTGTATTAAACAACATGTCCTGGTAATAATTCAGAAAGAAAATGTATAGGTCAGCGCACTTATTAGTGAATTACAGCAATTTTTATCAGCTACGCATGAATAAAATGACGCAAAACAGTGGTAACTGCATTCACACTTACGTCTGTCTTGCTCTAAATAATCGATTTACATCTTGAGGAAATCAGTTTCGCATAATAAATGCATTTTAACCGTCGAAAATGGTAAATCGTAATGATGTGTTATATTATTGAAAATATGGTAGCGAAACATATTGGTACGAAACATCTAATTTACAACAGTAATGACCGAGTGTTCCGAAAAACTGGAGCATCCCCCTTAAGTTCTAAACACTTTAGAGGGAGGGAGGGGGTGTATTCGATTTACAACATGATCAGATTTATTTTGTTACTACAGGATCACAGTCACTGAAGACACACCCTCTGTTGAAAGCATTATCATTCACCAAATACCACTGCGCAGTCACATTGCGCAAGGAGGAGGAGCCTACTGTGACGTCAATCTATGACGTAAATCGCATGGAGAGCCCAAAACACCACCTGGAGACAATGCTTGATAACGAAAAAATCGTAAACAAAGATATCGTAAACTGGGTTACCGTGGGGTTCCTCCACATTCCAACAACCGAAGACTTTCCAATGACAATTCGGGTTGAAACTGGTTTCCTGTTAAGACCGTTCAATTTCTTCGATAAGACGGCGACCTTTGATATGCCACAGCATACTGAAAAGATTGATAGAACACTTACTGAATCCGAACCTAAAGCTAACCAATGTGCTGCGCCTAAATATGAATATTGTAGATTTTGTTCGTAGAATATTTATATATCGCTTGTCAACGACAGCCTTGTAACTACATGTATAGCTCACGATAATTGAACTGGCAGAGCAGCCCTAACCAATAGGCTGGGATGTTCTGCCAGGTCATCTCTCGTGAGGTATATGTGCTTTGAACAAGCTATACATGTAGGCCTACATGTACTTACCAGATTATTGAAGAAAAGCTGAGATAGCAATGAATATCGCTGCTTTTCAACGAAAATCTCGTATCTACGGCTGTTTAAACAGCTGTAGATACGAGGTTTTTGTTGAAAAGCGACGATATCTAGATCTGAAATGTTTTATCGTGTTTGATTTAATAGTGCTCAGTCTGCATTTTAAAATGTTAAAAATTACTGCTTTTGTTATTTTGAATACACCAAAAAACGCTGCTTTTCATCAAACCCCTAGTAATTACAGCTTTAAACAAGCTACAATAGTCCCAGCCGAAAATTACAGTGACGTAGGCTGATGTTTACTGCTGCAAAACCAATCAATTCGTCTGATTTGCACCGTTACAAATACGAACAGGGTTGATTGGTTGTCAAGTGGTAAACATTAGGCGACGTCACTGTCATTTTCGGCCGGTACTATTGTATATATCGCTGCTTTTCTTCGAAAACATAATAACTGCAGCTTAAAACAAGCAGCAGTTACTAGGTTTTCGAAAAACAACACGAAATGTAGGACTAGGCTACAGGGTGTTACAAGAAAAGTGACGATAGATATGAACAGCTTTTAAATTGTTTAACGTTTTTGTCACGTTTAAATAGTGACCAAACTGACTTAAGGTAGACTACCCGTAATGTGGCCATTTTGAGATTCACAAAACATCGGATTTTTTCGAGCGTCGTCGTTACGTGTCTGAACTTATTCGGGTGCGGTCGTAAACATTCGGCTGTGGAAAGTTTCGCCGCTTAATGTTTTCGACGTCGCGCGAATCTCATTAGGGGTAGACTACCTTAAAAATTAGTTCAACCTGCATCGTTTGTTATTTTGAATAAATGCTTATCATATGGATGGTAGAAAATTAATGCTCTTACATGCATTATATACTCGGCAAAACTGCCAACGCATCACCCAGATCTTTGTTGATATTTTTTAACGAATCTACAGAATACATTCAAAATTTGCACATGAAAAGAAGTCTGTGAAATTTCATAGTGAACGCTATTTAGTCTGTTCTGGAATAGTGAACTTTCAATACGGATACTAGTACCGTTTATTCTAAAATTCCAAGAGGCTGAAATTTGGTTACAATGGGAAATTCACACACAAGTTACATAACCTCAAACTTGTTGTGTATTGGCTGAAAGAGTCCCTGTGTAGAAAAGAGAAGGCTTCTACACTTTTAAGCTAAACGAACCGAAAAACTGTTCCCTAGTCCCCTTTTTGTATGACGCGGTCACACAAGTGAGAAAACTTACAATAGTTTTATGGCTGTGTGCAGAAACTTGTCGGATAAAACATATCGTCGTTGTAAATGCAAAACCTCGTATCTCGTTTTTGGAAAATTTTAAAGGGGAGAGAAAAAAGTGTAATTTATAACTTTTCCCAAACTGAAATGTTTTACTTGAAATGTGGACACATTGTTCATAAATGATTTGTCAAAAATACCGATCAGTCAAAATATCTCAAAACCTGCAAGAATTGTCTTTAACTGGGCACACAAGTTTGTACTTTGAAAATCGCAACAATCGACATACGAGGTTTTGCATTTACACCGACGATATGCCAAATTCTAAATCTAAAATCTTCGAAAATAAAGAAGTTATGCAATTTCAAAAAGTGAAGCGTTAGAACTTTTGCTAAGTATAGGGCTACCTAAAAATGTTTATTCCAGCCATATAAATCCTTTCTGAAATAGTGGCATCTTTTGACGAGTCAAACTAAATTCTTGTGCAAACTGAAACATTGCGCATTGGGAAAATGGTAAATTCCATCGCAGTGATTTCTTTTTACAATTTTACAGGGTTGCCACGAGTCAGAGAAAATAAAATTCCCTGACAATTCCCTGACATTTCCCTGACAAAATTGGAAATTTCCCTGACATTTTTCATCGCGGTAATTTCGTGGTAACTCGCAAAGTCTCGAGACAATTTTCAAAGGTGATGTTGAAATCATTTATTATATGGCAATGCATCTTATTTTTTCAAAATTCCCTGACAATTCCCTGACATTTGCCAATATTTTCAAATTTCCCTGACAGTTCACAAAATTCCCTGACAATTCCCTGACCTTGAAAAAATTTAAATTTCCCTGACTTTTCCCTGACGCGTGGCAACCCTGTTTTAAGACTATGGGTCCATGGGTCCTGGGGACACGGTGGATTCCATAACAATTGGTCCGGCTACTAGCGTACGAGTCCAATACGATATAGCAAATCTCAAAATCGTTGCATCCTGGGACTCCCTATAATAAAACCCAAGTTGCATCAAAGAGACCAAATTATGAGTAAAAGATGAAGGAGGTTTAGGTAAAAAAAATCACTGCCATTGACGAAATCGCCAATATAATATTGCAGCTATGATATTGGATTAGGCCTAAATGCAGCTTGTTTTAAGCTGTAGTTACAAGGTTTTTGTTGAAAAGCGATGATAAGTCGTTATCATATGTGTATAGGTCTGCGACTAAAATTTAAAAAAAGCGTCAAAATCGAGCAGTTTCAGAAACGACGTGTATGCTATAACAAAACTTTAAGCTAATTGAGCGCATTAAGCATTATTTTGCAATGTTTAAATTTGCTCTGTCTGTACAAGTCGCCTTTTGATCCTTTTCCAAAATTAAATAATATCCGGCTCGTCCTTTATAGAAATTACTAAGGAAAACATTGAGACAAAAGAAAAATGCTAATGTAGCCGAGTGTAGTATGCGGCATACCGTATTTCGTCTAAAAACGACCATAGTAGGACTACACTAATAACCAGCATTTTTTCCTTTTGTCTCAATATTTCCTATGCAACGTTTTTGCACACAACTTCTATCTTTATGAGCATCCATTTTCACGGTTTCCTAAATCACAACAATCGGTTGTGTATGAACAATGAAAAATAGTTTAGAGGACATCCGGTTGGCGTTTAGAGGAACGAACAAATCGGCGGGTGAAAAGTGAGTCTCGTCGTTTAAGAAATGTTCTTGTTTCTTGCTCGAAAATCAAAATATCAGAGAATGTCATGCAACCCTTTATTCATTTTCACACATTTGTAAGCCCCATCCAAACCCTGATTCCCAGAGATTGGACGGAAATTCATTTTTTCCCTTTGCAAGGGTAGCCCAAATATTGACATTTCGTCCATTCTGATGTGCGTTTTCCCCTTTCTGAGGACGAAAACCAGATCAAAATTCAAAAAGGTTTCGGTTACATTATTGGAACTAAGGAATCTCGTCTTCATTGCCACAGTGTTTTCTGTCCCGAAAAATGTAGGATCACATTCACTTGAAATTAACATCTGCAACAAGTTCAAGTTTTTAAAGGGCGACGGTAACAGATGGTCTAATTGCAAAAAATGAATTTTTTTGAAAAAATATGCAAAACTTTTGTGTTGACCACCTCGGGATGGTTAATAATATGCGATTCAGACAGAGAATGAGCCGAAAATACAAGACAGATAGCTGAATTTAGGGAGAATCCAAGCCTAAATTCAACCCCATCACTGATGGGGTTAGAATTATTTTTTAAATTGTTGCGCATGTGCATACAGCGCGGACCATGATTCAAACGAGATTCATACTTAAATTTCAATATGACGTCATCATGTATGTTGTGACGTCATTTAAGAAAGTCGCATGTCCTACTGTTTTGACCTACTTTCGACATCGCTTCATGAATTTGGTATCAAATTGCGAAAAAATGAGTCGTTGCTTCAATAGTTTCTCGTAATCATTTAACCAGGTCATATAAAGCTTAAAAAGTGTACATTTCGTTTGTATTTGACAATTTTTGGGTCCAAATCTGGGAAATAGTAGCTTTAAAGTCTAATTTTATGCCGATTGGGAACGGGCTAACCCCAATCAATCAATTAATAAAGGGACAATTAATGCTCCATTTTTTCGGAATACTCGGTTATTATTGTAGAAAGTTTAATGTTTCGTACCATATATGTTTCGCTACCATATTTTCAATAATATGGAATATGTCATTACAATTTACCATTTTCGACTGTAAGAGTGTACTTGTTATGCGAGACTGGTTTTCTTAAGTTGGAAATCTATGATTTAGAGCAAGACAGTTGTGAGTGCCTATGGACTTACCGCTTTTTTGCGTCATTTTATTCACGTGTAGCTGATAAAGAAATGCTGTAATTCACTAGATCTAATAAGTAAGATGGCATATACATTTTCTTCTTAAATTATTACCAGGACATATTGCTGAATGCAATCAGGGAGTTTTTATCAAATTCTATAATGTAGAACTGGAAATATTTCTAAAAAACTGCAAATTTTGACATAGAATGCTTTTGCAACGATGACCTGACTGAACATGTGAGTATGTTGCTTAATACATTTACATAACAGCACATATTTTGATTTTTTTTTTTCTTATTGAAAGTACGACGTTACTTTAAACCCCTTTTCGGGACTAAACAATGATCAAACAGCATCATTTTAGTACTTGAGGTATTCAAACCTAATCAGCACCAAATAGCCAAAAGAAATTTGAAAAGTGCCAGTAATTCCTAAACTGTTTTAAATATCCAGACCAAATACTAACATAAGTATTTTGTATGGTTTAAAATTTTGAAATAATGCACACTTATGGAAATATTTGACAAATAGGTTCAAAATTACCTCCCTTGTATATGAATATAGAGTAAAATAATATTTGTAAATAATTTTCTTCTTAGATCATAATCTTGAAATCCGGCGTGGTGAATCAACTTAGATCTATCATTCTTATACATCATAATGTGAGGTGTATTTACAAGTGTGTGCAATTCGATGCATTTCGTATGGCTAGATAGTGGTGTTTTTAACAACGTTCTGAAATTCGACCTTTGACAGGAGCAAGAAATTGTGCATTTTAAATTTAGCTGTAGGGGTAGATCTCTATATATAAGCATATATATAAGCAGTATACAAAGATAGATATATAGTAGGTCTATGTCATGCGAGTGAATGTGAAAACAAAATTTAAACAAGATCGATGACCACCCATTTTCATTTCATTTTTCAATTGGTGATAAGATGTACTTTCAGGAAACAAAATATAGATAAATTCTATCGTTAGGAAAAGAAATAGTAGAGTAGAGGAGGGTATTCCCGACACTTTAAGGGGAAAATCAATATATTTCTTAGTCAACTTATATGAGCCCATATTTCGTGTAGGGCTTACACGAGCTAACCTTTATGCAACAAATTGGTATATTCTACGGCGTCTTCTGGCCATAAACAATGATGCTACAGTGGAATCTCTACCACATATGAAGCATCTCAAATCCGACACTTTTCGGTCAAACCCGTCACCAAACATATTATTTAACCAAAATGAGATATGCAATGCAATGTTACAGAGAAATTAGGATTGGAAAGGGAAGAAACCCATAATTACTTTTATTAGACATATAATGTAAACCTTTCCCTCAATTAGAAATTTGGTTTTAGACGGAATATAATTTCACTCATTATTCACACTCTGAGAGTTCGGTCAAATCCGACACCCGAGAAAAAGATTGAGAACATTTGAGAAAAAATATGCAAATCTATATGTTAAAGTGTCGCCATAAGCTCGATTAAGCTGGTCTTACACATTGCTTTAACGTACCGTCGGTATAGTAAAGATTAAGTAAGTGAGAGTGGGAAATTTTCTCTAATTTTCACTTATGGTGTCGGAGTTAAACTCTCTGGCCTAAATCGACGGTTAACCCCGACACCATGATTTATGAATAAATAACGCTCTGATACTGTTATTACCCGTCTAGGATAATAGAAAAATTGTCTAAATGTTCATCTTATACAAAAATCTATCGAGAAAGTGACTTGTACATGAATTTATTTTTACTTTTTCAGGACACCCCTCTTACAGAAATCTATAAGACTGCATTTTTGAAAATTCCGCAAACAGGGTGGTCTATCTTAAACTTGATTTTTTATGCTCCCCGAAGGGAGAGCATATAGTCGCCGCTTCGTCTGTCCGTCCGTCCGTCCGTCATTCCGTCCGTCCGTCCGTCCGAAGCGATTTCTCCATAACCCTTAGGCCAAATTAAATGAAACTTACCATGTGAACTCCCTATGACAAAATGCCGATGTACTTTTCCCGGTTTTTGGATTTGAGGTCTCGTCACGGGAAAAGGGGACTTGAGGTTAAATACATTTTTTCTTTAATTTCTCCTAGTCTAATGGTCAGAATTTGATGAAATTTCATATTTCAGTAGCAAATCAGATGCCCTTCACAATAAACTATTTAAAATTTGCGTATACAAAATATGTCATGGAAAAAGGGGGCTTAACATTTGTTAGCTTTATATTAGCTCTGCATGGCATATACTTATTGTGACAATGCCTTATTCGGGGAGCATTGTCCGTCTCTGACGGCTCTTGTTTTAAGAAAGCAAGCCTTTACATGACAATGATCATTATAAAACTTCGGAAAAATGGGGTGCCACTAAAATACGAAAAGACCCGATTTTTTGCGAAAAGGACCGAAAAGACCCGATTTTTTGCGAAAAGGACCGAAAAGACCTTTGGCTTTGCGAAAAGGACCTTTGAAAGCCATAATTTTACATTTTTAAAACATAAATTGCTTTTCATTTTTGTCTATCTTTGCTCTAAATGAATCCCTCACTTTATCTATCCATCAATCACTTAATTTTAATTTATTTTGTTTTTTTTTTTTCAAGAAATTTGGGTAAACTTAACACTGTATTATAGTTTGTCGTTTTAAGCTTGAGATAAAATAATATCTTCTTTAATTTTACTTATTTTTAATGGAAAAAACATTAAAATGATTAAATTTTAATTCAAATTTTAAAGCAAAAATTAAAGAAATATTGATAGCCATGTTGATTGGACGATCGATCGATCGATCGATCGGTCAATTGATTGATTGATTGATTGATTGATTGATTGATTGATTGATTGGTCGATTAATTGATTGGATGATCGATCGATTGATTGCTCGGTTGATCGAATAATTATTAAATTGATTGTTTGAATGATTGTTAAATTGATTGTATAATTAGTGGTTCAATTGATTGATTGATTAATTGATTGATTGATTCGTATTTTAGTGGCATGGATGAGTCAATGATGATCTAAATCATTGATTCATCCACCCAATAATTCGTTCGTACACTCCTTCTTTCATTTATTCATTCATTTGTTTCCTCTCTCGCTCATCTATTCATTCATTCATTTGTTCACTCTCTCGCTCATCTATTCAATAATTCATATGTTTCCCCCTCTTGCTCATCTTTCCATTCATTGATATGTTTCCTCTCGTGCTCAATTCATTCATTCAGTCATTCATTTGTTCCTTCTCTAGCTCATCCATATATTCATTCATTCATTTGTTCCATCTCTCATTCATTCATTCATTCATTTGTTCACTCTCTCATTCTTTCATTTGTTCCCTCTTGCGCTCATTCATTCATTCATTTGTTCCCTCCCGCGCTCATTTACTCATTGATCAGACCAGATGGTCATGAATTACATGCCCTTGAATTGGACAAAATTTCCGTTTTCGACGTTATGTACACTCTAGCATTTACAATTATTGACTAATCAAGATGAAATGTTGGTGATCATAAGATCTGAAGATGAAGTTCAAGTTTTGGTCTGATCAGATAAAAAATACATGAGTTATGTGCCCTTAAATCTGAAAAAAAAAAATGCTGTTTTCGACTTTGTTTTAAGTCTAACAAACACAAATATTGGTCTATCAAGACAAGACTTAGACATAATGTTCCAGGTTGGTCAACATAAGATTCTGGATGATCTAGAAATTCAGTGTAGTTGAACACGAAGTTGCTGAATTATCTGCCCTTGAATTTGATGAAAATGCTGTTTCTGACCTTTTATTTTACTCTAACATCCACAAATAGTATTTGACCAATCAAGACGAAACTTGGATACAATATTGGTAACCATAAGTTTGTTTTCAGTCCAAGTAACAGATATTAGTTAAGGTCGTCCACCCCTAATGAGATTCACAAGACGTCGGAATTATTCGGCCGACGTCGAAATCATTCGGCGGTTGCAACTTTCTTTCGTCGAATGTTTACGCACGCATGAATAGGTTCAGATACATATCGACAACGCTCGCAAAGAGTTTTATGAATCTCAAATGGCCACATTGCGGGTATTCTACCTTAAAATGATTATTGAATATTTTTTGCAGTCGTTGCGTCACGTGATTCAACGCCGCGATATAGACAATGGAGATTGTTTGGATGGGGGTTTAAGGTAGAATACCCGTAATGTGACAGTTCTGAGATCAATAAAACATCGGGGTTTTTGGAGCGGCGTCGTTACATGTTCGAACATATTCGGGCGCGGTCGTAAACATTTGGCGGTGGAAAGTTCCACCGCCGAATGTTTTCGACATCGTCCGAATAATTCCAACATCGCCCGAATCTCATTATGGGTGGACTACCTTAACTCAAACAAAATTGTGGCTTATGCTTGGGTCAGGTGAGCGATTTGGGGCCATCATGGTCCACTTGTTATATATCTTTAATGAAATTAACCGTAACAATTTACAATATATAAAATCAGTACGAAATAGTCAAAACCCGGTCCTTAGTATGAATTTGATAGGTGTTAAGCCGTTTGAGAGGGTGGCATGAATTAATTAACCATTAATAGTCAAGCAGATGGATGGCAATTAAACAACGATATGACAGTCATGTGTTAATCGGAAAGCAATAAAAAGCAGATATCAAACAATATCTGTTTAATCTACAAGTGATCGAGCAATCATTCAATCAATCAATCAATCGAACCACCAATCGAACCGCCAATTAAACAATCAATCACTCGAACAATCATTCTATCAATCAATCGAACAATCAATAGATCAATTAACCAATCGATCAAGTCAAGTCGTCAGAACAATTATATTACATAATTAATCAACAAATATTCATTCTTAAACAAGTAAATGCCTGTTTAGTGTCATATTTAAATAAATGAATAAATGAAGGAATCGATTGTTTGAAAGATCAATAAATCAATCAATCAATCAATCAATCGACCAACCGACCAATCAATCAATCAATCTATCAAACAATCAACTTATCAATCGATCAACCAATCGGCGAATCAATCAATCAACTTATCGATCGATCTATCAACCAATTGACGAATCAATCAACTTATCGATCGATCGATCAACCAATCGATGAATCAATCAATCAATCAAGTCATCAGAACAATTACATTACATCAATTAATCAACAAATAATCTTTCTTTAACGATTAAAAAAACTGATTAGTGTTACAGTATGTATAAAAAATGAATAAATGAAGGAATCAATCAATCAGTAGATTGATCAATCAATCCACCAATAAAAAGTTAACAATTGGCAATCAACATGGCTATCAATATTTTATTTTTGCTGTTCTGGTTGAAATGAAAACACGATCTGTAAAATTTAAATAAAAATTTAAATCGTTTTAGTTTTTTCCATTAAATATATTAAGTAAATTTAAAGAAGATATTCTTTTATCTCAAGCTAAAACGACAAATTATAGCTTTCAAAGGTCCTTTTCGCAAAGCCAAAGGTCTTTTCGGTCCTTTTCGCAAAAAATTCGGGTCTTTTCGGTCCTTTTCGCAAAAAATTGGGTCTTTTCGGTCCTTTTCGCAAAAAATCGGGTCTTTTCGTATTTTAGTGGCACCGGAAAAATGTATGGCGTAAAGTTTAAAACAGAAAGTTGTTGATTTTGTCAATAGATAATGCAATACAAATGACTTTTTTTCAAAAAGTGTCGGAATTGGGCGCATGTCGGGATTACCCTCCTCTACTCTAAACGGGAGCATCGTCCCTTAACCCTTTCCCAAACAACAAATTTTTAGGGCAATCCACTTCAAAAACTGTCACAAATGAGAAAATCGGAGTTTTTAAAGATAGAATTTGTGTAAAATATGACATAGAAATATTGAGACAAAAGGAGAAACTGCTGGTTATCAGCAGTTTCTTCTTTTGTTTCAATGTTTTCCCAAGCCTTTTATATTAGGGACGTCAAAACCAGGTCTTGTTTGGGAAAGGGTTAATCCGAAATCATGGTTATGATTGTCCGGTAGGTCCCGGATTATACGAATCGTCAACTAAAGACGTACACGCATGCGCACTGCCTCTTCGCGTTCTGACCTCGGAGCCATTTTGGTTTTCTCGAATAATCTACGCTTTTAAACAATATTTTATCGTAAGTAGGGGGTATTTTTCCACCTAAAATCACGATATAATTTTTTTGTTTCGTTTAAACTCACGCGTAAATGATTTCTACTCCTCTGGACCCTCGAAAAGACCGTCTGCTCATTTTGACCGAGGTGTTCCGTTTCTTCTCACTTGGAACGACTTTGGTTTTTCAGAAATATTTGACCGAAAAAATCCAAAAATGCCGAATGACAAGAAATTCTACTTTCAGTTTGGCGATGCTTTCTGTGAACTGTCAAAACACTTTTCTATTTCAACCTGTCATATGATAAACAAATTACAGTCGAACGAAGTGGAAAGAAAATGTATTTTTGGACAGTCAGATAAAAAAGAAAATTATGTCAACGTGTCCGGACCTGCATGCATGATGCATAGCTTCCATACAAAAGTGTGTGCATATTGAGAAAAATATCATAAAAGATCTGCTTTTAATAATTTGCCCTGGGAAAACAGTGCTGGGATATTCCGATAAGCTCTAGAGGGGCCCTTTTCTCCGATTCTTAATTTGAGGCTGTGTCAAGGAAAAAGGGGCTTTAGTCAATGTAAAAATTAGTTTTTCTCCAATTTCTCTTCATCTATCTTCTTTTGATAATTGGGCAGAATTTAATGAAATTTTGTGCTTATGTCATAAATAGGATGTTCTAGACCATATTCTATTGATAAATATGTGTACAATCTGTCAAGGGAAAAGGGGGCTTAATATATGACAGTGTGTTTTTGTGATTGTGACAAACACTTATTTTCCGCCATTCCATCTATGACAGCTTTTGTCTTCTTTTGCCACAATGTTTTCACAGGCCTTTCCTACATGGAAAATCATAACCTGGTCTTGTTTGGTAATTGGGTTAAGGGAGGGTAAGGGGGCATTTAATTTAAAGAATGTTTTAAAAATCCCAATTTATTATTACGAGATATTTTTTTAAATTACAGATCAGATGGTGTAAGTTCCCAGTTGACGCTACAATATGGCAGAAGAGAAGACGGAAGAAGAGGTGATGACGGAGTTGATGACGATGGAGGGGGTGCCGATAGAAGAGGAAATGAAATCCATCACGATTCAGGTCACTCAGGAGCAGGAGTCGGCAATGGAGGCTTTCTTCCAGATTAACAGCTGGCAGCTCATTAAAGGTTTGTATTCATGAACTCGCCTGCCAGTCTTTACCAGACACCAAAATTTTGGGCTGACTTGATTCAAAAGATGTTGCACATGACAATTTTACGGTGATGAAATTTTTTAACAAATCTGTTTTAGGTTTGAAAACATTGTAGAAAATGAAGAAATTGCTTGTTACAAGCAATTTCTTCATTTTCCACTATGTTTTCTCAAGCATTCTTTTGGTGCATAAATTGAATTGATGACGATGGAGGGAGTCGCGAAAGTAGAAGAAATGAAATCCATCACGATTCAGGTCACTCAGGAACAGGAGTCAGCAATGGAGGATTTCTTCCAGATTAACAGCTGGCAACTTATCAAAGGTTTGTGTTGAACTGTTCATTAACCAACTGGGTCACCCATTACCAGACACCAAAATTTTGGGCCGTTTTAATTCAAAAGATGTTGCACACGACAATATTAAGGTGATGTACTTTTAAAAAAAAATCCATTTAAGGTTTGAAAACATTGTAGAAAATGAAAAAATTGCTTGTTAGTCCCCTACCGGTGTTCACACCGGAGGGGACTATAGGTTTGCCCTCCGTCTGTCCGTCCGTCCGCCAGTCTGTCCGTCCGTCCGTCCGTCTGTCCGTCCGTCGGTCTGTCCGCTCAAATCTGGATCCCGCGATAACTTAATAACTAAGCAAGCGTTTTTGATGAAAGTTGGTATATGACTAGATGGCAATGTGTAGATTATGCACATCATTTTATTTTTGTTTTTCGACTTAAATTGAGGTTGCTATGGTTACAGAAATAGTGAAAATATGGCCAAAAATGGGATCCTGCGATAAGATAATAACTAAGCAAGCTAGTTTGATGAGACTTGGTATATGACTATATGGCAATGTGTAGATTATGCACATCATTTTATTTTTGTTTTTAGACTAAAATTGTTGTTGCTATGGTTACGGAAATAGTGAAAATATGGCAAAAAATATTGGATCCTGCGATAAGTTAATAAGTAAGCAAGCTAATTTGATGAGACTTGGTATATGACTAGATGGCAATGTGTAGATTATGCACATCATTTTATCTTTGTTCTTTGACGAAAAGTGCGGTTGCTATGGTAACGGAAATAGTGAAAATATGGCAAAAAATGGATCCTGCAATAACTTATTCATCTTAATCTATTATTGATTACCATATTGAGTCAATGTGAAGCCGGTAGGGGACTTTATGTGTTGCATACAACACCAGATACTTGTTACAAGCAATTTTTCATTTTCCACAATGTTTTCCCAAGCAGTTTTTAGGGGCATAAATTGAATTGATGACAATAGAGGGGGTGCCGATAGAGGAGGAAATGAAATCCATCATGATTCAGGTCACTCAGGAACAGGAGTCAGCAATGGAGGATTTCTTCCAGATTAACAGCTGGCAACTCATTAAAGGTTTGTGTTTGTTAATTTGCTTTCCTCACAATTTCAAGTTTTCATATTTTGAGACAAATAACCTTGAAAATGCTTTTGGAAAAGAGGAAAGTTGCTAGTATGAATCAAGTTTCAAAAAATAAAAAAAATACCCTGCATGTCAATTGATTAAATAGAGGTTAACTAACTGGAGAAATGTGATATTAAAATTATTTCACGAGAATGGGGTGAGATGCGGTTGAAAAAACGATTCCGGAAGGACGAGTTTTTTTAACCGCATCTCACCCCATTCGAGTGAAATAATTTTAATAACACATTTCTTCAGTTAGTTAATCTATTTATTACATACCTTTTTCGGGAGTTTTACCCTCATTTTTTGTTAATTTTCTTTTAATGCCCCCGATAGGGAGGCATCATAAATTTGACTTGTCCGTCCGTCCGTCTGTCCGTCCGTCCGTCCGTCTGTCTGTCTGTCCGTCCGTCTGTCCGTCATTCCGTCCAAAAACTTTAACATTGGCCATAACTTCCTTATTACTTAACATATTCGCTTCATACTTTACCACAACATTCCTTGGTACATTACCTTTCTGTAGGCACATACTTTGGTGACCTTGACCCCTGGATGACCTTGACCTTGAACATAGATTGGCCATAATTTAAAATCAAAGCGGTGTCGGGGGCATTGTCATCTTACAGTGACAGCTCTTGTTTAATTCTTATTTCCAATCTGATCTAAGGCGTCTTTGCATTGCGTATAAATACATGTTCTATGTGTATTTAGAAAAAATGACCGCCATTTTGTTTGAATGGTGAAGCGAGAAAAAATATTTAGCATATATCAGAACTTCAAATCATAAAAATATAGCAATGAAATGATAAAGAACGATCTGAATAAAATTTAATTCTTCTAGTCTACAATCTATCTCGAAATCCAGGCTATTACAACAACTTTAATTATTTAACAACAACAACTCAGATTTCTGACAGTAAGGCCGACTTCGATTGGGACTATAGCTCGAGCCATCCGTGACGTCATACAACAGGAAGTTGTGTACTGCGCATGTCATCAAGCGAACGCCTAATAGCTCGTGATGCACAAGCCAACAAAATGGCCGCGCCCATACGGTTTTACCAACAATTAAATGAGACTCATCGTTCGTTGATAAATGGCTACATTTCAATTAGAAAATAACACTATTTCCATGAATATTAACATTCAGTCGCATTGACAAGGACATGTGAATATATATTGGAATTAATTAAAGGTGTTTTGTGGTTTTTCAACAGGACTTAAAATTCGTTTGCTTCTTTGGACGCCATCTTGGAATGAAAGGGACCACGAGTGAGAGCGTGGTCCGACCATGGCTTGGTTCAAAGGTCAAATGATGTCACTATAACCCGGGCTATCGGTGTTCGATTGGAACGATGGCTGAAGTAGCTTGAGCGATCGTCCCAATCGAAGTCAGCCTAAGAAAACACGGGATTTTCGGCCGAGAACTATTGATTTATAGGGATTTAAGCATAGAGGATCATCTGGCAACAGTTTTTATCGCTTCTGTGATGTGTCTTTTGGTTGCTTTGACAAGACGTGAAAATAGACAGTCTCTGTTCAATGTTTGAATATATGTCACAGTGTAAATTCGTCGACTGGCTTTGTGGTTTCCAATTTGACAGCACTGCCTGGATGCTTGGAAAGGTATTTACGCTTCTCACATCTGTTTATTTTACAGTTTTATTGAGTAAATTCTGTCCTATATTTTAAGACACAGCATAGACTGGTAAAAAATTGTTCCATGGGCGGATCTAGAGGGGGGGGGGGTCAGGGGGTCCCGGCTACTACAGTGAAATTTGAAAGTGATATCGTCACTGGAGTGACGATATCAAATTTTATTACACTGAGAAAATCCAGGATTTCACAGCTAGGAATGTAATAAAAACATTAAATGGATCTAGAAGAAATGATAGATACAAACATTTTCTTTAATTTCTTTAATTATTATTGTTAGCTCCACTGGCCGAAGGCCAGCGGGGCTTATGTCATGGCCCTGTGTCCGGCGTCCGTCCTTGCGTCTGTCCGTCTGTGCGTAAACTTTTTCTTTAAACATCTTCATCTCCAAAACTACTGGACCAATTTCAACCAAACTTTACAGGAATCTTCCTTGTATGAACCTCTTCCAAATTCCTTAAAAAAAAAATAAAAATAAATTTTAATTAATTAAATTGAATTGAATTTTTGAAAATTCTTCTTCTCCAAAACTGCTGGACCAATTTCAACCAAACTTCACAGAAATCTTCCTTGCACGAATCTCTACCAAATTCCTTCAAAAGATTAAAATCTGCGCAGAACTTGAATTTTAATTAATTTAATTGATTAAAATTTTAGAAAAATCTTTAAAAATTCTTTTTTTCCAAAACTACTGAACCAATTTCAACCAAACTGTACAGAAATGTTCCTTGCATTAATCTCTACCAAATTCCTTCAAAAGAATAAAATCTGTGCAGAACTTGAATTTTAATTAATTTATATTGAATTAATTTTCGGAAAATCTTTAAAAATTCTTCTTCTCCAAAACTACAGGACCAATTTCTACCAAACTTCACAGAAATCTTCCTTGCACGAATCTCTACCAAATTCCTTCAATTAAATCAAAAGATTAAAATCAGTGCTGAACTTGAGTTTTAAATAATTTAATTGATTTCAGGGCTCTCCACACTCTCTGAAAATGGGGAGAAGTGACTTCTCCTCTGACTGAAAATAGGGAGAAGTTTTCCAAGATGGGGAGAAGTGGAGAGAAGTGATTGGGCATGGGGGGGGGGGGGGGTCTACGTTATTACAGGGGTCTATTTTTATTGTGGTTGATTTATTTAGGTTAAAACATGTCTTTTTGTAATGTATTGCCTTGCAAAACTACATCTGTAAACTATATTTCTTTAATTTTGGAAAGCAAAGATGGAATTTGTTAAATATACCAAAATTTATGTTATGACATGCTTGATGTTTAGATATCAGTGTGGAAAATGAATAAATTGCTTACCAATCAGTGACAACCAATTTCTTCATTTCCCAGAAAGTTTTCAACCATAAAAGAAAATAAAGGAAAAAATGCTCTGCCCCCCCCCCCCCCCCCCCCCCACACACACACACACACACACACCCTTCCCCTAATCCCCTAAACCCCACCTATTTGTTCTAGGTTTTGCCATCTGGAAAAGGGTTGTGCAAGTGTAGCAGAAGAAAATGTCATAAAGACAAATTATCCAAGTAAAAAAAAAAAGAATTCTCCCCCTTCCTCATTTAAAAAAAAAAGAGTTGCATCATAATCTATTTTGTGGAGTGGATCAGTTTAAATTCAATTACAGTTCAAAAAGCAGTAAAATGTCAAAGAATTGATCTTAAATACACCAGAGTTGCCACTCATTAGGTAGTAAAAACACAACAGATTTAGTGCTGATTATAGGTAAGGGTCACGAGTCATGACGTCATGTAAAACTCAACTACCCATGAGATCAAAGAAAGGTCTATTTATGGAAAACCAATTTGTGTTGTAAACACGCACTTTTCAGAGGCTTACAATAATTTGTGTAAGGACAAAGGAATTTCCCTTTTTATGCTTACTTGGATCACATTCTAGACAAAGAATCCATCTAGTGGGATTTCCTTTCATTAAAATCAGTTTGTGAAAGTATCCTTTACTCAGTATTCGAGTATGTGAATTTCTATTTCTGAGACTGAATTATGGATATACACTTACATGAATGGAAAGTATTGCCGATGAAAGGTTTGTAGAAATCAAAACTATAATTTTACTTCACTTTGTTGATCATTTCCTGTGTTATTAAGCAGAAAACTACTTTGTTTTATTTTCGTTTTGTGTTGTTTTCTTTGTCAAAGATCGCGATCTATCGATTCTTGAAGTGCTGATTATTTGTAGCCTACTCGTTTTCCTCATTCGTAATCTCTAAATTTCATCTGTCCCAGACCGAAAGGCCGACGGACTCACCATGAATCGCTGATTTATGCGAGAATTACTTTCAGAAATTGAATTTTAGATCGGAATATTTTTCTCACGATAAAAAGTGAAAATTGAATTTCTCATGAAAAGTATTTGTTGAAAAGCAGCAATATTGAGACAACCGACCAATTAACCCGGTTATGCTTAATGCGCACGGCACCAAGAGTTTTCTCTCGCCTTGTCACTGTCAGTTATGTTTCGTCTTTCTTTTGGACTCAGCCTACGTAATAATAACTGCTTCCGATTGGCTGTAAGCGTTCTTTAATGCCACGCCTGCCGCCTTTGTCTACCCGACTTCGATGTTGTACATGTAATAGACAGGTTGCGCATGTGCATTGGAAAAACTGAATGTGTATTATCTGTCTTGTTTATACACTTATGATAGAGGGTTTTACCACCGACTTTGTGCAATGGCCAGCGAGATAACAAAGGAATATTAAGCAGTATTTATAACATGTGATTGTTTACCGGAGTTCAATAGATGACTCGAGACAATTGCAACTGCCAATTAGCGGTTAATTGTATACAGTAAGATAGCATTCACTATCATTTTAATAACCCTTGACCAGGCGACATCCCGATATTTTTGGGCGACTCTGATTTCGCTTTTATCGGCGGTTCAGGCGAAGTTTCATGACTTTGAGCGAAGAAGTCGCTCAAGTCGCCCGCTTTGGTGAGCCCTGGATTTAAATTTTCGAAAAATCTTTTAAAATTCTTCTTCTCCAAAACTACTGGACCAATTTCAACCAAACTTCACAGAAATCTTCCTTGTAGTCTACCTAAATTATAGAAATAAGGCCCTAGAAAACACATGCGTAGGAACTTTTTGTTAATGCTCGACCTCCATGCTCAAATGAAACTTCTATATGTATGGAAGATCACTAGGGTGGAGGTCACATGATAGAGGTCCTTTTAAGGTCACCACAAGGTCAAAGGTCAACTAAGTGCAAAAATAAATGGTATAGCAAGAAAATCCGCCATAACTCACTTACTTCTGGGTCTAGACTAACAACCTTGGTATCAAAATGAAGCTGGGATATCCATCTTCATTTTGCAGTATGAATATGCAAATCAGCAAATTTGCATATATAAGATTTTGAGGATTTAATTAGAAATTTCGAAGATTTTTTGGTCATTTTCTATAGCATATAGTTAGAACATAAGCTATAACTAACTAAGTTTGTGGTGTAGATTCACGAATTGAGTACCAAAATCAAGCCTAGACATCTATCCTCAAGTATAGTTAAGCAAAATAAGTAAATTACATACGTATGCTTTTTAATTAATTTTCTAATTAATTGATGAAAATTTCGCCAATTTGTAAATATTTGATACACACAGTAATCAGACTTGGAGGTATCATAAGAAAATTCTTTTAACATCAACCATTGGGCCAATTCCAACCAAACTTGGTATAAATGTTGTTTGAGTGATCCTTTTGAAGATTTTTCATCAAAATCTTGATTTGACAAAAAAGTGGGCGTGGCAGGGCGGGGCTTATCTGCCTTAGAGAAATCACAAGATTATTCTTTAAAAATCAACCACTGGGCTAATTTGAACCAAACTTGGCATGAATGTTCTTTGTGTGACCCTTTTGAACATTTTTTAAACAAAATTTTGATTCGTCAAAAAAACGTGGACGTGGCAGGGCGGGGCTTATCGGACTTAAAAAAACTATAAGAAAATTCTTTAAAAATCAACCATCGGGTCAATTTGAACCAAACTTTACGTGATTGTTCTTTGAGTGATCCTTTTGAACATTTGTAAACAAAATTGTTTGAAATCAGCAACAAATAAGGACGTGGCAGGGTGGGGTCATTTTCAACTTTGGAGAAATCATGAAAACATACTTTGAATACAACCATTGTGCTAATTTAGACCCAACTTTGTTTGATCGATTTGAACGAAATTGTAAGTTATTTGATTATGCAAAAAATGTTTTAATTCTAGCCTGATCGGAAAAGAAAGTTCTTAGTTACACGCCTTCGTATTTGAAATAAATTGCCATTTTCACTCATGTCATTAGAAATTTTGATGATTGTTTTGTCATTTTTTTTATAATATAGTTGAAACATATGCTATAGTTTGTGGTGTACATTCACGAACTGGGTACCAAAATAAAGCCTAGAGTCTGTCCTCAAGTTCAATTGTGCAAATTAGCTAAATTGCACAAGCAAGATTTTTATCGTCAATTTATGAATATTTGATGCCTTGAAGCTTCGTGGGTTGATTTAATATTGTATATGCAAACATCCACTCAAAAAGATGATCATGCATTTTTAGATATGTCCGATTGAATTACAGTATCGTAGAGGGTGTGGTTTCCATGGTAACGTGTCTTGTAAAAGTGAATTTGGGGTATAGCAGGATGAACAGCTACAGTTCACTAATACCGGGTTTGGACTGACAGTTGATGTGTTAAAAAATGAAGCTAACACGTCCGTCCTTATTTTTCAGAATTGTTATGCAAAAATGTTTGCATTATTAATCATGACTTTGTAGAATTTATTAGAATAATTGATGAAGTTATCGTCAATTTTATAAAGTACATTGGGAACATCAGATATAGCTCAGTTCTTGGTATAGATTAAGAACTTTGGTATCAAAAAAGCTTAGGCGTTCATCTTTATTTTTCGGTACTGTTATGCAACCTAGTAGTTATGCAAATCAACTAATTTGCAAATGTATAGTTTTGAAGAGTTAATGGGAAATTTCATAAAATTTCCATTATTTTGGTTTCCTATATAGCAGGAAAAAAGCTTATGTTCACTAATTTTGCGGTGTGCACAAACAATTTTGGTATTGCAATAAAGCCTAGAGATCCATACCTAACTTCAAATTTGCGAATAAGCTTATCTGCATGTCTGCGATTTAAATGATTTTTGTTATAGATTTTTAGAATTATGATGAACACATAACGAATGTGTGAATATTAGATACATACAGTGCTTTCAAGCATCTTGGAAATACTAGTTAATCACATGGTAATATATGAACAACTTCCCGCCCAACATAAAAATTAAGCATTTTAAGTCTTTTTTTCGGAGATCAGATTGAACTTCGATATACTAGAAAGTGCGTTTTCCATAAAAAAAACATATCTTTGAAAGGTCGTTTAAGGGGATATAGCTAGAGAAGCAGATATAACTCACTGTGTTCTGGGTGTAGGTTAACATTTATCATATCAAAATGAAGGTTAGGCACACATCTTAATGTTCCAGCATAGCTATATGCAAAATAAATAACTGGTATGATCGATGAAATTATTGTCATTTTTGGAAGTGAAATAGGAAATTTAGACACAGATTATTTAAAGTTCTGTGTATCAACTTAAAAGTAGTGTCGGTATTAAATTGAAGCTGAGACGCAAATCTGCAATTTCAAGCACATTAATTTATGCTAATTAGCATATTATTTGTGCATTTTTGGGGATTCAATAAAAATATGCTTATATTATAACTGATTTTTCCAGAATGCAGCAAGAAAATCAGCTGTAGCTCACTTAGTTCCGTGTGTGAATTAATAGTTCGATATCAAAATGAAGCTTCGTTGTCCATGTTTTAACTTTTTCCCAGATTGAATTTTTGCATACATGTGATTTTGAATAGTTAAGTTGAAAACAAAAAAGATACTTTTTTTTAGAATATTCATGTTTCATTATTATTATTTTATTTTATTGTCCTAGAAAGACTTAAAAACATTGTATAATCATGTAATACTGCCCAAAACCAGACTTTTGTAAATTTGTACTTGATATCTGCCCATCTGTCTGCACAAGTTAATGTGAAAATTTACAATTGCCTTGAACTTCACATCTTTTGGGACTAATAGGCTCAAATATGGTATGTTGGTAATCCTAACCACATACTCGTTAGAAAACAATGTTTTAAACCCCCATGGAATATGACACTTAAATATCATTATCAAAGAACGGATGGATGAAGAAACCATTAGCTGTCATTTAGATTTGTTGTTTATTGGTGATAAGTGAAGTTCTTTGTTAAATAAAGGACCACATTATATTGGACTATGCTGTTTATCTATGCAAGATAAAAAGTATATGTCAAAAAGAATGTCAATCCAGATTACTACCGCAAGGCGGACTTATCCGAAAAGAGAGTATGGACTTTCTTGCATACACGTTATCCAGTATGAGACTAAACATGGATGTACGAAAATAAAATCCAAATTCAAACATAAGTCAATAATTGAGTGATAGTTGGTATCTGGACAAGCTTCTGAGGCGCATATACAAACTTTAAGGGTTCACCTCTTCACCTCTGGCTACAGAAACAAAACACACTGATAAGAGAATGTTTGATCGTCACCAGGAGGTACTTTGATGAAAGACCGTCCTTATAAATATGATCCAAAACAGACTGGAATAGAAAGTTAATGTAAATCTTATCAAAATACTGAATGCATTTCCTTTAAATGACAAGAGACCAGCCCTTTAAATGACAAGAGGCCAGCCCCTGTGACAATCAAAGGTTCAATAAGATGAGGTAGAGCAGATAGGCTAAAATAATATTGTGTGCCAAAGCACTTGTATGCAAAAATCGGTAGGCTTTAGATTTACCAAGAAAAGAAAAAACGACATCTTTTCGCCAAGACAGGTACTTTCAATGAGTTTAAGAGAGACAAGCAGTTAAAGCATGCCAAACATCCCAGGGAAATCCATGATGACTAAATTCATGATCACCTAATTCGTCACTTTGACAGCCGAATGTCTAGAAATTGTGATAAAAATGGATTTAGGCATTTTTCCTTTGATAAGAAAATAAGCACAGTTTGCAACTTTGTCTACTGTTAAAGGAAGAACTTAAAATCAACTGTGTAATAACGGAGCAGCGTCTACTCTTTGCATAACTGATTCCCTTTCTGGATATTTATCTGACCCTGATATTTGACCTTAAAAATTATGAATGACAGCAATTCTGGTACGAAAAGATTTTACACACATACCAAATTTAAGATATTGAAATGTAAACGATAAGACGTTTTAAGTAGGCTTAAGTGCTCGCAATAAGTTATACAGACAAATGTAAAGACATAAAGTATTGAAAGATTATAAACCACAAAATTCTAAATTTTTGGCAGCATAATATTAACGATATATGTATAATATAATTATGTAATATAATAATATTGTGATTGAGTCCTACAAGAAACTTTTTAAAATGCACTTTGGGCATATACAGGTATTCACAAACGAAAGATAATTTCATCAAAAATTCATATTAACTATTCAAATCAAATGCGATTGAGCTATTGCAAGTTAGGTACTTTGCATAAATATTCCAATGAAATAAAGACGGATACAAAAACTTAATTTTGACATAGTAATTGGTAGTCTACACTCAGAATGCAGTGAAATATTGCTGTTTCTCCAACTTTTTAAAAGATACGCTTCTGTGGAAAACACACTCTCTAGTATACTGTATTTCAATCTAATTCTGTAGAAAGACAGCAACATGCTTTATTCTGTTTGTGACGGGAAGTTGCGCATTGTGCAGCACATACAATACCCTCCTTGAATCTTAAAAGCAATATATATATCAGAATATATATATTTGTCATATTTCTTCATGATGTTTTAAAAAAAGATCTTGGAAATGAAGGTAAACTAAGCTGCAAGCAAAATTTAAATTAGGTATGTATATCGAGCCTTTATTTCGTAACTACAATTTTAAACTGTTAGTGTATGTACACCACGAACTTAGTGAACTAAAACGTGTTTCCTACTATATTCTTAACAAGAGGACAATAATGATCCTAAATTGCTCACCTTAACCAAGATGGCACGAGCGAAAATGACAATTTTGTCAAATGCAAATGCTTATAACTAAGGACTTTCTGTTTTGATCAGGCTTAATGTAAAGCTGTTCTTGCATGATCAATTTAGTTACAATTTTGTTCAAATAGATTCAGCAAAGTTGGGTATAAATTAGCACAATGTTCTTTTTTAGCTCCACTGGCCGAAGGCCAGCGAGCTATTGTCATGGCGGTGTGTCCGTCGTGCGTGCGTCCGTGCGTCCGTGCGTCCGTTAACTTTTTCTTTAAAAATCTTCTCCTCTCAAACCAGTGGGCCAATTTTGACCAAACTTTGCAGGAATGTTCCTTGGGTGACCCTTTACTTAAATTGTTCAAAGAATTTTGATTGGTCCATAAATGTGGGCGTGGCAGGGCGGGGCTTATCAGACTTAGAGAAATCACAAAATAATTCTTTAAAAATCAACCATTTGGCCAACTTTGACCAAACTTGGCAGAAATGTACCTTGGGTGACTCTTTACTTAACTTGTCAGTGAAATTTTGATTGGCCTATAAATGTGGGCGTGGCAGGGCGGAGCTTATCAAATTTTGAGAAATCACAAAATAATTCTTTGAAAATCTTCTCCTCTCAAACCAGTTGGTCAATTTTGACCAAACTTTGAAGGAATGTTCCTTAGGTGACCCTATACTAAAATTGTTTAAAGAACTTTGATTGGTCCATAAATGTGGGCGTGGCAGGGCGGGGCTTATCAGACTTAGAGAAATCACAAAATAATTCTTTAAAAATCAACCATTCGGCCAATTTTGACCAAACTTGGCAGAAATGTACATCGGGTGACCCTTTACTTAGATTGTTCAAAGAATTTTGATTGGTCCATAAATGTGGGCGTGGCAGGGAGGGGCTTATCAGACTTAGAGAAATCACAAAATAATTCTTTAAAAATCAACCATTTGGCCAACTTTGACCAAACTTGGCAGAAATGTACCTTGGGTGACTCTTTACTTAACTTGTCAGCGAAATTTTGATTGGTCTATAAATGTGGGTGTGGCAGGGCGGGGCTTATCAAATTTCGAGAAATCACAAAATAATTCTTTGAAAATCTTCTCCTCTCAAACCAGTTGGTCAATTTTGACCAAACTTTGAAGGAATGTTCCTTAGGTGACCCTATACTTAAATTGTTTAAAGAACTTTGATTGCTCCATAAATGTGGGCGTGGCCAGGCTGGGCTTATCAGACTTAGAGAAATCACAAAATAATTCTTTAAAAATCTACCATTCGGCCAATTTTGACCAAAATTGGCAGAAATGTACATCGGGTGAGTCTTTACTTAACTTGTTCGTGAAATTTTTATTAGTCCATAAATTTGAGTGTGGCAGGGCCGGGCTTATCTGACTTAGAAAAATCACAAAATAATTGTTAAATTCTTTAAAAATCAACGATTGGGCCAATTTCAATTAAACTTGGTAGAAATGCACCTTAAGTGACCCTATACTTAACTTGTTCATGAAATTTTGATTGGTCCATAAATGTGGGCATTGCAGGGCGTGGCTTATCAGAATGGGAGAAATCACGAGAAATTCTTAAAATCAACCATACTTTGTTACTTTCGACCATACTTTGTTATTCAATAATACTTTGTTAGTAAAATTTTAATTGGTCTATAAATTTGGGTGCGGCAGGGTAGGGCTTATCAGAATATGACAAACCATGAAAAAGTTCTTTAATTAAACATAAATCTTTATTAGGTCAAATCTTAGAAAAACCTTGTATGCCCTTCAGAGGTCATATTTTCTGCCCAGTCAATCTGAAAAGAGGTCAGAGTGATTGTTTTGATGAAATCATTGAAGGATTGAAATTGGGTCACTGGGGTTGAAAACTAGGTCAAGCGGTCAAATGTTAGAAAAAAACTGTTTTTTGTCCAAAAATGGGTGCATGGCAGGATGGGGCTTATCAGAAATCATTAGAAAATTTTTCATTGATTGCCGCTTCTGTAATCACTGGACATATTATGAGTGTACTTTGCCAGAATGTTCCTTAGGTGACTTTTTGCAATTTTTTTATTTTTACTTTGAATTTTCAAAACATCTCCAAGACCATTTTTTATTTGAGACACCCTTCTTAGAACTTTTGTGTTGAATTTTAGTCACATGAAAATCAATTCAACGTTCATTAACCCTTTCCCTAACAAGACCATGTTTTCATGTCTCTGAAGGAATTTAGTGTCAGAAAACTTTGAAAGAAAAAACAAAATGCTGATTATTAGCACTTGCTCCTTTTCCTTCAGTATTTTCTGTTCTGTAATGTTCACAAATTCCATATAGTTTTGTAACCCAATTCATCACCTGCAGTAGCTGTCAAATCTTGACAGTCTGAATTTTTATCGTTTGAGAAAAGAGAAAATGCACTAAACAGTGGATTCTTTTTAACTGCAATGTCTATTTGTCAAGATAATTATTGCAATTAACAGAAAAAAGCTAAAAAGGGAGTATATTGTTCTCAAAATTTTAAGTTTTTGCAGACAGGAAATTGCTAATTTGCAATGAATGTCTTATAACAGGATTATATAATTATTAAGAGTCCACTGTTTAACCCATTACCACACAGTGACGCCTTTCAACACCCTGCAAGATAAAGGCTTTTGAAAACATTGTGGAAAATGAAGAAATTGCTTGTGATAAGCAATTTTTTTCATTTTCCACAATATTTTCTGAACAAAAAAACACCAAAAAATTTAAAATTCCATGCACTTGATATTGCGGTCTGCAACACCTTTCAAATTGGAAGAGTTTGGAAAATGGTTAAGTTTGATGCCAAAATGTGATATACTCTTTTTCTCATTTCAGACCCTCTTGACCCGTGACAAGTGTTTGTGTTAATGAAGAAAAAAAAACAACAGTTTATGATTATTATGAAGAATGATTGATAATTTGTAACCCATACTTTGTTAAATTCTATTTAAATCAAAAGTTTAGATAGACTTTGTTCTTTAGGGGCTATTGCAGACGTTAACCTATACCAGGTAAGTGTGCTGGTGACCAAAACATGCTGCAGGAATCTTTTGAGTATGTAGGATTGTGTATTTCAAAGACAGTTGTTATTTGCTTTCTTTGAATTGCATACATGATTATCACCAGTTATGAAGAGGGCCTCTTTTTGGGATAACCGCCTTGTTTATCACAAAAAATAGTTTACCACTTTCATAGAAAGTGGAAATTATTTTCTATCAATTTAACAGAGATACACATTTATTTAAGTTTTGGAAATGATATTTCAACAATAAACTGAATTTGATTTTCTAGTCTTTAGTAATGTACAGTGTCATGCCAATATTTAAATTATTATAACGTTTTGAACAAATTTAGATTTAAATCTCAAAACTAAACACACAGTGAATAATTTAGAATTGCTAATCGCAATTACTTCCAGATCTTTTACATAGGTTAGCAAAATAACATGATTTCTATTGTTTTACTCCTGTCTGTCTGTCAGAAAACTTAACATTTTGCATTTTCTCCAAAAGTGTTTGACAAACAAAGCTGAAATTTGGTATCTAACTTCCTTTCAATGATATCTATATGTTCCATGTAACCCTTATCAACTCTTAATTAAAAAACTTAACATTGTAGAAAAATAGCCATTTCGGGCATTCATGTTTCACAAACACATCTTGTCTTTCAAGAAACTTACATTTTGTCACTCAACTATTCTATCAATCATGATTTCAACAACTGTTCTTATTTATTTCAGACAAATTTATCAATATTACAAAAAGACTTACCGTAATATCACTTGGAACATTTGTGAACTTTTATTATTATTTCCAAAATTGGAAATGTTATACACATTTTTATGATTCTTGTGTGGAACAGTGAATTGTGAACACTTTAATAGTGAACATTTTTTTATGATTTTTGTGCAACACTGATTTAATTCTAAATACAGTTTTGTGATTTTTATGTAGCTGTGAGTTCATTGTGACAGTGAATTGGAGTATATATTGGAATTATTGTGAACATAAGTTCTACCCTATGTGACTTAAGGTTGTGTACCTTAATATAGATCACTTTGTGTTGATTGCTGAAAGATATAGAGTACAGTGTGACGAAGTTAAAGAAAAGAGATACAGAGGAAAAAGGGACTTGGATTTACCATTGATTTATCCGTTTAATGTAAGAACTGGCTTTTTATTACTTTCTCTTGAATTTTTACACTATCTGCAACTAAAGATCAGAAAGGGATCAATATAAAATCTGGTCTGTCCATTAGTTTGTCTGTTTTTTCCTTGTAAGTTAGAAATTAAGATGTAGTGCTCAAATTTGATATTAAAACAGTTCATAATTCATTGGTATGAATCCCTTAATAACATTGTTAAAGTGACTTATCAAGGTCAAAACGATACATGCTTGCAAATTTACACTTCATACACATGTAGCAGCTTTTATGGTCCAGGGCCCTGTTTTTCTTATGATTTTATGAACATTTCAATTCATTTGTAAAACAGGGTCCTGGTCATCAGACAATGTCAAAAGTTGTCTTTGAATGTCTGGAAAATTTGCCATTTTAGTTTATATTTTCTAATTGCAGAAGGAAAATGCCTCGCAAGAAGAATTGGCGAATGAGTAGAGCCAGAAGAGATGTACTCACGAAAACCACAGCTGATTTAACGGGTGTCTTTGAACTATCAGATGGGGGCCTATCCCACCCTTTACCTTCATCTGTTTTGGATGAAACAGATGTAAGGCCATCTGTGTCTATGGAGGGCGTCTTTGGAATATCAGATGGGGGACTTGCCCACCCACAAAAACCATCTGTGTCTATGGAGGGCGTCTTTGGAATATCAGATGGGGGACTTGCCCACCCACAAAAACCATCTGTGTCTGGAATTTGTTCTGAAACTGTTCTTGATACTGTTCTTGATACTGTTCTTGATACTGTTCTTGATACTGTTCTTGATACTGTTCTTGATACTGTTCTTGATACTGTTCTTGATACTGTTCTTGATACTGTTCTTGATACTGTTCATGATACTTTACCAAATACTGCAGATGATATACTTACTGACACTGTTATTGATGCTAGTGCTGATGGTAATACCGTTGTTGCTACTGAAGTTGTTGCTGAAGATACAGAATCCAACACAATGATTTTCGGAACTTTTCATCAAGGTAATCAAATGTTTGACCCATCCTCTCGAAATCTACAATGTACAGCCAATGCCTTATGCTCGATGATATACACAGAGCTTAGACATCTGCCATCTTCACAAAATCTAGATGAAATTCTAATAGAAGGAGATAGATTACATAGAGAAATAGTGATTGGACTGAAAGCGAGGAATGACTTTCAAAGCTTGCTTTTGAATTTGGAAGAGATCCCAGGTTCTGTAACTGCATTTGATAGACATGTTTCTATTGTGAGAGGAAATATTTTATCTGGTGTATTTATTCAAAGTTCTATCAACACTCATATGTCATCACTTCACAGTTGTTTGAAGGAAGCATTTCACACAACTTCTTATCTTTTATTTATCATTGGTTCAGTTTGTTCTGCAATTTTCAGGCAGGATGGTAGATATTGTTTATTTGATTCTCATTCACATGGTGTTGATGGATTGGTAGATGATGATGGAAGATCATTATTAGCTTCTTTTCTTTCAATAGATGATTTGGTAATGTTCATGTATGCAATGTATCAAAGTATGAACATCGATCTAAATGAACAATTTGACATGATGCCAATTAGATTTGTTATAGGAGAAAAAATCCATGAATCTGAATCCAAGAAAAATGAAATTGAATTTACAAATTGTCCACCTGAGAAATTATCTTTGATTGACATATATTTCAAGGATCAAGCAGAGAGACAAAAGCGCAAACAAGAAGTTAGGTCAGATTATGAAATTGTACACGAACGTAAAAGATTAAAAAGAAATGAATATATGAAAAGTTATATGAGGAAAATTAGGCAGGATCCTGAAAGACAATCTAAGGAAAGATTAGTGGCTAGTATTTCAAAGAGAAAGGCAAGAAAAAATCCAGAAAGGCAAGTCAAGGAACAGACTATGACTAGTATTTCAATGAAAAAAGCAAGACAAAATCCAGAAAGGCAAGTCAAGGAACGGACTATGACTAGTATTTCAAAGAAAAAGGCAAGACAAGATTCAGAGAGGCAAGTCAAGGAACGGACTATGACTAATACTTCAATGAAAAAAGCAAGAAAAAATCCTGAAAGGCAAGTCAAGGAACGGACAATGACAAATATTTCAAAGAAAAAAGCAAGAGAAAATCCAGAAAGGCAAGTCAAAGAAAGGTCAATGACAAAGGGTTCTATGCAAAAAGTTAGACAAAATGAGGAAAGAAAGAAGAAAGAAAGAATGTTAACTCTTAAATCAATGCACAAGTGCCGCTCTAGTAAATTGTATAAAGATTCAGAAAGGATGAAAAAACAGAATAAACGTTCATCAAGATTCAATATGATAGTAGAAAATGAAAGAAATAAGACTAAGCGCCAGAGTCTAAGGTCTAATTTAGATTATAAAATTAAGGAAAAGAGCTACAAAAGTTCAAAGCGATATGGTTCCAGCTTAGACGACTGCATTGAAAAATTTAAGAAGAATGTTTCAAAAGGCCCTGTTTATGTTTGTTCATGCTGTAACCAAACATGGTTTAAACATTCTGTTGTGTTATTCAACAAACTAAATTCTAAATGCTCTTCTGATGCAGTTAAAAAATTTTCTACAAATTACATCTCTGTTGATGATTGTGAATGGCTGTGTAAAACATGCTATGAAAAAATTAAACTTAACAAAGTCCCTCCAATGTCTGTTTTCAATCAAAATGCATTTCCTGTACTGCCAAAGGAACTGAATTTACATCAGCTAGAGGAAAGATTAGTTTCTTTGAGAATCCCATTTATGCAGATTAGAGAATTACCAAGAGGAGGTCAGTTGTCCATCAAAGGGAATGTTGTCAATGTCCCAGTAGACATTCAGCCTGTTATACACAGTTTACCAAGAACATTAGATAGTCACTATACAATACCTGTTAAACTTAAGAAGAAACTTTCATATAATAAATGTGATTTCACTGAAAATATTAGACCTCTGCATGTTTTAAGTGCTCTTCATTGGTTAGTGAACCATAGTGTACTGTATAAAGAATCTGGTGTTAAAGTAGATGATGACTGGATGCAATCAATTACTTCAGATTGTAGTGATACAGTAAAAGAGTTCTTTGGAATGACAGGTGAAAGCGTAAGTGAAGAATTAGATTGTAATGATGATGTGAATTATGACTCTGATCACTTTAGTGAAGTTGACGAGACAGAAAAGGTTATTGGTAATAGTGACACTATGCTGGATGCTGCAGACCCAAATAAAGACAACGCTTATACTTTTGCTCCAGGTGAGGGTCAAACACCACTCAGCCTTTATCAAGATCCTGATGCAGAATATTTGTCTTTTCCTACAATTTTCTGTGGACAGAGAAGAAGTCCAAATGATAAAAAACATGTTCACATTCACTATAGTGATACATGCAAGCTAGAACTGAGGCATATTGATCGCAGAGTAGCATCAAATATTCCCAATATCTTCTTTAAGTTAAAGAAAGTTCAACTGAAACAAATTTCTGATAAAGTCCATCTTGCTTTGCGTAGATGTAAAACAGAAGGTAAAACATTTACTGCCTCACAAATGCTTGATACAAATCATCTTAAAGGTGTTGTGAGATTGGATGAGGGATTTTATATTTTCAGAAGTTTAAGGAATTCACCACCATATTTTGAAGCCCGTAAAAAAGATGTTTTTGCAATGATTAGACAACTAGGATTACCTACTTGGTTTACATCTCTTTCGTCGGCAGATACCAGATGGCATGATCTACTAAATATGCTCTCTCAGATAAATGATGGAAAAACAATGTCTGTGGAAGAATTGGATAACTTGACTTGGATTGATAAAACAAAACTTGTGCAAAAAGATCCAGTTACATGTGTAAGGTATTTTGACAACCGAGTACAAGAATTCATAAACACTGTACTTAAAAGTCCCCATGACCCATTAGGAAAAATAATAGATTACTTTTATCGTGTTGAATTCCAACAAAGAGGTTCACCTCACATCCACATGTTAATATGGATTGAAAAGGCTCCTAGATATCATGAAAGTTCATTAGATGAAGTAACATCCTTCATAGATAAGTATGTATCTTGTGAGAAAAATCCAGATCAACAACTTGTAGAACTACAGATACATAAACATTCCAAGTCTTGTAGAAAGAAACAGAAATCTATTTGTAGATTTGGTTTTCCCATTCCTCCAATGAAAAGCACAACTATATTGGAACCGTTAAATGACTGTAAAGAAAAGCAAAATTACAAAGATTTATTTGTCAAAATACAAAAGAAATTGGATGAGTTGAAGGAAACAAATATTACGGTAGATGATTTCCTTACTGAGATCAAAGTAAGCAAGGATGATTACATCAAAGCAGTCCAAAGCTCATTGAGTGGTCCAAAGGTTTTTCTGAAAAGAAAATTAAGTGAGGTTAGAATTAATGCATACATGAAACCTATTCTAAACGCTTGGGGTGCAAACCATGACTTACAATTTGTATTGGATCCATATGCATGTGCTGTATATATAGTTTCATATATTAGTAAAGCACAGAGAGGAATGAGTATTCTTATGAATGAGGCATGTAAAGAAGCTAGAAGAGGAAATATGGATCTCCGACAACAGGTTAGACATATTGGAAATAAATTCTTGAATAGTGTTGAGGTTAGTGCCCAGGAAGCCTGCTACTTACTTTTACAACAGCCATTGACAAAAGCCTCAAGGGATGTTGTTTTCATTAACACTTCTTTGCCTGAAGAGAGAACATTCCTACTTAAGTCTAAGGAATCTCTTGAAAAATTATCTTCAAATTCTACAGATATTGAAGCAGATAATACCATTAAAAGATATTCTAAAAGACCAAAACAACTTGAAAATTGGTGTTTAGCAGACTATGTGTCCCAGCTTGATATCAAATACAACACTGACAAAGGCACTGCAAGAAATTCAGGTGAAAACATTTCTGAAACATTAAATGAAGAAACCAATGAAGGTGAAAACAATGAAAACATGGATACATATTGTAACGAGGATGAGGTGCTTGACTCAGACACAAATGACTATAATTCAAGTGAGGATAGACAATATTCTATTCCTGGGGGTCGAATTGTTCTCAAAAATGGAATTGTTATAAGTGAAAGGAAACAAAGAAAAGTCATAAGATATGTAAGATTTTCGAAAAAAATTGACATCGAACAGTTCTGTAGAGAAAGATTGCTTCTATTTACTTCATGGAGAGATGAAAGTATTGATTTGAAACAAGGTCATGACTCTTACCTATCAAGGTACAGATCCATTAAAAATTTCATAGAGCACAAAGCCTTGCAGTATGAAAAGAATGCTGATGAACTAGATGATGCAATGGAGCGTGCTCACAATGAGGAAGATTTTGATGATGTTGCCCCAGGCACAGAGCAGTCTGAGCAGGATGACTCAAATATTGGTGCAAAAGAAAGTGAAAGTTTCATATTCTTTGATCCTGATAGACCTGAAAATCAGAGACAAGGTGATATTGCTGGAGATGTTGGTTTAAGTGTTGCTTCTGTAGATATTAGTGTACGCAGGAAAACAATGTCAGACATAGATTACAGGCAATTGATAAAATCATTGAATACGAAACAGAGAGAATTTTTTATTCATGTTTTCCAATCTGTTAAGCGTGATGAACAAAAGTTGAAAGTTTTTTTAACTGGTGGTGCAGGCGTTGGAAAATCTGTTCTTGTAAGTGCATTGTTTGAAGCTTTGCAGCGTTACTTGACATCTAATCCTGGTGATAATCCTGAGAACTGTAGAGTTCTTCTCTGTGCACCAACAGGTAAAGCTGCTTTTCATATAAATGGGGTAACATTACATTCAGCTTTCCGCATTCCAGCAAGCCAGGGTTATGATTGTACTCCACTTAATAGTGACACTTTAAACACCCTTCGAACAAAATATAAAGACTTGTCTGTTGTTATGATTGATGAAGTGTCCATGGTTGGAAATAACATGCTTAAACTCATAAATGAAAGATTAAAACAAATAAAGGGCAGTAATGTTCCATTTGGTGGCTTGCATATGATATTCATTGGAGACCTTTTCCAGTTGAAACCAGTGATGGATGGTTGGATATTTGAGAATTTGAAAACAAATTTTGGACCTTTAGCTACAAACTTATGGCAGGATTTTATTGTAATGCATGAATTGGATGAGATCATGAGGCAAAAGGAAGACAAGCAATTTGCTGAACTTTTGAACAGATTACGAGAAGGAAATCATACACAAGTTGACATTGAAAATCTAAAAAAGAGATTGACTGATACTGCTAGTACAGACTATCCACAAAATACAACACATTTATTCAATACCAATGAGAAAGTGAACAATTTCAATGTCAGGAGCTTTCTTAATAATACTAATGAAAAAGTAAACATTCCTGCTCTTGATCATGTATTAGGAGATGACAATGTGACAGTTAAACAACAACTAATATCAAAGTTACCACATGATTCCACACACACTGCAGGGCTTAGTCAGATGGTAGGAATAGCTATTGGAATGATTTATGACCTATGTCTTAACCTTGATGTAGATGATGGATTAGTAAATGGGTCTTCTTGTATGATAAATAAAATTGAATACAGACAGAAAAATACTACTAGACCAAGTATTGTGTGGGTTTCTTTCAATGATGATAAAATCGGAACATCATGGCGTTCAAAGTACAGACATTTGTATCATAGTGCTATTAATCCATTATGGACACCTATCTTTGATTCAAAGAGGAACTTTGTGTATTTGAGAAAAACTTTTGTGAGAATACAAATCCCTCTGCGCCAGTCAACAGCAAAAACTGTACATAAATCTCAAGGAGACACGTTGAGTCAGGTTGTAATAGATATGGATGGAAAACGTGTATTTTCCCATGCCCATTATGTCGCAATAAGTAGATCAAGATCCCTGAAAGGCCTTTACATTCTAAACTTGAATGAAAGCAAGATTTCTGTGTCAACTAAAGTTCAAGAAGAAATGATACGTTTAAGAGAATCACAGAAATTGAAACTATGTTACACTCCAGTTTACATGACTAGTGACACTCATTTCACATGCCTTTTCAACAATATGCAGTCTTACAGAAGCCATAAGGATGAATTGTTTTCAGATCCCAATGTCAAAGCTGCAGATTGTTTATGCTTATTAGAAACATGGTTAACTGCAGATGATTCCATCGATTTAGTGCAGAGAACTGGATATCAAATTGTTAGAGCAGATGGGAAACAAGTAAGCAATGCTCGTCCTCACAGAGGAATTATCGTTTATGTGCGGGACAACATTCATATTTCTCATAGCTTTTCTGTGGTAAAGAAAAACATAGAAATGATTGTTGTAGAACTCTTGGTGCAAGATAAAGAAATAGTCATTGCAACATTGTACAACTCTCCTAAATCTTCGGTGACTGACCTGAAGAAATTTCTAACTGAAAATTTAAAGCATTTCAAAGGGAAGCACCTCATTATTCAAGGTGATATCAACATTGATTTATTGGATATGAATACAACTATCCAGAGGTTTATGCAGGATTTCTTCAACTGCAGTCAACAAGTGTCAAAAACAACCCATTATTCTGGCTCCTTAATTGATCATATTTACAGTAATATACCACTGATTCTCACTGATGTCATAGAATGTGTCTGGTCTGATCATTCGATGGTGTATTCTGCTGTGCCAAATCACAGTGTCAATCTTTCATAAAGTTTAAAAAAAAAATCATTAATATTGAGTTGTGTGAAGCTAATGACAAGTTTACATATTATTTTGAATGAAAGAGGTCAGTTTGAAATCTCACCCGTCATTGTTTTTTGCTTTGTCTGCTATTTCAGCAGACAAAGCTGGTGGTTCATATAGGTATGGGTGGCCACTATAGGTGCAGAAAGGTGGACACAAAGATATGTGACCTGTCACACTGAAAGGGACCTTCTGGTTTTTCCATTTAACCAAATCTTGAGATACATGAGATTCAGCAGATATCAACCAGATGTCATATTTGGAATTTTATTGAACATGTAAAACAAACAAGGAAACGAAATATATATATATCCAAGAAATTGCCTTAGAATGAAAAAAATTGATCCTAGTTAGTTTGCACAGACTGGCTAGGTTTGATATTTTTCACACTTTCCATAAGGTACTGTTAAGCTTGGCGGGTCACATAATTATGATCAAGCGATATAACATTCTTTTCTTATTTTTTTTCCTTCATGTTCAACACATATTTCAGCATCTAATAAGAAAGAGAGAAATTTCTACTGTAAGCCTTGTCATATGCTGAACTGTGTGGCAGAAGATTAACATAACGATCAGCCTGCAGTCACATGTTGACTGATCATTTTACACCTTTAACCCATTACCATACAGTGATTCCTTTTGACTCCCCAGAAGATAATGTCCATGGAAAACCATGTGGAAAATGAAGAAATTGCTTGTGAAAACCAAATTCTTCATTTCCCACAATGTTTTCTACATAAGATGACCAAACATGTAAGATTCATTCATTTTAAATTGTCATCTGCAACATTTTTGAATTTGGACTAAGTTAAATTTTTTAGATTTACACTGAGGAAATACTATTGTTTGTCGGAAATTATGTCACTGTTTAATTAATAGAATTGATTCCTATTTGTTACTTTCTGTTACACATGAACTTGCTACTTTACATTAATTCAACTGTACCTTTTTACTCACATTACTATTCCATTCTGCATAATTTTTCTGAAGGCAGTGCAGAGCTTAGCAAATGGTTCATCACGTATAAAAACAAGTTAAATGAGATTTGTAGATTAACACCTCATATATATTTATTGCAGTATGTTCTTTAAATTTCGAAATGTGTTCACACTAACTTACACAAATTTTGTATTTCACATCAACCTCAGTATTGAGAAGAAAACTCATCAAAAAATTAATGACCTGTAGGGTGAAAAATTATGCACAATGGTAAGATTATTGTGACAAATAGAGCAAATATTTATATTTTTATACGCCTGAAGGTTCATATTGTTATGGCCCCGGTCGTCTGTCTGTCCGTCAGTCTGTCCGTTAGCAATTTCTTGTGTGCGCAACTTCTCCTACAGTTTTGATTGGAATTTAATCAAACTTGCCACAATGATTCTCCATTGTGTCTATTTGTGCACATCGCTTACGGAATTCAGATAACCTGTTTCGTTTTTGAATTATCTGCCCTTGAATTGAAAAAATGGCAAATTTTACAAACAAGCCCCTCTCGGGTGTATATGCGCCACTCTGCGGAGCTCTTGTTCCTATTTTGATTATACTTGTTCTAAGCTCAGTAAAGCACTGTCTTACTTTTGTTAAAACTGCTGATCTACTGAAAAAGTTCATGTACCATTCATTGTTTGATTCAAAATATTAGTTTAGTGTTTTATGCGAGTTTTAGAATAAATCTCTGAAATGATTAGAAAATCAAAACAAAGACTAGTACTGATCCAAAAGGAGAATATATTTCAAAGATACTTAATGAATATATATAGCAATGTCATAGATTAACAAATAGACTTTGTTAGAAGTGGAAATGGTGCTTTGCACAAAGAATATCACAATAACCACATTTATATATAAATCATATGAAAGTCATGACAGATGATAGCAAGGGAAAGAGAGAAAAACAAACTATTTATTATATGTTACTCAAATAACAAGAGGACTGATATCATTATGACAGTCAAATATTCATATAAAGGGATTAATGCAACATCATTGTAAATGTGTATGTATTTAAATTTAATTATAATAGTTTAGAAATAATCACTTAAGTATGTTTTTGTATGGCATAGAACAATTCTTTCATATAATAGATGGAAAGGCATTTTAATATATAGCTGTACAATCTGCAAAACTTTGTTTTATCATTGGAATAAAAGCTTACAGGTCTAAAACTCATATATGTACATTTATAGTGAAGATGTCACTCATAACAGATCAAGACAATCCAGAAAGGCTTGTCGGTCTGTAAAGGGTAGAATGATGATCAAAACACATGAAATATGATCATATTCTATTTTAAACAATGGGGTCCTGCTTGACATGGTAGCTTGAATGCCAAACTCATTTCTTGTGAGAAGTTGCGGGTGATGTGATTGGATTACATTCAAGCTGCCATCCATGTGGGTATGGCCTTTGGCAAGTCATTTCAGAGCCCCAGCCTAGTTATAGAGAACATTGTTGACAAAAATTAAGTTGTCCTGGGTTAATATCAGCAGATAGTAGCAATATGCTTTTTGAATTTAGATGTTATACAAAGGTTTGAATAACAGATAATGTTGAGATGAATTAACATTTTACTTTTGTCAAAAACATGAATAAGCTGTAATGAAACTTAACGCTTTCCCAAATAAGAGCTTGTTCATGACGTCCCTAATTTAAGAGGCTTCTGTAAACATTGAGTGCTGATAATCAGCATTTTCTTCTTTTGCTTCACTTTTTTCATAAATTTATTCATTTATTTTTATTTTGCTATATTGTGCAAAACCTGTTTTCATCACCTTCCATTTTGTCTTCTGGTGCAGCTTTCAAATTGGAAGTCTAAAACAATGCCATTTGGGAAAGGGTTAATTGAAAATTTTAAGTAATACATGTACATGCATAATATGAATTCTGCAAGTTGTTTATTTAACAACTTTTATGTAATGAAAATATGTATTGATTGTATGCTATTGTAAACAACAATTTCAATTACTTAAACATTCTTTAATAAAACTTCATTATTTACAGAAACACTTGTGTTTGAGTTTTATTTATACTACCAAATCAAGTTAAACATAAAAACCACTGGTGGTGAACTCGGCCAAAGCAAGGGACATTTTTCGCTACCACAAGGTACAGATATTTCAGTTAAATGTGAGTTTAAAGATCTGATTGGATAGTTTTTCTAATAACAATGAATTTGTTCTAAAAATAGACCGGATGTAGCAATTTGTATAGACAAACCGTCTGTGTTGTTATAAAATCTCGTAACTACAGCTTAATCCAAGCCGTAGTTACAATATTTAAAACAACACAGACGAAATACTATGATCGCGAAAAAATGTCCAACGCTTTGGCCGAGTTCACCACCAGTGAAAACTATCTGGCAAGGTCATATAAATCAAAATTGTGCATTTTACGGCAATTTAAAGAGAGAGATGAAAAAGATCATATCCATGATAATTTTGTGTTGTGTGGAAATCTAAGATGGAAAACCCTACGATACAGAATTTCCAGCCAAATTCTGCCTTATTTCCATAAAACTAAAGCCTTGGCATCATTAGTATCATTTACACCTGTTTTCAGCTCTCCTGAGCACAAGGTGCTATTATATGAGCTTTAATGATCGTCCATCGTCCAGCATCTATCTGTTGCGGGACTTAACCCATTACTACACATTGACTCCCTAAAAGATAACAGCTTTGAAAAACAGTGCGGAAAATGAAGAAATTGCATGTGACAAGCAATTTCTTCATTTCCCACAATGTTTTCTATGCCAAAACACCAAAATATTTTAAATTTCATTCACTTGAAATTGTCGTCTGCAATATCTTTGAATTTGGAAAAGCCCCAAATTTTGCCATTTTGGTAATGGGTCAAAAAATATATTGGAATTTCATCTTTAACTAAGTTTCACTGAAAAAGATATGGCAGGTTGGATCTGAGTACAATAATACACAGAAAATATTGAGGCAAAAGGAGAAAGTGCTGATTATCAGCATTTTCTTCTATTGCCTAAATGTTTTCTCAAGCCTATTCTATCGGGGACATCAAAACCAGCCCTGCGTCCAGTAAGACAAAACGTTTTGTCTACTGAACGCAGCCCAGGTCTTGTTTCAGTTTGGAAAAGGGTTAAGCTGCGGTTACAAGGTTTGGTTGAAATACAGGGATATACATATTGTCGCTTTTCTGCAAAAACCTTGTATCTGCAGCTTGTTTTAAGCTGCAGATACATGTTTTTGGCAGAAAAGCAGCGATATATAACTTTTCCTATTTACAAACAATACTTATTACCACTGAGAAATAAGGTTTCTCAAGGTAAAGTCTATTCTGGAATCAGCTTTCCTGTCAAATTTCCTTATGAAAATCTATACTTGAACCGTCTCATTGATTGAAATACTGAGCCAGTGGAGCGATACAGGCCCTCTTGGGCCTCTTGTTTAAATCATGATTTCCCCGTGTTGAAAATGTCCCCATCCTGCCACGTTAATGAATTAAACAATTTATTTACAAATGTTTATAAGGGTCACTCATAGAACATTTACGTCAAGTTTGGTTCAAATTGGCCCAACGGTTGATTTTTTAATGATTTTTTTTTTATAATTTGTCCGATGAGCATCGCCCCGCAATGCAACGCCCACATTTTTTTAAAAAATAAAAGAAAATGTCTTAAAATGTTCAAAATGGTCGCACAAAGAACATTCATACTAAGTTTGGTTCAAATTGGTCTAAAAGTTTTTTTATAAGAATTTTCTTGTGGTTTATCTAAGTCCGATAAGCCCCGCGCGGCCACACCCACATTTTTAGTCAAATTAAAATTCTGATAGAAAAATCTTCAAAAGGGTCAATCAGAGAATATTCACGCCAAGTTTGGTTCAAATTGGCCCAGTGGTTGATTTTTAAAGAATTTTCTTATGATTTCCCTAAGTCCGATCACGCTGTGTATCAAATATTCACAAATTGGCAATATTTTCATCAATTGAATAGAAAATTAATTAAAAATCATAAATACGTAATTTTGCTATTTTGCATATCTATACTTGAGAACAGATGTATAGGCTTTATTTTGGTACCCAATTCGTGAATCTACACCATAAACCTAGTGAGTTAAAGCTTATGTTCTAACTATATTCTATAAAAAATGACCAAAAAATCTTCGAAATTTCTAATCAAATCCTCAAAATCTTATATATGCAAATTAGCTGATTTGCATATTCATACTGCAAAATGAAGATGGATATCCCAGCTTCATTTTGATACCAAAGTTTTTAGTCTAGACCCAAAAGTAAGTGAGTTATGACAGATTTTCTTGCTATACCATTTATTTTTGCACTTAGTTGACCTTTGACCTTGTTGTGACCTTAAAAAGACCTCTATCATGTGACCTCCACCCTAGTGATCTTCCATACATATCGAAGTTTCATTTAAGCATGGAGGTCGAGCATTAACAAAAAGTTCCTACACAAGTCACATTTTGGGTGAGATTTAGGTAGACTATTGTATAAATCTCTTCTTAATTCCTTCAAAAAGATAAATTCTGTGTATAACTTGAATTTTAATTAATTTAATTGAATTAAATTTTCGAAAAATCTTTAAAAATTCTTCTCCAAAACTATTAGACCAATTTCAACCATACTTCACAGAAATCTTCCTTGCATGAATCTCTACTAAATTCCTTCAAAAGATCAAAATATGCACAGAACTTGAATTTTATTTAATTTAATTGATTTAAATTTTCGAAAAATCTTTAAAAATATTTCTTCTCCAAAACTAGTGGACCAATTTCAACCAAACTTTACAGAAATGTTCCTTGCATGAATCTCTTCTTAATTCCTTCAAAAAATATTCTGTGTAAAACTTAAATTCTTATTATTAGATTAATTTTTTGAAAAATCTTCTTTTCCAAAACTATTGGACCAATTTTAACCAAACTTCACATGAATCTTCCTTGCATGAATCTCCTTTCAATTCCTTAAAAAAAATAGTTTCCATGTAGAACTTGAATTTTAATAAATTTTATTAAATTGAATTTTCGAATAATTGTTAAACAATCTTCTTCTCCAAAACTACTGGACCAATTTCAACCAAACTTCACAGGAATCTTCCTTGTATGAATCTCTCCCAAATTCCTTCACAATCGGATGAAAAGATTGGCCGCTGTGGGCTAGGCTTATTTTTCGCTATATGAAGCAGTGTAATTTTAACAAAATTTTAAAAACCTTTCTGCTCCTTAATTACTTATTGGATTTCGTTCTGGTGCAGGGCTTCCCCTGGCAATTTCAGACTTGGCGCCAGCAAAATCGCCAATTGAAATTTTTTGGGGCCAATTGGAGCCAGTCAGTGCCAGTAGAGGAGCAAATGGGAAAAAAAGAAAAACATATAGACCCCCCCCGCTCTCCCCCCCCCCCAAAAAAAAAAGCACCCCAACATTATAGTCTGTAAAAATGCTTAATTATCATCACAATTAGGTAATATGTCATGATCTGACTCGGAAAATTCCATGTGAAAATAGGAATGAAAGTGAATCTTTTTTTATCACAAAAATTTGATCTGCGATACGATGCTCGGACTCGTAGCCTGAATCGGATTCTGACAAAAGCTTTACCTCGTGTTTTATATCCATTGGTTAAAAAGAAAATCTTTTCAAATGCGATAGAAACAAATTCCATTGTGTAATTGATTTGCGAAAGTTTACACGAAATACAAACCGTTTGGGGGTTAAAACATCGTAATGATACGGCGTTTTAGTCACTCGTTATTTATATGACGTCACTACCCCGAGATCAAATAAATGCCGCCGACACATCTGGCCCGTTTGTTCCAGTCTTGACAAAAATGTGTTGTCTTTATAAGGGAATATGTGTAAAGGATTTAGAATACAATTTGTCGGATTAAGGACAGATCCTCCAGTTGTTACTGCGCAACTTACTGCGCATATCCTAAATAACGAAATAAAGCTGTTTCAGTAATTGGCATTTTCAGCAAATGTATTTTTTTACATTTAGTTAATGTTTGGTTGATAAATAACACGATCATTTACGGTTATATCAATTTTCTCTGTTTTGCCCATTAAAGTGTAATAGTACTCGGATGGTACATTTCGCTTTCTGTTACACGTTCTACATGTGGCGTTAGCGATAGGAAACGGAGCAACATAAGCAAAGAGGTGTCTTTATGAGCTAGTCCGCTTCAGATGGACACAACATATGACACTTTTTATTATCAAAAGTTGGTAATAAGGAAGAAAATGTATAAAAATAGTGATACAATTTCGGACAGAGCTGTAAAAAGTAAACCAAATTTTACTTATAACTAAGAAAAACGCTTGGTTTGATATATTTTTCTTTTTTTGTTTTTGTAGGTATGACCAAGCACTATGTCTATACCAAAAAAGAAAAAAATCTTACCGCTGGAATATTTTTTATTATCAGAAACGTTGCGAAAAAGGAGCATTTTCGGCTGCTTTTGAAAGAATGTTTTACTAAAATTTTCAAAATCATCACTACATTTTCCCAAATTGATACTCATTTAGACAGAATAAAACATAATGAACACAATAAAGACTTATTTATGTAATCCTAGTCATTTCGAACACTTTTTTGTGGGTATTTCAGTGACACCTCATTTTTGCAATTTTAGACAAGAGTAGTCTCCCTTGAAATCCAATAACTTTTTAATTCGCTTGGTGACCTATAGTTTTTAAGTCATTTTTTTACTTTCCATATATTTAAATATCAGTACAGAAAAAATGAAAAAGATCTTACCGTGGGAAATAAATGGAGGATCTGTCCTTAAGGCCGAAATTAAGCTCCAGGTAATAGTCTACTGACCGTAATTCCTACGGGCTCTAGAAAATGGTTTTGATGGCATTCTTTGTTAATGCTCGGCATCCACGCTAGTAATGTTCTTTGGGGTATGACAAAACCTCCCATGGTGGATGCCCAGTCTGAAACTTCGAATTAAGGTCACAACAAGGTCAAAGGTCAAATGGGTGCAATTTCATATTAAAATAGTCATTGTGATATTTTTTAAATGATATAAATGTTGTATTATTAATTCTAATTGTGCTAAATTTGCTGAAAACTGCACCAGAGACATTATTTTATTGAAAAGATGAGTTTTTTGTGAATATTTTGACTATTATGGGATAGAAAAAATGTACTTTCCAAAGCTAAAAACGGTTTATCTCTGAATATCCCTGACATTTTCAGTCTTTTTTTCAATGGTATTTGCCACGATGCCTCAGTCATAAGCATTTCTTAATTTGTGATCGTGTCCTCTACATTGTTTAAGCGTCTGTGTACACTTGTAATGTACATTGTTTCTAAGAAATAATTTGAGTTCTTCCGTAGTCTATCTTTATTTAACCACGGTTCTGAGTAATGCAGCGAGATGTACCACAGCGTCCGTCGTCGGTGTAACAAAATTCAATACAATATATCAGTAAGTGTCCCAAATGCTATCTTCTAAGCCCAATACTCATAACACGCTATGCTTATCCTACTTCATAACGTCTGCTGTAAGTATGAGCTAGATAACTGCACTTGAAATAGCAATATATTCCTGTTCAGGAATGGCCGAAGAAGTTGCATCTCGTTCAAAACACTTGTTATATTGTTGAATTGTTGCCCTAATTAACCCATCTTTGCTACAATAATTCAATGGCAGTGGTCAGAACAGAACGGGAATGCAATTTCGTTGTTATCTATTGTAGTCTTCCTATTGAAATGGTCGCTGTGAAGTCTGTTGGTACTCAATTACATTCTAGTCGTTGAAGCAGTGCTATTGTAGAGGCTGATAGGCGTATACGCCTAGAGCTCTTAAGTGGAACTGAAGAATTATATTTGTTTGTTTCTAATGTTTCCAGAACAAGACCAGTTCAGATATCAAGTTATCTGTTCAAGTACATGATGTTGTTTGGGAAAAATTTAAGGGTATCTATAAATATTACGACAATGCAATCAATGAAAAATGAAGTCTTTCTATTTAGCCCTATTACCACATGCGCCTTACGATGAGACTCAACATTTTCATCTAAATACACCCTTTCTCGAACTTGTTTATAGCTTGCAAATCATGAGGAAGCCACCTCATAGAATTATCTCATTATGAAAATCAATCTTTTCCATTTGCACTGGGTTGGAAATACTAGTAAATACTTCACATCAGTACTAAGTTCCAGCTTGCCTCAGTTCTAGGAACCAAAATTGCAGCTGCAGATACAAAACCAAAAGTCTATGCTATTATAGTTGATGGATCTGCTGTGATAAACAAATAGCTGCTTCGAACCTCCTAATGCTTTCGGAACATGCAGCCGAATGTGATGTCCCTTCAATTAAACCTTCGTGGGCATTTACAGGCTAACTGATTTGGTTTATCGATGTACACATATACACCAGTCTGAATGCTGAAAAAGGTCAAAGCATGGTCAAGACATCAAATACTAGTATAGAGTGACTGACAAAAGCATTCCACATTAAGTATGGCATGTATTTTGTCGAGACAATGACAACAAGACTGATTTCAACACCTTTCAGACTGACGATTGTTCAGATGTGTCAGCAAAATTTTGTCATTGTAAAAGGGGAAGGAAGGGTTATAGGTAGCCAGTCTTGAGGGAGCTATGCCTTGTAACCATGAGCAAATACATGTATGATAATCAAAGCCAGCAGCACAGACGTCCTTATAATAATAACCAGTGTATTTCAAAGACTAAATGATATTGGTATTGGGGAGCTTTCGTTTAAGGTATAACCTTATGCTAACGTTCGTACGTATAATGCATTTGGTTTTTTAGGGAAGAGAGAGTCTTTCATGCATTCACTGGTTGTGATGTTATTTGAGATTTAGGGTTATAGGGCAAATGGTCCTAGTTCTTTTCTTTTTATTATGTTTTCCAACAAAGCTATATGATACATGATCCCCAACTAGCGCAGCTTTGGAAAAGTCTACTTTTTACCAAGCAGAATACACCTGCGGTCAGATATCTATACGCAATTGGAAGTACTGAGCTTTCCTTAACAGGAATGGAAGCAATGAAGAAGCATACTGCATATTGTCTGGATTTGGATTCACTTCCGTCAATTGTTGTGGGTACAAGAAGCCATGCAACGATTGATACTATACTTTATATATAGGTTTAGCCTACGCTGCCCTGGATTGTGCAGATGTAAATGCTGACACTTCAAGAAATTATAATGTTGAGCTCTCTACACTAAGATTTAAAGAGACCAAGGTTAGGTAATTTTTGCATCAATGCTTACGAGCATAGGTCTAACATCACATTATTTCTTACAAAAATGAAAGGAAACATGGAACTGGTATTGAGTATAACACTTCCTATCGAGAAATATTTCACCATAACCATTGCTAGACATTAAAAGGGTCTTAGTTTAAAAGAGTACATTTTAAAGTAGAAAGTCTGCATGAATTTTAATACAATTGTCTAGACAGACATAATGTGCCTCTAGGTTGATAAATTCTCTTTTTTGCCAAAAAATATTGTTCAAAATATAAAAAATAGTGATTTTATGCACAGAACATTTTTAAATTATGTTATCTTGTGTTTAAAAACATACATTTTGTTATAAAAAAGCGGTCAACCATATCAGGTCTTATAGTAAAAACGGTATTTTCCACACGTCAATGGCAGCCATCTTGGAAAATGGTGGCCATCTTGTAATTAATTATGCACAAACATGCTAAAATTCTGTTTTCTCATGTTTGGAACCATTCATTTTGTTCTGAAAAGTACATAAATTGGCCAACTATATTGTCTTTTATGGAAAAAGCGGTATCTTTCATGCGTCAATGACGGCCATCTTGAAAAATGGCGGCCATCTAGACCTTTAGAGTGGCTTATGGGTTTTTATTAAACTACATGGTCTTATAAATGTATGTGCCAAGTTTGATGCTTGCATCATCAAGTGCATGATTTTGCTTTTATCTGCTTAGCTATATGCCAGTTTCGCAACGTTTTAACGTAATTTATCTGTGACCTCATTCTGACCTGGAATTCGAAACAGACACTAAGCATATATCCTAATATTGTTTGACGTAGTCAAGAATATTTCAAGCGTTGCTACCTTTAGTTACAAGGATGCCTTGTATTATTTGTGTGTAATAATAGAACTAAACCTTTTACTAAAGGTCAATAAAAATTTCGATAAGTATCCTGCTTTATTTTGTTATTGGCCTTAGCGTTTTTTTTAGCATAAATATGGTAAAATAGTGTTTGAAAATGACATATATGCTCTGTGTGAGCCTCTGTCCATTCCTGATCCAATTTATTTGATTTCGTTTACATTGCTTTCATTTTGAGTGGACGCAAATGATTCTGCTTTATCTACAAGCCATTTTTTCTTGATTTTTGCACTCATTTACCTTTGACCTCACTGTGACCTTAAATCGAAAAATCACGGTGGGCATCCACCCCTATCTTGTTTGTAATAGTCTAAGGAACAATTCTAGCATGGGTGCCGAGCATTAACAAAGAATGCCATCAGGAGTCATCGTAGGATTTATAGTCCGTAGACTATAAACGCACCGGAATAAATTTCCAGTGACTAAAGTTTTCTTCCTCGGCAAGCCACGCGACCAAGACATTTTCACGCATATTGAAACAGTTATTTAGAAGGTGTCATAATCATATGGACAAACTGCTATCTCGGATAATTGGTTACCGATTATCGATTTTTGTTAATCAATGACTGACCAGCACCGATACACGCGACTGTCATAGCTTTTGAGACTCAACCCTTTACCTGAAATCTTGTGTCAGAATACGGCGCAAATAAGTTGTCGCCAATAAAATCGCCAACTGGCAAATTTTGTCGCCAGAATTTTTATTTTGTCGCAATTGGCGCCAGTGGCGATCGACAGCGGGAGCCCTGCTGGTGTAGCATGAATCTTCTTTGGATAGACCTCTCTTGTATTCCTTGAAGAAGTACGTAGTCTAAATGTCTAAAAGCCAGTGGAGCGATACAGGGCCATCTTGGCCCTCTTGTTTTCAATTTGCTATTTAAATTAATCCCATAGCATCCCTTGACAGCCAGAAGTGGCTATCAGCTGTTAAATTTTAACTGGTGATAGCCACTTCTGGCTGTCAAGGGACGATATTTACTTCGATTTTTAATTTTGTAACAAAAATACTGTAACAGAAAACATATTAACATTACTTGATGTTTTTTTTCCAAGGCAACAGATAGGACTAAGGAGGAGGTAATTCTGACAAAAGCATTGTAAATTTGTGATTTCATATCCAATCCCTGTTATGGGTTCTAATTTGAATCATCTCAAGGAGACCGTTTGAATCAGTACCCACAAAATAGGATTTGCTGAACAATGAAAGATATGATGATGAACAATGAAAGATATTTTGCAGTTTAACCCTTTCCCAAACAAGACCTGGTTTTGAGGTTTTGAGTTGGTAGAATAGGCTTGGGAAAACATTGAGGCAAAAGAAGAAAATGCTGATAATCAGCATTTTCTCCTTTTGCCACAATATTTTCTTAGCTTTATTGTACAAAAATTATTTCTGTTTGAGCACAAATTTTGTGGCCTACAACAGCTTTCAAAACTGATCCCCCCAAAATATTATCGTTTTTGAAAGTTTAAGTGTTAAAAAGCTTTTACGCCCCCTCATACATGTAGCTCTGATTTCTTCTATCTTTCAGAGAAGAGGGATATAACAACGACAGATGACGGATCATTTATGTGTATACTAACACTAAAAGTGACCACGGAACAAGAAGCTGCCATTGAGGCATTTTTCCAGATCAATAATTGGACGCTTTTCAGAGTGGGTAAGGATGGATTTCATCACATTTTGCTTAATGGATGGCATCTTGTGATTTTTTTATTCTCTGGGTTTTGAAAGCCAATGAAATAATTGGCAGTGTTGATACTAAAGGCTTACCGGTACCAGTAGTTTCAACAAGATTTTGCAGACCGGAAAAGCCCGGTTGTTTATGTTGGAGTCTATCAATCCAGATGTTGTGGTTTTGAACTCTGGCTCGGCCAATATGTTATCCGACATTGGATAATTTGATGTTATTTGTCTCTCACCAATGGATGTGAATCGTCTAACTGAGAGAGCAGCTGTAGGCTCCGATATTGTTAAGTTAAATCATGGCCATTCTGCCCTGCAGCTGCTAAAATAATGTAAGGCGCTTTTCAAGACTGGACTGTACTGTAAATTATTATATTGATTATGTTTATACATGTATCACAAAAATTATGAAATTATCTTCTTGTTAGCTCACCTGAGCACGAAGTGCTCAAGGTGAGCTATTGTGGTCACTTTTTGTCCGTCGTCCGTCTGTCTGTCTGTCCGTCCGTCCGTCCGTCCGTCCACAATTTCGTGTTTACACTCTAGCATCTACAAATATAAGCCAATCTTGACCAAACTTGGTCAAAACATGTATGGCCATAAGATCTCGGATGAGTTCGATTATGGGTCAGACCGAACTAGAAAGTTAGGAGTTATCTGCCCTTGAATGCGAAAAATACTTAGTTTTGACATTGTTTACACACTAGCATCTACAATTATTGATCAATCAAGACAAATCTTGGACATAACATTGCAGACCATAAGATCTCGGATGAGTTCGATTTTCAGTCTGATCTGACCAGAAAGAAGAGAGTTATGTGCCCTTGAGTTTGACAAAATTCCTATTTTCGGCTGTTTTTGACCTTGTTTACACTCTAGAATCTACAATTATTCATCAATCAAGACAAAACTTTGACACAATGTTTGGGACCATGAGATCTCGGATGTGTATGATTTTCAGTCTGATCTGATCGTAAAGTTGAGAGTTACTTGTCCTTGAATTTGACAAAATTGTCATTTTTGGCTGTTTTCGATGATGTTTACACTCTAGAATCTACAATTATTGATCAATCAATCCAAAACTTGGACACAATATTTGGGATCATAAGATCTGGGATGAGTTTGATTTTCAGTCTTTTCTGATCAGAAAGTTGAGAGTAATGAGCCCTTGAATTTGACAAAATTGTCGTTTTTGACTGTTTTCTACCTTATTTACACTCTAGAATCTACAATTTTTGACTAATCAAGACAAATCTTGGACACAAGGTTGGAGACCATAAGATCTCAAATGAGTTTGATTTTCAGTCTGATCTGACTAGAAAGAGGAGAGTTATGTGCCCTTTAATTTGATAAAATTGCCGATTTTGCCTGTTTTTGACATTGTTTACACTCTATAATCTACAATTATTTATCAATTAAGACAAAACTTGAACACAATGTTTGAGACCACAAGATCTTGGATAAGTTTGATTTTCAGTCCGATCTGATAAAAAAGTGGAGAGTTATGTGCCCTTGAATTTGATCAAATTGCCGTTTTTGGCTGCTTTAGACCTTGTTTACACTCTAGAATCAACAATTATTGACCAATCAAGACAAATCTTGGACACAATGTTGGATATCATAAGATCTCGGATGAATCTGATTTTCAGCCTGATCTGACTAGAAAGTCGAGAGTTATGTGCCCTTGAATTTGACAAAATTGCTGTTTTCGGCTGTTTTCGACCTTGTTTATACTCCAGAATCTACAATTATTTATCAAACAAGTCAAATCTTGGACACAATGTTGGACACAATGTTGGGCACGATGAAATCTTCGATGAGTTAGATTTTCACAATGTTATTGACCATATGTTCGTTTTCAGTCTTAAAGTCATAATGATTTTTTGAATTGAAGAAAAGTGTTGCTTATATCATTTTGGTTCAGGTGAGCGATATAGGACCATCATGGTCCTCTTGTTTCAGAGAACCCACCAATGGGTTTGAAATCGTTAACCTAAGTGGGTGAGCAGCTGGAGGCTCTGTAAGGGTGTTGTGGTAGTACTGGTTTAAGAAACAACAGGAATCCATGGGTAGGTGCTCCATCCCCCGCGATACGACCCTGGTAGTTGAAAACGGCGTAAAACCCCAATAAACTCAAACTCTTGTTTCAGAGACAGGTCTAACAACCCTAACCAAGATACTACAGGACATCCATACTACCCAAAATGAAGCCCCAGCGCCAGAACAAATACTCATTGTAAGCAACTTTAGAACCTTTAACCCTTTCCAGTGCTTCTGAAATAAGTTGCCGAGTTGTCCGACTTGTCTGTTTACCTGTACGGACAAGCAGATCTTAAAAGCTAGGTTGTGCGTGGACAAATCAAAAATTCGATTAAAATAAAAAGTGTTTTTTTTCTTTTTCCACAATTTTTTCATACAATGTAATTACTGATAGTTAAATGTACGAATTTTGTTGTTGACAGTAGTTCGACAGTCATAATAGATATGCAATAAACAAATGAAGCTATTAAAAAGTAAATGGGTTTTGTACAGACAGGTTGATTTTTGATACGGACAAGTCAATTTTGGATCAAGACTTGTCAGTGAACAAGTAGATTTTCAAAATATTTCAGAAGCACTGCTTTCCCAAACGGCAAAAAATAAGATTGCTCCAACTTGAAAGCTATGACAGAATCAGACAGATGTCAAAATGTATTTTTATGAAGACAGGATTATTTTACAAAATAACACAGAAAATATTGAGGCAAAAGAAGAAAATGCTGATTATCAGCGTTTTCTTCTTTTGACTCAACGTTTTCCCCATGCCTTTATTTATTAGGGCCATCAAAAATAGGTCTTGTTTGGGAAAGATTTAAAAACCAGACAGCCCAAGCCAGGAGAGCCCAGTTGGCGGCATGGCAGCCTATCAGTTCAGGAGTTGTAAATTTTTACCCTGGATCGGCCAATATGCTTTCTGACATTTGACAAAGTGGGAAACAGTCATGTGTCTCTCACCAATGGACGTGAATAAAGTTAGAGAGCAGCTGGAGGCTTAGATTGGATATTGTGGTAGTACTGGTGAGCGAAATACAGGAATCCATGGTTAGGTGCTCCAGCCCTGGTGATAATACCATAGCAATTGAAAGAGGCGTTTAACACAATTCAATTAAAAAAATTGTAATGGGGGTGGGGGTGGGGGGTTGAACTCTAACATGTCTGACAGTCATCCTATATGACTGGTAGGTCAACATTGCTGACAATCTGTCAACTCATTCCCACACACTGACTCTTTTTGACTCCCTAGAAGGTCATGGCTTTAGAAAACATTGTGGAAAAATAAAGAAATTGCTTGTCACAAGCAATTTCTTTATTTCCCACAATGTTTTCTAGCCAAAAAGTAGTCAAATTTCAAAATTCCATGACATTGAAAATGTTGACTGCAACTTCTTTCAAGTTTAAAGTTTTATCGTTTGGTAATGGTTTAACCTACTTTTGTTGTTTGTTTATTAGGTTTGATGTACCTTAATGTCCTTAAAGTTGCTGTATCTGTTAACCAACCCTTTCCCAAACAAGACCTGGTTTTGACGTCCTTGATAGAAAAAGCTTGTGAAAACATTGAAACAAAAGAAGAAACTGCTGATAACCAGCAGTTTCTCCATTTGTCTCAATATTTTCTATACCACATTGTACGCAAATCCTTTCCTCTTTAACATCAATATTGTCCTCTATTGCAGCTGTCCAATTGGATCATTCGAAAATTTTGTCATTTTGGAAAGGGTTGAAGAGAAAACAATTTACTTGTTTGTAACTTTTGTAGAGTGATGGTACAACAGTAGAAGAAGTACAAGGTTTACAGGAGGTCCAAGTGACTGCCCCAGGGACGGACGGAAAACCTCAGATTATAACCGTCTACACGGAGGGAGGGGGTGCTCATGGGATACCCCCGTCTTTATTGACTGACGGATCGAGGGAGGACATGTCAGATAACCCACAAGTTATTATACAAGAAATTACACTGCCTGATGGTTTGACAATAGATCACAGTGTACTGATTGCTAATTCAAGTCCGACTAAGAAAATAACACCAAGGGGAAGTAGTAAGTGATAAATTAATTAATTTGTTGCGCTCTTGTAATCACAGAACAATTTGTTCAAAATGAAATTAGGAAGGATTTGGGAAAAAGGCCCATCAAAAAACGCTCCTCTTTGCCAGATCCCTGCTTAGATCAGGGGTTTTATTAAGAGGCAGGGGCGGGGATTTCCCCCTCCTACTTGACTGAAATTGAGTACAATTGTAAATTTTGTATGGGTTTAATAGGGAATACAAAGAAAATCCCCCGCCTACTTTAGCTTCCGGCCCAGGTGGCCAAAAAGTTATTGAAACCCCTGTTAGATATGTAATATTATTGTATGATTGGTCAGACTATGCTGTCAAATAACTTCCGGTAAGCATGACAAACACATCAAAGGGTTTTATATGTGTTTGCTATTAAGATAATAGATTACATGTATTATGAAACAGAGAACTTCATATTACAATTCCAAATTGCTAGTCCTAAAAGGCATGTAACTTACTTACTGTAACTCACTGTATCGAGGCAGATCGAAAGCCTCACGGTGTATAATCACGTGACTCAGAATTTCCGATAATCTTCAATATCTTTTTAAATAATTGACCAATTTGAATTCGGTTTGAAGCAGAGAATGTGGGAAAATGCCAGGAATAAGCTGGACATGTTGGATTTTTAAAAAAATCAACTGATAAAAAAGTTATTGAAGATAAACCAAAATTTTGGTTTATCTTCATTATACCCCCCAAATTCAATTTGGGGGGTATATAGGAGTCAGCTTGTCCGTTGGTCTGTCTGTCTGTCTGTCGGTCTGTCTGTTGGTCCGTCTGTTGGTTTTTTGTCCGCTCTATTTCTCCTAAACTATTGGACCAATTTTGTTCAAACTTCACATGTGAACTCATTACCAAGTGCAGATGTGCATATGTGTCACGGTCCATTGATTTTTGACGGAGTTACAGCCCTTGAGTGAATTTTCTTGTCCGCTCAATTTCTCGGAAACTAATGGACGGATTTCAAAAAAACTTTACAGTTATGCTTAGTAGCTCTCAAATATGTGCATATCAAATATTGGTGATGATTCATTGTTTTTTGACTGAGTTATGGCCCTTTGCTGAAAATTGCCATTTTACGCAAAATCAATGTGTGTTGATCGGTTTTTCAATTTTTTGTCCACTCTATTTCTCATAAACTATTAGACCAATTTTGTTCAAACATCACATGTAAACTCATTACTAAGTTGAGATGTGCATACTAAATTTTTTACACGGTCCATTGATTTTTGACGGAGTTACGGCCCTTGAGTGAATTTTCTTGTCCGCTCAATTTCTCGGAAACTAATGGACGGATTTCAAAAAAACTTTACAGTTATGCTTAGTAGCTCTCAAATATGTGCATATCAAATTTTGGTGATGATTCATTGTTTTTTGACTGAGTTATGGCCCTTTGCTGAAAATTGCCATTTTACGCAAAATCAATGTGTGTTGATCGGTTTTTAGCTCACCTGAGCACAAAGTGCTCAAGGTGAGCTATTGTGGTCGCTCACCGTCCGTCGTCCGTCCGTCCGTCCGTCCGTCCGTCCGTCCGTCCACAATTTCTTTAAACATCTTCTCCTCCACAACCATTTGGCCAATTTTGACCAAACTTGGCAGGAATGTTCCTGAGGTGACCCTTTTCAAAACTTGTTCGCAAATTTTTGATTTGTCAAAAAATGTGGGCGTGGCAGGGCGGGGCTTAGAAATCCAATGAAAATTCTTTAAAAATCAACCATTGGGCCAATTTGAACCAAATTTGGCTGGAATGTTCCTGAGGTGACTCTTTCCAAAATTTATTCACAAATTTTAAGATTTGTCAAAAAATGTGGGTTGGGCATACCAGACTTTGAGAAATCCAAAGAAAATTCTCTTAAATTCAACCAGGTATAATATTGTTAGTGCGAGTCAAAACCTCGTAACTACAGCTCGACAAAGCTGGAATTACCAGGTTTTAATCCCCCACTGGGGATATGTCTAATCCCCATAAAATAAACAAAGACCGGGAATGTTTATTTAAGACTGGCCAGAATGGGGAACTGCAGGTAAAAAGGGGTAAATACATTCTATTTGTTATTTAAGCCATCCTTTGTTGATGGTACTCATTTAAATAGTTTAGATTAGATCATTCAAATGGATACCCACATCACAGGGTTTGATAAACATTGAAAGATATTTTACAATTTGGAAAGCCCTTAACCTCTCCTATTTGAATCTCTAGTACAGCCTCTAGATATGTACTGTAGTTTAATCCTTTCCTGAAAATGCCTGGTTTGACATCCCTAAATAATTAGAAAATGCTTGGGAAAATATTGAGCCAAATGAAGAAAAGGCTGATAATCAGTAATTTTCTCCCTTTGTCTCAATATTTTATCTGCTATATTGTGCATTAATCCTTTCTTTATCCATATTAATTTTATGTTCTTTTTGAAATTGGAACAGTCTATTCCTTTTCAGTTTGGGAAGGGATTAAGCAGGTTTTGGCTCACTTATTGAAAATGTTGGGAAAATGTTATTGCAAAAGAAGAAAATGCTGATAGCCTATATTTGCATCTTTTGCCTCATCATTTTCTGTCCACTTTTGTACATGAATGCAGTCTTACTCAGCATTCTGTTTTGTTAATTACAGCAGTTTTTAATTCTACTGCTCTGATGTTATGCTGTTAGGAAAAGATTTTACCAAAATCAAATTGTAACTGTTCAATGAATAGTTCCCCTATGTTGTGGGTTGACTTGGTTCCATATAAAGATGATAAAGAGGGCAGTGTTTGACAATCTTTTCTCAAATTATAAGACCTGAATATTTGAAGATTTTGTGAAGTTTAATGTCTAAAGACTAGAAATTATCCCTATGCTTTAGCTTTTGATTGTAACAGAAAGTCCTTAGTTATATGCCTTTTCAATTGACAAAATTACCATTTTTGCTCATGTCGCCTATGTTCAGGTGAGCGATATAGGACCATCATGGTCCTCTTGTTCAATTTTTTGTCCACTCTATTTCTCATAAACTATTAGACCAATTTTGTTCAAACATCACATGTGAACTCATTACTAAGTTGAGATGTGCATACTAAATTTTTTTCACGGTCCATTGATTTTTGACGGAGTTACGGCCCTTGAGTGAATTTTCTTGTCCGCTCAATTTCTCGGAAACTAAAGGACAGATTTCAGAAAAACTTTACAGTTATGCTTAGTAGCTCTCAAATATGTGCATATCAAATTTTGGTGATGATTCATTGTTTTTTGACTGAGTTATGGCCCTTTGCTGAAAATTGCCATTTTACGCAAAATCAATGTGTGTTGATCGGTTTTTCAATTTTTTGTCCACTCTATTTCTCATAAACTATTAGACCAATTTTGTTCAAACATCACATGTGAACTCATTACTAAGTTGAGATGTGCATACTAAAAAAAATTTCACGGTCCATTGATTTTTGACGGAGTTACGGCCCTTGAGTGAATTTTCTTGTCCACTCAATTTCTTGGAAACTAAAGGACGGATTTCAAAGAAACTTTACAGTTATGCTTAGTAGCTCTCAAATATGTGCATATTAAATTTTGGTGATGATTCATTGATTTTTAGCTCCACTGGCCGAAGGCCAGCGGGCTATTGTCATGGCGTTGTGTCCGTCGTGCGTCCGTGCGTGCGTGCGTCCGTCCGTTAACTTTTTCTTTAAACATCTTCTCCTCTTATACCAGTGGGCCAATTTTGACCAAACTTGGCAGGAATGTTCCTTGGGTGACCCTTTTCAAAACTTGTTCGCGGATTTTTGATTTGTCAAAAAATGTGGCCGTGGCGGGGAGAAAGGGGCTTATCAGACTTAGAGAAATCATAAGAAAATTCTTTAAAAATCAACCATTGGGCCAATTTGAACCAAACCTGGCAGGAATGTGCCTTGAGTCATTCTTTTCAAAATTTGTTCACAAATTTTTACATTTGTCAAAAAATGTGGCCGTGGCGGGGAGAAAGGGGCTTATCAGACTTAGAGAAATCATAAGAAAATTCTTTAAAAATCAACCATTGGGCCAATTTGAACCAAATCTTGCAGGAATGTGCCTAGAGTGACCCCTTTCAAAATTTGTTCACAAATTTTTTTATTTGTCAAAAAATGTGGCTGTGGCGGGGAGAAAGGGGCTTATCAGACTTAAAGAAATCATAAGAAAATTCTTTAAAAATCAACCATTGGGCCAATTTGAGCCAAACCTGGCAGGAATGTGCATTGAGTCTTTCTTTTCCAAATTTGTTCACAAATTTTTACATTTGTAAAAAAATGTGGCTGTGGCAGGGAGAAAGGGGCTTATCAGACTTAAAGAAATCATAAGAAAATTCTTTAAAAATCAACCATTGGGCCAATTTGAACTAAACCTGGCAGGAATGTTCTTTGAGTCTCTCTGTTCAAAATTTGTTCACAATTTTTGACATTTGTCAAAAAATGTGGCCGTGGCAGGGAGAAAGGGGCTTATCAGACTTAAAGAAATCATAAGAAAATTCTTTAAAAATCAACCATAAGGCCAATTTGAACCAGACTTTGCAAGAATGTTCTTTGAGTCTCTCTTCAAAATTTATTCACAAATATCAAGATTTGGCTGCAGCTGTGTAAGGCTTACAAGAATTCATGGGATAATTCTTCCACTTGAACCAGTGGAGCGATTCAGGCCCTCCTGGGCCTCTTGTTGACTGAGTTATGGCCCTTTGCTGAAAATTGCCATTTAACGCAAAATCAATGTGTGTTGATCGGTTTTTTTAATTTTTTGTCCACTCTATTTCTCATAAACTATTGGACCAATTTTGTTCAAACTTCACATGTGAGCTCATTACTAAGTTGAAATGTGCATACTAAAAAAATTTTCATGGTCCATTGATTTTTGACGGAGTTACGGCCCTTGAGTGAATTTTCTTGTCCGCTCAATTTCTCGGAAACTAAAGGACGGATTTCAAAAAAACTTTACAGTTATGCTTAGTAGCTCTCAAATATGTGCATATAACATTTTGGTGATGATTCGTTGATTTTTGACTGAGTTATGGCCCTTTGCTGAAAATTGCCATTTTACGCAAAATCAATGTGTGTTGATCGGTTTTTCAATTTTTTGTCCACTCTATTTCTCATAAACTATTGGATCAATTTTGTTCAAACATCACATGTGAACTCATTACTAAGTTGAGATGTGCATACTAAATTTTTTTTCACGGTCCATTGATTTTTGACGGAGTTACGGCCCTTGAGTGAATTTTCTTGTCCACTCAATTTCTTGGAAACTAATGGACGGATTCTAAAAAAAACTTTACAGTTATGCTTAGTAGCTCTCAAATATGTGCATATCAAATTTTGGTGATGATTCATTGATTTTTGACTGAGTTATGGCCCTTTGCTGAAAATTGTCATTTAACGCAAAATCAATGTGTGTTGATCGGTTTTTCAATTTTTTGTTCACTCTATTTCTCATAAACTATTAGACCAATTTTGTTCAAACATCACTTGTGAACTCATTACTAAGTTGAGATGTGCATACTAAATTTTTTACACGGTCCATTGATTTTTGACGGAGTTACGGCCCTTGAGTGAATTTTCTTGTCCGCTCAATTTCTCGGTAACTAATGGATGGATTTCATAAAAACTTTACAAGTATGCTTCCTGCCTCTCATATATGTTCATATCAAAATTTGATTATGGTTCATTGATTTTTGACTGAATTATGGTCCTATGTTGAAAATAAGCAATGTTTACAACATTACCATGTGTTGGTCAGTCTTTTTTTTTTTGTTTGCTCTTTTTCTCACTTGTTTCACAGTTCATAGGAAATGTACATCTCAAAATGCACAAACACAGCGCTTTTGGGGGGTATGATCACTTTCAGTGATATTCTAGTTAACTTTTTTATCAGTTGATATTTCAAAAATCAACCATGTCCGTCTAATGTGTGACGTCTGTCCACATTCTCTGCTTCAAACCGAATTCAAATCGGTCCAGTATTGACAAAGTTATTGAAGATTTTCTGAAAATATTATATTACGTGGTTATCGACCGTGAGCCTGTGGCTTGTAGAGGCACATCTCTTGGTCTTCTGTCTTTGTTAGCAAAAAATGCTGGAATCAGACAAAGAAAAAAAAATAACAAGCTTGACAATGCAGACTGAAAAAATCTTTTCTTTTTGAATATGTTTCTTCTGAAAGCAATTTTGCCATAGGGTTTTGTTTTGTGAAGTATTAATTTTTATGCCCCCGTATCGAGAGATCAGGGCAGGGTTTTCCATGACGCACAAATCATGCGTCATTGTCGCAATTTCAAAACAAATGACCCCTTAGAAATTTAGCTGAGGGACATTAATGACGCAAGTTTTAAATCCAGATTTTTCTATGATACTTGCATTTGACCCACAAAATAGTAGAAATGACCCCTAACTTTGAAGGCAAAGGGGTCACAATGACCCCAACATTTTCATGTTCAGGGAAAACCCTGTCAGGGTCATATTATTTTTCTCATGTCCGGATGTCTGTCCATCTGTTTGTCCGTCCGTCCGTGTCTGTCCGTCTGTCTGTCCGTCTGTCTGTCCGAAAACTTAACATTTGCTTTTTAGCGAGCCGGGACTTTATGTCCCGTCCCGTCGCGTCTTCACTTGAAAAACTTTAACCTGGTCTATATCTCAGGCACTATTAGAGATACAGCCTAGATATTTCATACATAGATACATCTCGACAAGACCTTTCATTTGGGACCATGACCTTTGACCTAGTGACCATGACCTTGGAGTTTGACCTACTTTTGAAAAACTTTAACTTGGCCTATATCTTGGGCACTATTAGAGATACAGCCTTGATATTTCATACATAGATACATCTCGACAAGACCTTTCATTTGTGACCATGACCTTTGACCTTGCGACCTTGACCTTGGAGTTTGACCTACTTTTAAAGAATTGCTGTTTTTGTGACAAGCTCCCGTATAGGCGAGCTACGTTGTCCGCGGACAACTCTAGTTCTCCAAAAGTATTTGACATACAAAGCTCAAATTTGGTATGCAACTTATTTCAATGATATCTATCTGTTCCATGCAATTTGACCTTCCTCAAGGTCATCACTTAACCCTTATCAACCCTTTACTCTACGAAAACTTAACATTTTAGAAAAATGGCCATTTCCGGGGCATTTGTGTTTCACCAACACTTCTTGTTTTTTCTGTATTACAGTTAGACCAGGAGACAAGGTGTACAAGTGTCACATATGTAACAAGACATTTAAACAGGCACAGAGTTTCCATGGACATTATCAGTCACACTTCGGAGCCAAACCTTACCAATGTGATATATGTCAAACTGGTGAGTGTTCCTGATTATTATGTCATTTCCTTGTAAATTTGATTGTTTCGATCTGTTTTACAGTAAACCCATTACCAGACGAAAAAAAAATATATTTGTCAAAATTCAAAGATGTTGCAGACGACAGTTTCAAGTGAATGGAATTCAAATCTTTTTGGTCTTTTTGCGTAGAAAACATTGTGGGAAATGAAGAAATTGCTTGTCATAAGCAATTTCTTCATTTTCCACAATGTTTTCCAAAGCATTTACCTTGACGGGCTTCGAAAAGCGTCACTGTGTGGTAATGGATTAAACCAGGAGACAAAGTGTACAAATGTCACACATGTAACAAGACATTTAAACAGGCACAGAGTTTCCACGGACATTATCAATCACACTTCGGAGCCAAGCCTTACCAATGTGATATATGTCAAACTGGTGTGTGTTCATAATTTTTTTCAAAATTAATTGCACATATGTGACCCATTATTAGGGATGGGCATCGTCAAGATTTAACCGATTCCGATACCTACTCGATACTTTTTAACCGATTCCGATTCCTAACGATTCCGATACTAATTACTTAATATTATGAGCATGCTATAAGTATAGTTAGTATTTTCTTCCAGTGACCAATAATAAAAAATCAACTACATGCAGTTCAACAGATTCATTATTCATTTCTTGTAACAAAACTAACATAACTTAAGGATTAGGGCTGACTGAATATTTAAAACCTCAGATTTAAAAATCTAAAGTAGTTTTCGGAGATCAAAGGGGAATGCTGGGAACGCAATTGTCATATGATGACGTAGTATATGTCTTTATTCTTTACTCACATGATTTAGCTCGGGGAATATGTAAAAATGAAAAAAAACTGTGGCAGGGTTTTCCATGACGCACAAATTATGCGTCATTGTCGCAATTTCAAAACAAATGACCCCTTAGAAATTTACTTGAGGGACATTAATGACGCAAGCTTTAAAATCCAGATTTTCGTATGATACTTGAATCCTAGGGCATTTGACCCACAAAATAGTAGAAATGACCCCTAACTTTGAAGGCAAGAGGGTCACAATGACCCCCAAATTCTCATGCTCAGGGAAAACCCTGCTGTGGATTTATCTACATGTAATTGGAATGAAAATTGTGCACGATAGGATTTTCCACCGCATACCTTATGACTTGCGAGGATCAAAGAGTTCGAACTCGATGCAGAAATGTAGATAATTGAACAATTTCGAATTAACCATAATTGTTTTCCATTCCCCTGAACAACGCTACATGAAGTAGCTCAGACCACTGGGTATCCGAGGATGATTGTTTTCATATTTGTATAAAATCAAAGACTGCAAATCTGATTCAAACGTTCGGCGGGTTTTACAGTACAGTTACAAGGCACCCGCATCACATACTTATAATAAATGTAAATTTATGCAACGCAAAAAGTGCGCTGATTGGACATCGATTGTTTTAAAGGATGCCAACCACGCCTTCTAATATGTTTTGTGACAGGTAAGCAGGGTGAAACAGCTGCTTTCCTAGCTCTTCTTTCAGTTTCACTCGATCGATAAACTGTCAATCAAGTAGGAATTACTCTTCGTATGACAGGAGTTCACTCGGGAAAAAATGTAAAAGCAAGGCTGTAGATACGATATATATGAAGTTAATCAGCTCGTATGTTAAAAGAATTGATAATCTTTCATTGGGATAAAAAAAATTGTCATGCGAATTTGGAAAAGCGATACTTTACCTTTCGAAATAGATTTCAACACTTTTAATTGGCAGCAAGCTGCATTTTACGTAAGGTTTGGATTACTAAATTGACCGGGAATGAGGATTAAACGTGCCATATAGAAAGACGGGATGGGTATGCTGAAATATCGTAGATAGCCAGAATTTGTATTTTACCTAACTCGTGCAACTTCCGGCAGTGGATATGTGGAAGTATACGGCATTTTTGTCATGAAATCGAAATGAAATTCTATCTAGAATAATCTGATAAGGTATCAAATTTAGGAACCGGTACCTTCAAAATGAATCGATACCAATTACTCGGGACATCATGGTACCGGGAGTAACCGATTCCAAAGTACCGGTGCCTATCCCTACCCATTATGCTTTAAGGGACCTTGTGGGAAGTCCATTAAACAAAATTCGGCAAAATAGATCTGATTCAGCAGAGGTCGACAACCCGATGTCATCATTTTGAAAATGAACATAATACTGGTAGCTAGATAAGGGAAAAAAATCTATATATTTAAAAAATTATATCAGAGTGAATAGTTTAGAACCTAGTCAGGCATGCTGCATAGACCGCATGGACTGACTAGGGGCAGTACTTTTCACACTTCCCATACGTCCCTTTTAGCGCGATGGATTGGGTCATATGTTTGACATATTTCCATTCTTTAGAGGTCATCAAAGGGAGATAATCATACCAAACCAATGTTTTCCCAAGCCTTTTCTATTAGGGACGTCAAAACTAGGTCTTGTTTGGGCAAGGGTTAAATTATCTTTCTTTGTCCGTCTTTCAAAAGAACTCTTTCAAAATATTTCCAAACTCTCTATTGCAAGTTTTTGTCGGGTTGACCACTATATTAGTCAATAAGTAAACTTGATCACATGTAAAATTGTAACCAACTTGGGCAACTATTAAGTATTTGGTGTTTAACATGACATGGCTCTTAAAAGTAGACTTAAAAAAGCTTTACCTCTATAATATGAAAGTAGGCAAAGCCTAGAAACGGACGAAAGGATGTCGACGTCAACCTTAACGTTTCCCAGAAAGCTAGATCTATCTCGTCAAAATCCAAAGGGTTTTAGACTAAAAGACGTGCATGTGAAGCACAAATGCCTGTTGGAACTTGGAGTAGAGTCTATAGGTCTATGAGGTTCTGTAATTATGACCTTGATGTGTCTTTGACCAAGAACAATGACCTGACAGACTTGTCACACAGACATCATAACGAATTGTATGAATTTTGAAATCCACACCATAAACCCATTCCCAAACGTCAAAATTTGAGTTTGGTCCAAATACAAAGATGTTGCACACAATAATTTTAAATGAATCATTGGAATATATATACATATTGTTGTCTTTTTTGGGTGAAAAGATTACGAGTAATTTGTCTGTAATTAAGGTAGAATACCCGTAATGTGGCCATTTTGAGATTCATAAAACATCTGTTTTTTCCGAGTGTCGTCGTTACGTATCTGAACATATCCGGAGGCGATATCGTAATCATTCAGCGATGGAAGGTTCCTCCGCCGACTGATTTCGACCTTACCCGAATAATTCCGACGTCGTGCAAATCTCATTAGGGAATGGACTACCTTAAACCTTTCCCGAACAATACTTGATAATTAACAATATGGCCAAGTTTTGTCTTGTTTGTTTAATATTTGTAGTTGTTAGATTCGAAAACGGCAATTTTGTAAGATTCAAGGGCACATAACTCTCAACTTTCTGGTCCAATGGGAATGATTCGAACCTATGCAAGTTCTTATGGTGTAAACACCAAATTGTTGACAGACGGACGGACAGACGGACGGACATTGAGTGACCACAATAGCTCACCTTAAGCACTTTCTGCTCAGGTGAGCTAAAAACCGCAAACAGGCATAGTAGTTTTTCAATATTTTCTCTCATCAAGTCCATAGTTCTCAAAAGTTCCCAAGATGGGCCCTCGTATATTGAAGACGCTCGGAAAGTTCATTATCACTAGCATGTTTCGCTTCATCTCAACAGTTTTCAGCATTGCCTTCAAACGACAGTAAGTCGTTTTCCAATACATTTCCTAATATTTGTTGTGTCGAAGTCTTAGGGAACATCATTCTAGCTGAAGATATCGTGAATATGACTTATCCCAATTCTTTTCGGCTTTGATTAATGATATTGTAACGTGCCAGGGGACAGTGTGGTTCTCTTTCTCAAGCCTCTTATCTCTCTCTAATTTGCTGGATTCACTGGGTGTACACTGTTATTTGTCGCCGGAGGGTTGTGACCAAAAGTGAGCTCAGTCTTGGTATTGTAAAAGACGAAAAACAGCAGTTTAAGTTTCAATATCAATGACCAGTATGTAATTTCTTCTTTCTTCACAATGTTTCAGATACAATTCTCTCTATTCTTAACAATATTTGGTAGGGTGCAAATAAAATGATGATATAACGTTAGTTCCCTAACCCTCTCGGCTGGACTGAGCTAGTGACCAAGATTCCGAACCGTATTTATACTAGAACGGCACGTGCGGCCAAGATTATTGGTCGCGACCAACGTCGTGACCAAGAAAGTTGGCCGTACTACCATAAAAATTGGTCGCGACCAGGAAAACTGGTCACGACGTCTTTGGTCACTGTAGACGACTTAAAATGGCCCTGACGGCTTTCTAAAAGTTATAGAGCTAATCGTATAAGATCAATCAAATATAGAATGAAGGGAGCTGTCAAAACCCTTAAAACTAGGTTACTACGAAAATAGTAAAATTGACCTTGGCGATCACGTGATATAAACAAACTTTCTACACGCATGTGCATCTTTCACGGGTCACCGAATCCACTACATATCCGGTAAAAATAGAAAACGTGCTGCAAGACTAGTTTGACCTTTTAACGAAAAATGCAACAATTAGCGAGTGTCAGACCTTGACAGCGATTTCTAAGTTAAGTATAACATTCATGAAATGAACTGCAATAGTTGTCATGCCTTGCAGATAACAAAATAAGCGAGAAATCGACGATCAAAATCGGACACAGCTGAGCATCGAATGTGATGGATTCCGGCATTCCGATCAAGAAAACGACAATGATAGACTTCAAACGACCATAATGCCCTAATAAATCTACAAGATCTGGTTACACGACGTGTATTATTGTGCTTGCGGACCTAAGATTGCAAACAAGGTCTGCAGCATATGATTAATTTCGTGTATGCTAGTACCTACAACACAGGGCTAAGGCAGAGATTATCACAGTGTGCACAAGGATTTCTTACAGCGGCTGCCTCAGAAATACATGCACAGACTGACCCCAACAGATAGGAGTGAATAATTAATTACAGGAAACCGCATACAAGAAAGAAATAAACATGCTGCAAGTACCCACAACATCGGACGGAAACAAACTGATTCAGCATATGCAAGGATTGAGAAGACATTATCTCTTCAATACTTGAACAGGCTGACCCCATTAAATCTGGGATACAGTTAACATAACGGATTTTAGATGCATTATAACTGCAGATAGGGGTCTGTAACCAGGATACATCATTACCCCCCTCTTAATTTGGCAAAACTCCGATTGCCAAACTTGCTAATCAATACAGAGTTTAACTTAATTACTATAATAATGTGTCAATAAAGTGAATACCTAAGATGAATACTGGTAGCCTAATTGCAAAAATTACCATAACCAACATATACATAGATAAGTGCACTGGTATTGACAAAATTATTGAACAATTGAATTTGAATTGTTACCCTAGATTCTGAGAACAGTCTCAGAAGCCAATCAACACTTCAATTTCAGTTCACTTATGATTACAGATAATCACACAATAACTGCTCTTTGCATTTTGGCAGCAATAAATCTTTGAAAAAAATTAACTATTAATTCTTATCTGAATGAAACACTTGACTTTAAATTAATTAACAAATTAACAATATTTAAATGTCACTGTTCTGAGATCAATATAGCTAAATATCACACTTATGAGTCTTTGACTAGTTAATACGGATTCCTTAAATGTCACTCAGATTCACACTTAGCTTAAGGCTTAAATTAAAATTTCACACTGTCCTACACACTGTCCTAAATGATTAATAGAGAACACTTAGTCGCGACACATTATCACGAAAGTTCATAAATTTTACACGCGTTTTGTACATCATCTTCAGCGAAGTATCGGAAGTATAAAAACGATTGATCATCCTTCTGTACCCGTATTGCACCTAGCTGCTCCTGGACAGGTTTAATACGGATCTGCCAACCCCTTCATGGCAGACGAACTGTCCAGTTTGGTAAAACTGGCAAAATGATCCTTCCCGTTTCGCGATGCAAAACGGGCTTGTCATTCACTTCATGACAAGCGAATAGAACCGAAATGTAGTTATGTGTAGTAGTTATTAAATGTCATTGCTAATAGACGGGAAAGAAAGTTGAAGGGTTAAAGTTGAAGGGTTCAATAACACTATCTGATTGGAAAAATTGAATTGACGAGGTACTGGATTTTCACTTCCTTCTATCTGATCCCTTAGGTTTCTTGACCACACTTCTAATGTTCTCTTTCTCCGGAGAGGACTTTCGTTTTGAGGACGTAACTTTGGGATGAAGGTCGAAAAGGGGTGACCTTGACTCGTAGTTTGGTTTGTTGTTAGACTTTCCAAAGTTTGCACTAGCATTAGATCTAGCACAAGTTCTCTCTACGGCACTCATGGCTCGCTGCAGCGATAGAACATCATCCTGTAGAGTCCTCAGGTTTCTATTAATTCCATGTAGCTCCTTTCCGTTGGCCTCGATGGCATGAAGTATATCTAGAAGTATTCTCTGTTGCATCGGGGGATCTGTAGTAGGTTTCATGTCAACCTGTGTTGCTGTGGTGACTGTCTCCCGATTCTCCGTTTCCTTTCTTTTATCTTTTACTTGCTCAATCATTTTTCCCTCCAAGTATAGTGGGTCCCTGGTGTAGGATTGGTCAACAAGGCTTATGCAGCTGCTGTCACCCGTTACCGGTGTGTTCTGCTGCGACAATTGGTTGTAATTGAGGGGCTGCGACAGGGGGCTTCTAAGCTCTGTTGTCATATTACTACTCCTTACCGGCTCAATCGTTGTCGGCTGGTTATTGGGTACCACGTTCGTGATGGTGCTGGTTGGTCGTGGTCTGGGCACCGGCATGGTCACTATGTTGGCAAACCCTGGGTCGTATGTTACCTGCGGGCTACTGTTCACGAGGTCCAGCAACGTCAACCGTGGTAGACTGTTTCTCTCTGGCGTGGAGTCTGGTATTGATAAAATGTTCATGGGCTCCACAGGTTTAGCTTGAAACGTTGTCATCTGTGGACCTGGCAGTGTGGTTTGCTGGGCCATAGTTTGAATTTCTGCCGGTTGGGGTGTACCCAGTAGTGGTCTACCACCTGCCTTCTTCTTCCCGCTGGGTATTGTCAGGGTTCTCGTCGGTTCTGGAGCCTCTTGCAGGCAGAAGTCACTCAGCCAATCTGGCAGGATGGGGTCATTATCCTGCGGCTCGAATATACTCTTATCTGTGTCTGCTGCATTTGTCTCTCCCTTTCCCATACTCAGATCAATCATGTATTCATTTACATCAAGTGGGTTCGCTGACTTCCTGAGTAAGCTGGATAGATCCTTCACGCCGGTTTTTGCCACTTCTTCCGTGTGTCTCTTGTAGCAGTCCAGGTGTAGGTATAGCTCCTTAAGCTCTGTACAACGGAAGTTGCAGAGATTGCACATAAACGGGACGTTGTCAATCGTCGCATGTCTCTTCAGTATATGGGAGATCATCCTCCCTCTCCTATCCGTCTTCCCGCAAGATTTACATTGGTACAGGTGGTGAGTTCCTGGCATCTTGTTTGTTTTTCTAGCTTATATCTGAAATAGACAAATCATCAGATATAGACCTACTCTTTCTCTACCCTTCACCTGCAAAAGAACTTCTGTTTACTGTAATAACTGCTTTGAACCCTACTCATCAATTAGACTCTACTATTAGGTTTTACAAAAACACCCTAACTTTAATCTTCAATCTCATATGACTGACTTGATCTCACTTTTGAAACAACCTCCGAATATAGGTCGTTGCTCCTGGTAAAAATATGGCTTCATGTTCTCTTCATATCCATGTCAAACTGTCAACTCTGCTTAACCATGGACCTAAATTTAAATCTACCGTGCAAACTTCATCATCTCTAGCCGCACGGTCCAAATTCTCCTATTACATATACAACATATATACAGGTTTTCAACTTGTCAGTATGGAATAGTTTGGTCCTCTTATTCTGTAACCTCCTAATAACCCTTGACAGGCCCATGTGAACCTCAAACTTTTATCCTCAGATCAGACGGTTCATCAGTAGCTCCTGAAAACACCTCCTAGCTGCCTACTCTCTTAGACTCAAGACATCTGGTCCCGTACCTCACCATGGTCATCTCTGGTAGCATTTCTCTCAGTCACCCTTGACTCTCCACTACCCCCATGACCCTACTTTGGCACCTCTTTGACCCTCTCCATGTCTTCAAACTCTTCCCTGTAGGCACCTATGAGTTATCGCCATATCCACATTTCTCTCAACCGTTGATCTGATTCTATACTATCTAACCCTGTCTGATCCTGATCACCTTGGCCCGTCATGTTCAAAGATTCCCAAACTCTTCTTCTTTATCCATTCCATACTGACTTACTTCATAAATAACATAATAAACACATCATAACAATAGACTCTGGGATCTGTAATCACTAAAAACAACAAAATCTGATTAGTACAACTAAATAACTCTAATCATTGGCACATCACTGTACTCTCTACTGACTATCATCAGCTGTCAGATTCCACATGACTCCTGCAAACCACTTTGGTGGGGTAACACCTCCATACCGCTTCATCTTGCCATAATGAGCAAGCTTCTCTTCTATGGCTCTATCTATCTGTAACCCAAAATTTATATTAGTCAGGTTTGCTCTCACAACATATGGGCCCCAATGATCTCTCTTGAGCCTAACCCCTGGTTTCTGGCACCTGCTATTAGGCTTTGCTGCATACCTCTTTGGGTTCTGCACTACTCTACAACCACTTTCTAGCTCTGAAACAAAAGGACTGTTATCATTAATAGCATGTTCTTTGAACCGCGAGACTACAAGGTTCCCGGCAATCTGGCTTAGCAAGCTGATCTGGTCCTGCAATGTCACAGGGTCCAAATTGTTTTCTCTAGGGCTCTCAACTTGTGTGCTTTGGCTATGCGAGCTGATCTGGGCCTGCACTGTCACGGGGTTCAAATCGCTTCCTCTAGGGCTCTCAACTTGTGTGCTTTGGCTATGTGAGCTGATCTGGGCCTGCTTTGTCACGGGATTCAAATCGCTTCCTATAGGGCTCTCAACTTGTGTGCTTTGGCTATGCGAGCTGATCTGGACCTGCCCTGTCACGGGGTTCAAACCGCTTCCTCTATGGCTCTCAACTTCTGTGCTTTGGCTTTGTGAGCTGATCTGTGTCTGTACGGGCTGATCACAGCTTAGGCTTGCCCCATCTTCCTGAGATTCTACGTTGTGCAGCCTCATCTGGGAAATACATCCGTGCTGGCTGATGCTGGTTGGAATTATAGAGCTACCATTACAATTCAGGTTGCTGTTAGTTTGCTGTTGGAGGATTTTCTGCACAGCTTCTAAAAGAAATTCCATCTTGGCCTCTATTCGGCTTATCCGATCATCATTTGACCTTTGTCCTCTCGGGCTTCTAGAGAAAATTTCTGTCTCCTCTTCTGATTCAGACATCTTTAGTTCGTTTCTCTGGGGATATTTAATCCCACACCGCTGCCACCATATAATTATGTAACGTGCCAGGGGACAGTGTGGTTCTCTTTCTCAAGCCTCTTATCTCTCTCTAATTTGCTGGATTCACTGGGTGTACACTGTTATTTGTCGCCGGAGGGTTGTGACCAAAAGTGAGCTCAGTCTTGGTATTGTAAAAGACGAAAAACAGCAGTTTAAGTTTCAATATCAATGACCAGTATGTAATTTCTTCTTTCTTCACAATGTTTCAGATACAATTCTCTCTATTCTTAACAATATTTGGTAGGGTGCAAATAAAATGATGATATAACGTTAGTTCCCTAACCCTCTCGGCTGGACTGAGCTAGTGACCAAGATTCCGAACCGTATTTATACTAGAACGGCACGTGCGGCCAAGATTATTGGTCGCGACCAACGTCGTGACCAAGAAAGTTGGCCGTACTACCATAAAAATTGGTCGCGACCAGGAAAACTGGTCACGACGTCTTTGGTCACTGTAGACGACTTAAAATGGCCCTGACGGCTTTCTAAAAGTTATAGAGCTAATCGTATAAGATCAATCAAATATAGAATGAAGGGAGCTGTCAAAACCCTTAAAACTAGGTTACTACGAAAATAGTAAAATTGACCTTGGCGATCACGTGATATAAACAAACTTTCTACACGCATGTGCATCTTTCACGGGTCACCGAATCCACTACATATCCGGTAAAAATAGAAAACGTGCTGCAAGACTAGTTTGACCTTTTAACGAAAAATGCAACAATTAGCGAGTGTCAGACCTTGACAGCGATTTCTAAGTTAAGTATAACATTCATGAAATGAACTGCAATAGTTGTCATGCCTTGCAGATAACAAAATAAGCGAGAAATCGACGATCAAAATCGGACACAGCTGAGCATCGAATGTGATGGATTCCGGCATTCCGATCAAGAAAACGACAATGATAGACTTCAAACGACCATAATGCCCTAATAAATCTACAAGATCTGGTTACACGACGTGTATTATTGTGCTTGCGGACCTAAGATTGCAAACAAGGTCTGCAGCATATGATTAATTTCGTGTATGCTAGTACCTACAACACAGGGCTAAGGCAGAGATTATCACAGTGTGCACAAGGATTTCTTACAGCGGCTGCCTCAGAAATACATGCACAGACTGACCCCAACAGATAGGAGTGAATAATTAATTACAGGAAACCGCATACAAGAAAGAAATAAACATGCTGCAAGTACCCACAACATCGGACGGAAACAAACTGATTCAGCATATGCAAGGATTGAGAAGACATTATCTCTTCAATACTTGAACAGGCTGACCCCATTAAATCTGGGATACAGTTAACATAACGGATTTTAGATGCATTATAACTGCAGATAGGGGTCTGTAACCAGGATACATCAATATTTATTCATTGTCGTTGGGCAAGTGTGTATTATTGAAATATAGCAGAAAATGGAAAATTGCTCAAAAGGAGCAAATAATCTCCTTTTCCTACTATATTTCAATTGATTTATTCACTTTAAAATAATCAAATTTGTCTAACCTGATTGATACCCTATGGCTATAGATGATGCAAGGACCACATTTTCATTTCGACTTAAGCGGAAGTTTGACATATCAGATGTTGACTTAACGAGTGTAAACTGTATTTCGTCGTTGTAAATGCAAAACCTCGAATCTCGGTTTTTGAAAAATTTTAAAGGGATGGGAAAAACTTTCTCAAACTGAAATGTTTTACTTGAAATTTGGATATATTGTTCACAAATAATGTATCATTAATATTGATCAGTAAAAATATCTCAAAACCCTGGAGAATTGTCTTAACTGGGCACACAAGTTTGTACTTTGAAAATTATAGGAATCGACATACGAGGTTTTGCATTTACACCGACGATTTACTTTGGTTGAAGGTTTTCTCATGGACCGGTGCACAACTTGAAATAAAGAGGACAGAAGATATGCTGTTGGCAGGCATAACATCCTTGTGTCTATCAAATCTCCATACTAGTTATTACTCTGATTTAACCCTTTCCCAAACTCTAAAATTAAGAGGCGATCCAATAAGAAACATCCTGCAAACGTCAAATGAATGTTGATAGAGATAGAATTTAGGTACAATTTAGCATAGAAAATATTTAGGTAAAAGGAGAAAATACTGGTTATCAGCATTTTCTTCTTTTGTCTCAATGTTTTCTTAAGCTATTTCTTTCAGGGATGACAAAATCAGGACTTATTTGGGTTAATATGTATGTTTTCTAATAGCCAGAACAAAAATCAAATAAAACATTAAAAATTTATTCTAATTTTCATAAACATGAATGACACTTTGGCTGGTTTGTACAAGTCACAACATGATATTCTATTGTATTTGGTTATCTGCACTATATTATTTGTAACCAATTACCAGAAAGATTTTTTAAGACTGCCCCAATTTGAAAGATGTTGCAGATGACAATCTTAAGAGAATAAAATTTTATATTTTTTATCTAACTGGCTAAAAAACATCGTGGGAAATGATAAAATTGCTTTTCACAAAACCATTCCTTCATTTTCCAGAATGTTTTCAAAACCTTTCATCATGTAGGTTGTCAAAAGACGTCATTAAGTTGGAATTGGTTGAAACAGGATGGAGTTTTGTGAGATTTAAAATTTGAATGTTTATACATGGATATTGTACACAAATCACTGTATGGACCAAACAATGTCCACAAATTGTCAATTTTTCTGTTATAACACCGGTAATCATCATTGTCAGCATCATCTTTATTCATCTATGCACATGATTCATGAACCTGCAATTACACAAAAGTAACAAATGTAACATTTCAGCCTTATACTGACCCCTAAAAATCACAACTCCTGGTATCCTGGCATTTTCTACTTTCCTAACAATATTTGAAGCCTTGTCAAAATGCAACAATACATGCAATGAAAAATATTATCAAAAATTTCAAAGGTGATGCTGATGAGATGACAAGATCAGTCATTTAATCATCAAAAAATGTTCAATGTATTTTTACAAAATTTTCTGCAATATGTATTGCAAAAGGAAAAAGGATATGCATATTTTCAAAATCAAAACATTGGATGAAAAGTAGAAAATATTGATTATTGATATATCCTACATTGTTTTTACTGTAGAATGTAAAATTCTTCTTGTTCTTTTGGAAAAGTTTGTAATTACTTTAACCCTTTCCCAAACAAGACCTGGTTTTGACGTCCCTAATAGAAAAGGCTTGGGAAAACATTGAAACAAAAGAAGAAACTGCTGATAACCAGCAGTTTCTCCTTTTGTCTCAATATTTTCTGTGCTATATTTTACACAAATCCTGTCTTTAGTAACATCTATTTTTGGTGTTTGAGGCAGTTTTTGAAGTAGATCACCCTAAAATGTTGTTGTTTGGGAAAGGGTTAAAAAACCGTAATTACCCATTTAAATCATCCCTTTTAATGCAGTCTGGGTTTCATTAAGCGGCAGGGGATGTGCCCTTATATACAGAACAGAACATTTTATTTACAAAATATATATGCTGAAACAGGTTGCAGACAATTTGTACTTTATGGTAAGGTATAGTTTATTCAGAAAGTAATGTTTTTCATCATACTTTGTAATTCAGGAAAAGTCTACCTTTGTACATGATACAATGAAATCAAGATTGTTTCAGGGATAAAGAATAAATGCATACCATTGAAGGCCTTTCTGAAACACATTCCATTCTACCAGACTTTATACAGCTGTTCAACATACCACTGTTTTCTGATTTCACCATGTCTGCAAAATGATTATTGATATACATGTACACAATTATATGCATATCAAATTCATAACATGAAAATGGACAAAATTGTCAAATACATATATAATATCTCAACACTTATGATGGTCATAAGGCAAATTGAGGGCTTAGTGCAAAACTGTTGTAAATAAATTTTGTAAAATTTTACAGGAGAGGGAAAAACTTAGAACTTTCTAAAATTTTAAGAGATAAAACATCTTTGAGTTCTAAATATCTTTTTGACTAAATACAGAAATGAAACTCATTATTAGAACTCATGACATATTATTTTCTAAAGATTTAGAAATACAGACAAAATATGTAGTTTTAAATGTGCTAAACCCTCGAAATCAAATTTCTATATAAACAGATTCAGCTAAATAATGTCTTATCCAAAAAATGATTATTATATGAGTAAGTATCCACAACTGAAGTGTTCCCTGATCAGCATTTGCAGTGGGTAGCAACAGACCTGTCCATTTAACATAATTATGTAACATGATATCTCATTTCAAACACTACTTCCTCCTAGGCGTGCTGCGTTACACTCAGCAATTTATTAACAGACAGTCCAGTAACAGTGATTGAATAGACATAGTGCTATTTTATCAGAATTATCAGAATCTATACATATACAAACTCACTAAAATCATTTAGACAAGGGAGTCTTTTTCCCATATAACTAAATATGCAGGGGTAAAAGTTGAAAATTTTGAAAAACCTGAAAACCTGGAAAAGTCTGTATTTATATAGTAAAAATCAAGAAAATGGGGCATTTTGGAATACTCAAAAACCTGAACTTCAGGCATATGCCTGAAAACTTTTACCCCTGAATATGTGCAATATTGCTGTAATGAGTTTTTACTTTGCCATGTTTTGTACTCTTTTACTAAAATAAACTTAAAATGGTAAACAACAAATCAACTCACTTGAAATGTGTCTGGTGCTTGGCCTCACAATTAGGCCTACTCGCAATGAGTATTAAATTACTTGAACCCATGTAGATTCTTGTTTTATAGCTGAAATGAATATAGAAATCATTTTAAGTCATGGTAATTCAATACATTTACAAATACAAATGCAATTTCTCATCTGTCCTCCATATATTCTGTGCTATTGGCTATAGATTAACATAAACATCTTGGCATTATGATCATTTGAGCAGAGTTCTAGATGCTGGATACAAAATTAATTTTTACCAAAGATTTTCAGTTTGGGAATGACAAAACCATGTCGTATAATTTGGGAAAGAATCAGTGACCATTTAATCTGAGTGTTCTCTGATGTAAATACACTCTTTGATATTTCGCTATTTACATTAGAGCACATCACGCTTCAAAAACAACGGGAAAGTCCGACACAAGTTGTGGCGCTTTGTTTTTGTGTATTATATCCAATCACTCAGCAAAACACTGTAGGGTATAGATCAATTAATCATTTTTTGTCATACCTGACCAAAAATTCTGATTCAAATTGGCCTGCTGGAAGAGAATAACCTTCCGAAACACAACAACCCCAAAGTACGTCTACATTGTTATTGTAGATCACATGACCAGATCTCGTTTGAAAATAGAATGGAAGTTAGATAATCAGTTACTGTCACATGACCGGCTTTGTTTTGAATTTCTTTCCAGTCATGTGACTGCCTTTGTTTAGAAATTATAGAGTATTCTTGTTGCGGAGATCAATTTATGTCGATCTATTAAGCTCGCCACTTGAAAATGTATTGCTTTTCCTGTGAAATTCTGTTTATTTTGTTCTCCATGCTCGTTATAGAATTTACCCAACTTAGTAGCAAACATTATTGGTGCGAATTCTAGCTTGGAACTTTTACCGAATGTTTTTGATATGTTTCATTTATTTGCTTATTAATATAAATATTATCAGAGTTTTTAAACTCGTTATTGTTATACTATGTCCAAAACGCTCCTCACTTTGAAAATTAGAATATTGTTATCCCTTTTTCTTTTAAATTCCAAACCGTTACGTCATAAGGATAGCGTTCAAGATCGGATGGTGAACAAAGCGCCAAGACATGCAGTGGCGGATCCAGGATTTCTATAAGGGGGGTTCGGATTATATGCAAATACGGGGGTTCGTTTTTCGAGTGTTGCACAATTTTCACTGAAATTCTGCACGAAATTGAACTAATCAGGCTACGGAGGGGGGTTCGTTCGAACCCCCCGAACCCCCCCCCCCCCCCTGGATCCGCCACTGACATGTGTTGAACTTCCTGTTGTTTTTAAAGTGTAATGCGCTCTGATGCAAATGAGTGACATCAACATATCATACTTCATAGTTATGATTATGTAGAATTTGATCTGATTCATGTATACAATTAAAATTGCTAAGGCCATAGAGGTGAAAGCCTATTCAGGGGTTGAAAAATTTCTTCAAACCTACTAGTCCTGTAGGACTAGTAGCTCTGAATTTCTACTCGCCCTTACGGCAACCCAACTCGCCCTTAAAGACAAAGAAAATTTTAGACTGTTGGCTCTTACGGATGCATTATTATGCAAATAACATAACTCTTTGACTCTACAAGTAAAGTTTCTTCGGTATAAATGACAGACAGGGCTCGCGCTGGCGATCGCCACTTCAAGTCATCTATAGAATCAGTCGGCATGACGTCATAGCCTCACTCAATCTCCGAGCAGAGTTGTCGTTCGTTACACTCACCATACATCTCTGCAACGGGCTGGGCGGCTGAATGACAAGAATCTTGTCAAACCGAGGAAAACGTGTATTATTACTGTTTAACTGTTTCATGTGTAACATAATAAAGTGGACAAAAAATTGATGACTCTTGGTACATTTGAAAGTTATTATAACTGATGAATTTACCCATATAAAATGGAACTATTTTCTCAAGCCTCCTTACCAATGGCAGGAATTTTGTGCTAAAAATAGACTAGGTTTACTGTTTTGTTTTGATAAATCGTCGGTGTTGTTATATAATATTGAATCTATGGCTTGAATCAAGTCGTAGTTGCGAGATTTTATAACAACACTTACGAAATACAATTGTTTGTCCGAAATACGCCACGGTTAGCTGGATAAAATCGTTCCCTATCAGAATGAAACGTACAGAAAATTTGAATGAATGACATCAATTTGAAAAAAATCAATTTATTATCGTTGGAAAATGATATTAAATTTTAAGCAACGTGAAGTATGATACATTTTGGACTTCCGAAAAGAAAAATTATTTGCAATTGCCATTTTGATGTGATAGAAAGTGACGTAATCTAGCAGATGATGACGCAATACTCTCTGAGGCAACCACAGAGGTGAATGTAATGAATGAACCGTGTGCAAGAGAGTGAGCCTCACTTTCATTTTTTCATCGAGGGTACAACCTCGGTCTTTATCGTTACGGGATACCATTTTTGAGGCAGAATATTTCCAAAATCTATCGCTAAAATTCACAAACAAAACTCTTTCTCTAAAGAATGTGATTTAAACTTTCTAACTACCAACGCATTTTTAATAATTTTGCGTAGTCGTCGAGATATTAATGCTGAAAGTTGGTAATGCTTTAAGGAAAAAGACCGAAGCTTTCACCTCCACCGAATGAATGCAGGTCGACTGACGACGTTTTTGATTGGCTGAAGGGATTGTGCCGACCGAATCAATGCGAATAAGGCAACAATTTTATTAAAAAAGATGGTCAATAAATCGAATGTGGCTCAGACTTGACTCCATCTTTTACCATAAATCAATCACCGATTAACATTACTGTAAACACTTACTTTTTATTTAATTCGAAAGATAGATTAGCTGTCGAAATGGTCGAGTAAGCACACCATTTTAATATGTACAACTACCCGGTAAATGTGAAAGAATTTCTTTGTGTAATCGCGAGGCGGCATAACAGAAAGAGACAACGCGTCTGTGTTAAAACCATCTAACGTCAGTGTATTTACTATGTAGATAGCGTTTTGTTTTCATTGCGTCATCCAATTTTCCCGCACTTTTCTGGCACGCGCGACTTTTGTAAACAAATCATAGTAAAACGTAACCTTATTTGGGTGCGGAAAAATCACGTGATTATTGGTAGCCGATCTTGAGATCGGCTACCTTTGTAATAATTTTAAAATATTAACATGGGGAGTTGGGGAGGTGAATATTTTATATAATGTTCGACATATTGGTTGAAACTGGTTAAATTCCACATTTATGATAATTGCTACATTATCAACATATTTGTTTTTACATGCTTACACCATTTACGAGGAAATACAATGCATAAAAATGCATTTGTATATTATTTTATTTTCCTCCAGATGCGAATTACTAACCGCTCAATCACGTGACCAGATCGGTCCATAGAAATACCGATATACAAGAAGAACTGAAACGCATCATATTAACTATTGTTGTCTATGCTCAATAATAGCAAGAAGAAAATTGTGTATGAAATATTGAATGAATAACGGTAATATATATACGCTATTAACTTATCTGTTTTAAAATCGATTCTGTGAAAGTGTTTTGGTATTTACTAACGCGTTTCGGTATTTCTACAGACCCACATTTCAGGGGCGGTAACTAGTCAACTTTGATGATAAATACTACTTTATATATAATATTACTAACACAACCGATTTGCAGAGAGCTCTGTGGCCTAATGGATAGAACGGATCTCTCTGACCCCTTTTTGTTTATTGTTACGTGGGTTCGATACCCATCAACGCTTGATTTTTTTTTATTCTTTTTCCCCTTTTTGTACTTTTTCACATCAATAAGAAAGTTATACATATTCTCTCTGTACGCTTTACTTTTTTACTAATGCGTTTGAGTATTTCTAAGGAACAACTGACTGGTTTCAGGGACGTTTACCAATATAATCTGATAAATACTTCTATATTTATTTTGATCTAATTTACACCAATTATTTGGATGTGTCACCGTGGCCTAATGGGTAGAGCCGAATGCTGATACACTTTTGTGTTTTTGTTATGTGGGTTCGAAACCCATCCACGCCTGATTTTTTTTTCTTATTTTCCTCTTTTTAAATCAATAAGACAGAATTTTATCATATATTATCTCTGCACGCTTTACTTTTTTTAGTAAAATATTCTATGAAAAATACTTTAAATTGTTTTCAACCGGATTGACCATTAGTTTGAATTGTTTTCAACCTGATTGACCAATCAAGTGTAACCATGCCACGCTTTAATCTGGTACCCATCATATCAAAATCGAACTACCACGTATTCGTATCGGAGATGAAAACCAGCCTAGACCCTCTTCTCACCGATTGACCAATCAGGTGACACTTGGGCTGCGTTCAGTAAGACAAAACGTTGGCCGTTTCATTCGGAATACTCGGTCAATTTTCTTAATTTTGTGTCAAAGAAGTTGCGACTGTTGCTAACATTAGGGAACGTTTTGTCTTACTGAACGCAGGGCTGGATTGACCAATCACATCACACATAAACGCGCGCACCCTCGCCATTTCGACATTTGACGACGAGACAGCAACGGAGTAACAGGGTAAGAAGTGTTCTGGGGAATTTCCATTAGGGATGCAATATTTTTGCTCCATATAATGTCTTACAATGCACAGCCATGTCATTGGTGGCTTTTTTGGCTTTTTTTTTTTCATTTTTAGCTCACCTGAGCACAAAGTGCTCAAGGTGAGCTATTGTGATCGCTTTTTGTCCGTCGTCCGTCCGTCTGTCCGTCTGTCCACAATTTGGTGTTTACACTCTAGCATCCACAAAAATTGGCCAATCTTGATCAAACTTGGTCAAAGCAAGTATGGTCATAAGTTCTCGGATGAGTTCGATTATGGGCCAGATCGGGCCAATAAGTGCGGAGTTATCTGCCCCTGAATCACGAAAAATGCTGTTTTTAACTTCGTTTACACTCTAGCATCTACAATTATTGCCCAATCAATACAAAACTTGGATATAATGTTGGAGACTATAAGATCTCGGATGAGTTCGATTTTCAGTGTGATCTGACCAGAAGGATGAGAGTTATGTGCCCTTGAATTCGACAAAATTGCCATTTCCGACTGTTTTCGACCTTGTTTACACTCTAGAATCTATAATTATTTATCAATCAAGACAAAACTTGGACACAATGTTTGAGACTATAAGATCTCGGATGAGTTTTAATTTCAGTCTGATCTGACCAGAAAGACCAGAGTTATGTGCCCTTAAATTCGACAAAATTGCCATTTCCGCCTGTTTTCGACCTTGTTTACACTCTAGAATCTATAATTATTTATCAATCAAGACAAAACTTGGACACAATGTTGGAGACTATAAGATCTCGGATGAGTTTTATTTTCAGTCAGATCTGGCTAGAAAGACGAGAGTTATGTGCCCTTGAATTCGACAAAATTGCCGTTTTCGCATGTTTTCGACCTTGTTTACACTCTAGAATCTACAATTATATACCAATCAAGACAAAACTTGGACACAATGTTTGAGACCATAAGATCTCGGATGAGATCAATTTTCAGTCTGATCTGATCAGAAAGTTGAGAGTTATGTGCCCTTGAATTTGATAAAATTGTTGTTTACGGCTCTTTTTGACTTTGTTTATACTCTAGAATCTAAAATTATTTGTCAATCAAGACAAAACTTGGACACAATGTTGGGCACCGTAAGATCTCAAATGAGTTGGATTTTCACAACGTTATTGACTTTAACGTATACAACCCATCATTAGCACCAACGAGCCAGAGGTGAAATTTGAAAAGTGCCAGTAAATCATAATCTGTGTTATATTTCCATTCCAAATACAAACATAAGCATTTTGAACGGTTTAGAATTTTGAATTAATGCATAATTATGGAAATATTTGACAAAAATATTCTAAATTACCTCCCTTGCATATGAATATAGAGTAAAAAGATATTGGTAAATTATTTTCTTCTTGAAGCATAACCTTGAAATCCGGCACAGTGAATCAACTTATTTGAAGTGTATTTACAAGTGAGTGTAATTTGATGCATGTCCCATGGCTAGAAAGTGGAGTTTTTAATGATGGGTCATATACCGTAAGATCGTTTTCAGTCTTAAAGTCATAAATATTAATTGAATTGAACAAAAGTGTTGCTCATATCATTTTGGTTCAGGTGAGCGATATAGGACCATCATGGTCCTCTTGTAATAATAATGAGCCGGTTAATGAGCAGCTGAGATTATTCACTGCACAAGAATTTGACGATGTTTTGTTTCAGGGAAATGCGCTGTATGCACGTGTTGTAGACCAAATTCGTATTCCAACATATTTGTCGCATAACGAACTGCCGAACTCGTACAGTTTTCCCGGCCGTTCTTACGATATAGAATATTTTACCGATCACTTTTTTGGGTCCGTAAATTTTTTGACGAATCAAGATTTCCAACAAACGGCATTTCTTGACGCAATCTCGCAAGCTGTTTTATTGTCACCACTGAACATTTTAACGTTAAATGACCTTACAATAGCGCTATACATACAGCAAGAAACTAACCAATTTTTCATTTTTGATTCTCACCGAAGAAATAGTCTTGGGCAATATTGGGTCTTTTCGTAATTCCAGTAATTTAGAGTTGTCGTTCCTGCGGGACGGTATGTTTACTTCCATTTGCCTGTAGGACAAGCGGCAACTTTAATATTTTCATCAAATCAATGAGTAATTAAATGAAAATGATTTTTAGCTCACCTGAGCACGAAGTGCTCAAGGTGAGCTATTGTGGTCACTTTTTGTCCGTCGTCCGTCTGTCTGTCCGTCTGTCCGTCTGTCCGTCCACAATTTCGTGTTTACACTCTAGCATCTACAAATATAAGCCAATCTTGACCAAACTTGGTCAAAACATGTATGGCCATAAGATCTCGGATGAGTTCGATTATGGGTCAGATCGAACTAGAAAGTCAGGAGTTATCTGCCCTTGAATGCGAAAAATACTTAGTTTTGACATTGTTTACACTCTAGCATCTACAATTATTGATCAATCAAGACAAATCTTGGACATAACATTGCAGACCATAAGATCTCGGATGAGTTCGATTTTCAGTCTGATCTGACCAGAAAGACGAGAGTTATGTGCCCTTGAATTTGACAAAATTGCCATTTTCGACTGATTTTGACCTTGTTTACACTCTAGAATCTACAAGTATTCATCAATCAAGACAAAACTTTGACACAATGTTTGGGACCATGAGATCTTGGTTGAGTATGATTTTCAGTCTGATCTGATCAGAAAGTCGAGAGTTACTTGCCCTTGAATTTGACAAAATTGTCATTTTTGACTGTTTTCGACGATGTTTACACTCTAGAATCTACAATTATTGATCAATCAATCCAAAACTTGGACACATTATTGGGGATCATAAGATTTTGGATGATTTTGATTTTCAGTCTTATCTGATCAGAAAGTTGAGAGTTATGAGCCCTTGAATTTGACAAATTGCCGTTTTTGACTGTTTTCTACCTTATTTACACTCTAGAATCTACAACTTTTGACCAATCAAGACAAATCTTGGACACAAGGTTGGAGACCATAAGATCTCAAATGAGGTTGATTTTCAGTCTGATCTAACCAGAAAGATGAGAGTTATGTGCCCTTGAATTTGATAAAATTGCCGATTTTGGCTGTTTTTGACATTGTTTACACTCTATAATCTACTATTATTTATCAATTAAGACAAAACTTGAACACAATGTTTTAGACCATACGATCTTGGATAAGTTTGATTTTCAGTCCGATCTGATAAAAAAGTGCAGAGTTATGTGCCCTTGAATTTGATCAAATTGCCGTTTTCGGCTGCTTTAGGCCTTGTTTACATTCTAGAATCTACAATTATTGACCAATCAAGACAAATCTTGGACACAATGTTGGATATCATAAGATCTCGGATGAGTTTGATTTTCAGCCTGATCTAACTAGAAAGTCGAGAGTTATGTACTCTTGAATTGACAAAATCACTGTTTTCGGCTGTTTTTGACCTTGTTTATACTCCAGAATCTACAATTATTTATCAAACAAGACAAATCTTGGACACAATGTTGGACACGATGAAATCTTGGATGAGTTTGATTTTCACAATGTTATTGACCATAAGTTCGTTTTCAGTCTTAAAGTCATAAATATTTTTTGAATTGAAGAAAAGTTTTGCTTATATAATTTTGGTTCAGGTGAGCGATATAGGACCATCATGGTCCTCTTGTTATAGTAACTTAATAATGGAATCTAATAATACCTCTGCACCTTCCATAATTTTTAAACCATTCTGAGATCTATAACAAAAGAAATCTCCCATAATCCGATGAAAGGTTATCATTGAAAATATTTCCCCGTGGTGTGCCTCAAATCAGGCCAGTGTCGATTTGTGACGTCATGACTATGCGTTACTTATTCTCGTCATATGACGTCATAGAAATAAAAAGAGGGGCAACTTTAGGGGAAAAGTACTCTCCTTTGCCGAGGTCTATTGATTAAACCATCAAATATGACTCATTCTACCGAAATGGAATGTAGAGATAATGTGCTCTGTTCATAAAAGAGTAGGTAAAAAGATACATGTATAAACATGTACACTGTGAGCGAGTTTTTCCAAACGAATATTTATACCCCCCACAACAAAGTTATGGGGGTATACTGGATTCAGGTTGTCCGTTCGTCCGTCTGTCCGTCCGTCCGGCCGTGGACATAATTTTGTGTCCTCTTCTCCTCCCACAGTTTTTGACCGATTTTGCTGAAATTTCAGCAGGCTGTTTCCTATTATATGAAGTTGTGCACCTGCAATTTTCATCTTGATCCAGTCAGTAGTTTCAGAGTTATGCCACTTTGAACTTTAGCACTTTTTCAGTGACAACGCGCTAGTGGGGGGTATTTGTCCGCTTTGCGACAGTTCTAGTTTGTAATTGTTTGTAAGAACATTCCGCTCCACACGGTTTTTCACTGTCGGAAAACGATTAATATCGAAAATAGAATAAGTGAACGCTAAAGCACAGAAAATATTGAGGAAAGAGGCGATATTTCTGACTATCATCAAATTGCTTCCTTTTTCTCAATGTTTTTCCAAACAATCTACTGAGGTCAAATACTTTAATATCAAGGTTTAAAAAATTGAAGAATTCGTTTTTAAATGTGCCGAAAAATTATGGTACTTTCCAAATTAAGTCATGCTAATTGTCAGAATGATTGAATTCTGATTTTGCTATTCGTGGGCATCAAAACAAAGAATTGGTTAGGAAAGGGTTAACATAATAAACCACCATTTCAAATTTAATTCAAATTTGAAGCAGGCTGTAGACTATGATACGTAGATATACTAACAAGAACAGTTTGGTGTAGATTGTAGAACAGGAAATATTGAGGGAAAAGCAAAGTCAGCATATTTTTCTTTTCTCCCAAAACTTTGCTATTTCGTTCAAGTGGATCTATGTAATTCATTGTTTGTTTTTTAAAGCGTTCCCAAACAAGGCCTGGTTTTGATGTGTATTAGATCTACTTAAGAGAAAATACTTTGGGAAACATTTTGCCAAAATTAAAGAGCATCCTGATAACTAGCATTTTCTCCTTTTGTCTCAATTAATAGACTAGATCTACTTTGATATGTAAGCGTTTAGTGTGTTGTGACCATGTTGCGATGGGATTTCTCTTTCTTCTCTCCGCTGAGGTTCCTCTGTTGGAATCTCCCAACGATCTACGCATTTCGGCTAATAGGCTACTGTCTCTCAGACTCGGGTAGGCCTAGCGTTTGGTTTTAATTCTTGCGACTTATTACACGAATCCAAGGTCGTCTTGTATTTGCCTTTTTCGATAAAGTTTGTGCAGTTCATAATTTCTAATTCTATCCGCAAAATTATGGCATTCATATATAAGTGAAGTAGCGGTTCTTTCCCACTGATAGCGCTTGTTTACATTGACACCGGAAGACGGCATACCGTCCCGCATGAACGACAACTCTGTCACGACGGAATTACGAAAATCCGGAATAGTCAGTATGGTATGTCTGTGTTGTTGGTTTTTGACAATTTAGACGAGTTGGTCGACTTGTACAGTCAATGCTCGGGTAATTTATATGAATTAACCCCTGTCTCATTTCAATTAATTTCAAATGAAGTGGCTGATAGTGTGCTAAATTATGTAAGACCTGGTAGCACAAGTTTTGCCTCCACATTTCACCAGACAATTGATTCTGAAAGTATTGACACTGAACAACCCAAAACTACCATGCATGCATATGCAGCAAATAGTTCCATGTTGGAACAGTCAACTCATTCAGTTAATTCAAACCAAATGTCAGAATATCAGACTGACCAGATTGTTCCATTTGTATCTAAGGATCATATATATAGTAGAAATAAACTATCAAGAAGTGTAGAAGGTCAAGGAGGCGAAAAACTTCAATTATAAGCGTGACAAATGACACTGATACTGTCTCCACTGTAAACTCTTTATATGACATGTTGGATGTGGGATATGTATGCAATGTATCGTCAACTGTCGATTTGACGTTCATTGATTATGAATTGAGCAGCGAGCATTGTTCAATTCATGAGAAGAATATAAGAATGAAGCCAGAGCATAAATGTGAATGCTGTTTTCGAATATTATATGCAGACCAAGTACGTTCTATGAAGAAAGAACACACAGTTACACAGCTGTTAAAAATTAAAATTTCAGATGACTGCTGTTCTACATGTTTTTGCGCTATCTCGAGGAATCAAATACCAAGCATATCATTCACATACAATAATATTGATCCAGGATTGATTCCTAAAGAACTTTTAAGTCTTTCAAATGTTGAGAAGCGTCTGATTTGTCTTATAAATGTTTTTATGTCAGTAATAGTGTTGCCCGGTGGCCAATATGCTGAAAAGGGCTTGATTTTAAATTTGCCTGCACAAACTAGAGATATTATTCATAAATTACCCTTCAATGATGACGTTTCGCATATAACAGTTGCATTTGAAAACACAGCATTGCACCCTACAGCTGTGAATAGTCATACAGTTTCAGTGTTTAAACTTAAACGTGCTTTGCAATGGCTATTAGAAAACAATCCTCTGTATTGCAACGTAAGCCTAAATTTAGATGACAACAGTAATGTATGTTCAAATCTACACAATGAACAGGATAGTTTGAATCACGAAATAGAAGAATGTGTTATGGTGCCTGTGAATCCATCTAGAAACTGTGTACTGAATGATGTTTTGAGTAATCAACATATAAATATTCCCCCTAATACCAATTACCAAACATGCAGAGGTGAGGAAATGACTTTTCCTTGGCTTTTCCCTTTAGGATGTAATGGTTTTAAGGTGAATCATGAAAGGCCTCTAAAATTAAATCCTAATATGTACTTCAGGACAAGACTGTACAATTATGACTCAAGATTTCGAAAAAATATCACATATCTTTTACAAACAGCTGTTGCATATGATTTATCCTGCTTAAAGTCAGCTATTAATATTCGTATGAAAATAGCTCATTCACACAATAACTGTTCTCAACCAGTTTCTCTTGGGAATTTAAGGAATTTAAATGAGAATCCAGAACTTCTTGACAATTCATATATGTTTATAAAAAAACAAAGGGACTGGTGCATATCTCAGAAATATGTTGTACGACTTACTATCCATGTTTCGGTGTTTAGGTCCTCCTACCTTGTTTTTGACTTTATCTGCTGATGACTTGCATTGGCCAGAATTAGGCAAGACTTTGGAAGGTTTGACCTTTGATGATGCTTTCGGAAAAACATTTTTAGGTCAATGCGAAATGACCCAGTTCTTACTGCTACACATTTTGAGAGGAGATTTCGATTTTTGATGAAAAATGTTATTCTCTCAGACTCCAAACCTCTTAATGAAATAGTGGACTACTTTGCTCGCGTTGAGTTTCAGAATAGGGGCAGTCCGCACATCCACGTGTTTTTATGGATGGCTAATGTTCCGCTTGTTGCTCATGTCACCATGTTGACACGCAGATACACTTTCAATTGATGCTAACCAAAGTATTGTCGGCTACTTTGATGCTATGCATCACAAATTTGTCTTGTATTGAAACTGGAATGACTACGTCATCAATTGACTGTGTTTGCAGCCTCTTTGATCTCGCTCAAATCATCGCATATGAGTAGATTTCTAACACAGATTTACTCTAGTTTCCTTGTTTAGTTTCACTTACGGGATTGATCGACACAAACAGGGAAAGGTCGTATTTACAGCGAATATTATTGTTTCCGATATGAAGTTTAAAATAAATACTTTCTTTTCTATCCTTTTTTTTCCCCCTCAATCAGCGTGATTCAAGTCCTAAATTTGCACTCGCCCCGTCGGACTAGTTCGTCCCCAAATCTACTCGTCCTACGGCATTTTCTACTCGCCAATGCGAGCGGGCGAGTGGATTTTTCAACCCCTGCTATTAACGGCTTCGAGGAACAGGTATTCCGTTATCATTGTTAATGTAAGGGTGGTTCTCTTGGGTACCGCGGTAGTTAATGGCGTCCTAGAAAATAAATGATGAATGCCATTATGGAGACATGAAAACATTCCATGTTTTCTTTTTCTACAGCAATCCAATGCAGACAAAATAATGTTAAGAATAATCACCGAAAATTATAGTAACTAAAATTTACTTTAGTTTTGCTAATGCACGCAGTTGACAGGTGATGCTTCGTTTGCAAATGAATACTTTTTCGAATACCGTGGTACCGTAGAAGACCCGTAGAAACTTGATCGGTCGAAATTTATTTGGTACGAAACTCATTTTGCTACTGGAAACCAATATGACAGGTTTGAAATATAACTGAGATATTAAAAATCCATAGATTTTGACACTTACACATAGTTCACACAGTTCTCGAAGCCGTTTGCACCAATTCGATCCTTTTTGCTGTCTGGTAGGTTGATTCTGTCACTTCCGGTAATTTATCTCTGTTGGTGTCACACCACTTCATATTATCGCGCAGTATGTTACTCAATGGTGAATGTAGCCAAAATTGTTGGAGACCTGTAGGCCTATATTTGCGTAACCCTATATTTGTCGACTAGTGCAGACGAAACAAGATGGCCGCTGATCATAAATTATCCATTGAACAGAGAACGATAACACGTGAGCTCAGCTAGCATAGGTCGACTTCGCTTAGGTCTTTAGTTAAACTTTAGCTTTGTTGTTGTATTTCTTAAATTCACACACAATTCAAAAGCATTATCTATATCGATATTAATTGATCCACTGCGTCTGACAGGTCGTTTTGATGGCGTTTAGGAAGGGGATTATCAAGTTATTGCTGTAAAAATGACGTTAAAAGCCAGGGGCACACGAGTCCACAAATGCGAAATTACCCTCCCCCCCCGCCCGAAATTTCACGGAAACCCTCTGATTTTTCCATTCAATTAACATTGAAAAAAACAGAGGGTTTCCAACATTTTTGTTTCCGTTTAAATTTCAATCTATAGACGGACTTTTCGTCCGTATGAAAAGAAATAAACCAACAATTTTGTTCAATATTTAATTTGTTGAAAATTTTGTCAAAACATACAAAAAAATTTATTTGAATTTATTTAATCCTTTCCCAAACAAGACCTGGTTTTTACGTCCTTAATAGAATAAGCTTGGGAAAACATTGAAACAAAAGAAGAAAGTGCTGATGACCAGCAGTTTCTCCTTTTGTCTCAATATTTTCTATGCCATATTTTACACAAATCCAACCTTTAATAACATCCATTTTGTCATTTGAAGCAGTGTTTAAAGTGGATCACCCTAAAATTTTGCCATTTGGGAAAGGGTTAATTAAAGAAATGATGAATTTTGTTATGCCGCTTGTTGGTTTCATATCGAAAGCAAAGTTCTGTGAATGCCCATTGAATTTGATACATTTTTATACGCCCGTCGAAGACGGGACGTATTATGGGATCACCCGTGACGTCCGGGCGTCCGGCGGCGTCCACTTCTTTGTCCGGAGCATAACTCTGTCATCTTAAGTCCGATTAACTTTAAACTTGGCAGTTATATTCTTCTCATCATTACGGAGTGCAGTGCACAAGAACCATAACTCTACCTGGCTTATTTTTTTAGTTATTGCCCTTTGTTGTTTTTCATACTTCGTAACTTGAATCTTGTCCGGAGTATATCTCTAAAAGTATAATAGCTAGGATCATGAAACTTCATGGGTGTATAGATCTCACAAAGGGGGAGTGCAGTGCACAAGAACCATAACTCTACCTGGCTTATTTTTTGAGTTATTGCCCTTTGTTGTTTTTCATACTTGAATCTTGTCCGGAGTATATCTCTAAAAGTATAATAGCTAGGATCATGAAACTTCATGGGTGTATAGATCTCACAAAGGGGGAGTGCAGTGCGCAAGAACCATAACTCTACCTGGCTTATTTTTTGAGTTATTGCCCTTTGTTGTTTTTCATACTTGAATCTTGTCCGGAGTATATCTCTAAAAGTATAATAGCTACAGTTGTCGCCACACCGTATGGCACAATGTTTATGTTTTGTGCAAATGTAATTGAACGTTAAAGAAAACATAAACACGTGCCATACGATGTGGCGACAACTAAAGGATCATGAAACTTCATGGGTGTATAGATCTCACAAAGGGGGAGTGCAGTGTGCAAGAACCATAACTCTACCTGGCTTATTTTTTTAGTTATTGCCCTTTGTTGTTTTTCATACTTGAATCTTGTCCGGAGTATATCTCTAAAAGTATAATAGCTAGGATCATGAAACTTCATGGGTTTATAGATCTCATCAAAGGGGAGTGCAGTGCAAAAGAACCATAATTCTAGCTTTTCTTTTTTTAGCTCCACTGGCCTTTCAGGCCAGCGGGCTATTGTCATGGCGGTGTGTCCGTCGTGCGTCCGTCCGTCCGTCCGTAAACCTTTTCTTTAAAAATCTTCTTCTCAAAAACTTCTGAATGGATTTCAACCAAACTTCACAGGAATGATCTTTGGGTGACCCTCTCTCAGATTCCTTCAAAGAATATGGATTGAACCAGAATAACCTGAGTTATCTGCCCTTGAATATCAAAAATAGCAGGTTTTGACTTTAGTTTTCTTCTAAAATCTACAAATATTGAACAATCAAGACAAAACTTTGGCAGAATGATGCTGACTACAAGATGTCTTGGTAAAATTTTCAGCTTGATCTGAATTTTACATCATGAGTTATGTGCCCTTGAAATTGACAGAATTGCCATTTTCGTCTGTATTTTGACTTTGTTTTCTCTCTAGCAACTAAAAATATTGACTAAACAGGACAAAACTTTGACAGAATGATGCTGACTATAAGATCTTGCCTTGGTACAATTTTCAGCTTGATCTGGATTTTATAGCATGAGTTATGTGCCCTTGAAATTGCCAAAAATTGTCATTTTCCGCTCTATTTTGCTGGTTTTGACTTTATTTTTTCTCTAAAATCTACAATTATTGACCAATCAAGACAAAACTTGGACAGAGTATATATAAGCATTATATGCTGCCTGGGTGTAATTTTCAGCTTGATCGGAATCTTACATCATGAGTTATGTGCCCTTGAATTTGACAAAATTGCCATTTTCGACTTTGTTTTCACTCTAACAACCACAAATGTTAACCAATCAAGATGATATGTGGTAAGAATCTTGTTGATAACAAGATCTTGCTTATGTGTAATTTTCAACATGATCATACTGTTACAATCTGAGATATTTGCCCTTGAAATTGACAAAATTTCAGTTTTCGACACTTTTTCCACTCTTGAAGCCACAAATATTGACTAATATACACAAAATTTGAAATGAACGATAGTGACCTTAAGATCTTGCATGTGTTTAATTTTTGATTTGATTTTAAATATACATACTGAATTATGTGTCCTTGAATTTGGCAAAATCACAGTTTTCAATTTTATTATCGCTCTAACATCCCTAAAATAGTAGTCAATCATTTACTTCCTTTTTGCATTGACCACATGATTGCTGCTTTTGACTTTGTTTTTGCTGTAAGAACCGCAAGTATTCAAAAATCTAGTCAAAACTTGGATTTGATATTAAAAGAAATTCAGGCCTGTGGAGCGACTCAAGACCTTCAGGTCTTTCTAGTTTAGTTATTGCCCTTTGTCATTTTTCATACTTCATTTTTGACCAGGGCATATCTGGAAAAGTATAATATCTAGGACCATGAAACTTTTACCAATCTGCTCCCCCTGTCGACATAAAGCAGTGTTACGGGCGTATCTTGTGACAGTTTGACACCTTGTTTGCATATTGAATCTTGATTCATTTCGTCGGTGGGAAGTCAAAACCTTGTAACTCCAGCTTTTTCAAGCTGTAGTTATGAGGTTTTGACTCCCCACTGACAATTTGATGTTTGATCAGTGTAAAACTTTTTAATTTACCAATGCAATTTCCTGGAAGCATGCGATCTATGAATTAACCCTTTCTCAAACAAGACAGGGTTTTTGCGTCTCTATTAGAAATGGCTTGGGAAAACATTGAGACAAAAGAAGAAACTACTGATTACCAGCAGTTTCACCTGTAGTCTCAATATTTTCTGTGCCATCTTACACACTAATTCTATCTTAAACAACATCCCTTTCGTGGTCTGCAGCAGCTTTTAATTGGATCATTTTATTTTTAGAAGTTCACTGTTTGGGAAAAGGTTAATGTCAGAATTATTATTTCTTTATTGAAGGTTTCACATTGAAAGCAGCCCTGGTCGCTCATCAATCCATACATACTGGTGCCAAGCCTTTTGTATGCGCCTTGTGTAATAAAGGGTTCAGGAGGAAAGATGACATGATTTCTCATATGAGATCACACACTGGTATGTATTTACACATATGTATGTGCCTTGTGTAATAAAGGGTTCAGGAGGAAAGATGACATGATTTCTCATATGCGTTCACACACTGGTATGTATTTACACATATGTATGTGGGGTGTGTAATAAAGGGTTTAGGAGGAAAAATGACATGATTTCTCATATGCATTCACACACTGTTATGTATTTACACATATGTATGTGGCAGGGCTCCGGAAATTTCGAAATCTGATTCGGTCCACGTCGTAATTCATCTCACACCCCCCCCCCCCCCCCCCCCCCCCCCGCAGATGCAAAAAAGGAAAATAAAAACAAACCAACACACACTCACACACACATCATTTGTCAGATCTTTCCCATTCATACAACAATTCGGGCTACCTTCTCTTTCATGTTTCAATTTCCCATGATCAAACTAAATTGTGATCTGTGGAGCTCGAGTGAAAGGTGCACGAAAACTAGTGAAAAAATTCTGCATAATTAGACACTTCCGGCAGTTTCGTCTATGTTATTTTGGGAATGACAAATAATTCAATCACTCTTACGTGAAATAATGAAATCGCTGTAAGGCGACATCTGAAGTTTTTTCCTATTTAGTTTTGAAAACGTGCGGAGTGTTTGAGATGTTCCCCAACTATAAAACATCACGTGATCCGATGTAGGTCGAACGGATCTAATTACCTCCCTCGTGTAAATCATATTTACGTCACAAATTGTATTTACGTCATGCTATTTTGTGGTTTGAATGTGGATTTTTATGTCCAGATGAATAATAAATATTAATTGAACAAGAAACGACAGATGTCGTCTGCTATGGCTGATAGAAATCTCGCGAGTGACACGCTAAGTAGATAGATCTAGGAATTGTGTTTCTAAGCTTTTTTTCTTTCTGTATTTGTGAATGTACCATCGACTCAGTGTAAATAAAATCTAGTAGACTATTCGCGAATGTTCTGTGTGATTTTTTAACTTCCAAAACGATCGAGGAAAGGTTTAAATTTGCAGACTTCAACTGAAGCCTTGATACGTCATCTCTCGTAATCACGCACCTGCATGGTGTCTCGCGTGCAGTTTGTAAACAAACTATCGTAATTGTTGCCTTATTTGGAAAAAAGGATCAGCTCACGTGATCAATTCGAAACCGAAAACTGTGGTTGGGAGAATAGAAATCTCAAAGGACGGATTCACATACTGGTACCCATCGTATGATGATTTATACAACATAGTGAGATCAGAGACGGGAACCAGTCTAGTGTTTGGCAAAGACCTCAATCCGAGATCATTCATCCGTGAAACTTCGGGTAACTGCTAGCATGCCTGCGGGTTAATTATCGGTTTCTGGCACCTCCTAATCTTGGTGTAAAACCCTTGATTTCGTTACTTTTCATGTTGATTTTTATGAATTGTGGACAATTTTTGGACCGATTTTGTCAGCTAATTTGATGATTTCAATCGGTCTCAGAAGTTGAAATCCAGTCCAGACCGACATTTTATCGGATTTCCGGAGCCCTGGTATGTAGGGTGTGTAATAAAGGGTTCAGGAGGAAAGATGACATGATTTCTCATATGCGTTCACACACTGGTATGTATTTACACATATGTATGTGCCTTGTGTAATAAAGGGTTCAGAAGGAAAGATGACATGATTTCTCATATGCGTTCACACACTGGTATGTATTTACACATATGTATGCGCCTTGTGTAATAAAGGGTTCAGGAGGAAAGATGACATGAGATCACACACTGGTATGTATTTACACATATGTATGTGCCTTGTGTAATAAAGGGTTCAGGAGGAAAGATGACATGAGATCACACACTGGTATGTATTTACACATATGTATGCGCCTTGTGTAATAAAGGGTTCAGGAGGAAAGATGACATGATTTCACATATATGTGTTCACACACTTGTATGTATTTACACATATGTATGTGCCTTGTGTAATAAAGGGTTCAGGAGGAAAGATGACATGATTTCACATATATGCGTTCACACACTTGTATGTATTTACACATATGTATGTGCCTTGTGTAATAAAGGGTTCAGGAGGAAAGATGACATGATTTCACATATATGCGTTCACACACTTGTATGTATTTACACATATGTATGTGCCTTGTGTAATAAAGGGTTCAGGAGGAAAGATGACATGATTTCTCAAATGCGTTCACACACTGGTATGTATTTACACATATGTATGTGCCTTGTGTAATAAAGGGTTCGGGGGAAAGATGACATGATTTCTCATACACGTTCACACACTGGTATGTATTTACACATGTATGCGCCTTGTGTAATAAAGGGTTTATGAGGAAAGATGACATGATTTCACATATGCATTCACACACTGGTATGTATTTACGCATATGTATGTGTCTTGTATAATAAAGGGTTCAGGAGGAAAGATGACATGATTTCACATATGCGTTGATACACTGGTATGTATTTACACATATTTATATGCTTTGTGTAATATGAGATCACACACTGGTATGTATTTACACATATGTATGTGTCTTGTGTAATAAAGGTTTTAGAAGGAAATTGCCACACACCGAAATATTTTGGTATGCCAACTGTATAAAAGTGTGATTAGGTTGACCAGTCAATGAGATAGAAAGTTTAACCATAACATCATTCGGAAAAATCTACCTGCTTCAAGCAAGAAAAAAGATGTTGCAAGGCACCTTGCCAATTTTATGTCAAGGCTTGTTCATTAAAGTATCACCCATATTAAAAGGGCCAGCCAGTTTTGGCTAATGAGACGCTCTCTTCCGATTGCACAGTACCTCATGGTTTAAAACCCATTACCACACAGTGACCCCTTTTGACACCCCAAAGGATAAAGGCTTTGGAAAACTTGGTGGGGAACGAAGAAATTGCTTGTGAAAAGCAATTTCTTCATTTCCAACAATGTTTTCTACTCAGAAGTAATAAAAAAGTTCAAATTTATCTATTTTAAATTGTCGTCTGCAACAATCTTTGAATTTGGACAAGCTTAAAACGTTGTTGTTTTTGAAAGGTTTAAAATATGCATTGATTTGATACATTTTAGGAGAGAAGCCTTACGAATGTGACATCTGCGGAAAGAAATTTAAATACCGGAACCAGATTCCTAAACATCGTCGTGCACACCTTGGTGACAAACCGTACAAATGTCAGTCGTGTCCGAAGTCTTTCACGTCCAATATCCATCTACGTCGACATGAAAGAACGCACAGCGGAGAGCGGCCGTATGTCTGCTGTATCTGTACAAAGGCCTTTACACAATGTGGGCATTTGCAGGTTAGTCAAATGTTGGGTTTTTTTTCATATTTTTTTGGATGATTTTACCATGTGAATGAAACATCTCTTTCCCAAAAGGCAAAACTTTAGGTGATCCACTTCAAAAACTGCCATAAATGACAAAATGGGTGTTAGGATAGGTAGGATTTGTGTAAAATATGGCAAAGGAAATATTGAGACACAAGGAGAAACTGCTGGTTATCAGCAATTTCTTCTTTTGTTTCAATGTTTTCCCAAGCCTTTTCTATTAGGGACGTTTAGGAATGTTTACTAAAGCAGTGTACCATTAAAATGTTGAAGATATGACAGAAAATTGTGATTCCTCAGTCTTCTATTGTTTCTAACATTAAAGTTGGCAAAAGTAGGTGTTGTTTGGGAGAGGGTTAATTTGACAATTTTTATGCCCCGTATCGAAAGATTGGGGGCATATTGTTTTACTTGTGTCCGTCTGTCTGTTTATCTGTCCGAAAACTTAACAATTGCCATTTTGGGGTTACTTGTGTTTCTCAACCCATTTCCAAACAGGACCTGCTTTTGACATCCCGAATAGAAAAGGCTTGGGAAAACATTGAGACAAAAGAAGAAACTGCTGATAACCAGCAGTTTCTCCTTTTGTCTCAATATTTTCTATGCCATATTTTACACAAATCCCATCTTTGATAACATCCATTTTGTCATTTGTGGTAGTTTTTGAGGTGGATCACCATAAAATTTTGCTGTTAGGGAAAGGTTTAAACACATGTTGTTCTTTCAGACTCATATGGAGATACACAATGATGAACGGCCATATACATGTTCTATCTGTGGTCGAGGAAATGTTTTACTTGAATTGAATATTGTATCTGGACCCTGGTCAGTTTGCCCATGTAGACCTGTTTTGAATGGCAAAATTTTAGACTTACCTTTTTGGAAGCTATCACAGAGGACAAGGTTGATTTGTGTGAAATATAGCTTAGAAAATATTGAGGCAAAAGAAGAAAATGCTGATTATCAGCATTTTCTTCTTTTGCCTCAATGTTTTCCCAAGCCTTTGTATTTAAGATATGTCAAAACCAGATCTTGTTTGAGAAAGGATTAAGTGAAAATCCATATGTTCCATGAAATCATCATCCGATAAATCTAATCTCAAATGATATGAAAAATGAATTAATAAATAACATTGTGTTTGTTAACCCTTTCCCAAACAAGACCTGGTTTTGATGTCCCTAAGAGAATAGGCTTGGGAAAACATTGAAACAAAAGAAGAAACTCGTCGTTGTAAATGCAAAACCTCGTATCTCGTTTTCGGAAAATTTTAAAGGGGAGGGAATAAAGTATAATAACTTTTCCCAAACTAAAATGTTTTACTTGAAATTTGGAAATATTATTCATAAATAATGTATCATTGATACTGATTGGTAAAAACATCTCGAAACCTGCAAGAATTGTCTAATTTGGACACACAAGTCTGTACTTTGAAAATCGCTAGAACCGACATACGAGGTTTTGCATTTACACCGACGAACTGCTGATAACCAGCAGTTTCTCCTTTTGTCTCAATATTTTCTATGCCATATTTTACACAAATTCTATCTTTAGTTACATCCATTTTGTCATTTGTGGCTGTTTTTGAAGCAGATCAGCCTAAAATTTTGTCGTTTGGGAAAGGGTTAATCTGACTACATTTTTCTTTCAGGCTCATATGCGAATTCACAATGATGAACGGCCCTATACATGTTCTATCTGTGGTCGTGGATTCCGAGATAAAGGCTATGGAAAACATTGTGGAAAATGAAGAAATTATTGTCACAAGCAAAACATTGTGGAAAATGAAGAAATTGCTTGTCACAAGCAAAACATTGTGGAAAATGAAGAAATTGCTTGTCACAAGCAAAACATTGTGGCAAATGAAGAAATTGCTTGTCACAAGCAATTTCTTCATTTTCCACAATGTTTTCTTACATAACCCTTTTCCAAACAAGACCTGGTTTTGACGTCCTTAACAGAAAATGCTTGGGCAAACATTGAGGCAAAAGAAGAAAGTGCTGGTGACTAGCTCTTTCTCCTTTTGTCTCAATATTTTATGGGCTATAACATGCATATTTTGTCTTTTTGATATAATTTATTTTGTCGTCTGCAGTCCCTTTGAATTTGAACCATCCTAAAATTTTGTCGTTTGGGAAAGGGTTAAAACAGAAATATTTTCAAAATTGCATCAACTTAAAATTATCGTCTGCAACACCTTTCAAATTGGAACAGTCCAAAATTTTGCAGTCTGGTAAAGGTTTAAACACATCTTGTTCTTTCAGGCTCATATGCGGATTCACAACGATGAACGGCCCTATACATGCTCCATTTGTGGTCGGGGATTCCGGGAGAAAAAAGTCATGAAAAAACACGAGGCACTTCACACATCCGAGAGAAAATACAAGTGTGAAATCTGCGGTAAAGGTTTTCTACGTCAGAGTAACCTTGAACTCCACTCAGTCATGCATCAGAAAGAACGTGATGGTGCGTTGTTAGTCCGACCGCGACCTAAAGCGAAGAAAAAACCCGATGCTGAAATGAGAGATTTTGTCGCGAGTTTGTTGCTTAATGTTAAAAAAGTGGATTCTAGTATGCAGACAGATTCTTTAGTAAATGGTGTGCATGTTTTGAAAGAGGAGGAGAATGCAGACGCGCCAAAACATTTTGATGTGACTCACTCTAAACAACAGAATATACTTTCCGCAGTGTTTGCTAACTATACGGTAACTCAAGAAGCACAAGATGATTCCGTACCTACGATCGAGGGTATAAATGGGGGCGAGCAATACACCCTCGTAATGCAAGATGACGGGACGGAACATTATCTTATACCAACATACGATCAGAACGCGACAGGAGAAGAAATTATATCTCAACAAGTTGAAATATCTTCGGGAAATATGGGAACGTCCGACACAGGCCTGCAATCTGTTACATATATAACGACTGAAGATGAAATGGCCCTGAAAGCCTTAAATACTGTGTCGGAGCAAGAAGCCCATAATGACGGTCAAATGAATTCCGAGTTAGGTGTGCAGTCCGAGTTAGGTGTGCAGTTGGGAAATTCTGTGATTTCTGTTCAGAATCCCGATTCTATTTCAAAATCGGAAGAATTAGGTAATGGCGATGGCCAATCATACCAAAATGAGGCCATCGCAATGCTGCAGTAGGACGAGGATTTATGACAGTTAAGATACTCGTTTTTTAGCTCCACTGGCCTTCAGGCCAGCGGGCTATTGTCATGGCGCTGTGTCCGTCGTGCGTGCGTCCGTGCGTGCGTGCGTCCGTCTGTCCGTCCGGTCGTCAACTTTTTCTTTAAAAATCTTCTCCTCAGAAACCACATGATGGATTTCAATCAAACTTCACAGGAATGATCCCTAGGTGGTCCTCTATCAGATTCCTAAATTTCATTCTGATTGAACCAGAAAGTCTGGAGTTATCTGCCCTTGAATTAAAAAATGGCTGTTTTGACTTTGTTTTCACTCTAGCCTCTACAAATATTTATCAATCAAGACAAAACTTGGTCAGCATGTTGGTGCTGATAAGATCTTGCCTGAGTGCAATTTTCAGCTTGATCTGAATATTATGTCTTGAGTTATGTGCCCTTGAAATTGGCAAAATTACCATTTTTGACCTTATTTTTACTCAAACAACCATAAATATCCACCAATCAACACGAAACTTTCACATTATCAAACTGGCCATAAGATCTTGCATGTTTGTAATTTCAGCTTCATAGGAATCTTAAATCATGATTTTTCTGCCCTTGAATTTGACAATTGCTGTTTTCGACTTTGATTTTACACTCTTTACATCCGCAAATATTGAACAATCAAGTCAAAACTTAAACAAGATGTAGGTGAAGTTAAGATCTTGCTTAAGTGTGATTCTTAGCTAGATAGGAATATAAAATCCTCAGTTATATGCCTTTCAATTTGACAAAATTGCTAATTGTGACTTTTTTCTCACTCTAACAGCCAAACTCACTCTATTAAAGACAAAGCTTGGTAACCAATTGATCTTATACGAGTGTGTTTTCAGTTTTCTAGTTACTTTGTAATTGCTTTAAGAGCAACAAGTTTTGAAAAATTTAGTCAAAACTTGATATGACAAGAAATTCAGGTTTCATCAGCCATTTGCATTGATTTTGGAATATGGTATTTCCCCAATTCTATTTTTAGCTCAAAATCTATTTTTAGAAATATGAAATATTTTGGAGTAATCAATGGTCTGTCAATTTAGATCTGTTTGGAAGATGGAAAATTTTAATTGCTAGTATCATCCAAAGCTGGAATGTTCTACCATTTCCTTTTAATCTTTCTCAAATGGCAAACATATAGTTTTACTTTCTTTGCTTCAAGAACAAAACATTTTGAACAATCTAGTTTTGTAACTTTCTTTTTGCTCTAGGCCTAAAAAAAAAATATGTGTGTTTCAGGTTTCCCGACCGACTCAACCAAAATATGGCCGACTCAATTATTTTTAAGGAGTTTCCAAAAATAAAAAAACATAAGTACCGATTCGGACCTTTTTTACCAAATGTCCGAAATTAGGTACATAAAATAAATTATTTTGAAGAATTATAAGTAGGGTCCCATCTTTTAGTCAGATCACTTTGGTAAAAGACAATACTCTTTAAAGACTTGTGTAGTCATAATGATCATTTCACAGTCAAATTTTTAATATTGGGTGTTCTATTTTGAACGCTACTGCATATTACATGAGGATAGATGGTTAAAAAAAAAAAAAAAAAAAAAAAAAAAAAAAAAAAAAAAAAAAAAAAAAAAAAAAATCCGACCTACCGACCCAGGTTGAATTTTCTGAGGAAACCTGAAACACACATATTTTTCTTTTAGGCCCTATGAAACACAAGCATTGAACAATCTAATCTAATCTTGGATTAAATATTACATGAAACTCAGGCCTGTGGAGCGACTCAAGACCTTCAGGTCTTCTAGTTAACCCTTTCCAAACAATCAATGGTTTTGACTTTCCTAAGATGATGATTAACCCTTTCCCAAACGACAAAATTTTAGGGTGATCGAATTTGAAAGCTACTGCAGACAATAAAAATTATTATTATAATAAAGGCATCATTTGTGTTAAAATATGGCACAGAAAATATTGATACAAAAGGAGAAACTGCTGGTTATCAGCAGTTTCTTCTTTTGTTTCAATGTTTTCCCAAGCCTGTTCTATTAGGAATGTCAAAACCAGGTCTTGTTTGGGAAAAGGTTAATAGAGGAAGCTTAGGAAATCATTGAAGGAAAAAATGCTGATCATCAGCATTTTCTCCTTTTCCTTCAATATTTTCTACTGTATTGAACAGAATCTTTACCAAAATGCACCAATAACAATGTTATAGTAGCTTATCTATTGAAATAGATATATTCTTCTGTTACCTATTCCCAAACGGCAAAAAATCCAATAGTTCAAACTAGAAAGCTACTGCAGAGGAACAAAATATAATGGACAACAAAATTTGTGTTCATAAGTAGGATTCGTATGCATTATAGCACAAAAAAATATTTAGGCAGAAGGCAAAAATTCTGATTATCATTTTTTTCCTTTTTTGTCTCCATGTTTTCCCATGCCTTTCAGTCTGTACATTCTTTTCTGAGTTGAATGACTTGTCCGAAATTTTGCATTTTGAAAGAGTATTTATTATTTAAGTTTCAATTTTAAAAATGGTTTTCATAATAAGAGTTTTAAGTCTTCATTCTTTTTGGAGAATGCTATTTTCGCCAACATTTCTTTTCTCCTCTTCATTTAACCCTTTCCCAAACAAGACCTGGGGCCCGTTTTACTAACGAACTTACGATAATATTTTTGTGTAAACTGTGTAACAAAGCACCTGATTGTACGAAAAATCGGATTAGGCCAATCAGGTTTGTTGTTACAAGTAATTACGCAAAAAATAATCGTACGTTCGTTAGTAAAACGGGGCCCTGGTTTTGACATCCTTAATAGAAAAGTCTAGGGAAAACATTGAGACAAAAGAAGAAACTGCTGGTGACCAGCAGTTTCTCCTTTTGTCTCAATATTTTCTATGCCATATTTTACACATATCTTATTTCTAACAACATCCATTTTGTCATTTGCAGCAGTTTTTGAACGGGATCACCCTAAAATTTTGCCGTTTGGGAAAGTGTTAAATAATTGCATGTAAGGATGATATATTTTATGCTTGCTCTTTATTTGTTATTTTGTTTAGATTTATTTAAAAACTGAATAAAATTCAGTTATATTCTTCAAGTCTTGTTTTATCTTGTTGATCATTGGCGTTGATGAAGATCAACATTTTCTCCATTGTCCTTGGTGTTTTCCAATGCTTTCTCTCTTGGTATATTCCCCTTTAACCATTTTCCAAACAAGACCTGCTTTTGATGTCCCTTGTACAAAACGCTTTAGAAAATATTGAGACAAAAGAAGAAAATGCTGATAATCAGCATTTTCTCCTTTTGTCTCAATATTTTCCTTATTATATGGTACACACATCCAATCTTAAATCAACACCCCTTACATCGTCTGCAATAGCTTTGGCTTTGTTGCTGTGTATTTGGCACAGTTTAATTGCAGTTTGGAAAAGTTTCTTCTATGAATGTCAAAATTGGATCAAGATTGGGGAAGGATAAATTCAAAAACATTCACTGCGGTACAATCGCGATGTCTATTGGGTTCGTGTGTACTCATCTATTATCAGCAATTCATAGTTCTCGTTTTGACGCAAATTCAACGTGATAATAGAGATTTACGAATTAGTACGAAATGGAATACGAAATGGAAATGGAAATGAAATCAGGGGGATGTATCAGGATACTTGGAATATGGTGGCAGGTCACTCATATTTGCCTCTATATAATTCTACATGTATGTAAAATGGACTTTTTCACACACTGTCGAACTTTGACTTGAAAAAAGGGATTTGATACCCCTAAAAGAAAACGCATGGAACGAAATTGGGACAAAATAATGAAATGCTGATAACCTTAAGAAAGACATGACTTCGAGAAAAGGCGTGGAAAACATCGGGACAAAAGAACAATTACCAATCATACCTCTATCAACACCCAAATTGTTGTCCGTAGCAGCTGTCAAATAAGACGGCCTTAATATTTTGTCTTTTTCGAAATGGTAAATACTTTCATTTCAAGGAGTGCTGTAGTAGCAATGGTCTGTGAAAAGCGTCTGAGATACATTTTCATTATGTCATCCACAATGAAGAGAGCTACATAGCTACCAGATGGAATTCTTATACCCCCCCATACACATAAGGAGGGGTATACTTATCTCACAAATTTGTCCGAACGTTCGTCCGTCCATCAATCCGTCCGTCCGTATACCTTTTTAGCTCACCTGAGCACGATAGTGCTCATGGTGAGGTATTGTGATAGCGCTGTGTCCGGCGTCCGTCGTCCGTCGTGCGTCAACCTTTGGCTTGTGTGCACTCTAGAGGCCACATTTTTTGCCCAATCAACCTGAAATTTGCTCAGAATGATTGTCTTGATGAAATCTCGGACAAATTCGAAATTGGGTCATCTTGGGTCAAAAACTAGGTCACGGGGTCAAATCTTAGAAAAACCTTGTGTGCACTCTAGAGGCCACATTTTTTGCCCAATCAATCTGAAATTTGCTCAGAATGATTGTCTTGATAAAATCTCGGACAAGTTTGAAATTGGATCATCTTGGGTCAAAAACTAGGTCACGGGGTCAAATCTTAGAAAAACCTTGTGTGCACTCTAGAGGCCACATTTTTTGCCCAATAAACCTGAAATTTGCTCAGAATGATTGTCTGGATAAATTCTTGGACAAGTTCGAAATTTGGTCATCTGGGGTCAAAAACAAGGTCACGGGGTCAAATCTTAGAAAAACCTTGTGTGCACTCTAGAGGCCACATTTTTTGACCAATCAACCTGAAATTTGCCCAGAATGATTGTCTTGATAAAATTTCAAAGAACTTTGAAATTGGGTTATCTGGGGTCAAAAACTAGGTCACGGGGTCAAATCTTAGAAAAACCTTGTGTGCACTCTAGAGGCCACATTTTTTGCCCAATCAACCTGGAATTTGCTCAGAATGATTGTTTTGTTGTAATCTCGGACAACTTTGAAATTGGGTCATCTGGGGTCAAAAACTAGGTCACAGGGTCAAATCTTAGAAAAACCTTGTGTGCACTCTAGAGGCCACATTTTTTGCTCAATCAACCTGAAAATTGATCAGAATGATTGTCTTGATCAATTCTCGGACAAGATCGAAATTGGGTCATCTGGGGTCATAAACTAGGTCATGAGGTAAAATCTTTGTAAAACCTTGTGTGCACTCTAGAGGTCACATTTTCTGTCCAATCAACCTGAAAATTGGTATACAAAAAGTTATATTATATCAGGTGAGCGCTTCAGGGCCAATGGCCCTCTTGTTTATTTCATTGCCCAAACTTAAGAACCATTTGACCTAGATCCGTGAAACTTCATAACGTTGTTGTATTTGTCTTAATGATGTGCCATGCTGTTTTCGATTACGAAGCACTTTTTTAGAAACAAGGCAAAGGGGTGCAAAAGTCCGATTGGAGACAGTTTTAGGGTAGTCCAATTCAAAAGATGTTGCAGATAACTTAAAAAAAAACTCTTACCTAGTCCGAAATATTGTATTAAATAGCCAAGTAAATATTGAAAGAAAAGGAGAAAATGTTGGTTGTAAGCAATTACTTCTTCTCTCTCAATGTTTTCTCGTGATAATTAGTGTTAATTTAAAGTATTGTGATTTTTTACTGACCCACACTTCCAACACAATCTTATTTTTGTGAATATTTTTGTACTTAAGGAATGAATGCAATTTTATTTTTTTCATGCAGGTATGAAAAATAAAATCTAATCACACTGTATGAATCCGCGAAGCGGTTCATACAAAACGACACAATTTGAAGCTTGTCCAAACTGAAAAAAGGTGCCGACAACATTTTAAATGATAGGAAATGTTGAAATTTTATTACTTTTGAGGTAGAAAACATTGTGGCAAATGAGGACATTGTTTGTTATGTGCAATTTCTTCATTTTCCACATTTTTATCCACAGAATTTATAATGTGAGGCTTCAAAAAGCGTGAAAATGCGGCAATGGGATAACCCTTCGTCTGTGAATGAGTCTTTCGCTGTACAAATGACATATGCAGTTTGTATATAATTCCATTGTCGACTGTTCAAATATCGTTTCTTTCGTTGAAATAATAACTGATATGAACAAAATTAAATAAATATTTGCCTTTGAAGTGTATTTAAGTACATATATTTCAATAATATCCATTATTAAAATGGAATACCGGTACTTAAAAAGAAAAAAGAGAAGAAGAAACCGTAGGATTTGAACCCACCACCTCCGAATTTAGACACATTCATTCAACACAGAAGGGCCGAGCCCGGATAGCTCAGTCGGTTACGTCGGAGTTTGTCAATCCAGGGGTCTCGAGTTCGAACCCCGGCTCGGCCAGTATCCATTCTGACATTTGACAAAAGTCATTTGTCTCTCACCAATGGGTGTGAATCATCTATGTGAGAGAGCAGCTGGAGGCTCGGTTTGGATATTGTGGTTGTACTGGTGCGAGAAATACCAGGAACCCACGGTTAGGTGCTCCAGCCGTCGCGATATGACCCTGGTAGTTGAAAACGGCGTAAAACCCCAATAAACTCAAACTCAACACAGAAGGAGGGGAACCATCGTCAAGTATATTGAGATGCCCCCTCCCCCCCTACAATTTATTTCGGTTTCGTATTCGTATTTCCACGGGTGGGCATCAGGGGAGCTACCTCGAAAATGTGTTAACGTAAATTTGTTCCCACGCCACATCCGGTAACTGTCGAGGTAGTGGAAATCCCCGTATTTTGACAAACGGACAAAGGTGAGCTCTCGCTTTTATTTGTTTTTTCTTTCAAAGAGCGCATTACTTAAAAATCTGGCGATGCAGTGCAATGCTACTATGTTTTAGCAATGCATGAAGACCGGAAACCCCATGAAAAAGTGGAAAATAAGAACAGGACAACATTAATTCCAGGACTGGCGGGTTGCATTTTCGCCCTGTGTTGACATATCGGCGTGCATCTCGAGGCAGATATTGTACTTTATTTTCAGTTTCTGACCTCTATCACATGTTTGATGCAACACGTAGTCAAATTGACTACAATGACGCAAACATTTCAGATGTTCTGGTCTCCTGAATAGATTACCTGTCCAAAAACACATTCGTGTTGTTCCCAGCCCATCGAGGTAGCGGTAATCTAGCGAGATAGTTCCCACGCGTTTACATAGGCAAAACAAAAGCAGTTTGTTATTTGGTTGATTAGATATTCGTGGTGTTCTGATTTTAAGCTCTGATATAGGTGACAACATGGACACATAAAGTCTTCTCGTTGGAGACACAGTCCTGGCTTTCTTCTATAATGGTGATTTAAATGGAGTCCATGCTTTTATTGTACTGTTTAATTTTCGTTTCATCTTATGTTTAGACGGGTTGCTTCCACCAGTTTTGTACAGACAGGATGTATTGCTCTTTAACGGTTTTGAAAGTTTAACAGAATGTGATTTTGAATGGCTATATGTAGGATATCTGCACTTTCTGTACGATAATACAAGCCCCTTTCTTGTCCTGCCTTTGAAAACATCCATCTGCAAAAAACAAATAAACTAAAATTAATAAAACAGTATTTTTATGCAGCAAAAATCATCAAGTTTAATTGAGTTTGAGTTTATTGGGGTTTACGCCGTTTTCAACTACCAGGGTCATATCGCGGCGACTGGAGCACCTATAACCATGGATTCCTGGCGTTTCTCATACCAGTACTACCACAACACCCTTACCGAGACCCAAGCTGCTCCCCCACATAGGTTCACGATATCAAACGACTGATGGATGACATTATTGTCAGTAACGGTATTTGCGGCGGCCAGGTATTGAACCTGGGACCTCTTGAATGAGAGGCAGATGCGCCACCAACTGCGCCATGGCCGTGGCTCATCAAGTTTAAAAACAAGCTGCAAAACCTTTGACACTATATCATTCCATTCTCGGCAGCATAACGGTATATGTACTCAGCGTCAGTGTAAAGTTACCAGTAAACCTTGCCCTGGTTTCTCAAAAAACCTTTAATACGTACTCATGAGTACATACTTAACTTCAATGGAATACTCTCCAACGTTGAAGGGTATTTGATTTAGTTCACGTGGATTTCGTGTGATTTGAGTATGTTGCTCATATATGAGTCTGAGAACGTACTTTTTTTTCGAGAAACCGGGGCCTGGTATGTCTAGACGCGACGTCAAAAGTTGGGGTACAACAGCGTAACGTCACGTACAACGTCGAATTTTGTCATTTTAACACTTTACGAGGTATAGTCAAAAAGTTCCCGGACTGCCTTTGAATTATATTTTTTCCGACGTATTTGATTCAAGTCTTTATTCAATAAGTAACTTTGAAATGTAAACTACCCCTTTGATAAGTTTTTGTGGTTTTAAATTGTTAAAAATCAAAATTTTCAAAGACATTAGAGCACGGTGTTCAAGAGTACGGATCACTTTGAAATAACGCTTGCTCCCAATATTCTTACTATTATTCAAAGGACCATATCTTAAAAAATTACAGGCACTTTTACATGCAGCCTCGATATGGCATCATATCAACATATTTTCTGAACAATTTCAAAATTTTAACGTCGTGGCATAAAAATTCTGCGTTTCATACATATTTCTCCTAGCAATGGATGAAAGTCAACTGAAATAAAGGCGACGTCATCACAGCGTACGGAACAAATCTCCGCTATTAACGTCTATGTGAAGGCCGGAATGACGCATATGGAAATTTAGAAGTTCTTTATTCCAAGCGAAGGCTGCAGTGCATATTCTATGACAACTTTGTTTAATTGACATAAGAAATTTAGGATTTACCGCGCGAAAATAAGCGGTGATCTTAGCAATGAGTGGTCTAAAAACGTGCTCATTTAGACATGACGACCAACATTCTCATGGACCGATGTAAATCATTCGACGATGTAGCTAATGTTGTTGGAATATTTGTCGTGGTTCAATTCATAAAATAATTTCAATAAAATAAAATACGTCTAAATTGTACGCAGGGCGGGAGGCGCGGCTTTAGAAGGACGATGAGCAAACGACCCGCGTCGTGTACACAATGTCTTTTCTTTGAACGTTTCCTAAGAAGCGTGTGAACGCTGATTTTACCAGGATAATGTAGGTCTTACCAACCTAATGCATCCATCATACCGATATGAAAATAGGAGCCACATAATTATGTTCTAAGCTATGAAAGACTGTCCCGCATAACACGCAATACAGCCCGGACTCAGTAAAATGTCATGAGCATTTCCCTGAAATTTCCTCGATGTTGCAGGTTTGAGTCAATCGAAAAGCTTTGACCTGCGGCCAGGTCAGCTGTGAAATATTATGACACCGAATTCATTCGTTTGCTCCATATGTGTATCGCGATGGGAAGTATCTAGATCATTTTGATAAATAATTTGAAAAGTTGTAAACTAACCCGAAATCATTGATTTTGGCTCTGTAAAATACGACGTTATGTAGACGTCGCTGTGCGACGTCAAAGTGATCCGTACATTGTTTATGTATGTTTTTGCGACTGTAAAATAATATGTTACAGGTATTGTATCAATATAAATGATATATGTACTTATCGGACATGAGTTCATCTTTTTAGGTATATAAGTTTTAGAAAAATCCGAATGCATATAATTTACGTACGAAGGCAGTCCGGGAACTTTCTGACTGTACCTCGTACATGCGTGATTATACGAATACTTACTGGTAAACACCATACTTCGCTTATCCATCTGTCAAATATATTGCTACAAATAAATAAATGAATTATGTATTATCAATAATTGAATGATTAAGCTAGACTTACATTGGTACGGCTATTGATGTTTGTCATAATTAATCATTTACTTCATAAATAACTGAGCTGTTTGTTTTCATGTAGATTTACTTGGTGGATATTTCTGTTTTACATGGGAATAACGGACGTTCCTCTTGTACATCTACATGTGACTTCATCTTTTTAAAGATGAAAAATTTGAATGAACTCTCTTGTATTCAAAATATCGAAGCTCGGAATTTGACGGACTTAAACATATTGACATAGAAAGGTGTATTAAAACATTTGTGTACGGGGAAAAAACATGTACAGGGGTGGACGTGTTGGTTTTACCTGCGTGAGTTCAAAATAAATCACGAAAACAATGTATTTGATTCTTCATTAGTCATTAAACTACTGTTCATTTGATGAACTTAATTATGCATTTTATGTTACACATCACGCTTAAAATGAATGAATTTTTCCTTAATTCACTGTCGAAATTCTGGACTTTCCAATGTTGCCGGTCCATGTAAAACTATTTAGGCCTACATACAAGTTCATAAATACAGAAACAATTTATATCAAGAAAATGATTTTCCAATAGATAAATGGGTATTTAACCAGCGTATCTGCATTGATGACCGGGATTTTTCACGACTGATCGCAATTATTCTATCGTGTGCGACGTCACCTGCAAATGAAGTTAACGTAGGCCTATGTTTTTTCTAAATTGGGACATTTTTGAAACGCTGCTTCAAACACAACCATTGCTTTATTCTATGCTCAATCATTACGAAATATTGCATGTCGTAAATATAACTAAGATGTATTTTTATTACAGCTTTTTTTGACAATTCTAAGTGCAAGGGCAAAAATCGCTGCTTTAAAATAACTACTATCGGCATTTGATGCGTATGCGACGTCACCTGCAAACAACGTTAACATTTTTTCTAAATTGGGACATTTTCGAAACGCTGCTTCAAACACAACCATTGCTTTATTTTACGCATAATCATTTCGAAATTTTGTATGTCGTAAATATGGCTTAGATGTATTTTTATTACAAGCTAGATTTGGACAATTCTAAATGTAAGGGCAAAAATCGCTGCTTTAGAAAAACTACTATCGGGTTTTCATGCGTATGCGACGTCACCTGCAAACGACGTTAACGTATTTTTTTCTAAATTGGGACATTTTTTGAAACGCTGCTTCAAACACAACCATTGCTTTATTTTACGCACGATCATAACGAAATTTTGCATATCATAAATATGGCTCAGATGTATTTTTATTACAAGCTAGTTTTGGACAATTTTAAGTGCAAGGGCAAAAATCGCTGCTTTAAAAAAACTACTATCGGGTTTTCATGCGTGTTTACGTGACTGGGACATTTTATGAAACGCCGTAAAACAATTAAATTACATGTGTTGCAATTAAATATTTTGAACCATATTTAAGTCGATTAAAAAATAGTTGAAATGTATCTCGTCATCCAAATATCACGCAGATATCTTAAAAAAATATTGATTTAATCAATGCTTTAAAAAATGACCCCTAAAATTTAATTGCAAAGTTACAAAACTTAGCGGTGCCATTTTTCGTCACCCCCTTGCTGCCAGTTGATACCATCAATGTTAAAATCACGCCATATTTTGGCTGGCATCCGTGCTCTTCTGTGATGCAATTTTGTGTGTTTTTAATAGAAATTCGAAAAACACCTATATTTGTTCCTTTCGATGCAGAGCGTAAAGTGTTGTAGTTACAACGTCATTTTTGCAATAAAATGACAGTTATTGTTGCATCAGTTAGTTGAAAGATATATAGTATGAAAGAACAAAATAACAGGATTCCGATGGTATATAATTATTCTATATGTTTGCTTACAAGAAACAAATGCTTTCCGTTTAGTACACTGAGTAACGTTTTTTCATAAGTGTGCACCAACTTTTGACGTCGCGTCCTAGCACATGATCATTTTCGTGTCTTTCTGATTAGAGAATTATTATATAGATACAATTTCAATAGAATAGACCTTTGTCAATGGTTTACCGTTAGAAATATGAATGAAAAATCTGTATTTGTGGTCATATTTTCAATGTTACTCTGTGACGTAGGTCTACGCTTTTCGAATTCTATTTTTACCGATATTGTTTACTTTCACGGCATAGAAAAGCAAGGGTCTAAGCTATGGAAAACAGTGTCCAATACCGCCTGAAGCATTATAGCCAATCATTTAGGAATACCAATAGTTTCTATAGAAATGCACAAGAAAATGTCAAATTCGTGTTCTACCTAAAAGTTTGACCATCAATTCAAATTTGTTTGATTGGTGGACAGATTCCAATACTTTTGGTGACGTTTTAGACGAAAATCTCCAGGGAAAAGACTGGCACGCAACCTGTGCAAATGACGACTTTTGCTTCAGATTTTCAGAACTGAAGGGATTATCAGGGATCACCAGTCGCCATGCAGCCTGTTGTATCTGTGTAAACCCGTTCTTGAATCATCATGTTGTTTGTTTTGATTTATATTTTTGAACGTGAAGGTTCACTAACTAGTTAGTGATTCGCCATAATGAACGAACAACTAACCAAGTGTTGTGAAACACTACAGAAACTGAGGGCGATGTTTGGTACCAGTTCAACACGTTTAAGCCCCTCCCCCAACTTTTAAAATACTGGGCGTTCAAAGGCGGTACTTCTGATGTGGTTCCCTGTCTTCTATGTCTTGGATTGGAGTTTTATGCTGTTCGGTCATTTTATGTGCCCTAACACTTTCAGTTAAGTTCTGGTGACTGAGTGACAAACTCTTGGGAAAAAGGATGCTAACGCGGCTTACAACATGTTCTCTTTGTATTGGTACTTAACGTATACAACCCATCGTTAGCACAAAAGAGCTAAAGGCGAAATTTGAAAAGTGCCAGTAAATCCTAAACTGTGTTATATTTCCATTCCAAATACAAACATAAGCATTTTGAACGGTTAAGAATTTTTAATTAATGCCTGATTATGGAAATATTTGGCAAAATGTTATGAATTACCTCCCTTGCATATGAATATAGAGTAAAAAGATATTTATAAATTATTTTCTTCTTGAAGCATAATCTTAAATCCGGCACGGTGAATCAATGCTAGAAAGTGATGTTTTTAATGATGGGTTATATACCTTAAATGTATTTTTTTCCCACTTGGGTTTCATGTTGGGATTTATGTTGTGACAGCGGCAGTTCCTGTCCATTGTTTCATAAGTTCTAAAAAAAATCTGTTATAATTCGATATTGCACGTGCATCACAGTTCTGTGACTAGCGGATCTGATTTTCGCCAACTAGCCATTAGGTCGCTGTCCAGAATCATTAAAGTGTATCAACACATCAATATATCACACGGCTAGATGTTTGGGACGCGTAGGAACTATCTCGCTAGATTACCGCTACCTCGATGGGCTGGGAACAACACGAATGTGTTTTTGGACAGGTAATCTATTCAGGAGAACAGAACATCTGAAATGTTTGCGTCATTGTAGTCAATTTGACTACGTGTTGCATCAAACATGTGATAGAGGTCAGAAACTGAAAATAAAGTACAATATCTGCCTCGAGATGCACGCCGATATGTCAACACAGGGCGAAAATGCAACCCGCCAGTCCTGGAATTAATGTTGTCCTGTTCTTATTTTCCACTTTTTCATGGGGTTTTCGGTCTTAATGCACTGCTAAAACATAGTAGCATTGCACTGCATCGCCAGATTTTTAAGTAATGCGCTCTTTGAAAGAAAAAACAAATAAAAGCGAGAGCTCACCTTTGTCCGTTTGTCAAAATACGGGGATTTCCACTACCTCGACAGTTACCGGATGTGGCGTGGGAACAAATTTACGTTAACACATTTTCGAGGTAGCTCCCCTGATGCCCACCCGTGATTTCGTATTTCGTGCTAATCCGTAAATCTCTAATACCACTTCAAAATATCTCGGTTAAAGTGAGCGTATTAATCAACATAGTATTTATGGCTGCTTTTCAAAGAAAGTGGTCTTGTTTGCTAAATGATAAAAATCGTCGCTTTCTTTCCAAAATATCGTAACTATAGCTTGTGCTAAGCTGTAGTTAAAGTGACATTTCGTTTTTTTTTTGTTATAAATTTCACTTTTATTTTTATCTGAAAGAGCATATTTTCTTACGAAAATTCTGAAAATGTCAAGCCAAAATATTGCGCCGTTTACGAGAAATATATATTTTATTGTTAAAATTGTTGTGGACAACAGTTGGGATTTATATGGAATTTATCGTTTCTGTCTCAACTTTAAAAATGCGTGTTTCTCGCTTATGGGCAACAACTTCAAAATCAAAGTACTGACAGTACTGTTTGGAAGCAAATTTTTCAAAAATGTAGGCCTGTCCAGGCCCCAGTTTCTCGAAAAAAAAACTCAAGTATATTCTCATGAGAACATGCTCAACATCAAAGGGATAGTCTCCAACGTTGAAGGGTATTCCATTGAAGTTCATGTGGAGTTCATGCAATTTGAGCACTGTGCTCAGATTTGAGAACATACTTAAGTTTTTTCGAGAAACCGGGGCCAGAAATAGAGTAGTTTGATTAGGTACTTTGATTATCCATTTGAATACCTTGAATACTTTGATTCGTAGAGTATTTTGATTAAGTAATTTGATTATCCAGAATACCTTGCATACTTTGATTTCATGATGGAGTTGTATTTATTTTTAGCACAACTTCATGCATATTAATCGTTTGTGTAAGCTTTGAATATATTTCATAGTTCAGTAAACTCGACTGACCCATTTACAAGGAAGGCCATTGGACTGATCTTTGAACCATAATAAAGCAAATTACTACGTAGATCTTTTCATCTCTCAGAGACATGATTAATTGAATGTTTCATTTTCAGTCACACAATTCAATATCTACACATAACTTCAGACTTACATATTGAATATTCGAATGACTGTTACCTCATTAATCTTTGCTTTTGATAGAACTATTTATAGTGAGGAAGACCGGAAGATGTTGTGTGGTATGCAGAGAATGGTAAAGTGCAGAGACGCATGGCTGCTAAGAGAAGCAAATTTGGAAAATTTGCTTCCAAAAACTACTAGTACTTATACTCATTAGAATAACCAATCTTGGCATCAAGACATACTTTAGAAATTTGAAATGGGAATGAAATGTCCCTTTAAAGGATTTTTGAAGAAATCTACGAAATGATGACAATTGTCGTGCTAGTATCTGATGAAATATTGACTATTTTTTGCTGACCTTTGTTATATTTACTATTGGCCCTTTACCAAACAAGACATGATTTTGACTTTAAACATGGTAGAAAAAAGGCTTTGGAAAAAATATTGAGTCAAAAAAGAAAAAGCAACATAGATTACCTTAAATGCATTTTTATCTCGTTTATAAGTACTTAACCCATTACCACACAATGACTCTTTTTGACTCCCGACAAGATAATAACGTTTGAAAACATTATGGAAAATGAAGAAATTGCTTGTGACAAGCAATTTCTTCATTCTCCACAATGTTTTCTATACAGAAAGACCAAAATAAATTGTAAAATTTCCATCTCTTGATATTGTCGTCTGCAACATTTTGAATTTGGAGCAGTCTAAAATTTTGTCGTTTGGGAAAGGGTTAAAGGTGACTGTTTCATTACCGTTGTCAAATGATTATCTTTGTGATAAAGAATACCAACCGGACCGAGCGGGTTCGAATTTGCGACGAAAGAAATAGACTCTCCCCATCTTTCCCCTTCTCTAGTGAAAAAAATGCTTGGATCCGCGATTGCTGTGTGATATGCCGGTGTCGTAGAAAATATTTTTTCTCTTAATGTTTTCCAAAGCTGTTTTAATTTGGAACTCGAATCACGGTCTTATTTTGGTAAAGGTTAAGTCGCGTAAACCATTACCACACAATGACTCTTTTTGATTCCTTACAAGATTAATGTTTTGGAAAACATTGAGGAAAATGAAGAAATTGCTTGTGACTAGCAATTTCTTCATTTCCCACAATATTTTCTATATACAAAAAGACCAAATAGTGTAAAATTTCACTCAATTTGAAATGTCGTCGGCAATATCTTTGAATTCGGACAAGTCTAAAATTTTGTTGTCTGGTAGTGGATTGATCTGCTAAAAGAAGATAAAAAAAGTCTTGAATCTAGGTCAAACACACGTTTTTGATAACTAAATATGGTCAAACAGACTTATTTCTTATAAATACAGGCTTGATATGTATTCCACCCATCATTAGATACCGAACACTTCGTTCGATTTCGTTTCCATCTCTGGCGTAATTGGTGGCAACGTAAATTGACGAGGTTATCCAGATTCTAAAGACGGCGAAAATCTTGTCAATCTCCGTTACCATGAATGTCGCCGAGGTTGTACCAAGAGTTTGGTATCCAATAGGGCTGAAACGAGTAGGCCTACCAGGGTACCCGCGGGTTGGGTTCAAAATTGCTTGTACCCTGATACAGATTTATTACCCGTTACCCGATGTCGTGCATTTTGAAATAATTAAATATATCGAGACAGTCAAAAACTTCATGAATGACGAAAATAATGCACAACGTGTTACTTAAGATGGCATTATATAGTAGGTATCATTTCGAAATCCACCATATGGGAGCATGCAGTCTATTGCTCCTCAACTACAATTGGATTTAGCTATCTAGATTCACGAATTATCCATTTGTGTGGGTACCCGCATAGAAATTTTGTATTTGTTTCAGCCCATGTATCCTATGATGCGTGGAATACCTTAAATTCGTGTCATCCGGGTAAATGGTTTAAGGCATTCCATAAATCAATTAGACCCCAAACTCTTCGTGTAACTTAGCCGTTATTTATTACAACGTAAATAGGGAACGTTTTTATCCAGTTAGAACAGTGACGTAATTTCGGACAAACAAATAGTATCTCGTAGGTGTTGTTAAAAAATCTCGTAACTACGGTTTGATTCAAGCCGTAGTTACGAGATTTTGTAACAGCACTGACGGTTTATTAAAACATAACGTCAAACCAAGTCTATTTTTAGCACAAAATATATTGCTATTGACGAGGTTACCCGAGTCATTCTTAATTTCCTTATTTTATTTACTTTTTTTACCCGGATAGTCTCGGCAATTTCCGTTGTTACAGATGACGGCGAAGCTGCACGAAGTCTTCTGTATCTAATGATGGATGAAAATCGTTTATTAAGAAAATGGCCGATCTTGATCAGGGGGCCTAATCTCGATCGAGGAATATCTATGTCCCACATTTAGATCAGGCACACACCCGTAACTAGATAAAGTTTGGGTCGTAAGGACTCGACCTTTTCACAAACTACTGACTTCCCGATCAATGAAAATTTGGAAACCATTGAGAGAAAAGAAGAAAATACTGATTATCAGCATTTTCTTGTTTTCTCTCAATGCTTTCGAAGTCACGACGAAGACATTTCCATGAGTAGGTATCTATGATATTGTCGTCTGCAACTTTAAATTTCGACCGATGTTAAAGTTTGTCGTTTGAGAAAGGATAAATTTATATTTTTTCTCGGTCAGGGGTATCGTGACCTAATGAACTGGCTTTTTATCTAACATAATTATTTTGATTAAAATATTACTCGGTCTAAAAAGTAACAATTTTATAGAAAACAATGTAGAAAGAAGGAAGACATTGCTTGTTACAAGTAATTTCTTCTTTTTCCACAAGATTTTCTAATGCCTTTCTATTGATAAGGAGCCAAACAGTGTCGATATCAGGGCTGTCGTGACCCAGTGAACCGACTTACACTTTATACATAATTATATCACTTACAAAATTTAATTTTGGCACTTCACAAACATTGTGGGAAATACAGAAATTGCTTATTAAGCAATTTCTTCATTTTCCCCAAGATTTCCTTATGAATTCCTCTGAAGGATGAATCAAATAGTGATTATGACGAGAATAACGTGACCCGGTGAAAAGGCTTTATATCTTTCACTACATAAATATTGCTTATAAAATCATTTTTATCAAACCATATTTCTTTGATTAGTTCAAATTTCAAGGCTGTTGCAATAGAAAACCCTTAGATTAGACTTACTACAGATAGGAAGGACCAAATTTTAGACATATTTAAACTAAGACACCAAACACGTTATAAAGGCAGCTTCAAACTATCTATCTATGCTTTGCAAATAAGGTCGCTTCTATGATTCCAACCAAGATTGAAATTTCGATTTTGGAATATCATTTTATATGTGTATATGATACTTTTCTGTAAAACGTTACACAATTTCATGCTGTTTTGGACAAATAAGCTTCTTCACCACGTTGTTTAGTTAAATAGCCACTTAACCATGTTGCAAACTCATACCCAAACATACCCGTACAAGAAGATCTATCTACCCTTTTTTTCAATTTGTATTTATTTATCTTTTTTATTTGAAACATTTTATTTCGCCGAGTTTTATTAAGGTAGAATGCCCATAATGTGGCCATTTTGAGATTAATAAAACATCAGATTTAGTCGGACCACGTCGTTACGTATCCGAACCTATTCGGGCGCGGTCGTAAACATTCGGCGGTGGCAAGTTCCACCGCCGAATGTTTTCGACGTCGCCCGAATAATTCCGACGTCGCGCGAATCTCATTAGGGATGGACTGCCTCAGGCAATATTTTTGCACAACGGAACAAATATCTACAGGTAAAAATACCTTTCTTAATCTCGATAACCGCATTTCGATGCACGTTTTGCAGCGTGTGCTTCTACTGTATACAATTCTGATGGCCTTTAGCCAGCCAGCGGTCAAGACTTTCTGACCGAGGACAGTCCAGGTCAACTTAAGGCCATGTCCTTGAACAAGATCTGTTGATTTGTGTGTACTCAAGTCAAATGACAAAATCAAACCGTACGTAGTATCGTAAATTAATGAATAAATACAAACGAATAGCAGCTTAATTAAGTATATCAAATATATTTTCGAAAACGGGTTTTCATGGATGGGCTTGCATAAGGTAGGATATAGAAAATGTCGGTCACAAGCAATCTCAGCCTTATCTTTTCCACCCAATGTTTTTTGAGTTTGTTACATTTATGTCCTGTCTATCAGATATACACGGACTTATGGAGACGTGAACTCGGTTTAAATCCTGGAGTGGCGGGGCGCCGAACCGGTGACCCAAGTGTGGTGGCCGGACGTTTTGGCCACGGACGTTTTGGCCAAAATATTTTACAAGGTAGGACCTTTTGGCCAAAGAAAAATAATAAAGAAAAAAGGAATTGAACCAATTAAATCTACATAATATCATTTTATGTTGTAATTGCACTTTTGAAAGTTGACATACGTTCATTATGAAGAAAAAATAACAATAAATGGTCTCAATTATTAATATTTCAATTTAATTTATATTTGGCCAAAAGGTCCTACCTTGAAAAATATTGTGGCCAAAACGTCCGTGGCCAAAACGTCCTGGCCAAACGTCCTACATTCCCCCGGTGTCCCCCGCCCGGTACATTCTAGACGAATATGGTCGTTTTAAATGTTGTAATTATAATCAGGACCACATTACCCGATGGCCGAGCTTTAGCTCAAAAATCATATAAAAGTCTCGTCGTCGCGTCAAAAGGCGTTAATATGTTCATGATGTTGGAATGGGGTAAGGTACCGAATAGTTCGACCATCGAGCTACAAATTGACCCGCGGAATACCCCGTACTATCTCCTCTTCTATCAACTTTATTTTGAAATGTTGGCAAAAACAAGCTATGAAGTTTTCCTACTATCAATTACAAACGTCATATCAGTCGTACGCCGATTGACCCGTGTGTCACACAAGTACGCCAATCACCTCGTTATCTATAGTTAATTGATTGATTGGGGTATAACGCCGTTTTTCAACTACTATAGTCATATCGCGGCGGCTGGAGCACCTAACCGTGGATTCCTGGTATTTCTCTCACCAGTACTACCACAATATCCAAACCGAGCATCCAGCTGCTCTCTCACTTAGATGATTAACACTCATTGGCGGGAACAAGTGACTTTTGTCAAATGTCAGAATGGATACTGGCCGAGCTGGGCCGTTATAATTATATGGTGTGAAAACGATCAAACCTACCCAGTTTTAGCACTGCCGGACATTAATTGAAAATTCCTGTCATGGTTAAGCTTTTTGTATAATTATGGCAATTGCTTTAAAAAATAACTCGTAACTTCAGCATTTTCTTCTTTTGTCTCAAAGTTTTCTAAAGCCAGGCATTGTTTAGTACAGGGATAAATGATTTTCATTATATTCAACAATTAAGGTAGACATACACACAAGAACTACATATAAACATTTCGTATTTTTTATTTCATCTTTATCATTTTTTTAAATAAATTAATTACAAAGTCAGCAACAAAGGTTAACGCATGATAAAATCGACGATTAAAATATGAAGAAGATTTTGGCATACTTATACAGAGCAACAGATAAGACGTGGGTAAAGACGTTGTATTTTTTTTTATCAATTCCAAACCCTATGCTGTGGTACTCATTAGGATCGTCTCCATGAGACGATTCTCGTGAGTACTCACTACCCACAGCATATGGTTTGATGAAAAATAAAAGAAATATCCCATTTTGGAAAGCAAATGAGCCTGAATCTGGAAAAACGTCCCTTATAGCATTTTGGAGAGCCGAGTTTTAAGGCAAGTCTGTGGTCAAATGTAGTCTAATATGAATTCACTCTGCCAACTAAGAGCTGATAATGATCACAAACAAACTACTAGTATTTGAAAGCAACATGGATCTTGATCAGACTGTGTGTAAACACAGGCTGATCTAGATCCATGTTGTTCTCAAATGCCATAAGGGACGTTTTTCCAGATCCTGACTCAAATAGACTTTCTTTTCTGTAGCTCTGTTTATAAATGCAAGGTCATGTAAAAAGGGCTTATTAAATTTGAGGTAATGAATGTGACCAATAATTTTTACATTGATCCTGATCAGTCTGCGCAATTGTTCCATCAGATTAGAATCAGAATTTGTCATAATTGTCCAGTCTTTTAGAACGGAAACAAAAATGACGGAAAATGGAGAAAATACTGCTTGGTAACCACTTTTCTTCATTTTTTTCATGATGATTTTGTTCTCAGTGTTTGGGAAAGGGATGAATAGAATATTGAATGAATGGAAGAACTAACAAATAAATGAATGAATTAACAAATGAATTAACCCAGTACCAGATGGCATTTTTTAGACTGATCCAAATTCAAAGATGTTCCAGGCGACAATTTTAAGTGAACGAAATTCTACATCTTTTGTCTTTTGGGTTTAAAAAAATGCAGGAAATGGAAAAATTGCTTGTCACAAGAAATTTATTCATTTTCAACAATGTTTTCCAAAATATTTATCTTGTGGGGCTTCAAACACTGTCATCATGTGGGAATGGGTTAATGAATGAATTAACAAATAAATTAAAGGCTGGTTCATGGTGCATCAATATCAATGGTTTAAAAGTCAAAACAAATCAAAACAATACAATGTACTAAGAGCTAAATGAATCTAACATATAAGATCTAAGGCACATGAAAGGATTGCATTGACAGGTAATTAAAACAAATGTGTTATACCCCTTTACAAATCAAAACCTATATTTTCTAAGTCATCAGCGCAAAATGTTTCAATATCAACAAAGAAAAGAGGAACAAGCTGATACTTGTTACTTAGACAGAAACAATTTCTCCATTGGTTTTATGAAAATCAAGGATTGTTTACAAAAGGGCAAGTCATTAAAGGCGAAAACATAAAAGCTTTATTTCTAATCATTGCATAAGAGAGGTATATCAATAAGACACTTTAAGACAAACAGATAAACATTTATGTGGTTCAAATAAGGTTGAATGAGATTAACAATAAAAGTGCACTTACAAATTAAAAGGAAAAAGATGCTAAAACATGATAAATCTGTATTAAGAAAGGATTTCAACATGTTTAATACAATTCCCGAAAAATCTTTATTTAACATTAACATATAGCACTAACAATGTTTTAAATGCACTTAAGACTTTACTCTGTATTTCTTTTTAACCCTTTCAAAAAACAAATCATGATAATGTCATCCCTAATAGAAAAGCCATGGAAAATATTGAGGCAAAAGAAGAAAATTCTGTTAATCAGCATTTTCTCTTTCTACCTCAATATGTTCTTTTTACTTTCAAATTTGAGGATTCTAATTGTTTTTCGTTTGGAATAGGGTTAAGGGTTTATCCATCTGAGCAGTCAGAGCACATGATATTATTATTATTATCATTTTTATTTGGGAAGGCAGATTACTTTAACCCTTTCCCGAACGAGAAATTTTTAGGGTGGTCCAATTCAAAAGCTGCTGATGACAGAAACAGGGGTAAAAGTTGAAAATTTTGAAAAACCTGAAAACTTGGAAAAGTCTGTATTTATATAGTAAAAATCGAGAAAATAGGGCATTTTGGAATACTCAAAAACCTGAAATTCAGGCATATGCCTGAAAACTTTTACCCCTGCAGAAAAATGGATGTTGATAATGATTAAATTCATGTATGATAAAGCATAGAAAACATTGAGACAAAAGGAGAAACTGCTGGTTATCAGCAGTTTCTCCTTTTGGCTAAATGTTTTCCCAAACCTATTCAATTAGGGACATGAAAACCAGGACTTGTTTGGGAAAGAGTTAACAGACTGAATCAAGTCTCACGTCTCCAGTCTATGCATGGCATTATCCTGTTTCAGAATATCATAACGATCTTGTAGGAATTTCTCGATATCTCCTTCCAAATGTTTTCTCAACATGCCCAAATTGTCCATAGAAGCACTAGTTCGGTTATAAAGTTTCAAATGTTCGCCCAATCCTGATAAATCCACATTGTCCCTGACCGGATATATTTCTTCAAAGCGTACACTTTTCGTATCCGTTTCATCCCAGTAATGATATGCCATCACCGATTCCATTTCGTTACACACATGCAAGCACTGTTCAAAAGTATCGAAAGCTTCATTATTGAGAATATGCTCTTTCACTTTTTTCTGTAAGTTTTGTTCATCAATTGTGTGTAACCGAGCATTAGCACTAGCACTTCGTGGACGATATGTTGTTTGTTCGGATGTGGAGGGTTGGTTTCTTGAGACGCGACTTTCAAGGTCAACAGCGAATTCGAAATTGACGTTCCGTAATTTTGATGTGGTCACTTCAGTGGTAGGGGGAGAGACGTCACTCTCTGTGGACTTGTAGTTGACCTCTGTGATAGCCAGCTGGCATGTAAACCTGCAACACACAACATAGAATTAATTATTTAAAATATTATTTTAAATAATATGCAAAGATATAATATTCTTGTATATTGATGTTTTGACAAATAGTGTGTAACCAATTCTAGATTTTTACAAGACATCAGCATTTTGTCACTTTTCCTTAAAATTTGTAAGCTGCAGTTACGAGATTTTTGAAGAAAAGCTACAATATATTTCTATTTGCACACTACATCACTGTTCTGTCAAGTAATAGCTCTCCTTAATCCAAGACATTTGTTTAAGTGTTTCTATACAAACAAGTTTACTGATGGATGTATTTACATGTGTAGTATTACATGTACTTGATTTACCGTAATTATTCTAATAAACGCCATGTTCTAATAAAAGCCCATATCTCAGCTGAAAATCTGCATATTTCAAGGACAATTGGAAGTGGGAAAGGGTGATTCTAATAAATGCCCATCCCCCGATTCCCGATTAAAATCATGTAAGTCATAAACAAAGATTACTTCCAAAAGCAATGAAAGAGAGGATTTCCTGTCCCCCCAATCTGTTTACAATGAAGGAATTTCACCCAAAAATCGTATTTTACCGTCCTTGTAACAAAACTTAGTTAACTTTTACTTAATTAACTTTGAGTCCATGAATTGACATTTGATTCGCATGTTTTGGCTAACAAAATTAGAATTCCTCTAATAAACGCCCACCCCCAACTTTTCTATCAGGCACTTTTCTAATAAACGCCCGGGCGTTTATTAGAATAGTTACGGTATTCTGCATGGTACTGATCTTTACAAAAGACACATTAATATTGGCAAATACCCCAACATCAAAGACACTTGAATCTTGGCACACATATAACAATATGACTAAGCTATTATCAGAAAACAGCCCTAGCATGTAAGCTATGGTAACAAAACTTAGCTGTAAAATTGCATAATACATGTAAATGCAGCTTATACACTTCCCCCTTATTCAAGAAACGGTATCCAACTTACTTTGCTGTGTATCGCCGCCGTCGGTGTCGTATATTATTGACTAGGTACCGTAACAGATCACTAGTTTCACGATACATTAATTGTACATGTTGAGGCAAATGTGGAAGGAAGTCAAGAAACCTGGAATAAAATTTAGGAAACTATCAAATTTTGTGTATAACACGCATGTAAGAATAAAGGAACAAAAAGTTTCAAATGATACCAAAACCTATTTATTTCTGCAACCTACCACACCAAAAATCAATCAATGCACTTGAGTTTCAATTTAGAACTACCAAACAGGACCATGATGAATATTTGAAGGTATGTGGTAAGAATAGATAAGAGTTGGTATGAACTAGAAATCTATCACTGAAGGTGATAAAAATACCCCCGCCACCACCTTTGTTCGGACAAGCGTTTTTGTTGAATCAGGAGCCATATTCAGAAATTGTCAATCCGATTTTCTTGAAATTTGGTCAAATCAGGGGCCATAACTCAGAAAGTAATGGTCAGATTTTCGTGAAATATGCGTCTTGCACATCTACAGGTGCTAATGCACACCTGTGCCAAGTATGAAGCAAATCAGACAGTTACTGTAGGAGGAGTTGTCCGGACAAGCATATTTTGGTCAAATCAGGGGCCATAACTCAAAAAGTAATGGTCAGATTTCCGTGAAATTTTCATCTTGCACATCTACAGGTCCTAATGCACACCTGTGCCAAGTATGAAGCAAATCGGACAGTAACTGTAGGAGGAGTTGTCCGGACAAGCATTTTTTGGTCAAATCAGGGGCCATAACTCAAAAAGAAATGGTCGGATTACCGTGAAATTTGTGTCTTGCACATCTACAGGTCCTAATGCACACCTGTGCTAAGTATGAAGCAAATCGGACAGTAACTGTAGGAGGAGTTGTCGGACAAGCATTTTTGGGTCAAATCAGGGGCCATAACTCAGAAAGTAATGGTCGGATTTCCGTGAAATTTGCGTCTTGCACATCTACAGGTCCTAATGCACACCTGTGCCAAGTATGAAGCAAATCGGACAGTAACTGTAGGAGGAGTTGTCCGGACAAGCATTTTTTGGTCAAATCAGGGGCCATAACTCAGAAAGTAATGGTCGAATTATCATGAAATTTGCGTCTTGCACATCTACAGGTCCTAATGCACACCTGTGCCAAGTATGAACCAAATCGGACAGTAACTGTAGGAGGAGTTGTCCGGACAAGCATTTTTAAGTCAAATCAGGGGCCGTAACTCAAAAAGTATCAGTCCGATTTCCATGAAACTTGCGTCTTGCACATCTTCAGGTCACAATGAACACTTGTGCCAAGTATGAACTAAATCGGTCCACAAGTGTAGGAGGAGTTGTCCGGACAAAGTTTTGGAGACAGACCAACAAACAAACAAACAAACCAACCAACCAACCAACCATCCAACCAACCACTGGACCGACAGGCTGATTCCAGTATACCCCCTCCAAACTTCGTTTGCGGGGGTATAATGATAATGCATTTTTTTCTGCAAACTATAATTTAGGTGTTTATTTGCTTAGATGTCTGCTTTGGTTTGTAAAGGCTTACATTGTAAACAGGCATCTAAAAGTTATCTTTTTCAATCAAAATGAAATGGTTGTGTTCTCAAAAATCAAGTATGACTCATTACCTGACAGCATATGTGTAAGCAATATCTACTGGTAGAAACCATGGTGCAGCAATAAAGGACATGAGTCGTAAAGCTCTGTTTCTATATATGTATGTCTTCGTTTTTCAACAAAAACCTCGCAACTGCAGCTTAAAACAAGCTGCAGTTACGAGGTTTTTGTTGAAAAGCATCAATATGCTTTATACATATACTTATTTATGACATAAAACTCACCTGACTGCATATGTGTAAGCAATATCTACTGGTAGAAACCAAGGTGTTGCCATAAATGACATGAGTCGTAACGCTCGGTTTCTGTATATGTAGGCTTTTACACCTTTGTTCACGCTATCACAGGCTTCTTGGAGGGCTGAATAATAAGGAATTAACATTGTTAACAAAAGTAAATATTGAGGCAAAACAAAATGCTGATTATCAATATTGTATCCTTTTGCTTTAAATATGTTTCACCAAATTTTATATTAGGGGCATGAAATCAAGGGGCCTGTATTATCAATATCATGGGCAAAATTAACAAGTATGATTTCACATCCAACTTGGTCATGAAATTATTAATTGTTTGATTTCCATGTCTTCGTTTTGAATAGATTGTATACATATAACCACCACACAAAAGTTTGAGCGGATACAAGTCAATGCTCTGGCCTTGGGTTTACAAAGTTTTAATTACCAAACGGCAAAATTTTGGACTTGTCCAAATTCAAAGATGCTGCAGACGACAATAAGAATTGAATGAAATTTCGCATTCTTTTATCTTTCTGGGTAGAAAAAATTGTGGGAAATTAGGAAATTGCTTGTTACAAGCAATTTCTTTATTTTCCACACTGTTTTTCAAAGCCATCATCTTGTAGGGAGTTAAAAAGAGTCTTTGTGTGGAAATGGGTTAAATTAATTATGAAAAGAGTTTTTGACCTTAAACTACGCAATTAAATACCACAGCACCTGAGGATGAGTCATAAAGTTAAGGTGTTTGAACCCCCGAAATATTTCTCTTATCATTTACTTTCATTGTTTTTAAGTTCAGTAGTGTCCCTTGAATATTTTGTAAACAGTCCTAGATTTTAACCAATATTGATACTTATGACCTTTTGGAAACCATTGAACAAAGTCTTGATTTCTACCAATCATAAATTCAGAGAGTTGCACTGTCTATTCTAAGGAAAAGGAGCGACTGCTAGTCATCAACATTTCTTTTTGCATTAGATCAGTCCATGTTTTTGTTGTTTGGCAAAGACTTAATCCAAAACATGTTAAAAATTCTAATGTCCAAGTAACTAGAGCATTCTTTGAAAAGTTGAAATAACAATTCTAAGTTTCAATACTTACCATTGCCCACTGCATGAGGTAGTTTATCAACGAGTGCGAGATGTCTTCTCTTTTTACAGTCATGACAGTCATCATCATCATGGAGATTGTCGTAAGACGCTGAACATTCTATAGGTTCTATCACTGGTGTTACAACACTGCGGATACTCAGGTGCCGGACACAGGATAATAAATCTGGAAGGAATTAAGAGTGCTTTTAATATATTTTGAAAAAAAATCATCAGTTGATAGCCTAGCTTCAGTACCAAGCATGGGCATAATATGCTGATACAACATATTATGATTGGGTACAATGTGAAAGTTTCAACAAATAAGAATTTTGAAGTTTTATACGATACTCATGTACCATAGTTTGCATGGTAACAAATTGTACCAAATATTCAACTTCATTGATAATAGGAGTGAAAACTCAAAACCAAAAGTGCAAAGATTGGATTGAATGGAGTTTAAGATCCCACTGAACAGCTAAGGCATTACAGAAAATGGACGTCAGTTTAAAGTCTTGGCTGAAAAACCGGATTGATCTTGCAACCACTAATCCCCGATACCACTGACTGCAACAAATCCGTCCCTCCACAGTGCAAAGAACATGTGCCTCAAAATACCATCACCAGCATGGTACACGTGATTTGACTCACATGCAGGGGCAAACATGATTACTCAAAACTACTCTTCATTACTTAGTTAAAATTTGACATTAATAGAATTTCAAGTGCTATTCAAAAGGTCTTATCATTCTCTTACCCTATCCCAAATGGCAACAATTTAGAATGTTAAGAGTTTGAAAGCTGCTACAAATGATAAAGTAGCTGTTGAAAAGGTTCTTTGTGTAAATAATGGCATGGAATACATTGAGACAAAAGGAGAAAATGCCGTTTATAAGCATTTTCTTCCTTTGCCTTAATTTTTTCACATGCCTCGTCTATAAGGGAAGACAAAACCGGGTCTTGTTTGAGAAAGGGCTTAACCCATTCCCACATATTGATGCTTTTTGAAGCCCCACTAGATAAATGCTTTGGGAAACATTGTGGCAAATGAAGAAATTGCTTGTGACAAGCAATTTCTTCATTTCCCACAATGTCTTCTACCAACAAAATTTAAAATTGCATTCACTCCAAAACTGTCGTCTGCAACATATTTGAATTTGGACCCTTCTCAAATTTTGCCTTCTGGTTATGGGTTAAAGTAAGACAGGACCATACTCACTATTACTCTGCAAATATTTCAAGCAGTCATCAAATCCTTGCTGGCACATGTCACTGAGAATCTCCGGATGCGGCGGAAACAACGCCCGCGTAATACGATACAAGTTTCCCATGGTGAACTGCATGCTGGTATTGGCGAGGTAGATGTGTAGGGGGTTGGCGGAGCCGTCCTGCGGACATATATCACTCTCCCCACAGAACGGACTGACAGTGACCGTCTCGTCGTTCAAAATTGGAATGTTGATGCTTAGTCCTCCATCGACATATCTCTGCAATACAAAAGGTAATATTTTAAGTTTAATAGCCACTTACCACACAATGAGGACTTTTGACACCCAATAAGATAAATGCTTGAGGAAAACATTGAGGAAAATGAAGAAATTGGAATGTTGATGCTTAGTCCTCCATCAACATATCTCTGCAATGGAAATGGTAATGTTTTACATTTAACCCATTACCAAACAATGACGCCTTTTGTTGCCCAACAAGATAAATGCTTCAGGAAAACATTGTGGGAAATGAAGAAATTTGAATATTAATGCTTGATCCTCCGTCTACCTATCTCTGCAATATGCATTAACCCTTTCACTGCCAAATATTTTTTTGGGACATGTTTCTCACTGCTGAATTAATTCGAAGAAATTTCCAAGAATCGATACCCTGTTCACAAAAACATGCATAACTTCTGACTCATTTGATGGATTCCTTTCAAATTTTCAGCACATACAGACAAATTAAGTACCCATATGTGACCAAAATTGAAAGGTAATTTATGAAATGACAATATTTTTTTCTTTTTTATGTTGTTGGTACTCATATATTTTGTCCCCATAAATTCCTCGACAAAAGTCGCCTATGGCAGGGACCCCCTATAGTCGACAAAAGTCGCCTATGGCAGTGAAAGGGTTAAAATGCATTACATTTAAAGGCAATCATAATCGTTTCAGAAAATACTGAAGGAAAATGTTTTTGTGCTACATAATTACATAATTATTTACACCCATTTCGTTGACTTAAACAGCTTTCAAATTGGGATAGTCTACAATTTCATTGCTTGGGAAAGGGTATTCATACTTCAACAATGATTACCTTAACGACAATGGAATCTTGAGAGGTAAAACTTTCTTTACTTTTTTATCTCCCATGACTAAACCATCAAACAATTTTTTTAGACTCACATCAGCATGAAACATCAAAAATTTTAATACTCTCTAAATGGATACAGCACCTATAGGTCTTCACCCATTCCCAAACAAGACCAGCCCCCGGTTTCTCGAAAAACTTAAGTACATTCTCATGAGTGCATGCTCAACTTCAAAGGAATACTATCCCAACGTTGAAGGGTATTTGATTGAAGTTCACATGGATTTCATGCGATTTGAGCACGGTGCTCAGATTTGAGTCTGAGAATGTACTTAACTTTTTTCGAGAAACCGGGACTGGTTTTGACATCCCTAATAGAAATGGCTTGGGAAAACATTGAGACAAAAGAAGAAACTGCTGATAACCAGCAGTTTCTCCTTTGGTCTCAATATTTTCTATCCTACATTGTATACGTATCATATATTTATTTACATTCATTTTAACATCTGCAACATCTTTCAAATTGGAGAACTATCAAATGTTGTGGTTTGGGAAAGGGTTAAACAAATTAAGGGCCTTTTCAATGACTGATATATGGCAGGAACAAAGTTTATTGTGTCCAGGGCAAAGAGTTTGACAGTCAAGAGAAAATAAAAGGGTCCTGATATGAACATCTTTCCTCAACCGGTATGTACCGGTATTTCAGGACATAATTACTTTAGTCCTCTGAAATGCCTTATTTGCTTATTCTTCAGTAATAAAGGGTTAAATTGAAAGGTGAAAAGATTAAAAGCTGGTTCAGACTTTGTCCTAACTTGTTTTTGTGAGGTTGATAATCAAGTGCATAATGTAGTGCATGAAACGCTTTTCGGGACTGTGACAAATTTTGACAATCCAAAAAATATAACTTTTTCCCTGATTTCCCCCTCATTCATATTGCTTTCGAGTTTCTGCTGTATGAAAAACTATGTAAATAAAATAATTTGTCACCATGGATTTTTTTGGCAATTTTGGGAAAGGGCCCAGGGGCCTTTTGAATTGGGAAAATTAGCAGCGTAAACCCTAAAATTGGGAAATTTCAAGCATTATACACTTATCTCATACAAGGTGTTAGATTAAGTAAAATTCATTTTTTAAACTGAATAGATGAATATATTGATATGGATTTTGAGTAGAGAGCTTTAGTTTGTTTTCAAATGAATTGTAAAAGCAATTTTACTGGTGTTTTGATAATTTTGATATTTTTTCTAAATTGTAATTGGGAATTTTTTCTTCAGATTGGGAAAAAAGTAGGCTAAATTCCATTGGGAAAGGGGCCAAATTTCGGCCCCTGAGACACCCTAAAAAAATCCCTGGTCACATATATTACTTTTTGCCATCTGTAATGTCTTTCAATTGGACCTAATACAAGGTTTGTTGGCTTTTATCAAGTTAAAGTAAGTTATGTCATGCATGCACTTTGCACATGTAGTACAATGAACGATATAATTCAACTTTTCAATCTCATGCCAGTACACATGTTTGTACCGTAACGCTGTGATAAGGTGATATTGGTATTTTGAAATATTTTTCTCATCAGCTTTGGTGCAAAACTACTCTATATGTCAACAAAACATACATGCATTTAAAACAGAATTTGCATTTGCCCTTGGATTTGTTACTTGACTAATCTTTCAAGGTAATACAACTTGATGTAGATCAATCCCATGCTCAAGCAATTATGAAATTCCCTGACATTTCCCTGACAAAAATGTGAATTTCCCTGACATTTTAACGACGAATCTATGGATGTTTTCCTCTTCTTTAACAATTTTATCAAAGAGTTACCAATGCAATTATGCAAATTACAGCTATAGAATTCCTTCTTTAATTTTCAAACAGATTTCAGTCAAAATGTGGTCGATGAAGCACATGACCATGGCTTCCTGGTATATATCCAAGTACAATAAGATAACTTCAATCAATCATCTGATAATGTTCAACACAATTCAGAGAACAACAAAACTAGATTGGATTGAATGGACTCTTAGGTCCAACTCAACAACTAAGGTCATACGGATACAGTAAATTGGTTTGAAGTCTCATCTGAAAGACTGGAGTGGCAGGGTATCAAACTTGCAACCTCTTTGTCAATCTCGTTACCACTGCACCAAATCCCCCAAAAAATCTAGAACTTAATTTTAAACAGAAATGACCATACAGTTTTGCAGGCAAAGGGCTCACAGTTCTTCATGTAAATATCAAAATTGGAAATCAGTACTTAATGAATCTGCCTTTGCCTTGAAAACTACTCTAATGAAAAAATTCCTTGACAGTGTGTTCAAAATTACCCGAAATTTCCCTGACTTCTGCCTCACTTTTCAAATTTCCCTGACACTCATCAAAATTCCCTGACAATTCCCTGACTTTTTCAAAATTCCATTTTCCCTGACTTTTACTTGACGTGTGGGAACCCTGTCATTGTCAATCATATCATTGAGATTCTAGCGTGCAATGCTGATAAACCCATCCTCACAAGATAAACTTAAAGTCTTTTGAAAACATTTTGGGGAATGAAGAAATTGCTTGTGGTCATTTCCCACAATATGTTCATAAAGAAAGACCAGAAAATGTAAAATTCCATTCACTAGAAATTGTTGTCTGCAACATCTTTTTAAATTGGATCATTTTAAATTTTGTCGACCAATTGACTGATTGATTGATAAACAGGTTGATTAATTGATTGATTGAATAACCCTTTCCCAAACAAGACCTTGTTTTGATGTCCCTAACAGAAAAGGCTAATTCAAGCCTATGGAAAATATTGAAACAAAAGAAGAAACTGCTGATAACCAGCAGTTTCTCCTTTTGTCTCAATATTCTCTGTGCCATATTTTACACAAATTCATTTCGTCTTTTGTGGCAGTTTTTGAAGTGGATCGCCCTAAAATTTTGTTGTGTGGGATATGATTAAAGGACATAATGTACATGTATTACTTACCACCCCTCTATACATAGGAGGAACAAGCCCTGAGTAGAATGGTACATGAGCACTACATAGTATAGCCTGAAATATAGATAGGGTAGATCTTTTATTTCTAACTGAACAGCTTAGTATTAATTATTTTAGGTAAAAAGGTGCCATTTTGGGTGACTGTTCAGAATTCAAGTTTGAAAAGAATAGACAAACAAGTGCATAGCAAGGGCGGATCCAGAAATTTCTTCCAGGGGGGGTCCAAGCCAAAATTATGGCTTAAAATGTAGTAAATATGTAACGTTACACTAAATTTGTATAGTCAAAATTCAATTTTCGGCCAATGCCAGGGGGGGTCCGGACCCCCGACCCCCCCTCTAGATCCGCCCATGCATAGCTTCACCTAAATGAAAGTTATGCTGTGCTAGTGGGTTAATGCACTCAAACGATAATATCTGTACAAACTCCAATGACCTTGCAAGAAATTTATCTCAAAGTTTAAATAAAAGACAAATATTTAAAGAGGTCTCAATTCAGAACTCTGCAGTGGGCAGAGACAAGATCATTGGTTTTGAAATAATGAACTGTTTTCCACAATATTTTTTTTCTCTTTCAGCCCTTTCCTACACAATACCTGCTTTTGATGACCATAACCGAGAAGGATTTTGAAACCATACACAACCAACAGTTTCTCCTTTCCCCAACAACATTGATTCCCCAATGTTTCTTCAAAATGCACAATTTCTTCTTTTTCCATTATGCTTTTATTCACAATTATTTGCATCAACACTAAGTGTCATTGACTCAAGGTTTACCATATACTTAAATAATTTGCCACTACAACTTCAATTTATTCTGCGAAAAATAATCAAGTGAGCCGGGATCTGGAAAAACGTCCCTTATATAGCATTTGAGAACAACATGGTTTCAGATCAGCCTGCGTATACACGCAGTCTGATCAGGAACCATGTTGTTCTCCAATAGCTTCTACATGGTCTGTAGCAACCATTTGAGAGTAACATAGATGCTCGCTAGACTGCATCTAGGCACAGCCTGACCATGAAATCTGGCTGTCTCAAATGCTATAAGGGATGTTTTTCCAGATCCTGGCTAAAAATCTTAATAATAAACTCACCTGTATCAACTCATCTTTCGAGCTGAATTCCGAAACCACCACATTCTGTCTGTCTGTCACCCTCGTCAGCGAAACAAACAATCGTCCTGTCGCAATTTCATGCGCATTGTCGGGTAAAACTTCTCTCAGAGCCTCACGAAGGATCGCAGATATGTTGAAACTCGGATGGAGTGGACCAATAGAAAACGACCTGGCCTTGGTGGCGAGACGGAGGGTAAAGGTCGTACAATCACCTGAAAATGGAATTGATAATTAAGCCATTACCAAACAACAAAATTTTAGACTGGCCCAATTTCAAAGATGATGAAGACGACAATCCAAAGTGAATGAAATTCCTTTTATTTTGGTCTTTCAGGGAGGAAAACATTGTTGGAAATGAAGAAATTGCTTGTCACAAAGCAATTTCTTCATTTTCCACAATGTTTTCTAAAGCTTTTAATTCTAGGGGCCTAAAAAACCCCAAATTATTGGAGGATTGGTTATTGACTACCACAAATCTTCTCATGAACTCAAGAAATTATATATGGCTTGACTGGGAAGTGTATGAGTGTCAAATTCTGTAAAAGAATTAATAAATTTATAAATTGTGGTTAAAGTAGATTATATCATACTTCTAACTTGTACATATAATAGTATCAAATATTCAAAGAATTTAACCCACCTGTTGGGCTTAAATTTCAACATTTAGAAAACTCGAAAAATAATACATTTTCCTCCATTTTTACCCCCAGTAAAAAATTCATATTAAAGATGACATGTTTTTCCCTTATCAATTCATAGAATTTTGAATCAATTCAGCAGTTATTTGATTGGCAGCTTTATTTCGTTTCAATTAATTTGACTGCATTTTTCTTTGTCCTTTATTGAGTTTAAATTTCTAGGGTATCTTTTAGGACATACATGTATATAAATTTACAAAGCGGATTAAAATATTTTACAACTTGACCAATAGCCAGTTTCTAACACGATTATTCTTAATATAATTGAAATATTGGGTCAAATTGACACTTAATCATGTCGACAGAGCTTAACATAATAAGCTTATACATTGACGTCAGAAAGTATCTATAGGCAAACCACATTTTCAACAAGGCCTTGTGGGAATGGGTTAAGTTCACCCTCTATTTAACCCTTTCCCAAACGACAACATTTTAGGGTGATCCAATTTGAAAGCTGCCGACACGAGATGTTGTTAGAGATTCAGAAAGAATTTGAGTATAATACAGCACAGAAAATATTGAGACATTCACAAAAGGAGAAACTGCTGGTTATCAGCAGTTTCTACTTTTGTCTCAATGTTTTCCCACGACATCAATTTTCTATTAGGGACGTCAAAACCATGTCTTGTTCGGGAAAGGGTAAAAGTTAGTCTACTAGTAACTAAGCGGTAAGAAGAGAATGCTGTAATGTTCACAGTTTGTGCACAGCATTATACAACTTAGGCACAGCATGACATCATCAACAAAAGGTGTTTCTTTGTTACAGAAACCCTTTGCCCAATAGCAATGAATTTTGTGCTAAAAATATACTGAGATTACCAATATGTTTTGATAGAATGTCGGTGTTGTTATAAAATCTCATAACTACGGCTTGAAAAAAGCCATAGTTACGAGATTTTATTACAAAACCTACGAAATACTATTGTTTGTCCGAAATAATGTCACATTTTACTGGATGAAATCGTTCCCTATGGCCTTCTTCTGATCATAGCAGATGAAGACATCAGACAGTGTTCTTAGCCCAATAAATTGTTGGGGCCCAACCGCATCTTAAATTGAATTGATCAGCGTAATGCCACTACAGCCGCAAAAGTACCCAACCATTTATTTAATTTCTTTGAAATGGTCATCAAATACTAACTATATAGTGATTTTGATGTGTTTCATGTCAAAAACTGATTTAAACATTTTGTAAGATAACTGCATTATGATACATGACCAATACAGCTTCAAATTATTCTGCGGAGAATCCTGAAGACATAATTTACTTGCACCAGAGACATAGATAAACATGTTATTATATGTCTCTGCTTGCACTCAGTTTCTGTGCTTTCATCCAGTATCATGCATCATTTTCAGTTTAAGGAAGTCCACCCCTAATGAGATTCTGTGACGCCGGAATTATTCTGGCGATGTTGAAACATTCCACGGTGGAACTTTCCAACACCGAAAGTTTACGACCACGTCTGAATAGTTTAAGATACGTAAGGATGCCGCTCGAAAAAAGCAGATGTTTTATGAATCTCAAAATGGCCACATTACCGGTCTTCTACCTTAATTGAACTTCTTTGATGAACTTATAGAGCAAAGAAACTTACTATGATATCATACTTATAAGTAAGAATAATGATTTTGAACCACGCTATGAGTAAGTCACATGTTTGTGCAAATTACTTGATCATCCAGGTGCGGATCCAGGATTTCTGTGAGGGGGTTCGTTTTTACAGAAAGGGGGGTTCGTTTTACAGTAAAAGTAGACTTTTGACTGAATTTCTGCATGAAAATGAAATAATTAGGCCACAGAGGGGGGTTTGTTTGAACCCCCAAACCCCCCCCCCCCCCCCCCCCCCCCCCCCCCCCCCCCCCCCCCCGAATCCGCCACTGTCATCCTTTCAAGGTTAACATGAGAATCTACCCATTCAAAGACAATGAATGCTTTGGAAAACATTGTGCATGTGACAAGCATTTTCTTCATTTCCTACAATATTTTCTGCCCAGTGAGACCAAAAATATACAATTTCATTCACTTGAAATTGTCCTAGAGCTGCAACATCTTTGAAAATGCAGTCGGACCAGTCGTAAATTGTGCAACCTGGCAATGGGTTAAAACTTCAAATCTTGGATAACAGGGTTGAGTGATTTCAATTCGAAAGCTGACAATAAATTTATAGTGCGAACAAACTTGATTGCCTATTTGATAATTAACAGAGCAATCACAATAGAAGAAAATTAATGTTGCTTTGGTAAACAACATTTTCTTCGTTTCTGATTTATCTCTGTTTGCATGCCATCAATATCTTAATTGTACTCAAATCAATTTAAATCTTTCTCAATATCAATTTTGTTGTCTTCAGCAGCTTTCAAATTGAGCCACCTAAGAATTTCTATGATTGGGAGAGGACTTTGCTAGCTTAGCTAACAGTTCAATCTCCATCCCTGATTTTGATTATCTTTATCAAATATTTTGCCCTATGGGTGAAACTGGTGAATTGATATGACAACAATGGTCACTGTCCTATGCTCCTAGTTTCATTTACCTTCAATTTGCGTCTTTTCTTATGAAATAAAACGAAATAGAGGTAGCAACATAAAATATATACTATCATCATGCTACTTTTGCAATCCAATTTTTTACACTTTCCAAAACAGAGAAAACAGTTTTCATATTTGACAGCTGTAACAGTAGACAAAATAAGAATCTAATGTTTTTAAAAGTTATCATGAAACTGAAAAGAAATTCATACTCTATAAGAGAACATCTGATCATTGCACAAGGAGCATCATCTGCATGGAGAGAGAAAAATGATTATCTGCATGTTTCCCCTCACATCAATGCTTTCTGAAGCCTTCACACTTTCAGAGATCCAGATAAGCGAAGGTAATGGGTTTTCAAAATGCAAAGTATAGATCTCAGTGCTTCTGAAATATTTTTAAAATCTACTTGTCCACGGACAAGCGTTAAACCAAAATTGACTTGTCCGTATCAAAAATCAATTTGTCCGTACAATGCCCATGTACTTTTTAATAGCTTCATATGTTTATTGGATATCTATTATGAAATTCTAACTATTGGCTTAAATAAAATCTGTACATTTAACTATCAGTAATTACACTGTAGAAAAATATTGTGAGAAAAAGAATAAAAAGAGTTTTTATTATAACCAGATTTTTCACTTGTCCACGGACAACCTAGCTTTCAAAATCTGCTTGTCCGTACCTATATATATAGGTATACGGACAACTCGGGCAACTTATTTCAGAAGCACTGGATCTTTAATAATAATCAAACCTTATATTGTGGGTAGTGGCCAGTGGGTACTCATTGGAGTTGTCTCATCGAGGCAATTAAAATGAGTACCCACAACACTTAGTGTGGAACTGAAATGACATAGAATCAGTCGGCATGACGTCATAGCCTCACTTTCATTTCTTCATCGAGGGTACTACCTCGGTCTTTATCGTTACGGGACACCAATTTTGAGGCAGAATATTTCAAAAATCCATCGTTAAAATTCATAAACAAAACTCTTTTTTTAAAGAATGTGATTTAAACTTTCTAACTACCAATGCATTTTTAATAATCGGGCGTAGTCCTCGAGATATTAATGCTGAAAGTTGGTAATGCTTTAAGGAAAAAGACCGAAGCTTTCACCTCCACCGAATGAGTGCAGGTGCGCGCGATATGACTGACGACGTTTTTGATTGGCTGAAGGAATTGTGCCGACCGAATCAATATTTAGAATGCTTGATCCCACCTTATCCGTTGCTCTGTGCTTGGATGTCATATCCAGGAGTTTTGGGCACATGCACTGTTTCATGTTTCACTTGTATAGAACTGTTTGTAAATGATACAGTATAAATTTCACAGGGAAATTTAGTGATGCAAAGTTGCAAACTGTCATTTTAATTCTGGAAAGTTGCAGAGACTGTCATTTTTCCTTTTCCATCAAAATTACAATTTCCACTGTAACATAATCCGAGTCTTCTCTGATGTAAATACGCTCTTTGATATTTTGATTTTTCGCTATTTACATCAGAGAGCGTTGCTCTTTGAAAACAGCGGAAAGTTCGGTAACATTACAAGTAACTTGAAGCTTTGTTTTTGTGCATCATATCGAATCACTCGGTAAAACAATGTAGGGTATAGATCAATAAATCATTTTTTTGTCATACCTGACCAAAAATTTCATTTCAAATCGGCCTGCTGGATGAGTATAACCTTTGGTTTTGAATGGAAGGTCAAGGTAAACAAAGGCTGCTCAGGTGAGAGTTGTTGCAAAACATTGCCTATTAACCTTTTAGAAATACTTTTTGGTCGTAATTTTTTCAGCAGCCATAACAATAAATGGTTCATTTATCGATATCATCAGGAGTTTTAACGATAGCGTTTAAGATCGGACGGTGAACGATGCGCAACAATTTGTTGCGAACTTCTTGATTTATTCAAAGAGCAACGCTCTCTGATGTAAATAGCGAAAAATCAAAATATCAAAGAGCGTATTTACATCAGAGAAGACTCGGATTAACTGTAACACTGTAACGTCATGGTGCAGATTATTGTATTAATTCTGGCAGAATTAGAGTTTTCAGCACATTTTCTGCATACATATAGAAGATGATTAACAAAGTAAATAATATAAATAAGAGAATTGAACGATGAAAACAGGTTGTCAACAAAATGGAGTCTCCTTAGGTCGTCATGACCTGGGGGCCGAATTGACTCGTTTTGTGTGCACACTCAAACAACGATCAAAATCAAAAATATCTTACAACTTACCTAAACAACAACCACAAAGTAACGAAGATGCAACTAAAGCCCCAGCACTTGCTCCCGCGAAGTTACAACGCTCAACAAGATGGGGCGCATGTTGACGCAAACAACTTGCAACTCCGATGTGATAAATTCCTAAAAATCCGCAACCAGCGAAAGAAAAATTCATTCTTTCGTGGTGGAAATATTGTCACTTTAACTAGTCCTGTGTATTCTTTAACTTATTCTGTAACTTTATGTCTTGATCCACAAATAAATAACTAAAACAAACGTAAACAAAATCTAAATCTAAACTTTTGACAGCAATACAATGTGTTTATGGTTTGTGATGGTGTGACGTAGCGGGCGCGCCCCCAATTTAGAGCGATCTGATTGGTCGGATTTTATCACACGACCTAATGACCGATAAATCGTGTCCGAATTCTTACACAGTAGAATGCGAAAGTCGGTCACTTAGCGGGACAATTTGACCAGTTGCGTAACTGTGTGATCAGAGCCTATGAACTCTATGCACATGTCAATTTTAATTTTGCATATTGTTCGTCGCACCTGCCTACAAATCGATCAAATGTCGCGCTAATTGATTGACCGAATTCTTTAAAAAAAATGGCCTAGTTTGTGGAAAGGGGGGGGGGTGCATTTGCACTGGTCAACGAGTTACGCAAGAATGCGACTTTGGGAATGCGCATCAACTATCGAAATTAGATTCTAGATCTATAGTCTAGTTATATCCGCGTCTTTTGCAAAATGAAAGACTGCTCCAAATCAATAGAAATTGCATACGTGCGACATCATAATAATTTAATTTAACCCATTACCAAACGACAAACTTTTAGACTCCTCCAAATTCAAAGATGTTGCAGACGTCAATTAAAACCGAATGAAATTTTACATAAATGTCTTTTTGCGAAGACAATATTGTTGGAAATGAAGAAATTGCTTGTCACAAGCAATTTCTTCATTTTCCACATCATGACATTGTTTTCCAAACCCATTAGCTTGTGGGGAGCCAAAAAGAGTCATTGTGTGGTAATGGGACAAATGGATTTATAAAACAATATGGTCTACGTTCGATTCAAAGTGAAATGGGTGTAGACCTAAATCTATTTTCAAACATCGAGGGAAGAGCTGGAAATACTGGTTTACGCTTGTAAACAGTATTTTCTTCTGGTCCTCGACTGTTTTCGAAACATTCTTCTATCAAGGATGTTAGATTCTTAGCCAGATATAGATCTAGGCCTACTAGCGGCAGCACCCCAAATCTACCCATATCTTACCCAAATCTACCCAATTTTGGGTAGATTTGTGTAAGATTTGGGTAGATTTGGGAATTTCGTGCCTTCCCCTACTAGATCTAGGGCCTAGTTCTAGTTGAAGTTGTTCTAGGATAGGCTACATTTGATCACAAGTTGAAAATGTCGATTTTCTTCCTAACTTCGTGATTGCGACTTGTTATAGCGGCGGTTGCAAGGTTTTGGAAAAGAAACGACGATCGATGCGCGCCAAAGAATTGCCTTGTTTCTGCATAGATCTAGTTCTTTTTACCGCCAAAAATAAAGTTAGATATCTGAATAGTGCTTGTATCCGTCACGAAATAGATCTTACTGAAATTCCAAATAGACACATCTTTGTCGTTTTTCACCAAAAAAACATATTATATAATAGTATACTATGTCACTGCCCCCCCCCCCCCCCCAAGAAAAAAAGAAAGAAAAAAAAAAAAAGAAAAAAAAAAAGATCTAGATCTAGAATAAAATAAAATGAATGAATAAAAAATGGTAGCCTACATTTTTAAAAGCCCGTTAAAAAGTTGTAGATCTAGATACGAGATTTTGGAAGAAAATCGTCGAAATATCGCTCGCCCCTTCCCCCTCAAATTCACAATTACTTTCCCAAAAGTTACAAATTAGATCATAATTATATAACAATCGCTGGGCACTTAGAGTCTACACTCATTTTGACTAGACTGGGTTCCAGACTGATCATTTTCCCCTCCTTTACTTTCCGGTCTAATATCAACACGATCAAAAACGGGTGCCGCGATATCTAACGGGTATTGATTTTTTATGCGTTATCTTATTGACCAAATTGTATATTGACGACTGGACCCAGGCTAATTTTGACGTGCACAGAGAAAAGCATTTTATGTAATGAGAGAAAAGAATAAACATGTTTCTCTCATTGATTTCCATCGATATGTGCATCAATTATACATTGTGTATTTTATTGATAGGCCCTATGTGCAGATTTTTTATCTAACCTTTACTTGGCGTTTCAACACCTTTCAAATTCTGCCATAGATCTAATCGCGACCATATCTAGGTCTACATGCTAAGACCAGATCATAATTGACTAAAATTATTAGGAATGAACAAGGTGATTTCCTGGAAAAAATCTTCTCTCAAATGGGTAGTTTTTTTTTCAAAAGTATTTCATTGGACTTTGACTGTTCCAAAGATGGATGTTGATAATTTGTTACCCGTCACGCTAAAAGGGACCTTATCCGAACACCAAAAATCCAAATTTGGACAAACTTGTCAGACCCAGCACAGGTCAACCAAATACTGTATTCGTAAAATGAACGTAAAGTAAGATAGAGAAAACATTCCTGATATAAAAAAGTACAAACAAGTGAAAAGTGTCGGCCCTAGTCTGGCTGCGCGGACTGCGCAGACTGACTAGCAGGGTGGATCATCACGTGATCAAAATGGATACATACACGGACGCAAGATGGCGGAAATTTAGCGATTTTCGGTAGATATCCCTAAATTGGTAAGTACTGCTCCATTGGTTTGACTTACCATATAGCGCAGTCTATGCGCATTTCCGAGTGCTTTTCAGTGATGTCTGTGTCGTCTCTAGGCTTCATGTAGTTTCTGAGATACCCTCGAGGTTTTGAGCCGAATCGGAACGATTTTGGAGGGAAGGTACGTTACACGTTCCCCGGTTTTTTCATCAAAAATAGCGTTTTCTCTCAAAAATTCATACTTGTTTCGATTCAAAACTAAGGTCCTTTATGTGCAACAACAATACGTAGTTTGCTTCAGTCTGTTCTTTATTAAATTCACGAAAAACGGGGAAATTGTAGAAACGGTACGGAACACGTACATGATACGCAACACGTGATGGCCATTTGCAATTATGGTACGCACCACGTAAATATTTCAAATCCAACATAACTACAAAACGTACTCTCGGAACACAATTTTACAGTTTACTCATCCCTTACCAAAATATTAGCCCTGCCGCAAACAGTTGCGGCAACTTCGCTGCAAATTTGCGGCGAATTCGCTACAAATATTTGCCGCAAATTTGCGGCCACTTCGTTTTTCGTATGCAAATTAGCTTTCTCGCAAACTATTTGCCGCGAAGTTGCTGCAAACTGTTGCTGCAAAGTTGCAGCGAACTGTTGCTGCAAAGTTGCCGCAAACTGGTCCAAATTCTTCTCGCAAACTTCCCGCAACTATTTGCCGCAAAGTTGCGGCCACTTCGTTTTTCGTATGCAAATTAGCTTTCTTGCAAACTATTTGCCGCAAAGTTGCTGCAAACTGTTGCTGCAAAGTTGCAGCGAACTGTTGCTGCAAAGTTGCTGCAAACTCGTCCAAATTCTTCTCGCGAACTTCCCGCAACTATTTGCCGCAAAGTTGCGGCCACTTCGTTTTTCGTATGCAAATTAGTTTTCTCGCAAACTATTTGCCGCAAAGTTGCAGCAAACCGTTGCTGCAACTTTCCAGCAAACTGGTTTGTTTATATTTCTTCCAATCTTCCTGCAAACAAGAAAGCTATTTGATTGGATGCAGAGTAAAATAGGTCACCTTTCATTCAACCAAATACTTCCTCACTAAAACCGGAAGAGGCTTTAAATGAAAGTAAGGCCTTGGAAAGCTTTTGATTACATTTGGTGATAGTGATCAGTTTCACATTTTCTTTAGAAACCTCGCTTTACCCTATCCCAAACAAGACCTGGTTTTGACATCCCTACTAAATAAGGCTGGGGAAAACATTGAGGCAAAGGAAGTAAATACTGATAATCAGCATTTTCTCCCTTTGCCCTAATATTTTCTAAGCTATATACACAAATCCTTTCTTTTTCTATTTTGTTGTATGCCGCAACTTTCTAATTAATTAAATACCAATTCATTACAATCTTATCCGAAACTTTTAATTTCTTAAATTAACAGAAGTTGATGTAGATAACAGTTTTTAAAGAAGGCATATTTCTCGGATAAAAGTTATCTTTCTCAGCTCATTTTCACAAGCAAAACAAATAACATTCCTCACCAGGAAGAACAAGATTATCAATAAACACTTTTAAGGTAGTCCACCCCTAATGAGATACGCGAGACATCGGCATTATTTGGACCATGTCGAAAACATTTGGCCATGAAACTTTCCATCGCCGAATGTTCACGACCGAGCCTGAATAGCTTCGGATACGTAATGATGCCGCCAAAAAAACCCTGATGTTTTGTGAATCCCAAAATGGCCACATTACGGGTATTCTACCTTAAATCAATATCGGTTGACTTGTTGATGCATCAAGTCTATTAGGCTGACATTATTTTGTGTTCATCAAGTCTGTTTATTTGATTTTCGATGCGGCATGTTGTTAATTCTGTGTATCAAATCTTCAATCGATTTGTAGAAACGAATTCGCAGTCTGTTGTCCAAGAATCTTTCGTAGTTTATATTGTGCAGGTCTTTCTTCTCCGAATTCTGTATCTCTTATTTACACTGTAGATTTTTCTAACACTTTGATATTCATTCTATTGGGCAATAATATAGCACATTCACTAAAACACTCCGGCAATACATTGCGGCCCTGTTACACTTTACACTTACTACAGCCCATATTTACACCAAGCTGTTTCACAAGTGGACACAGGCGGTCAACTGGTCTCTTCAGAGTTTTGTTGATTGGTATATATAGATCTCGGTCCCCATGTAAGTTTCTTATCTGTGATAGGTCTACATGATCCAACCAATTTTCCGCTTGTTCAGGTCGTACATTTAAATCAATCACCATTATGATGTCCCCAATAGCAAAGTTTTAGTAACAAGCATTTGATTGACCATTAGAAGTAGATGAAGCTAAATTTTTTTGTAACTTCTTACAAAACTTGTCTGTACATGTACATGTGATTAAAGGTAAATATTAGTCCAGACTGTCCATACTTTAGATGTACATTGATGTTCAACACTTCAGTTTAACTTTAAGTATTTTAGAAGAGCTGACGGACAGTTACTTGTCAAAGTTGTTTAAATTTCAACGGCGTTTTTCTTAACTTCAATGTCAAAATTGGACTTCTCTGTTGCTGTACGTAGTAGCCAACAGTCTTCATATCTCCAGCATTGTAAGGTTCTGTTTACCCTGGAAATAAACAAAAACAGACTTGTAAGGTTTAAATTGTGAACAAAAACATTTTTCTCATAATGTGGGGTATTTGTAAACATTGATTTAAACAATAGGACCATGCTGGTCCTATATCGCTCACCTGAACCTAAATGATATGAGCAACACTTTTGTTCAATTCAATCAATATTTATTACTTTAAGACTGAAAAAGAACTTATGGTCAATAGGTTGTGAAAATCTAACTCATCCGAAATCTAAATTATGGTGCCAAACATTGTACAGGGCTCCAGATAAGAGGGGGTGGTGACTTTGCAAACTGCAATAATGCTGTCAGTGATCATCAAACCCTATGTTGTAGGCACTCATTTGTATCGTCTCGTCGAGACGATTCAAATGAGTACCCACAACATAGGATTTGAATTTGAAAAAAAACAAGAGATGTTTGTAAAACATATATGCCCCCTCAAGGGCCTACATTTGATGTAGGTCAAAGTCCAAGGTCAAGTTAACAAGGTCCAAGGTCATGGTCAAATATGAAAGGTCTTGGTAGGAGGTGTCTATGTGTGAAATATCAAGGCTGTATATGTAAAAGTAAAATGAAACATAGACCAGGTTAAAGTTTTTAAAAGTAGCCCAAATGCCAAGGTCAAGTTTATGGTCAAATGTGAAAGGTCTTGGTTGGAGGTGTCCATGTGTGAAATATCAAGGCTGTAGGTGTAAAACGACATGATATATATGCCTGGTTTCAGTCTTTTTAAAAGTAGGTCAAAGTCCAAGGTCAAGGTTGCAATATTCAAGGTCATGGTCAAATGTGGTAGGTCTTGGTAGGAGGTGTCTATGTGTGAAATATAAAGGATGTAGATGTAATAGGACATAAGATAAAGGCTAGGTTAAAGATTTCTAAAAGTATGTAATAATCAAAGGTCAAGGTCACACAGGCCAAGGTCATGGTCAAATGTGAAAGGTCTTGGTAGGTGTCCATGTGTAAAATATCTAGACTGTATAGGTAACAGGACATGAGAAATATGCCTAGTTTAAGTTTTTTAAAAGTAAGACAAACTCCAAGGTCAAGGTCATGGTCAAGAGTGAAATGTCTTGGGTGGAAATGACGATGTGTGAAGTATCAAGGCTGTATGTGTAAAATGACATGAAATATAGGCAACGTTAATGTATTGTAAAAGTAGGTCAAACACCAAGGTCAAGGTCACAAGGTTCAAGGTCATGGTCAAATGTGAACGGTCTTGGTCGTAAGTGTCCATGTGTCAAATATCAAGGCTGTATGTGTAAAAGGACATGAAAAATATAGGCCCAGTTTATTTTTTTTAAAAGTAGGTCAAACTCCAAGGTCAAGGTCACAAGGTCCATGGTCAAATGTGAAAGATCTTGGTAGGATGTGTCCATGAGTGAAATATCAAAGCTGTATGTGTAATAGCACATGAGATATAGGCCAAGTTTATTTTTTTTAAAAGTAGGTCAAACTCCAAGGTCAAGGTCAAAGGTCATGGTCAAAAGTGAAATGTCTTGGCTGGAAGTGACCTTGTGTGAAATATCAAGGCTGTATGTGTAAAAGGACATGAAATATAGGCCAGGTTAATGTATTATAAAAGTAGGTCAAACACCAAGGTCAAGGTCACAAGGTCCAAGGTCATGGTTAAATGTGAAAGGTCTTTGTCGTAGGTGTCCATGTGTCAAATATCAAGGCTGTATGTGTAAAAGGACATGATATATATATCTGCTAGGTTAAAGTTTTTTTTAAATAGGTCAAGGTCCAAGGTCAAGGTCACAAGGTCATGGTCAAATGTGAAAGGTCTTGGTAGGATGTGTCCATGAGTGATATATCAAGGCTGTATGTGTAATAGCACATGAGATATAGGCCCAGTTAATTTTTTTAAAAGTAGGTCAAACTCCAAGGTCAGGGTCGCAAGGTCCAATGTCATAGTCATATGTGATAGGTCTTGGTCTGAGGTTTCCATGTGTCAAATATCAAGGCTGTATGTGTAAAAGGACATGATACATCGGCCAGGTTAAAGTTTTTAAAAAGTAGGTCAAACATCAAGGTCAAAGTCCAAGGTCATGCATAATTGTGAAAGGTCTTGGTAGGAGGTGTCCATGTGTGAAATATCAAGGCTGTATGTGTAATAGGTCATGAGATATAAGCCCAGTTTAATTTTTTTAAAGTAGGTCAAACTCCAAGGTCAAGGTCACAAGGTCCAAGGTCATGGTCAAATGTGAACGATGTTGATAGGATGTATCTATGTGTGAGATATCAAGGCTGTATGTGTAAAAAGACATGAGATATAGGCAAGGTTAAGAATTAAGTGTAAAAATCAACAAAGGGCAATAACTCCAAGAATTTGATTGGCAAGGTTATGATTCTTGTGCACTGCACCTCTCCATAATGAAATCTATCCACCTGTAAAGTTTCATGATTCTACCTTACATACTTTTTGAGTTGTGCTCTAGACAAGAATCAAGTTATAAAATCAACAAAGGGCAATAACTCAAAAATTTGATCGGCAGACTTACGGTTCTTGTGCACTGCACCTCTCCATAAAAAGATCTATCCACCTGTAAAGTTTCATGATTCTACCTAACATACTTTTTGAGTTATGCTCCGGACAAGAATCAAGTTATAAAATCAACAAAGGGCAATAACTCAAAAATTTGATCGGCAGAGTTACGGTTCTTGTGCACTGCACCTCTCCATAATGAGATCTATCCACCTGTAAAGTTTCATGATTCTACCTTACATACTTTTCGAGTTATGCTCCGGACAAGGTTTGGTCTACGGACAGACCGACCGACTGACCTACCGACACTTGCAAAACAATATACCCCCTTTTTCTTCGAAAGGGGGCATAACAATTACATGACTAGAATATTTATAAAAGACTAGATGCTTGATTGCCATGTGCTTTGGCAAGGGAGACAACTCTTGCACTACATGTACGTTAAACTTGAACAACAAATCTGCGGAATCTTTTGTAAATTAGGCTGTCGCCTATGATCAAAGTGCGCAATATACTTATACAGGCATTGTTGTACATTATATATGACATCAACAGAGTTATTTGTTACGTTTGTCGTTTGCAAACAGAATAATTCTCTTTGGGTGCGTTCCATTGGCTGTTCAGAGTGTGCCGAACAGTCCGGTACTCAATGGAATGACACACAACAACCATGTAAGAAAAATCAAATTATTTCAGCAAAAATAAGAAAAATATCAATTTTAAGCAGTGATTTTTTTTCTTAAAAAAAGGTTGTTATTGGGCCCCTTTCCCCTCTCTAAGGAATATACTTTTTTCCCCCATTTCAGAGAAATTTTCCCCTCCAGGAACTAGATTGCAAAGAAAAATCCAAATTATATTTAGATTCTAGGCATCTCTAGAAGTTCTAATGGTTGTTTGAAGGTCCCATTATGATATACAAGCAAGTTAAATGCATTTATAACACTGTATACCTGTTTCTCATATTATCAAGGTTTCCCAATTATCGAGGATTGCACTTGTTTTGCCGATTTTCCACATTTAAACGTCACAGTGTGAGCTGGCATTCTAACTATAATTCATTCGAAGATACGGCAACTCTATTCACATCAAATAAAACGACGAAATGCGTCAAAAGCAAGTAATTATCCACTTTCATATTTGCTGTGCCACAAAAGTAAGAAAAATAATTACATATTGAAAACATGAAATTTGATCCAATATTTCAAAGATTTCATGAAAAAAACAACAACAGTACTTTGTCAAATGCAAAATAATAATAGGTTTAACAACTTTGAATAGAATTCACAATCCATATCCTCATATATGACGTCATATTATGCAAATCCTCGATAATTGGGAAGTTTTCCGAATTTCAATGTAGGTCAATCAAGCAACTTCCGGGAAAGAATTTTGACATTTAAAATTCCTCAATTTTGACAAAAAATTCGCAGAAGGTACTCCTTGTCCTCTTGTTATGTTTGAATAATTTGAATTATGAAAAGGTCCATTCCCTTGACAGCGCGAGATGCAATTCTCCTTATGTCCTCGATAATTGGAGAAAAGGGGATATTTGAGAGTATAAGCATGTATTGAAAGTTCCCCTTTTTGGGCGTTCACGCGCAAATCTTCCCCCACCTATGGGCCCTGACCCCCTTCCCCCAAAATTAAAAATAAACACTGTTAAGAGACCATAAATGACAAATAAACGACAAACAGCAGGTGGTCAAGGTTTATTTTTAGATCGGCCTGCAGAGTTTTGTCTGCGTTTTAGACAACCCCCCACGTGTTCTGTTCCGTGAGCATTCCATTTGGCTTGAGTTGGACAGAACAGTTAGAACAGTAAGGGACAGCCCAGTGGAACGCACCCTTAGTTTAAAACTGTTCTAAAAATAGAAATAGAATACCAGCGTGGTCTCGATTCAACTGCGAATATCTTCGCCTATACCAAATGTCATGCAGTCAGACTAAATATGCATAAACAACAATGTTTTATACCTCGATTCTCGACTAAGCTGTTGAAAATAACACGTTATTTGATGAATTAAACTGACTTTTTGTCTTCTTTTTAAAATCGTTCGTTGAAATCTGTTTGAAAATATTCGTTTGCGCATGCTCAGTTTAGACTGGATTTGGATTTATTCATTTAGTAGACTAGATGCGCAGCCCCACAGTCTGGGAGAAAAACGATTTGTAGTGTAAGCATGACGCGAAGCTTACAATTAAGGCATGAAAAGGGCATGATTCTATTTTCATTTCACAAAACAATACAATAAAAACAGATATTACAAATAAATGAATATATGCCTCCCTCCCCCACCCCCCCCCCCCCACCCCAAAAAAAAAAAAAAAAAAAAAAAAAAAAAAAAAAAAAATGGGGATATTCAGTTTATTCAAGGCATTATTTTGACTGATTAGAATTAAAAGCTACAGAAAAAAGACAGTGAAGAGGACTTCCAAAACCAACTTAAATGTGTGATTTGAATTAACCCTTTCTCAAACAAGACCCAATATTGACATAGGGTATATATATTTAAGAGTGAAATGTTGATAAACAGCATTATCATCTGACCTTAACGAAGTAATTATTTTCTGTGACATGGCATACAAAAATCATATTCTTATTAATATTCTATTTCTCCCCTGCACTAGCAGTAGAAACGACGGTGGGGGGGGGCGGCTAGAATGGGCTAAGCCCCTCCCCAAAGTTGCCCAAAAATGCCGAAAGTTTCTTTTTAAATACACTGAAAATTTAGGATAAATCTAATTTTACCCCTCCGATATCTAGTCACTGGCTCTGACAGGGGCCAGATTCTCCTTCCTTATGAAAATCGCTTCCTATGGACTTGACAGGCCCGTAGGAACAGGGGGGGGGGGGGGGGGGGGCTAAGCCCCCAATGTTGGCCAAAAATGCCGAATTTTCCTTATTTCACACTGAAAATTCAGGGAAAATCCAAATCAGCCCGCCGTCGAATATTCAGACACTTGGGCTTTAGCCCACCACCCAATATCAAATTGCTTCCTACGGGCCTGGGGCCTGTGTAACATTATGCCATTTGGGAAGGGTACAAAGGCTTTGTACAAATATATGCATGCATGTTTGTGTAAAAATGTGCACACATGTACATGTAACATGTACATGTGTGCACATTATGATGTACACTGATTAAAGGGACATTTCATCCTCATTTTGATTTTTTAAAGTATGTCTTGATGCCAAGATTGATTTTTCTAATGGGTATAAATGGTATCAGTTTTTTGAAGTTGTTGATGATAGGCGATAAACACGCCTTCAAAGTTGAGACAGTAACGACAAATTCTATATACATCTGAACTGTTGTGGACAACAATTTGTTTAATTTTAACACAAACATATATATTTCTCGTAAACGGCGCAATATTTTGGCTTGAAATTTTCAGAATTTTCGTAAGAAAATATGCTCTTTATAATAAAAATGAAAGTGAAATTTATGAGAAAAAATTCTGAAATGTCACTTTAAAAACAGTTAAATGACTGAGTTTATATGACTCTGTAGATGAGTTATTTGGCAACTAAAATAATTATTGGATAAATTCAGAAATTGGAAACCGATTTGATTTATTGGGGTGTTACGCCGTTTTCAACTTCTATGGTCATATCGCGGCGGCTGGAGCACCTAACCGTGGGTTCCTGGTATTTCTCGCACCAGTACAACCACAATATCCAAACCGAGCCTCCAGCTGCTCTCTCACATAAATGATTCACACCCATTGGTGAGAGACAAATGATTTTGGTCAAATGTCAGAATGGATACTGGCCGAGCCGGAGTTCGAACTCGCGACACCTGAGTTGACAGACTACGACGTAACCGACTGAGCTATTAGGGCTCGGCAAATTGGAAACCGAACTCTTAGTACCTTAATTATCTAGTTTGCTCTGTCGTATCATGAATTTGTTAGATTATCATCCATTCTAAATAACAAACTTGTCAACGTGAAATTCAAGCATGGGCATTCTACACTTATATTTGGCAGTGTACACATACCCCGGACTAAATGAAGATAATTTATAGATATACACTGAAAACAAAATGAAGTCAGTCTTTATGTATTGGTTCAGAATTTTGAGTCTATCCATGTTTCAATATGTATATCGTCATAGTAAATGCAAAACCTCGTATCTCATTTTTGGAAAATTTTAAAGGGGGGGGGGGAGTGTAATAACTTTTCCCAAACTGAAATGTTTTACTTGAAATTTGGACATATTGTTCGTAATTAAAGTATCATTGATACTGATCGGTAAAATTATCTCAAAACCTGCAAGAATTGTCTAAATGGACACACGAGTTTGTACTTTGAAAATCGCAAGAATCGACGCACGAGGTTTTGCATTTACACCGACGATATGCAAGAATTTTACAGGTATTAAAAGCTCCTTGAATGAGCACTGGACAAGTTTAATTTCCTGCAAATTTCTTGCAAACTGCATGGTATTCAATAATGTTCAAGATATGCTTCTTGCAAAGTTCCTGCAAACTACATGTAAAATATTTGATGGATGACTTTCCTGCGAAGTTCCGACAAACTTTCTTATTTCTGGCAAACTTGTCGCAAACTGAAACGTGTTTGCCAGAAGATTGCAGGAAGGTTGCAGCTAGCGGCAAACATCGGCGAAGTTAACGTAGTAAAGTGACCCCCATAGAATACTGACCCCCCGGTCACTATTTTATATAGAATACTGACCCCCCGGTCATAATATTATGACCGGGGGGTCATAGTATTATGACCTACCCACACGTAGAAAAGTGACCCCTAACGTAGAATTGTGACCCCCCATAAAATACCGACCCCCTTCTCCACATACGCACCAAAAGTCTTACTCTAATATAAATCCAACTATGGTAGACGTACAACATAATTATCGTCATCGATAGGCATCAGAGGTACAATGGCACTCGTCCGTGCATGCGTCTGTCCGTACATACAGAGTGTTTTGACCGCAACTTTTCATTCATTATTGGGCGAACCCGAGTCAAACTGGCTTGTTAGACGCTTCCACCGCATCTGAATTGATTTGATTTAAACTCCACGCTGTTTTCAACTGTTATGGTCATATAGCGGCGGCTGGAACACCTACTATTGATTCCTGATATTTCTCGCACCCGTACTACCAAAAAATACAAACCCTCCTGCTGCTCTCTCATATAGATGATTAACACCAATTGGTGAGAGACAAATGACTTTTGTCAAATATCAGAATAGCTACATGCCGAGCCAGGTTCCAACTCCCGATCCCTTGATTGACAGACCCCGACGTTACCAACTAAGCTATCCGGTCTCGGAGCAGCTGTATTGGTTCTTAATCGTATGCACAGTAGGCGTACAGTATGTTCATGGATCACACTACTACCGATGTATATTTGTGTGGAAAGGGTAAATGGTTTTAAAAGGTTTCTGACCGAAAATCACTTGTCCCTCAGCGTTATGAGTTCGAAGCCTACCAGAGTTATGTATGTGTGTCTGCCATACGCACTTTCCCACCTGGCGGTTGCATATTAGAGTGATTATGTTAACATTTAGTCATTTAAAATAGCGAGATAGTTATCTAGGCTTCTCAATCTGATTAAAATCCTGTGTTGACTTGACAATAAATCTGACAGGCACCAGCAGGGGGTCATCTTCTGTGACCCTTTTTCTGACCATTTTTTTTTCACCGATTGGCGAAGCGATTTAATCCGAAAACTATGTCACGATGATGTCACATTTCAGTGTAAAACCATGTGTTTGTCATGGGAAGGTATAAGTAACCCGTCACGCTAAAGGGGACATAATGGGAAGTCCATAAAACTTAATTTAGAGAAATAAGTCAGACTAAAAAGGCGTCAAGCAGCTGTCGCAATTGGAAAATAAAGATGTAAGATATGAAAAAAATAAATAGAATATAGAATTTCATTAAATTCTATCTAGATTAAAAGAAATATGAGAAAAACTTCTACAATTAGGCCCCTTTTCCTATAACACAGCATCAAATTGAGAAACACAGAGAAAAGGTTCTTGACAGAATTGCACGAAGTTCATGTTGAAGTTTTGTCCATTTTGGTGCAAGAGTTGTGGAGATTTTGCTTCTGGTAGACTTAAAGATCTAGACGCAATGTTGTTATACATTTAGTCCCCTTTTCACATGACAGGATTTTTGTACATGAATTATTAATTATGTAAGCTACAGAACATATCATTCATCACTGAAGAACAAAATTTCAATAAATTATTGAATGAGAAATTGGAGAAACATTAATTTCTACATTAAGGCCCCTTTTTCTGTGACGCAGCCTCAATTAAAAAAAAAAAAAAAAAAAAAAAAAAAAAAAAAAAAAAAAAAAAAAAAAAAAAAACGAAAATACAGACTCAAAAGGTATACAGGGATTACACATGTGAATTTTCATTGAATTTGGTCTGAAGGATGCTGACATCTGACTGTATATAAACGGACGGACAAACAGACGGACGGAAGGACGAACGAAAGAACGGAAGGTTAACATGACGACTAAATGCTCCCCGAAACTTTTTTCGAGGAGCATAATAAACACGGATGTGATTTGAAACGATACGTATACAAATAGTGTGTGTTAAATTAGCAATAAACTAGGTGGGGGTCAGTATTTTATAGATAAAATCAGGGGGGTCGTTATTTTATATGGGGGTCAGTATTTTATAGAAAGGGGTCAGTATTCTATATAGTAAAGTGACCGGGGGGTCAGTATTCTATGGGGGTCACTTTACTACGTTACACCGGCAAACCCTTCTAGCGAACTAATTTGTTTGCAGCAAATTCGCGGCGAATTTGCTGCAAATTTGCAGCAAAGTTTTCATTTCTGTAAGGGCGCATCAGTATTCATGTTCACGACTATTTCAATGGGAACCCCGGTCTCCACATTTTTCTCTTCTGCAAAGACTTGAAAACTAAGTAAGTAGGCTAGATCTATGTAATAAAATACGACACACAAATTCTCCTCATATATGCCAAATAGGCCTAATAAAAAAAGTCTAACCTAACGATGAAATGCAGAAATTCCACACCCAAAGTAAACAAGACTAAACTTAGTCACATTTTACATTGCAAACGTCATCACTTCACCAAATAACGTCACTGTGTCAAGAAACTACGCACAGTGACATGCGCAGACAAACCGGACATACAAATAAACTTCAACACGAGGCTAGGTAAATTCAACCTGCCTTTTGTAAATTTGCAAAATTTCTGTATTGTCGTGTTTAAAAAGATACTCATAGATTTGCTTTTGCTAGTCATTTGTGAGCTTAAAATCGTGTATACATTCAATTGCAATGGTCGATCTTGTTTCTTAAGTGCGCAGACAGTATGAATTCAGGGGTTGGACCTAATACTTCTGTTGATAACGTTTTCAGACTGAGCCCATTGGGACAAATTTGATAAATATATTCAAAAAGAAAGAGCTAGGCCTACTCAGTATTGAAATGGGACCGATTTGTTCCGAAGGTAGGCTATATGTATACACTTTTTCACGCATTTCTGCAAGCGCAGGCAAAACGCTCATACATTATAGGCCTACGTTTTCAAAAATTTCGGCTTCACAGGATTGCAATTAAGACATTTTTTGTAAAACTTCATTTCACATTTCAATATTTGCAGAGATACTGATCTTCTTTTGTTTTTACCGGAAGCTCCACATGCGGTATAAAAAACCAAGGACAACCAAGTCCGTTAGCGATTCGCATGTTAGCTCATTCCCCGTGGGTAAAGTAAAGCAATTTACTGAAAAATACAACCTACATCTAGATCTACAGATATTTTATTGGCTGTAACTCTGTTACGAAACGTAGTTTGTCCATTCAAACACAACAGTGCAATAACTATTTACCCAGCCTTAATGGGGAGTGGCGTAAACCTTTGTTTACTACTTCATAACCAATCGTCTGTTTTGATTTATACCGTTTATATTGTGCACGGGAGTTACTAGTAATTGTTTGAAATAGATTGAAAAAGGTAAACTCGAGCCCACGTGACTCCCATTTTAGGCTGGTTGAATAATATAAATGCATATCTAGAATACCGTATCAATAATCTAAATCATATTAGATCTATACACTACCAACACTGTTGCAAGTAACCCCAAATAACCCCAACTTCGATACTAACCCCATATACGTCAACAATCATCCAACGTTACTCTCAATCAAACTGATCAACAATATCCTCGGCTCTCCGAGGGCGGTATAGTTGCGGGGCTCACTACACATGCATAATATTTATTTCTTTGTTATTGTCAACAGTATTGCCTAGATGTATTTGCCTCTTAAAGGACTACAATTATAATAAAATGGCATTCTTGTTTGGACCCATCGAATGACAACAAAGTCAATACAAATACAAAAACATATTCACCAATACAATTAAGACAAAATCAATATGACAAATGTATCCCTTTCCCAAACAGAACCTGTAAAAAGGCATTGGAAAAACATTGATTCAAAGGAAAATGCAGATAATCACATTTTGTGCTTTTGCCTAGAACGTTTCCTACGCTATATTGCACAAAAGTATATTTTTTCAAGTAGGTAAAAAATAACGTAAATAATTTCTTTACTAAAAGTGGGTTCGTACTTCCTTAATTACAGGCCCGTAGAAAGCAATTTCATATTGGGTGGGCTCAAGCCCTTTTGTCTGAATATTGGGGGGGGGGGGCTAAACTAAATTTTCCATAAATTTTCAGTGTAAAAGAAGGAAAATGAGCACCCCCTGTTCCTACGGGCCTGTAATTAATGTAATTTCTACAATTAAATACGAAGTAGATTTCAGTTTCAATTTTTGCATTACAGATTGGATATATTCTCTATACCTTGGGTATTTGAAGATGTTTTTCTTTGTGAATCATTAATTGGTGAGAGCTTTTTCTGATTCAACTTATCATTGATCTTTCTAACAAAATAAAAGGTAATTTATCTAATCAACATAATTTGGTCTAGATAGTGCCCATCTTGTAGACTCTGTTGTTGGAATTATTGTCTGGTTGGCATTGCAGCACATGGACGGCCTTAACTCTCACTGTCCATGGTTTCTTGCCAAGAGAGAGCCTCGACTTTGTTTTCCCCATGGTTCTGTTATGATAAACGAATGACGAATGTTACAATCGTATATAAAAAAATAGGTTATGGAATTCTGTTTCCACTTTTCTACTAATAAAACATGAAATGTCGACTAATCTACTTTTCTTGGGAAAAAATTACATAGAAAACCAGAAAAGATTATTTTTTCTTGAAAGAATTGCCAGAAGTAAGTATGGCAAAATTTGATTTTTCTACTCTTCTACCTATTTTTTTTTAGAAAATTTAGTGACAGTTATATAAACTTTTCTAGCAAAATTGGGACATAGAAAGTAGAAATGACGAAGATTGTCACAGTAACTACAGTCAATTGTCAGGGACAAAACTTCAACTTTTCTACTTTTCTACCTTACCATTTTGATAGAGTAGAGGAAGTTAATCACATTGATTTCAACTTTTCTAAAGTTGATACATAGAATAATATAACAATTGACGTGAGTCACACAGGTTTTGACTTTTCCAGAAAGTTCTTTAGGTAGAAAAGTTGAAGTTTTGCGCCCGACAATTGTCAGAATTAATGTGACAAAGTTAATTTTTTCTAGGTCTCAAATTTGCTGGAAGAGTGTCACACTAATTTCGACTTTTCTTGTAGATAGAAAGGTGGATGGCAGTAACAGGATTTCGTATTAAAGCATGGGAAATAATTATTGGTCCAAAGTCACATTCAGTTGAAAATTCATCGTGCATTATGAAGCATACTACATACTCTTTTTATTTATGAATTAAATCGTTCTGTTTAATGGATAGTATTACGTTCTATTAGTATAGTATTGTAATTTAATCAAGTATGGATGATACCTTGTACTTCGTCACGATTGGTGTGGGAAATTCATAAAACTTTATAGCCACAGTATTACGTTCTATTAGTATAGTATTGTAATTTAATCAAGTATGGATGATACCTTGTACTTCGTCACGATTGGTGTGGGAAATTCATAAAACTTTATAGCCGTTGGATTTGAAATATATACGTGGTGCGTACCATAATTGCAAATGATCATCACGTGTTGCGTATCATGTACGTGTTCCGTACCGTTTCTACAATTTCCCCGTTTTTCGCGAATATAAGAAAGAACAGGCTGAAGCAAAGTATGTATGGTTGTTGCACATGAAGGACCATAGTTTTGAATCGAAACAAGTATGAATTTTTGAGGGAAACGCTATTTTTGATGAAAAAACCGGGGAACGTGTAATGTACCTTATTCAATTTCCCTCCAAAATCGTTCCGATTCGGCTCAAAACCTCGAGGGTATCTAAGAAACTACATGAAGCCTAGAGACGAGACAGACATCACTGGAAAGCACTCGGAAATGCGCATAGACTGCGCTATATGGTAAGTCAAACGAATGGAGCAGTACTTACCAATTTAGGGAAATCTACCGAAAATCGCTAAATTTTCCGCCATCTTGCGTCCGTGTATGTACCCATTTTGATCACGTGATGATCCACCCTGACTAGGGTCGATATTTTTCACACACCCGATAAGGTCCCTTTTAGCGCGACGGGTCACATTTTAGTTGGCATAGGCCTATATGTAACAATATCATAGAAAAAACATTGAGGTAGGCCTACATACTGCAAATGTTGTCTATCAGCAATCGCTTCTTTGGCCACTATGATTTTTCAAAAGCTTTGTCAATTAGATGCATCAAAATAATTATTGTTTCGGTGAAAGGGTAAATGAGCGTCGACTGACCAGTCTCTTCACGAGAAGCAAGGGAGGCTAACACTGTTTTGAATCTTTATGCCCAGATAATTGATAACATCCCTTATAGGGCCTACTATTTTTCTCTCTCGGTTTGATGTAAGATTTTTTTTCATAGTTAATGAATTATATACTAAAGCAAGGGGCTACGTTTCACCAACTTCTTCGTTTTACCAAAGCAGCTCAGAATTAAAGGATAATAGGAGACAACTTTTTTTCCCTCTCTGAAACTTCTTTCATTGTATCAGCCGTCACCAACCCCCACCCACACACCTCCCTTGTAAACTAGATCTACGTGGATCCCGATCAAATGGCAAAAAAATTGTGATAAAAATATATTGTTTTTTTTGTGTTATGTTTTGATAAACGTCGGTATACTCTAATTTTTTTTCGAGAGACAGGGCGGAGCCTAGTAAACGGTTATTACATTGAAGATTGAGGAGAAACAGCGTTTTCAATTAGCGGTAAATCGTCGGTGTTATTGCAAATTATTGTAATTGCAGCTTGAATCAAGCTTTATTTACGAGGTTTTTAAATAACGCGTTTTAAAATCGCACAGTCTTTCAATTTCGAAATATTTTCATGCTCGTGCCGCACGTTTTTCTCATATGTTAACCAAGGTATCGAAAAGTAAACTCGTCGAATAACCTTTTGGCTTAGCCACACCCTTTCAGGTGAATAAAAACGCAATATATTGTTATAAAATCTCGTATTGTCCAGCAAGATTAAACCGGGACATCTGCATATGTATAGTGGTACCATCAACATTGAGACTCAAATGTACTTTTAACTATTGACTGTCCTGCGTGAGAGGGGTGTTGTGATTACATCTAACGGTAAACGCCTTCTTAAAACCACGACGTTTACATACCTGGTTTACCTGTTCAGTTTGACTCGTCTGTCCAGAGGTCATGGTTTATTTATAATGACCCCACTTCGGCTTTGTTTTGTTAAGACGCTCAACTAACGGACTTTGCGCACGAAAATTAAGTTGTCCCGGGTTAACCTTGTTGGAAATAACTACGGCTTGTATTAATAACAACACCTATGAAATATATTCCGTTTTTATTGACCTGAAAGGGTATGGCTAAGTAAAGAGGTTATTTGACGAGTTTACTTCTCGATACCTTGGTTGATAGAAGAGAAAAAACGTGCGGCACGAGCATGAACATATTTCAAATTGAAACAATGCGCGATTGTAAAATGTGTTGTCATAAAACCTGGTAGCTACAGATTGATTCACGCTGTAGTTATAATGTTTTGCAACAACACCGACGAATTACCGCTAATCGAGAAGGCTGTTTCTCCCCAAGCTTAAATGGAATGAACTGTTTACTAAGCTCCGCCCTGTCTCCCGAATAAAAACAGAATATACTAATGTTTATCCGAAATTACGTCACGGTTATATTCTGTTTTTATTCAGGAGACAGGGCGGAGCCTAGTAAACGGTTCATTACACTTAAGCTTGGGGAGAAACAGTCTTCTCGATTAGCGGTAATTCGTGGGTATTATGGCAACACATTAGGCCTATAACTACAGCGTGAATCAAGCTATAGTTACGAGGTTTTATAACAACACATTTTACAATCGCACATTCTTTCAATTTCGAAATGTGTTCATGCTCGTGCCGCACGATTTTCTCTTTTATTAACCAAGATATTGAGAAGTAAACTCGTCGAATAACCTCTTTGCTTAGCCATGCCCTGTAAGGTGAATCAAAGTACTGAAAGTACTGTTGGAAAGCAAATTTGCTGATTATGTCTAAAGGCCTTTCTAGTTGTTAGCAATATGAATTACACGGAGTTGGATAAAAGTAATTAATTGAATTTGATTCTTTAGAAAGTTACAAAATACAAATTATGAAAGGATAATGTCTGTTCCATATCAGCAAAATATACTGAACAAAAGAGAAAACTTTACGCTGCAAGATTTCAATAATTTCTAATTTCATCTAATGCCACATACGCGCGATAAACGATTCATTATTTTTACGGAATTGGTCATATCCGGGTTGCCAAAAAACCACAAAACATCTCTCTTATCACTTGTAGCAAGCTCTAAAATAAAGGTCTAATCTGTCAATTTTGTGAATTACCCCCCTTTGACATAAACAAATAGGGAATTTAAAATGTCGAATTCTCCCAGCCGAAAACGACTATAAGGCATTCTAGCACTCTATATGTTCTCCTATACCCAATGTCATGTTCTGAAGTAGGTTTTCTTGTATAATAGACTAGTGCGACAGGTCACGGTTCATAAATCTATTTGATGTACAGGCCCGTAGGAACAGGGGGGGGGGGGGCTAGGGGTGGGCTAAGCCCCTCTAATGTTGGCCAAAAATGCCGAATTTTCTTGACTGTAAATCAAATAAAATAACCATCTTACCGGCTATCAACGAATTCATTCAATTTCGTAGTTTTTGTTCCACTTAAAACTTCTCTTTATCACTGTATATTGAATGCACGTGTGCTTAATCGCTGTATACATATTGAATGCACGTGCGTCGTCATCGATTTCTCCGCATTTTGTGGGAGCCTCGTTTTGAAAATGTCGATTTGTTACTATTTTTAGTAACAATTCACATGTGTACAATGTTAATTTCCCGTAAACCCATTGTTTGCCTCCGGAAGTTAATCAGAGTCTTCTCTGATGAAAATTCGCTCTTCGATATTTGGATGTCGCTATTTACATCGGAGCGCTGTCCAATTCAAAAACAAAAGAAAATTCCGACACAAGTTATGTCGCTGTGTCGGAATTTTCTTTTGTGTTTGACTGGGACAGCGTTCCGTTGTAAATAGCGACATCCAAGTATCATCGAGCGAATTTTCATCAGAGAAGTCTCGGATTACCGGAAGTGTTCTGCGGGTACGGACTAAAACATAAATGAAAGGAGTCTATACTCTAATTAGAAAGCATTTGATCTCTGAAAACTACATGTCTTACTTGCTAAAACATGTGTTCCGTCACTACTTTATCCCTTTCCCAAATAAGACCGGGTTTGACAGCCCGAAAAGAAAATGTTCGGGGGAATATTGGGATGAAAGAAGAAACTGCTGATAATCAGAATTTTCTACTTTAACCTCGATATTGTCTTTGGTATTATCTACAAATAGTTCTAATTTTATCTAGGTATGTACCAATTTTGTCGTCTGCTACGGCTTTTTTTATTTTGACCAATCTGAAATGTTTCTATTTGGGAAATGGTTAACATACCAACAATGTAAATTGATTTGATTCTATGTAGGCCTATTCATCTAGATCTAAATCCACGGTGGGTAACTCACATGACTTTAGGGAAGCGTTAACACCGAAAAAATCGTCCGCTTCAAGGTATGTTTTGTTTAATTTCTCAGCTTATACCCTATTGATTTTGATGAGATAAAGTGCACGGAACGCGCCCTTGAGAGGGCTATTCCCGGCTCTAACTCACTCTGCTCCAAATCCAGTGGTTTCTTCAAACATTCGAGCCAAAGTGTTTGTAAGTGCAAAACGAAAGTGGGAAGCATTCACATGCACCGAAGAAAACTTTCGCTTGAATGTTTGAAGAAATCACGGGATCGGAGCAGAGTTACAAACGGGAATAGCCCTCTCAAATGCGCGTTCCGTGCACTTTATCTCGTCAAAATCAACAGAGTATAAGCTGAGAAATTAAACCAAACATACCTTGAAGCGGACGATTTTTTCGGTGTTAACGCTTCCCAAAAGTCACATGGGTTATCCACCGTGATATCTATAGATTAAAAAGTTAACACCGTTTTTTAAACCAAGTGGTGAAAGGATTGCTAGTCTGATTTCTATGCATTTTGAGCATACCATCACATATTCTGGTTTCCCAGATTTCTACTTTCGCTTTGAAATGCCTATCGCTACACGCGAATACTAGCAAGGCCTATTAGACAAGATGTCTATGTCATTAACCTCAAAATAACCACTTAGTTGATCAATCAATTATTGTGAACGCGATTAAATGCATGGCTTATCGAATATCATTGTTTAGTTTCGGACATTAAAACGTGTTTACAAGAATTTGGGCATAGAAAGATTCTAAAAATAGACGTGTCCTAGTTCCTATTTTAGCGCTTGAAGTGGGTCGCATATTTCATAGTTCAGTAAACTTGACTGACCCATTTTCAACGAAAGATATTGGACTGGCTATTGAACCGTAATGAAAGCAAATTACTACGTGATCGTTTCTCCTCTTTTAACACATGTTTAATTGGATGTTTTATCATCGGTCACACAATTGAATATCTTGTGTACAACTATAGAATTCAATATTGAATATTCGAAAGGTTGTTCTTGTCATTGATCTTTGCTTTTGATAGAACTATTTATAGTGAGGAGGACCGGGAGATGTTGTGTGGTATGCAGAGAATGTTAAAGTGCAGAGAAGCACGACTGGAAAGAAAAGCAAATTTTGCAAATTTGCTTTCCAATAAAAACGGAATATAAATGGATGAAATCGTTCCCTAAAAGGCTATTGTGGATATAAGTTCACTGTGCGATTTAGGCCTACATATATTCATGCTACGTAGGCTGCTGGCCTACAATTGCTTCAGTTTATGAAAAAAGCTATACGACAACAGTCTGGGTCCTGATCAGACTGCGTGTATATGCAGGCTGATCTGGAACCATGTCGGTCTCGCGTGCTTTATAATAGGACCTTTTTCCTGGCAGCCTACCGGCTCAAATATAGGCCTAATATCCACCCACACAAGGTTCGGAATTAGGCCTAGTTTATAGTCTACGATCGTAGGTTGAGTCATTGACATTTAACTTTTTTATTAGCAACATTTCTCATATATACATAGGCTATATTTGAGCAAAGATCTGGAAAAGGGTATTTTAAGACTTTTGAGCCCAACATGGTTCAAGATCAGCCTGCGTATGTATACACACAGTCTGGTCATGAACCATGTTGATCTTCAACAACTTTAAGACACCAGCATAGATCACGGATAGACTTCTTTTACGCACAGGCTGATCTACTCTCCAGAGCCGAGGCCTATTGATTAAATCATCAAACTACGACTATTTCATCATAGTTTACGAAGAGGAAATGTACTTTGTTGTAAGAAAGTAAGGCTGATCATGAAGCATGGCTGTTTCAAATGCTATAAGGGACCCTTTTCCAGATCCTGGCTCATTTACTTAATGCCCATTACTTCACACTGACGCCATTTGACTCCTTTACAAGAAAAGGCTTATGTAAACATTGTGGTAAATGAAGAAATTGCTTGTGACAAGCAATTTCTTCATTTACCACAATGTTTTCTACCCCAATTGATCAAAAACTGTTATATTTCATTGATGGAAATTGTCGTCTGCAACACCTTTCAAATTGGAATAGTCCACAATTTTGCTGTTTGGGAAAGGGTTAATGCATTCCATCCATCATTTGATATGCCTACCAAAAGCTTCTTGCAACTTCGGTGTCATCCGTGGTAACGGAGATTAGCGAGGGTATCCGGATTTTTTAAAAATACAGATCTAGATAACCTCGTTAATCTCCGTTGTCACGGAAAACGACGAGGTGGGACGAAATTGCAAAGAGTGATTGTATCTAATGATGGGTAGAATAAGAAACGTGACAAATTTCATCAGATTTTCAAATTTACACAAAAGTTATCGCAAATGAGTAGGCCTACAAGTAGGCCTATAACGGTAACCTAAACCTTTCTCCAAACAAGGGTCGGCGTTTTCCTCATAATTTTCTGATAGTCCAGTAAGCCTAGCCGAAAAAACATGCCTAACCTAGACAAAATTGCAACAGAATTTATTTTTGCATTTTTCACATCATAAATATATGAAGTATTCCCAGAAAAAAGTCCCACTCTGTTGCAGTTGCCAATTTTGTAAAAATCGCCCTTGACTGAGGCGGGTATTTACCCAGTAAAAATTATTGAAAAATCACATGACTTGTTATTTTTTAGTTTAAAATTATTTTTATAGCGTTGTAACTACTTTGCAGTTATATTATGAAGATGTATGATTATTTAGAAGCGAATTTTACAGAAATATATAAGTTTCGTAATCATTTCATTGGTTTGAAGCAAAAAAATGATATTCATTTACCCCACCCACTTCTCTTAATATGGTTATATGGAAATTGCAAAAATTAATCCAAAGTTTCAATATTTTTATCACGCTGTCCGCTTTTATAGCGTTTTAAAAAGAAAATATTACTAGATAAAACAAAGTAAACTCATTTCTACCCAAATGCGGCTGATATTAAAGAGAATAACAATTAGTGCTACGCTAATTTACGTATGCAGATCTACGCGTAGATGAGCACGTTTTCCGTTATTTTGTGATTATTCTGTGACCACTAGAAACATTGTCTTGTCATGGTATTATTTAAAGAAGTCATATTATTTGTTTAATTCAATTCGAGAAAAGTAGTCATTATACATCCTTTGATAATACATTTAACCCTTTACCAAACAACAAAATTATAGACTTTTATCAAAATTCATCCAAATTTCCAACAGTCAGTCACAAGATGCAAAATAAGTGTATTTGAATACGCATAATTTTCCTCACATTGGAACATGAAGAACTATGAGAAAGAATGAAAAACAATTGTTATTCTTTTTTCTTTTCTCTCAATGCTTTACAAAACTTTTTTCTGCTAAGGACGTCAAAACCAGCAAATGTTGGAAATGCATTTACCCTTTCAAACATGCAAAATATTTTGACCAGTGTTCAAGCATCAAAGTCAATTGACAAATTAACCCTTTGCCAAACAAGATCTGGTTTTGGCATCCTTGGTAGAATAGGCTTGGGGAAACTTTGAGACAAAAGAAGAAAATGCTGATAATCAGCATTCTCTTCTTTTGCTTCAATATTTTCTTAACTTTTTTGTTCAAAAAATATTTCTGTTTGAGCACAATTTTTTTCACCTACAACAGCTTTCAAAACTGATCACCCCAAAATATTGCTGTTTGGGAAAGGGTTACAGGAAGTGTCACTAATTCATGGTGTAGAAAATTCAAACATTGTTGGAAAAGAAGAAATTATGTTTTGTGCAATTTCTCCCAATCCACAATGATTTCACGTGCCTTATAACGTAGAAGTCCAAAAACCAGTACTCTGAAAAATTGTATGCCATGTACCGGGTATATACCGTCTTCAACCACAAAGAGATCGTCCACTTCCCACAAAGTCGCTGACTAAGAGCATTAAACACATCGGCATTCTTAAAAACAACTCGAACATTGAAGCATATGCTCACAACTGTATTTCTTCGAGTCGCGGGCCATTTTACAGGCTCAAATCCCTGTGGAAGCCACCAATGCGAAGTACAATCTTCTTTAATGGACTACTATGTGACATGTCTGTTGCTTTCTGAAAGATATGCTGGCCGAAGGTTAAAACCGGTGACTTTCTGTAGCGTTAGGCTTGTATGCAGACAAAATGCAGGGTAGAGTTAAAGCGTGTCAGACCACTAGGACTGGTGTCAATCATGGGCAGGAAGGATATCGACGATTTTAAATCAAAGGGCGTGGTCGGAGTTACAAGCATCTGTATAAAGCCTGACCATTGTGACCAGCACTGTCTGTTCTGTCTCAAGGCCAAAATTTAATGTTTTTTTACACAAAATGTCTTGTGGTCAACCACGGTGACCTAGTAGCTTTTCAGGTAACATGGTGAAACACGGCTTTTCAGCTCCATAAGCTTTGTCAGCGTACTATACAGAAGGAATTTAATGTTAATATTACAAAGGGCTACTACTTCCTGCAGTGAAATATCTTTCCTGGGGTCTCTGACAAATCTGTACCTGGTGTTGAAGATGCAATGATTCCCATTCTATGCATCTAAAGTGCGGATCATGTTATGGTCCATATAATCATTATTTCCAACAAATTGAAGAAGCGGTCACGGGTGTGTTGTCATTTACTTGGTTTGGCAATCTTGCTTAGAACACAGCTGCGGCATTGGTCTCATATTTCTGTACTTCCCAGTATGAAGTACAAAATCCCATGGTGTTCAATGTATCTATCAGAAACCGAGGACCGGAGTGGTGATGAAGCTGAATACCCAAGTCTAGCTGAAGTGGTAGTGGTACTATAAATCCTTTGAACACGCTTGAATTGCACATTGTCTGATAGCAGCTGTTTTGTCTTGTTGTTACTTCTGAAAAGTTTGTCTAAGTGTTTCAATCTATATAGGGCAAGTATTCGATGTTTCTTAGTAATAAAGTAACATCTGAAAAAGAAGGATAAATGTCTTTGAGCTCAACAATGTCCTTAACATCACACCTAATAAGCTTTGCAGCTGTTTCAATAATACTTGTTTCTTCTCTTCATTAGAAATGTCTTTACAGACTTTATCAAGGCTATGAATTCCGGATTTTCGTAATTCCGTCGTGACAGAGTTGTCGTTCATGCGGGACGGTATACCGTCTTCCGGTGTCAATGTAAATAAGCGCTATCAGTGGGAAAGAAACGTTTCTGCATTTATGAATGCCATAATTTTGCGGATAGTATTGGAAATTTTGAACTGCACAAACTGTATCGAAAGAGGCAAATACAAGACGAGTTTGGATTCGTGTAATAAGTCGCAAGAATTTGAACTAAACATCGTATATCTGGCCTAGGCCTACCCGAGTCTGAGAGACAGTATTAATAGCCGAAACGAGTAGATCGTTGTGAGATTCCAACAGAGGTACCTCAGCGGAGAGAAGAAATAGAAAACCCATCGCAACATAGTCACAACACACTAAACGCTTACATATCAAAGTCTATTGAGGCAAAATGAGAAAATACTGGTTATCAGGATGCTCTTAAATTTTGCCAAAATGTTTCCCAAAGTATTTTCTCTTAAGTAGAGTATACAGCCTACATACATCAAAACTTAGGTCTTGTTTTGGAAACCTTGAACGAACAAACAATGAATTACATAGATCTACTTTCAAACGAAATAGCAAAGTTTTGAGAGAAAAGAAAAACATGCTTACTGCTTTCCCTCAATATTTCCTATTCTACAATCTACACCAAATTGTTCTTTTTAGTAGATCTACGTATCATAGTCTACAATCTGCTTCAAATTTGAATTAAATTTGAAATGATAGTTTATTATGTTAACCCTTTCCTAACCAATTCTTTGTCCTAAATGATGCCCACATTCATTCAAGACTTAATTTGGAAAGGACCATATTTTGTTGTTTGGGTAAGGGTTTAAAAATGCATCATTTTTTCGGCACATTAAAAACGAATTCTTCATTTTTAAACCTTTCTCCTAATATTAAGGTCCTGTATTTGACTTCAGTAGATAGTTTGGAAAACATTGAGAAAAAGGAAGCAATTTGATGATAGTCAGAGATATCGCCTCTTTCCTCAATACTTTCTGTGCTTTAATGTTCACTTATTCTATTTTCGATTTTAATCGTTTTCCGTCAGAGGAAAACCGTGTGGAGCGGGATGTTCTTACAAACAATTACAAAATATTACAAAATAAAAATAATATCGCTCACAGCGTACATGTGTATACATGCACCTATTTTCCCAAAAGTTGCCCCTATTTTATTTCTATGACGTCATATGACTAGTAAGTAAAGCAAAGTCATGACGTCACAAATCGACACTCGCCTGATTTGAGGCACTCCACGGGGAAAATATTTTCAATGATAATCTGACATCGCATTATGGGAGATTTCTTTTGTTATAGTTCTCCGAATGGTTTAAAAAATGATGGAAGGTGCAGAGGTATTATTAGATTCCATTATTAAGTTACAATAAAAATCACTTTCAATAAAATGACTCATTAATTTGATGAAAATATTAAGATGCCGCTTGTCAAACAGGCAAATGGAAGTAAACATACCGTCCCGCAGGAACGACAACTCTGTATTACCGGAATTACGAAAAGACCCAATAATGGTTGAAACATTCTGTTTTAGTGTCGATTTTTTTGCCCCTCATTGCTACTCACTACCACTGCATCGCCGAAGTGCTTAAGGGTGTTCCGTTTTTGTTTTGACGAATAACAGTTTTCATAATTACACATGTTGAACATCTTTGTTTGCAGGTAATTAGTGGAAAAAATTTTCCCAACTTTAAATGCACTTGATTATCATTTGAAATGCTTTCATCTGTTTATCATTTTCAGGTCGTTCTGGGGATTTCATTAATTCAATGTTGGCTGCTTTGGTTATGAATAGTTTTGGACCACCTTTCTCAGTTGTGGGGTTGACACTGCATGATTGGTGATATATTGCATCTGCTGCCAAGGTGCGTCAAACGTGTTTGCACTTCACCAGCCCATTTGTTTCTCCTTTTGCCACAGGCCTCCATAACAGAAGCTTGGAAGCCAAAACTACGCACGGGAAATATATATGAGGTGATCTTTTTCTTAAAGAACACTTTGCTTCTAAACCACAAAAGTGATAAAACAACCACTTGTAACAAGTCAAACAGAAAATGTACCGACCGTAATACTCGAGCAATATCACTTAATGTGTCGTCTTTAACACCTACTTGCTCGACTCGTCTAGTAAAGTCTTTACGGCACTTTCCATGGAAAAAATCACCCGCTATTACATTGACTTCATGACCGTTCTTAATGTTGGTACTGATGGACCATGGTACTCTCACACCCCTTTTGACTTAGACGAACGGCCGTTGGGTCATCTGAAAATGTATAAGAGAATTGGTTTACCACATATGAATGCAAACATATTCCAAATTTCTCACTAAATTGTGGAATAGTAATATATCACAAATCGAATTCTATGACACAAGTTCCCGATCGTTTGATATAGTAGACGATGTAATAATAACTACTGGCCCCGAGTTTTGAAATCTTACGTGGTAGTGCACTTTACTGTGAACTTTGCAAGGAATTCATTCTATACAAATTATTTAATTTATGGAATGAGGAACAGTGTTGCTTGGTCTAAACATCAGGGTGTCCAAAAACCTCCAAATGGTTTTTTACCCCCAAAATAAAGTTTGTACCCCAATTTTTCGCAATCCTTCTTTGTCTGTAACAGAGGGGGTACATGCATACTGTATAAGTGTGGTTTTTACCCCTAGATTTGAAAGTTAATGGAAATTTGAAATATACACAGATGTTGTATTTTTCAATTTGTCTTTGATTTTAAATGTAAGTCCTACCTGGTAAACAGACACTAGAGATAATCGATTTATATTTATATATTGAATGAAGTTAAGATTTGACTCAAATCTTAATATATAAAAATAGCTACCATATGGTTTGAACGCCACTCAGTTGTTGTGCATTGTAATATTTGGCTAATTGTCACCCTGAAAGAAAAGGTATCAATTTGAAATCATGTGGCTGAACCAACCAAAAATAATGAAAACGTGCATATAAGAATTAAGTAAAAGTAACTTTTCAGTCCATGCAATATTACATGTGCATACATTTTCAAAAGCAACAATTGTGGGAAAAAATATTGTTACCTTCATGTTTATATCGTAATTACATTCACTTCCCGGGTGCAGGGTCTATCCAATAGACCTACATTACTAAACTGTACATGGCCTATAGATAATTGTTGACAAGTGATTATTCAATATAAAAAACGATAGAGAAATACTGTAGTGTCCCAAATATTCATAATGTTAATTTCTTAAATGCTTATCTATGCAAATTTCGGGCGCTAAATTATATTAAAGTACATATAATTGGGGTGAAGAGAGCTCCCAATAGAACCAAATATTAGAGTCCTTTGCTTTCAATTTTCAAAAGGTTTTGTGTTATTCTACTCAGAATTATGATAATCATCCATAGACATTGCATATAATACACAATCTTCCTCATTCATACAAGAAATGACGGTGTAGATATCTGGATAAAAATACAAACCAAATACGGTTTTATGGCCGCCATTTGCTTCCGTAGAAGAAATATGACAAGCATTTATCGTGGATTGACCGGTTTTCGATACCCTTACGGTTCTGGATAAATGATGAGGAACATAAGGGTTTACCCAACAAATTCAAGCTGAATCACAAAAATCTTACCTATTTAGTCTCCAAAAATATTATTTTCGTAGATATTTATCAAAATAGAGTTGGAAAAACAATTACCTTACAAAACAAGGTAAAACGGGTCATTTCTGGTAAAGTTGACCTATTTTCGATACCTTTTATATCTTTATTGTTGAAGAGTATTCATCTACAGTTTGGCTTAAAATGTATGCAACATGCAAAATGGAGGACAACTTGGTGTATACAAATGGAATAATTTCATAAATGCCTATGGTTACTTGCGATTTTTTACTCATTACCAAGCATCATAATTTTGGACCAAATCATAAACCAAAGTAGTTGCAGACAGCAATCTTTTGCTTATGAAATTGATTTTTTTTATTATTTTTGTACAAACATCGTGGATAAAGAAGAAACTGCATGCTAAAAGAAATTATTTATTTTCAAAAATGTCCCACGGAGTTTTGTTGCTGTTGTTTTTTTAAAAAAGAAAACAAATGAAAAGAAGTGAAAATATTAAGAAAAAACAGAAAATTCGAGGAAGATGCCATCACTTTTGAAACACCCTGTACCTACCCAACCACTGGCCTCACATGACTGTCATGTGACTTTTTTAAGCAGACGAATGTGCCAGATCATTGGCTGGTAGTTAAATGTTAACTTTTGGATCATTTTAAGTATTTTTTTCGTCTTTTTGTGGACAAAGAAAAAGTAATAGTGTAAACGTCGTGTTATTTTCCGAAAATAAGAAATTAATGATTACTTGCTTGTTATTCAAGCATTTCTGGTAAAAATTCCTTTGAGTGAAGAACTAATGACACCGGTCCAAAAAATGAAAACAATGACGTCATGCATCATCCGGTTTACTAAGCATGCACAAAAACCATAGAGTCACGATTTGAGGTACGTATCGAAAACAGGTTGAACTACGATAGTTAAATAAATCATAACATTTTTGTCGTCATATTTATATATTGTTCACAAACAAGTAAAACGAATGAAAACCCATTCGTAATATTAATTTCAGTGTGTTTTAATCTATGTCATGAATTATCTCCGTCAAATCAAACGTAAACAAATCGAAAGACACGGATCGGAATTTGCAGAATATTAATCATTTTTTCAACTTCTAACAAACTTTTTGTGTAACAGGTCATAATGTACTTACCTTATGTAAAGTGTTTGGACCAGTTAAAGTGTGTAAAATAGTATCGAAGATGTAAAACGTCATTTTCTTTCATCGACCTTCACGAGATCTACGGCGCTGCCATTTTGTTATGATGACGTAAAGTCTCGATGTGACGTCATCCAAACATTGTATGGTGTGTCATTCGTGACATTTGAAAAACACGGAAAATTAACAAACTTTAAACTCAAATTCCCATGTTATTGCAAGGAGAACACTTTGGGACTTTTTACTGAGTGATGACCAATACCCGATCTACGAAATGGTGCAAAAAGAAATTCTGTTGCAATTTTGTCTAGGTCCGATGCTACGCTGACTGGACTACTGGCAAAAGTAGATATATAGACTTCTATTTGAAAACATGACACGTTTTCATATGTTAACATATTATGTTAAAATCATCTAAAAGAAGAAAATGATGGCTAGGTCTATAGCCTAGCTACTTTTACTTATTTTCCTCGAATCTTTTCTCAAACAACCCATACTTTTGGACACCCCTTTGACGAGGACGCTTTCAAGAGAAGCCGCCTATATGCCTAGGCCCTATTTAGAACTAATTATACCCCCCACCTACGAAGTAGAGGGGGGTATATTGGTTTCACCATGTCTGTCTGTCTGTCCGTCCGTCCGTCCGTCCGTCCATCCGTCCGTCCGTCCGTAGACTTTTTCGTTTCCGTGCTCTAACTCAAGAACCGGTTGACCTAGGATCATGAAACTTTACACAGTTGTTGCCCATGACCCAAGGAGGTGCCCTATTGTTTTTGGGTCACCAAGGTCAAAGGTCAAGGTCACAATCGGACTTTGTTTAAAATCCGTTTCTGTGCTCTAACTCGAGAACCGGTTGACCTAGGATCATGAAACTTTACACAGTTGTTGCCCATGACCCAAGGAGGTGCCCTATTGTTTTTGGGTCACCAAGGTCAAAGGTCAAGGTCACAATCGGACTTTGTTTAAATCCGTTTCCGTGCTCTAACTCGAGAACAGGTTGACCTAGGATCATGAAACTTTACACAGTTGTTGCCCATGACCCAAGGAGGTGCCCTATTGTTTTTGGGTCACCAAGGTCAAAGGTCAAGGTCACAATCGGACTTTGTTTAAAATCCGTTTCCGTGCTCTAACTCGAGAACCGGTTGACCTAGGATCATGTAACTTTACACAGTTGTTGCCCATGACCCAAGGAGGTGCCCTATTGTTTTTGGGTCACCAAGGTCAAAGGTCAAGGTCACAATCGGACTTTGTTTAAAATCCGTTTCCGTGCTCTAACTCGAGAACCGGTTGACCTAGGATCATGTAACTTTACACAGTTGTTGCCCATGACCCAAGGAGGTGCCCTATTGTTTTTGGGTCACCAAGGTCAAAGGTCAAGGTCACAATCAGACTTTGTTTAAAATCCGTTTCCGTGCTCTAACTCGAGAACCGGTTGACCTAGGATCATGTAACTTTACACAGTTGTTGCCCATGACCCAAGGAGGTGCCCTATTGTTTTTGGGTCACCAAGGTCAAAGGTCAAGGTCACAATCGGACTTTGTTTAAAATCCGTTTCCGTGCTCTAACTCGAGAACCGGTTGACCTAGGATCATGTAACTTTACACAGTTGTTGCCCAATACCCAAGGAGCTGCCCTATTGTTTTTGGTCACCAAGGTCAAAGGTCAAGGTCACAGTTGGTCTTTGTTTAAAATTCTTTTCCGTGCTCCAACTACAGAACCTTTTGACCTATAGCACTTTTCCAGTGACAAGGTGCTAGTGGGGGGTATTTGTCCGCTTTGCGACAGTTCTAGTTTAACCAACTCCCACAAATCGGCTCTTTTTGACTCCCCAAAAGACAACTTAAGTTTAGGCGTTTGAAAACATCATGGAAAATGAAGACATTGCTTGTGACAAGTGATTTCTTCATTTCCCAAAATGTTTTCTATCGAAAGAGTGCAAAAAATTTATATCTTATTCTTCCTACGGGCCTGCAATTAGAGCTCTAATCTACGCCCCTTTTGAAGAACCGTATATGACAAACATTGGAGGAGAGAGAATTCCAAGAATCTGCAGAGGACAACTTTTAAAATTTGGACGTCAAAATTACGATTATTGTAATAAGTTGATAAAATCTAACCCTAATCAGGCCTCCCTTAATTGGGAAACGATAGGCCTACATGTCATGTAGATCTATCAAAAGGAGAAGTTAATTTTAAAATAGTTTTCTAGATCTAGGCCGTTATCTCATTCTGTCTAAATTGTTCGCCTTCTGAATTGTCCGAAACAGCATTCTTTTCCCAGGCGGCAATTTATCTTTTTGCGCACTTTCAATAAACGCAGTGACACAGTAATTTTAGCGGCTACTTTCGGTTTTACATAAGTCACGAATCCGTCTGATGCAATGTTGGGTCGTCCTTGCTACGGTATTACTGCGCAAAACAAACAAAATATCAAAACAATTATTTGTATATTTTTGAAGGATTTATAGGTACGAAATATTTTAAAAAAATCGAAATTGTTATTATGACCAGAATTTATAGATAGAAATTAGAAATAAACATGAATATGTCAAAGCACTACTTTTCTGACAAATTACTTTGATCTAAAAATACTACTTCCGGTATTATTTTTGATCAAACAGCTGCGAAACGAAATGAAACCGATAATTTTCTTCAACAAATCAAGTTAAATGAGAACAATGGAATACGTTTATGAGAAAAAAGAAAACGAATATACAAAGAAAAGTGTTGTCAGTGTTGAGAAAGTAATGATTCGAGGTGAAATTGTGACAAAAACAATAAAAACTGACCCGGTTTGTTGGAACACTGAATTTAATTTTGAAATCATGTGGCACGCCAAAGACATGGACCATTTTATGTTTATTCAAGGACCTCCCGGCTTAGGATATAGAGATGAAATGGCAGAACTCGTGTAAAATGTAGTCGTGTGTGATTAATTTGATTGTTGTGTCTCACAAACAATGAGTTTCTGTAAGAAATGGAGAGATCAACAAGTAGGACAAACGTGTGATAAAGCCAGGAAAACGAGCGCTTCACCAGCTTTATTACGTCTTGATAGTACGGGAGAAGTTACATCAGTCTCACCTACACCGAGTAGAAAAATGTGTCGTGGACAGAGAAACGGTTGTTGTAGGTCTTCACAAGACAGACAGAATAATTTATCGCCATTGAAATCGGTCGTGAATGGTTTTAGTATGTCGACAGTCATTGACACAGCTAGTTCATATTTGACTACTGCCAGTAATTATATTGAGTCTATTTGTCCGTATAAAACATCGACCAACTTAGTTGGAAGCAGATCTTCATATACACCAGATATAGATTGTGATCAGTTGTTACAAAAAGACAACATGATGGGAAAAGAGAATTGGAGAAAAGGTGACCGACCCCTCGGTCAGTGTGACTCGTTCGATAATAATGTAACTCAGGGATACCCAAAGACTTGGAGGAAAGACTTTTTAGGTGCTTTACAATCGACAGTGTTTAATAAAGATTCACAGATACCCGCAAACATGATGTCTGATAAATATATACCGCCACCAATTAAGCTTCGACTCATGCGTGAGAGTCAGTGGCATGGCTTACACAGGGACTCCAACCTTACGCCTTACAATGCTATGCTACTTCAAAGGAGTAAAGCCAGAGATATGAACTGTGTTCATCAAAGTGGTAGAATTCACAAAAGACCTGACGATAGAGCCTCAGATTCTACAACTGCTGAAGAAAAGCAAAGCTCAAACAAACTAATCGAAAGTGAAATCAGTGCTGAAACTGAAAACACCCAACTAGAAAATAGTAAAGATATTATTAAAGAAAGTGCTACAAATCCAAAAGTGCAAATTAAATCCCAAGATCTCATCGTGGAAGAGAGTAAGTCGGAAACGGAAAAGAACGAGACTCCTGATTGGTTTGACTATGACAATGAGAGTGAAAATGTAATTCCAATAGAAATGAAGGCATCAGTAATCGAAGATTGTTCTAAAAATGGATTGAATGAACCTCCAGCAAAAACAGCTCCTGGTAAAGAGGAGAATTTAGATAGGAATTTACATTCATGGTACAGCATGGAAAATGACTCAGAAGTTAGAAAGACAGATATAGTGGAGCATATTCAAGTTCATTGTGTTTCTAGTCAAGCATTATGTGATGAACTCATGGAAAATAAACTGCAAACAGAAAAACCTTCAAATACAGACAAAGAATCAGAATCCAAGAAAGTCTCAAACAGCCATCAAACAGATTTTTATATAAACACAAAAGAAAGAAATAATGCACATCACAAACAGCAAGATGATCAATGCAAAAAGAAAGAACTGTTTTCCGTTTTATATGTTCGAAACTGTAATGGAGCTAAAAGACGTTCATCAGCTCAGAAAAGGAGCAGACATAAAGCACAGAAAGACGCTGCAAACAACTGTGATAAAACTTCAAAATCGCTTCGACATAGCGATGCAAGACACCCTAACAGTTCAGTGGCCTTTATCCTAGGACTTGACCATGATAGCAAGGAGCGGTGTTTTTCATTCCAAATTGATTGCGATGATGATGATGATGACATTGATTGGTCAAGCTGTGATGAAAACGATCAATCAGATGATTTTGATGATTCAGATGATATTCAATTCATGTCCCCATTGAGAAACCTTGTGAACTTCCAAGTTACATGTTCAGTACCTAGTATGCCATCTTCACCACCATTCCATAACTCAGCACTACAGAGAATAAACCTGGAGTGGGAACTCAATGTTGCTGTCCGTGAAACGGAGTCCAAGAAGAAATCCAAGTCACCCAAGAAGGTAGTTAAGCCTTTTCCCAATTGACAATATAACAACAAATTCAATTGTCACAATTATGTTGGACTGACAAATGGAGAATTGCAAGTCGTCACTCATAACAAATGCAAGGCACTGCATGCCATGTAGAGATTTAGCATGTAACTGTTATTAAAAAATAAATTAAGATTTAGATGGAAATACAATGGTACAATGTGAATTAGGATAATTTACTGGCAATAAACCACTTTGAATCATTATCTTTCAAAGCAATTTCATGTTCACTATCTTGCATTGTCAGCAAAGGTTTTGAAGCATCTTCATGATTTATATTTTCAGGTTCATTTCAAAGATGACAAACAGTTGAGCGAAGTTCATCATATGGTTGCTTGGTCGTACGCTTATCAGGCTGCACGGAAAGGTCCATGGGAAGAGATCGCACGCGACAGAGGTCGTTTCCAGAGACGAATTACAGACGGAGAAAAACTTTTAAAGCCAATACTAGATGCAAATCACAGACTTCAAATTTTTAAGGAACGTTTTGAGAAATGTGATTAATTCAGGAAAAAATAACTAAAATGTTTATGGACAAAATAGCTTTAATCAGAGCAACAGATAAGAGGAAAATAACCAATTACCAAATATGGCAAAATGTAGGACTGTTCCAATTTGAAAGGTGTTACAGACAACAATTTCAAGTAAATGAAATCTTAAATCTTTTTGCCTTTTTGGAAAGAGAACATTGTGAGAAATGAAGAAATTGCAATTTCTTCATTTTCCACAATGTTTTCCAAAGTCTTTATCTTGGAGGGTGTCAAAAAGTGTCAATGTGAGGTAATAAGACATTTTTACTTTATTTTAGTTCCAAACCCTATCTTTTGGCTTCTCATTTTAGTCTTCTCAATGAGACGATTCCAATGAGTATCCTTAGTATAGAGTTTGACCAACAAAAAATTAAATATTGCATTTTGAAAAGCCACAATTACGTCTCTGTAGCTCTCCATAATTATGGGTTAACTAAAAATTTTTGTAGGAATAAACAGTGTGCTATAAATAAAGCCTATAATAGACTTGTTCTACCAGTTTTAGTGGATAAATCATCAATGTTGTTATAAAATCTCTGAAGTACAGCTTCAATCAAGCTGTATTTGCTAAGTTTTAGAATTAAAAAAGAGAAAATATCATTGCTGGTCCAAAATTATGTCACGATTACTGGATGAAATAGTTCCTTATTGTCTGGTAATTGATGATTGCTTCAAATTGATTTGTATCAAGATGAAAAGGTTAAGTTAAAAGTAAAGATGGCATGTAAAGTCCTTTGTGTTAAAATATCCTACAAACAGACCAAGGAATGTAAAATTTCATTCACTTGAATCGTCTGCAACATCTTTGAATTTTGACTGGTCTAAAATTTTGCTGTCTGGTAATGGTAAAACTTAATTAACCCCAGCAAACACCAAAACATTAGACAGTGACAACATTGATGTTCTTGAATAAGAATTTGTGCACAAAATAGCATGGAGCACATTAATTTTAACCCTTTCCCAAACGACAAAATTATTGGGTGATCTACTTCAAAAACTGCTACAAATGACAAATTCAATGTTATTAAAGATATAATTTATGTACTATATGGCCTAGAAAATATTGAGACAAAAGGAGAAACTGTTGGTTATCAGCAGTTTCTTCTTTTGTTTCAATGTTTTCCCAAGCCTTTTCTAGTAGGGACGTCAAAACCAGGTCTTGTTTGGGAAATGGTAAAGGCAATCTGAGAAAATGCTGGTTGTACATTTTCTGCTTTTGCCTCACTTTTTTCCAAGCTTTTTCTAGTAGGGACATCAAAACCAGAACATGTTTTTGTAAGGGCTAGAGATTTTTATTGTCCGAGTCATCAATCTGTTTATTCGAAACTTGATCGAAAATCATTGGTTTCTTTACTTTGGACATGAGAATAGAAACTTGATCGAAAATCATTGGTTTCTTTACTTTGGACATAAGAATATTAAATTTTTATTTATTGAAAAATTTGTGATTATTTCTTTCCTTGAAGATTTTCATATTTAATCCTGTCCCAGTGACGCCTTTTGATACCCTACAAGATAACAGCTTTGGAAAACATTATGGAATATGAAGACATTGCTTGTAACAAGCAATTTCTTCATTTCCCAAACTGTTTTTTTTTCTACACAGAAAGACCAAAAATATGTAAAATTACGATTTTTAGCTCCACTGGCCGAAGGCCAGCGGGCTATTGTCATGGCGTTGTGTCCGTCGTGCGTGCGTGCGTGCGTCCGTCCGTTAACTTTTTCTTTAAACATCTTCTCCTCTTATACCAGTGGGCTAATTTTGACCAAACTTGGCAGGAATGTTTCTTGGGTGACCCTTTTCAAAACTTGTTCGCGAATTTTTGATTCGTCAAAAAATGTGGGCGTGGCAGGGCGGGGCTTATCAGACTTAGAGAAATCATAAGAAAATTCTTTAAAAATCAACCATTGGGCCAATTTGAACCAAACATGGCAGGAATGTGCCTTGAGTCATTCTTTTCAAAATTTGTTTACAAATTTTTACATTTGTCAAAAAATATGGCCGTGGCAGGGAGAAAGGGGCTTATCAGACTTAAAGAAATCATAAGAAAATTCTTTAAAAATCAACCATAGGGCCAATTTGAACCAGACTTTGCAGGAATGTTCTTTGAGTCTCTCTTTTTTCAAAATTTTTTCACAATTTTTTACATTTGTCAAAAAATGTGGCCGTGGCAGGGAGGAAGGGGCTTATCAGACTTAAAGAAATCATAAGAAAATTCTTAAAAAATCAACCAGTGTGCCCAATTGAACCAAACTTTGCAGGAATGTGCCTTTAGAGTTCTATTTAAAATTTGTTCACAAATTTTTATATTTGTCAAAAAAATGTGACCGTGGCAGGGAGAAAGGGGCTTATCAGACTTAGAGAAATCATAAGAAAATTCTTTAAAAATCAACCACAAGGCCAATTTGAACCAGACTTTGCAAGAATGTTCTTTGAGTCTCTCTTCAAAATTTATTCACAAATATCAAGATTTGGCTGCCGCTGTGTAAGGCTTACAAGAAATCATGGGATAATTCTTCCACTTTAACCAGTGGAGCGATTCAGGCCCTCCTGGGCCTCTTGTTGTTGATGAAGATTGGATTTCTTTGCAATATAGCATATAAAATATCAAGGCAAAAGGAGAAATGCTCATTTTCAGCATTTTCTTTGTCAGAATCTTTCCAAGCCTTTCTATAACATATACATGTATGTCAAATCCAGGTCTTGTTTGGGAAAGGGTTAATTGCTGATTGCAGAATATTGTGCACAGTTCCTTCTTCAGTTTCAATCGGATCAAGTGAAGTACAAACATACTACACAACGTCTATACGACATCTAGTTGAGCTTCTTGCATAATAATTGAGCCAGGATCTGGAAAAACGTCCCTTTTAGCATTTAAGACAGCCAGATTTCAAGATCAGGCGGTGACTAGATGCAGTCCAGCCAGCATCCATGTTACTCTCAAATGGTTGCTACAGACCATGTGGAAGCTATTGGAGAACAACATGGTTCCTGGTCACTCAGACTGCGTGTATACGCAGGCTGATCAGGAACCATGGTGTTCTCAATTAATGCTATAAGTGATGTTTTTCCAGATCCTGGCTCATATATACTGAACAAAAGTGAAAACGCTACACTGCAAGATTGCTTATTTCTAGAAAAGTATCGAATTAATAGCATGAAATATATTTTGACATTATTTCCCAGGCTTTCAGCAATCGTTTTGTTGAATTTTCATTGTCTCGTCTCCTTAAATGTCAGAGTTACAACCCTTAATGCATTTAGAGCTAATTTCATCTAATGCCGCATATACGCATGCGCAGAAAGCGCTTCATTATTTTTTGGAAAGCAAATTTGCAAAATTTGCTTTTCTTTCCAGTCGTGCTTCTCTGCACTTTAACATTCTCTGCATACCACACAACATCTCCCGGTCCTCCTCACTATAAATAGTTCTATCAAAAGCAAAGATCAATGACAAGAACAACCTTTCGAATATTCAATATTGAATTCTATAGTTGTACACAAGATATTCAACTGTGTGACCGATGATAAAACATCCAATTAAACATGTGTAAAAAGAGGAGAAACGATCACGTAGTAATTTGCTTTCATTACGGTTCAATAGCCAGTCCAATATCTTTCGTTGAAAATGGGCCAGTCAAGTTTACTGAACTATGAAATATGCGACCCACTTCAAGCGCTAAAAATAGGAACTAGGAAACGTCTATTTTTAGAATCTTTCTATGCCAAAATTCTTACACGTTTTAATGTCCGAAACTAAACAATGATATTCGATAAGCCATGCATTTAATCGCGTTCACAATAATTGATTGATCAACTAAGTGGTTATTTTGAGGTTAATGACATAGACATCTTGTCTAATAGGCCTTGCTAGTATTCGCGTGTAGCTATAGGCATTTCAAAGCAAAAGTAGAAATCTGGGAAACCAGAATATGTGATGGTATGCTCAAAATGCATAGAAATCAGACTAGCAATCCTTTCACCATTTGGTTTAAAAAACGGTGTTAACTTTTTAATCTATAGATATCACGGTGGATAACCCATGTGACTTTTGGGAAGCGTTAACACCGAAAAAATCGTCCGCTTCAAGATATGTTTGGTTTAATTTCTCAGCTTATACTCTGTTGATTTTGACGAGATAAAGTGCACGGAACGCGCATTTGAGAGGGCTATTCCCGTTTGTAACTCTGCTCCGATCCCGTGATTTCTTCAAACATTCAAGCGAAAGTTTTCTTCGGTGCATGTGAATGCTTCCCACTTTCGTTTTGCACTTACAAACACTTTGGCTCGAATGTTTGAAGAAACCACTGGATTTGGAACAGAGTGAGTTAGAGCCGGCAATAGCCCTCTCAAGGGCGCGTTCCGTGCACTTTATCTCATCAAAATCAATAGGGTATAAGCTGAGAAATTAAACAAAACATACCTTGAAGCGGACGATTTTTTCGGTGTTAACGCTTCCCTAAAGTCATGTGAGTTACCCACCGTGGATTTAGATCTAGATGAATAGGCCTACATAGAATCAAATCAATTTACATTGTTGGTATGTTAACCATTACCCAAATAGAAACATTTCAGATTGGTCAAAATAAAAAAAAAGCCGTAGCAGACGACAAAATTGGTACATACCTAGATAAAATTAGAACTGTTTGTAGATAATACCAAAGACAATATCGAGGTTAAAGTAGAAAATTCTGATTATCAGCAGTTTCTTCTTTCATCCCAATATTCCCCGAACATTTTCTTTTCGGGCTGTCAAACCCGGTCTTATTTGGGAAAGGGATAAAGTAGTGACGGAACACATGTTTTAGCAAGTAAGACATGTAGTTTTCAGAGATCAAATGCTTTCTAATTAGGGTATAGACTCCTTTCATTTATGTTTTAGTCCGTACCCGCAGAACACTTCCGGTAATCCGAGACTTCTCTGATGAAAATTCGCTCGATGATACTTGGATGTCGCTATTTACAACGGAACGCTGTCCCAGTCAAACACAAAAGAAAATTCCGACACAGCGACATAACTTGTGTCGGAATTTTCTTTTGTTTTTGAATTGGACAGCGCTCCGATGTAAATAGCGACATCCAAATATCGAAGAGCGAATTTTCATCAGAGAAGACTCTGATTAACTTCCGGAGGCAAACAATGGGTTTATGGGAAATTAACATTGTATACATGTGAATTTTTACTAAAATAGTAACAAATCAACATTTTCAAAACGAGGCTCCCACAAAATGCGGAGAAATCGATGACGACGCACGTGCATTCAATATACAGCGATTAAGCACACGTGCATTCAATATACAGTGATAAAGAGAAGTTTTAAGTGGAACAAAAACTACGAAATTGAATGAATTCGTTGATAGCCGGTAAGATGGTTATTTTATTTGATTTACAGTCAAGAAAATTCGGCATTTTTGGCCAACATTGGAGGGGCTTAGCCCCCCCCCCAGCCCCCCCCTGTTCCTACGGGCCTGTACATCAAATAGATTTATGAACCGTGACCTGTCGCACTAGTCTATTATACAAGAAAACCTACTTCAGAACATGACATTGGGTATAGGAGAACATATAGAGTGCTAGAATGCCTTATAGTCGTTTTCGGCTGGGAGAATTCGACATTTTAAATTCCCTATTTGTTTATGTCAAAGGGGGATAATTCACAAAATTGACAGATTAGACCTTTATTTTAGAGCTTGCTACAAGTGATAAGAGAGATGTTTTGTGGTTTTTTGGCAACCCGGATATGACCAATTCCGTAAAAATAATGAATCGTTTATCGCGCGTATGTGGCATTAGATGAAATTATCTGTAAATGTATTAAGGGCCGTAACTCTGACATTAAAGGAGACAAGGCAATGAAACTTCGACAAAACGATTTCCGAATGCCATGGAAATATTGTAAAAATAAAATCAGGCTTTTAGTTCGATACTGTTTCAGAAACAAGAAATCTTGCAGCGTAAAGTAATCTCTTTTGTTCAGTATATTTTGCTGATATGGAACAGACATTATCCTTTCATAATTTGTATTTTGTAACTTTCTAAAGAATCAAATTCAATTAATTACTTTTATCCAACTCCGTGTAATTCATATTGCTAACAACTAGAAAGGCCTTTAGACATAATCAGCAAATTTGCTTTCCAACAGTACTTTCAGTACTTTGATTTGGAATTGGTCATATCCGGGTTGCCAAAAAAACACTTAAAATCTGACTTGTCTCTTATAGCAAGCTCTAAAATTGAGGTCTAATCTGTCAATTTTGCGAATTACCTCCCTTTAACATAAACAAATAGGAAATTTAAAATGTTTAGTATTCATAAAATTATCACGGTTTTCGATTGGATTCTTTTTCCAACATCATGCAGGCCTTACATGGGATTTTTGAATCCTTTCTTCGACAAGAATAGTTTCCAGATGTGCATGCAATTGCGATTTCAATTTCCTATAGAGATTACATTGTAAAATTTTCGAGCTTCGGAACATTGTGTAAATTCTGCTTTTCAAACATCATTTTCTAAACGCTGAAATAATGTTATGCAAGCTTCTTTACATTTTCTGACTGGTAAGTTGTCAGACTACCATTCCGTGCAGTCTGGCATAGTTTGCATCCAAATGCTTGGATTTCTGAACGTTTAAATTGTGTAAAATTTCCGCTCAAATTGTACACCTGAAAAACGGACCCCTGTCACATTAAAAGGGTCCGTTTTTCATCCCCGTAATTAAGATCAAAAAAAGGTTTAGTGCTTGGCACAAACAAGTTAATGAACAATCCGAAACACTTTCATTTTATTTTTTCACTAGTTGTATTTAGAAGAAATATGACGAGCAAATTAGGTGTAGCGTTTTCACTTTTGTTCAGTATATAATTGGACCCCTTCATCGGTTCTCAATAGCGCATCAGATTCATCCATGAGGTCCCTGCGTTGATCCCTTGCTGTTGCATACATATTTTATTACAACTGTCTCCTACCAATGGACTGATAATCATTAACCCTTTCCCAAACGACAAAATTTTAGGGTGATCCGCTTCAAAAACTAACAAGAGTGCCATCGTCACAATATACGCCGCCACTTATAAAACTTGAGACAAAAAAATGACATTGACAAGGATTTATAAATATTCACTGAAAAACCTTTAAAAAATTGTGTTCACAAAAAGGTTTTTATAAATATCCAGTGAAAAACCTGGAAGGAATTGCATTCACGAGGCTGAAATATCATTAAGCCCCAGAGACTAAGATTGAAGGGGGCATAATTCTGGCAAAAATCAATGAACCATGAAATCCTTCCTTCATGCACATCTACCAATTGAGGTGATAACATCCACCAAGTTTCATTAAGATCCAGTCTGAAACTTAGGAGGAGTTGTGTTGACAAGCCTGCAATTTCAATAAGCCCCAGAGACTAAGTTTTTAAGGGGCGTAACTCAGGCAAAAATCGACGAACCATAAAATCCTTCCTTCATGCACATCTACCAATTGAGGTGATAACATTGACCAAGTTTCAAGAAGATCCAGCCAGAAACTTAGGAGGAGTTGCGTTGACAAGGCTGCAATTTCAATAAGCCCCAGAGACTAAGTTTTTAAGGGGCATAACTCAGGCAAAAATCAACGAACCATAAAATCCTTCCTTCATGCACATCCACCAATTGAGGTGATAACATTGACCAAGTTTCAAGAAGATCCAGCCAGAAACTTAGGAGGAGTTGCGTTGACAAGAAAAGTGGACGTACGTACGGACGGACGGATGGACGGACGGACGGAGAAGATGACGCCAATATACGTCCGCCTCCGGCGGCGTATAAAAAATGACAAAATAGATAAAATAGGATTTGTGTAAAATATAGCACAGAAAATATTGAGACAAAAGGAGAAACTGCTGATTATCAGCAGTTTCTTCTTTTGTTTCAATGTTTTCCACAGCCATTTCTTCTAGGGACGTCAAAACCAGGTCTTGTTTGGGAAAGGGTTAACCTATGTGGGGGAGCAGCTGGAGGCTCGGAAAGGATGTTGTTGTAGTTAGTACTGGTGAGAAACAACCTCATTGACGAGTCTAATGCGCTATCAACTTTGCTATAACCGCAGCCTTTAGATGACGCCGAAGATGCACAAAGTGTTTGGTATCTAATGATGTGTGGAATAATTTAACCCTCTCCCAAACAAGACCTGCTTTTGACGTCCCTAATAGAAATGTCTTGGGAAAACATTGAAACAAAAGAAGGAACTGCTGATAACCAGCAGTTTCTCCTTTTGTCTCAATATTTTCTGTGCCATATTTTACACAAATCCTATCTTTAATAACATCCATTTTGTCCTTTGTGGCAGTTTTTGAAGTGGATCACTGTAAAATTGTCGATTGGGAAAGGGTTAACCTGATGTTTTTTTTAATATTTGGCACCTCTGTCTACGACAGCTGTGGCTTCATCCTTCATGCATATGATAGACATATCCAAATTAGACAGCTCAGCATTGAAAGTCACGGCAGATGACAAAATGGATGTAGATTAACTCTTTCCCAAACGGCAGAATTTTAGGGTGATCCAATCCAAAAGCTGCTCCAGATGACAAAAATAGTGTTGATAAACATTGGTTTGTGTACAATGAAGCATGGAACATATTGAGCCAAAAGGAGAAACTGCTGGTTATCAGCAGTTTCTTCTTTTGCCTCAATGTTTTCCCAAGCCTTTTCAATTAGGGACGTCAAAACCAGGCCTTGTTTGGGAAAGGGTTAAGACAGGGTTTGTGGACTATCTGTATATAGCACAGAAACTTTTCAGTCAAACGATGAAAAGTCATGACTGTTCTTTTAACCCTTTCCCAAACAAGACCTGATTTTGATATCCCTAATAGAAAGGCCTTGGGAAGACATCGAGGCTAAAGAACAAAATGCTGATAATCAGCATTTTCTCCTTTTGCATTAATATTTTCTATGCTATATTGTACATGAAACCAATCTTTATTAACATCCTTTTGCTGTCAGCAGCAGCTTTTTGAGTTGGAACATCCTGAAATTGTGCAGTTTGGGAAAGGATTAAACTAGCTGCTTGTCATTGTCAACTGGGCAGAAATCCTAAGGTTGTGGGTTTGATTCCAGCTCACTGGTGGTATAGCTATGCCCTGAGGCAATTCAGCCTAGTACTGGCTAAAACCAAGACAGCAGATGGATTAGTGAACTTAGATGTGACAGCAAAAGTAAAATCCTATACAATGATGATCGAATTAACCCTTTTCAAAACAAGACAAAGTTTTGAAGTCTTTTAGAAAGTAGGCTTGGGAAAACATTGAGACAAAAGAAGAAACTGCTGATAATCAGCAGTTTCTCCTTTTGCCTCAATATTTTCTGTGCAATATTCTTCACAAATCCTTTCCTTTTCATACACAATTTTGTCGTCTACAGCATCAATAAATTTTGACCCCTAAAATTTCGTTGTTTGGGTAAGGGTTAACTAGAACACTCTATCGCAAAGCGGGCAAATAATATAAACTGTGACCTTGACCTAAATGACCAAAAAACAATAGGGCACCTCCATGGGTCAAGGGTAACAACTGTTTAAGTTTCATGATCCTAGGTCAAACAGCTCGAGTTAGAGCTTTAAACGAAGTCCAAATGTAACCTATGTGACCCAAAAACAATAAGGTGCGTCATTCAGTTAAGGGCAACAACTGTACAGTTTCATGATCCCAGGTCAAACAGTTCTTGCATTAGAGCACGGAAAAAAGTCTACAGAAAGACGGAAAGACACAGTGAAACCAATATTCCCTCCCTCTAGTTTGTAAGGCGTCAAAAAGCATTGTTGTGTGGAAATGGGTTAAACTTAAAGGAATTGTGGATGGACAGATGGATGGACGGATAAAGACCAATCACAATAAGTCATATTTGCCAATTCAATTCATCCTCAGGTGTCTGGTAAGCTAACAAGAGCTGTCCGAAGACAGCGCGCTCGACTTTCTAAGTTGCCTAGTATAAAGGGGGCATAACTCCAAATATAGTGGAGCCAGGGTCATGGGCCCTGGTAGTAAGGTAGAGGGTGTGATGGTAAATAAGTATTCCAAGTTTGGGTTGAATCCCTTTGATAGTATGGAAGTTACTGATGTTTGAAAAAACTTTAACCTTTGTTGCAATGCCGTCGCCGACGCCAATGCCGACGCCCGGGTGACAGTATAAGCTCTCATTTTCTTCGAAAAGTGGAGCTAAAAATGTGATTAATAAAATGCCAATATTTAATCTGTATTTTGAGTATTTATTATTCTGTAATATGAAAATATAATATTTTGTACATTTTGTATATATCTATGTAAAACAACCTTTATCTTGGGTAATATTATTTTAAAAAAAAAAACCTTTTAAACAATACCCTGGTTTTGATTTCCCAAATAGGAAAGTATGGGAAAACATAGAAGTAAAAGTAGAAAATTATGATAACCAGTTCTTTCTTCTTTTCCCTATATATTTTCTGTGCTATAATTAACACCACTTTTACTGGCACATCAATTTTGTTGTCTGCAGCAGCTTTCAATTAAATTGGAGCAGGATATTTTTTGTTGTTTGTCAAAGGGTTAAAATAAACAAATCATAAGAGTATCACCAGGTAAAATGGGTTTGTGAAACGTCTTTAAATGGACAGCAATTTGAGTTTAAACCATTACCAGACAGCAAAATTTTAGACAGGCCTTAATTAAAAGATGTTGCAGACTGCCATTTCAAGACAACCCAATTTTACATTTGTTGGTCTTTCTGAGTAGAAAACATAATGAAAAGTAATTTCTTCAATTTTCCACAATGTTTTCCAAAGCCCTTTTCTGGAGGGCGTCAAATAGCTTCAATATGTGGGAAAAGGTTAAACTTGTCCATGTAATCTCTTAACCCTTTCCCAAAGCGACAAATTTAGGACGGTTCCAAATTCAAAGATGTTGCAGCCGACAATTTCAGGTGAATGGAATTCTACACTTTTTGGTCTTTCTGTGTAGAAAACATTGTGGGAAACGAAGAAATTGCTTGTCGCAAGCAATTTCTTCATTTTCCACAATGTTTTCCCAAGTCTTATCTTATTAGGGAGTCAAAAGGCGTCACCATACAAAAATGGGTTAACTTGCACAATTCCTAATTTCAGTGAATAATTCAGTCTTCTTCACCATGAATTCCCTAAATATAGTGCCTGGTTCCCCTGCACATCTTCAAAATGTTGTCTTGTTGAAAACAATTCGAGACCAAATTTGTCCATTACTTCATGTAGCTGGCCTTCATTTCCATTTGTCTCCACACTACCAATATTTGACTGTGATAAAAAGGCAGTAAACTGGAAACCTCTTGATCCAAAAGTCAACACGCTACACATGGACCAATAATACAAGCTGAGGCGCATTCTTTAGAGCGAGATTTTTTACGACATCTTGAGATTTCTTAAGATTTTAAGGATAAAACATTCTTTAGAGCAAGATTTTTAAGATGCTCAATGGGAGGCGCCTTTATCCTATATTTCATGTGGAACCCCGCTGTTAACTCTGTAGAACAATATAAAAGAGAGAAATGACCGAGTTGTTCTGAATGCTCCATAACACCATGGTTATGCTCCATACTTCATACAAATGACGTCATGACGACGTCATTTGTATGAAGTATGGATCATTTGGAACACCACGGTCATAATCAAGGTCAAAACATCTTAAGAAATCTTAAAAAAAATTGCTGTAAAGAACACACCTCTGACATCATGACCACGGCACCTTGTATATCTGCAAGTCTCTAAGATATATTCTTGAAAACAACGAGTCCAAAGTTGTCCATATTTCTTTCCAGTTAACCTTCATTTACATCTATCAGATCTGAATGGTGCCAGTATTTGACTGTGACGTATTTAACTCAGAACCTCTTGCACCATTGCCTGACACTAAACTTATATGCAAACTTCCATTATGATCCTTTAGATCTGGAAGCCAAAACTCCACATATTGAAAAATGATATCACAAGCTTACATCATGAATTTCCCAACAACAGCACCTGGTATTATCAAGAGTTTCCCAACGAAGGTGCCTGGTATTCTTGCAAGTCCTCAAAATGTCTTCTAGTAGATAACAATTCAAGTCCAAACTTGTCCATAATTTTGTCCAGTTCTCCCTCATTTCCATCAATCTTGACATTACCAGTATTTGCCTGTGAATGAAAATAGATTTATAATTTTAATATATAAGTTTTGGGATGATCCACTTTGAAAGCTGCTGTAGACAACAAAATGGATGGCCTTAATGATAGAACCTGTGTACAATACAGCACAAACAAGATGTGTTTGTGAAACATGAATGCCCTCGAAATGGCCATTTTATTTTAAATGTTAAGTTTTTGTGTAAAGAGTTGATAAGGGTTAACGGATGACGTTTAGGAGGATCATATTGCATAGAACAGATAAATATCATTAGAAGGATGTTACATACCAAATTTGAGCTTTGTACGTCAAATATTTTTGGAGAAAAGGCAAATGTTAAGTTAGTTAAGTTTTCGGACAGACAGACAGACACGAGTAAAACAATATGCGCCCCATTCTTTCGATACAGGGGCATAAAAATATCGAGGCAAAAGGAGAAAATGCTCATTATCAGCAATTTATTCTTTTATCTCAATGTCTTCTCAAGCTTTTTATATCAAGGATGTCAAAGCCATAGATTAACCCTTTCCCAAACAAGACCTGGTTTTGACGTCCCTTATAGAAAACGCTTTGGAAAACATTGAAACAAAAGAAGAAACTGCTGATAACCAGCAGTTTCTCCTTTTGTCTCATTATTTTCTATGTCATATTTTACACAAATCCTATCTTTAATAACACCCATTTTGTTATTGGTGGCAGATTTTGAAGTGGATCACCCTTAAATTTCGCCATATGGGAAAGGGTTAAATAGTTTGGGAAAAGGTTAATCTGTTTCCAAAGAAGACCTGCTTTTGACACCACTAGGAATGACAACCCCAGAAATCATTGAGAGAAAAGAAGAAAAGGCCAATGAAAAGCATTTTCTCGTTTTCCCTCAGTATCTTATGTGCTCATGTGAACAATAATCCATTTTGTTAACCCTCGTTTTGTCGTTTGGATCAGCTATTGAATGAAAGAAGGTTAAATTTTGTTGATTGGGAAAGATTTAAACTGGTGTTTACTTTTGTTGTTTTGACTAGCTTTAAGCCTTATGAAAGCATTACTTACTTACCCAAAAATCTGAAGTCTTACCCAAACGACAAAATTTTAGGGTGGTCCAATTAGAAAGCTGCTGCTGGATGTTGATAAAGGCCGAATTTGTGTAAAATATAGCACAGAAAATTTTGAGACAAAAGGAGAAACTGCTGATAAAAAAGGAGAAACTGCTGTTTATCAGCAGTTTCTTCTTTTGTTTCAATGTTTTCCCAAGCCTTTTTTTAATAGGGACGTCAAAACCAGGTCTTGTTTTGGAAAGGGTTAAAAAGGATTGGACTCTTCGTTGAAAAGCAAAGCTCTACCTCAAAATCACAGCATAACCCATTACCAGACGACAAAATTTTAGATATGTCTAAATTCAAGGACGTTGCAGACGATAATTCAATATGGATGAAATTTTACATTTTTTGTTCTTTCTTGGTAGTAAACATTCTAGGAAATGAAGAAATTGCTTGTTACAAGCTATTTCTTTATCATCCACAATGTTTTTTAACCCAAAATACAGATCTATATATTTCAAATTTCACCAACTTGAAATTGTCGTCTGCAACACCTTTCGAATTGGAACAGTCTAAATTTTGCTGTCTGGTAATGGGTTAATTTCTGCACCTGTCATCGATTTGAAGAAAATTAATACCTACCAACATAAGCATGGATAAAAATATCCTACAAATCTCATATGGCTGTTTCCCTCCGACTAATTTCCAAAACCATACAGACTTTCCCTTCAATAAATTGTCCAGCACCAAACTTCCATATTTGTTGATATCAAATGGTTCGTGTTCATCTTCTTCTTGGAGACGCGGTAATATCTTGTCTTCCCAATCAGAAACGCGTTTTGATAGTTCAGTAACTTGCATAAAATCTTGGGCACCGGCTAAATATTGCTCCTGTGGAGAAATAAATATTTTATGCTTTGCCCATACAGCAAATATGTAGACTAGTCTAATTTGAAATCTGCTGTAGACAAACAAATGGATGTAGATGGAAATTGATGATGATCTTAAATGGATTAGTGTACAGCAAAGTTCAGAGAATATTGAGACAAAAGTAGGAAATGAGGGTCATCAGCATTTTGCTTCTTTTGCATCAATTTGTTTCAAAGCTTTTTATATAACAGGCATCAAAATAAGCAAGAATCTGGAAATAGGGCACTTGGAGCATTTGAGAACAATGTGGATTACGATCAGCCTGTTCATTTGTAGTCTGGTCAAGTTCCATGTTGTTTTCGGACAGACTGACAGACGGACACGAGTAAAACAATATGCACCCGATCTTTCCATACATGGGCATAAAAACTAGAATATCACTGAAAGTGATCATACCCCCCATTGATTTTTCACATGATTTCTCCTAGTCCGATAAGCCCCGCCCTGCCACGCCCACAATTTTTGACAAAAAATTCACGAACAAGTTTTGAAAAGGGTCACCCAAGGGACATTCCTTTCAAGTTTGGTAATAATTAGCCCAGTGGTTAAGGAGAAGATTTTAGAATAATTATTGGCCAAATAATTGATTATTAAAGATTTTTCACATGATTTCTCTAAGTCTGATAAGCCCCGCCCTGCCACGCCCACAATTTTTGACAAATCAAAAATTCACGAACAAGTTTTAAAAAGAGTCACCCAAGGAACATTCCTGCCAAGTTTAGTAAGAATTGGCCCAGTTGTTAAGGAGGAGAAGATTTTTGAAGAATTATCTAACGATTTCTCGAAGTCGGATAAGCCCCGCCCTGCCACGCCCACATTTTTTGGCGAATGAAAAAATCATGAGCATACACTGAATACAATCACTCAAGGGTCATTCCTGCCAAGTTTGGTTCAAATAGGCCTGATAATTGATTTTTAAAGATTTTTCACATGATTTCTCTAAGTACGATAAGCCCCGCCCTGCCACGCCCACAATTTTTGACGAATCAAAATTTCACGAACAAGTTTTGAAAAGGGTCACCCAAGGAACATTCCTGCCAAGTTTGGTAAGAATTGGCCCAGTGGTTGAGGAGGAGAAGATTTTTAAAGAAACAAGAGGGCCAAGATGGCCCTAGATCGCTCACCTGAATTCATAGTTGAGATACTGGCATGACCATGAAATCAATCTTATAACATTAGAAGAATATACAAGAGTGCCTGAAAGGCACTGATATCGCTCACCTGACTTCTTCGTGTATTTGATTGTGTACAATATAAATTTTGTTGTGAACAAATATAAATGTCACACTAGAATATCACTGAAAGTGATCATACCCCCCAACAGCACTGTTTTGTGCATTTTGAGAAGTACATTTCATTTGAACTGTGAGCTTTTCAATTGGGAAAAAGAGCAATAGACCAAACAGCACATGTAAATGTTGCAAAAAATGCCAATTTTTAACAAAAGGACATAGCTCATTTAAAAATCAACAAGCCTCGCTCTGCCATGCCCACATTTTTTCAAAAAATCTAAAGTTCACAACCGTGTATTGAAGACAGTCACTCAAGGTAGATTCCTGTAAGGTTTTGTTCAACTTTGCCCTATAATTGCTTCTTTAACCCTTTCCCAAACGACAAAATTCTAGGGGGTTCTATTTCAAAAGCTAATAAAGACGCAAAGATGGATGTTGATTAAGGTTAAATTTGTGTACAATATAACATAGAAAATATTGAGGCAAAAGGAGAAACTGCTGGTTATCAGCAGTTTCTTCTTTTGTTTCAATGTTTTCCAAAGCCTTTTCTATTAGGGACGTCAAAACCAGGTCTTGTTTGGGAAAGGGTTAAAGAACTTTCTCATGATTTTGTTAAGTCTGATAAGCCCTGCCCTGCCATGACCACATTTTTGACGAATAAATAATTTGCGAACAAGTATTGTAACAAGTCATCCAATGATCATTCCTGCTAAGTTTGGTAACAAATTGCCTGATGGTTAAGGAGAAGATTTTTGAAGAATTATCTTGAGATTTCTTGAAGTCTGATAATCCCCACCCTGCCAAGCCCATGTTTTTTTACCCAATCAGATATTCATGAACATGTGTTGAAGAGTCTCTCAAAGGGACATTCCTGCCAAGTTTGCTTTAAATTGGCCAAAAAATTGATTTTTAAAGATTTTTCACATGATTTTTCTAAGTCCGATAAGCTCCACCCTGCCACGCCCACAATTTTTGACGAATAAAAAATTCACGAACAAGTTTTTAAAAAGGTCACCAAAGGAACATTCCTGCCAAGTTTGGTTAGAATTGGCCAAGTGCTTAAGGAGAAGAAGATTTTTGAAGAATTATCTAACGACTTCTCAAAGTCTTATAAGCCTCGCCCTGCCACGCCTACAATTTTCACCCAATCAAAAATTCATAAGCACATGTTGAAAACAGTCACTCAAAGGACATTTCTGCCACGCTTGGTTCAAATTGGCCTGATAATTGATTTTTAAAGATTTTTCACATGATTTTTCTAAGTCTGATAACGCCGGCCCTGCCACGCCCACAATTTTTGACGAATCAAAAATTCACGAACAAGGTTTGAAAAGGGTCACCCAAGAAACATTTCTGCCAAGTTTGGAAAGAATTGGCCCAGTGGTTAACGAGGAGAAGATTTTTGAAGAATTATCTAATGATTTCTCGAAGTCTGATAAGCCCCGCCCTGCCACGCCCACAATTTTTGACGAATCAAAAATTCACGAACAAGTTCTGAAAAGGGTCACCCAAGAAACATTTCTGCCAAGTTTGGAAAGAATTGGCTAAGTGGTTAAGGAGGAGAAGATTTTTGAAGAATTGTCTAATGATTTCTCGAAGTCTGATAAGCCCCGCCCTGCCACGCCCACAATTTTTGACGAATCAAAAAATCACGAACAAGTTCTGAAAAGGGTCACCCAAGAAACATTTCTGTCAAGTTTGGAAAGAATTGGCTAAGTGGTTAAGGAGGAGAAGATTTTTGAAGAATTGTCTAATGATTTCTCGAAGTCTGATAAGCCCCGCCCTGCCACGCCCACAATTTTTGACGAATCAAAAATTCACGAACAAGTTCTGAAAAGGGTCACCCAAGAAACATTTCTGCTAAGTTTGGAAAGAATTGGCCCAGTGGTTAAGGAGGAGAAGATTTTTGAAGAATTATCTAATGATTTCTCGAAGTCTGATAAGCCCCGCCTTGCCACGCCCACATTTTTTGACAAATCAAAAATTCACAAACAAGTTTTGAAAGGGGCCTCCCAAGGAACATTTCTGCCAAGTTTGGAAAGAATTGGCCCAGTGGTTAAGGAGGAGAAGATGTTTAAAGAAATTGTTGACGATGCACGACGCACGACGGACGACGGACGCCGGAGAGTGACTGACCCTAAGAGCTCCCCTTGAGCTCGTTGAGCTCAGGTGAGCTAAAAAGAATGACAATGGCAATTTTACCAAATTCAGAGGCATAAAACTAAGGACTTTCTGTTCTGAAACAATTTGGAAAGGGCTTAAACCTTGGCTGGGAAAGGGCTTTATCTTTACCAAGACAGAAAAGAAATAGACTGTTCAATTTTGAAATAGCGCGGCAAGATGAGAAAATAATGCTGATTATCAGTCTTTTCTTCATTTGACTCAATAATTCCCCAAGCCTTTTTTAATAGGGACATCATAGGAAAGGGTTAAGACATTAAGATTAAATGTAGCTCTATCCTTCATCAGATAAGAGCTCCATTATCAGATAAGGCAGCCCTTTATTTATTTTGGAGGGTCTATTATTGACTTTAGACAGTCTAACTATTTACTTAAGCGATGATTGCTGATAAGCTGATACGTGGTCAAAATAAATTTGTCTGAATTCCTCACTTGAAAATTCCCAAACCCACAACATAGGGCTTCTTTGTTTGTAAAGTGATGGTTTGAACAAATTTCACAATGATTGAGCAAATATTGTAATAAATTCTTACATCAAAAACAAGATTTGACCCACTGACCCAGTTTTTGACCTTGCATGACCCAAGTTTTCAATGACCTACAGAGTACAGACATCATAATAAATAAACGTCCTGAGCAATTTTCAAATAAATGAGCCAAAATTAGAACTTCCACAGCAAAAAGAAGTTTTCATTACCTTTGACCTTGACTAATAAATGGAATTCTTGATATTTGACCTTGTGCCCTAGTTTTTTACCTTGCATGACAAACTTTTTACATGACCTTTATATCATTAATAAAAACATTCTTAGCAATTTTCATAATAATTTGGCTAACAAGATGGCCCTGGATCGCTCACCTGATAGAAGTTTGAACTTTCTCCATGCAGAACAAGACCCACCTTTTACATGACTTAGGTATCTCTGAGACAAGAACATGAAACTTAAGATGCCAGATTATGATCCAGCTGAAAACAGCATTCTTAATCTTTAATGATCAATATTTGTGGCTGTTAAAGTGAAAACCAAGTCGATAAACAAACATCAATTTTGTCATAATCCAGGGCACATAACTCTGTTCTGATAAAGATATTCTCATCAACCTTATGTCCAAGTTGTTTTTTGATTGGTCAATATTTATTGCTGTTTGAGTGAAATTAAAAACGAAATCGGCAATTTTGTCACCATCAAGGGCACACAACTCTGGTTTTTCTAGTCAGATCAATATGAAAAATGAAATCATACAAGATCTCATGGTCACCAACATTGTGACAAAGTTGAGTCTTGACTGGTCAATATTTGTGTTTTTTAGAGTGAAAATAAAGTCGAAAATGGCAATTTTGTGAAATTCAAGGGCCAATGACTTTGGTTTTTCTCGTCCGATCAAGCTGAAAATTTAAACTCATTCAGCATCTTATGGTTACCAACATTGTTGCCAAGTTTTGTCTTGATTGGTCAATAAATGTAGATGCTAAAGTGTAAAAAAGGTCGAAAACAGCAAATTTGTCAAATTCAAGGGCACATAACTCCAGACTTCCTACTTCGATGACACTGAAAATCAAACTCATTAATTATTGTATGGTTACCAAAATTCTAGCAAACTTTTGTTTTGATTGGTCAATATTTGTAGATGCTAGAGTGGTAACAAAGTCGAAACTAGCTATTTTTGATATTCAAGGGTGCATAACTCCTGACTTCCTAATCCGATCTGACCCAAAATCGAACTCAGCCAAGAGCTTATTGTCATACATGTTTTGACTAAGTTTGGTCAAGATTGGTCAATATTTAAATATGCTAGAGAGGTAACAAAGTCAAAACTAGCGATTTTTGATATTCAAGGGCGCATAACTCCGCACTTCCTGATCCGATCTGACCTAAAATCGAACTCATCCAAGAACTTATCATCAAACATGTTTTGACCAAGTTTAGTTAAGATTAGTCTATATTTGTAGATGCTAGAGTGGTAACAAAGTCAAAACTAGAATTTTTTGATATTCAAGGGCGCATAACTCACGACTTCCTGATTCGATCTGACCCAAAATCAAACTCATCCAAGAACTTATGGTCATACATGTTTTGACCAAGTTTGGTTAAGATTGGTCAATATTTGTAGATACTAGAGTGGTAACAAAGTCAAAACTAGCCATTTTTGACGTTCAAGGGCACATAACTCTAGACTTCATGGTCCGATCTGACTCAAAATCAAACTCATCCGAGATCTTATGGTCATACATGTTTTGACCAAGTTTGGTCAAGATTGGTCAATATTTGTGGGTGCTAGAGTGGTAACAACAAAATGTGAACAGACAGACGGACAGACAGACGGACAGACAGACGGACAGACAGACGGACAGACAGACAGACGGACGCCGACGGACAAAAAGCGACCACAATAGCTCACCTTGAGCACTTCGTGCTCAGGTGAGCTAAAAATGGGCACTTCTGAGCAAAAAGAAGGAATTTATCAAACAGACCTAGTGACCTCATTTTTGACCTCACATGACCCGATTTTTAAAAGAACCTAGATATCAACCAAAAATACATTCTGAGCAATTTTGACAAGATTTGAGCCAAAGGCAGCACTTTTAGAGCAAAAAGAAGGATTTTAAATCATTTGACCTAGTGACCTACATTTTGACCTGGCATGACCTACTTTTTAAGATGACCTAGATATCATCAAGACAAAGATTCTGGTCAACTTTCACAATGATTGAGCAAATACTGTGACTCCTAGAGCAAAAATAAGATTTGACCTAGTGACCTACTTTTTGAGCCCATTCTGACGCCGATCCCAATTCTTTGAAGTATTTTGAAAAAGGATGACCCAAGGATCATATCTGTGAAATTTCATCCAATTCTGCCCAGCACTTTAGGAGGAGAAGATTTTATGATTGTGAACGGACGGACGGACGGACAGACAGACAGACGCCGGACAACAGACCGATCACAATAGCTCACCTTGAGCACTTCGTGCTCAGGTGAGCTAAAAACCAACAGACAGACAGACCAACAGACAAGCTGACTCCTATATACCCCCCAAATTGAATTTGGGGGGTATAATAATAGCTCTGTATGGTACAGAATGCAATAGGAAAAGAAGAAAAAGACAGATGAAGAGAAACAATTTTAACAATTTTGTGGGTCAAAAGATGTCACTGTTTAGGCTTGAAATCTACGATTCTTACCACATATCTTTGCACCATATCTTCATAACTTTCTCCATTTGTTGGCTGGTAGTCATCTAAAAGAAAAAATATATTCGTGATAATATATTTGTTATAGATCTATACCACCAGTGAAACATGCAAAATTATTTCAAATACAGTCAAACAGAGAGAGCCTCGCCAGAGAAAATGACAGCTTTTTCAATTTAAGAGTTGATAATTCAAGAATGACAGGTTATCTGAATTACAAGGGCGGCACACACAACTGAACACAAAAGAGATTTATCATTGCAAGTTTGATCTTCATCCAATTGAAACTGTTAGAGTCATTCACAATAGAAATTCATGATGGACAGACAGATGGACGACCAGTGCCATGACATTGTAAGTATCACTGGTGGTGAACTCGGCCAAAGCAATGGACGTTTTTCGCTACAACAAGGTACAGATATTTTGCGTTTAAATGTGAGTTTAAAGATCTGATTGGATAGTTTTTCTAATAACAATGAATTTGTTCTAAAAATAGACCGGGTTTACGATATATATGTATTGACAAACCACCGGTGTTGTTATAAAATCTCTTAAGGTGGCCGAATTTGATTCGACTGCGCATCAAAACGCGCATGCTGCCGTAAACACCCCGTAAATAAGATAACAACAATGGGCAGGGTGTTTTTAATTGTTACAATATGGATAAAATATCATTCCTTACATATTATTGTGATAGAACATTGAACTGGTATTTTACAAACCAGCGATAGAAATTATTTACCAATGTTTTGATTTGCGACATCATTTGACGGAAGACGCTTTCCGGTAGCTGTCACCTGTCGTCTGTTGGCTGTCAAACAGTAAACATGGACCAATTACGCGACGACGGGGGATTATTTCGCACTCAAAAGCAGATTCAAAAGAAGAAAATAATCTCTGGAAACCTGCAGAAGAAGAAGTTGCCCGAACCTCCAATTATTCCTGTTTTAGAGTCATCTTATTCTACACCGGCTGCTGGCAGCACATTTTTTGAGTCTGACCATACGTATTTTGATAGATCTAGTTGTTCTTTTCTTGATATAAACACTAATTTTTTCGCTGGACGACTGAAGCCTCTTGACTATTGTCGGTTTGTTGTGGACCTGCAAGTGTTTTTTAACAATATGTTTTGTACCAGTTGCCACAATGAGTTAAGTTTCAAAGATGCGATCGGTGTTCTTCCGTCTGGTTTGTCTGGACACTTGGTTGTAAGATGTAGATATTGTTTTCTTTTGGTCCGTGTGTGTATGGGGCAGGTGCACAGAAGAGAAGGTGTCAAAACAGGGGTCAAAGCATTTGATGTGAACACCAAATTGTCTACAGGTAAGTGCAGGGTTTCCTAGCTGCGATATCGTAGCCACAAACATGATGATGGGTATTGGTTTGTGGCTACGAGTCCACCCTATTCCTTCTTGTGGTGCAAAACAAAAGAGTGGAAAACACATTTTCTTGCATAATTGTTTGAATACTTACAAGGGTGGATCCAGGATTTTTTTCCAGGGGGGTCCAAGCCCAAAAGTTTTCCCAGGGGGGGTCCAAGCCCAAATTATGGCTTAAAAGTTAAAATGTAGTAAATATGTAACGTTACACTAAATTTATATAGTCAAAAATCAATTTTCGGCCAATGCCGGGGGGGGGGGGGTGTCCGGATCCCCCAACCCCCTCTAGATCTGCCCATGACTTACATATCTAATCAGATATGTATCCCTTAAAAAGATATTCCATGGCACAAGTTCAGTTAAAAAGTATCAACAAGAATTGTTATCAATTATTTCTTCGGAGGGAAAATTCAAGTCTCAGTAGAATAAGATGGGTGGGTACTCCGCTTCAAAATTAAATTGAACTTTATTTGAAAGTGATTTCAACATAAAACTATGCTGGATCGATAGAAAAATATTATAGTTAACCTGTTGTCAGGTAAAATTCTTACTACATTCCATAGCTTTATTTTGAAGTTTGACTATGAATCATTCCAGCACCTGCTCCATTGCAACGAATAGGAAGGAATTGTAACCGAAACCCAGATCAAAATTCAAAAAGTTTTTGGTTACATTATAGTAACTAAGGGTTTCCATGAGCATTAGAAATTTGGGGGTCATTGTGACCCCCTTGCCTTCAAAGTTAGGGGTCATTTCCACTATTTTGTGGGTCAAATGCCCTAGGACGGAAGTATGATATGAAAATATGGATTTTAAAACTCAGGCCCGTAGGAAGCAATTTCATATAAAGGGGGGGGGGGGGGGGGCAAACGCCTCAGTGTCTGAATATTTGGAGGGCTAATGTGGATTTTCCTAAATTTTCATTGTGAATAAAGGAAAATTTGGCATTTTTGGCCAACTTGGGGGGGGGGGGGGGGATTAGCACATTAGTCATTAAGGACAGATCCTCCAGTTGTTACTGCGCAACTAACTGCGCATGTCCTAAATAACGAAATAAAGCTGTTTCAGTAATTGGCCTTCTTCAGCAAATGTATTTCTTACATTTTGTTAATGTTTGGTTGATAAATGACAAGACCCTTTTCGGTTATTTCAATTTTCTCTGTTTGGTCAATTAAAGTGTAATAGTACTTGGATGGTACATTTCGCTTTCTGTTACGCGTTCAAAATGTGGCGTTAGCGATAGGAAACGGAGCAACAAAAGCAACGTGGTGTCTTCATGAGATAGTCCGCTTCAGATGGACACAAAGATGACAAGTTTTATTATCTAAAGCTGGTAATAAGGAAGAAAATAGATAAATTGTAGTGAAACAATTTCGGACAGAGCTGTAAAAAGTAAACCAAATTTTACTTATAACTAAGAAAAACGCTTGGTTTGATATATTTTACTTTTTTTGATTTTGTAGGTATGACCAAGCACTATGTCTATACCAAAAAAAGAAAAAATTCTTACCGCTGGAATATTTTTTATTATCAGAAACGTTGCGAAAAAAGAGCAATTTCAGCTACTTTTGAAAGAATGTTTTACTAAAAATTTCAAAATCATCACTAAATTTTCCAAAATTGATACTCAGTTAGACAGAATAAAACATATTGGACACAAAAAAGACTTATTTATGTAATCCTAGTCATTTCGAACACCTTTTTTGTGGGTATTTAAGTGACACCCCATTTTTGCAATTTTAGACAAGAGTAGTCTCCCTTGAAATTCAATAACTTTTTAATTCGCTTGGTGACCTATAGTTTTTAAGTAATTTTTTTACTTCTCATATATATAAATATCAGTACAGAAAAAATAAAAAAAATCTTACCGTGGGAAATAAATGGAGGATCTGTCCTTAATGACACTCAGTTAAATTTCTGAAAGGTCATTTGTTTTGAAATTGCGACAATGACACATAATTTGTGCGTCATGGAAAACCCTGTAAGTGTTCACGAACTAAAACAGGGGTAGCAAGGTAATATGGTAACATTTTGATTGTGAATTTTTTTCCCTTTTATATGGCATGCAAAAACAAAAACTAGTCTCTATTTACTTTTCGGTATGACAGCTACTGCAGACAATAAAACTCAATATACTTAATAAGACAATAAAACCTAATTTAACGATAATAGGATTTAATTGAAATATAGCACAATTATTGAAAAATCCCTTTAGATCTATCTGCATTTTTCTCAATTGCCTCATTCTATTCACAGCCCCTTTGTTTCTTTCAGTAATATCAAAACCAGGCTTTGTTTGGGAAAGGGTTAGTAGGCAGGGATTTACATATTGTAAAATTGTTTTGCTTTTATTAATGTAAACCATTACCCTAACAAGTGTGCTTATGATGACTCTTTCAAAATATAAGATACAAATTAGTGTTATGTAGAAGTTAACTTGCTTATGAACAGCAGGAAGATGCATCAGTTAATTCAAGGTAGTGGTTTGAAGAGAAAAACACTATTTAACCCTTTCCCAAACAAGACCTGGTTTTGACATCCCTAATAGAAAAGGCTAGTGAAAATATTGAGACAAAAGAAGAAATTGCTGATAATCAGCAGTTTATCCTTTTGTCTCAATATTTTCTGTGTTATATTGTACACAAATCCCTTCCTTTTTACCATTAATTTTGTCGACCAAAGCCGCTTTAAAATAGGACCGCCCTAAAATTTTGTCGTTCGGGAAAGGGTTAACTGATGATTTTCCCTCTTTGTCAAATAAAATGAACTGTGTGACTTAATGGTTGATATAAATGGTTTAACTACAGCTTTATCGAAACAACACCGACGGAATACAATGATCGCAAAAAAACGTCCCACGCTTTGGCCGAGTTCACAACCAGTGAGTATATTTCAGGCATATAATGATAAATTGACATCTTATCCCATTACCAGACATATTCTTTTTAGACTGGTCCAATTTCAAACATGTTGCAGACAACAATTTCATGTGAATGGAATTTTACATTTTTGGGTCTTTCTCACGACTGATTATGGAAAATAAAAAAATTGCTTGAGACAAGCAATTTCTTTATTTTCAACAATGTATTCCAAAGCCTTTATTGTGTCGGGCTTCCAAACGCCCCATAAATGTTGTAATGGTTTTAAAGTCCAAGAGAAACCTCTGCTTCTGGGGATCAAACTAAGATTCTCTTGATCATAAAGCCAACATTTTTAACTTACCTCTGTCCATTTCATGACCAAGCATGTCTCCTCCTCTAAGAATTTCCGCATCATCAAATAGACGATCATCAACCTGTGGCACTTCCATATCAAAATCATTGGAGTCGTCCTCTACAAAATAAACAAAGTTCTAAATTTGTAACAATATGTAATATGAACAAACTGAAAGCCCAATATTTTCCAACGCTTTAAAGCTTTGATGCATCAAAAAGTGTCATTGTTCTAGGCAGGGTTAATTTAAGTAATTCTAAAAGTTACTTATTTAGAGAAAACTTGTTTAACCCTTTCCCAAACAAGACCTGGTTTTGACGTCCTTAGTAGACCATGCTTGGGAAAACATTGAGACAAAAGAAGAAACTGCTGATAACCAGCAGTTTCTCCTTTTGCCTCAATATTTTCTGAGATATATCATACAAAAATCCAATCTCTATCAACATCCGTCTGCAGCAGCTTTTAAATAGGACAGATCTAAAATTTTGATGTTTGGGAAAGGGTTAAGAAAGATAAAGTAGTACAAATTATGATGCAAATTAGTTTTTTCCATGATTTCAAAGTACAATGTAATTCTCCGATATTGTAATCTTTTTGAAATTTATTTCATATAATACCATTATCTCTGTTATCATCTTGATTAAGAACAACTTCCTCCTCTTCAACTTCATTTTCATCAGCATTTCTTGCTTCTGTAAGTCTATCTACCCGCCGCTGGAAAACATGAAATAATTTAGAGTTTGAATTTCATTCATTCTAAATATAAGATATCAGTGTTCTCCCAATTCAATAAACTGTTGCACCTGTGTACCCTAAGAAATTTTTCATCCATTTTTCCAAATCGAAAAACGGTACAATTTTAGAACACTAAAACAACAAGTATCTGGTGTTGTATGCAACACATAAAGTCCCCTACCGGCTTCACATTGACTCAATATGGTAATCAATAATAGACTAAGATGAACAAGTCATCAAAATAATTGTCAAACATATGAAATGTTATGCCCAACTGGAGGTGATTAATACTGCTGCATCACCACCCTGACTAACATGGCTTATAATTTTTTTTACATTTTAAAACAAGTTTCATCAAGTTAGCTTACTTAGTTATTAAGTTATTGCAGGATCCATTTTTTGCCATATTTTCACTATTTCCGTTACCATAGCAACCACACTTTTCGTCAAAGAACAAAGATAAAATGATGTGCATAATCTACACATTGTCATCTAGTCATATACCAAGTCTCATCAAATTAGCTTGCTTACTTATTAACTTATCACAGGATCCAATATTTTTTGCCATATTTTCACTATTTCCGTAACCATAGCAACAACAATTTTAGTCTAAAAACAAAAATAAAATGATGTGCATAATCTACACATTGCCATATAGTCATATACCAAGTCTCATCTAACTAGCTTGCTTAGTTATTATCTTATCGCAGGATCCCATTTTTGGCCATATTTTCACTATTTCTGTAACCATAGCAACCTCAATTTAAGTCGAAAAACAAAAATAAAATGATGTGCATAATCTCCACATTGCCATCTAGTCATATACCAACTTTCATCAAAAACGCTTGCTTAGTTATTAAGTTATCGCGGGATCCAGATTTGAGCGGACAGACGGACGGATGGACAGACGGACGGACGGACAGACGGAGGGCAAACCTATAGTCCCCTCCGGTGTGAACACCGGTAGGGGACTAATAAATTCACAAAAATCTGCAGACTATAAGAATTTAACCCATTACCACTCAGTGACTCCTTTTGACTCCCAACAAGATAGTGGCTTTGGAAAACATGGTGGAAAATGAAGAAATTGCTTGTGACAAGCAATTTTTTCATTTCCCACAATGTTTTCTATGTTAAAAGACCAAGGTATGCAAAATTTCATTCACTTGAAATTGTCGTCTCCATCATCTTTGAATTTTGGATAAGTCTAAAATTTTGCCGTTCGGAAATGGGTTAAACTGAAAATCTGCCAAGACGCAACTTTTGTTGTTGTCTCTATAAGCACCTATGATGATATAAGAGGATCGCCAAAATGGAAGCAAGATAAACATCAGGATAGTGAACACTTTTTTTTGCCCAATTGATCTATTTTGCACATTAAAAACTTCCCAATTTGGCCAAACTCCTAATTTGGCCAAACTCCATTTCCCAAAATAAGTAGGAAATTCCTTGGTCTGACCAAGATCTATGTTGTTCTCTATGAGCTTCTTCATGACATAGAGCAATGGATATTAGTGAGAGAAGACATTCAGTCTGCACATGTATAACAGCAGTCTTATCTTGTTCTTTATTGACTGTCCAAGTGCCTAAAATACTCCAAGATCAACATAACAAAGATGAAACCTATCTAATCTCCTGAAATCTATACCTGTTTCAACCATTCCTTCATGCGCGCTTCTCGTTTTTTCTTTTCTTGCCAGTACTGTTCTTCTAAAGGCTCATTTTCCCTCTCTGACTTTGGACCATTGGTCAGTTTTGAAAAAGCTGTAATCAAAAGAGGGATCAATATAAGAAATTGTTTTGGAAAGGGTCAAGCCTATATTATAGTCCAGTCACAATATTTTGGCACGTGTTTACAGATTTTACCTATATAAACAGTTAAAAAAGCGTTCATTATCTCCGTACAAATTTGCTAGTATTGGTTTGAATCTTGAAAGTGTAACACCTGCAAGATTCCAACCATCACATGCAAAATTACAGTAATTTGGTATAGTCCACCAATATTAACTCGGGACATCTGCATATAGTAATAACCCTTTAGGGGGAATGTTTTCTTAAGATGTTCAACTAACAGACTTCGCTGACAAAAATTAAGTTGTCCCAGGTTAATTTTGGTGGACTATATTGTGTTTTTTATGTAGGTAAATTTCATAAACATCATATTATTATGTAATATTCTGATAGGAATATGTCCACTTTCCAAGGCAAAAAAAACTTACTTTAGATCTCTATCTTTGCATGATGCAAAGATCTTTTAATAGTAATTTGTTGATTTAAATTTCAATGCAACTAACATAACTGAAAAGTTTTTTTAACCGTACATACACACTAAGCACTTACTTGCATGTTTTGTAAATATTTACCTCCCTGTGTAACAAACACTTCGTCGCCTCGTTTTTAAGCTGCGCTATCTCCATTTTTGAAAAAATCCTATATTTGGTATCGTTGTGTTCGTATTTTTATGCTCTATCTCCTGAACACCAGATATCGTCGATTGGTGGGCTGGTTTTTGAGAAATCGCGTATGCATATTGCTCTATCTCCTGATTTTTTCTTCAAATTGGTCTTAATCTTATCCTATGTCCAGGACATAAAGCAATCTGTGCCTGAAAATTTCTCTCGTCCAATGAAAATAAGTATAAAAACCACGTGACTATTTATGTGATACAAACACGAATTCCGATTACAAAATGTGAACATTTCTATTGACGATTTTGATAATATGTAAGTACATATATGTTAGCAACTCAATCGTTAACAAGTTCAAATGCTATTTTAATCAATGGCCGTTCACAATAACACTATATGCATGTCGGCATTCTGATTACCAGTCCCCGATGGGTAGAATAGCCGGATAGTCTTTGAAAAAAATGTAATTGAAATTGATCTTGGCACACAAGTGCTTCAACAAGTAGATTTTTTTCAACTGTACCTTATGTAGCCATTATAACAAACAAAATATATTTCTTTAGGGCGAAAATGATATGAATTTGTTGCAATTTAAATCTACGTAGACTAGAGTCTGTATCCTTTACGATGCCATAAAAAGTTGAAATCAATTAGTACTCGAATATTTCTTTTTACTTTATCTAGAACAAAGGCCACCGGTTCGTAATACAACCGCATGAGTTGTCCAATTTCTACGGCAAAACGACAGTTTGTCTTTTTTTATGATTCGTAAGGTCGGCCTATATAGCAAATAGTGTTTTTCTGTGTCGTTTTGATCTATCTCCTTTAAAAGTGAAAAGCGGTTTTGAAAATGACAGAATTTGCGCTATCTCCAAACAGAAATAATGATTTTTATCAAAAAATGCTCCATCGTTTCTTATTAAATTGCGCATGTGGATAGATAAGGTTATTTCTGACTGTCATGCAAAATTTGGGTCAATTTCAAGCAAACATAAAAAAGTTATGAAGATCTGAATCTTTAAAGTCGATTTTCTCGGAAAAGTGGTTTTGGTAGTTAGTGCAATCTAAAAACGAGGCGACGACTTCAAGGCAGAATAATGTTTGGTACATATAAATACTAGAACTGTCGCAAAGCAGACAAATACCCCCCACTAGCGCGTTGTCACTGAAAAAGTGCTAAAGTTCAAAGTGGCATAACTCTGAAACTCATGACTGGATCAAATTGAAAATTGCAGGTGCACAACTTCATATGATAGGAAACAAAATTTCAGCAAAATCGGTCAAAACTGTGGGAGGAGAAGAGGACACAAAATTGTGTCTACGGATGGACGGACAGACGGACAACCTGATTCCAGTATACCCCCCATAACTTTGTTGTGGGGAGTATAATTACACACATTACACATATGCACTTACATGTGATGTAAATATACATGTAACTATCAGGGGCGTACCTGGGGCAAAAATTGAAGTACTCCCTTACCAAAAAGAAGCAGGGGTTCTGGGGGGGGGGGGGCGCAAACCCCCAGCGGGGTGAAGGGGCAGAGCCTCTCTAGGGGGTTCAGGGGACAAAGCCCACGGCATAAGTAGAGTATAAGAGAATCATAGACCACATCAGGGCGCATTTTAAAGTAAGACTTTTAACATTTTTCCATGTTTTATCAACATTCATGTGAGCATAGGGTTACTGGAGTATATGTTACTTCGGTAAGAACGACTTTAAATGAACATGTTACACTAGTACTAGCCTTCGCTTTTAACACCCTTTTTAGGCCACAGAAAAAAATCATTTTTCAAATTCGAGGTACTCCCGGGAGTATGGGAGTATGCCTGGATACGCGCCTGACTATAAATGTGTAACAGCACATGGCAGAATCTTGTATGATACATACAAATATTACACATACATATTACACACATTACATATATGCACCAACTTGTCATGTAAATACATTCATCTCAATTACATAATCTAGTTTGATACATATGAATATTACACATATTACACACATTACACATATGCACTTACATGTCATGTAAATGTATTTATCAATTCGTAACAGCTCATGGCAGAACCTAGTATTTGTCTTTTTACGCTTCTTGCTTTCAGTCCCCATTCCTGGTAACTGCTTTTGACATTTTGCTTAAAAAAAGAAAAAGAAAAAAAACATTAGTAACAAGAGCCGTCACAGACGGATTATGCTCCCCGAATAAGTGTTTGTCACAAAATAAAAACTATCATACATTAAGCCCCCTTTTCCCATGACAGCTTTTTTGTACACACATTATTTATAGAATATGGTCTAGAACATCCTATTTATTACATGAGCACAAAATTTCATTAAATTCTGCCCATTAGATGAAGAGAAATAAAAGAAAAACTAATTTTTACACTAAGGCCCCTTTTTCCATGACACAGCCTTAAATTTACAAACGGAGAAAAAGGTCCCTAGGTATAGACCCAGGGAGTTCACATGTGAAGTTTCATTGAATTTGGTCCAAGGGTTGCTGAGATATGGCTGTGGACGGACGGACACACGGACGGACACACGGACAGCGTGGCGACTATATGCTCCCCCGAAATTTTTTCGGGGAGCATAATAAAATCCAACAAAAACAAACAAACAATTCATGCATGTTATCCTAATTTAACTTAAGTTGTGTTGGAGCCGCTATAGCTTATAAGGCTAGGGAGATCAATGGTTATATTGTGGTATCTAGTCCCCCGACCCGTAACAATAAGTTCCTAAGCACCACTCTGGCCCCCTAGGTATTGTTCTGGACCCATCCTGGGTCCTAGCAGCCCAATCTTACCAGTACAAAAAAGAACATTCAGAAAGAACAATCACACATGTAAACATGAACAAATACATGTAAAACAAGAGGACCATGATAGTCCTTAATCGCTCACCTGAACCGAGCCTGAGCCACAGTCTTGAGTCAATTAATATTTTTGACTTCATGACTAAAAACAAAATTACAGTCATCAACATAGTATCTAACTTTAATGTCTTGATTGGTCACTATTTGTGGTTGTTGGAGTATAAACCAAGTCGAAAACAGAAATTTTGTCAAATTCAAGGGCAGATAACTCAGCAACATCTTGTCCAATTACCCTAAAATTAAAAATTATCCAAGATCTTATATTAATCAACATCATGTTCAAGTTTTGTTTTGATTGGTCAATATTTGTGGATGCTAGTGTTAACAACAAATTGTGGACAGACGTACAGACAGATGGATGAACGAACAACGGACAAAAAGCGACCACAATAGCTCACCTTGAGCACTTCATGCTCAGGTGAGCTAAAAACCAAACAAAACTTTCAAATGTAACATCAAACGTAACTTTAACAAGAACTCATAACAAGCATAGCAGTTAAGCAATCAAGTTCTTAAAAAAATTCTTCAGGAAGATTGAAAATAAAAATTATATCTTTAATTATTATCTTACACTCATTAAATCTTTTCCGATACAATCCTTGTTAGTTCATTAGTAAAACGATACCCTATTCAGTGCTACAGATAAGAGTGGTAGAAACCGTTCTAAATTTGTAAAATCCATACCCTATGTTGTGGGTACTCATTTGAAATGTCTCCATCAGACAATTCAAATGAGTACCCACAACATAGGGTTTGAGGAACAATTAATGAAATAATGCATTTTGAAAAGCCATTACCCACTCTCCTCTGTAGTAGTGCAAGGCTGTACTGTACTGTACTGTACGGAAGAAAAGCCAAAGCAAAAAGAACAATAGACTTGCAGTGGCACATACACAACTGACAGAGTCTTGTCAGTGATTGATTGGGGTTAAATGCCTCTTCCAACAACTATGGTCAAATTGTGGTAGTTGGAGCACCTTACTATGGATACTACCACAAAATCCACATTGAGCCTTGGAGATTCATTGTGGCAAATTTGATCATCTTCAGATTGAAACTATGGAATGAGTTGCACAAATGAGAAATTGCTTATGGAAGGACAGAAAGACAGATAACCCCAGCAATAACAAAATAGGACACTTGCAGCATATCAAAAGAATAACTTACTTGATTTTTTAAAAGGTTTCTTCTTCCCTAGATCTTCATGTGAATCCAGTTGTTCATATATCTTAAATAAAATTAAAACAGAAATTTAGACCTTTCTCGAACAAGACTTAGCTTTGAAGTTCCTAATTACTAGAAAAGGTTGAGGAAAACATTGAGGCATTTTTTTCTTTTGCTTATTTATTCCTTCAAAATAACATCACAATCGTTGTTTCTACCAACGCCTATTTCATTTCAAATAAAGTTTAGAGTTTGCTTGTGACAAGCAATTTTTTACTTATCCACAATCATTGTTTTCCATCCAAAAAGACTACAAAATGGAAACAAGAGGCCCAGAGGGCCTTATCGGTCACCTGAATCAAATGAGCAGAAAAAGTTAAGGAAAATGTTAAAAGTTAACTAATAGCACAATCCCCCAGCACCACCATTTCTTTACAGTCTTTTTTTCTATTGTACAAACTTATTTAAAAACTCAAATAGATCTACCAAATGTGAATTCAATCCAACAATAGAACATTTCTAAATATGTACTCTATTTACCCCCTTTAGGCCCCTTTTCGGGCCCCAAGGGGAGATAACTCCATGGTTTGTAAAAATCTGAAGCGGCTTCCCATTGGGATGCTTCCTGCCAAGTTTGGTAGAAATCTGTCCAATGGTTCTCAAAAAGAAGTAGAAAATGTTCAAAGTTAAGTAATAACGCGAACCCCTCCCATCCCCCATCCCCAGCACGGCCATTTATTGACAGATTTTTTTCTCTTGTACAAACTTTGTAGTCCTTGCCCTAAAGACTTCAACTTCCAAATGTGTATCTTATGCAACAGCCAGTTCATGGGTAGAAGATTTTTTAAGATGTACCCAATTTACCACCTTTATGACCCTTTATGGGACCATAAAGGGAGATAACTACTTGATTGTACAAAATCTGAAGCGGCTTCCTATTAGGATGCTTCCTGCCAAGTTTGGTTGAAATCCGTCCAATGGTTCTTAATAAGAAGTTGAAAATGTTAAGTTAACTAATAACCCCCCTCCCAACTCCCATCCCCAGCACGGCCATTTCTGGATGGATTTCTTTCTCTTGTACAAACTTTGTTGTTCTTGCCCTAAAGACTCTAAATATCAAATGTGAATCCAATCCAACAGCTGGTTCATGAGAAGAAGATTTTTTAAGATGTACCCTATTTAACCCCTTTTTGGCCCCTTACGGGGCCCCAAAGGGAGATAACTCCATGATTTGTACAAATCTGAAGCGGCTTCCCATGGGGATGCTCCCTGCCAAGTTTGGTTGTAATCTGTCCAATGGTTCTCAAGAAGTCGAAAATGTTAAAAGTTAACACGCAACGCACGACGCACAACGACGGACGAAACACGGTCGTAATAGGTCACCATGACCTTCGGTCAGGTGACCTTAAAATCCTTGACTTGAAATTGTCGCCTTCAGCATTTGACATTTCTCCATTTAGGAAAAGGTTAACAGGAACTATTACCTTGAGTTGCTACTTACATCCTTTTTGACAGGTTGTGGATCTGGTTGTGCTTTTTCTACAATGTTTTCTCTTCTTGGACGGCCTGAGTTTTGTGCTGCACCATCAGTGCCTACAACCTAGGGGCAGGAATTGTAAATTAACCCATTACCAGACGGCAAAATTTTAGACTAGTCTAAATTCAAAGATGATACAGACGACAATTTCAAGTGAATGAAATTTTACATTTTTTGCTCTTTTCATGTAGAAAACAGTGTGGGAAATGAAGCAATTGCTTGTCACAAGCAATTTCTTCACTTTCCACGATGTTTTCCAAAGCCATTATCTTGTGGGGAGTCAAGGAGTCACTGTGTGGTAATGGGTTAATCAATCAAGCATGAGAATTATTGCATCAACACACAAATAAATACTCTTGGAGAAAAAAGTATGTTTCCAAATCAACCCGTTACCAAACATTGACACCTTTTGACGCCCCTAAAGAATTATGCTTTGGAAAACATTGTGGAAAATGAAGAAATTGCTTGTGACAAGCAATTTCTTCATTTCCCACGTTTTCTAAACAAAAACACCTAAAAATGTAAAAATCCAAGCACTTGAAATTGTCGTCTGCAACACCTTTCAAATTGGAACAGTCCAAAATTTTGCTGTTTGGGAAAGGGTTAATCAATCAAGCATAAGAGTCATTGTATCAACACACATATAAATACTCTTGGAGAAAGAACTTAGAAGTATGTTTCCAAAGGGTAGCAATATTGGCAGCAGAGGCTTACGTGTCATGATCTAGCTTTTTTTCTGTTTGGCTCAACGATATAGAAACCAAGATGTGTTCATGAAGCACTAATGGCCGCGAAAATGCTAATGTTAAGTTTTCACATTAAGTGTTCGGAATGACAGATGGACAGGCAGACAGACAGATAGACAGACAAACAGCCAAACTACAGCTTACTCATGCTGTAATTATGGCATTTTCCAAAGAGACCAACAAAATATTTACAATCTGATCAATGAAAAATAGTCAGCCACTTTCAAAAATGTTGTAAGTCCAGCTGATTCAAGCTGTAGTTATGACATTTTTGAAGGTGATCACCAAAATATTTACTGTCTGGTCATCCATGTTTGCTTCAGGTACATTTGGATCTGGTTCTGAGGTATCACCAAAGTCTTCTAAAGCAGGCATGTCATCTGAAAGAAGAAACAACATTTTTGTAAATCAGTAATGCACCTCCTATCCCTTTCTAATTTTTTTTTATTAATAGAAGACCTAAAAGCCAATAGAAATAGGAGAAAGTGCTATAGTATAGTATTTGATGAATCATCATAGTTTCTGATGTTACCTACTAAGCTATTTGAGCTTTAGGCCAAATAAAACAAAATATGCCCCTGAAACAGCCATTTTTCTTAAGTGTTAAGTTTTCGTGTAAAGAGTTGATAAGGGTTAACAAATGAACTTGAGGAAAGCCCATTCCCATACAGAGATGATTTTAACTCCCCTCAAGGCAAGGGAAAACAATGTTGAAAATGAGTAATTGCTTGTAACAAGCAATTTCTTTATTTCCCACAATGATTTCTACCCAAAAAGACCAAAAAATATAGAATCATATTGACTTGAAATTGTCGTCTGCATTGTCTTTCAATTTGGAACAGTCCAAAATTTTTCCGTCTGGAGAGGGTTAAGTGTGGCAGGTCACAATATACAAATTCAAAACTAAAGATTAGGTAATCTCAAGGTTTTTGTGTGCAAGTCCTTTCAATTTGGAACAGTCTTTATATTTGAAATCGTTTCAGTATTTTACTTTATACTTTACCATAATCGTCAGCATCATTTCTGATCTCTGGCTGCATGGGGTCTTCTGCAACATCCATACCTGAAGGTGGAACAACAATACATTAACCCTCTCCCAAACAATAAAAGGTTTTGACGTCATTAGTAGATATACATTGGGAAAACATTGAGACAAAAGAAGAAACTGCTGATAACCAGCAGTTTCTCCTTTTGTCTCTATATTTTCTTGGCTGTAACATAAACATTTTGGCATTTTGTGATAATTTATTTTGTCGTCTGCAGCAGCTTTCAAATTGGACCACCTTAAAATTTTGTCGTTTGGGAAATGGTTAAATTTGAAAATTTAATCTCAAGGTAATGAATTTTCATAAGAGGCTGAGTTTACTGTCATTGAAGCATGTGCAAAGTTTCAGAGCAATAGCATCCATAGAAACAGGGATATGACACTTGCAGGAACTAGAAATATATCACTAAAGGTGACAAAATACCACCGCCACTACATTTGTCCAGAAAAGCGTTATCATCGAAAGCAAAGGGCAATAACTCACAAAATAAGCAAGGTAAAGTTATGATCTTTGACAAGTTGTACATGACACTTCTCCTAAGTGAAACCTATCAATCCATGAAGTTTCATGGACATAGCTACTTTATATTCAGAGACATGCATGAAAAATTTTTTGTACACGGACAGATGGACAGACAGACAGACATGCTGATTCCAGTACACCCCTAAACATTCGTTTTGCGGGGTATAAAAAACTTAACCAATGCATTACGCCGACATCGATGCAAACGCTCTGGATAGCTTCCCCCACTCTACAAATAGTCGCAAATCTGACAAGAACAATAATTTTAAAAATTCTTACCTTCCCCTAAAGGCTGCCCTTTCATTGTCTGTTCCACCAGTTCTAGATATGATTTATCTATATACAGCATGTCTGATGTATGAATTTGACTTGTGCAGATCTTAACCCATTCAAACATAATGACACTTTTTGGTCATCCAACAAGGTAATCATTGGAAAACATTGTGAAAAATGAAGAAATTGCTTGTGACTTGTCACAAGCAATTTCTTCATTTTCCACAATGTTTTCCAAAACTTTTATATTAAAGGACGTCAAAAAGTGTAAATGTGTAAGAATGATTCAAGAATGTTCTCCTTCGCCCCCACTTATCTATTGCTCTGATGATAATGCTGATGAAAGTAATCTTAACAATTTTTACCTTCCCCTAAATGCTGCCCTTTCATTGTCTGTTCCAATAGTTCGAGGTATGATTTGTCTATATACAGCATGCATGAATTTGGTTTGTGTAGATCTTGACCCATTCTAACAAGCAATTTCTTAATTTTCCACAATGTTTTCCGAAATCTTTATATCATATTGATGGGCATATAAAAGCATCAATTTGTAGAAAGGGTCAATAATTTTTACCTTCCCCTATACTAGTCTGCCCTTTCATGGTCTGTTCAACCAGTTCGAGATATGATTTATCTATATACAGCATGCCTGATGCATGAATCTGGCTGGTGTAAATCTTTAAAACATACTCAGGCTGTTAGGACACCCAACAAGGTAAACATTTAAAAACATTGGGAAAAATGAAGAAATTGCTTGTGACTTATATTAAAGGACGTCAAAAAGTGTCAATGTGTAAGAATGAGTCAAGAATGTTCTCCTTTGCCCCCACTTATCTATTGCTCTGATGATAATGATGTTAAAAATAGTCCAAACAATTTTTACCTTCACCTATAGGCTGCCCTTTCATTGTCTGTTCCACCAGTTCTAGGTATGATTTGTCTATATACAGCATGCCTGATGCATGAATTTGACTTGTGTAAATCTTAACCAATTCAAACATAATGACACTTTTTGGTCATCCAACAAGGTAATCATTGGAAAACATTGTGAAAAATGAAGAAATTGCTTGTGACTTGTCACAAGCAATTTCTTCATTTTCCACAATGTTTTCCAAAACTTTTATATTAAAGGACGTCAAAAAGTGTCAATGTATAAGAATGAGTCAAGAATGTTCTCCTTCGCCCCCACTTATCTATTGCTCTGATGATAATGATGTTAAAAATAGTCCAAACAATTTTACCTCAGGGCTTTTTCCAGGCATTTTGGGAAAGGGCCCCTAGTTCTAAATTGGGAAAATTTTATCGCCAAAGTGCCAAATTTGGGAAAAATTTGGGAACAAATTAAAACTTGTATTGATATATAACTAGTAAGACTTTTTATTTTAAACAACTGAGCTAAAACATATCCCAGAATCACAACTCTCACCATCAAGACAAAATCATGTTGAAAATTGAAATCCTGCATCTTTTTTTTTTTATTTTGCTTCATTCTTTCCCAAACAAGACTTGGTTTTGACATCCATGTTTACATAAGCTTGGTAAAACATGGAGAGAGAATGCTGGTCAGTGATAAGCATTTTCTCCTCTGTGTTTTGAGCTATATCATTCACAAGCTTATTTTGTTGTTTGCAACAGCTTTAGAATTAGTTCACTGTAAAAATTTGGTAGTCAGGGAAAGGATTAAATATTTACTGAAACAGAAAGTACTAATGATCCACAGAACTGATATACCCCCCCCCCCCCCAGCCCATGTCACCTAACTCTTAGTTAGTTAGAAACTATAGAATAATTTTGTTTAAATTTAAAATCAGTTTTCAAGGATATTTAGCTGAAAAAATATGGATATTTGATTGTATATAGCTTTAATTTTCCTCCTATCAACTTGATTAACACTTTGTTTACATCGCGAAAACCCATGACATTAAGTTTTTTATTACTGTATCTGTTTTTTCCCAAGAGCATCAAACAGTCTAAACAATAAAACATCAAATAGGTAACAAGATCTGACTGAATTACCGAATAATTTTTTGGATTTCTTTGATATAGAGACTAATTAATTTACAATCTACGGCTGCGAAGATACGATCGGCGATTTACCTGAATGACTGCATAACACAATTGTTGGGTATTTTTACACACGCATATTATGTAATTTATGACTTCAATTGATAGAATAAAGGGCTGTGGCCAACTGAATATTGGATTCTCAGCTAATAATCGGCATACAGTCCAGATGTGAAACTCATTACTGTTCATGCCAGCACTTTGGATTGGGATTTTTTTTTCTGAATTGGGAAAAATTGGGTCCGTTTTGGTTTGGGAATGGGGCCGAATATCGGCCCCTACGGAATAGGCGAAAAAGCCCTGTACCTTCACCTAAAGGCTGTCCTTTCATGGTCTGTTCCACCAGTTCGAGATATGATTTATCTATATTATACAGCATGCCTAATGTATGAATTTGACTTGTGTAAATCTTAAACCCATTCTAACATAATGACGCTTTTTGGATACCCAACAAGGTAACCATTGGTTATAATTGTGAAAAGTGCAGAAATTGCTTGTACAACATTGGAAAACATTGTGAAAAATGAAGAAATTGCTTGTCACAAGCAATTTCTTCATTTCCCACAACGTTTTCCAAAACCTTTACAATGAAGGGCATCAAAAAGTGTCATTGTGTAAGAATGGATGAACAATGTTTACCTTCCCCTAAAGGCTGTCCTTTCATGGTCTGTTCCACCAGTTCTAGGTAAGATTTATCTATATACAGCATGCCTGATGCATGAATCTGGCTGGTGTAAATCTTGAACAATAACCCATTCTAATATAATGACGCTTTTTGGTCACCCAACAAGGTAAACATTTAAAAACATTGTGAAAAATGAAGAAATTGCTTGTGACTTGTCAAAAGCAATTTCTTCATTTTCCACAATGTTTTCCAAAACTTTTATATTGAAGGACGTCAAAAAGTGACAATGTGTAAGAATCAGTCAAGAATTTTCTCCTTCACCCCCACCTATCTATTACTCTGATGATAATGATGTTAAAAATAGTCAAAACAATTCTTACCTTCGCCTACAGGCTGCCCTTTCATTGTCTGTTCCACCAGTTCTAGGTAGGATTTATCTATATACAGCATGCCTGAAGCATGAATCTGGCTCGTGTAAATCTTAAAGTCATTCTAACATAATGACGCTTTTTGGACACCAAGGTAAACATTGGAAAACATTGTGAGAAATGAAGAAATTGCTTGTCACAAGCAATTTCTTCATTTCCAAAAATGTTTTCCTAAATTTTTTATAATGAAGGACATAAAAAAGTCAATGTGTATGAATGGACAAACAATTTTTACCTTCGCCTATAGGCTGCCCTTTCATTGTCTGTTCCACCAGTTCGAGATAGGATTTATCTATATACAGCATGCCTGATGCATGAATCTGGCTGGTGTAGATCTTAAAGTCGTTTAGCGAAGCCAGCACTTCACCACTTTTACTGTAACAAAAGAAAAACATTCTCTCGGTGGGCGCCAAATGTAACCCGCAAATAAATATCCTATCCACTCCTGTGGGGATTCGATCCTGGGACCTCTCACACCCTAAGCGAACACTCTACCACGTCGCTATAAAAGCTAGCTTTTATGGCGAGATAGTATAAGTGCCCCTTATACCACACCCGGCTACATTCAGTTATTCAATTGTAATTTCATTACCTAGTTTCAAATGATCATTAAATATTAAGCCATTACCACAGATTGACTCTTTTTGACTCCCAAAATGATAAAACTTTTGAAAACATTGTGGAAAACGCAGAAATTGCTTGTAACAAGCAATTTCTTCATTTCTCACAATGTTTTCTATCCAGTTTAACCGAAAAATGTCAAATTTCATTCATTTCAAATTATTGTCTGCAACATCTTTGAATTTGGACAGGTCCTCATTTTGTTGTTTGGTAAACCACTGACTTTGAATCAATAATTCTACATTAATTCATTGTAAACAATTCATAGACTTTTAATTGGTGAGAGATAAAATGACTTGTTGAATATAAAGGTATTCCTCCACTTCTTAGCTTCACACAATGTCAGAATTTTTAGTGCAATGTCGGTAACATATGTTACGTATCAGAACTTATTTGGAGGACATCATTAAAATTCGGCTGTGAAACGTTCCATCACCAAATGTTTACGATGTCTCCCAAATAATTCTGATGTACATGAATCTCATTAGGGGTGGATTACCGTAAGTTGATGTTTCTGTCTGAAATATGCATTTACAATCTTTATCATATTTCATCGAGTTGACACATCTTGAAACACACAATAAATGAGTTTCAAGAAAGTGGGACAGGATATTGATATAGTATAGAAATTGAGTGAAACCGAGAAAATGCTGAAAATCAGCTATCTTTTCTGTCAATTTGTTTACAAGCTCTCTCAAATAAGTACATCAAAATAAGGATTTGCTTAAGAAAGAGCTAAATTACTGTCCCACCTCAATAAAGGATTCTCTCCCTTGTCATCCCCTTCCTTAGGTAACATACACAGTGGGACTTTTGGGTACAGCTGGAATTTCTGCAAATACATTAAAGTTTTACAACATTTTTTAACAACATAATATCTTACATTATATTGCTGTTGCACTTTAACCTTTCCCAAATGAGACCTTTTTTCAAATGTCCCTATTACAAATGGCTTTAAAAAACATTGAGAGAAAATGTAGTCTAAGGTCTATAAACATTCCAACAAAATGCTAAAATAAGCTGCTTCTGTGGTTTAATTTATCTAATAGGACATTAAGCTTGAGAATAACATTAGATCTTTAGGGCATCAATGTGAAATGTGAAAGCCATTGCAATATTTTTCTTGCAAATTACCAACCTCAGAAGCGTCAAAATCTTCCGCTTTAATCCAGTCTTTTTTGTTGGTTATATCGTCCAGGGACAGAAATTCCTCGTCATCGTCAGTGGCAGCAAAATCTGCGTCAGCGTCTTGACCTTCACCATCAACAGAAGATTTCTGGCCTTTTTTTCTGTAAACATTTTTAATCCATTACCAGACAGCAAAATTTTACACTTGTCACAAGCAATTTCTCTATTTTCCACAATTTACTTTCTAACAGCTTTGTCTTGTAGTGCGTCAAAAAGCGTCAGTGTGTAGTAATGGGTTAACCCATTACCAAACATTGACACCTTTTGATGCCCCTAAGAAAAATGCTTTGGAAAACATTGTGGAAAATGAAGAAATTGCTTGTGACAAGCAATTTCTTCATTTCCCACGATGTTTTCTAAACAAAAACACCTAAAAATGTAAAATTCCAAGCACTTGAAATTGTCGTCTGCAACACCTTTCAAATTGGAACAGTCCAAAATTTTATCGTTTGGTATTGGGTTATACCAGGATCTGGAAAAAGGGGCCTAAATGGCATTTGAGACCAACATGGATCTTGATCAGACTGTGTATACCCACAGTCTGATCAAGATCCACATCGTTCTACTATAGGATAGCTCCAACATTCTCAAAAGTATGGAGCTAAAATTCATGCTTTCATAATACTTAATCCGTAATGCAGAGTTTGGTTTTTTTTTCTCGTAAATTTGGACATATTCAAACAGCAAACCAATTTAACCCTTTCCCAAACAAGACCTGGTTTTGACGTCTCTGATAGAAATTGCTTGAGAAAACATTGAGATAAAAGAAGAAACTGCTGATAACCAGCAGTTTCTTCTTTTGTCTCAATATTTTCTAAGCCATATTTTGCACAAATTCTATCTTAAGTAACTTCCAAAATTGTCATTTGTGGCAGTTTTTGAAGTGGATCACCCTAAAATTTTGCCGTTTTGGAAAGGGTTAACCAGCCGGGGATACATTTCTTGTTCAATCAAATGTTTCCATACATGATTTACCCAAAAATTGTTTGTAAGTTAGTAATTAGTTTGTTTGTAAAACAGGCACCTCAAGCTGCTCATCCTACTAAGAATTCGATGGCTCAGCGTGAAACGGTTGTAACTGCCTATAAACATATAGGCAGTTACAACCGTTTCGTGCTGAGCCATCGGATTACAATTATCCACTCATTTGCATTCATGACAAGAAATGTCAAAATGGGCATTCCATGTGGAATTGGATTGAATCATGGAACCCACAGACTAGAGTCTGAAAGGGCCCAGGGTTCAATCATTAGCGAAAACTGAACAAGTATCCTTTCCTAAATTTGCCTCCCACTAATGGGTACATATAAAGGATAATCGTTTGTTTCAGTGTAAGATCGATTTATATTTCATTGAGAGAACAACAAAAGCTTTATTTTCACGAGTGGCGAAGCCACAAGTAAAAATGCAGCTTTTGTTGTTCACGTAATGAAATATCAATCGATCTTACTTGAAAAACAAATGATTTTTCTATTTCTTTAATGCAAAAATTAGACAAAAAGCGCAAATTTTATGACAAATTTTCTTAAAACGTGTCATTTTGCATGTGACTGCTATGCATCGCTTATGATGACATCACTTATTTGGCCCTGCTTAGAAAACATCAGATAGGGTAAAATGAACGAAAGCGAGGCACAAGTTTTTGATAATTTCACTGGATAGGTCGGTGAGTTTATCAAATGATAATCTACCGTTATTTCTCAATAATCCACAGAAAAGCATTAAAGAAGTAATCATAATTGAGATAACAAGTTTTACTTACTCTTTACTAGAGACTTGATTAAGTACCTGGTATACCAGAGAGTACAAATATTCTACCTGAAATGTGGATGAAACATCTATAAATATGACAGAAGTATTAAAGATATTCTAAATATCTTATACCAATTCTAAACCCTTTGATGTGGCATTCATTTAAAGACAATTCTAATGACCAGGGGTTCTGAAATCCATTGTCCGAGTTGCCCAGGTTGTCCCAAAGAGGTTACAGACAAGTAGATTTTGCCAACATTTTACTCTTTATTGTTCATACGGACAACTGACATTTGTCAAACAAACAAACACGGACAAGTAGCGAATTTAAAGATTTCAGAACCCCTGAATTATGAGTATTAACAAAGTAGGGTATGGATTTTGGATGAAATAAATTCTTGAATGCCTTTATTCCTTCACAGAATTCACCTGAACCCGACCTTAGTAATTTGCATGACTTTTAAGTCTTTTAATGGTTTTCTCAATATACCTTCGACTGCCTGTCTACATTGACACAAGGAGCATGTGCAGAATACATAAACACTTTATTTCTCCATGAGAATAGTTACCTTTTTGCTGTAAACGCATGTGGAGCTCTGTAAAATCATGGCCGCTTCAGAAAAGTTCATTGTTGTAACACCGCCATCAAATGATATTTGTGTGTTGTGTATCTATTTGAAAGAATAAGAATATATTCGTTGTAAATGCAAAACCTTGTATCGCATTTTTGGAAAAATCTAAGGGGGGAGGGGGGGGGGGGGGGGAAAGTTTGTAATAACTTTTCCCAATCTGAATGTTTTCACTTTAAATTTTGACATAATGTTCACAAATGATGTGTCAATAATACTGATTAGTTAAAATATTTCAAAACCTGCTAGAATTGTCTACACTGGACACAAAAGTTTGTGGTTTGAAAATCGCAAGAATCGACATACAAGGTTTTGCATTTATACCGACGATATAAAACCATGCAGTCACTAATAAACTTGGTTTTTTTTAAACCTTTCCTAAACAAAATCTGATTTACACATGTCACATCCCTGATCAAAAGGTCTTTGGAAACCTTTGAGGCAAAAGAAGAAAATGGTGGTGATAACCAGCATTTACACCTTTCGACTGAATATTTTCTGTGCCATATAACACCACCTTAACAAATATCCATATTGATTTTGTTATCTGAACAGCTTTCAAATTGGACCAGTCTATAACTTTGTAATTTGGGAAAGGATTAATTTGACAGATTTTCACTATATATCACAATTTTTTCTAAAGACAAAACAACTGCATTCTACTGTGAACTGAAATATGAATTTCATCTTTTTTGGTTAAAAATTTGAGCCAATTGTTAAATTTGTCAAAATACTATACATGCTATACTGTACAAAGGTCTTAATCAAGATAATCAACAAATGTGTATCTGAAGTGTGACTCAAACCTGCAACCCCTAGGACCACTAGTTGGATGTTCTACCACTGACTAATACGAGCAACCAGTGGAAGGTATACCCAAACATCTCCACAAAGCTTTAACCCTTTCCCAAACGACAAATTGTTAGGGTGGTCCAATTTGAAAGCCGCTTCAAACGGCAAAATAGATGCTGATAACGAAGAGAAGCGCAAAAAATATTGCTCAGAAAATATTGAGGTAAAAGGAGAAACTGCTGGTTATCAGCAGTTTCTTCTTTTGTCTCAATGTTTTCCCAAGCAATTTCTATTAGGGACGTCAAAACCAGGTCTTGTTTGGGAAAGGGTTAAAATTGGAATAAAACAAGCATTCTGAAGTATTGCAAAACAATACCAAGTCCCCTACCGGCTTTATATATGTGTTTAGAAAAAGAAGCCCAAAAAAATTCAAAGTCCAGCATCCGTATCTTCCTCAAAAATCACTGGACCTGAACGAAACTCAAGCTTGTTCTGTAACTTATCAATGCGGGTCTACATACCAAAAATCAGCTCAATAGCTGCAAGTACTAAGAAAAAAAGTCTGGAAAACTGTGATTTCCCAGAAATTTTCAAAGTCCAGCATCTGTATCTTCCCCAAGAATCACTGGACCGGAACGAAACTCAAACTCGTTCTGTATTTCATCAATATGTGTTCATATACCGAAAATCAGCTCAATACCTGCAACCGTTTAGAAAAAAAGTCTGGAAAACTGTGATTTCCCAGAAATTTTCAAAGTCAAGCATCTGTATCTTCCCCAAGAATCACTGGACCGGAACGAAACTCAAACTCGTTCTGTATTTCATCAATATGTGTTCATATACCGAAAATCAGCTCAATACCTGCAAGCGTTTAGAAAAAAAGTCTGGAAAACTGTGATTTCCCAGTAATTTTCTAAGTCCAGCATCTGTATCTTCCCCAAGAATCACTGGACCGGAACGAAACTCAAACTCGTTCTGTATTTCATCAATATGTGTTCATATACCGAAAATCAGCTCAATACCTGCAAGCGTTTAGAAAAAAAGTCTGGAAAACTGTGATTTCCCAGAAATTTTCAAAGTCCAGCATCTGTATCTTCCCCAAGAATCACTGGACCGGAACGAAACTCAAACTCGTTCTGTATTTCATCAATATGTGTTCATATACCGAAAATCAGCTCAATACCTGCAAGCGTTTAGAAAAAAAGTCTGGAAAACTGTGATTTCCCAGTAATTTTCTAAGCCCAGCATCTGTATCTTCTCCAAAAATCACTGGACCGGAACGGAACTCAAACTTGTTCTGTATCTCATCAATGCGGGTCTACATACCAAAAATCAGCTCAATACCTGCAAGCGTTTAGAAAAAAAGTCTGGAAAACTGTAATTTCCCAGTAATTTTCTAAGTCCAGCATCCATATCTTACTCAAAAATCACTGGACCGGAACGAAACTCAAACTTGTTCTGTAACTCATCAATGCGGGTCTACATACCAAAAATTAGCTCAATAGCTACCCCCGTTTAGAAAAAAAGTCTGGAAAACTAATTCACCGGACTGACGGACAGACGGACTGACTGACGGACAGAGTGCAAACCTAAAGTCCCCTTCGGCTTCGCCGGTAGGGGACTAATAATTTTCTTGTCGTTTGGGCAAGTGTCAATAAAATAACCTGTTCTGTGTACTGCTCCAAAACACTAGCAAGTTCCACTGTCCAGTTTTCTGCCAGATCTTTGATGGGCTTCAAAAGTTGGGCAAACAGCCCGTCATGGATGTCCAAGTTACCGCTCATTGCTGGACTGGGGTTCAAACTTCCCACCAATGTTGTGAATGTCTATAAAACCTGTAAAACAGATTAACCCTTTCCCAAACGGCAAAATTTTAGACTCCAATTTGAAAGCTGTCACTTGCTGCGAACACAAAACAAGAGGGCCATTGGCCCTGAAGCGCTCACCTGACAGGCCCATAGGAAGCAATTTCATAATGGGGGGCTATAGACTCTATCCTAAATATTGGGGGGTGGGGGCTAATTGGGATTTCCCCAAAATTTTAAGTGTAAAATTAAGAAAAATTGGTATTTTTGGCCAACTTTGGAAGGGTTTAGCCCCCCTAGCCCCCCCCCCCCCCTGTTCCTACAGGCCTGCCTGACATAATAGCTTTCTGTATATGGTGTGTCTGAGCCTCCAAAATGATCACATTTTACTAAGATTTGTGGCCTGTATAAGATAATCATTCTGACAAATTTTCAGCTTGATTGGGCAAAAAAAATCCCCAAGACTGGACCCCATGACCTAGTTTAGGACCCCAGATGACCAAATTTTGAAATTGTCTGAGATTTTATCAAGATAATTATTCTGACTAGGCTGATTGGGCATAAAATGTGGCCTCTAGAGTGCACACAAGGTTTTTCTTAAATTTGACCAAGTGACCTAGTTTTTGACCCCAGATGACCCAATTTCAAACTTTTTGTACATTTCATCAAGACAATTATTATGAGCATATTTCAGGTTGATTGGGCAAAAAATGTGGCCTCTAGAGTGCACACAAGGTTTTACAAAGATTTGACCCTGTGACCTAGTTTTTGACCCCAGATGACCCAATTTCAAACGTGTCCGAGATTTTATCAAGACAATCATTCTGAGCAAATTTCAGGTTGATTGGGCAAAAAATGTGGCCTCTTGAGTGCACACAAGGTTTTTCTAAGATTTGACCCTGTGACCTTGTTTTTGACCCCAGATGACCCTATTTCAAACTTGTCCGAGATTTCATCAAGATAATCATTCTGATCAATTTTCAGGTTGATTGGGCAAAAAATGTGGCCTCTAGAGTGCACAAAAGGTTTTTTCTAAGATTTGACCCAGTGACCTAGTTTTTGACCCCAGATGACCCAATTTCAAACTTGTCTGAGATTTCATCAAGACAATCATTTTGAGCAAATTTCAGGTTGATTGGGCAAAAAATGTGGCCTCTAGAGTGCACACAAGGTTTCTCTAAGATTTGACCTAGTGACCTATTTTTTGACCCCAGATGACCCCATTTCAAGCTTGTCCGAGATTTCATCAAGTCAATCATTTTGAGCTAATTTCAGGTTGATTGGGCAAAAAATGTGGCCTCTAGAGTGCACACAAGGTTTTTCTAAGATTTGACCCTGTGACCTAGTTTTTGACCCCGGATGACCGAATTTCAAACTTGTCCGAGATTTTATCAAGACAATCATTCTGAGCAAATTTCAGGTTGATTGGGCAAAAAATGTGGCCTCTAGAGTGCACACAAGGTTTTCCTAAGATTTGACCCTGTGACCTAGTTTTTGACCCCAGATGACCCAATTTCAAACTTGTCCGAGATTTGATCAAGACAATCATTCTGAGCAAATTTCAGGTTGATTGGGCAAAAAATGTGGTCTCTAGAGTGCACACAAGGTTTTTCTAAGATTTGACCCTGTGACCTAGTTTTTGACCCCAGATGACCCAATTTCAAATCCGTCCGAGATTTTATCAAGACAATCATTCTGATCAATTTTCAGGTTGATTGGGCAAAAAATGTGGCCTCTAGAGTGCACACAAGGTTTTTCTAAGATTTGACCCAGTGACCTAGTTTTTGAACCCAGATGACCCAATTTCGAACTTGTCCGAGATTTTATCAAGACAATCATTCTGATCAATTTTCAGGTTGATTGGGCAAAAAATGTGGCCTCTAGAGTGCACACAAGGTTATTTTAAGATTTGACCCAGTGGCCTAGTTTTTGACCCCAGATGACCCAATTTAAAACTGGTCCGAGATTTCATCAAGACAATCATTCTGAGCAAATTTCAGGTTGATTGGGCATAAAATGTGGCCTCTAGAGTGCACACAAGGTTTCTCTAGGATTTGACCCAGTGACCTACTTTTTGACCCCAGATGACCCAATTTCAAACTTGTCCGAGATTTCATCAAGTCAATCATTTTGAGCTAATTTCAGGTTGATTGGGCAAAAAATGTGGCCTCCAGAGTGCACACAGGGTATTTCTAAGATTTAACCCCGTGACCTAGTTTTTGACCCCGGATGACCCAATTTCTAACTTGTCCGAGATTTCATCAAGACAATCATTCTGAGCAAATTTCAGGTTGATTGGGCAAAAAGTGTGGCCTCTAGAGTGCACACAAGGTTTTCCTAAGATTTGACCCTGTGACCTAGTTTTTGACCCCAGATGACCCAATTTCAAACTTGTCCAAGATTTGATCAAGACAATCATTCTGAGCAAATTTCATATTGATTGGGCAAAAAATGTGGCCTCTAGAGTGCACACAAGGTTTTTCTAAGATTTGACCCTGTGACCTAGTTTTTGACCCCAGATGACCCAATTTCAAACTTGTCCGAGATTTTATCAAGACAATCATTCTGATCAATTTTCAGGTTGATTGGGCAAAAAATGTGGCCTCTAGAGTGCACACAAGGTTTTTCTAAGATTTGACCCAGTGACCTAGTTTTTGACCCCAGATGACCCAATTTCAAACTTGTCTGAGATTTCATCAAGACAATCATTCTGATCAATTTTCAGGTTGATTGGGCAAAAAATGTGGCCTCTAGAGTGCACACAAGGTTTTTCTAAGATTTGACCCAGTGACCTAGTTTTTGACCCCAGATGACCCAATTTCAAACTTGTCCGAGATTTCATCAAGACAATCATTCTGAGCATATTTCAGGTTGATTGGGCTGAAAATGTGGCCTCTAGAGTGCACACAAGGTTTCTCTAGGATTTGACCCCGTGACCTACTTTTTGACCCCAGATGACCCAATTTCAAACTTGTCTGAGATTTCATGAAGACAATCATTCTGAGCTAATTTCAGGTTGATTGGGCAAAAAATGTGGCCTCTAGAGTGCACACAAGGTTTTTCTAAGATTTGACCCCGTGACCTAGTTTTTGACCCCAGATGACCCAATTTCAAACTTGTCCGAGATTACATCAAGACAAACATTCTGAGCAAATTTCAGGTTGATTGGGCAAAAAATGTGGCCTCAAGAGTGCACACAAGGTTTTTCTAAGATTTGACCCCGTGACCTAGTTTTTGACCCCAGATGACCCAATTTCGAACTTGTCTGAGATTTGATCAAGACAATTATTCTGATCAATTTTCAGGTTGATTGGGCAAAAAATGTGGCCTCTAGAGTGCACACAAGGTTTTTCTAAGATTTGACCCCGTGACCTACTTTTTGACCTCAGATGACCCAATTTCAAACTTGTCTGAGATTTCATCATAACAATCATTCTGAGCAAATTACAGGTTGATTGGGCAAAAAATGTGGCCTCTAGAGTGCACACAAGGTTTTTCTAAGATTTGACCCCGTGACCTAGTTTTTGACCCCAGATGACCCAATTTCGAACTTGTCCGAGATTTCATCAAGACAATCATTCTGAGCAAATTTCAGGTTGATTGGGCAAAAAATGTGGCCTCTAGAGTGCACACAAGCCAAAGGTTGACGCACGACGCACGACGGACGACGGACGACTGACGACGGACGACGGACGACGGACGACGGACACAGCGGTATCACAATACCTCACCATGAGCACTATCGTGCTCAGGTGAGCTAAAAACATCAAAAGGCAAGTTCAACTGTCCAGTTTTCCGCCAGATCTTTGATTGGCTTCAACAGTTGGGCAAACAGTCCATCATGGATGTCCAGGTTACCACTCATTGCTGGACTGGGGTTTCAAACTTCCCAACAATGTTGTGAATGTCTATCTACCTGTAAAAAGAAGAAATCAAAACATCAAAAGGCAAGTTCCACAGTCCAGTTTTCAGCCAGATCTTTGATAGGCTTCAACAGTTGGGCAAACAGCCTGTCATGTATGTCCAGGTTACCACTCATTGCTGGACCGGGGTTCAAACTTCCCACCAATGTTGTGAACGTCTATCAACCTGTAAAAAGATTAACCCTTACCCAAACGGCAAAATTTTAGACTGGGGCTCTGATTTGAAAGCTGTGCCAGGGGACAAGATGGGTGTTGATAGGAATAGAATTTGTGTATAATTTAGCACAGAAAATATTGAGGCAAAGGGAGAAAATGCTGATTATCAGCATTTTCTTCTTTTGCCTCAATTTTCCCCAAGGCTATAATATTGAGGAAGCAAAAACCTGATCTTGTTTCAAACATTGGGAAAGGGTTAAATAGGTTTACTGTGTTCTCTGTAGTCCTATTTATAAGCCCCTGACATACAAATTTTCCGAATTTGAATTTGTCATAGCATGTCACATGTTGCAAAGACCAAAAAGCAAGTTCCACTGTCCAGTTTTCCGCCAGATCTTTGATGGGCCTCAACAGTTGGGCAAACAGCCCGTCATGGATGTCCAGGTTACCACTCATTGCTGGACTGGGGTTCAAACTTCCCAACAATGTTGTGAATGTCTATCTACCTGTAAAAAGAAGAAATCAAAACATCAAAAAGCAAGTTCCACAGTCCAGTTTTCAGCCAGATCTTTGATGGGTTTCAACAGTTGGGCAAACAGCCCGTCATGGATGTCCAGGTTACCGCTCATTGCTGGACCGGGGTTCAAACTTTCCACCAATGTTATGAATGTCTATCAATCTGTAAAAAGATGAAATAGATATACAATTTTACAGGCAGAGCTGCAGATAAGAGGGAGTGATGGCTTTTCAAAATGCAATATTTCATTTATTGCTCATCAAACACTATGTTGTGGGTACTCATTAGAATCGTCTCATCAAGACGATTCAAATGAGTACCCACATCATAGGGTTCAGATTTGATATAAAAATTTTAGAATTCTTCATCCCCCCCCTCTAATATCTGTTGCACCATACAGGGCTCTCCGAAGTATTTCTTATAAGCCTTGACATACAAATTTTCCCAATTTGAATTTGTCATAGCATGTCACATGCCGCAAAGTCAACGAAACATCAAAAAGCAAGTCCCACGGTCCAGTTTTCAGCCAGATCTTTAATCCGCTTCAACAGTTGGGCAAACAGCCCGTCATGGATGTCCAAGTTACCACTCATTGCTGGACCGCGGTTCAAACTTCCCACCAATGTTGTGAATGTCTATCAACCTATAGTATAGAACAGAAGAAATAGATTTAAAGGCAGAGTTGCAGATAAGAGGGAGTGGTGGCTTTTCAATATGCAATATTTCATTTATTGTTCATCAAACACTATGTTGTGGGTACTCATTAGAATCGTCTCGTTGAGACGATTCAAATGAGTACCCACAACATAGGGTTTGGATTTGATATAAATTGTCCAGTTTTCCGCCAGATCTTTGATTGGCTTCAACAGTTGGGCAAACAGCCCGTCATGGATGTCCAAGTTACCACTCATGGCTGGACCGGGGTTCAAACTTCCCACCAATGTTGTGAATGTCTATCAACCTGTAAAAAGAAGAAATAGATTTACAGGCAGAGCTACAGATAAAACGGGAGTGATGGCTTTTCAAAATGCAATATTTTATTAATTGCTCATCAAACACTATGTTCTGAGTACTCATTTGAATCGTCTCATCGAGACGATTCAAATGAGTACCCACAACATAGGGCTTGGTTTGATATAAACTGTCCAGTTTTCAGCCAGATCTTTGATGGGCTTCAACAGTTGGGCAAACAGCCCATCATGGATGTCCAGGTTAGCACTCATTGCTGGACCGGCGTTCAAACTTCCCACCAATGTTGTGAATGTCTATCAACCTGTAAAACAGAAGAAATATATTTACAGTGAAAGCTACAGGCTATGTTGTCTATCTACCTGTAAACAGATGAAATCTATAGATTTACAGAGCTACAGATAAGAGGGAGTGATGGATTTTCGAAATGCAAAATTTCATTTATTGTTCATCAAACACGATGTTGTGGGTACTCATTACAGGGTGCCCACCCTTCATCTGGAATAAAATTCCCTGACTTTTCACTGACTTTTCCCTGACCAAAATTCATTTTTCCCTGACCATTTTTCGCGCTAAACGGCCTCCTTATCCCCCTAAAGCGATCCAATCCACCCCTTATTTATCAAAATTTCTAACAATAACAATTTAAATGTAACAGTTGAACTAACTTGATATAACAAGACACCTTGAAATGCTCAACTTTATACGTAAACATGATGAAGAGAAAAAGATAATTTGTCCTGCTTGAACTAGTTTAAATACACTTTCGTTGACAATTAAAATTTTGATAATTATGGTTGAAGTTATAACTAGAACTTTACAAATATACACCTCAATACATAAAAGAACATGAGATATATTACTTCAGTCTTTGTCTTGTAACATAAACTGTTTCAAACAACTTTCTGAATGCAACATTCTAATGAAAGGTATTTGAAGGACTGATTTGCTTCCCCTCCAACCTTTTTCCATTTTGAATACTTACTGTCCAATTATTAAGGCCCTTACTCATCTAGATACATTCCAATCTAAATTTCTTGCACTGACAGTCCTTCACACATATCATCACTTAAAATATATCCTGCTTAGTTGTTATTTTCAGTCATTTTCTGAACAAAAATGGACACCACAATACCTCAGTGCATGTGTGAACAGTTTGTTCTTAGCACAATCTATGCATATTTTGGACTTGTTGTATGCTCAAGTGTTGCAATTTTAGAGCATAAAACCAGCTTTGTGTTAAAATTAATTTTCTATCGTCCAGTTACAAGTGAAACTAATGAAATTCAATGTTTGTAGGAAATTGGTAATAATGGATATAGTTGTAACTTGAGGGCATTTTTCACTTGACATCAAAAAGTGAGCTGAAACAAGATAATGGTAATATCTAAGTACATGTAATTTGGAAGAAGAGGGCATATATGACCCAATCATATTAACTTCTTCACCAAACACAAAAGCAATTAAAACCAAATGATGCACTGTCCTCTGCAAGTATTTATACACACCACATAATGTAACAACCATCTGAGTTTCAATAATTCTTCAGCCTCTTTTAAAAATGTTCAAAATTCTTCTCTTACTGTCAGCTTCTTTCCTCTTGGTTACAGATTTAGCCCTCATAGTATTAGATTTCACTAGAAGATCAATTTCAAATGGTAAGCCTTAATTCAACATTAGAATGATAAAATGATTAGTGCAAGGTCATGTATAAAAGAAAAACAATCATGTTTGTTAATCAAAACTAGAAAATTGCCATAGCTATGATTACCTGTTTAATTTCATTTCATTTTCTTCCATTTGTTTTGTTTGAACAAAAGACAATTTCAAAATTCACTGACTTTTCCCTGACTTTTTAAGGTTTTCAGATTTCCCTGACCATTTTTCAAAATTCCCTGACTTTTCCCTGACCTTGAAGAAAATACAAATTTCACTGACTTTTCCCTGACCAGTGGGCACCCTGCATTAGAATCGTCTCATTGAGACAATTCAAATGAGCACCCACAACATAGGGTTTGGATTTGATATAATATTTTTAGAATGTCTTAACCCCTTCTAATCTGTTGCTCCATACAGGCCTCTCCATAGTCCTATTAATAAGCCCTGACAGGCTGACATATAAATTATTAATAAAATTTTCCCAATTTGAATTTGTCAACAAAGACAACAAAACATCAAAAGGCAAGTCCACTGTCCAGTTTTCAGCCAGATCTTTGATGGGCTTCAACAGTTGGGCAAACAGCCCATCATGGATGTCCAAGTTACCACTCATGGCTGGACCGGCGTTCAAACTTTCCACCAATGTTGTGAATGTCTATCAACCTGTAAAGAGATAAACCCTTTCCCAAACGGCAAAATTTTAGACTGGGGCTCCGATTTGAAAGCTGTGCCAGAGGACAATATGGGTGTTGATACGGATAGAATTTGTGTATAATCAGACATTAATAATAATGTTTATCTATGTCTCTGTTATAATTTAGCACAGAAAATATTGAGGCAAAGGGAGAAAATGCTGATTATCAGCATTTCTTCTTTTGCCTCAATTTTTTTCCAAGTTATAATATTAGGGAAGTCAAAACCTGGTCTTGTCGCACACTTTGGGACAGGGTTAAATTTTGTCGTCTGCGGCAGCTTTGAATTTGGATCACCCTAAAATTTTGTCGTTTGGGAAAGGGTTAAGGTGTTCTTCAAAGTCCTATTTACGAGGGGTGATCAAAAAGTTCCCGGAAAAATGTTCTGATTTCTTTATTGATAGTCCGATTTTCACGAAATTTGAACTATAAAAGCATGATCAATTTTCTAATATGCATGTATTTTATATTTTATGACATGCAATAAAAAGAGATTTTATCCTTTTAAGCCCTGGGCCTGACATACAAATCTTCACAATTTGAATTTGCTATGTAGCAAGTCACATGCCGCAAAGACAACAAAACATCAAAAGGCAAGTTCCACAGTCCAGTTTTCCGCCAGATCTTTGATAGGTTTCAACAGTTGGGCAAACAGCCCGTCATGGATGTCCAAGTTACCACTCATTTCTCAGGGGTCTCGTTTGCCAAAATTTGGGGCCGTTATTGGGCCCCATTCCTAATGGCAAAAAGTATCTTTTTTTCCCAATTCTCTGGTGAAAATTCCCAATGAGGACCCAGAATGCCCCATGTTAAGACCTTATCTTCATTTACAAACATTTTGAAGACAGTTTTAGAGTAGATTCTTTAACAAGAGTATGTACAAATGCATTTTACATCAATACAGTCTAATTTGCAGCTGAAACTGAGTGACAGTATGAATACAAACTTGTTTTAGTTTTTCCCAATAGGTAAAAACATCGCTATTTTTCCCAATTTCACTGGCCCCTGGCCCAAACAAAATTGGTAGCAAGACCCCTGTTGCTGGACCGGGGTTCAAACTTCCTACCAATGTTGAGAATGTCTATCAACCTGTTAACAGATGCAATAGATTTTGCACTGGGTTCTCTGCAAAAAGGCCAGTACAGTATCTGAGTTTCTCACTCAACAAACAAATATATTTTGAATAATGAAATTCATAGGGAAAAAATTGTCAATTCGATTTCCTTTGCTAAATTATGTAAATATATTTATTTACACTGTCTGAGTCAGCGGCGGATCCAGGATTTCTGTAAGGGGGGTTCGAATATACCAAAAGGGGGGTTCGTTTTCTTAGAATTTCACAATTTTGACTGAATTTCTGCATGAAAATGAAATAATCAGGCTACCGAGGGGGGTTCGTTTGAGCCCCCCCCCCCCCCCCCCCCCCCTGGATCCGCCACTGACAGTGGCAATTTTCTCTATTTAACATTTTCCCCAAACATCAAGAGTTTAGGGTAATCCCTCCAGGCTACAAGTTGTACAGCACAAAACATCACTACCTCCAAAGATGTCCAACTCAGCATTTTACAGTTCATAGTTCATACAGTTCATACAGCTTTAGAAACCGGATGCGATACACTATCGCATAAGCATATATATGCTTCTTAGGCCCATTCGAAGTTCGTTTTCCCCGTTGAATAATGGTAGTCCATATTGTTTTGGACTTCCGGTTATAACACAGTTACACTTAGGCACTGCACACACTTGGTATATTCACTTTTCTTGTATTCACTTTACTCATAATCTTAATATGTACACTTATAACATCACACTTGATTCTTACTTTGATTTGTATTGCAGATGCCACATAGTCATATACAATATTTTATTATTATTATCATTTCTTAATATTTGCAATATTTTTAACCTTATTCATTTTATTTACATTGGCTCAAAATAATTGCTATTGAACATTTTAATCGTTAAAAAATCTTTTTTCTGTTTCTTACAATAAAATAACACATTACAAGATACAGAAGCATTTCCTAATTACATTTTCCTTTAGCCTAAGTTCATTGTATATTCTTTTTGTTTCTTAGTTTGTTAATTAACTTTTTGTCTTGAATCAATATATTTTTCTGCTTTTGTGTACCGTAATTTATCTTTTTTCATATATTATATATCTTTGGTTTCTTACTTAAATAGCCCATCACTTACATTGAGTTTTGTAGGGTACTGTATTTATTGAATAATTATTAGTCTAAACTGTATATAAATATATTTTTTTTTCTTTATTGTTTTATTTATTTATTTATTTTATTTCTTTTACTGTTATCATTGATATTTTAATTGGTTATTACGTGATTTCGTTATGGCTTGCACAAGAAATATGGCAGTCCATCACTTTCTTGTCCTTACCAATTTACTAAAACATTGGGATTATTTCCTAGATTATTTCTGTTTGTTTAATTTATGTGTCATCTAATTATAAGTATTATTCTTGCACATGTTATGATGTCTAACAAAAATCTTGATTTTTTGTATTTACAATAAAAATATATCACAGTTAAAAAATAAAAACCCATACAATATTTCAGTTATGTATTGACTGATACTGTTGCCACTTGGCTTCCTTCTGTTCAACCCTTTTTTTTTTTTTTTTTTTTTTTTTTTGGCTTTTGGTATGCTTGTTAATTACTGTTAGCCTCTATATTCTTTTTTGTTTTCTCAAACATTTTATTGTTAGTTTACCTTTAAAGCGTTTTACACCCTAGATTTTGATTTTAGTATATTTTATTCAATTTAATAATAAGTTACTAATTCTATTTTCTTTATCCATAAGTATATACTTTTATGGTATCGGTTCGGTCAAGAAATATGGCAGTCCATCACTTTCTTGTCCTTACCAATTTACTTAAACAATATATATATGTATATATTTTTTTAATTGCTATTTTTTTTTTTTTTTATAGTCACCAATATTTCTTTATATCAATTTATATTTAGGATACTCTTCTTTTTCTTTTTGGTTTCTTGGTTTGACTGTTACTACATATAATTTGATATAAAGGCTACATGTATCTACTTGTTATTAGAGTTTTTATTCATTTTAGTTATGCATGTAGCACTTGGGTTCAAATTTAATATTTGTTTTCCAAAGCCTATTCAGTCTAGATTTAAACGTGTTGAGGGTCGGTGCCAATACTACTTCATTTGGAAGATTATTCCAATTTTTTATAGCCCTGTTGCTAAAAGTGTTCTTCCTACAATCTGTCCTAGGTCTTGATTGAAATAACTTTAGGTTGTTTCCCCTGGTAACACTATCCTCTCTCATTTTTATTATACTCCTATTTGTTCTGTCTATTTTGTTGATAAGTCTGTATATCTGAATTAGGTCTGCTCTTTCTCTTCTGTACTCTAAGGAAGGAATGCCAAGTATTTTTAGTCTCTCAGTATATGACTTGTTTTTTAATTCCTTGAGCATCCGAGTAGCTCTTCTTTGGACATTCTCGAGTAGAATAGACTCTTTCTTGTACTTGGGACTCCATATTACAGAACCGTATTCAAGATGCGGACGAACCATAGACTTGTATAAGTTTAGAAACATTTGTTTATCCATGTATGTAAAAGATTTGTGTATTATTCCCAGGTTTCTATTTGCAATGTTTACCTTACTACTGATATGATTTTGGAAGGTTAATTTTGTATCAAAGATGATGCCTAGGTCTTTCTCCTGTTCTACTTTTTGGATTTCGTTTATGCTACCGTCGTGATCTTTCATGAAGTATTGACATTCGTTATCTTTTCCCAAGTGTAGAGCTTTGCATTTTGTTGCATTAAACTTCATCTCCCACTTTTTCGCCCAGTCACAAGCACTAAAAATGTTGTTTTGGAGTTGGAATTCATCATTGTGCTGGCTGATTGGCATGAATAACTTGGTATCATCGGCAAATAGTTTACTTGGACATTGAAGTGCATCAGGTAGGTCATTAATATATATTAGGAATAGAACTGGTCCTAGCACGCTACCTTGAGGGACACCGCTTGTTACTTTCCTCCAATTAGATACTGCTCCATTACTTACGACTCTTTGCTGTCTTTCTGATAGGAAGTTAGTTATCCATTTGTGGATGTTGCCTCTGATGCCTACGTTCCATACCTTCCTCATGAGTCTTTTGTGTGGGACTTTGTCAAACGCCGCCTTAAAATCGAGGTACACAATGTCAACATCTTCATTCTGGTCAAGTTTACTAGTCCATTCCTCAATACATTCTAATAACTGGGTTATACACGATCTTCCCTTTCTAAAGCCATGTTGGTGTTCATTGTTGATGTTATTACTTTCAAGAAAGTTGACAATTTCATTTCTGATAATTTTTTCAAGAAGTCTACAACAAATTGGTGTCACACTTATTGGCCTGTAGTTTGCTGGGTTTGTCTTTTGACCTGCTTTATGTATAGGGGTTACATTGGCTCTTTTCCACTTTGATGGTAGTTCTCCACTGTTAATTGAAGTTTGGAAAATCTTTACCAAGGCTGTGCAGACTGAATCTTTGCATTCTTGAATTAGTCTAGGGTGTATCTCATCCGGTCCTTGTGATTTGGTAGGGTTGATTTCTTTAATGACTTTGGAGACTTTTTCTTCCGTTATATTAAAGGTAACAATTTCATTATCTTCTGATTCTTCAGGTTCTGGTATATAATCGGATTCATTGGTGAATACTGAAACAAAATAAGTATTTAGGATTTCAGCAATTTCTCCATCGTCTGTTGTTAATACTCCTTCATGTTCAATTGCGGTTATACCTGTGGTTGACTTAGATTTCTTTCTTACATGCTTCCAGAACACTTTGGGATTTTCTTTTATTTGTTCAGCTATCCCTTTCTCATAATCGTATTTGCATTTCAAAAGTATGTGGGTTGCTTTGTTTCTGGCGTGTTTATAGCTACTATATGTAATGATATTGGGGCAGTTTTTGTACTTCGTCCATTTAGTTCTTTTGGCTTTAAGTGCTTGAATTCCGTCTCTAGTGATGTGGAGGTCCGATCTTCCTTTTATTGATTTCTTACACTTTGGAATAGTTTCATCTTTAATCATTAATAGTTTACTTTCAAAATCATCCCAGGAAGTATGGACATCCACTTCATTGTTTGGGCTTGGTAGCACTGTTCTTACTTTTTCATTAACATCTGTCCAATCAACTTTATAGTAGTTATAAATATTTTGGTTGCATGATGGTTTTTCTTTAAAAAGGCATGTTGCTGTAAATGTTAGAACTAAATGGTCACTTTTTCCTAATCCGGGTAAATATTCTATGTTTTCAATCATATTCATGTTGTTGCTTAGTATGAGATCCAGAATGTTAGGTGTTTCTTGATTTCTGTATCTTGTAGGATGTTTCACATGTTGAGTCAAATACAGGTCTCTGGTACATTCAATAAATTTGTGGGCAGTCTGTTGTTCGTTAACTTGAGTTGATAGATCATCCCAGTTTATGTTCTTGATGTTGAAGTCTCCAAGTATGACAATTTTGGTGTTATTTATTGGAACCATCTCCTGCATCATTCTAAACATATTGTTAGTGTTTTTGGTATTACTGTTTGGGCTCCTATAAACACATCCCAGTCTTAGGTGTTCACCATCCATTAGTTCTACTTGTAACCACAGCATCTCTTCAAACTCTGTTTTGCTTCTAATTACTTTAGCTTTCAGATCATTTTTTATGTAGATGATGATGCCTCGTTCATCGTGGTCATTATGATACATTTCATAGTTAGGAATCTTGTATATTTCGTGGGGTTTGACAGTGTTAGTACATTGCTTTGGATTTGTCTCTGTAATCGCAATTATATCAAAGTCATTGTTGTTCACAAGGGTTATCAACTCGGAGTATTTGTTTTGAGTTAGGCAATCTGCATTGGTGTAGAAAAATTTAGGATTTTTGTATGAAATGTTAGGATCTTTTGCGTTATGTTTATTTTCATAAAACTTGTTCCCCTTTTTGGGGTTAAAACACTCCCTATTCACAGTGTCTATTTACACCTTCTGGTTGATCTTCGGGCGTTTTTTGTGACATACCTCCGATGACTGTCCTATCTACAACTGTAATATCCAGGTCAGCTACTACTCTTGGTACATGCTGATCTATAATTGTGTCAGATAGAAAGGGGTCATTTTCGGACAGAAAGGGATCATTAACTTCTTGGGAAAGTTCCACAATTCTTCCTTCTTGGCTATTTTGAGCCACCAGGGTGTAGTCCATATGTTGGTGCTCAACAGTAGCTCTGTCTTTGTCTTTCCTTTGTCTTATCTTCTCTCTTCTCACTTCTCTCTGTTCTGTGGTTAGGTCTTTAGACACTATCACATCTTTATACATATCACTTGCTTTTGCCTTAATTTCTCTAGCTGATTCTAGGAATCTCTTTCGCTGTCTTCTGTTTTTCAGAATAATTTTTAATACCCTTGTATTGCCTCTAACCTTTTTACCCAATCTGTATGATGTCTCTATCTCTAGACCATTTATTCCTAATTCCCCTGCCAACTCACAGACTCTCGCTTCATCAATATCTTTGTTTTCTGTATTTACTTTACTGTTTCCCTCTGGGAGATAAAATATGACTATGTTTAGTTCCCTTCTTCTACGGTCTTCTAGTTCCTCTGTTTTCTTATCGATCATTGAATTTACTCTGTCTTCAAAATTGGCTTCTATCTGTTGATTCAGTTCAGATACTTCTTCTCTTACTATCTGTCTTGTTTCTAGGTTTATTCCCTCCATTCTCTGTTCTAGAGCTTGTATACGTATCTCTTGTTGTGCATTAATTTCTGTTAGTTTCTTATCTATATTTTGGAGGGTTGGTCTGGTATTTTTACAGCTTTTGCATGAGTAGGTAAAATCGTCCAGAGCCCCAGATGCAAGCAATTCGTAGGCATTTCTTGTCATACCAGCACATCTGATACAAAAATTTAGACAGCACCAGTGGCAACATACTTTCTCATCCCTAAGCTCATTGTTACATTTAGCACATCTATTTCTGTTACCTTCTGGGCTTGAAACATGCTTCCTTTTCTGCTCGGGTTCTTTCTGTCTATTAGTGTCAGGGGTCTCGTTTGCCAAAATTTGGGGCCGTTATTCGGCCCCATTCCCAATGGTAAAAAGTATCTTTTTTTCCCAATTCTATGGTGAAAATTCCCAATGAGGATCCTGAATGCCCCAGGTTAAGACCCCATCTTCATTTACAATTATTTTGAAGACAGTTTTAGAGTAGATTCTTAAACAAGAGTATGTACAAATGCATTTTACATCACTACAGTCTTATTCGCAGCTAAAACTGAGTGTTAGTATGAATAAAAACTTGTCTTTGTTTTTCCCAATTTAGGTAAAAACATCGCTATTTTTCCCAATTTCACTGGCCCCTGGTCCCAGACAAAAATTGGTAGCGAGACCCCTGAGTGTTTAGTTGCCTTGCTGGCGTACTCTGTGAGGTTATTCCCAGGCCCTTAAAGAAATTACTTGCCATTTTTGACCTGTATTTTATCTATTTTAGTATATTGTTTGGTCCTATTTGGGACTTTAATATGTGATCACTTAGTTGTAACTTAATTTGTTTTGGGTAAGATATTGTTCACAATTGGGTTAGTCAAGAAATATGGCTGTCCATCACTTTCTCCACTTCCCCAAATTGCATAAATTGTTGTTGAAATTGGTTATCATAAACTAGTTTATGTTCACTAATATGAATGATATATGTTAATGTTTTTCTTTTATCTTACCTTCTGTTTATTGTGTTTAAATTACGGAGTATATCGAAGTCGAAGTCCAATCTGGAAGCTCAGACAAGATTGATTTAAAAGAAAAAAATCTGTGCATTAGCACAGAATTTTTTTAGAAAAAACTGAAAAGAATTTGATTTATTCGTGTTTTACGCCGTTTTCAACTTCTATGGTCATATCGCTGCGGCAAAACTGAAAAGAAGAAAATGCCTTTTCTTCTTTTGCTCAATGCTTTCTGTAGCTTCTTTTATTATGAACTCGTCTTCCTTCAAAACCAGATCTTGTTTGGAAAAGGGTTAAACCAATTTGAATGATATTTCTGGCATAAAATGAGATAATATCGCTTAAGAATGATTCCTTGTAATGGTACGAATTATCTAATGTACGAAATGGTTATGGTACGAAATGACTGTATACCCACGGCTTTGTAAAGCGAAAAATGAATGCAAGTTTGACATTATGAAAAAAAAACTCGACCTGGTATGATTACTGTTTGATCCTTTCTTATGATTGTAATGGATAAACAAGAGAATGGTTGAGAACTCGAACTTTTCTCCTTTGACAGTTCAAATGGTGCGGGAGAAAGGACGAATTTGATTGGATAATTCGCAACCGGAACCAGAACCAATTGGTTCTCCCAGCTGGACCCCGGCCTCATTTGCCTAGCAACATTTGTAAATAATCAAGTCGGAAACGACTTCGCCCGATTTAAATGCGGAATTCTCCCACAAAACAACAATTTCAACAACACTGTCCTGGTATTTCTTTACAGTTTGATTACAAGATCCAACTAAGACAATGATGATGGAAGGTAATTGCTGTTTAGACGATTTTATGTCAGAAAGAAGTAGACTTATTTTCGGTTTGAACAAGAAGTTGAGTGTCTAGTTTAGAAAAAGAGAGGATGCACTCAATTTTTGTTCACATGTCATCTAAGTCAAACAATTTGTTAAAATTGAGGAACACATCTAGTACACCGGTCCCTATTTACTAGGAAGTATTTTTGGGGCTGCCGCCCCCACACCCCCGCTTAATTTCATTTTGAAATTATTTATTGGGGGCTGCTGCCCCCACACCCCTGCTCATTTTCTTCTTTATTGATGAAAAATTACACTATTTTGTCACATTACTGGCGACCGGGACAAATGCACTTTACCGGTACGAGGATCCGGAAGTAATATTTACGTTGCTTACGTGCAAGGGCTAATTTATGATGGGGGACTGCCGTCCCCCACACCCCCTGCTCTTTTTTCTTGACTTAAAGTATTTTAAATAAATTTTGAATTTCATCTCAAACCCTAACCCAAACCATATAAAAAAGGGTAGGACAGAAATTCTTTTCCGAGCATGCGTATTGGAGACGTACCGGTAAAGTGCATTCTAGCCCTGGCGACCATTTAGTTTGGGGACCGGCTAACTAGAAACTTCCCAAAATTGAGACTGTATCATTGTTCACTTGGAGTAACTGTGCTGTAGAAACATCTAGGCCTGTTCAATAAAGTATGTTTTCATTGAAGGATCCAGTCTAGGGAAAGATTTGCTTAGCCATTTCCCAAACGGTAAAACAATAGATGTAAACAAAAGAAAGATTATGTTTAATTTAGCAAATAAAAATGTTGACGCCAAAGAAAATGCAGTGCACCTCGGGTATTCCGGGCACAATAAATGTGCTTTGTTTTCGGTTAATTTATGATTGCGACTGCCGTCCCCCTCACTCCTGCCCTTTCTTCTAGACACTTTCGATTCATTTTACCTGAATTTTGATGTTTATCTAAAACCTTAACCCAAACCATATAAAACAGGATAGGCCAGAATTTGCACCTGGTAAGCCAGAGACTACCCGAAAATGCTTGTTATCAGCATTTTCTCTCAGTGTCTCAATGTTTTCCCAAGCTTTTTAATTCTAAAGAGACTTCAAAACATGGTCTTGTTTGGGAAAGGGTTAAACTAATAAACCATAGGATTGATGCCCATGCTCAAATGGTTGATTTTCAACGTAAACCTTGTAACTACAGCTTGTTTTAAGCTGCAGTTACGAGGATTTCGTTGAAAAGTAGCGATATGTGTTTATATGGGAATCTGATGTTTGAAAAGAATACACAACAATGTGGTGTAGAAGAATATTTGACATCATATGATTAACGAAAGCAATGTTGAATCTAGAGGGGGCCATGGCCAAAATGGCCTCCTAAAATCTCAAATGACCCCACTGAGAATGAAGCATGGGTTAGATTAGCTATGTATTTGTATTGGATGACCCCCTTGACCAAGAGCTGTGGGCCCATTGGGCCCCCTAGAACACACAGCTAGATTCAACACTGCGAAAGGATGTTGAGTCTCAAAGTCTAAACTTTAACATTGATCTACACTTAAATAACATTGATCTATATTCTATTTTCATGTCTTATAATTATTGACATTTTTTCTGAAACCAAAGTCTAATATCCAATATGCAGAAATAAGAACTTTCCGTTTCTAATTTTACAAGGCTTCATTTTTTTAGCGCTTGAAATCGACAATGAGATCACACCCAGAGTTTTCACAGCAGACTTGTCAAAAAATCTAAATAATGAAGATGACAAAGGTATAAGGTCAAAGGTCGTTATTGTACTTATTATTGTTAAGGTCATTATTATGTTGTTTGGTAAAGTATGCATTTTTACAGCTTTAAACCAGAGAGACTGATGATATTGCATAATTATTGTCGTTTTTCAACAAAAACTTTGTAACTGCAGCTTGTTTTAAGCTGCAGTTACGAGGTTTATGTTGAAAAGTAGCGATATATAAATAAATCATTTTGGTATTAATTATTGCTTTAGAAACACCTTTGGGAGCACTCTCTAGAATTGCAATGTGACCATTCAAAAGAGTTTTTCACAAAAAGGGTCAGTAAATTAATTCGATGACAAAAAATACATACTTAAAATACCATTATGCCTCCTTGTTCAGAGCTTTGCAATATCGTCGTAAGAATGTCTTTTGAAATTTGTGACGTCAGATTTACATTTAAGATGAACATGTGATGATGTGAAATAGTTTAAAAATTTGTATAGTTAATAAATATAGTCATACTTTTAATAGTGATTAAGTCTAGGCTCTTAGGACAGGATATTTTATACCCCCGTATCAAAAGATCAGGGGCATATTGTTTTACTTGTGTCTGCTTATCTGTCTGTCTGTCTGAAAACTTAATATTTACATTTTCTTCAAAAGTATTTGACATACAAAGTTCAAATTTGGTATAAATTCCCTTTCAATGATATCTATCTGTTCCATACAATTTGACCTTCCTCAAGGTCATCTTTGAACCCTAATATCAACCCATTACATGAAAACTTAACATTGTAGATAAATGGCCATTTCGGGGGCATTGGTGTTTCACAAACACATCTTGTTTTAAGCTAGAACATTATAATTATTGCTTTGTAGACTTTTTTGATGTAGGGCATTTGGTTTCATGTCTGTTATAGTTATGTAATGCCATGTACCATTTTGTATCAAAGCACTGAGTTCAAACAGTATTTTTTGTGTTGTGAAACTGTTTTGAAATTGTTTAATATTCACCATTGAATTATATTGTATGCAGAATCTGTAATTGGTAAATATTGGAAATTGACTCTCCTCTCCGATCCAATTTTGATGCACTTGTACACAATGTATTTACTCCCACGCAGCACTTTGTTCCTTATTTTTACATGTGTATCATTTTCAGTCATTTCAATAACATCATACACTTATTATAACAAATTAATTATCTTCTTCTTTTCCTATGATTCCAACTAACAAAAAAAAAATATGTAAATAATTTGAACCAAAATGAAGTTCACTTAGTCCATGTTCAAGGTGATCATGGACAGAAATGATAGATGGCAAAACCTGGTTTTTGATTAAGCATAGATAACATTCGGAGAAAAGGAGGAAATGATGATAAGTACCTATAGGACACAGCATAGCTTATAAACTTAATTGACCAAACGCCAATCGACAGATCGCTCCGCCTAACATAGAATTTTAGCCAAACAATGGGCATGTAGTCGTTAATAAGGAACGATTTTATCCAGTTAATCATGACGTAAGTTCGGACAAACAAAATAGTATTTCGTAGGTTTTGATATAAAATTTCGTAACTACAGCTTGATTTAAGCCGTAGTTACGAGATTTTATAACAACACCGACGGTTTATCAAAACATAACATTAAACCTAGTCTATTGTTAGCACAAAATTCTTTGCCATCGGCATGTCGATTGTTTTGATTGTCAGTCGATAATTCGATACAATAACACGTGCAACGATGAACAATTGGGGCATGACATTTTTGTGATCTTCCATTGGCTAATCGATGTTTTTGATTGACAGTCGGCGTTTGGTCAATTGCACAGGAGGCTAGGATATAAAAGGCATATTCAATGCCGTCTTTTAATGATTGCTAGTGTTATAGTTTTCATTTCCATGATAGAACAAACTTTATGAAAAAAAAAACCTCAACCCTTTCTTACAGAATGAGGCCTTTTCAATTTGACGCCCCACAAGATTATGGCTTTGAAATACATTGTGGAAAATGAAGAAAGTGCTTGTGACAAGCAATTTCTTCATTTCCCTCAAAGTTTTCTGTCAAGAAAGACAAAAAAATGTAAAATTTCATTAATCTTAAATTGTCGTCTGCAACATCTTTGAATTTAGACCTGCCTAAAATTTTGCTGTTTGGGAATGGGTTAAGAAGTAAGAGCCATGGAAGAAGCAAGTGATTATCTTTTTCGGAAACATGTCTCAAATTATGAAGGGATTAATTTGAAAGAAAACTTTCTAGAATGTTCAAATAAGAAAACATGTTTAAAATTTTCTCCTCATTTTAATTTAAATATTTTATATGCTCTTTTTTGCAATTCCTATATCTTGGAAAGGTTATTATAAAAGTTTTAAAGATAATAAGAACATAACTTTCCAAGAATTTTTTGTTTAGAAATGACATAAAAGGTCAAACAATGAAAATGTGTTTATGTTTACAACAGTTTAATAAATAGTTCATGGTCAAACATATTGACAATTTGATGTGTGACACACTTTTAAACCTTTCCCAAACAACAAAATTTTAGTGAGGTCCATCTTGAAAGCATTAAGCTAAATATTGAAGGCAACAAAATGGACATTGATGAAAAAATATCATTTGTGTACAATAATGATATAGCACAGAAAATATTGAGGCAATAGCAGAAAATTCTATTGGAGACGTGATAACCAGGTCTTGTTTGGGAAAGTTTTATTACTAGTTTTCACAGTCATTCTGCAACTTGAAAGTTTTTTAGCTTTAGTATTTATGACATGTAAATTATAAAGGATGACCTCCAATTTAGGCAGGAAAGAATCTTTAAAAATTAGAAAAAGTCATTTACTGTCATTTGACAAGTTCTGAAATTGAAAGTGCCTGCATCATGGTAATATTTTTCATAAAGTTTGTTAGATTTTTCTATTTGGTTTGCGGTGTGCTTATTTAACCTGCTTCTTTGTTTAACCCTTTACCAGATGACAGAATTTCAGACAAGACCAGAAAAGGATGACAAAACATCTAGAGGAAAAAGTAGAAAATGCTGATGTATTCATAATTTTCTTCATTTACCTCAATGATTTACTGAGTATTCTCTCGCAGGAACATCAAAATCAGGACAGAGCTACAGATAAGAGTGGGTAATGGCTTTTCGTCATGCATTATTCTATTTATTATTCATCAAACCACATATCGTGGGTACTCATTAGAATCGTCTCATCAAGACGATTCAAATGAGTACCGAGAATATAGGGTTTAGATTTGAAATAACAAATTGCTGCTTTTCAACAATAACCTTGTAACTGCAGCTTAAAACAAGCTGCAGTTTGGAGGTTTTTGTTGAAAAGCGACCATTTAGAATGCTTTCACCCCCTCTTATCTGTAGCTCTGCCAGGGAATCCGAATGTTTGGTAAAGGGTTTACTTTATTTGGTGTGTGCTATTAATATAACCCATACTTTTTCTAACTTTGTTGTGTTTTTAGTCGACGCTTTATCAGTAGATAGTTTCCCTGCAGAAAAAATGCCAGATTTCGTAGCAATGGTTAGTTCAGAGAGAAGCAAAGACAAAGGTAATGGGAATCAGTCTTTTTACTTTCATAGATCTAATTTTGTTAAATATTTTTATCTACCGTATTTTATGAATTTTATGAAATAAGAACAACACAATATTTCTCTACCTATGATATTTGAATTTTTTTCCTTGATATAATACAACTTAGATAAATTTATTAAAGTTTATGTTGCAATTTGAAATATCTTTTCATTTATTTATTTGAATAAGAGGTAGATTTTGTATGTTCTTATTAATCTTCATATTGAAGGAATAAGTTTTCCTGTTTGTTTGAAATTTAAAGATACCATTCCTAATTGTAGCCTAAAGATTCATTTGTATTGAAACATTTGTGTCTTTTAAATGAGATTTGCGAGTCCTTTCACACCATGCTTTTTGATTTGGTAACACAATAATCATAGAGAATTTTTATTTATCCTTACATTTTTTCAAGGTACCTAGATCTGTCTGAATTAATTTTACAGCCTTACATAATTATTCAAATATTTCTGTGCCAATGTTGATGTGAAATTGTCTAACTGAAACTCATAATTATTCATGGCAAGATAACTTGCATTTTCTTCCAACTTTACACTCTCATACATCACCACTCATGGACGCCTTTAGACACCCATGGGCGGATCTAGAGGGGGGGTCGGGGGGTCCGGACCCACCCTGGCATTGGCCAAAAATTAAATTTTGACTATATAAATTTAGTGTAACGTTACATATTTATTGCATTTTAAGCCATAATTTGAGCTTGGACCCCCCCTGGAAAAAAAATCTTGGTCTTGGACCCCCCCTGGAAAAAAAATCTGGATCCGCCCTTAGACACCTACCTTCATTTGATCATGGACGCCTTCAGACGCCCCTAATTTCTAATTCACTACCATCAAGTTTGTAGTAGAATTTTAACACATGGGCCACTGGTCATCACATCACTTTGACTTCCATGATATCTGAATATGTAACACCTTTATGAGCCAGAATCTGGAAAATGGGCACTTATAGCATTTTACACTAACATATTTTAACCCTTTCCCAAACGACAAAATTTTACGGTGATCAACTTCAAAAACTGCCACAAATGGCAAAATGAATGTTATTTAAGATAGGATAAGTGTAAAATGTGGCACAGAAAATATTGAGACAAAAGGAGAAACTGCTGGTTATCAGCAGTTTCTTCTTTTGTTTCAATGTTTTCCCAAGTCTTTTCTATTAGCGACTTCAAACCAGGTCTTGTTTGTGAAAGGGTTAATACATCATGGACCCATGTTCACGATGGATAATCACGTGACTCAGAATTTCCGATAATTTTCTATATTTCAATTAATACTTGACCAATTTTAATTCGGTTTGAAGCAGAGAAGGTGGGAAAATAACAGGAAGAAGCTGAACATAATGGATTTTTGAAAATCAACTGATAAAAAAGTTATTGAAGATAAACCAAAATATTGGTTTATCTTCAATAACTTTTTTATTAGTTGATTTTTCAAAAATACACCACATCCATCTAATGCGTGATGTCTGTCCACCTTCTCTGCTTCAAACCGAATTCAAATCGGTCCCATATTAATAAAGTTATAGAAGATTTTCTGAAATTGTTGTATCACATGATTATCCATGGTGATGGTAGTCTTAGATGCCATAAATGCCCTTTTCTCAGATACTGGCTCATATACATGTGATTATTGTAAAGAAGAAGTAATTTGTGTAACTGTTTTGTACATATCAGTTAGTTGCCGTTTCATCAGCTAGAGTCTAACTTTAGATATCTCTGTATTCTATCAATAGATGGCAACACCAGCATATAGATGATGGAATGTACCACTGGGTTAATTTTTCTTAATCTGATATATAAACTGGAATAGAGCTTTCAATCTATGACAAGTAATACATGTAATGCCAATTAGTAGCACTAAGGAGGATTGTGGTTTAGGCAAATCAATCATTTTTTCTTTTTCATTTTCAATTTTTTTCCTAGAAATTATTAGAAATAACTTATTGTTTGATGTGTGCAGTGAATTTGTGTTAGTGCTGATACATTATTTAGAATTTGTAACTTTTGTCGATGGGCCTCAAAAAGTAATTTTGAAATCCCATTAACAATGTGAAGCTCAATACAAAACTGTAGTAAGTGCATGTCAAATAATACAAGTAACATCCTGTTTCAGTGGACAAAGGTCCCAATGTGTCGTTCATGACAACAAAAGACCGGGAAATGTTCCCGACAAAGATGCCACAGAATCGTTTTGGTAATGAGATTTGTCCGCTACGAGGTGCCCCACATCGAGGTCCGGGTGCTTACGAGAACGAAGATGTAAGTTTGAACTGTTATAGCATTCAATCAGAACATTAAATAATGTTTATTCAAGGCTTTGATATCAAAGCATCTTTTAACCTGCCAAAAAGAAAATGTTGTTTTTGCTACCTTTTCAAGCTTGAGAGTTACTGAAAAAATATTAATAAAATGAGAGCTTACAACTTAGCTGCAGAGCGAAGATAAGAGGGGGTAAAGGAAATCTTTTGTTACATGTATTTCAAATCCAAACCCTAAGCTGTTGGTACTCATTGTAATTGTATTAACCCTTTCCCAAACGACAACATTTTAGACTAGTCCAAGTTCAATGATTCTACAGACAACAATTTGAAGTGAAAGGAATTCTTGATTTTCAAGTCTTTTTGGATGGAAAACATTGTGGGAAATGAAGAAATTGCTTGCAACAAGCAATTTCTTCATTTTCCACAATGTTTTCCTTGGCCATTATTTTGTGAGGAGTCAAAAAGAGTCATTTTGTGGTAATGGGTTAAGGATACAATTCCAATGAGTAGCCACATAGATTTGATGAACATTAAAAGACATTTTACATTTTGAAAATCCATTACCCCCTCTTATCCGTAGCTCTTCAGCTGTGTCTAAAAACATTGAGCAAAATAAGATTTATAAAGTTCATTTTGACTAATTACATTTCTTATTTGATCTTTTCTGACAGAAAACAAGTTTTTGGTATGATATAGAACACAAGATCAACTCTACTAAAGGTTACACGATGGGTGCCAGAACTGGACCTAGATTTCCAAAAGAAAACACAGTAAGTAAACTCTTCCTGGATATTAAAAGATTATAGTCCAGTTATGATTTTATGACACATGTTTACAAAATTTACCCACATAAACAACATAAATATCGAACTCCAAACAACTGTAATTTGGCATGTGATGGATTGAATCTTGCAGGTGTCTTACACCTGCAAGGTTCAAACCAACACATGCAAAATTGCATTTAGGTTATGAATGCCTTTTCCATTGTTTACATATTTCATATTTGTAAATATGTGCAATAATATTTTGACTGGACTATAGTTTTAAGACATTTTTAAAGGTAAGCCAATTAATTATTTGTTACCATGCTGATTTCAAACAAATAGATATTGTAGAATAAGATCAGAAGGCACATGTAAGAGTGCAAAACCTTGCTCTTTTCTGCTAGGCAAAGGGACAGGAAATTCTGTGATCTTAACATTTATAACAAAAGTTAGATGATTTAATTAGAAACAGAAGCGTTAAAAGATGTAGAACACTGAAATTGATGTATTGTTGAAAAATTTTGATATGGTTTTGCATTTAATGGTTTTCTAGAGAAATCAAAATGGACTTTGACCAAAAGTTAATTTTCACCAAAACTAATTGAAATTCTTTTGGTAATGATCTCAGGTTTGAATAATATTGTATTTCAGGAAAATCTTTTACGTTCAAAAACAGAAATCATGTCCTCAAATAAGTCATTAGATGCCTTTCAAAGGCAGAATACATGGCATAAGGTAGAAAACATGCACTTTTGGTTGACAATTTGTATTGGTTTATAGGGTATTGGTTACTGAAGCACTAAATTTTGCACTTTGAGACATTAGATATATTATTTTTGCAAGTTAATCCTTTCACTAAAAGAAAACATCTATATATAGGTTGGTCCAATTCAAAAGCTACAATAGATGACAGAATGAATGTGGTTAAAGATAGTATTTTTGTATAATATAGCAAAGAAAATATTGAGGCAAAAGTAGAAAATGCTGATTATCAGCATTTTCTGCCTGTGCCTCAGTTTTTTCCCAAGTCTTTTTCATAGGGACGTCAAAACCTAGCATTGTTTGGGAAAGGGGTTTTGTATCATTTTAAATGCTGAATTGAGGTTTTATTCATTAACATTTTACAGAACGTACTAAAAATGCAGACTTGACAGATTTTCTGTATAAAATTTTCTGTTACTCTAAACAATTTCAAAATCAAAGAAAGGCTTTGTCACTTTCAACCCCCATGGAGGACTTTTTGTGTGATATTGAATTAATTCTCAGCATTTTCTCCCAGTTTAAGGTAATTGCACCCAAAATGGTTAAAGGCTCAATGGTTTAGTATATTGATGTTGTTTTGATTTGGTATTGTGGTGATTGCACATTGTCATTGTGATTATGAGCACTATGTAATATCCTTGTTTTAACCCCATGTATATGTAACAAACAAATGAATGTTCACATCCACCGGGATGCGAACATGCGACATCTCTGTTTTTAAATGAGCACTCTACCATTCAAGGGTGGATCTTGAGGGAGGGGTGGGGTGGGGAGGTTTGGTGGGGGGGTCCGGACCCCCCCCCCCCCCCTTGTATTGGCCGAAAAAATAAATTTTGAATATATAACTTTAGTATTATGTTACATATCGCTGCTTTTCAAGGAAGACCTTGTAACTGCAGCTTGTTTTAAGCTGCAGTTACGAGGTCTTTGTTGAAAGCAACTATATTTATCACATTTTAAGCCATTAGTTTGGCTGGGACCCCCCCCTGGAAAAAAATCCTAGATCCACTCTTTCCATTGTTGCTATAAAAGCTAGCATGTTTGGCGAAAGAATGTAAGTGTCACATGATTGTACTACACCCGCCACCAGTTTCTTCAAAGTATTTAGGACATACTTTTGTCTTGCCTTTGTCCTACGACACATTTAGGATGAAAATTACATATCACAAATCTCTCAAGACCTATACAAGCCAGGTCCATAGGATAAGGGGGCTGATGGGTCCAGACCATAAGCCCTGTAAAGATGGCTCAAAATGCTAAATTTCCTTATTTTACACTGAAAATGTAGGGGAAATCCAGATTAGCCCCTCCAATATTCAGATACTGAGCACCCTCGCCCCCAATATGAATTTGCTTTCTACAGGCCTGAAAGCTCTTGTTTATATTGTGAATTCCTAAATTAATTGTAATAAGACGTTTCCACATAACATTGATTTGTGTGCTGTGTATTTTTTTTCCTGTTGCAGTGTTTCCTTTTGGTTTCTTTTCAGAATAGAAAATGTTGCTGTTGTGCACAACTATTGTTTTAACAACAGAAAGAAAAAAAAAGAAAGAGCCTGTTTAAAATGAGATGAAACATTTTTCTCCTTTTTACCTTTTGAAAAGTGAAAAAGTGACTTATTGATTATCTAACTTAAAACTGCCAAGCCAAACTGTGATGGCATTTTTTGCTTCATGTAGTATTGATTATGATAAAAAAAATAATCCAGTAGCTAAGATCTACTGTGATAGTTTCTTATGGATTGTTCATTTCTAATTGTGTAACTAACAATAGGTCTACTTGGAAATCTTTTTTAGAATGACTAACTTATGACCAATCTTGTTTTCCCCTCAGTACCAGATGCCTAGCCCCACAGCTTACCAGACTAAATGCACAGATATGACCTTAACCCAAACATGACCTGCTTTGATGTCTAATAATAATGGCTTGGGAAAACATTGAGACAAAAGAAGAAATTGCTGATAACCAGCAGTTTCTCCTTTTGCCTCAATATTTTATGGGCTATATTCTACCCAAATCCTATCCTTAGCGCCATCCATTTTTCCACTACTGCAGCTTTGGAATTGATCCACCTTAAAATTTTGCTATTTGGGAGAGGGTTAATAGCTAATGATATACAAAGACAATTCTTATGGATTGTTTCATTCTGATTGTGTAATAACATTGGCTTTACTCTTGATTAACCAACTTATGACCAATGATGTTTCTTTCTCAGTACCAGACGCCCAGCCCCACAGCTTACCAGACAAACTGTACAGACCTCAAGGAGTTTGAAGAGTCAGAAAAACCATTTTTAGTCGGCGCTGACAGATTCCCCGTCTCCAGAAAAGATATCAATGAAGTTTTGCCTGGGTAAGTATTACACTTTTGTTACATACAACTTAAAATACTCTAGCTTAATGTATTTCACAATGTATTATGTGCTCAATATTAAAGAGTCAGAGAAACCATTTTTAGTCAGCGCAGACAGATTCCCTGTTTCCAGAAAAGATATCAATGAAGTTTTGCCTGGGTAACACTATTGTCACAGACAACATATACTGAACAAAAGTGAAAACGCTACACTGCAAGATTTCTTATTTCTGGAAAATAATCAAACTTTTATCATAAAATGTATTTTGACGTTATTTCCTAGGCTTTCAGCAATCGTTTTGTCGATATTTCATTGTCCTATCTTCTTTAATGTCAGAGTTACAGCCCTTAATGCATTTAGAGCTAATTTAATCTAATAACGCATATGCGCATGCGCAGAAAACGCTTCATTATTTTTTCGGAATTGGTCATATCAGGGTTGCCAAAAAAACACTTAAAAATTTCATTTATCTCTTGTAGCAAGCTCTAAAATCAAGGTCCAATCTGTCAATTTTGCAAATTACCTGCCTTTGACATAAACAAATAGAGAATTTAAAATGTTTGGTATTCACAATTTTATCACGGTTTTCGATTGGGGGTTTTTGTCAACATCATGCAGGCCTTACAGGGGATTTTTGAACCATTTCTTCGCCTGGGATTGTTCCAAGATGTCCATGCAATAGCAATTTCAATTTCCTATGGAGATTACAGTGTAAATTTTTCAAGCTTTGGAAGATAATGAAAATTCTGCTTTTCAAACATAATTTTCTAAACGCTTAAACAATTTTATGCAAGCTTCCTTACATTTCCTGATTAGTAACTTGTCAGACTACCACTCCGTGCAGTCCGGCATTGTTTGCATTCTTCTGCCTTGATTTCTGAAGGTTTAAATTTCCGTTCAAATTGTACACCTGAAAAACGGACCCCTGTCCCATTAAAAGGGTCTGTTTTTCATCCCCGTATTTAAGAGCCACAAAACGTTTAGTGCTTGACACAACCAAGTGAATGAACAATGCGAAACACTTTCATATGATTTCTTTACTTGTTAAATTTAGAAGAAATATGACAAGCAAAATAGGTGTAGTGTTTTCAATTTTGTTCAGTATATAAAACTATCACGCCCGTAGGAACTAGAGGCATTAGGGGGGGGGGGGGGGGGGGCTTAGCCCCTCAAAGTTGGCCAAAAATGCCGACTTTTCCTTATTTTACAAGTTGAAAATTTAGGGGAAAAGCATTTTAGACTCATTTGGAAATCTACCGATGGGAACATGCAGGCGAGTTGACTCGCCCGAGTCAACTCGCCTGCAAGTTCTCATTGTTGGATTTCTCCTATACTGTCTATACTGCTCTGGTGCACATCTGCCTCTCATTCAAGAGGTCCCGGGTTAGATACCCAGCCATGGCAAATACCCGTATTGACAAAATGTCACTCATCAATGGTTTGATACTGTGAACCCATGTGGGGGAGCAGCTGGAGGCTCTGTAAGGGTGTTGTGGTAGTACTAGTATGAGAAACGACATGAATCCATGATTAGGTACTCCAGCAGCTGCGATATGACCTTAGTAGTTGAAAACAGCGTAAAACCCCAATACACCTATACTGTAACTGGATCGTGCCATCTAACTTCACAAATTATCCATTTGTGCGAGTACCCTGGTATCCGGGAGTAATTGACCAAACGCCGACTGTCAATCAAAAGCATCGATTAGCCAATGGACAATGATCAGAAAAATGTCATGTCCCAATTGTTCTTCGTTGTATGTGTTATTGTATCAATTTATCGACTGACAATCAAAACAATCGACATGCCAATGGCAAAGAATTTTGTGCTAACAATAGACTAGGTTTACCATTATGTTTTGATAAACTGTAGGTGTTGTTATAAAATCTCGTAACTACATCGTAAATCAAGCCGTAATTACAAGATTTTATAACAACACCTACGAAATACTATTTTTTTGTCTGAATTTACGTCATGATTATCTGGATAAAATCTTTCCCTATTAAGGATCACATCCCCCATTGTTTGTCTTTAATTCTATGTTGGGCGAAGCGATCTGTCGATCGGCGTTTGGTCAATTGTTAGATGGGTATCCGGGTAGAAATTTTGTACCTGTTTCTGCCCTAGTCAATGCTAAACAGGTACTCTGTGGTCTAATAGAATCCTTTTGTTTATATCAATTATATTGTGTCATGGGAATTCCATTGTATAATAGGCAATGTTTAATTAAATGATTGTTGTTTTGACTTTGATGTTAGAGCTTACAAAGAGGAAACATTAATTTATGCCTTTCATCACAAAACAATTATTGTAAAAGCTTTTTATATACACTGTCCGTTTCAATATGAAATAAAGAGAGGTTTAAAAACATTGCTTTGGATTTTTTATCAGACAAAATTCTTACTTTCTCAGACCAGGAACATACGAACATGAGATCAGACGGAACAGAAAAGTCCAACTACATCAGTCATTTGGTGGTACCCCTGTAATGTTACCCATGATTCAAGTTAGAAGCACCATTGACCAAAATACAGAAAAGGTGAGATTTCTATCCCATTTAACGAGAAATATCTATAGGCAGAACAATATATTGAAAGGTGTACAAATGACAGAATAAATTATATCATGCACAGATCTAGGGTTGGGGCCCACGCCCCTTCTTGAATTTGTAAAAAGGGCTTACAAAAGTCACATTTAATGTTTTTTACATACGCTTATGCAGTCAGGCCTTGTCTTGAAAACATTTGTCCCCTTGGGGAAAAAATTCTGGAGCTTGGCATATACGCGCATGTATATGTGCTATATCATGTGCAAAAACTGAGTAAATTATGACTGAGAGAAAAAGAGATGTTGATTTTTTTCTTCTGAGGTATAGTTATCTACAACATATCATGCGGGAATAATAAAACTGGACTTCATACTTAAATCAATTAATAATTAAGGTTTTTTGTTCCATGATAATAATTGTCTGATTTACAATTGGTCTGGTTAGAATAATTCATTAGCATGGTCAATAAATTTCCAATCTATTTGGCAATTTAAATGTATGAAATTTAAATGGATAAATGGTACTTTTCCCCTCTAGGACAACAAAATGGAAAATGAAAACTCTGTCCCAAATGTCTAATTTATCATACCAATTGATATAACCCTCTCCCAAGCAATGCCTTGTTTTTTAAACATCTCTAGTTGCTGGTTATCAGCATTTTCTTCTTTTGCTTCAATATTTTCCAAACTCTGTTTCTATGAAGGATGTCCGAAACAGGTCATGCTTAGGAAATGTTTAAATAAAACCTTTTCCCAGAGAGTTAGGAAAACACATATAGAAAAATATTTGAAAAACATATACAGAATAGGAGGTAAGAAATGTTTAAGTAAAACCTTTTCCCAGAGAGTTAGGAAAACACATATCGTCGGTGGGGAGTCAAAACCTCATAACTCCAGCTTATTCAAGCTGTAGTTACGAGGTTTTGACTCCCCACCAACGATATAGAAAAATATTTGAAAAACATATACAGAATAGGAGGTAATCCTGATGTCCAGCATTTTCTCTTTTCCTTCCATGTTATTATTATGAATTTCTTTTTTAGCTCGCCCGGGACGATAGTCTCGGAAGAGCTATTGTCATACCCCCGGATGTCAGCGTCCGCAAAAACTTTAACCTGGCCCATATCTCATGCCCTGTTAGAGATACAGCCTTCATATTTCACCTGTGGGTACCTCTAACTAAGACCTTTGATTTGAGGCCATGACCTTTGACCTTGTGACCTTGACCTTGGAGTTTGACCCACTTTTTGACCGTTTTAAAAAAAACTTTAACCTGGCCTATATCTAATGCCCTATTACACCTACAGCCCTCATATTTCACATTTGGATACCTCTCACCAAGACCTTTCATTTGAGACCATGACCTTTGACCTTGTGACCTTGACCTTGGAGTTTGACCTACTTTTAAAAAACTTTAACCTGGCCTAAAAAAAACTTTAACCTGGTCTATATCTTATGCTCTATTGCACATACAGCCTTGATATTTCACATATGGACACCTCCTACCAACACCATTCACATTTGACCATGACCTTGAACCTCGTGACCTTGACCTTGGAGTTTGACCTACTTTTAAAAAACTTTAACCTGGCCTATATCTCATGTCTTTTTACACCTACAGTCTTGATATTTCACATATGGACACCTCCTTCCAACACTATTCACATTTGACCATGACCTTGGACCTTGTGACCTTGACCTTGGAGTTTGACCTACTTTTAAAAAACTTTAACCTGGCCTATATCTCATGTCTTTTTACACCTACAGTCTTGATATTTCACATATGGACACCTCCTTCCAACACCATTCGCATTTGACCATGACCTTGGACCTTGTGACCTTGACCTTGGAGTTTGACCTACTTTTAAAAAACTTTAATTTGGCCTATATCTCATGTCCTTTTACACCTACAGCCTTGATATTTCACATATGGACACCTACCAACACCATTCACATTTGACCATGACCTTGGACCTTGTGACCTTGACCTTGGAGTTTGACCTACTTTTAAAAAACTTTAACCAGGCCTATATCTCATGTCTTTTTATACCTACAGTCTTGATATTTCACATATGGACACCTCCTTCCAACACCGTTCACATTTGACCATGACCTTGAACCTTTTGACCTTGGAGTTTGACCTACTTTTGAAAAACTTTAACCTGGCCTATATCTCATGTCCTTTTACACATACAGCCTTGATATTTCACATATGGACACCTGTCAACACCATTCACATTTGACCATGACCATGGGCCTTGTGACCTTGGAGTTTGACCTACTTTCAAAAAATTTTAACCTGGCCTATATCTCATGTCCTTTTACACCTACAGTCTTGATATTTCACATATGGACACCTCCTTCCAACACCGTTCACATTTGACCATGACCTTGGACCTTGTGACTTTGACCTTGGAGTTTGACCTACTTTTAAATTTTTTTAACCTGGCCTATATCTCATGTCCTTTTACACCTACAGCCTTGATATTTCACACATGGACACCTCCTTCCAACACAGTTCACATTTGACCATGACCTTGGACCTTGTGGCCTTGACCTTGGAGTTTGACCTACTTTTAAAAAATTTCATTTTGGGCCATGACCTTTTTACCTTGACTTAGGAAATGACTTTTCTTTGTGACAAGCTCTTGTTAGGTCGAGCTTTATTGTCCGCGGACAATTCTTGTTAGTGTGTGTTTTTAGACACCTACAAATATGAATTTAACTGGTCCGATCTAGAATTTTGGTGTCATGGAAAGGCTTAAAAACAGATCTTTATGCCCCTGTATTGGGGGCACATTGTTTCACCTGTGTCTGTCTGCCAGTCCGTCTGTCCATCCATCTGTTTGTCTGAAAACTAAACATTGGCCTTTACTCCAAAAGTATGCCATTTCAGTGACATTTGTGTTTCACAAACACATCTTGTTAAATGAAATTAGATACATATTGCCATTTTTTTGTATTTTCAGCTTTTCAGTACAAAAGAAGAAAAGAAATATAACAGAAAGCTTGCATATTTGAAACTATACTATTGAAAGACTTTTTTGTGAGGAAGCAAGTATAGTTTATGTATACTGGTATACATATTATTGTAAGAAATTTTTAACATAGTGTAAATAGCTGTAAAAATCTTAATATTTTTGATGAATGGATGTGAATAAATTATGTTATTTGTTATATTCTGTGTTCGTTATATCGAATTTCACCCTATCAGTATCTGTGATGACAAAATTCGTGACAGAAATTTAGATGAAAAGAAATGATGAAAAAAAAAATGCATAATATAATGTTATAATGTCTTTTGGAACAAAGCCTCGTAACTACAGCTTGAAAAAAAAAAAAACTGGAGTTACGAAGTTTTGGTCTTCCACAGACAATAAATGATAGATTTAACATGGTCAGCCTGCCTAAGTTGCAGAGTCTGACACTGGTTCAGCTTTTTGTATATATTATTATCGTTGGTTACTTTAAATATTGCCATAACAAGTGATGATATTTTTGAACGTGACAAACGATATAGTATTAGAAATGTTTAAATGTACCTTACTAAATTGCCATTTTGTCAAAAGAAAATTAAAAATAAAATCTACGACGATCTTTATAGGTAGTCTAACCCTAATGAGATTCGCGCGACGTCGGAATTATTCGGGCGACGCCGAAAATATTTGGCGGTGAAATATTTTACCGCCAAATGTTTACGACCGCGCCCGAATAAGTTCGGATACGTAACGACGCCGTTCGAAAACAACAACAACAAAAAACACGATGTTTTTTTAATCTCAAAATGGCCTCATTACGGGTATTCTACCTTAACCAACCCTGTGCACTCCGCGCAGACTGACTATGATCGAAACTTTTCTCTCTTGGGTAATTTTCTTGATCTAGATTGTTTTTCCTATGTAATAGAAAAGATCAGTTATGAACAACATTTTAACAATACGCAAAAAGATACATGTAATAGATGTGTAAAATATAATAAGGTTTAACCTTTTCCCCCGTTCAAAATTGTTATATTTCAACGATTAAAAGCCTTAAGGCTGTGGAGAACATTGAAGAAGAAGCGGAAAATGCTTAACAGCAGTACATTATCATTGTCACTCGTTGTTTTTTTAAAACTATGATATCCATTCATATTGATTTGTGAAACTTTAATTTGTCACCTGTTAAAAGCTCCCAATGATATATGAAGTACATCAAAATTGTGTTGTTTGGAAAAGGGTTATAAGCTTCTTTTCACCATCGTTCTAACTACCCCAATTGTCACTTTTCTTTTGAAAGAAATCCAATCTTCAACCTAGTCTAATTTCAGTAACATATTTTGGTCGCAACGAAAGGAGTAGGCCTACATTTTAACCCTTTCCCAAACAGCGTTATTTCGAACTTTTCCAATTTGGAAACTGTTTCAGGTGGCAAAATAACATAACTATACTGAACCTCAGTAATAACGCACCACTTTTTCTAGTTTTATATCTTTTCAACAAAATCATTCATTTTGTTGACACAGTATTATTCGGTATCCGCCCGACACTGGGTATGCACACAACACACTCTTAAGCACAAAACCCATTCATCCGTGGCGCTAGCCGTCCAAACTTGGTACACAGGTTTTCTGCACGTGCCGCAGTATTTACCTCGTGTACAAACCAGCATATCAGTTTATGTGGTACATGTAGACGGTAAAAGAAAGAAAACGCCCAAACATTTCACCAATCGGAAATTTTCTTTGCTTTAAACAATTCCAAGACTTTCCACTGGTGAACGTAATCGTGCTATTGGGATGTTGCAGGCAGTGATGACGTCATGCGATATTGTACACACGATGAGATTTCATCACAGGACAATTGTCCGGCTTAGAGAACGTTTCCAACAAACTGGTGCATTGCTTGACTGCCCGGGAAGGGGTGCGCGAAAGGTCCCAACTGCAGCTCAAACAGGTACACAGGTTAACGATCTGGAACCATAATAGACACTTTTGAAAATACAAAAAGTATTGTTATATATTATTTCTATGATATAAGACGGAGGTAAAATGAAACTTAAAACAATTTTTACCGATATGTTGGAATTTTATATATTTCTTTAGTTATTGACCCCCTTTTACAAAAAAAGGCGGGAAAAGGGGAAGCACCAACTCCGTAAATCTCATATTTTTTTCCCAGAAGATAATAATATCTGACATTTTTCAGCTTGTATGCTACAACAGATATGTATGTAACATAAATAAGCTAAATAAAAAACTATGAAAAACAAAATTGAGAAAAAAAACACTTGATTATACATAAGGTTTATGATTTTGCGACTGAATTTTTTCCATGTTTAAGAAAAATGAACACTTTTCTTTGATCTGTAATTTTTGTAATATTGACTGGCAGGGTATGAGTCCTACACCAAAATTATCTCTAATTTATACTTGTGCAAATAAAACAAGAATGGGAAAAATTTACCGTTAAATTTTGGTTTTTTATGAATTCAAACTTAGTAGGGGCGCATAAAACAAGGACAAAATTATCCAAAATAGGTCATCCAATTCCATCAAATATTCATTGTAAGGTCAAATGTAACAACACATTATTTTTCATAGTAACTTATATAAAGGATTTGTTTTTATCAAATATTCATTGCCAGGTTTCCCTTTAGTTACTACATAAACTATTGTTAACAAAACAAGGGCATTATATACATCGTTGGGGAATCATGTGACACTAAAATTCAGAAAATCGTCAATAATTTTGTAAATACTTGACCGATTTGAAATCGGTTTGAAACAGAAAAAAGTGTAAAACGCCCGATATCAGATGGGTGGTAAGTCTTTCACAAATCAAGTGATAAAAAACGTTATTGACGACCAGATTAAGTTTTGGTTGGTCGTCAATAATTTTCATATCAGCTGATTTTTCAAAGATTATCCTTGGCATTCAGCAAAGTCATGGAGTGTTCCCACTGTCTCTGCTTAAATTCTTCTTTTCAAATCGGTCATCTATTGACAGAATTGTTGGAAAATATCGAAAATATTATGTCAGGTGATTCCCCGCCGTGGGGTGAAAGAGGATTGAAATTGGTGTCATGTACTACTGTATAAGAACGCCTTTTTTAAATCAAATTAAAGCTAATCTTACACGAACATGTATCTTTGATTACCGAGTCTTTACATACCTATAGTACTTTAATTAACGATATTATGGCACATGTTTACAAAATTTACCCTTGCAAAAAATGCAATAGCAAAGTCATAACTACTGTAAATTTGCATGGGGTGGTTCGAATCTTGCAGGTCCCTTACACTTTCAAGATTTGAACCAAGACATGCAACGTTGAACTGAAAATTAACAAGGATTACCTTTTGTTTATTACTGTAAAATTTGTAAACATGTGTCATTATATTGTGACTGGACTCAAGGGCGGATCCAGAATTTTTTTCCCAGGGGGGGGGGGGGGTCCAAACCCAAATTATGGCTTAAAATATAGTAAATATGTAACATTACACTAAATTTATATAGTCAAAATTCAATTTTCGGCCAATGCCGGGGGGGGGGGTCCGGACCCCCCGACCCCCTCTAGATCCGCCCATGGGACTATAATAAAAAAAATCAAGACAGAAGACGCAATATTGATACTATATCAAATCCTGGTCTTAAGCATTTATTCGTATAGATCTTGAATCAATCAAGTGTATTGGTGCATACATACCCCCCCCCCCCCCCCAAAAAAAAAAAAAAAAAAAAAAAAAAACAACAAAAAAACAAAACAAAAACAAAAAAACTGTACCAGTCCAAAAGAACAGAAAATACTGAGGAAAAGGGACACATTGATGATAACACATTGATGATAATCAACAACCTCTTCTTTTCTCTCAATGTTTTCTCAAATCATTTCTACAATGGACGTCAAAACCAGACTTGTTAAGAGAAGGATATATCAGTGCTTTGCTCTTTATAACCAAATCAGTAAAATCATAAGTTAACAATTGTAGGCCTATTGAAACAGTTATTTCTTCATTTCTCTTAGTGTTTTTCTGTTATTTCTACCAGTGATCTGGGTCCCGTTTTATCAACGAAATTACGCACATCAGTTTCGTAGATTTGAACGAAAGTTCAAATTTTTGCGTAAGTGCGTTTTACAAAACATGTTCGCAGCTAAGATTAGAATTTCCTAAGTTTTTTTCCGTAACTTTACGATAAAAAATAGTTGACGTAAATCTGTTCGTCACCACTGTCGATGCCTAAATTTACCGTTTAAAGCCTTGATAACCCCCAAATTACTGTTGAAATTGAACAAACCACGGAAAATTCATGTGAATAGCAATGGATTTTGCGCTAACAATAGACTGGGTTTAATGTTATGTTTTGATAAACCGTCAGTGTTGTCATAAAATATCGTAACTACGGCCTGATTTAAGCCGTAGCTACGAGATTTCATAACAGCTCCAACGAATTACTATTGTATGTCCGAAATAACGTCACGATTACCTGGATAAAATCGTGCCCTATTAATATTCGCTGTACTTTCACTTTCTTTTTTGTTGCTATTTATAGAATACAACATGAAAAAGTATTTTTCACGTATTTCCTATTCTAATGGAATGAATGTACGTTTAATATACGTTTAATAGCCAGAGTGTTCAGAACGATAATATTTAAGCATTTTTCATGCTACTAACAACGAGAAATATGAGAAGTATCTCTATCTATGCAGCAAAATACACTTTAAATAGCTTACACGGCCGATATATATTAATATTTACGAGAAAGTAAACCGAGGTGAGAACAAAATCGAATCTTTCCGAAGTGCGTTTCACGGAAATAACCGAGTGCCGTAAATACCCGATCATCGGCGATAATAACCGAAATCCATTATGGTTCCAGATCGTTAAAGTGCAAAATGATACATGGATAGTAGAGAGTCATTCCAAATGACAGAATCCAAAATAAGATCAGTTCCATGCGTCGATAGAGCACAGACTGTATTGCTCTGCAAAGTGGTCTCTAGCAGTACTGATTTTGTGACTTTTACTTTAGAGGGTAGTCACGTTTGCGCGTTTGTCACGCTTGATTGCTTTAAGGTAGCGAAACAATTTTTTGACCATAAACGAATAAGCTGATAGCAGTTTGGATTGTGGTTTTACAGTTTGAAAAAAGTAACATAATATAAAAGTTATAGCGAAAAATGTAAGTGGTGCGTTATTTCTGAGGTTCAGTATATAACTGAAAAGGGAATTGTGTACGATGTGCAATAGAAATATTGAGACAAAATTATCAGCATTTTCTTCTTAAATTGCCTCAACATTTCCCCAAGCTACCGGTATTTCAAATAGGGGCGTCAAAATCAGGCCTTGTTTGGGAAAGGGTTAAGACTTTGATAGGATGTAGAAAATTGGATGCAATAGTATTTGAGACCAACATGGGTCCACATCAGCCTATGCCTACGCACAGTCTGATCAAGATCCACGTTGTTCTCGAGTTACTTTTTCAATGCTTGTAGCAACTTGGTCTAGAAAAGGTTTGTGACTTCTACATTCATTCATTTAAGAGCCACGGCCATAGGATAGTTTGTAGCGCATCAGACTCTCTTATAACGTCGTGGGTTCGATCCCCGGCCGCGGAAAACATCCTTTATGACATTTGTTTCCCACCGATAGTTTATATTTAGCTATGCGTACGCGTTGCTCGAGGCGCGAAAAGGACGTTGCATGGTAGTACTGGCGAGATAAACGATAGGAATACATAATTAGGATCTCCAGTCGCCGCGATATGACCATAGCAGTTGAAACAAACATTAAATCAGCCCCATTGAATCAATTAGGACCAGTCTAGAAATCTTTGTTTGGTATTATCTTGTCCGTCTAAACGTCCTTCCGTGAGTCCGCATACGTGTACGTCTGTAACGTAAACGCAAAATATACATTTACTCGTGCATTGCCAAGCGACGTATATTGTGACTTTGGTACTCTTGATTTCAGAGACCAGGTCCCGGTTTCTCGGTATATACTCATGAGTACATGCTCAACTTCGACGGAATACTCTTCAACGTTGGTTGGCATTGAAGTTCACATGGATTTCGTGTGATTTAAGTACGGTGCTCGGATCTTTCGAGAAACCGGGGCCAGTTCATCATTTTTCAAATGAAAAAGCCAATCGATATAAGTGAAACAATCAAAAAATGAATTATGTAAACATAAAGCAACGGTAAAGCCCAGCAACGATATTATGACACATGTTTACAAATTTAACCTATGTAAACAAAGTGATCTTAAATCGTCCTTAATTTTCAATACAATTTTGCATTGGTTGGTTCGAATCTTGCAGGTGTGCGACACCTGCAAGATTCGAACCATCACATACAAAATTACGGTTGTTTTGTGTAAGATATTGTGTTGTTTAGATGGGCCAATTTAGTAAATGTTTGTCATGATATGGTGACCGGGTTATATACTATCGAGTATTGTTATAATTCGATCCTTTTCCCAAACAGAAAAGATTTCAAATTTGGAAGCTGCTGGAGACGACAGATATGTCAATAAAGGTGAAATTTATGTATGATATTACACAGAAAATGTTTGGGTAATAGATTTATGACAAATGTTGCTCATCAGCATTTCTTTCTTTCACCTGAATTATTTTCATATTCATTTCTATCAGGGATGTCAAATCCAAGTCTTGTTTCAGAAAGGGTTTTAATCCCAAAATTTACAATAAGATTACAGGATTATGGAACAATTTAAATCCGTTCCCCAAAAAAGAAGAAGATTTTATGGTGGTTCAAATTTAAATGTGTCAGACAAAATAGATAATTTCAATAAGGGGTAAAACTCGTATAGCTTAACAAAGAAAGCAATAAGTGAAATGGGAGAAATGACGCTTATCAGCATTTCTTCTTTTCTCATACTGTTTGTAAAATCAGTTTATAGAGAGAACGACAAAACCAGGTGGTTTTTGGTATAGAATAAGTTGAAAATCCACCGACAAAAATTTAGACTGTTTCAAATTTAAAGCTACTGCACAACAGCATAATACAAACCGGATGTTGATATCGATAAGATTGTTCAAAATAGCACAGAAAATATAGACATGAAAAGAAAATGCCGATAACACGTATTTCTTTCTTTCGTCTAAATATTTTTTCAAATCCCATATTTTAAGGGACACCAAACACGAGTATTGTTTGAAAACAGATTAAACATTGACAACAATAAAATACGCAACAGTAAATCCAAATACAAGCAGTAATGCAACCACAAAGAAGATAATGTCAAAAGCCACGCTGACCATTTGCCAAGTTATGACGTCATTATCTGACGTTTCGACAGTTTCACGTGCAGACGTTTGTCCAGATTTCGAAGTGCCATCTTGATTCATCAAGCCGTTTGGTCCGGTATTTTGTACACCAATGTAGATTTTCGGCCTGTAATCTTTCATGTGTCCATTTGTTGAATGTCTCTCATTTTGAAGTCCAATGGAAGTAGAGTTCATATTGTTACCATTGTTCACGTTTCTCAGTTGACCGTTAGCCGTACGAATGACGCCATTTCTTACGTCAAATCCAACGTCGTTATATTTAGGTTCCAGTTTCTTTTTACGTCGTTTACACAATAAACAGCGAGTAAGTGCTTGTAAACAATTCGGAACTTTCCCGTCTTCGTTTTGATGGTAGAACTTCAAGTTGACAATGGTTCCCAGCGTGATGATGATACTGTTAACCAAGATGGCCGCCAGATAATAGCTGAGATACGCTATAGACGTCGCTGATTTCGGCATACTGTCAGATACGAGCGTCAAAAACACGGCGAGGGCTAGTAAAACGGTCAAACTGAACGAGATACGTTCACCGCTATCAGCCGGTATCAAAAACACCATGATGTTCAGAAATGACATCAACATGATTGGTAAGATGATGTTCATTATAGCCAACATTGGTTTTCGTTTCATTTCGAATCCTAAACTGACGGTGTTTTCAAAAACCCGTGACTGCGTGCCAGTTATATCCCAAAGTCCATCACCTTCATAAAATTGCATCGGGTCTACATATAAATGAGGGAACTCTACCATTAGTATTTCATTTGATAAATAGCCGATCAAAGCAAAGCTTATATAACACATTTGTTTATCGAACGGAAACTTTTGAACGTTGGGCGTACACGACGTCGTAAAGACGTTCCCTGGATAAATTGTCCCATAGCCATAGTCATAGTGACGTACTTTCCAATACGAATCTTGACCAATTTTCTTAAATTCGTCGATTGAGTTTTGAACATAAACTGGCGGTGTCCAAAACACGTTATTATCTACCACAAATTCCTTAATGCCGTTATAATCCGACGCGTTCCACATTAGTCGATCATCAGGCCAGGATATGACTACCACTCCAATCACAGAAAAACGTTCATTCACTTCGTCGAATTCCCGGATCGCCATTATGTAAAATCCGACTTGGATCGTAATGGGCCATGTACGGTCTCGGAGCGGACGTGCATGTTTTGGATAACCTACTAACAGATCATTTATTAATCTCTCCTCGTCCAAGTCTGTTGCTGAGTCTACAGATCCAACATTTAAAAACACAATAAACGTTAATAAACACACAATTCCTATTTTACCAGTATTTCGTAAATACATCTTGTATTGTTTGATTTTGCTTTTAAGCGCCGAGCTATTATGATTATTTAAGCCTACTCTGCCTAGCTAAAAATAAAGTATACCCTTTCCCAAACAATATTCTGTTCTGTTTTGACGCACCTGCTAGAAAATTATTCTCGAAAATATTGATGTTATCTTAAGGTTTTCATCAATGTTTCCTTGTTTTACATCATATGCCACACTCATTTTCTGCTTTTGACAACATCTATTTTATCATCTGCAATTCTTTTGAATTTCGACCAGTCTATAATTTTGTCGTTTGGAGTAAGGATCGAATATCGGGTGTCTATTGAAAGTAACACTTTACTCTCGAACAATGGCATACAATTTTGTGCAAAAAATAGACTGACTTTACCGTTATCTTTTGATAAACCGTCGGTGTTGTTATAACATCTCGTAACTACGGCTTGATTCAAGCCGTAGTTACGAGATTTTATAACAACACCAACGAAATACTATTTATTTGTCCGAAATTACGTCACGGTTTACTTGATAAAATCGTTCCCTATTGAACACTTGTCACATTTTTTACCAACTACTAGATAACCCATGGCTTTGACGAACTGCTCCACTATTTGAAAAACAACAAGGGAAAAGAAAGGTATGCTGATAACCAGCAGTAAATCTTCGTTGCTCGATGCTTTCGACATTGCAAGTTCGGGGTCATATTTGCCGGAAACTGATGAACATTTTGTCGCACGCGGCTCGTTTTTGGGTTGAACCAGTGAATCCAAACTGATGAACGTTTTGTCGAATGTGGCGCGTTTTGAAAATTGTGCCGTCCAGGATAGGGTTTACACCTTTACAACGGAAAACTTGCCAGAATGAATGGAACGGGAGCAAGAGTCAGTGCAAAAAAGAACGCTCAAACATCTCAGCGAAAGCTACACCAAAGATGCATCGACTTGCTGAAATAGCTCAGGTACAAAATTTAGTTTCTTCATTGATAACAACAAAGTTTGAAAGCATATGCCTACCTGCCAGTAATAGAATCAGTCTGCATGACGTCATAGCCTCACTTTAATTTTTTCATCGAGGGTACTACCTCGGTCTTTATCGTTACGGGATACCGTTTTTGAGGCAGGATATTTAAAAATCCATTGTTAAATCCATTCATAAACAAAACTCTTTCTTTAAAGAATGTGAGTGACATTTCAGAATTTTTTGTCATAAATTTTATTTTTATCTTTATCTGAAAGAGCATATTTCCTTATGAAAATTCTGAAAATTTCAAGCCAAAATATTGCGCCGTTTACGAGAAATTTATATTTTTGTGTTAAAATTGAACAAATTGTTGTGGACAACAGTTCGGATTTATATGCAATTTATCGATTATGTCTCAACTTTAAATGCGTGTTTCTCGCTTATTGGCAAAAACTTCAAAAAACTAATAGTAATTTTACTCGTTAGAATATCCAATCTTGGCATCAAGACATACTTTAAAAAAATTGTAATTGAAATGAAATGTCCCTTTAAACTATCTAACTACCAACGCATTTTAATAATCAGGCGTAGTCGTCGAGATATTAATGCTGAAAGTTGGTAATGCTTTAAGGAAAAAGACCGAAGCTTTCACCTCCACCGACTGAGTGCAGGTCTGCACTTTATGACTGACGACGTTTTTGATTGGCTGAAGGGATTGTGCCGACCGAATCAATACCCGAAAAGGGAGTTAGGCAGTATATATAGATAGATAGCATCTGCAGATGCCAATATTGAAGTAACTAAAGATGATATTTGTGTACTTACATTATACAACAGAAATTTTGAGACAAGGGGAGAAAATGTTGATCACCAACATTTTCTACTTTTTCCGCAATGTTTTCCCAAGCCCTTTGTTTAAGGGGCACCCAAAACAGGTCTTCTTCGGGAGAGAACATTATTTCCCTTCTTAAAAGTTGGCAAAATAATTAGTCCCCAAGAAAGATTGAAAATTGTTATTTTGAAATTTGGAGAGGTGATCTTACGGTTCAGCAACTTTTAAAAATCCGTCGGTTCACACGAAACGAGACGTTCAAACTTATCTTGATGGAAAAATCTTTTGTAATAGACAAATAAGTAAGTATTATGCCGATCCAGGTCAAAATGTAGCTAATAAATGGGAATACAAAAAAGCAACTTGAGTAGATTTTCTTTAAACTTTTCCAAAAGCGACAATTATTTATTAAACCATTTCAACTTCAAAGCGACTGCAGGCGATAAAATAGATGCAGATAAAGATGAAATTTGTGTATGCGAATACCGTTGTCTTTCAACGAAAACCTCGTAACTGCAGCTTGAAACAAGCTGCAGTTACGATGTTTTCGTTTAAAAGCAGCGATGTGAACTGATAATCAGCATTTTCTTTGTTGTTCCAATGTTTTCTCGCAAGACTTTTCTTTGAGGGACGACAGAATCATTACGTTTTTTTTTTTTTTTTTTTTTTGTTTGTTTTTTTTTTTTTGAAAATGGTCAGAGTAAAATTTGAATTAAAGTTTGACAACCGGATTAAGTTAACGCAAGTGTTTTAATCTCATTAAACTGTTTATTTAACAATGAGAAAATTTTAATGACGCATTAAATCTCCCCCCCCCCAAAATGACGCTTTTTAAAGTATCTAATAGAAATGTATTCCCCCTTTTTGTCTCAACATTTTCTTTGTTAGTATAATGTAATGAGAATCATATATGAGCGAGTATTTATTTATTTTATCGACATCTTTAAAGTTGCAACAGTCCTAAACCTTTATCGTTTGGGAATTAGATTGTTAAAATCGTTTTTTCTACAAAGCATTAATTTATTGGGAAAATATAAATTGTACGTGACGTAATTGTCCTATTTGAAGTAATTTGGGTACATTGGTTGATTTTCTGCATCAATAAAAGTATCTTAACCCTTTCCCGAACAAGACTTGGATTTGGCGATCCCTGAAGCTAAGGGTTTAGAAAACATTAAGGCAAATGAAGAAAATGCTGATAATCAACATTTTCTCCTTTTGTCTCAACCTTTTCACTGCGATATCATACACAAATTCTTTAGATGTAAATCGCCGGTGGGGGATCAAAACCTCGTAACTCCAGCTTTATCAAGCTGTAGTTACGAGGTTTTGACTCCCCACCAACGAAATATCCGTTTTGTTTTCTGTAGCAGCGTTCATACTGAACTTACCTAAAAGTTTGTCGTTTGGGAAAGGGCTAAAATACAATAGGGAACGATTTTATCCAGATAATCGTGACGTTAATTCGGACAAACAAAATAGTATTTCGTAGGTGTTGTTATAAAATCTCGTAACTACGGCTTGATTTAAGCCGTAGTTACGAGATTTTATAACAACACCGACGATTTATGAAAACGTAACGGTAAACCTAGTCTATTGTTAGCACAAAATTCTTTGCCATTGAAACTTTATTTCTCAATCATTCTTTTGTAAAAATAGTACGAGTTTTAACACTGTCCTAATTTGACAACTGGTGTAGACGACAAAATAAATGCTAAACGAAATTATTGCAGATAAAAGAGAAATTGCTGATAATTATCAGCATTTTCTCAATATTTTCAAAACATGTCTCTACGTACTACGCACTTTGAAACATGGAAAAGGGACAAGCACAACGAATAGGAATAAAAGATCAAACCATTTGATCAGAAGTTATGAAAACGTTCAAAACAGACATTCCTCTGTGATCAGTCACAGCACGATATACACGTGCATAAACCCATCGTCCGAGTAACGGTTAGACTAGCATGATCTGCACGTGAAAAGTTAGTCTAATTGTTCCAAGTTTATAGCTCACGATAAATGACATGGCAGAGCATCCCTATCTAGAGATGCTCTGCCAGGTCAATTATCATGAGCTATGAAAGTGTTGCAAAATTGGTGTTATTGAAATATTGACATGCTATGTTTTATAGCAAAGAAAACACCGAGAGAAAAGGAGAACATGCAGGTTATCAATAAATTCTTCTTTTCTTTGAATATTTTCGTATTTTTGCTTTCCGTGGACGTCAAAATCAGTGCTTATTTGTGAATGGACTAAGAAAAATGAATAGAAAATACCGAATCGAGTTTGATTGATTCTTTTATTTCCTCCTTGAAAAGAAGAGCATGACAATACAAACATACAAACAGACATGACAATACAAACAAATACAATAGCATTTACAGTGACCGACAAAAAAAATGAAAAGAAAAAGAAGGGACAATCTATGCATGAATGAATGCAAAGCTTTATACTTCTAATATCAATTATTGGAGCATTGCTAATTAAATGACAAAAATGTGCGTAAATTCCCACAGACCGCGCGACGGTTAGACTAGCATTATCACTGGTGGTGAACTCGGACAAAGCGAGGAACATTTTTCATGAACACAAGTTACAGATACTTCATGTTTAAATGCGCGTTTAAAAATCAGTTTTACTAGTTTGAGCATGTACACAACGATTTGCACGTGTTTATCCGCCCAAAACAATATGGACGAATCGGAGAGACACTTAGAGGCTATTACAAGTTTTGTTATTTTATTAATATGACTGATTCTGAAGTTGGTATTACAATTCTTGGAGTAGAAGTTTTTTTGCGGTGTGAAAATCGTAGTTAACGTTTTTTGAAGGGGACTTGTACGGTTTATTTATGATACCGTGAACATTTTCAATGGCTGTTCGAAAGTTGCAATGACTTTTGTCCTAACAATAGAATGGGTTTTCGGTTAAATATGGATAACTCGTAGGTGTTGTTATAAATCCCGTAACTACAGTTTCAATAAAGTTGAGTTTGTGACGTTTTAGATTTACACCGACGAAGCACTAGTGTTTGTCCGAAAAAACGTCACTAGGTCTATATATAGTAGATAAAATTTATTCTTTTTCAAAGACGAACTAATGGTATACAATAATCATTTCCAAAACAATATGCCTATCTGGTATTGCAGCCCCCCAATTAGAAGGCTTTCAGTAATGACCCCCATATTGATCGTGCTTCGTTTGCCCGTCCGTCCGTTTTTCTACCCGTCCGCCAATTTGTCTAGCTGACTGCTCTAGATGTCAAAATACATTGATTTTATATGTTGAGAAGTTAAAATGTGTGTACTAAATAAGAAAATATGAAAGAAAAATATTAAGAAAAAGGGAGCCAAATTATTTTCAGTATAGCTCTATTCTTCTTTTGATTCAATGTTTTTCCAAACCTTTCTAATTGGGGGAAACTGTTTCGGAAATACATAATGTATTTCATTGCTTCGTCTTTGAATAGGGACCAATTTTATCGAGAAAGCAGTGATTAATTTCGGACAAACGATGGCATTCCGTAAATGTAAATGTAAAACGTCGCAACTAGAGCTTGTTTTAAGCTGTAGTTACGACAATTTATACCAATACCAACAGTTTATAAAAACAGAACAGTAACCAAGTCTATTTTAGCACACAATTGATTGCCATAACCGATATCTCTTATTCATGTGTTCTTCCTATTGATAGGTGCCTTAAAAGGAAAAGTATCATTATCCTTTCCCATGAGTGAAACATTTTAACCATTTCCCAAACAATGATTTTGTTGGTGATGTACAATATTGACAGCTCAGAAAATATTGATACAAAATTACGAAAATGCCGGATTGTATAATTTTCTCTTTTTTTTTGTCTCAATATTTTCCGAAGCCTTTTCTAACAGGGACGTGAAACCAATGTCTTGTTTGGGAAGGTTAAACATTGGACCTTCCTTTGAGCTTAGATCTGGAAAAGATCCTTTATAGCTTTTGCGACAAACATGGATCCAGATCAGACTTTGCATGTTCACTGTCTGATCAAGATCCATCTTGTTCTCATTTAATAGCTTATTCTCCACCTGTACCAAATTTAAGAAGGCATAACGAAAATCTTACCGGTGAAACTCAAAGGTAACGATAAAAATGATGATGATGATGATGATGATGATGATGATGATGATGATGATGATGATGATGATGATGATGATGATGATGATGGTGGTGGTGATGATGATGATGATGATGATGATGATGATGATGATGATGATGATGATGATGATGATGATGATGATGATGATGATGATGATGTCATCTAATTGTCATCACCTGTCACTAATTTATATGAAAGGGGAGTTAGGCAGTACATATTGATATATATTGAAACAAGTACCTGGTGCTCGAATTTGATGCCGGAAATATATGGTTAGATGCTCAAATCAGTGCGATATTACCGAATAAATGTTTAAATGCGCCGTTAAGTCTAGTGCAATCGATTAATTTATCAAACATGTGTTCATAAAACACCGTAGCTGGAAAAGATAACATCGCAAACATGCTGTAACGTTGTCACGAAGAAACCGCACAATGATTTTCAATGACATGACACCGAAAACTGCCATTTACAGCCTTTATTTGTACATGTATATGTCTTTTTTGTTTACTTGCAATGCAAATAGATAAACAAAAACAGTGATATCGTACCATTTCGTTCGGGCGATTAAGATCAACCCACATGATCTCAATATGCGCTTTGTGCACTTGCAATCCGTTTACACCATTTGAAAATAATGATCGATAAAACTGATACTTTCGTGCGTACAATAAATCATATCTACATACCTTAGTAACTTCCATTTGAGTGCATCCTTTGAAAAAAGACGGAAAGAGAAGAAAAACAAAATTACACGTGTATTGTTTACAGAAATCCGGATGTGCAATGAAGTATCTGTACCTTGTGTTCATGAAAAATGTTCCTCGCTTTGTCCGAGTTCACCACCAGTGATTATATGCACGTGAATCAAATGCGAAAGCTAGGACTATGGGAGAAAAGCTATTTTATTCATTTCTTTTAAAATTTTCGGCATCTGTCAGATGTTACTTCGAAGATAACACATGATTTTAATCAGGTTGGCCGTAATATGTATAGGTCCAGATAAATAACCTGGCAGAGCATCTCTAGCAAATATCTAGAGATGCTCTACCAGGTCATTCATTGAGAATTATACGCCATATTGTGTATGTGACCAGGGCCCGGTTTCTCGAAAAAACTTAAGTATATTCTCATGCTCAAATCTGAGCACCGTGCTCAAATCGGCCATGATTTTGAGTATGGAAGATGAGAACGGTTTCTCGAAAATTCTCAAACTCAATGCCGTGCTCAAATGACGTCATCTGAGCATGGATAATTGAGCATGCTCAGGGGCTTTCTCAAATCTGTTTACATTGCTCAAATATGGCGGATATGTTTGAAGCGACAAAAATTGAAATTTTGAAAGCCAAAAACTGCTAAAATAAGTTGTCTAGAGAAATGTCAACATTGATATCGTGTGTCCCAGACCGGAATGAACGATCTTACACGTACAATAGAGGCTGTTTTCGGGATCAGAACGAACAGAACGGTGGCAAAGTTTCGCTGGAACACAGGTAAATAATCGTTCAAGATTGGAACAAAATAGCAGTTTTTACTGTAAAATTTGCTGTCAACAATGACAAGTAGAATAATTATGTACGAAATAATTGTGGTGCGAAATTTATTATGAACTACGTCATCATGACGAAGGGAAAAGAGTCTCGGTAGACCGATTTTGACAGTGTCAAGGACGCAAGGTTGCACTTCCTACTCCTAGTTTGAAAATAATTTGTCCTTGCATGCAAACATGTTGCATTATAAACTCATTGGTTGTAACACTATCAGATCATGACAAAGGTATATGCTTCGCCCGTCTGATTGACCTAGTCCTACAGTAAACTAAAAGAAACTTTCATTGCCTAGCTCAAGCTGGTGGGTGGGGTAAGCAAGGAGTTTAGAATGATTGAATTATTTCATAATGATAAAATGTATTTTATTGCGTTTTTTTCAAATGACTGTGTTACTATTAATTATCCTAGTGTACTTAGTTCCTACGCATCTAAGAAACAATCAATAATTAAGAAATCAAGAATACATGAAAAACATTTGTTTGCCTTTGCAAAATAAAGTTTATTCATTCATTCATCTTTCAGATACTTTTTGATATCACTAAAAACTTTTGTAAAATAAAAAATCTCAAAAAATATCGGGTAGTGGGTTCTAATATGGCGGAAGTGAGAGTACATAGAAACGACGCATTTCATTGGTTTCTATAATTAGCTTTACAAAAACGAAAGTACAATTCATTTTTCAGTCTGAGAAACCAGTACATCATATTAGGAAACGATATATGTGAAAATAATTTATGAATTAATAAAGATATGCTTATCAACTATGAAGGAATAAAGGGGCCTCTATTAGAACCACTACACTGCAGTATGGAATTCAAGAACCAACCCTTAGATACAAAATTTCGGGAAGGCTTTACTTACAAGGCTTAACTCATGAGCAAACTGTTGTCAATGACGTAGGAGACAAATCCCTACACTTGCCTTGAATTTTTTTTAAAGAAAACAAAGGAAATGGCATTGAGTAAGCATTTCAAAACAACATTATTGTTATAGCGCTATTCTGTCAATCACACAAAATGGGGATAACAAGTACATCTTACTAAACAGTGAAATATTCATTATGGAATCACGTTACATTGCAAATGACTGCCACATGACTTTCTAAAAATAACAATAATCCTAAAGTTCGCTGGTCTGCTTTTCGTTTTCATAAATTTACCGAAAATAACAATTTTAAGAATTTGGAAAAATGGTCATAAGAAAAAATAGGGTTTTTTAGTGTTTCATATAAATCATAATTAAAATAGTACTTCTAAATCCCTAACTTTCAACATTTTCTCCCCAAGGAATCTCCTTGAAATATACTGACAGATGTGCGCAAGAATGACGTCATTCGGTGTTGTCTAATCGAAAGGGAGGGCAAAACAAAAATGGCGTCGTAATAGTGATGCGTCAAAATAAAGTACTCGAGGATAACACATGCACGTCTGCGTGTATGACAAAACATTTTTCAGTGGCAGATTAGAATAACCCAAGCTTCTGTTCATGTTCATTTTTCACTCTAGAGCATTCTTTAATTATTAAAAATAGGGGAAGATACTGTTCATTTTATTAATTTATCTTTTCAGATCAGAGAATAAAAATCATAGAATGTGAATAGCCTGATAGAAAAACAGATGCAGCATACTAGACCATTGAGATTATCAATATTTGAAATAAAAGGTTTGGACTTAAAGTTACTTTGACCTATTTTATTTAGAACTAAACAATGGTTTGCAAAGATAAGGTCTGATTTCTGAATCTCAGATGTACTAAAACCCATGATGTCCCTGACTATGATATCACAGGTTTTCACGGATTTTGTTTTGGCCGTCAGGGGCATCACAGGTTTGCCACATTATATAATCACAGCTTTTCATTATCATTACCCATTACCTAATCCGAGTTTTCTCTGATGAAATTCCCTCTTTGGTTTGTTGATGTCGCTCATTTACACCAGAGCGCACTACCATTAAAAAACAACGGAAAGTCCGACACAAGTTGTGGCGCTTTGTTCACCGTCTGATCTTAAACGATATCCTTAAAACGGCTTATGATACCAATCAATGAACCATTTATTGTTATTCCTGTTCAAAAATTTAAGAACAAAATGTATTTCTAAAAGGTTTATACAGGGATGTGGAATTCACATGCCCGACTTGCCCGACCTGGGTTTTGTGGTGGACGGGCAAGGGCTTTTTTCAAGTGTGCTTGTCCGAGGGCAAGTGCATATCAACGGGATCAAAATGTGATAAAAACAAAATTTTTATCTTATTTTTGCTCACGATCCGTCTGAAAAAATCCATTTCAATCAAATCACATTTAACTTTTCAAAGGTAAACATGTGTTTGAATTGTGTTCATTCAGTTTTATATGTTAACTGAAAATAGAGTTAAAATAAAGTTTAAATATTATTTTCCTGTCTAGATACAAGTAGAAATTTGGGCTCAACTTGTCCTCGGACAAGTGGAAAAAATCCATATTTCCACACCCCTGGTTTATAGGCAATGTTTTGCTACAACTCTAAGCTGAACAGCCATTGATTACAACGACTCACTTTCTGTTGTTTTTGAGTGGTAGTGCGCTCTGATGTAAATGAGCGACATCGACATATCAAAGCGAAATTTCATTAGAGAAAACTCGGATTACCCATTACCAAACAGCTAAAATTTGGACTGTTCCCGTGTTAAAGCTTCTATGAATTACAAAATAAGTGTTCATAAAGATGGGATTTGCATACATCATAGCACCAAAAATATTGAGGCAAAAGGAGAACATGCTGATTATTAGCATTTTCTTCTTTTGTCTAATTGTTTTCGCAAGCAATTTCTATTAAGGGCGTCAAAAGCTGGTCTTGTTTGGGAAAGGGTTAGAAATAATGATTATCTGCTTTCTAATAGATCTATCTGTCACATGCCAAATGGGCCTCCATAATTAAAATTGTTGATGCCCATTGCCCAGTTTTTTAGACTTACAGACTCTTTAAAAGAGGAAATGCTTTTTCAAAGAATTTCAAAATGCTGACTTTATTAGAAACATTTTTACAGCACAAGTTTTCCTTTCCTTTTTTATGAAGGCTGATCTGGATTCATGTTGTTCTCAAATTCCATAGAGGCCCTTTTCGCAGATCCCATCTTATTTATGTTTTAAATATACATGTATAGTTGGAAAAACATAACATGATTATTTTGGCATTTTAACCAGTGAACCCTTTTCTGATTAAAGTCTATATATAGAGAGAGAGAGAGAGTAGGAGAATTGAAGAAATTGTTGATAACCAGCACTTTCACTATTTTTCCAAGCATTTTCTTGTTTAATAATTATAATTTATAAATATGTATTGACCTATTTTTACCCTTCCCCTAAATGGTAAATTGATAACATTGTCAATGGTTGAAATACTGCCTGAGCTCGATTTTGAGATCACTAGTAGAATTAAACTTGAAAAGCATTGTGGGGAAAGGAGAAACTGCTCATAATCAGCAAATTCTTGTTATCCCTCTATATGTTCTTCATTTGAATGTTATAGTATATCAGAAACATTTCTACTTAAAATTAAAATTATTTTTCTCTCAAATTTGAACAGTATTAAAGTTTACAGTATGGGAAAGACCTAATTTATCTGCAATTGCTCTCAACATGGAACAGCCTGTTACATATGTTTAGTACATGTATTTTTTTAAAAGTATTCTGACTCTTTTTTTTTCACAGAATCCAGTGATAATATCCTGAAGACAAACAGATTATATATATGATGTTCAAGATAGTATTAGAAGAAAATGGAATGTCCAATGAAACTGATCTTGTTCCACAAAGTTCAACTTCTCCGGATATGCTGTGCGAGAAACTAGAGTACAGTGTATATTATATTCATGGATGCAGTCCATCGCCTCATTCCAAAGTTGGATCACTAACAGATGATTTGATTTAATGGGGTTTTACTCTGTTTTCAACTGTTATGGTCATATGGCGACTGGAGCACCTATCACCAGTACCACCAAAATATCTAAACCAAGCCTCCAGCTGCTCTCTCACATATATGATTCACACCCATTGGTGAGAGACAAATGACTTTCGCAAAATGTCAGAATGAATACTGGCCGAGACGGGATTTAAACTCACAGCCCCTGGATTGACAGACTCTGATGTTAACGACTGAGCTATCGAGGCTCTGCCACTAACATATGAAGATTCACAGTGACAATACAATGTCAAATGTATTGTAATAAAGGCTGTCATCTAAAAATCCTTCAATAGCTCAATGAACTATTTTAGACCTAATTTTATACAGAGAAAGCTTTTTAAAGCATTGAAGAAAATTTGTTGTTTGGAAAAGGACCAAATAAATGTGACCAAATCTGGGAAATACCTGACTAGCAAAATATTGGAATGAAATAAGAAAATGCTGAAAATGAGCAATTTCTCCATTTCTCTCAATATTTTCTATGCACTTACTTAACATGCTTTCTACTTTAGGCACCAATTGTTTAGTTATCTGCATTTTCTTTGAAATTCAACTGGCCTAAAACTTTGACATTCAAGAAAGTGCCACTGTAAGGTATATTTAGTGAGGAGGATTGAACACTACAAAGATTTTTTTTATTGGTTTATCTATTTATTTATTTTGAAAATAATCCGCACTATAAAAGATATCATAACAGCAGTGAACTGTAAATTTTCTACCATGAATATCCCCATATTTATCTGAATAACTGTTAGCAGTGTAGTGTCACTTCCTGAAATGATACAAAAAATCAGTTTTCATTTTCATTCAGTAATATACATGTAATTAGCCCCTTTCCAAATAAAAGCTTTCTGTGTGGACTACTTTGAAAGATGTTGCAGACATATATTGTTGATAAAGGTTAGATTTGTCTACAATAGAAATTGAGACAAAAGGAGAAAATGCTGATCTCCATTTGTTTCAGTATTTTCCTAAGATCTTGGTAATTTTCCTAAGATCTTGGTATTCAGAACGTCATAATTATCAACTATCTTGGACCAAATTGTATGGGAAAAATGGTAAATTTGGCATAAAAACTAGTTAAACTACTTCCTTATTTGTTTTCTTAATTATCCTAGACCCAAATGCAAACTTCTATAACGAAGAAAACTGTTGTTATTTTTTGTATGAAACCAACTCATGAGCAAATACTGTGAAACACAGTAAAAAGGATTTGATGATTCTTCACTTTACAAAAACTGGTTTTCATCCTCAATTATACGAAGCCTGGGAAACATCGAGACAAAAGAAGAAAGTGCTGATAACCAACAGTTTCTTCTTTTTCCTCAATATTGTCAGTGCTACACTGTAAACAACTTTTTAACAACATCCATTGTGATTGTAGCAGTTGGTTTCATATTACAACAGTCACATATTTGACCGTTTTTAGTCAATGCTTTCTCGTTCTTTATCATGTCAGTGTGGCTCAGATTGGATGTACGAGCAACATGTAATTGAGCTGGGATATGGAAAAAATGCTTTTATAGCATTTGAGAACAACAAGGATCCAGATCAGCCTGTATATTAAACAAACAGTCTGATTATAATCCATGTGATTCTCTGGTGGGTTCGCCATGCCTTGTAGCAACTATCAGAGAGCAATAATATGTATCCTGATCAGGCAGTACTTGGGCATGGGCTTGTCTTGAAACATTATAGCCATAAATACCCATTTTCCAGATCCTGTTTCGTTTACATTTCTGAGATGATAGGATCACATGGCTATCTTGCAGACTGATCGTAAAAAATGGTCTACCGGGTATATACATTCAAAATCCCACCTTTCAAAAAGTGTTGACAGAGGCCAAAGCACAATTGGTAACGCATCAACTCCGAGTCTCACTAATGAGGTGCTACTGTGACTGTCCCATTTCCTTTCGTCTATTTGAATTTGTATCGCACCTAGTATAATTGAACGATAGTATACCTAAGTGGGAAAACAGCTGGGGTCGAAAAGGATGCTGTGGTTGTACTGATGAGAGAAATGACGGGAATCCATGGTTGAGTGCTCCAGCTGCTGAAATATGATTATAGAGACTAGTAGTAGAGAGAGGCGTTGAACCCCATTCAATCAATCATTCAATCAATAAAATGTCAGAAATGACATTGGCCATTGGAAAGTTCCACCGCCGAATGTTTACCACCGCACCCGACATCACACGATTCTCATTTTGGGCGGAATACCTTTACACTGGGATTTCCCAACCAGTCTGAGGTTTTTCAAATCATGTGCAAGGAAAGCTTTTGAAAACAAAAGGCAAAAGAAGAAAATGCCGAGTCTGGCCCTTTTCTTCAATTTTACTTGCTCGAAATCCATTTTTCTGCAGGCTCTATTTTGTCGTCTGCAATGCATGACAAATGCAAGAAGGCTGCAACTATAGCATGTCTGTCTAAACTAAGGGTCTTGAGGTCCCAAGTTCAATCCTCAATTATGCCCATATCCTGCCAGGCATTTGTCACCCGACAATGATAGGATCATGGTAAACAAGGGATAACAACTGGCGGCTCTAGAGCGAACGGATGCAAAATTGGTGAGAGGAATTAGTCAAAGGAATACAAGGCTAGGCGCTGAAGGCATGATATTTTTATGATGTAACTACCAGGCCCGTAGAAAGCATTTTCAAATTGGGGGGATTCAAGCCCCTTTGTCTGAATATTGGGAGGCTAAATTGGGATTCCCTTAATTTTGTGTAAAATATGGAAAAAAATGGCATTTCTTGGGGCTAAGCCCCCGCCCCCCCCCCCCCCCCCCGCCGCCTCGTTCCTACGGACGTGACTACCGTTAATAAGGGGCGTTAAACACCATTCGATCAATCACATTTACATTGCAACAGATCAAAACTTTGTGGCCTGTGTAAGGATTAAAAATGGGCGGATCTAGAGGTGGTCAGGGGGGTCCGGACCCCCTGGCGTTGGACTAGGCCTATTGGGACTGAACGTCCGATGGGGGAACCCATCCGGTAATCGCTTCGTCTGTTCGACGAGTATCGACTGTCTTTTAGCCGTCATAAGGGCTATAATTGTGTGTTCTTTTGGCGTCAATCTGGCAATTTAATGTATTGACACATTTTCCCGCAAAATGTCAAAACGTTCTTTTTTACTCTCATTTACCGGAGAGTATCGAGATTGAGGCCGCTTGTGTTAATGAAAATTAGAAAAAACCCGTTGAGCACCGTGCTCAGTTGAGCATATACTTAAGTTTTTTCGTGAAACGCACTCATGGCGACATGCTCAGTTGAGCAAATTTTCTTGCTCAACTCAAAGTTGAGCATGATATTTGAGTAAATACTTAAGTTTTTTCGAGAAACCGGGCCCAGGCCCCGGTTTCTCGAAAAAACTTAAGTACGTTCTCATGCTCAAATCTGAGCACCGTGCTCAAATCGCACGGGATCCACGTGAACTTCAATCGAATATCCTTCAAAGTTGGAGAGTATTCCTTTGAAGTTGAGCATGTTCTCATGAGAATATACTTGAGTTTTTTTCGAGAAACTGGGGCCTGGCCCCGGTTTTTCGAAAAAAAAATAAGTACGTTCTCATGCTCAAATTTAAGATGAACCCTATTCGGCGCCTGACAGATGTTACTCCGAAGATAACATGATTTTAGTCAGGTTGGACGTGATATGTATAGGTCCAGACAAATAACCTGACAGAGCATATCTCGCAAATATCTAGAGATAATGCCAGGTCATTCATTGAGACCTATGCTCCAAATTGTGTATGTGACTAGGCCTTGAACAATAAACAGATTTGAACTGGATCTGATGAACTTTGTTCTCGAAGCTTATTTGTTTGATTTGTTTTTATTTCCATTGCTGAGCACGTGACCAGAATTTTATCTCTACTTAAGAAGTAACTCGAGACAGGTGATGTCGAGATAAACGAGGGTCAGCATGTTTATAGTTCAATGATTCTAGGTAAAATAGTTCAGCATTAACCGGGGCATCTGCAAATGTAATGACCCTACTTTGGCAATGTTTCTTAAAGCGCCCAAGTGATGGACTTTACCGACAAAAATAAAGTTTATTCAAGAGTTAATTTCGATTGCACTATATGCATCTAGCTCATGATCAATGACCTGACAGAGCATCTCTAGCTATTAGCTGGGGACGCTCTGCCAGGTCATTGATAATAAGCTATGCATATGTCGAAATTAGGGACTATGGTGTTTGTTTCATTGTTTTGAGAATTAGGTTGATAGAAATTCTTTATAGGATATATAGCCAAGTCACGATGTTATGGCACATGTTTATAATTTTACCTATGTCAACAAATATAAAAATCTTTTTATTAATTTTCAATACAATTTTGCATGCATTGGTTCGAATTTTGCATGTGTCTCACACAAGCAAGATTCAAACCATTGCATGCAAAATTACATTAATTTGAAGTTCTATATTGTTTTGTTTACACAGGTAAATTTTGTAAACATGTGCCATAATATCGTGAACAGACCACACACAAAATGATTTCCATTCTCTTACGATGATTATTTCCACGAAATGGTTTATGAATTAATTGTGGCATATTTTAGAAAACATGGTTATGGTTTGGTTTTTGACCGACAGTAAACATTTTACAGTCCAGATACGATAATATTAAATGATACATACTTACAATATTTATCCATGTAGGCCTAAATGACACAATATTAGACCCCAAAGCACTGAAATTTTGCACGTTGTGGTTCGAATCTTGCAGGTGTGAGACACCTGCAAGATTCGAACCAACACATGCAGAATTGTTGAAAATTAAGATCGTTGTTCCTTTGTTAACATGGACAAAATTGCAAACATGTTCCATATTATTTTGACTGGACTATACACAGAATGAGAAGGGTGCGCTTTCCATTGGCAGTGTGCCGAACAGTCCGTTACTCAATGGAATGACACAGATCAGTGTTCGGAACATGTTCTGCTTGTTCCCGAAAAATATGTGGTGCAAACAGAACAGTGACGTCATTAGTATGACAACCACCGATTAAAACTGAGGCGTTTTGAAATTTTAAAATTAACATTTCTTATCAAATTGAATAAAAGAAATCAATTTTTTTTCTCAGCAAATGTATGTGAATTATGTATTTTAAGACCATTCATGACCAACACAAAGCACCCAATAGGCGGTCAAAATTTTTGTTTTTGACATGCCTGCAGAGTTTGGCCTTCCCTCACCTTTTCTTTTCCGAGTGCATTCCATTTGGCATGACTTGGACAGAAAATTTGGAACAGTAACGGACAGTCCAATGGAACGCACCCACGGAGACAGATACTGAACTTTGTTAACATGTAAGCCAGTGATTGGTAAATAGACTGAAATTACAATTCCTTTGGGAATTATTGAAATGGAAGCAATAATTTATCATTGTTTGCAAAACGAATTTATCATTGATGACTCTACTAGTTCACTAAAAGCTTTGAATTAACTCTACGAATCAATAAAAGGAATGATTATGAATGGTCCTTTACTTCTAAAACATGTTAACTTTAACTTGTTTAAAGCTATAGTTATGAGGTTTTGCGGGAAAAAAGAGTGATATATGAGACTTTTTCCCAAACCTAGTTTGAAGGCCCTAACATATTAAGACGTATTGCAAAATACAGGGGAAAGGGGAATGCTTATGAGGGCAAGTTTAAAAAAAATGTGACCAAAGTGTGACCTTTAAATGTTAAGAATAACAGCTATTTTCACAGAATATCATCCAGATTTCTTAATTAAGAAGGCTAAAACTATTCTAACTGGTTAAGCAGTGCCCAAATTATATTTTGAATTTATGTTTTAGCTAAAATTGGGGGCACAATCTTGTATAATGACAACAAAAAAACGCTTCACTCCTGACAGCTTATGTACTAGTCAAAACTTCTAACCGGCCACTTAAAAACAAAGATAATTTTTTCTGTGGTGATTGGATTTTCGTGAAATTTGCTATGTGAATTTTTAAGCAACTTTCCAGATGATTTTGGCGAAAAGTTACCATTGTTTTATTGAAATAAAAGCGCAACGTGAGAAAAGCTCAAAAAGCTCTAAATTCACACAGAGCTCAGAATATTGTCAATGTAGTGTTTTTGGTCTCATGGATCGTTAGCTACAACATAGACTAAGAAAAAAAATGAAAATGTTTGACATTTGTGCGCGGCATATTGCCGTAAAAGAAAATGAAATATGTCATGTAAGCAGAAAAATGGTTCTTAAAGACAACATCTAAAACACACTTTTCTTCAAAAATGCTTTAAATATAGACTGATAATTTACGGCGAGCTACAAAATGTAGGATATGTGTAAAAATCAGTCTGTTGCATCGTTTTTCCACACCAGACCATATTTGAGCATATTCCCTTGATAAAATGATTTGCCGGTTGAATTTAAACACCGTTTTACCATGCCTCCCACTATTTCTACTTCTTCTGCAGTCAAAAGTCACACAAAATTGACAATGTTTTCCATTTTTTTCTTGGTCTGGATTGCAGCTAACGATTTGTGTACTTTGAATTGTTGAAAGTGTATTATCTCGAGCTCTATTAAGATTTAGAGCTTTTTGAGCTTTTCCTTTATTACACATCAAACTTTGACATTTATTGGTAAAATATCATAGACACCAACGGGCATTGTGCTTAAAAATTTACATATCAAATTTCATTAAAATGTAATAACTTTTAAAAAAGTTATAGTCATTTCTAAAGTGGCCGGTTAGGACTTTTGGCCAGTATATTTTGCACAATATGAGAATTTGTAATCCACGAATCACTAAATAGTAGAGTGCAGAATGCCCACAAGGTTGATGGCTTCCTAAATATATTTGAGTGTTAGATATCTGTCTGAATAGACGAAAATGAGAACACATTTTAAAAAAGAAAAGTGTTTCACTCCTGACATCAGATTCAGAGGAGTATTGTATAAAACAGCCTCCACATCCTACACCATTGAAGATAATATTAAAGGGTTATTTCAAGATGATGATGCACATGTTGTTTTATGTATTTCAAGTGCTTATTGTGGTATCATGTCACTGTATTTTATTTACCTTAGCTTAGAAACCTGGTACAAGTGAAAAATGTCACACAAAAAACGTTTCACTCCTGACATTTTTGACATGTTTTAATGATGTATCTTTTTTAGCAGTGAAGCGATTTTCTTTAAACTTGGTACCAAGTATATAGACACAATAACACATCTTTTTAGCTTTGATTGGTTTGAATATGTTTCTCTGTAAAAGCCGAGGCATGTAAAAAGTGAATGGTCATATTTTCTTTAAACTTGCCCATAAACATTATTTTACCCTTTTGCTTTAATGTTTTCTGCGCTATGATGTTCATGAATAGATTCTAACATCATCATCATGTATTTCATCCTCGATTTTTTTCATGAATTTGTATGATCTTTGTTTTGGTCCCGATTTGAGGTAAGACCTGGGTAATGTACTTCCTATAATCGTTATATTTCGACTTATTCATTGACGCCAGTAAGTCCGAGCATTAGATGCAATTTATCGCATGTTTCCGCAAAAACGTAAAAAAATTGAGCATGCTCAGATTTCCGGGGATATTCTAAACAATTTTTGTGAAATTCACTGTTGTCGAACGATCACGTATAGCCTCTGATTGGTCATGCAGATCCCGGTGGGGAAATGAATGGTCAGAGTTTCAAAATGGCGGAACTAGGAATAATCGGAGGTGACAGGAGGTAAAATCGATCTTCTTTACCCCTTTGTTTTTATCCTAAGGACTAACTGCTCTTCTTGTGTTTAATTGCCTTCTTTCCAATGAATATTTTGAAGTCCCCGAGCATAAATGTTCACCGTATGTATCGCAGTCCGTCATAATATGCATGCTCATTTGATTCGAAATAAGCCGACTCTAGTCAAAGCTGAAAAACAATCAAAATCACTGTTGTTTTTTATCCTTTCAAGATAAGCGATCGAATTTAGGTATATTTAATCATTTTCACAAAAGTTCTTACAAAAATCGTGCATCCACGAGGTTCTACACATGAACATGTTGCATAATCAAAACCTACACGAAAACATCTGAACACGGCTTGGTTTTGAGTTAAATATTGCTAAGCGACGGATTGGTTGAGAAAGAGATGCGGATTAGTCATAGAAGAGTTCGGATTGGTTTTAATAAAAATATATTATTTTCTTTCTCTATATCTTTGTTTGTCCTGAATTTGCCGGATTATAGTATTTATCATTTTGCAGAATCATCAACCCATTAGATGAATCATTCCATGGGCCGCCACCTACAGAAAAGAACACGAATGTGTCATCTATGGGTTAATCACAGACAATCTGTTTAATTTGAAAAGACACATCAAAGTTCCTGCTCGGTGGCACTCCAGTATCTAAACCAAATTTATTTCGACATAAGAAAAGACCGTGGTCTGTCAGCGCAAAAGAAGCAACACCAATGAGACGGTGTGGTTCCTGTTTTTCTGGACAATACATTTTACAAGATTACAAGGGTTGTAACCATTTTAAAGAAAAAAAAACACACACAATTGCACTACTCGTGGAGCCGATATATTGTTTATCCAAACACTTGATTAAAAATCAAAAAGACGAATGACTGATTCTTTTTTTCTTTTAACGCTACTCTAACGCAGATGTGTAACAATTGTAAACATGTCTCATTCTACCGTGACTTGACTATAGACGACAAAGGGTTCACAAAGAATTTTCGCTCAATTCAGCTATTTCTGCCGTATTCCTAACTCACTACAACGATTTCAATCGGTCGAAGGTTACCAGCACAACATTTTTAAACGATTGTTCATTTTTTTTATTTTTGCAAATTGACCAGTAGCTTTAACGCTTACGTTTTTATGTAGGCCTAACCCTTCCCCAACAGTGAAATCTTACAGACACGAGTAGCAGACGACGGAATAATCGATGTCAGAGTAGAAAATATACTGACGCACAAAAGAAAGAATGCATTTGTTTACAGTGCAATGTTGCGCATTTATTCAGAAGACGAAATGGATACTGGATTTGTAATTGATATACAATTATGGAACACATGGAGACAAAAGAAGAAAATGCTGATATCAGCACTCCCTCCTTTTGACTCAATGTTGTCACAAAATAGTTGTTGAATGGACGTCAAGTTCATGTTGTGTTAGGGGAAGGGTTTATCAGACTACCGTTGGCACCGTTGGTTGATCTTTATTTCGAGAGTTTGTTGTTATATAATTTTATGATTTAAAAAGAATGAACATCGCAGGAAACGAAGAAATGCTTGTAACCAGTTTTTTCCTCATGTTCTGTTAAGTTCTTTGCTGTGGCGACTTATTGTCATCCGAAACTCCTGTCACATTTAAGCGGTCTTCGACTACCTTGTTTGGGAAAGGGCTTATAAGTTATAGTGTTTATTAATACTGGATCCATGGCTGAAGTTTAGCCGAGTAATTCACGTTGTTGTTTAATAGATATTTCAAATTCAGCCTTTCAGGAAATTAAAGGAAAACGTGTTTTTCACTTGCTATAGTGTCTGTTATGTTCTGATTTAATAATGTTGCGAGGAAAGCTTAAAGCAGTGGCGGGTCCAGAAGGGGTGGGGGCGACCCAACCTGTATTCTGATTATTTCATTTAACATGCAGAAATTCTGTTCCAAATTTTGTGTAATACTAGGAAACGAACCCCCCTATTTGTATATATCCGAACTCCCGTCACAGAAATCCTGTTTTCGCGCCAGTAAAGAGTAAATGAAATTAATTAGATAGCCCTGTTGTGTTGTTATGTAAGCCGATGTACCGTGTTTGGATCAGGGACTTCATTAGATTTACAGAAAAAAGTGATAGTGTGAAATTTTGTGAAGGAGAACTAACTGATAACCATCATTTACTTTATTTCAACCAATGTTAACACTTTCTTTAATTTGGACATCAAAACCACCGAGTATTATTTGTAACAGGTAACATCTATAGAAAGACTAATGATCCAAATATACTGAGTACATTTAATTCCGCAGAGATACTTCGTTCTCTTATAGGATGGAAATGACAGGCAAAGGCTACGTAATGCGAGTTTATTTTCGTTGACTTATTTAATACCATAAACTCTAAAGGTAGAAGATGCTTTAAATAGACATCGGAATAAAAATTGATTATTTTAAATTGAGATATGTCAAATCAATTAATAACAAGTGTGCCCACCTAAAGTTTGAATTAAAGTCTTACATCGTCGTGGCATAGAAAGGACTTTTCTCGCAATGAAACCTCTTGTGACATTTTGTTCAGCTCTTGAATAACAGGAATACGAAGTTTTTGCATCGTTTTGGGTGGTGGGGTGTGTAAATACACGCATCTCTTCTGGTCATTCCAAACATGTTCTATAGGGTACATAACAGACCAGTAGTGTGTAACCACAGTATGTGGCGGAGCCATCGTGTCGTTAGTCGTGTCATTAATAAGTTACAGCATCCTATGTGCTGTGAAATGTCCGATTTTGAAAAAAAACTAACAAATGCGTTCCAAAAACTTGGTTCCTCACATTTTCAAGAAGACGATTCATACTGATAGAAATGAGATTCTTTCGATAAAACTTGTTTTTATAGTGTCCCTATAGACAAACTTTATAAACATGTTGCAATTTAACTCGAGTTTCACGTGCACCAGTTTTACGCAGCGACAACGTGTTTAACGCTTTGGCTAAGGTGTCGTAAAATGTTCCAGGTTTATTAACTTTATTCTTTTCTATTCACGTTTAAAAACTTGTGGGAGATTCATAACACATATTTCCATTCTTATAACATCTTACAACATCTTGATATAAGACTTTGAAAACTCAGCGTTTTTAAATGTACTAAGTATATAAAGAGTACTTTTTATATAATACCATTTAATCATCAATAGACAGTAAAATACATGAAATAATATACATGTAATAAAAAGATAAAATATTAGGGAATGAGAACACTTTACTTCTTTCCTCCCATTATTTAACACGAATTGTTGTAGAAACTATTACGCAACTTGGCTGGGGGTGTCAAAGGTTTTCTATGAAATAATTAAATTTAGTGCTAGTGGATACTTATGTGATTGTTTGAATACCCAATTCTACGTCCACAGAACGGCCCGGACCATGTGTAAAAAGGGCCGGTTTAGTATAGCGCAACAAAATTGAGCCTATGCATTGGTATATGTAATGACCTCGCTCGACAACGTTTTCCTCAGACGGTACAATATCAGACTTTGTCGACGAAGATAAAGTTGCCCAGGTGTGATTGTGGTACACTATACTAGTATAGTCCACCATCACTAACCCGGGACATCTGGATATGTATTGAGTAATGACAAAACGAACTTCGCCCACGACAATTAAGGGTTAATTTTGGTGGACTATACCGACTTACATGATAGTAATGTAAACGATACTTATCCACAAAATAAATCTTTCGTCCTACCGAAAGCACTTTAACCCTTTCAATAATAAGACTTTGTTTTATAAATGTCAGTATAAAAAAGCCATAGGAAAAACAACATCCCTTTCCCAAACAATAATATTCAAGGGTGAACCAAATTGAAAGCTGTTGCATACAACAAATTTGAATTTCACAAAGAAAGTATCTATGTGTTATGTAGCACAAAAACATTGAGGCAAAATGAGTAAATGATGATTATCAGTATTTTATTATTTTTTTCTAAACGTTTCCAATGCACTTTTGGTCAAAAGCAGGTCTTGTTTGGGAAAGAATTAAGACACTGGAAGAAAGAAATCAAATTGATAAACATTCATTTGGTCGTCGTCAGAAGCTTTCAAATACGACTGGTCTACAATTTGTTGTTTGGAAAAGGTTTAATATTTAACTGGGAAATCATCGAATCATCATAGATCCAATATGCCAAAATCATTTTACTACCGAACTATATCTAATTGACACCATGGCTATTTTGGTGTGGAAAACAATGTGCAGACGTTAAAAAAAATGCACTATTGTTCAACGGAAACTGCTGCGTGGACAAGAGCATATGAAGCGCCACCCACATTTCCAAGTATCCAGCATTTCTTAGACACGTCATTTCAGCGCGTAGGTGTTCGTGGAGTTCTTCCATTGCTTCAACATCTTCGCTAGATGTACCAGGGGATAAAGTTAATGTCAGGTCTGCATTTGTTTGGTGGCATGGTCATATCAGAATCAATGATTTCAAATCCAAGTTTATCCCCAAGATCAACTGTTTTTATGCCTTTATTCATCTGAAACAATGCATCGGGAATGGTGGAGAAATTCATTGTTCTATACAATATTCCATTATCAGTTCTTAGTTCTCGTCTCTGGAGATTTAATTTTTCTCTGTTGTGGTGCTGACTGATGTTACTGATGCACGTTGAAAAATAAATGGTCCCAAACGCACAGTAGTGGTAATTAAAGTCCATCTTTATGCCTATTGGTAGAATCCTAAAAAAAGAAAATTAAAAGTAATTATTATCTGGAAAATCATATTTATCAAAATTAATAATTTTACAGCTTTACTGTCTTCTAGAACGGTTTAGAAAAAAAGCTAAGGATGAAACCAATCCGTTCCCTTGATTAAAAATCACTCTTTCCAATCCGAATTCTACCTGAAACCAATCCGCCGTCAGGCAGTTACCATTCCGGGGCCAGCCAAATGGGTCGAGGGTCATGACAGTCGATTGTTTTGACAAGCTATGATTAATCCACGAAAATTAGGATTCAATTTAGTACAAGCAACGTTTTCTTGTTGATATGTACATACGAATGGGACTCATTTGTCAAATATGGCTAAATACAGACAACATTTTCTGGGTGATTGATCGCTATGCATAATACCTTTCCGTGAGCAACCCTTTGAAAACAAATTTTTCACAAACAGGTACATGTATGCCAAAACTAAAACAATAGCTAGTTAAACATAACATTCGGATATCTAATTTTGTAAGATAAACACAATCAACATACCTCATTTACTTTATATGCAACTGTTTTCGTGGTGTGTACACACCCGTGTGACCTATATCACCATTTTGAAACTCTGACTTATCATTTCCTCACCGGGATCTGCATGACCAATCAGAGGCTATACGTGATCGTTCGACAACAGTGAAATTGTTTCTTAATTGTACAAAAGTAGGCAAAAAAACGAACAAAAAATCAAAATTTGAGAGCAATGAAAATTGCTTCCCTTGAAATCTTCTATTCGCACCATGCAGATTTCGTTCCATAACTGGTCACATAGCTCATTACCCAGGTCTTACTTTATGTAACCTGAGAGCATTTATTGCTTGAATTATATAACAAGACAATTGATTGAACAAAATATGTCTCGGGCCTATCATATTGATTGTCGTGTAATAGCAATGAATTGTGTGCTAAAAATAGACTGGGCTTACCGTTCAGTCACCCAGTGACTTGTGTTGAATGTTTCGTTCATGATGGTGCAAACCTAAATGATGACTTTAAATGTGTTCAATATGAGTATGTAACGTTGTGCTATCGTTATATAGTCAACATTTAAGGGTTGGGTTTTGATTGGTGGTAGTCAGCATTTCTTTCATTTCTGTTCATGTTTTCTATTGAAATAGGGCCATTAAAATCCGCTCTTGCTTGGAATAAGCTGCGATATCGTATCCACAAACTTGATGATGGGTCAGATCATAAATCATAAAGGTTTCGGTAACATAATTGCAACTAGCTTGGGATATGGTTAAACGGGTAAAAGCACGATAAATAATGATTACGAACTATGTGGCGGTCTTTGCCCTTGTCGTAATACTCATATTTTACCCTCTCTAAAAAAGACATGGTTTTGACGACCCTAATGATTAATAGACCTATAATGATGCCAGGGTAACAATGAGACATCCATGAAAAACTAATGCGTTTGTAACAAGTTTATTTTACAATGTTCGATGGTCATCATAGCTTTAAAATGTCAGACTCTCTTTACAAACAATCACAGGTACCGATTTAACAATTTCAACGCTGGTCCTAGAATAATTGCGAGCGATTTGACAAGCATGAAACAGTAAGACCAAGAAGAACTTATTCTATACTGCATATTCGGCAAGGTTTGGTTAATTCTAATTGGTATTTGCCATAATAAAGAACGCAAGAGTTAGCCCTATAAATAGTAAAAGGGATAAAACAAAGAAAATTACATCGAATGCGGAACTAACTGTTTGCCACGAAACACGGTCCTTTGATTCTTCAGTCAATGGCATGAAACCAACTTTTTCTGCATTGTCCTTCTCTGTCAATTTGTCCGTTGGGTACAAAGACTTTTCCTTCCTGTTCGCCATTGTTACGTCATACGGGACTGCATACCTGTCCGTAGTCACATTTCTGTTTTGTTTGTGCTCGTGTTCGTCTATATTCGCTGATGTTTCTGGATTATATACAGCGTAAATATTTGGTCTTGTCTTAATTTGGTTTCTGTTGTATTTGGTTTGCTCAATCTGTTGGTTTTTATGTTTGAATTTTCCGCCTTTCCGACGTCTGCAACATAAAAGACATCGTGTTAGAGTATGTAAACATTCGGGTACTTCTAGATCGTCATTTAAGAAATAAACCTTCAGATTTACTATGGTTCCTATAGTTATGAGAATTCCCATAACTAAAACTGCGGCCAGATAATAGCTGAGATAAGCTATAGAGGTCGCTGATTTCGGCATGCTGTCAGACACGAGCGTCAAAAACACGGCGAGAGCTAGTAACACAGTCAAGCTGAACGAGATACGTTCACCGCTATCAGCCGGTATCAAAAACACCATGATGTTGAGAAATGACATCAACATGATCGGCAAGATAATGTTTATTATGGCCAGAATGGGTTTTCGTTTCATGATATACTGTACTGACAATGCACTGCCCCATGATGTATAGGTCCTATTCGACACATCCCAGAGTCCGTTTCCATAGAAATATTGTAATGGTTTGTGGTACACACTCTCGTATGGATGTAGCGTAATTTCATCTGGAATGTATGCAATTAACGAGAAAGTCAGAACACACGTTTGTTCGTCCCAGGGAAACTTTCTAACATCAGGCGTACAAACAGCACTGAATACATTACCCGGATAGAAAATAGCGTGACCAAGATCATAATATCTCACTGTCCAATATGGCTCGCTCCCTATCTTTTTAAACTCATCGATGGAATTCATCAAAACTACTGGTGGTGTCCAAAATACATCATTCTCTATTAAGAAAGTTGTCACTCCATTTTTCTTATAATCCCACCTAAGACGTTCATCCTGCCATGCAATAATAACAGTGCCAATAACAGAGAACCGCTCATTAACTTCATCAAATTCCTTTATGGCACTAAGTGAGAAACCTATCTCAACTCTAAGTGGTTTTGTTTGATCCTTGGGTGGACGAACAGACTTACTATAATTTGTCTTTAACTCCTCAATCAGTTGTCTCACGTCATAATCAGTCTCACTTGTAACGTAATTATGATTCCAAAATAAAACGAGAAAAATCGAAAACGATTTCCACTTCCAAGCGTTCGCCATGTTGCATTAATTGATTATAGTTGTATCCCGTTACGCAATGGTGCTGACTTGTTTCTAAACAAACGCTTTATACCAATATCTCTTTTAATAGAAATGTTTAGTTAATTCAGTCAGAAGTACTTGAATAATGATACGTTTTTCATAAATTCAACATTCAAATAACCTCGTTATCTTTTCAATCTTAAACATACAGTTGTAACTCTTTGTTACGGCGTTTATGCTTGAATTACCGTGTCCATTTTTAACGAACTATAGCATGGCAAAACTTATTTTGTAGTCCATTTAGTTATTTAAATGTATTGGGTATATTGTTTATGAAATCCGATAATATTCCAGCTATCAGTTCAACTTGTAATGGTATTCCTTTCCCAAACAAGACCTGGTGTTGACAGACTCTCGTTCATTATTGATAAGTGATAGAGGTCTACCAAAACACAATTGAAACCACCTTTCATTGCACAGGGGGCTGGCTTTATCCGTGTATGATCCATGCTGCACTTCTAGAACGTTGCATGTAATGTAACAAGTCACGGGAGGCGGATTCCTTTTCGAAGATTTAATGGATCACTATTCTATAGAAAGAAGTGACTAATCTGAACTTTTCAAAACTTTTCCCTCTAGGGTGTCAAGTTATTGTAATGATATACAGTGATCTTTTCCTAAAAAACGGTCGTTATTTGGCCCCTTTCCCCTCTCTGGGGAATATACTTTTCCCCCCTTTTCAGATAAATTTTCCCCTCCTGGAACTAAATCTTTGGTTGCAAACAAATTTCCAAATCATATTTAGATTTTAGGCATCTCTAACAGTTCAAATGGTCGTGTGAATGTCCCATTATGATAGAGAAGCAAGTTAAATGCATTTACAACACTATTTTTGAGAGTAAAAGCATGTATTGAAATTTTCTCTTTTTGGGCGTTCACGCGCAAATTTTCCCCCACCTATAGGCCCTGACCCCTTTCCCTCAAAATTGAAAATGAGCACTTAATTATATAATACATAAGTATAACAAACCGACATGCATTGGTACAGGAAAGAAAATATTTCTAAAATTTTGAAAGTGATCACAATTTTGTCAGCCATTTTGAATTATTGGTGGCCATTTTTTTCAGTAGAGTGAATCATTCTGAATCTATATAGCAAGTTCTGTCCATGCTCGTTTCTTTATTTGCATGCATTTTCTAAATCCTTCCCAGCTTTTTATCAATGCAACTCAGTCAGCCGGTTTATCGGATGTAGAAAGACAAAAGCTGAAATCTCATGCAAATGGAAACTGTGAACAACGTGCAATCACTTGTAGACTCATACCTGGTTTCAATGGAGAATTTGTATAACATGTCATTAAACTGTCAATAATTGTTTTGTTGGACGGTCAATATCTCCTAGGAAATGTTCATTTAGTAGATTTGTATAGACTGCAATAGAGCAACATGCCATTAATGAAAGCGGAAACAGAAATTGATCTGAACATTTTAGATTTTACTAAAACAAATAAATACGTCAGAAAGCTGCACGAATGTTATAATGTTACGGACACGACGGGGTAAAATCATTCTTATTTTGATGTTGGTTATTGTAACCATATGTTGTGGGTATTCATTAGGATCGTCTAAAAAGACGATTCAAATAAATATCAACAAGATATGCTTTGATTTACATGATCATTTTTTTAAATAAAACGAAATTTGCTTTTATCATTGGTCACGTTGCATTGATGACAAGGATTTTGAACACCAATTACCGGAACAGTATGAATTGTATGACTTTCATTTATGTAAATATTGTCAGGAACAGTCTTAAGTGAATGATTTTTATCCGTTTTTCAGAATCGAAACATATACAGGTATTTACAATTTGAATGATAAAATCCAGTGGATTCATACGGGAAAATAACAATAAAAACTCCTTCCATAGATTTTTATAGAGATCTGTGATTTTGAAGGACATTTACAGAAATTTTTAGATTGTTAAAGATAACATATCAACAATTATTTTAGTGGAATATCTCAATTCGATTCTGTGACTCGATATTTAAGTGGTATTTAAGATGGCTCAATTGATAGCAGTTAAAATGTTGCTGTTTATAAAAGTTACACTGCTTTTATTAAATTCTGCATCTGTTCATTGTGAAAACGACACAGACGTTCAAAGACTGATCAAGGATTTGATATCCACGTATCCTAACTTTACAAGACCACCGAGTGACAACACACAATCCCTGAATGTTACAATAGCATTTAATTTGTTGGCTATACGCGACTTTGACGAAGTGAATGAACGATTCTCGGTTATTGGGACTGTTGTTATTTTATGGGATGATGATAGACTGATCTGGAACAGTCAAGAATATGGCGGTACTAAAAGTTTTGTGATTAATAATGATGTTTTCTGGACACCTCCAATATATGTTCAGAATTCTATCGACGAGTACAAGAAGATTGGGGAGGATCCCTATTGGAAAGTTCGTTACTTTTTCTATGGTAGCGGAGCTTTCTATCCAGGCTATTTGATCACTACAATTTGTACACCTAATGTAAGAAAGTTCCCGTTTGACGTACAATCGTGTTTTGTAAGATTCGCGATCATTGCTTACACAGTGGGCGAGGTTCATCTTGTTAACCCGAAGTTTTCTGATGAAAATTATGTTCTAGAAAATTTCGAAGGCAATGAACTCTGGGAGGTCGAAAGGTCATGGTCACTTGAACGCGACAATACGGTATCCATCGGGTTTGATTTGAGACGAAAACCGGCGTTGGCGATTCTCAACGTCCTCTTACCAATTATGTTGATGTCATTTCTGAACATTATGGTGTTTTTGATACCGGCTGAAAGTGGAGAACGTATCTCGTTCAGTTTGACCGTGTTACTAGCCCTCGCCGTGTTTTTGACGCTCGTATCTGACAGTATGCCGAAATCAGCGACCTCGATAGCGTATCTGAGCTATTACCAGGCATGCGTTTTGGTTCTGAGTATCCTGATAACTGTGGGCACAATCGCAAGTCTATCGCTGTATCATCGTGACGATAATATGCCAATTAATCCGTGTCTTCAGTCCATGGCACGGTTTCTGTTATGCAAAAGTAGAAAGTTGAAACTCGACAAAGATTCAAAGATTGAACACTTATCAATGAAATCGAACAGTGAACCACAATCAAGGATATGTATTCTTGAAGAACTCGGCTGCCAACAAGGTCTGCACGAGATGAAAGATACCAAAATATTTTCGTCGAAAGGAGAAGAGGGTCTTGATGAATACAATGGACATGAAGATTCAATGAGAAACATGCAGCCCTTGTTTGACGACAAAATAACTTGGAAAATGATTAGTTTTGTTGTTGATAGAACTTTGCTTTTTGTATCATGTTTTCTTTTCTTTGGTCTTACAGTCACATATTTTCTCGCCGTTACAGTTTAACTATTTACCAAACGATGCGATGATTTGAAAGCTGCTGCAGATCATAAAAGGGGGGGTGTCTTAGTCTACAGAGCTTTGTTAGCTCACCTGAGCACGAAGTGCTCAAGGTGAGCTAGTGTGGTCACTTTTTGTCCGTCGTCTGTTTGTCCGTCTGTCCGTCCGTCCACAATTTCGTGTTAACGCTGTAGCATCTACAAATATAAGCCAATCTTTACCAAACTTGGTCAAAACATGAATGACCATAAAATCTCGGATGAGTTTGATTATGGGTCAGATCAAAATATTAGGTCCGGAGTTATCTGCCCTTGAATGCGTAAAATAGCTAGTTTGTACTTTGTTTACACTCTAGCATCTACAATTATTGATCAATCAAGACAAAACTTTGACATAATGTTGGAGATTATAAGATCTCAGATGAGTTGAATTTTCAGTCTGATCTGACCTGCAGGACGAATGTTATGTGCCCTTGAATTTGACAAAATTGCCGTTTTTGGCTGTTTTCGACCTTGTTTATTATTATTATTATTATACCGTATTTATATAGCCCCCTTTTCATAGCAACACTACGTTCAAAGGTGCTTTACATCGTATGTTAAATACATTCAGTAAAAAAAAAAATTGAAATGATTAGTATACACTAAACTTATATAAAAAAAGAGAGAAAACTTAAGCTAAAACTAAATTAAAAAACAGAAAATGATGAGTGAAATTTATATAAGATAGTCTGCAACGATTGCTTAAAATTGATTTGTATCACTGCTTAATGTCCATAAAATCTGATGAATAGATTGGTTTTAAGACCTTTTTTAAAAGCAATCAGTGAATCCGTGTCTCTGAGATCCGCTGGTAGATTGTTCCACAACTTTGGAGCTGCACTGATAAAACTTCTGTCACCATACTTGACACGACTTCTTGGAACTTGTAATGTCAAAGAGCTGTGACTCGACCGTAGGTTTCTGGAGGGTTGGTACACGTGGAGAAGTTTGTTTATATACACTGGGGCCTGACCATGTAACGCTTTGTGAGTTAAATTTAAAATTTTATATTCAATCCGGGACTGGATGGGTAACCAATGGAGTTCTTTTAACACTGGGGTAATGTGGCATGTTCGTGATGACCTGTTTATAATTCGGGCTGCTGTATTTTGGACACGTTGGAGTTTATTTAAGACTTTTATTTAAGACGTTTACACTCTAGAATCTACAATTACAAATCAATGAGGACAAAACTTGGACACAATGTTGGGGACTATGAGATCTTGGATTAGTTTGATTTTCAGTCTGATCGGAGTAGAAAGTCTAGAGTTATGTGCCTTTGAAATTTGCAAAATAGCCGTTTTTGACTGTTTTTGACCTTGTTTACACTCCAGAATCTACAATTATTGATCAATCAAGACAAAACTTGGACAAAAAGTTGGAGACCATAAGATCACGAATGAGTAAGATTTTTGGTATGATTAAACCAGAAAGACCAGAGTTATGTGCCCTTGAATTTGACAAAATTGCAATTTTCATCTGTTTTTGACCTTGTTTACACTCTAGAATCTACAAATACAGATCAATGAGGACAAAACTTGGACACAATGTTGAGGACTCAAAGACCTCGAATGAGTTAGATTTTCAGTCTGATCTGACTAGAAAGTCCAGAGTTATGTGCCCTTGAATTTTACAAAATAGCCATTTTCGACTGTTTTTGACCTTGTTTACACTCTAGCATCTACAATTATTGATCAATCAAAATAAAACTTGGACAAAAAGTTGGAGACCTTAAGATCTCATATGAAATTGATTTTTGTTTTGATTGAAGTAGAAATACCAGAGTTATGTGCCCTTGAATTTGACAAAATTGCTGTTTTCACCTGCTTTTGACCTTGTCTACACTCTAGAATCTACAGTTATTGATCAATCAAAACAAAACTTGGACACAATGTTGGAGACCATAAGATCTCACATGAGTCTGATCTGTTGAGAAAGTTGAGAGTTATGTGCCCTTGAACTTGACAAAATTGCTGTTTTGGGCTGTTTTCGACCTTGTTTACGCTCTAGAATCTACAATTTTCAATCAACCAAGACCAAAACTTAGACATCATGCTGCTGATTATAAGACCTTGCATGAGTTTGAAATGTGCTCCAATCAAATGAGAAAGTTGTCAGTCATGTGCCCTTGAATCTGACAAAATTGCTGTTTCGACTCTAACAACCACAAATAATGAACAATCAAGACGAAATTTGGATTATGATGTTGATAATGATAAGATCTTGGATTAATGAATCTCAGAATATTCGGAATAGAATTTGCTCAGTTATCTGTCTTTCAAATTTTACTCTAACAACCTCAAATAGTGACCAATCAAGACAAAACTTGACACAATGTTATTGACCATAAGTTTGTTTTCAGTCTTAAAGTCTTGAATATTAATTGAATTGATCAAGACCGTGGCTCATATCAATTCGGTTCAGGTGAGCGATATAGGACCATCATGGTCCTCTTGTTTCTAAATTTGCGTGCTTTGATAATTGACCTTTCGGTCTGAACCTTTTTGGGAGATTTCCTCGTGATCCACAGAGCTTCTTTCTTTTGCACACAACACGAAACTTGCTTTTGTCACTGTTCATAATCCTTTCGCTGTCCCGGGACGGGTATACCCGTTCTGCCAAAATGTCATCAAAATGCCCCGGGACGGGTATACCCGTTTTTCGTCAAATAGGTTTTTTGAAAAAATATCTGAAAATGAGACTAAAATGGTAGATTAAAAAATTGAAAACAATACTTCGGTAAGTTTAATATGTTTTTTTATAAAGAATTATATATATTTCACGCTGATTTTCAACGAGAACACCATTTCTTTTTTTTGAATTTCGTAGAAATGGCCTGGCAAATACGGAGCCATTTTGAAATAAATATCTGGCAGCGAAGGGATGGAAAGATAATTTATGGAGTATCATATATAAAACCTTTGGGACCGGGATTGTATACCTAAAATTCTGCATTACCATTTCCCAAGTATAGCGGAAATTTAGACCTTTTCAATTTTAAAGCTACTGATGATGACAAACTGGAAGTTGGTGTAGAAATCAATTTTGTATTTAATGGAACAGCAAGTATTGGGTCAAAGGCAAAACTTGTGTGTTATCAGGCTTTCAGCTATCCTCATTTATCTAAATGCTTTTCAAAGTATTTTAGCGCGTCTGTTCGTAGAAAAGTGGAAATTGCGGTCATCCGCGCATCGGCGTTGGCGTCGATCATGAAACTCTCATATCTCTTTATTGATGATATTGCTCTGAAAGTTTGCACATGCATCTATGACCATAATATCAGGCTCTATGCATATATTCATTATTCTGACATGTAATTTAGTGGAATAGCTACCCTTTACGGAATTAGAAATTCCAGGTGAAGTTCTTACGTGCATCTGTCATACATCATATCTATGGTAACATTATTTCAGTTGGATCTGTTGCTTTCAAACTTTGCACATACTTTTTCATAATATAAGCCTCTAGGCAAAGTATCATTACTATGACTAGGATTTAGTAGAATTTTAACCATCTTTGGACTTTTAGTAAGATTTTACGCATAACTCTGGTATTTGTGGTAACTTTGCTTCTGCTAGAGCCATCGCTTTCAAACTTTGTCAATGATTCTGTGACCATAATATCATTATATAGGCTGATATTTATAACACGGAGATTTTTAGTGACATTTAACTTTTGTCGGACCCAGGAATTTTTCTTTTCACTATACAGTGTATGGTAGTCGCGCTTATCTGTCATCCGAGTGCTCTTGTTTTATCAGGGTCGCCAAAAGTAGGTTGTGTTTTGGAAAGGTTTAGGTAAATATTGTCATAAATGGTGTTGATAGAAAGCTGATACTGATAGTAGTAAAGGAGCTTTTATTTGTATACCAGAATCTGTAAACGGAAGCCTATTTACGCCGGGATCTTGAAAAAGATCTCTTTTGGCATTTGAGAACAACACGGTTCTAGATCAGCCCGTGCTCACGCACAGTCTGATCAAGATCCATATTGATCTCTAGCAGCTACTTCATTAGCTGTACATGGCAACTGTAGGAACTTAGCAGTATGGAATCTTACTACACAGCAGTTGGCAATATGCTGTCGCTGATCTGGAAACTTGGTTTTCTTAAATGCTATAAAGGTCCCTTTTCCAGATCCCGGCTCAATAAGATTAATGTATTCAAGTGGATCCATATCAATAAGTATTCAATAAACAGACTCAATATAAGTTCTGTGATAGTTAGGGAACTTTATAGAAGCATTAACGTTGTTAAAGAAAACACATGAACACTTGCTTTTAAGAGGGATACGTGTATATGAATTCGTTTCTGTGGCCAAACATTTTTAGGATATTTCAGAATTTGACTTTTTTCAAGTCGGAAAAAGTTTCAAGACAATACTGCATCTACATGAAATTAGAATAATTCAACGTACATGCAGGCATACTGTTTAACATAGCTATGGATGAAACTTTGTAAGAATTTTCTAATTTAATTGGTCAATTTTTCTAAATGAAACAAAGATGACTCAAATGATTGAAGTTAAAATGTCGATGTTTCTAAAACTTATGCTGCTTTTCTTAAATTCTGCATTTGTTAATTGTGAAAACGACACAGATGTTCAAAGACTAATTACGGATTTGATATCTACGTATCCTAACTTTACAAGACCACCGCGAGACAACACACTACCTCTGATCGTTAGAATAACCTACCGTTTGAAAGCCGTGCGTGACTTCGACGAAGTGAATGAACGTTTTTCGGTTATTGGGACACTAATTATATCATGGGATGATGATAGACTTATCTGGAACAAGGCAAAGTATGGCGGTACTAAAAGTTTTGTGATTAACAACGATGTTTTCTGGACACCTCCAATATATGTGCAGAATGCCATCGACGAGTACAGGAAGATTGGGGAGGATTCCTACTGGAAAGTCCGGTATTTCTCTAACGGTTCTGGAGCGTTTTATCCAGGCTATTTGATCACCACAATATGTACGCCAAATGTACGAAACTTCCCGTTTGACGTACAATCCTGCTATATAAAATTCGCAGTCATTGCTTACACACCGTCTGAGGTTCGGCTTATTAAGCTGAAGGGACCATATGAGGACGTTCTAGAAAAGTTCGAAGGTGATGAGTTATGGAAGGTCGAAAGGTCATGGTTTCTGGAAGACAAGAACAAGGTGTCCATCGGATTTGATTTGAGACGGAAACCGGCGTTGGCGATTATCAACGTCCTCGTACCAATTATGTTGATGTCATTTCTGAATATCATGGTGTTTCTGATGCCAGCTGAGAGTGGAGAACGTATATCGTTCAGTTTGACCGTGTTGCTAGCCCTCGCCGTGTTTCTGACCCTCGTATCTGACGACATGCCAAAATCAGCGACCTCTATAGCCTATCTCAGCTATTATTTGGCGTGTGTGCTGATTCAAAGTATCTTCATCACTGCGGCAACAATCGCAAGTCTATGGCTGTACTATCATGATGACAGCCAGCCGATTAATCCTTATCTACAGGCCATTGCACGGTGTCTATTGTGCAAGAATAGAAAGTTGAAATCCGCCGAAGGTTCAAAGGTTGAAAGTATGACAGGGCAATCACACAAAGAAGGCCAATCGAAAGTAGGCTTTGGTGAAGAATTCGACTGTAAGCATCATGAAATGAAAGATACCAAAATATTTGCTTCGAAACCAGAAGAGGATCCTTATGACTACAATGACGACAGAAATGCATTGGGAAGCATTCAAACCCTTGCTGACGACGAAATAACTTGGAAAATGATAAGTTTTGCTTTTGATAGAATTTTGCTCATTGTCTCCTGTTGTCTTTTCTTTGGTCTTACATTCGCATATTTTGTCGCTGTGACATACCTGTAACATGCGAGACTGCTTGCAGTCGAGACCAAAATTGCTTAGATACATGTAGTAGACAATGTGACTAACAAATCAGTTAAGTTGAAATAGTTTTTGGATTATATAAAACCATATACCTTCTTTGCTTTTTAATATGTAAATGTGTAGTAGATCTATTTTGTATTCGTGATTTACTTGTATAATGTTTTTAAAAAGATAGACCCGATTGATTGCAACGCTCGTTTTCATATACGGGGCCTTTTGTTCAATTGCCGTCATTAATGTGTCTCTGTGTGTTTTTGCTTTGTAAGTATTTTTGACATGCACACTATTTAAGAAACAATTTGTCAATTGTGAACAAAGTAAAAAATCGAATCGCAGTTCATTGAATACCGTTTTCATGTTGATAAATAGAACACTAAAATCAAAAGTTTGCGAAAAAAGTGATATCCGGGTTAATCTTAGAAAACGGGACTGAGGAAGACACAATTCAGATAGATTGCTGATTTTGATGATTTTTAACCCATTATCAAACGACAAATTTTGGACAGGTCCTAATTCAAGATGTTGCAGACGACAATTCAAATTAAAGAAAATTTAAAATCCTTTGGTCATTTTTGGGTGAAAACATTGAGGAAAATGAAGAAATTGCTTGTGACAAGCAATTTCTTCATTTTACCACAATATTTTCCATAGTCATTTTGTTGAGAGGAGTAAGAAAAGAGTCACTGTGTGGTAATGGGTTAAAGTTCATTTAGATCTATTGTTGATAGATCACAACCCATGGTTATAGAGCTACTCAAAACTCTGACAAGCATTTATCCAAAAATGCCTTCTGCAGATTTGGTATTGTTGTCGTTAAATTCTTGTCAGAGTTATCAACCAGTTGTACAGTGAAGTGCACACTTCCCTTATTTCATGATTGCGTTTTTCAAGCGTTTCAGCAATGCATTAGCTCACGATATATTTTCTGTTCATTTGCAGTAGATTTAGTGACTATATCGAAGTGCATTCCGTGCACTTGGCCTAATTATAGTGGACAATCACGTGATACAGCAATTTCAGAAAATCTTCAATATTTCTGTTAATGGGTGAATTCAAATAAAATGGCACCAAAAAAATTATTTTTTTCCAATTTTTAAATTTCAATTGATCATTTTGGTCTATATGTTCTAATATTGTACATAGATCAATTTTTGATAATCTAAAACGGCATTGAAAAATATTTAGACATAAAAAAGTTTCAGATTTTTTTTATTGAAGAAATCAACAGAAAAACATGAAAATACATATATTTACAAAGTAGTGTACCCTCACATAATAATACGAAAATAATATTTTTTTCAATCCAAATTGTAATTTGTGAATCAATTAAGGAATTCTAAGCAAAAAATATAGTTTTTCTGTCATAAATCTGGTAAAAATATGACTTTTTTACACAAAATTACTAGTGATTTTTTCATACATGGGTCAAAAAGTTTTTATTATGATAAAGTTTGGCCTCATATAGACTTCAGACCCAATTTTCTCAACAATATAATGAATTCAGAACATGTCTGCAAAAAAACCTTGTACAATTGTCATGTTTGAACTAAAATCTAGACAATCCAAAACTTGCATCTTTTGTCACAAATGTGTTGCACTCCAGATATTATTAACCTATTCGGATAATTTATGATCCTCCTTGTACTTCTTTTTCAAGTAAAATGGTAAAAAAAATTCACAAGATTACTGTAACAAACAATTTTATACTCTTCCATGTATTTCAAACAATGAGTACTTGTAATCATACGAAGATAGTTCAATTTTCTAAGAAAATCTTTAATTTCGTGAATATTTTTTTCCAAATATGCACTGGATAGGTATAAAAAATTACTTATATTATACCTTGACATGTAATAAGCGCTAACTAAACAAGAACAATTAATTATCTTACATAGGTGTGCTATAAATGTTGAAAAATGAAAATTCTTTTCTTTTAAATAATTTGTTGCACTCCAGACATATTCACATGTTGACAATATTGGCTAGTTTATGATACAATTCACACTCCTTTATCAAGTAAAATGGTACAAATAATTCATGTGATAACTATTACAAGCAATGTTACTCTTTTCCTTGTATTTCAAACGATGAGCAATTGTAATCATACCAAGATAGTTCAATTTTCTTAGATTTAAATTTCTCACCCCTAAAATGAAAACCAATCGCCAAGATGACACGAATGTGTGCCTAAATTGTTCAAATATATGCCCTCTTTCAAAAAAAAAACCAAACAATATTTGATGATAACACTTTCTTTAGATCAGGTCTTTTTTAATTAAGCCAAAAAACTTGTTGCACTCCAGACAACATAAATACTGGTCTAAATCAAACACAAGTCTGTGTCTAAACTGGATTTCTGGTGTGAATAATCTTTGAGTCTATGTTATCTAAAAAAGAAAACAATAGTTCATTATAAAGTAATATATAGTGAAAGAGGGGTTGTTAAACTTCAAATGTTACACTCCAGACAACCATGGGTGAGTGTATTTAAGGAACAGTCAGGAGTTCTTGTCCTTATGTAGGTATTCAAAATCATATTTGTTCAAGGCTACAAACATTTTTGTACATGGATTATCATAAAAACTTGACTTTTCAGTCATAGAATTCCCACAGTATTCAATTATTTCGAGTTTCTCTATATTTGCCGTTGCACTCCAGACAGCGCACGACTTTTGTTCTTGTGTGAACCTCAGCGAACCCTTTGCACACAAACACTAACCACATACAAAATTAAAAACTCAAGATAATTAAGTTTATGTAAAAAGTCTTGTTTTTACACACATATTGTTATTCTTTTATTGTTATGTATTTAGAAAAAAAGAAAGTTTTTTTATGTTTACAAAAAAGCGTTTCACTCCAGACATTTTTTGCCTGTTTTTTTTTGGGCATAACTTAAAAACCATTAAAGATATTTCAATAAAATTGCATGAACATACAATTCACTAATTAACATCACATGGTCCTTGCAATTTGATCAAATTTTCTATTCTTTTTAGTCTAGATGAAAAAATATGCTTGGTGCCATTTATTTTGAATTCACCCTAATACGGGACAGATTTGAATTAGGTTTGAAGCTGAGAAGATGGAGATACGTCAGGCATTAGATAGATGTGATGTATTTTTGGAATATCAGCTAATAAAATGTTTTTTTTAGATAAACACAAATTTTGGTTTATCTTCAATAACTTTTTATATCAATTGATTTTTTTTTAAAAAATCTTCAACGTTCAGCTTATTTCTGACTTTTCCCACATTCTCTGCTTCAGACCGAATTCAAATTGTTCAAGTATTAACAAAAATATTGAAGATTTTCTGAAATTCTGAGTCATGTGATTATCCACCGTGCTAATACCAATAAACTCACCCACTGTGGCGTCTATAACATAAAAAATCCAAATTAAGACTGTATTTTTTTAAATGAATCTCTTTGTAAATATGAAGCATATTTAAGTGCAAATTCTTAACCTAAACCTGACGTTTGACAAGTCAAATATATAGACTAGAATACATGCAGTTATTTGAGAAATGTATTTTTAATTTCGAAATCAAAGTTAATAATTATTGTTTTGTTGTTTGTAAAATGTATTGTTTTGTGTGTGTTTATTACGGCATTGCTATATTTCCATGCTATAATTGTAAATGGCCAATGGCATATCTTTGTCAAATATATTTCAATAAAGTGTTTGAATTGAAAATGAATTAGTTAAATTCCAATTACTATTCCACCAGCGAAATTTCAAAGCGACGTATGATTGTGTTTATCGTTTACAACCAATCAACCTGTTCATTTATCACGTGCACATTTTAAACGGTACAAATGAGAAGAGTTTCTTGGTTTAGAAACAGTAAACACAAAATTCGTCACTGTCAATTTTTGCTTGTGGATTTATTACCTGCAGACGACAAAGAAAATGCTACCAAAAGGCAGACTACATAACCACTGGTGATGAACTCGGCCAAAGCGTGGGACGTTTTTTCGCGATCATTGTATTCCGCCGGTGTTGTTATAAAATATCGTAACTACGGCTTCGATAAAGCCGTAGTTACGAGATTTTATAACAACACCGACGGTTTGTCAATATAAAGCCTTAGTTACGAGATTTTATAACAACGCAGACTGTTTGTCAATACATATCTGTATATTCTGATTTTTTTCGGGAGACAGGGCGGAGCCTAGTAAACGGTTCATTACATTTAAGCTTGTGGAGAAACAGCCTTCTCGCTTAGCGGTACATCGTCGGTATTATTGCAAAACATTATAACAACAGTGTGAATCAGGCTGTAGTTACGAGGTTTTATAACAACTCATTTTACAATAGAACGTTCTTTCAATTTCGAAATATGTTCATGCTCGTGCCGCACGTTTATCTCTTATATCAACCAAGATATCGAGAAGTAAACTCGTCGAATAACCTCTCCGCTTAGCCACACCCTGTGAGGTGAATAAAAATGGATTATAAACCCGGTGTATTTTTAGAACAAATTCATCGTTATTAGAAAAACTATCCAATCAGATCTTTAAACTCACATTTAACTGCAAAATATCTGTACTTTGTTGTAGCGAAAAACGTCCCTCGCTTTGGCCGAGCTCACCACCAGTGATAACCCTGTAGAATGGTAAACTTGGACGCAATATTCTAACATAGAAAGCTTTGTTTGTCCATACCGCTTAGAATATCACGTCAAAATGCCATGGTGACGTCATTTATCATGTGACATAATTTTGTTTTTATATTCAGATAAGACACAAGGGCAGACCTAGAGGGGGATCGAGGGGTCCGGACCCCCTCCCCTGGTATTGGCCGAAGAATTAAATTTTGACAACTTTAGTGTAATGTTACATATCGCTGCTTTTCAAATAAAACATCGTAACTGCAGCTTAAAACAAGCTGCATTTACGAGGTTTTCGTTAAAAAGCAAATATATTTATCACAATTAAGCCATCATTTCGGCTTGGACCCCCCTGGAAAAAATCCTAGATCCGCCCTTGAGACGTATCAATATATTCCTTTTTTATGGCTTATAATACATCGGTCAAAATCAAATTGTGGATAAATATCAATCATTTGCCGTGTTACGTTCATCCATGACTGACATCCTGTGTACTGTCTACAAGATGTGCAAAAGTATGCCCCCTTCATAGAATATTGGGGTATAGTGTTTTGCAAGTGTCGGTCGGATGGTCGGTGGTAGGTCGGCCTGATCGTCGGTCCATAGACCAAACATTGTCCGGAGCATAACAAAAAAAAAAAATCGAAATTTGAGAGCTATGAAAATTACTTCCCTTGGAATCGCCTATTCGCACCATACAGATTTTGTTCCATAACTGATAACAAAGTGCATTGCGCTGGCCCCGGTTTCTCGAAAAACTTAAGTACGTTCACAGACTCAAATCTGAGCCCGCGGTCAAATCACACGAAATCCACGTGAACTTCAATCGAATACCAATCAACGTTGATTGGAATTCCAGTGATGTTGAGCATTTACCCATGAGTATGAAGTTTTTTCGAGAAACCAGGGCCAGGCCTCGGTTTCTCGAAAAAACTTAAGTACGTTCTCATGCTCAAATCTGAGCACCGTGCTCAAATCGCACGAACTCCACGTGAACTTCAATCGAATACCCTTCACCGTTGGAGAGTATTCCTTTGAAGTTGAGCATGTTCTCATAAGTATGTACTTAAGTTTTTTCGAGAAACCGGGGCCAGGTATTACCTTAAAGTGTGTGTGTATTGCCGAAGCCAAAATCAAGTCCATTAGCATCAATCATAATGGCGAATATTGTTCATTGGGATTCATTTTAAGTAACGTTTTCATAAATGAAGAATTTTAGACCAGTCCAATCCAATAAGGATGTGCAGACCATAAATTAATTCGATTTTATTGTAAAGTTCCGAAGGGAACTGATAAAAACATTTTAAAGTATTGCTCAGTTTTTAGCTCACCTGAGCACAAGGTGCTCAAGTGAGCTATTGTGATCACCTTTTGTCCGGCGTCCGTGCGTACGTGCGTCGTGCGTATGTGCGTCGTGCCTCGTCCGTCAACAATTTCTTTAAATGACATCTCCTCCTAAACTACTGGGCCAATTTCAACCAAACTTGGCAGGAATGTTCCTTAGGTGACCCCCCTTTCATAATTGCTAAAAGAATTGAAATCCAAAAAAACTCTGGTTGCCATGGCACCAGAAAAGGAGAAATTTGACTGAATCTCTATACTATCTTTGAACGACATCTCCTCCGAAACTACTCTGCCAATTTCAACCAAACTTAGCAGGAATATTCCTTAGGTGACCCCCTTTCAGAATTGCTAAAAGAATTGAAATCCATAAAAAACTCTGGCTGCCATGGCACCAGAAAAGGAGAAATTTGACTGAATCTCAATACTATCTTTGAACGACATCTCCTCCTAAACTACATGGCCAATTTCAACCATACTTGGCAGGAATGTTCCTTAGGTGACCCCTTTTCAGAATTGCTAAAAGAATTGAAATCCATAAAAAAACTCTGGTTGCCATGGCAACAGAAAAGGGGAAATTTGACTGAATCTAAATGCTATCTTTGAACGACATCTTTTCCTTAACTACTTAGCCAATTTCAACCAAACTTGGCAGGAATGTTCCTTAGATGACCCCCCTTTTAGAATTGCTAAAAGAATTGAAATCCATAAAAAACTCTGGTTGCCATGGCAACAGAAAAGGAGAAATCTGACTGAATCTCAATACTATCTTTGAACGACATCTTCTCCTAAAATACCGGGCCAATTTCAACCAAACTTGGCAAAAATATTCCTTTGGAGGTCCTCTTTCAGAATTGCTAAAAGAATTGAAATTGACCAAAAACTCTGGTTGCCATGGCACCAGAAAAGGAGAAATTTGACTAATTCTCAATAATTTCTTTGAACAACATCTCCTCCTAAACTACCTGGCCAATTTCAACCGAACTTGGCAGAAATATTTCTTCGGAGGTTCCTTTTAAAAATTGCTAAAAGAATTGAAATCCTTTCAAAGCTGTGGTAGCCATGGCAACAGAAAAGGAGATTTTCCACCAAATCTCAATGACATCGTTGAATAATATCTCCTCCTAAACTAACCGGCTAATTTCCACCAAACTAGGCAGAAATATTCCTTAGGAGGTCACATTTAAAAAATTGCTAACAGAATTGAAATTTATCAAAAAAAAAAAAACAACTCTGGTTGCCATGGCAACAGAAAAAGAGAAATTACACGAAATCTGTCAGAAGCAATTTCTCAATAACCGCAGAGCCAAATTTGACAAAACTTAATATTTGCATTACTTGTGATATTATTAAGAGGTACCTTTCTTTGCTTTTCAAAACCTTGTCACAGAAAAGGGGGACTTCTTGTAAAAATCTGCTTATCAGGTGCATAGCATCTACATTTATGCATGGATTTAAAAAAAATGTATGGGTAAATTATGTGTTCTTTATCAGTAGACGTTCTATTTGAAATATATATTTAGGTAGGTTCAAGGTCATAGATCTAAGTCAATTTGTTAATTTCTGTTTGTTTGTCAGTCTGTATGTTTTATTCTAATTCCATCCGTCCAAAGCAATTTCTCCATAACCACATAGCCGAATTTGGATGAAACTTCATATTTGAGTTACATGTGATATTGCACTAAGGTAGTTTTCTGGGTTTTCTATGGTTGGAAATCGCATAGCGGTGTTCATATGATCTTTGACCCTTTATTGCATTACCTGTAAGAAATCTGATCTGTTATAAAACCCCATCTCAGGTGAGCGACCTAGGGCCAACGGCCCTCTTGTTAAATTTTCGGCGAAATGCCTTCTTCAGAAACTTTATAAATAAATTTCAACTCTACTCCATTATCAAATCGTATGTCGATCATGGGCGCCGCCATTGAATAACCAATTATTTAATGGCGGCGCCAATGACATACGATTTGATAATGGAGTAGAGTTGAAATTTATTAATAACGTTTCTGCAGAAGGCATTTCGCCGAAAATTAAAAAACTGAGCAATACTTTAAAATGCATAAATTAATTGGTATCAAAAAATGAAAATCTGTATGTTATAGCATAGCAAATATGGATTGGGTGAAGGAATGGTAATCAGCATTTTGTTCTTTTCTGTTTTTGTTTTCCTATTAAAATTGGACCGTTAAAATCGGTCTTACTTGTGAAAGGGTTTAACAGTCGTAAGCACGATAAATAATGATAACGAACTTTGTGATGGTCTTTGGCCCCTATCGTCATACTCGTACTTTACACTCTCTCAAACAAGACACGGCTTTGACAATCCTTATTTAGGTTCTATTGCTTGTGAAACATTGAGATATAAAATTTTTATGCCCCCGATAGGGAGGCATCATAAATTTGACTTGTCCGTCCGTCCGTCCGTCTGTCCGTCTGTCTGTCTGTCCGTCTGTCTGTCCGTCCGTCTGTCCGTCATTCCGTCCAAAATCTTTAACATTGGCCATAACTTCCTTATTACTTAACATATTCGCTTCATACTTTACCACAACATTCCTTGGTACATTACCTTTCTGTAGGCACATACTTTGGTGACCTTGACCCCTGGATGACCTTGACCTTGAACATAGATTGGCCATAATTTAAAATCAAAGCGGTGTCGGGGGCATTGTGACATCATCTTACAGTGACAGCTCTTCTTTAAAAAATGGTTTGCGGTTATAACAATTTTATTTTACTGTGCTCCATGCTCGTCGTAGCTTTTCAAAAAGAATTACGCTGCTTTTCAACAAAAGCTTCGTAAGTGCAGCTCAAGACAAGTTGCAGTTACGAAGATTTTGTCGAAAAGCGACGATATGCCAAACTTTCAAACAATAATTATTGCACATAACAATATTCCCCAGCTGGTCCAAAATATTTACAGGCGACTTGGCAACACGAAACAACAAGATCAAAAAGATTTTATTGCTGACTGACCATAATCTATATGCATGAACATGTTTAGCGAGATGATGGTTAAGGTATTCTATCCATCAGTAGTACCATAAACTTAGTGCAACTTCTAGCGTTATTCATAGCAACGGAAATAGCGATGGTATACATGTACCCTCGTCATTTCTTGGCGTCATCAGTGACAACGAAAATTGACGAATGATACCCTCGCCAATTTCCGTTGTCACGGATGACGCCGGAAGTGTTAGGTGTCGAATGATGAATGGTATACCTTGATTCTAATATACGTTTAGTCTAGTTTGCCATAATAAAGAATGCAAGAGTTAGTCCTATAAAAAGTAAAAGGGATAAAACAAAGAAAATTACATCGAAAGCATAACTAACTGTTTGCCACGAAACGCGGTCCCTTGATTCGTCAGTAAAGGACATAAAACCAACTTTTTCTGCATTTTCCTTTTTTGTCAATTTATCCGTAGGATATAAAGAGTTTTCCTTCCTGTCCGCCATTGTTACGTCATAAGGGACTGCATACCCGTCCGTTAGGACATTTCTGTTTTGTCTGTGCCCGTGTTCGTCTTTATTCGCCGATGTTTCTGGATTATTAACAGAGTAAATATTTGGTCTTGTCTTTATATGGGTTTTGTTGTATTTGGTTTGCTCAATCTGTTGATTTTTCTGTTTCAATTTCACGCCTTTTCGACGTCTGCAACATAAAAGACAACGTGCTAGAGTCTGTAAACATTCGGGTACTTCTAGATCGTCATTTAAGAAATAAATCTTCAGATTTACTATGGTTCCTATAGTTATGAGAATTCCCATAACTAGCACTGCGGCCAGATAATAGCTTAGATAGGCTATAGAGGTCGCTGATTTCGGCATACTGTCAGACACGAGCGTCAAAAACACGGCTAGAGCTAGTAACACGGTCAAGCTGAACGAGATACGTTCTCCACTTTCAGCCGGTATCAAAAACACCATGATGTTGAGAAATGACATCAACATGATTGGTAAGATGATGTTTATTATGGCCAGATTGGATTTTCGTTTCATGGTATACTGTACTGACAATGCACTGTCCCATGATGTATATGTCCTATTCGTCACATCCCAGAGTCCGTTTCCATAGAAATATTGAAGAGGTTTGTGGTAGACACTCTCGTATGGATGTAACGTAATTTCATCTGGAGTATATCCGATTAACGAAAACATCAGAGTACATGATTGTTCATCCCAGGGAAACTTTCTAACATCTGGCGTACAAACAGCACTGAATATGTTGCCCGGGTAGAAAATAGCGTTACCAGGATCATAATATCTCACTGTCCAATATGGCTCGCTCCCTATCTTTTTGACCTCAACGATGGAATTCAACAAAACCACCGGTGGTGTCCAAAACACGTCATTCTCTACTAGGAAAGTTTTCACTCCATTTTTCTTATAATCCCACCTAAGACGTTCGTCATGCCACGCAATAATAACAGTACCAATAGCAGAGAATCGCTCATTAACTTCATCAAATTCCTTTATTACACTAAGTGAGAACCCTATCTCAACTCTAAGCGGTTTTGTTTGATCCCTGGGTGGACGAACAGACTTACTATAATTTGTCTTTAACTCCTCAATCAGTTGTCTTATGTCATAATCAGTCTCACTTGTAACGTAACTACGATTCCAAAGTAAAAAGATAAAAATCCATGAATACACCATGCTTAATAAATCAATTACAACTGTATCCCAGTTGAAGAATGGTGCCGACTTTTTTTCATAACAAACGCTTTATGCTAGTTTCTCTTTATCAACAGTAGTGTTAAGTTGATTCAGCCAGTACTTGAATAAATATACCTTTTTCATAACTTTTACATTAAAATAACTACGACATTACTATCTTTCGAATATTACAATTCTTTTGTTAAAGTGTTAATGCTCGAATCACTCTGACCGTTTAAGCAAACTCTCACAAGGTAAAACTTGTTCTGCAGTCCATTTATTTATTTAAATCTATTTGGTATATTGTTTATGAAACCCAATAATTTTCTAGCTATCTGCTGAGCTCGTTATGATAATCCTTTCCCAAACAAGACATGATGTAACAGAATCGTGTACATAATAGATATGCGATCTAGGACACCACAGGTGATCAAAAAATATTGAAAACACCTTTCGTTGCCTATGGAGACTTTATCCGTCTGTGAGTAATGTTGCAATTTCTAGAACCGTATATATTATGAAACAAGTCACGAGTAACGAAGCCTTGATCGAAAATTGAATAGATATACTGGGAATCCCCAATGCGTTATGCACACTGGGTCACTATTCTATAGAAAGTAGGTACTTATTTGAATTTAGCCTAAGTATTTTCCACTTGGTGGTAGGTTATTCTTATGATTTATCATATTGATAAATATACAGCTATTGATAAGTGGGTAAGGGCATTTTAAAAAGCAAAATATAATTGATTATTGACCGAACCCTTGGTTGTGGGTACTAATTGGAATCGTCTCGTCGAGACAATTCCAATGAGTACCCAACAACACAGAGTTTGCATTTGAAATAACACACTTTGAATGTCTTTATTCCCTCATAACTTTTGATCTGAGTATAGCATGCCGTCATGCATTGATATAAGAATAAATTTAGATTATTAAATATCTATCCACGAAGTTTCAAACGGGGTTGTCAGTTTGAAAGTGGTCACCATTTTGTCAGCCATTTTGAATTATTTCTGGCCATTCTTTTTTTCATATGAGTGAAGCATGATATAGAACTCAATCCATGGTCGATTCTTTCATTGTACATATTTTTTCCGTTTGAGCTTTTTATCATTGCAGCACAGTTTGTCGGATTATGTGATATAGAAGTCCCATGCAAATGGAAAGATAAACAACGTCCAATCAATCTAACTTGTGGAACAATACCTGCATTAAAGTTGTGTAATTTTCAAACAAACTGTCAATAATTACTTTGAAGGAGTCAATATCGCCTAGGAAATATCCATTTAGTAGATTTGTATAGACTGCAATGCAGCAAAACGCCATGAATGAAAGCGGAAATGGAAATTGAACTGAACGTTTTAGATTTTAACAAATCAAATAAAGAAATACGTCGAAAAAGTTGCTCCTTTATTACGAGGTTACGGGTCAGAGTGATCAAAATCATTCTTATTTTGATGCTGGACATTGTAATGACATGTTGTGGGTAATCATTACAATCGTCTTGAAGAGACTATTCCAATGAATATCAACAAGATATACTTTGATTGACAATACATGATCAATTTTCTTTTTAAATAGAACGAAATTTGCTTTTAGCATTGGCAACGTGGAATTTGTGGCACGGATTTTGAACCATTTTTACCGGAACTGTATGAATTGCACATCTTACATATATATTTACGTAGATATTCTCAGGAACAGTCTTTGAGTGAATGACCCTTTATCTGTATTTCAGAATGTTGTAACAGAATCGAAACATGTGCAATTTGAGTATTAAAATAAAGTGGGTTCATACAGGAAAATAACAATAAAACTGCTTCCGTAGGCCTTTATAGTGATCTGTGATACTTAAGGATATTTACAGAAACTTTTAGGTTGGTCAAGAAAACACATTAACAATTACTTTTTCGTTGAATATCTTAATTCGATTCTGTGACTAGTAGTGGTATGTTAGAATTTTACAAATAAGACAAAAAAAAACAACATTTATTTTCAAAGAGGAATAATTGCAAGAAAATAATGTATCTACAGTCGACACTCGTTGTGTCGAAGTCGGAGGGGCCGTCAAAATACCTCGACATATCCGGAGTTCGACTAATCCGATTTTTTACGGCTTTGAGAAAGTTGATATTTGACCGTTTTTGAAATTTATCAAGTACGATTATTATTGAAATATAAGGTGGGTTCACATTGACGATTTTTCCTTACGAATCCTTACGAATTGGACATTCGTAGGCCATTCGTGAACATTCTTAAACAATACGTTAGCATCCGTAAATAACTCGTAAGAATGAAATGCCTTTCTTCTCAATGTCAGCTACTGAATGATGATATAGAGATAATATCTTATTGTTTACAACAAAAAGATTAAATGGCATTGTAAAAAAATCGTGAATACTCATAGATTTCGTTTTCAGTGGTCCATTCGGAAAGGCATACGTAAGTATTCGTAAACAATACTTAAACATTCGTAAATAACTCGCAATAAATCGGCGACTATCGCAATGATTCGTGTTCATACGGGGAAGTTTTTTGGCATGTCCAAAATTTTCTCACGAATGTCCACGGATTGAATGTCCCGTTATTCATTCGCAAATGACTCTTAGTTTATCGCAAATCACTCGCAAATCATCCGTGTGTGATTCACGAATATATACGATAACTTTACGAATATAAACGAGCCGGAATGTTTAAAAAAGCGCACTTATGGTTAGAGATTCCGAGAATGGTACTAAAACAGACCAGACTCCGCAACAGGCCTGATTAGGGTTATGTTTGATAGAGAAGCCGAAAAAAGGGCAGTGTGAGTCCTGGTAAGACCTTGTGTATATGCAGAGTCTTATGATGACAGACATCCTAGATTACAACAGATATGAACGTCTGTCGGACCGTATTTGGTACAAAAACGAATATGGTACATTTGTACCATATTCGACCGAATATGGTACATTTTTACCATATTCGGACCGAATACGGTACAATTTTCGACCGAATATGGTACAAACATTGTACCATATTCGGTTAGGCATTTTACCCCAAAACTGCAGTTACGTATATGGTACAATTAGACAGTTGTACCGTATTCGGCCGAATATGGTACAAATTTGTACCATATTCGTTTTTGTACCAAATACGGTCCGACAAACGTCATCGTTTGTTTTATGTTTTGTTTATGTGTGAATAGATCGTATATCATTTTGTACATGATGTGAACAATAACAAATATTTGATTCGATTTGATTGAGAATGTCAAAGTTATTGACAAATAAAATTAATGATAGAGAAAATACTATTTAATGTTTGGCTAAACGTTAAATGATTTCTAATTGAATTTGCAAAAAAAAAAAAATGAGGACTAAGAGCCTATTTTTTCAATGCGTTTATATGCACTGGGGTCATTTTTTTTATCCCAGCTAAAAATTGACGATAAGTCCTTCAGACGTTGTTCGATGTTCAAGACAATTTGACTTATTATCGACGGATATGAGATTGAAAAAGTAAAAAAGGAAACGTGCATCGGAGAACAACTTTGAATATAGCAAGCATAAAAATATTTCTGGGGTTATAAATGACCCCACACTATGTATGAGAGTTAATACAGTAGAAACACTTAGGGTTTCTTTCCCAAACGGCAATATTTTTTATTGTTTCAATTTGAAAGGAGTTACAGACGACACAATTAATTGATGTAAGAAGTGGAAACTTTGTATGTTATTGAATAGAAAATTCTGAGTGAACAGAAAGAATTGAATTGCTGATTATTCAGCAATTTATTCTTTTCTCACAACATTTTCCAAAATCTTGGGACGTCAAAACTAGATTTTGTTTGGGAAAGGGTTAATTGTTTTGAAGAAATTGTTGGTACAACCTAAGCTTATTTCGTTCGTAAGACATGTTGTCTTGTCGAATGTCAGATTTTCAATAACGAGGTTGTCTTTCTTACCACCACAACAACAAAATAATAATAACAAAGGACTCGTAAACATTCGTAACTAAGTCGGTATATACTCCTATTGATTCGTAAATAATCCGTAACCAGCCCGTAAACTAGTCGTAGAAATACGTAAACCGTCCGTTAAATTCGCTCAAATCGTAACAATACGTGTACCTTTCGGCAATGTGATTACGAATGTCCAATTCGTAAGGAATCGTAAGAAAATTCGTCAATGTGAACCGACCTTAAGTAGGAAAAGGAAAGAAATTGCTCGTATCGAGCAATTTCTATCCTTTTCCTACTATATTTCAATGGCTATATTCAGTTCGAAATTATTTTGTTTTGAAAGAATTATGTCAATTGATGAGGACGGGACAAGAGTTTAACTTCGACTTAAGCGAAAATTCGACTTATCCGATGTCGACATAACGAGTGTCGACTGTACTTGAAATGATTCAACGTACACGCGGAAAATTTTTTGACACTGTTACGGATAAGACTTTCTACCGTCAATTTTAAAGCTACTGATGATAACAAACTGGAAGTTGGTGTAGAAATCAATTTTGTATTTTATGGCACAGAAAGTAATTGAGTCAAAAGTAGAACTTGTGTGTAATTAGGCTATCAGCTATCCTCATTTATCTCAATGCTTTCCGAAATATTTTTAGCGCGACTGTCCGTAGAAAAGTGGAAATTGCAGTCATCCGCGCTTTGGCGTCGATTTAAACTTTTACATTTTACATGCAACTCTCATATCTCTTTTTTGATGATATTGCTCTGAAACTTTGCACATGCAACTATGACCATAATATCAGCCTCTGGGCAGGTTTAAAAAAAATGTGACCAAAGTGTGACATTTAAATGTTAAGAATAACAGCTAATTTTACAGAATATCATCCAGATTTCTTAATTAGGGTGGCTAAAAACTATTTTAAATGGTTAAGCAGTGCCCAAAGTATATTTTAAATTCATGTTCACTACCTTTTAGCTAAAATTGTGTGCACAATCTTGCAAAATGACACCAAAAAAGCGTTTCACTCCTGACAGCATATATATTGCACAATATGAGAAATTGTAACACACGAATCACTAAATAGTAGAGTGCAGAATGTCCACAAGGTTGATGGCTTTCTAAAAAATTTGAGTGGTAGATTTCTGGCTGAATAGACAATCAAAGTACTGATAGTACTGAAGGTCGGGAAACAGAGGATTCGAAATACAGTAAATGGTCAATTTTCTTAAATTTACATTGAATTCTTAAAATATTCTCAATGTTGTTATCTGATGTTATCATTAAAATTAACCCTTATACTCTAATTCCCGAGTTTACATAAGCAAAAATTTGATATAATTTCTAGAGAAGAAATCATAGTAGACGAAAGGGTAATTGTCAACAATATAGATCTACTCCATTACACGTCCCGCCGCGATATGACCCTATTAGTTGAAAACTTCATAAAACCCAAATAAACCAAATCCATTACACGATGTCGTATTTTTTTCCGGTGATGTCGTAAACATTCGGTGATGGAAAGTGTCAATTTTTTAAGTCGTAACGTGTCCGTGTTGAACGGGTAACCGTATGTTAAAAATGTTTACGGCGTTGTCAGAAAAGATCCGACGTCACATGAATCTCATTACGGATGGACTGTTTTAATGAATTGTCTGGGTTAATAGTTTGTAAAACATTATATCATTTTGATATCCATTATAAAAAAGATTTCAGGAAACATGGTGGCAAAACGAATACATTTTGATATCCAACATTTTTTCTTAGTCTCAATCTATCTTTCAACAACTCTTCGGCTAAACTTTACATGAATATTTATCTAAATTATCAACACAAACTTGACATTAGCAACAGTATTCCGATTTTGATGCAGTCCCGTAAGCACAGGTTGGGGCTACGGAAGGGAGGGAGGGGATAAGCCCCAAATGTTGGTCAAAAATACTGAATGTTCCTCATTTTACATAGAAAATTGAAGAAAAAGCCAATTTAGTCCCAAAACGTTCAAACACAAACCCGGACAGAGTTTTGAGCCCCCTCCCCTTTTATCGAATTGCTTCCTACGGGCATGAGAGCATTTTTACATATCACTGTTTAGGAAAGGTTAAACTTTGTACGATGAAAAATATTAATATTATGACGGGAAAATTTCTGAGCAAAATTCAGAATGAGAAATGAAGTTAAAATTAAAGTGACATTTCACATTTATTTCATGTTTAGCTCACCTGAGCACGAAGTGCTCAAGGTGAGCTATTGTGGTCACTCAATGTCCGTCGTCCGTCCGTCCGTCTGTCCATACGTCCGTCCGTCTGTATGTCCGTCTGTCAACAATTTGGTGTTTACACTCTAGCACCCACAAAAGTTGGTCAATCTTGATCAAACTTGGTCAAAGCAAGTATGGGCATAAGTTCTCGGATGAGTTCGATTATTGGCCAGATCGGACAAGAAAGTGCGGAGTTATCTGCCCTTGAATGTCAAAAAATGCTGTTTTTAATTTTGTTTACACTCTAGCATCTACAATTATTGATCAATCAAGACAAAACTTGGACATAATGTTTGAGACCATAAGATCTCAAATGACTCTAATTTTCAGTCTGATCTGACCAGAAAGAAGAGAGTTATGTGCCCTTGAATTTGACAAAATTGCCGTTTTCGGATGTTTTCGACCTTGTTTACGCTCTAGAATCTACAGTTATTGATCAAACAAGACAAAACTTGGACACATTGTTGGGGACTATCAAATTTCGGATGAGATCGATTTTCAGTCTGATCTGTACAGAACATCCAGAGTTATATTCCCTTGAATATGACAAAATTGCCATTTCGACCTTTTTTACACTCTAGAATCTATGATTATTCACCAATCAAGACAAAACTTGGACACAATGTTGGAATGAGTCTGATTTTTGGTCTGATTGAACAAGAAAGGCGAGAGGTATGTGCCCTTGAATTTTACAAAATTGCCGATTTCAGCTGTTTTCAACCTTGTTAACACTCTAGAATCTACAATTATAAATCAATGAGGACAAAACTTGGACACAGTGTTGGGGACTATGAAATCTCGGATGATTTTGATTTTCAGTCTGATCTGAGTAGAAAGTCCAGAGTTGTGTGCCCTTGAATTTGACAAAATTGCTGTTTTGACTGTTTTTGACCTTGTTTACACTCTAGAATCTACAATTATTGATCAACCAAAACAAGACAAAATATTGGAGACCATAAGATCTCATATGACTTTGACTTTTTGATTGAAATAGAAAGACCAGAGTTATGTGCCCTTGAATTTGACAAAATTGCCGTTTTCAGCTGTTTTTGACCTTTTCTACGCTCTACTATCTACAATTATTGATCAATCAAGACAAAACTTGGACACAATGTTGGAAACCATAAGATCTCAGATGAGGTAGATTTTGAGTCTTATCTGTTTGGAAAGTTGAGAGTTATGTGCCCTGGAATTTGACAAAATTGCTGTTTCGACTCTAACAACCACAAATAATGAACAATCAAGATGAAATTTGGATTATGATGTTGATAAAGATAAGATCTTGGATTAATGAATCTCTGAATAATCAGAATAGAATTTGCTCACTTATCTGTCCTTCAAATTTTATCTTACAACCTCAAATAGTCACCAGTCAAGACAAAACTTGACACAATGTTATTGACCATAAGTTTGTTTTTCAGTTGTAAAGTCTTGAATATTAATTGAATTGTCTCATATCATTTTGGTTCAGGTGAGCGATATAGGACCATCATGGTCCTCTTGTTTGAAAGTAGATCTATGTCTTATGCAAAGATTGTTTATTCTAATGCATAGAAATGCTATCAGTTTTTGAAGTTGTTATTTATAAGCGAAACTATGCCTTTATAGTTGAGACAAAATGACAAATTCTATATAAATCTTAACTGTTGTCCACAACAATTTGTTTAATTTAAGCACAAAAATATATATTTCTCGTAAACGGTTCAATATTTTGGCTTGAATTTTTCAGACTTTTCATAAGAAAGCATGCTCTTTCAGATAGAATGAATGTAAAATTTACGTACAAATAATTGTGAATTGTCACTTTAACATGGTTCACAAAAGTGACATGAAAACTGACTAGATCTAGATCATTGAATTTACAATATAGTACAGGGTAAATAATGGTAAAGGTTAAACCATAAACATTGATCAACAATTCTAATAACATGTGTGTTAAACTCAGAATTTGAAAAAGTAAGCTCGTATTTTCTGCACACAAATCTAGATCTTGTTTTCTTTTTATTTTTGATGTCCTTTTTGCTTTTCGCATTAGCTTTTACTTGGGAATTGTTCTTTCTGTCGTTTGTGAAAGAGACAACTCTATCACCCCTTTTTTCTGCAGAGACAGAACCCTACAATTAACTCATAAATAGCCTATATCTCAAACCCAGGTCGAAGAAAGATTACTAAATATCCATTAAACCCAAGCCTGGATAAATAAGGATGAATATATCACGAAAATTACGTTGTAGGTACTCAGGACGGCCAAAAGTTCGTACAACGCCGTTACGGTAACACTTTGGTTGGTCAAAGCATTGGCCTAATATACTAGCTTTACACCGCGAAGTGTTAACACGTTATTATAACCCGATACAATGCATGTGTTGTAAATAATGCGCATAGCGATTAAACAAGGAGGAGGACTTGACAAGACTGAGGATATAAATAGATTTTCCGTGTCTCTACGAGTGCTTTACGGAAATGTCCGATTAAACGAACTGTGTCGCAGTTATTTGTTTTGGTGATGAAATTCTCGTCTGCTCTAGTCTGCCACACCAATTATCAACCTTTTCGCCAAAAAAAGAGAGGTTGATAGTTTTCGCACTTATGAGCAAACTGCTGCACTGTTTTGATAAAACAATTAGGAAATGAAAGTCTATTAACGATGACTTTGTTATTTGGGCAATTTTGAATTGTTCAAGGGTAGGTCTACTTTTTCGCGGCGGACTCAGACAAACGACTATGCGGCGGCCAGATGATATCGAAAACCTTGTATCTGCAGATAAAACAAAGCCACAGATACGAGGTAAAGATAGAAAAAGATAGAAAAAAGTTACAAGCGTTGCGTAGCTATAGTTAGGAAAATCTCGAAGAGATTTCCCGACCTAAAAATGAGAACACATTTTGAAATAAAAAAGTGTTTCACTCCTGACATAAAATTCAGAGGGGTATTGTATAAAACAGGCTCCACATCCTAAACCAGTGAAGATAAGATGAAAAGGTAATTTTAAGATGATGATGCGCATGTTGTTTTATGAATTACAAGTGCTTATTGTAGTATCCCGTCACTGTCTTTTATTTACCATAGCTTAGAAGTTTGGTACAAGTGTTAAGTGTCACACAAAAACGTTTCACTCCTGACATTTTTGACATGTTTTAATGACATATCTTTTTTATTTGTGAAGCGATTTTCTTTAAACTTGGCACCCAGTATATAGAGACAATATCACATCTTTTAAGCTTTGATTGGGTTGAATATGTTTCTCTGTAAGAGCCGTGGCATGTAAAAAGTGAATGGTCACATTTTTTTTAAACTTGCCCCTCTATACTTTCAAATGGTTGACCAATGAAATCAATGCCCATTGACCCGATTAATTACTATCGTAGTATTATAGTACTTATTAAAGTCTTTTTCATCATGTGCAGCCTTATGGTTATGGCCCTTCCCCCCCCCCCCCCCCCTTTGTAGTCATTTCACCTTCGTCTTTAGAATCTCATTAAAATAAATGTGTAGAACTGAAATATTAATATGACCGTCACCGTTTGAAATGTATGTGTGTTGTTTATGTGTAATTTGTTCGTATGTCATGTTGTATATGATTTGAACAATAAAATGATTTGATTTGATTTGATATTTTATGATAGTGTTTTTTAAGCGTTTCAGCAAGCTTTAGCTCACGATATATTTTCTTTTCATTTGTAGTAGATTTACGAGTGACATTAGCTCGAGGTGCAATGCTTTCACTCGACCTATTAAGGTTTACAGACCCTGAAAAAATCACCACTTTCTAGCCATACGAAATGCATCAAATTACACACACTTGTAAATACACTTCATATCAGTTGATTGACCATGCCGGATTTCAAGATAATGCTTCAAGAAGAAAATAATCTACAAATATTATTTTACTCTATATTCATATGCAAGGGAGGTAATTTTGAACATTTTTGTCAAATATTTCCATATGTATGCATTAATTCAAAATTATAAACCGTGCAAAATGCTTATGTTTGTATTTGGAATGGAAATGTAACATATAGTTTAGAAATTATTTGCACTTTTCAAATTTTGCCTCTGGCTCTTTGATGCTTTTGAGGGTTTGGATACCTTAATATCAGTAAATTCATCCACAGTGACGTCAAAACCAGATTAAGACTTTAATTTTTTTAACCCTTTCCCAAACGACAAAATTTTAGGCTGATCCACTTCAAAAACTGCCACAAATGACAAAATTGGCGTTATTAAAGATGGGATTTCTGTAAATTATGGCATAGAAAATATTGAGACAAAAGGAGAAACCGCTGGTTATCAGCAGTTTCTTCTTTTGTTTCAATGTTTTCCCAAGCCTTTTCTATTAGGGACGTCAAAACCAGGTCTTGTTTGGGAAAGGGTTAATATCAGTAAATTCATCCACAGTGACGTCAAAACCAGATTAAGACTTTAATTTTTTTAAATGAATATCTTTGTAAATATGAAGCATATTTAAGTTCAAATTCTTGACCAAAATCTGACGTTTGACCAGTCTAATATTTGGACTAAAGTAGGATACATTTAGTTATTTGAGAAATGTATTTTTAATTTCGAAATCAATGTTTATAATCAATGTTTTGTTGTTTGTAAAATAGTTTGTTTTGTTTGTGTTTTTAAATTATTACGTCATTCTCATATTCATTTTCAAGCTATATTTGTAAATGGTCAATGGCATATCTTTGTCGAATATATTTAAATAAAGTTTTTGAATGGACATTGAATTGGTATAAATTCCAATTACCTGCAGACGACAAAGAAAATGCTACCAAAAGGCAGACTAGACAGGCCCGTAGGAACAGGGGGGCTAGGGGGGGCTAAGCCTCCCTCCAAAGTTGGCCAAAAATGCCAATTTTTCCTTTTTTCACACTGAAAATTTGGGAAAATCCAAATTAGCTCCCCCACTATTCAGACACTGAGGCATTAGCCCCCCCCCCCCCCCCCCCCCCTATGAAATTGCTTCCTACGGGCCTGACATAACCCTGTAGAATGGTAAACCTGGACGCAATATTCTAACATAGAAAGCTTTGTCCATAACACTTACAACATCATGTCAAAATGTCACGATGACGTCATTCATCATGTGGCCTAATTCTGTATTGGAATTCAGATGAGACGTATCAATATATTCCCTTTTTGTCGCTTATATGGTACATCTGTTAACCCTTTCCCAAACGACAAAATTTTAGGGTGATCCAATTTGAAAGCTACTGCAGACGACAAAATGAATGTTGATGAAGATAATATTTGTGTATGATACCGCTCAGAAAATATTGAGACAAAAGGAGAAACTGCTGGTTATCAGCAGTTTCTTCTTTTGTTTCAATGTTTTCCCAAGCCTTTTCTATCAGGGGCGTCAAAACCAGGTCTTGTTTGGGAAAGGGTTAAAATCAATTTGTGGATAAATATCAATCATGTGCCGTGTTACGATCATCGTACTGCAATCCTCCCCCCGCCAAAAATGAAAAAGAACAATTAGCTCTTTTTATGGTTTAGTTTTAGCATCCCCTATTTGTATACAACACCTGTAGTAATGACCGTAATTTAGTTATCATCCTGGGGTATCTTTGTACAAAGGCGATCCTCGCTAGTCATCGTTAGGGCACCGTGTGGGATATTTGTAAATAATGCATGACATATTTTTAACACGTGGGTCTGAGAGGGGTAGCGGCGGTCAGCTCAACACTATTTTCATTTTTTTTTTATATATTTTAGCACTTTTTTAAACCACAGGGTGCAATCGGGGTGAGTGCAGGACCACTCCAAGGTCATATTATGGCATATGAACTTGGAGTGTTTCTGTATTCTCTCTCCGATAGAATAGCAAGTGAACGCATCGAAGTAAAGAGTCGTCAAAGTTAACCCTTTCCCAAACGACATTATTTTGGACTTTTCCAATTTGAAAAGTGTTGCAGACGACAATCTTGAAGTGAATAAAGAAAGGATTTGTGTACAATATAGCACAGAAAATAATGAAACAAAAGGAGAAACTGCTGATTATCAGCAGTTTCTTCTTTTGTCTCAATGTTTTCCCAAGCATTTTCTAATAAGGACGTCAAAAGCAGGTCTTGTTTGGGAAAGGGTTAAATTAGAGTCTTATCAAAGTAGTAATTTCTTAGTTCACTGTGACACAACTATATAACTATGGCTGCTCGGGTTAAATGGACCAGTTCCGAACGCCGAGGGTAAACTAGAACCCCTTCCCCGCCTGACCACCTGGCGTAAAAACGACCTGGTAGCCAACCCGAAGGGATAGCTGGGCAGGATTGGGGGAGGGGGACACAGAAGACCGATTATACTGATAATTATCACTTCCCTCGTTTCTACCAATGCGTTTACCATGCCCTCTCTGACAAAAACGTCTTAGAAACGTGGGACGTTGTTGAAATGGGTCTGTTTGGAAAGGGGTAAATGTGTATGATTACGTTTGAATGTCTGTTGAAAAGATACACCTTTTATGTAAGCAGTCATTCACAGATTAATGATGTTGAAAATGCTTTCAAAGAGTAATGGATCAATTTCAAATCCGCTCTTTACCCCTTCCCAAGCATGGCATAGTTTTAATTTCCATAGTTCGAGAAAATATTTAGAGAAAAGAAGAAATTGCTGATGCTCAGCAATTTCTCCTTTTATCTCAATATTTCTGTCCTTTGACACAAACAATTTCCAACTTCTGATATAATTCATTTTATTGTCTTCAATTCAATAACATATACATAAATTGGACTGATTAAGTTTGTTGTTTGATAAAGAGTTAATGAATAGAACATACTAACTATTAATGCATTTCATTGATTTCCATTGGTGCATCATTGACTACATGAACTTTTACATAAGCGAAATTTCAAATCGCGATTACCCATTTCTAAACGACAAGATTTTAAACATGTTTTCATAAGCGCCATCTTCTCCGTCTGTCCGTCCGTACGTCCACCTTTCTTGTGAGCGCAACTCCTCCTAAGTTTCTGGCTGGATCTTTTTGAAACTTGGTCAATGTTGTCACCTCAATTGGAAGATGTGCATGAAGGAAAGATTTTATGGTTCATTGGTTATACCCCTTAAAACTTAAAACGTGTCTGCGAGACTTTTGTTAACTATATAATCTGTGTTGACTTCTGCAAAAGCGTGCATGGATCCAGGGTCGGTCGCCGAGGACCCCGGACTCCTTGAAATTGCAAAAAAGGCTTATCAAAGTAATTTGTTCTGGAATTCTTTACTCGTCAATGCCCCCCCCCCCCCCCAATCCCTAGAAAATACAACCACTCTGTGAAAAATGTCTGGATCCGGGAATAGAAAAGCTTTCACTATAGACCAGTATGTACGTTTTGTAAACGGTTTAACTCTTCAAAACAGCAACATTTAAGGATTGACAAATCTGAAAGCTGCTGCAAACGACTTAATGGGTTAATGGGCATTAAAGTACTGAAAATATTGATGCAAAAGCAGGGTCTTTTGCCTCAATATATTACCATTTTTTTTCTATTAGGGACTTCAAAAGCAGGTCTTGTTTTGGAAAAGGTTTAATAGCTTATGAATTTGTCCCTTGGGACCTTGTGACTGCGTTTAAAAGCTTCATTGTATACAAACAAATAGGTTAATAATTATAATGGCGGAAAATTATCTATAGTCCACACATGATACAATGACAAATATTTCCACTTACATATATTAAGAATATAATATTAAACACCAAACTTCTGATATTTTGCATGTGATGGTTCGAATCTTGCAGGTGTCTCACACATGCAAGATTCAAACCAATGCATGCAAAATTGTAATGAAAATTAAGCATGCTTTCCTCTTTGTAAAATGTGTATACATACGCCATAATAATGATCGAGACTGGACTATAGTCATTTGGGAGATTGTGGAAAGGCTTCATTGTAAACAAATGTCGCCGCTTTTCAACGAAAACCTCGAAACTCCAGCTTAAAACAAGCTGCAGTTATGAGGTTTTTGTTTAAAAACGACGATAGCTTGGGATAATGGCAGATGATTTACTAACATGGGTGACTGAATATAATGCGATGATTAACTTTAACCCTTTCCCGAATGACAAAATTTTTGGGCGTTCCAATTTGAAAGCCGCAAAAGACGACAAAATGGATGTTGATAAAGATTATAATTAGTATACAATATAGCATGGAAATGATGTGGGAGGCAAAGGGAGAAAGTGTTGATTATCAGCACTTTCTTCTTTTGCCATAGTGTTTTCCCAAGCATCATCTATTAAAGACACCAAAACCAGGTCTTGTTTGGGAAAGGGTTAACTTTTAAATAGAAAGTCATATTTCAACATACCCGCTTTGGATACATTACATAAATACACAGGTCGGCTTTAACTACTCAGACTACCATGTGAAATAATATAATTTAAAACCTTTTTTGGAATAAAAGTTTGTAACTGACTGCTAATTGTAGGATTAATTGGAGTATGTTTTATGGATATAACTTGTGATATAATTGTTTCTATCTCACCATTGAAGTAGTAAACCGTGTTTTAGTGGACCCTGGAGGACCATTAGACACAGCCACCGTATGTTTAACACGGAAGCCATAGGTCATGAATTAATTAACATACCCACGGAGAGTAAAAATAATTAACATACCATCAAAGAGAACACGGTATATTCATGGACACATCTGATAAACAAAGTTGAAGAATTTAATCGATATTGTTATAAAATGTGGAAATTTGTGTGGATATTCGTTATTTTAGAACTATTTTCACATGGATTACATATTAAGGCCGCCATGGACACAGACGTGGACAGACTGGTTAACGATTTAAAGCGTAATTATACTGTTTATGCTCGTCCGCCGAGGGACCAGTCTGAGATCCTAGAAGTGTCGTTTGGATTCTCTCTTCTCGGTATTCGTGAGTTTGATGAACGAAATGAGAAGTTTTCTGTGATCGGGACGATTATAGCATCGTGGGAAGATGATCGTTTGGTCTGGAATCCGGACGACTATGGTGGACTCCAGACGATTGTCATCGATAACAACGTTTTCTGGACACCAACTATCTTCCTGACAAACAATGTAGATGAAATCAAACGTATTGGTGAAGATTCTTACTGGAAGGTTAGGTATTATTATTTCGGATGGGCGGAGTTTCATCCGGATGGTCTATTTTCGTCGATATGTTCGCCGGACGTGGAGCACTTTCCCTGGGACGAACAAAAATGTGTCCTAGATTTCGGAATGTCTGGATATGCAAATGATGAGGTCACGCTCGTACCCTATGACCATACGGACGATCCATATTTCCAGCCTCTTGCAAACTTTCTTGGTGACGAGCTTTGGGATGTAAAAGATAGAAGTTACGAAACTGTTTCTAATACCATCGCAGTTAGATATAAGTTGAAGAGGAAACCATTGCTTGCCGTTATAAATATTCTTGTACCAATAGTCCTGATGTCATCGTTGAGTATATTTGTGTTTGTGATCCCAGCAGAAAGCGGTGAGAGGATATCATTTGGCTTGACAGTCCTGCTGGCTTTGGCCGTGTTTCTTACTCTAGTGTCAGATGGCATGCCTAAATCAGCCACGTCCATTGCAACCCTGAGTTATTACTTGATAGTTGTCCTGGCCTTTAACATCCTGACAAACATTCTGAACATTCTTAATTTGAAGCTTTACTTTCGTGGAGAAAACAAACCAGTGCCTGAATGTCTACAAACAATCGCTTGTTGTCTGCTTTGCAAGAGGCGTAAAATGAGAAAGAATGTAAAGCATCGCAATGGTAGACATAGCCGGAACCACGAGGAAAACAAGGTGGCAGACCACGGTAGAAATGGACAAGTTATTACATATTCAGAGTACATATCAAATAAGGACAGATCGAATGCAACAATGTTTTACCCTGATCGTGCTTCTCCTTATAGAATCGCCAACAATGGTCAAGCCAATCGAGCCACGAGGTCAGATCAAGCTTCAAGCATATACCCAGATCAGAGATATGGTAATTCAGTGGTGGAAGAATCGTTGGAAGATCACCGTACGGAAGACAAAATAACATGGCATACAGTCAGCGCTGCGTTTGACCTAGTTTTGTTTGTGTTTTCCTTTATTGTACTGATTTCTACAACAGTCGGGTTCCTTGTACGGGCACGTGATTAATCCATTGCCAGACGACAAAATTTTAGACTGGTCTAAGTTCAAAGTTGTTTCAGACGACAATTTAAAACGAAAGAAACTTTTTTTATCTTTGTGGGTAGAAAACATAGTGGAAAATGAAGAAATTGCTTGTGACAAACAATTTTTTCCATTTTCCACACTGTTTTCAAAAACCGTCATCATGAAGAATCGTTGGACGAGGTCCCATCTGGTAAAAGAAAAAAATAACATGGCGTTTAGTCAGTGCTGCCTTTGACATAGTTTTGTTAGTGGTTTCTACTTTTGTACTGATCACTGCAACAGCAGGGTTCCTTGTTCGAGCTCGCGATTGAAAATATTATTTGCGCATTATTGACATTATACAGAGCTACATAGAAGATGGAGTAATGGCTGACTTTTCAAAAAACAATATTTCATTTATTGTTTATCAAATCCTATTTTGCATTCTTTGGAATCGTTTATCCGAAACGATTCCAATGAGTTACCTCAACATAGGGCTTGGAATTGAAATAACACATTTAGAGTGCATTTACCCCTCTTATCTGTGTCTCTGATTTTATACACGGTACCCCTGAAACTAAGTTGCATAAAATTTTAAGGATGGTATCATAAACCGATCTGAACTGATAGCATGCATGGATTCACTCAGTTACCATTTATGATAGATATTTTGAAAATTGAAAATATACTTGAATAATGAAATACATGTTCTAATCCTTTTATTTTTGAAGATATACTCAGTCAAGGGGAAACGAATGTCATGGGTCATTTAAAAAATAATGCATCCTTTTTTTAAAAACTGATATACAGTTAGGGTGAAAAGTCTTTTTAATGATTGTCTTACTCCAGAATATGCATTCTGTTATTGCTAAAATGTGTTCAAAATTTTAAGAGAATATCTACTTTCGTTTCAATTTTGTAGCGTTTTTAGTGTCCAAAATTGTCCCAAGTGTAACGCTTTTAGCTAGACATTTGTATAAAAATTCAGTTTTGAAGTGGCAATCTTTAAAACTACGGGATTTGAAAGACCCCACAACATACAATTATACAAAGTGTTGCAACAATACAACAGTTTTTCTATAGTCGTTTTATGGACAACATATATATTGTCCATGAACCATGCCCAGAAAATGACACACCATCAAAAAACATAAAGGCATAAAAATACAATACTTTGGACAATCAAAGGTTATTATTTTGCTACTAGACATCTTTATGTCTCAAAATGGGTATCCTTTGTTAGGCAAATATCATTGGTGCAATGTTAGTATGATTTTATGTAATTACTTTCATATAATCAAGTTCTCCTGATGCCATGACTATGCACGCCCAAAAATGTCCCAAGTGTAACGTTTTGTGTTAGAAAGCCTGTATTTTTGTCATGTGATATTGAAACTTATTCTGATTTCTTTTTTACAGATGGGCATCGGCCCCATGAAAGGTCAGTAATAGTTAAATCTGAAAAGAATTGTTACTATGAACTTAATCAACCAAAATTCATTGTCCCAAGTGTAACGCTATTTTTGCGATTTAGAGTGATCAAGTAGAAATGCTTAAATATTAAAGTTGCAAAGAAAGTTCGATCAAAATATTGCAAAAAATGTAGTATTCTGTCTGAATTTTGTTCAGAAAACAGTTATTGTTCAGAAATGATTGAGTTAGCCTATGTGTCAATTTGATTTATTGTCGGGCTCATACTAATTATGTAGCAGAGATAAATATCATTGACTTATTTGGATCTGTATGAGTTATTTGAATATCCTAAGTCAACATATGCAGTTCAATTCTTTTAATATCCGTTAAATCCATCTTAAATGTATATAAAATGTTTGTCCCAAGTGTAACAGCGTAGAACTTTAAAAAAATCAGCAAAATCTTATCCTGTGATGGTTTGGAACGTGTTTTTTCATTTGTGTTTCTTGGAAACCAAGTAAAGTAATCACATATTGACTTAATAAGACTCTTTGGATTAAAAACAATGCATTTGATATGCCATGGGAAATATTTGAAGCAATGTATTTCACATATAAAATGCGGTGATCACGGTAATGAAACTGTGTGTCTTTGTGAGGAAAACCAGAATAACATCAATTCACAATGTTTTAATGTCAGTTTTCACTAATACACCCATTTCGTAACAGCGAAGTCTCTTTCAAAAGAAATTCATATTAATAATTTTTGTTTCAAGAAAAGTGTATTTTTTCTTTATCTTTGAAACTAAATCCAAAGCACTTAGAAGTTATATATATTACACCTTTAACGTGTCAAATTTTGATACCCACTTATATCTTGGTAATACCAAATACAAAATGTTGAAAATCATAAATGATTTCAACAAACAAGAGACTTCTTGGAGTTTTTAAACAAATTCCAGTGATTTATGAAGCTTATTTTGGAAAAAAGCACCCATCAGTATACATACAGATACTTTTATAATCGCTTCCAGGTGGGTTCTTATCTATATTATCAAAAGCAAACAGGAACTGTAACTAGAAAACGGATTTTCTAAGAGCTATTTATGTCATTAGTTTGTCCCAAGTGTAACGGTTTTGCTGATATTAGATTTTTGATGTGTCGTCATCACATATCAAGTTATTGTACCCATGAAGTTTTTTGCATGCTGGCCGCAAGTACCCTCCTAATGTAACAGACTAAGTATTGGCTTTGTATATCATGTATGGAACATTTTATGTAAACTTTCTGGGGTAATTGATAAAATTTTTGACTAAAACATCACTAAAAGTTGCCATAAAGTTGGTATATTCACATTAGGTAGCCATATTATACATCAAAATTTATCTTAACGTTCGTGTAACAATATTAAGAGACATAAGAGATGAAATTTATACATTTAATAGAATTAAAGGAGTGATATAAGGCAAACGTATTTGTTTAAAAATTCTTCAATGTTTCAAATAAAACCGTTGAAATTTGAAAAAAAAAATGTTCAGTATTTATATTTTCGTGCCTGATTTATAAAAAAATGACATATTGGGATGTGCTTTAGACGAATTATATTTCAATATCAGCAACTTCATTTTGGACCCCCTATGTCACGTTTTGGATGCATTATTTTTGAAATTACCCTCATACGAATGAGTAATGACATATCGTAAATACAAGATTTCGCCAGGATTTGCTGAAAAGAGAAGCGCCTTTTCGAACGAATAATATTTATTTGAGATTCACTTTGTCGACGACGACAAAATAACAACACAATGATTAATAAGTAGTAAGTCTATTATCTCTCTCGTTCCATTGACAAATTCTCCATCTTTCTCCGTCTCTTTTCCTCTGTCTTTTTCTCCCTCACTCCCTTTACATCTCCTTCCTTCGTGTCTCTCCATCATCCCACCTAAAATCCTTACTATCTTTTTCACCCCTAACTTTGTATTTGTACATATGATCTACGGAAAAGGGTCGAAAGTCGAAAATAGAATTGTAGCTATAAATTTAAAGGTACACCTCTATTTAAATACTGGTACACCTATAAATTTGTGGCTACACCACTATCCAAATACAGGTTTACTTTCAAATTTATAAGCACACCTCTAAAATTGTACGTACGTTTCCATTTTAATACTGGTGCACCTACAAATTTATAGGTATACCTTTATATTATAGGTGCACCCACTAAATCTATTGTTGAACCCTTTAGGGCCTACCTATTTTCGAATGACCAATCAGAATCTGTTTTTATACATCTCCTTTTAATCGCACTTCCTGGAATTTTAGCTGGATAAGACGAGCGCTCTGATTGGCTACTTTCAAAATTATAAGCGCACCTGTAATTCAGAGCTGCGCTAGTATTTAAATAGATGTGAACCTATAAATTTAGGAGCGTGCCTATTATTTTAGAGGTGCACTCATAAATTTGTAGGTACACCTGTGTTTAGATAGTGGTGTAGCTACAAATTCATAGGTGTACCAGTATTTAAATAGAGGTGTTCCTATAAATTTATAGCTACACCTCTATTTTCGCCTTCAGACCCTTTCCGTACGTCATATAGGTCTAGTACATACATGCATGTATCCATGCGTGGATCCTGACGTTTTTGCCAGAGGGGCCAAGTTTTCCGACGAGCTCGACTGAATCGCTCTATTTTCGCCTTCAGACCCTTTCCGTACGTCATATAGGTCTAGTACATACATGCATGTATCCATGCGTGGATCCTGACGTTTTTGCCAGAGGGGCCAAGTTTTCCGACGAGCTCGACTGAATCGACACTTTAAAACTTCCTCTTTGAAAAGCCCTTTTTACAAATTTGAGGCGTGGGGGCCGGACCTCACCCCTGGATCCTCGCATGTATATTCATCAACATGGCAAGATTCACCGAAGTCATCAGAAGTTAGTTACAATAAAATACAACACATGTATGAACTGAATAAACAAAGGTACGTCTTATATTACAACATTCAAATACATGTATACGATTTCTGATCAAAGAGCTACATGTAGCCTAAGAGGTGGTATGGCATTTAAAAACCAAAAGCAAACTGTGAATTATTCTTAACCAAACCATATGTTGGGGGCGCTCATTGGAATCGTCTCGTCGAGACGATTCAAATGAATACAAACAACTTTTAAAAGGTTTTGATTTGAACTTAAACAAACATGAATGTCTTTACCCATCTTATGTGTTGCTCTGCTAAGGCACTGGCTCAAAGGTATCCGTTGTAATCTCAAATGTCATAAAGTCTTGTTTTCCTAATTATTTCCCATATTTTGTCTAATTTTTCGCCAGTATATCAATTTCCGCGTTGATGAGTTTCTTTAGGTTTGTCTCTGGCGGCGATTTTGTTCTCTGTAACGGCTCCGCGGCTAAATCTTCAACAGGCATGACCCACTGGTTATTACGGCATCATTTTATACATCAATGATACACTAGAATTCCATGTCTTTTTTTATTTTAGATTTTTGGATGGTCCAATCTTTCGCCAATCTGTCAATTTCCACGTTGGTTAGCATCTCTACTTTTGACTGTAGTGGTGATTTTGTTCTCTGTGACATGTCTGTAGCTAAATAATCTTCAACAGGCATGACCCACTGGTTACGGCAACATTTTATACAATAATGATAAAGTCCATTTCTTTTTTATATCATTTTTTGAATGGTCTAATTTTTCGCAAGTCCATCGATTTCCACGTTGGTTAGAATCTCAACGTTTGACTGTGGCGGCGATTTTGTTCTCTGTAACATTGCCGCGGCTAAATCTTCAACAGGCATGACCCATTGGTTGCGGCAGCATTTTATACAACAGCAAAAACAACAGAAAAAAAATGTCTCTAGTGGCCGTTTATGTTCTCTCTCCGCGATCAAACCACTGTGAGAAAGAAAAAAAAAATAGAAATGATTTTAAGAGCGCTCTCTGCGATCAAAACACTGTTGAAAAAGAAAATAGAAAAAAGACATTATATTAATAAAGTAAGGACTATATTCATAAACAAAGGCAAAAAAAAAGATAATAGGGATCGGTTTTATCCGCTTAATCGTGACGTCATTTCGGACAAAAAATAGTAATTCGTATGTGTTGTTATAAAAACTCATAACAACGGCTTCATTCAAGCCGTAGTTACGATATTTTATAACAACGCCAACGGGTTATCAAAACATAACAGTAAACCTAGTCTATTTTTAGCACAAAAATCATTGCTAGATCTATTATGGGCTGGGATTTGGTAATGAACCCGTATGAAATTTGGGACCAACATGGATCACGATCAGCCTTTGCATGCAAGCCAAAGTATGTTAAAAATAATTGTTTTAACCCTTTCCCAAACGACAAAATTTTAGGGTGGTCCAATTTTAAAGTTACAGCAGACGACGAAATGAACATTGAAAAAGAAAGGATCTGTGTACAATATAGGTAGGAAAATATTGAAAATATTGAAGCAAAAGGAGAAACTGTTGGTTATCAGCAATTTCTTCTTTTGCCTCAATGTTTTCCCAAGCCTTTTCTACTAGGGACGTCAAAACTAGGTATCGTTTGGGAAATTGTTAAGAGTATAAATGTCATTTTGAGTTAGGTAAACTTTGTAAACATGTAACATAATATTGCGATCTCTACTTTACTGAATACAACATACAACATACTATCATTATATTCATATTTTTAGATCTATAATTGTTCCACAAATTACGGCCTTTTGTTTAGAAAATATAAGTAGTCTACATTTGTATTTCAAATAGTGGGTCACAATTACGAAATAGATATAGTCCCGTCGCGATTTTATGGCACACCTTTACACATTTTACTTTTATAAACAATGAGAAAAAAGCGTTTATACTGATTACCCTCAATTCAAATTTGGATCGAATCTTGCAGGTGTGTGACACATGCAAGACTCGCGCCATTTCATGCACAGTTACAGTACTTTGGAGTTCGATATCGCGTGTTTTTGTTGTTGTTGTTGTTTTTTGTAAATGTTGTAAACAATTATGTTATAATATAATGACTGTACTATAAGAACAATTACCCCGGTCTATAGATGGACAGTTTATCAAAGTTACAGTTCGTAACACCTTCCTCTGCTTGACCCTGAAAATGTAAAATAATTGTTCCATAAGTGTATCCAGTTGTAATGCTTCGGCGGATCCAGGATTTCTGTGAAGGGATTCGGAAATACAAAATGGTGGTCGTTTTCATGTATTACACAATTTTGACTATAATTAGCCGCCACAAAGACTACATTTCGAGCATTGAACGCTAAACGGTAGTAACAACCTATTTTTCAAACATTCATTTTTTGTATTTTCCGAATCTTTAGGAAGGAATACATCAAAATTATGTTCTAGCATTAGGTTTCAATTCAGTATGATCAAACAGATATTTAGAATTTAAAAAAATATTTTCCCTCTTTAGATTTGAGAAGTTTTTTTTCCATCTCCTGTGAAATTTCATAAAAGGTACAACAGTGTTGCGTTGAACCCTCAATTTGTTTTATTGTAAAGAATCATGGTGTTTTATCAGCCCCTTGTGACGAAAATAAATGATCACCCCATCTTAATACATTAATTGACTACCAGACTGAAAAAAATATGGACATCTCCGTATCGAAAGAAGTTGCAGACGACATTTTCAAATTGATGCGTTTTTGCAAATTTACAACTTTCTAGGTAGAAACCATTGTGGTAAATGAAGAAATTACCTGTGTCAAGCAATTTCCTCATTTTCCACGATGCTTTCTCCTTTCGTTTTCTTCTGAGGCATCAAAAAGCGTCCATGTGCTGGAATGGATTTGCATAATACTCTCGTATTAATTAGAGTTCGACCTTCTTTTTGGACAAAAGACATTGCAGTATATTTTAAAATTTCGCCACTATATTTCGCATAAACTAGCTGTCGGCTTATGGTGGCTGATTTATGCCATGTCGTGTTGTCGCCTTGCACCCCGCCATGTCGAAGGCGACAAGTCGCCAAAACGGCCATTTGTCGTGATGGCGGGTTGGCGGGTTGGCGGGTTGCAAGAGATAACACGACAAGGCGACATGTCGACGTCGTGATGGCGGGTTGTCGGGTTGTCGCCTTGCAACCCGCCATGTCGAAGGCGACAAGTCGCCAAAACGGCCATTTGTCGTGATGGCGGGTTGGCGGGTTGGCGGGTTGAAAGAGGTAACACGACAAGGCGACATGTCGACGTCGTGATGGCGGGTTGGCGGGTTGTCGCCTTGTCGCCCCGCCATGTCGAAGGCGACAAGTCGCCAAAATGGTAATTGTCGTGATGGCGGGTTGGCGGGTTGGCGGGTTGAAAGAGGTAACACGACAAGGCGACATGTCGACGTCGTGATGGCGGGTTGTCGGGTTGTCGCCTTGCAACCCGCCATGTCGAAGGCGACAAGGCGCCAAAACGGCTATTTGTCGTGATGGCGGGTTGGCGGGTTGGCGGGTTGAAAGAGGTAACACGACAAGGCGACATGTCGACGTCGTGATGGCGGGTTGGCGGGTTGTCGCCTTGTCGCGTTCCGGTCCCGCATGCGCACTTACATACACATGAGAAACCAAAGTACTGAAAGTACTGTTGAAGAGCAAATTAGTTTCTGGATGTGGCAACATCCATAGAACTAGGAATTTCGTGAATATTATAAGATTTTGATTGAGGCTCGGTTGAATAAATTGTTTGAAAATATCAAAGTTATGACATTCTTGCATCTCCTGAAGTCTAAAAGACACACAGACGAAAACTAATCCCCTATTTTCTGTCCATAGACATTGGTTCAATGGGGATAGGGATAATAATGGAAATATACATATTACTTCCCTTTATATCTCTTTATAAAAATATAACATCTAGATCTACTCGTTTATGGGATAAAAAATCAAATCACTGTAAGCTCAAGCCTTTTATGCAATAAGTATTCTTTCTATTATGCATATTTAGTTGAAGTGCTTCTGTCCGATTAAAAACGTTTGGAATGAAAAATAATATTTTTTGACTTATATATATACACACTAGTCTTTGCTCAATTATTCGAACATCATAGATGCAATCGATCATTCCCGAACGGTATTTGGTTCTGATACCACAAGTGGGCTAATCCTTCCATAAGTTAAACTTTTGTCCGACTAATTCCACCACCACTTTTGAAACAAGTCATTTCTGTAATAGATCTAACACCAATTTCGTCGTCTGCAAGAACAATCAGGGTCAATCTTCCATATTACTATTAGATCTAAAACTGACCAATTCAAAAACGATTTAAAGCAGAGAAGGTAGACATTAGTCAATGTTTAGATTGGCATGGTAGATTTTTATAAAACAACAACTGAAAAAAAGTTATTGACGATTAACTAAAATTTTGATTGGTCGACAATAACTTTTTTATCGGCTGATTTTTAAGATCCTGTGTATTTAGCAAACCCCTGCCTGGTGTTTTCCCGCTTTCTCTGCTTCAGATCTTTTTTTTTTTTTTTTTTTTTTTTTTTTTTTTTTTGTCTAATAGGTCATATATTGACAGAATTATTGAAAAACATTGAAAATGTGTCACGTTACTCCGTACCGCGTATACACCAGCCTGCATGTCTTCGTTATACATTGAATTATTAGCATATCTAAGGTTATCGTACGGGTATGGAGCTTGAATCCTGATGAAACTACCCTAGACACATGCGCGGATCCAGAGGGGGGTCAGGGGGTCATGACCCCCCCCCCCCCCCTGGAATTTGGCGAAAAAAGGGGTTATTGTAAAGATTGCTGGTTATGCCCCATATAAGCTGCACCATTCTTCCCTGTGTGCCACAACAAACCATTGTTATACTTAGTCCTTCATGGTATGACATGTATCTGCATGAATCCAGGGGTGGTCAGGGGCCTGACCCCCCTGAAATTTGGCGAAAAAAGAAGTTAAAGATCGGTAACCCCCCCTGGGAAAAATACCTGGATCCGCGCTTGAGACATATGCTTCAAAATCTATATAGCCTGGTGCGTTCTTCTAGCATAAGACTAAAACCGGGGTTAGAAGGCTCCAAATAAAAAAGTCTTTCAAGAATTTTCATATTTCGTAATGATACCAGCTTTCTATCCACCGCCTCAACATTCTCTGGACGATTTTATACACATGTTCTTTATACACATGTACCGACATGCACTCTGTCGTTTGCAGCAGCTTCAGACTCTTAACCCACTACCACACAATAAGTCATTTGACTCCCTACACGGTATTGGCTTTGGAAAACATTGTGTAAAATGAAAAAAATGCTTGTGACAAGCAATTTCTCCATTTCCCACAATATTTTCTACCCTAAAAGAAAACATGTAGGCTAAATGTTTTTAATTCCTTTCTCTTAACAATTTCCCAAAAGAAGACCTGATTTCGACATTCCTTAAAATTAAGATTTGGGAAAATATTGAGACAAAAAAGAAACTTCCTATCACCAGCAGCTTATCTGTTTGTCTCAATTTTTATGCTGTGATATACATGTATATTCTACATTAATTTTATTTTGTGCCATCTTAAAAGTTTGCTTTTGAGGAAAGGGTCAAGGCGGTGTCAAAAACTAAAAGCATGGTTGTGTGGAAATGGGCTAAATTCCAGACAGATATTTGAAAACTGCGTTTCTGGTATGAAGAGCTGTTTTACTCTCTGGGAATAGTAAAGACTTGCGATTTATTGCTGGAATATCTAACTGTAATATTTCATTCTTAAGGCGTTGTCTTTCTTTTTGGACAATGGACAAACAAAGAAAACATTTTCAAAGTTTGAACTTCATTACAATTTTCACAACAGGTATTGGGTAACCTTTCACCTCCAAGACGACTACTCCTAATCGTATCTTTGTATATACTGTGTCAGATACCTTGTTTTCACTGTAAACCGAAAATTTAGATGGGCGATCATAATACTTATACCTAGTAAGGTCTTTATTCCTAAATTATGTCTATCAATTCGTACGTTTCTTTTATACTCATTTTGATTTCGACACAATCCATTGGTTTGGACCCTTTCTTGGCAGTGTGATCTGCTATCTCATTTCCAATAATGCTCACATGACTAACGTGGTGTCTAAACCTTTTTCATTTAACAACTGGGTATTTTGTAGAATGTTGGACAAAATTTCGGGTCTTGTATGGAATCGTCCTGACTGAATTGATTGCAATGTAGTTAATGAATATGTGAGTATTTGAGGATTTGAACTCCTTTTTTGTGAGTCAATCAAATGATTGTGTTTGGCTACAGCTAATTATTTATATAAAAGTCTGATTTTTTTTCAGTTCAAACATTTTAAATCACTCAGAAGCACTTGAAGTAGATTTAATTATATATAAACGATATATTTTTGCATAAAAACATACGGCGATTTTATCATAAAACGAGTAAAAGCTATGTATTGCTCGGTTTTTAATAAGAAATATAAAGGGACGTAACTTTATGACTTTCCCTTATTAAAAGAAAAAAAAGATATTTGAAATGGCGAAGGTAAAGAATAAAATGCTTTGCACAAATGTTTCTTTTCTTGTCGAGATGTGACTTTGTAATTGATCTAGCCTACACGATATTCCGCAGGTGAGGGTATGTCTGTGATGGTAGACTAGTAACAACATGCATATCACGGTCGAGAATCACGTGACACAACAATTAGGCCTACAAAAAATCTTCAATAGTTCTGTTTTAAAACACTGACCGAATCGAACATTATTTTAAGCAGAGAAGGTAGACAAACACTAAGATTTAGATTACATCTAGATCTAGTGTGGTAGTCTAGATTTTCTGAAAAAAAAAATCCAGTTTTGGTTGGTCGTCAAAAACATGTTTCTAAGATCAGCTGACTTTTCAAGATCCTTCGTATTCAGCAAATCACTTCGCTCGTTAGTTCATTTATACAAGCATTTATTACATGAAAATTAATGAGTATGTTATAGAAAATATTTGGGAAGAGACGTAAAGACATGGTTTGTTAGTTTGCTGGTAACCAGTATTGTGCTCCACGAGTCACTCATTCATTCCAATATGACATTTTCATCCTTTTCCAAACAGTCTCTTACTATCCCAAGTACAATAAGAATACAAACTGTCGCTTCGTTCTTAAGTTCATTTATACAGGCATTTTCCATGCTTGCTTTAGGGACAACACTAGAGCTCTTAGCTAGTGTAAATAGACTCATGGTTCTCGGTATGTACATTCATTTTTACGCGTGGATGAGAAGTGGAGGGGCATTAAGTTTTACATCACTGTTACCCACTCAATACAACTGGGTAAAATGAGACGAGACAATAAAGTGTTTTGTTCAAAGACAACCCCCCGAGGACTGCTTGAAGTCGAGTCCCCCGGGTTACAAGCCGAGTACGCTAACCATTGCGCTATTGAGGCTATATGGGGGGGGGGGGGGGGGGGTGGAAGAAACTTCCGTTAACCAGGAGTTTCTCGTTATTTCAAGACACGGTGGATACTAGTAATCACGTGACACAACAATGTAAGAAAACCTTCAATAATTTTGTTATTTCAATACGTGATCGATTTGAATTCGGTTTGTAGCACAGAACGTGCACAGACGTCACGCTTAAGATGAACGTAGGCCAAGTGGATTGTTCCAAAAATCAACAGAAAGTTATAGGAGGTAAACCAAAATTTTGGTTGATCTTCAATAACTTTTTATCAGTTGATTGTTCAAAAATCAATCACATTCAGCTTATTCCTAGTATTTTTCAACATTCTCTGCTTTAAGCCAAATCGAGATTGACAAACTATTAACAAAAATATTGATTATTTTAACTTGACTTGCAAGTGAAGATGACTTTTGCTTGGAAAAAGTTCTGGATTTCGTGATAAATTGGACAATGTAGAAGCGTCAAGGAAGCTGAAACACCGAGAGTATGCTTCAAATGGCTTGATTTTATGTAAACCATCACTGAAGCTGATGCCAAGATTTCTTAAAGCACTAATCTGCTGGGGAAAAGTCTTGCTCCAGATCTCAGAGTGTCTGATGCCATAAATCCCTGGCTTCTATGACCACAACCCTATGAATTTCGGGAATGCTGTTGCCCAGGCCACAATCGGTCTAATTAGGCATATTTGGGTATGTTTCGATTCCCTGCGATCAGTTCCACCATTTTGCTGCTTTTCCTCATATGTTTTACCAATGGAAGGACGTCCTATGAAGGAAAATATTAGCTTTGTAGTTAATCATAAGAATATGAGCATTTTTTATGAACGAATGTCAGCATCATATATCATGGTTGTAAGCCTTTGCTACAACAGAAAGTCATGTTTTGTTGACGGAATATAATTGTACTATAACAGTGGCGTAGGAAGGTTTATAATAATGGGGGGGGGGGGGGGCAAATGTTTAAGTAATTGGAAATATATGTGTATTATGGGGGGCCCTTTTCTAAATTATTGGGGGCCCGACCGAAGATATTGGTTCCCCGCAGTTGTATGAATATGAATTCTTACTAAATTCTTGCTAATGCATTTTGCATTCGTACTGATGCCTTTTGAGATATTCTTGGTACCTGTTTACAAATACTTACCGCTTAGCGCATACTTACAAATCGTCTCTTGACAGCCAGAAGTGGCTATCAGCAGTTAAAATGTAACTGCTGATAGCCACTTCTGGCCGTCAAGGGACGAAATTTGATGTCACTTTTCTTACTTTTGACTGACAAAAATTGAAAGTATGAAGTACGCATTTAGCTCTAGGACGAATGCACTTGTAAAAAATCGAATAAAACTATTAATTTAGTACAATATTAATGTAATTTAGAAGAAGAAGAATTGGCGGATATTCCTCTCCACATTTGCCTGTGTTGCCCATGTAGTTCTATCCGCATTATTAGGTTGAAAAAGTAGATAATAGCATTGTTTAGGGTAACGTTTTTTGGGTACACGTGGAACTTGAAATATTTTACAAAAAATACGAATTTCGACATAAAACGCTTCTGCTTCGTTGATTTAATTGAATATGTAAAAATTAATGTGCTGTTTTATACATAAACGCATTCCTAACATGACACATCTTAGATTTTCTGTTTTTGATAAATGTAGAAAAAGAGAAAAAAAGAAAAAAGAAAAAGAAAAAAAAAAACAATAGAAATTACAGAGAACATTACATAGCATCGCTGATATTGAACAGAAACCGTCCTTGCATAATGTAATTTGTTAGCTTCCAAATAATCGGAATCAATCAATAAATAGAATAATTCTAATTCCTTTTGCAGGCGTAAGACTTTATAATCCTTCAAAATCATTTCTGAATCAAAACAATTAACCCGTTCTGAAACGACAACATTTTATGGGGGTCCAAATTCAAAGGAGTTGCAGACGACAAAATTATTGTTTTAAAACGCATAATTGATATTTGGTCATCATAGCATGGAAAGAATTGAGGGAAGGGAGAAATTGCTTATTATCGTCAATTCATTCTTTTTCTTCAATATTTTTTGAAGTTCAATCTGTTGGAGACTTCAACACTAGGTTTGTTTTGGAAAAGGTATTAGGTTAACCCATTACCAAACGACAAAACTATAAACTGTTCCAGATTTAGAGATGTTTCAGGCGACAATTGAATGTGAATGATTTTTATTATTGTCTATTCTTTCAGGGTTGAAAACATTGTTGGAGGTAAAGAAATTGCTTGTGACAAGCAAATTCTTCATTTTCCGCAATATTTAAAATTTTCTGAGATATTTTTCATGGCGACCCCTTACAGCATAAAGGTGCTATGTGCACTTTTGGTCAATTTTCACTTTTTTGCATAAATCGAATCTTTAACATCATATCTTACTGTGAAAAAATTTTGGGAACTGTAGTTTATCAATAAATATATGAAATACCCAGATCATTCAAGTGCTATGTGCGTATAGCCCAAAAGTTTCGTGCATAAAGGTGCTATGTGCATTCATTTTCTGCATAAAGGGGCTATTTGGCAAATAGCACCTTTATGCATTACTAAAAATGGCATATTCTTGTAGATAACCATAAGTATCTTCTTTCACATAGCACCCTAGTTCGATAAATAAGCACATTATTGGTCGAAATTCACCTACTGTGTGGGAAAAATGCCGCATTTTAGCATTTCTTGATTAAATGTACACACAATTAAGTAGTTTATCGTAATGAAGAGCTACTGTGGCTTATTTCATGAATGATTTCAACAGAAACATTGAAATATTTAAATGTAAGTACTTAACATTACTACCTTGTAATCAATATCAGTCTTCCTTTCCTTTCATTGCAGTAAAAACGTGCAAAAAAAAAAAAAAAAAAAAAAAAAAAAAAATAAAATAAAAAACGAATCGCATGGGCAAAGGCAAGTGTTTAAATAACAGGCCCATAGGAAGCAATTCAATATTAGGTGGGCTTAAGCCCGAGTGGACTGGTTGAATATTGGGGGCTAAATTGGATTTTCACTGATTTTTCAGTGTAAAATAAAGAAAGTTTGGCAATTTTTGGACAACTTTTTTTTGTGTGTGTGTGTGTGGGGGGGGGGGGGGAGTGGGGGGGTGGGGGCGGACTATTTTTGGAGAGGAACTAGCCCTCCCTGTTCCCACGGGCCTGAATAATATGATTTTTGCAATATATGCTCATGTTTCACTATATAATTTTGAAAAGTAAAATAGTATTATGATATGAAATATAATTATTATGACAAAGTAACATAACTCCGTTAAGTCATACGTGTCAAAAAAAGAATTCTGATACAGATCCAAAGCCCTTTTTTTTATATATATTTTTATATCGTTTTCTTTGCATAATCACGAAGGGATGCCTGACTGGTCAGATGGTTCTACTGACCTCATGATTTACGAAACAATTGTTAGCAGCAGGATCCCAATTCCTTTCATTAAACACAGAAAAAGATTGTGAAGATGAATCAATTGCAGTTTTGATAAAACAATCAAGAGGAAAAAATCGCGGAAATGTCTTAAGACGAAGCCGTAGACGACTAAGATGCTGAAATAATTACAAGGCGTCGAAACGGGACAAGGGTTCGTCAGATTATCTGATTTCAGACTTCTATTGAAAAAAAAATAGCAAGCATGGAAGAAAAGGAGGGGACACTATATACAAAGAAACTATTAAAATCTAGAGGAAGTTCCAGGCCAAGGTTTTTCAGACACTTGATATGAAACCGAGTCTGATAGGGACTAATATGGACCAACGAATATGAAAACATTGTCATAATAATAATTGTGAAAAATGTTTCTGAATTTCTAAGTTGTGTAGAAAATTCGAAAGATACACAAAAGTTTCCTTCCGGGTGTACTTTCACTTTTTTTACGTTCAAAATCATTGGTTTGTCGAATTAAGGGAATAAATATGAAAGAAACGAAAAGCAGTTAACTAGAATTTATTATTTCTTGAACGCAAAAATGATCTATGTGACCATTGTTTCATGACAATCGCGAAAATCATTTATGCATAAAGGTGCTATGTGGCAAATAGCACTTTTATGCTTAAAAAATCGTCTTGATATTCCTGGAAAAATTTATGCATAAAGGTGCTATTTGCCACATAGCACCTTTACGTACGAAATAATTTCAAATTTTGTGCATGCATGAAGGTGCTATGTGACAAATGGGCAGATAACTGCTTAATACCTTGACATTTTAATGTGTGAAAGATATAATTTATTTAAGCATTCATCGATACACATTGTATAAGTGTTAATTGTTTAAATATATTAGATATCTGACCTGTAGAACTTTAAAACCGTTTTTCTCGAAAACTTGAAAAATGCACATAGCCCCTTTATGCTGTAAGGGGACGATGGGAGGAAACTAGATTCTAATTTCCAAATTCTTATGAAAACATCAGAGCTACAGCTGAGTCAGCTTAAGAAGACGTCATTTATTGTTAGTAAAATATATACAATAATTATTGCCAGATTTTCATGAAGATTTCAAAAAATGTTGTCACATCCAGAAACTAATTTGCTCTCCAACAGTACTTTCAGTACTTTGATTTCTCATGTGTATGTAAGTGCGCATGCGCGACCGGAACGCGACAAGGCGACAACCCGCCAACCCGCCATCACGACGTCGACATGTCGCCTTGTCGTGTTACCTCTTTCAACCCGCCAACCCGCCAACCCGCCATCACGACAAATAGCCGTTTTGGCGCCTTGTCGCCTTCGACATGGCGGGTTGCAAGGCGACAACCCGACAACCCGCCATCACGACGTCGACATGTCGCCTTGTCGTGTTACCTCTTTCAACCCGCCAACCCGCCAACCCGCCATCACGACAATTACCATTTTGGCGACTTGTCGCCTTCGACATGGCGGGGCGACAAGGCGACAACCCGCCAACCCGCCATCACGACGTCGACATGTCGCCTTGTCGTGTTACCTCTTTCAACCCGCCAACCCGCCACCCCGCCATCACGACAAATGGCCGTTTTGGCGACTTGTCGCCTTCGACATGGCGGGTTGCAAGGCGACAACCCGACAACCCGCCATCACGACGTCGACATGTCGCCTTGTCGTGTTATCTCTTGCAACCCGCCAACCCGCCAACCCGCCATCACGACAAATGGCCGTTTTGGCGACTTGTCGCCTTCGACATGGCGGGTTGCAAGGCGACAACCCGACAACCCGCCATCACGACGTCGACATGTCGCCTTGTCGTGTTATCTCTTGCAACCCGCCAACCCGCCAACCCGCCATCACGACAAATGGCCGTTTTGGCGACTTGTCGCCTTCGACATGGCGGGGTGCAAGGCGACAACACGACATGGCATAAATCAGCCACCATAGTCGGCTAGTTTGTGACTTATACATAGCCACGCCCAGTCTCCAATGAACCGCTTGCGAACACTAAGTCAGCAGGAGTCTGTATATATAGTGGTACCATCAACATTGAGACTCAAGTGTACTTTTAACTATTGACTGTCCTACGTGAGAGGGGTGTTGTGATTACATCTAACGGTAAACGCCTTCTTAAAGGGACATTTCATTCCAATTTTAATTTTTTAAAGTATGTCTTGATGCCAAGATTGGTTATTCTAATGAGTATAAATGCTATTAGTTTTTTTTTAAGTTGTTGCCAATAAGCGAGAAACACACATTTAAAGTTGAGACATAATCGATAAATTGCATATAAATCCGAACTGTTGTCCACAACAATTTGTTCAATTTTAACACAAAAATATAAATTTCTCGTAAACGGCGCAATATTTTGGCTTGAAATTTTCAGAATTTTCATAAGGAAATATGCTCTTTCAGATAGAAATAAAAATAAAATTAAAGACAAAAAATCTGAAATGTCACTTTAAAACTACGACGTTTACATACCTGGTTTACCTGTTCAGTTTGACTCGTCTGTCCAGAGGTCATGGTTTATTTCAAAGTAGATTCTACGCGATATAAACATTCAATGCGCTGCGCCCATTTGAATGTTTATTTCGCGTAGAATCTACTACACAGCCTCTATCTATTACTTAGCATTCTCATACTATCTTCGTCAAGCGCATAAAGATCAATGAGCCTACCTTTGTTTTACTGTACAGAATCATGCTGTTTTTATCCGCCCCTTGTGACGACAATAAATGAAACTGTTTACATCCCATCTCCTTGGCAACCGTTGCTGTCTTGATGACGTAATCTCTGTCAACTCTTACCAAACCATCCTGAAATTTAAGTTTTTCCATTTACAAGTAGTTATCAGGTTAATAATATGAAAATAAGGCAGAGCCTCTAACCGGGATCAAGATATAGGTCTAGTAGTTGTTATTTTCTATCATATTCATGCATTTGCAAGGACGGATCCAGGATTTTTTCCCAGGCGGGTCCAAGCCCAAGATTTTTTTCAAGGAGGGTCCAAGCCCAAATTATGGCTTAAAATGTAGTAAATATGTAACTTTACACTGAATTTATATAGTCAAAATTTAATTTTTGGCCAATGCCAGGGGGGGCGGGGGGTTGGGGGGGTTCAGACCCCCCGACCCTACCTCTAGATCCGCCCATGCATTTGTGATTCTTTAATGATAATCTGGTAGTAAAAGACAGATTCAGTGACGTGAAAAAATTTAGCTTTTGAATTAGTAAGAGAAGTCGTTTAGTGGTGTAGGTCCCAAGCCAAAGCCTAATTATTATTGTATTTGGCCAAATACAAGAAAAAAAAAAGAAACCTCAAAACCTCGTTTCAATTTGAGTTCTCAAGACAACATTCTACGTTTGTCTGGTCTTTTTCATTAGCCTTCAGAATTGAAGAAGACAAAGACAGATCTATGATGTATTGGAAAGGGTTTGTTCATGATTGACGTACAAACTCCTGACATATCAGTTAAAATTAGAATACGTTCAGTTTGGTCTCAATTTTCTTTTCTTTCAAATAAAAATAATAATTAAAAAAAAAAAAAAAAAAAAAAAAAAAAAAAAAAAAAAAAAAAAAAGAAGAAGAAGAAGAAGAAGAAGAAGAAAAAATCTAGCTTTGCAAAGTTCAATCCGGTCACTCATGACTCATTATTTATAATGTAGAATCACTATTTTTGTCGTCCAAGGTGACTTCTTTGACCCTTTCAAAACAAGACATGATTTTGGTGTCCCTTAGAGACGACAAAACGAAAAAAAAATCAGACAAAAGATATACTTGTTGAAAATCAAACATTTCTCATTTTGTCTGTATATTATCTGTGCTATATTGTACATTGGTCGTATGCTATCTTTATCAACGGCGAATTCGTCGTTTGCAGCAACTTTCAAATTGATCGACCCTCAAATATTGTCGTTTGAGAAAGCGTGAAATTGGACCAGTAGATCTATATACTTCCATTATTTGGCCTAAAAAACGTAACCCTTACTCAATTCAGCGATATTGTATGAAAGCTTAACGGAAAATGTCTATAGTTACTAAAACGTTGAGAAAAGAGAAGAAATTTCTGATAACTAGCATTTTCTCCTTTTGTACAAATGTTTCCGAAGCCTTCTCCATCTCCATGATAATCGCCAAGAAGGTCTTGCTTGGGAAAGGGTTGACACGAGATGCTGAGATCTATGTATATTTTGCTGTGAAACAGCCTTTAGGCCTAATGAAGAATTCTCAAAATGATTAGATCTATAAATCTTTTCCTTCATTTTCCCCCAATATTTCCTTCTAGTCTATATCTAAAATATTTTTTTGGTTAAAAAATGGAAAATCTATTTTCCTTTCAAATTAGCTGGCGCTTCTAGCTCCAATATAAGATAAACGGGTTTGAATAATAATTCACAAATCCTACACCCCGCAGACAGAATTGACGTGGACTAAAAAACTTCTAACGTCGTAGTCATTTGGTAAAAGGCGCGCGTTTCCAAACAACGCTACTTGACGTCTGATAACGCGCGGGAAATGGAACGTCGCGAGAACGCAGAAAAATCCATGTTGACGTCATATCGGCTAGTTATATGACGTCACAAAGTCAAAAACTGACTGGTTCACTAAACTCGGATATTTCAATGTCACGGGACCCCAGACAACGGAGGTAATTAGCACTAAACCAATTCACAATCTCAGTATCTTGGATAAAGCCTGGCAAAAGGACAGCCGAGGGTGTCCGAAAACCGGAAAAAATTCAGAACGAGACTCGTGCAACTCAACCCAAAAACACAATATAACAAGCACTGAAATCTATACGCCCACAATACTGTAAGCCGGTATTAGATTAGTTTTTAGTCGTGATTATTTGATTTTGTAATTCAATTTCGCACTATCTCTGCCTGTGATTATGACAAATTCATTTTGAGGAGTGACACTAGTCAATTTGATGCAGTGATAATTTCATACTTATTTGAGGTGGTCGTTATCACTGGTGGTGAACTCGGCCAAAGCGAGGGACGTTTTTCGCTACAACAAGGCACAGATATTTTGCGTTTGAATGTGAGTTCAAAGATCTGATTGGATAGTTTTTCTAGTAACAATGAATTTGTTCTAAAAATAGACCGGGTTTACGATATGTATTGACAAACCGTCTGTGTTGTTATAAAATCTCGTAACTACGGCTTTATCGAAGCCGTAGTTATAAATCCACAAGCAAAAATTGACAGTGACGTAGTTTTGTGTTTACTGTTTCTAAACCAATAAACTCTTCTCATCTGTGCCGTTTACAATGTGCACGTGATAAATGAACAGGTTGATTGGTTGTAAACGATAAACACAATCATACGTCGATTTCAAATTTCGCTGGTGGAATAGTACGATATTTTATAACAACACCGACGGAATACTATGATTGCGAAAAAAACGTCCCACGCTTTGGCCGAGTTCACCACCAGTCGTAATAACGGAATGTGTCGAGGATTATTTCCTTACCTTTCCCGTTACACTTGTCAAAGTTACCAGAACACATAATCCAACACCACTGTGTTTTAGAACAAACTTCCCGGTGGTTATTTCCTCTTAATAACAAGATGGCCGTTAAAGAAGACTATTTTCCCTACCTTTCCCGCTTCACCCGTCAAGGTTCCAAACTCACAAAATCCAACACTGCAGTCTTTAAACCTTCATTAGAAATAACTTCGCGGTGAACTCTGTGGCGATTATTTCCTACATAGGCCTGTCAGTGGTGGTCGCTATAACGAGATGGCCGTTAAAGAAGACTATTTCCCTACCTTTCCCGCTACACTCGTCAACGTTCCCAACACACAGAATCCGACACTGCAGTCTTTAAACACATCTTTGTAGTTTTCTATCTCGTCAAAATTGATGATTTCTTGTACCTGCAGAAAGTATAGATCTAACTATTGCCATGCCTACAGAATAACATGCAAATTGACCCACATTAATTTTATTTTTTTTTTGAAAGGCTTTTAAAAGTACATTCGACCGTCATAAATCTAAATGATGTTGATAGGCATGTCGAACATAATTATAAATTAATAACCCACAAAGGGCGAAATATTTAGATCATGAAAAGCATGTTCAATTTCGACTAAAAGCATTTCGGAAAATCCAAGGGAAACAACTGTTTTCTTACATAATATTCAGAGGAAAATTAGTGTCCCTTTCCACAATTTTCGCTACAACAACGTATAGGTATTTTGCGTTTAAATGTGAGTTTATAGATTTTTTTCTAATGACAGACCGGGTTTACCGTTTTGTATTGACAAACTGTCGGTGTTGTTAGAAAACCTCGTAACTACGGCTTCGATAAAGCCGTAGTTACGAGATTTTATAACAACACCGACGGGATACATTGATCGCGAAAAAACGTCCCTCGCTTTGGCCGAGTTCACCACCAGTGCTTTCGATTGCGGGCGAATGGCAAACCAACTGAACCAATATTTAATTGCATAGTTTACAAACTTCTTAGTTAGACTATATTTTGAATAGATTTGGTAATTTAGATGAAAATAACAATAGGTCTACATGTATATTAATTAACAAGAAAATAGTCGACTTACAAATCTATCGTCTGCACCTTTCGGAAGTTCCACTTTTCTGCGTCCAATCAACACTATCTTCGTAAAATATTTATCCAGAATTAATGCTTCAACAAGAGCTTTTCCTGTCGCACCAGTGTATCCGACAATAAATGCTGTGTTGTACTCCATAATTGATTTTTCATGAAAACTACCTCATTTGTTTTTTATTCAATATATCAAATATATCGGATACACACAGCAGCAAATATCTATAATGTACATAAAAGATAACGAATGTATCCTAAACACTAATTTAAAAGTTGTTTAATTAATTTTCTTTTTTAACGAAAACAACAATCAGACAGAAAAAGTCAAATATATATAAGATACATTCATAAGTACCAGCAAATATAATGCGTGTCGATTTTGGAGTTAAAGCGTTGGTAATTTTGAACGGTATAGTCTATTTTGAACTCTCATACTCGGATACTCTCGGACAACGTTCTAGTTCTTCGTCCTGGAAAATCCAACTTTCGGAAGTAGTTGCTATAAATAGATTTGTCCTTTGTCATCATAAAAAGGGAAATCCAAATACCGACAAAAGCATTGATTAACAGGATTTTATTAATAGATATCAGAGAGCTTACAGGTTAAATGGGACGATTTTGTACATGATAAGAGCTTAAACTATTTTGAACAGTATATTCTATTTTTATCTCAAATAAACTTTCGGAATTCCTCGGATGCCGTTCTAGTTTAGCGTCCTGGAAAATCCAATATTCGTGTGTATTTGCTAAAAATAAATTAACTGTACCCTGATTTACTCTGTAAAAAGGGGGATAAATTTACCTGAACTAAGCTATTCATTTGTCTACTATTTTTGAATGACGATTTTTCCATAAACGCGCAAGTTTCAAATAGATCTATTTACTTTATTATTCTCATGGATAGGAATGGGACGACAGTTTGTATTAGAACACAAACAATAACCCGAGATATTAACGAGTGTCGATTGTATAGACCCATCTTCGATCTTTCACAAATCTTGTATAGAATCGTCTGATCAATGTCTTGTGTATCAATATTATTTCTGTCTGTTTTGTCTGTCGATCTACATATCATCGTAGGCCATCACGGTCTCTCCTTTTCGTTCTCCCATATTCTTTCTCTATACTCCACTCTCTCTTATCTTTGGGGAAAAACAACGTTTGAGTCAAAAACCTATATCATCATAATCTGAAACAGCTTCCTAGGGGACAACTTATCCAAGGCATTCTCTCTTTTACCTAAATAGCATTTTATCATTTTAAATATATAACAAACTGGCTATAAAATATATAAAATACAATGTAATAAATACACGTAGCCAACTTTCGTACAAACAATAGGCAATTTCAGATAACAAATGAGCAACGATCTGGAAAAATCCAGTTAAGGCATCTGAGATCAACCTGGATCTAGATCAGCCGCGAATGCGCGCATCCTAGTTAAGATCCATGCTAATTTTTAGCTCGACTTTTCGAAGAAAATGAGAGCTTATACTGTCACCCGGGCGTCGGCGTCGGCGTTGGCGTTGGCGTTGGTGTCGGCGTTGGCGTTGCAACAAAGGTTACAGTTTTTTCAAACATCAAACCCAAACTTGGAATACTTATTCACCATCACACCCTCTACCTTACTATCAGGGCCCATGACCCTGGCTCCACTATATTTGAAGTTATGCCCCCTTTATACTAAGCAACTTAGAAAGTCGAGCGCGCTGTCTTCGGACAGCTCTTGTTGATTTTCGTTTTCATAACCAATGGCAACCGTAACAAAGCACAAAGGATCTTGATCACACAATGAAACTGCACTGTACACAGGCTGATCTAGAAACATGGTAGTCTCATGTGTGATAAGTGCCATGTTTACCGTGACCCTGGCTGATTTATTTAGAACAATCGCAATAGCAAAGAAGTTTGTGCTTAAGACTGGGTTTACTGTTTTGTTTTGATAAAACCGTCTGTGTTATTACTTAATCTCGTAACTACAGCTTGAATCAAGCTGTAGTTACGAGATTTTGTAAAAGCACCAACGAAATACTATTTGTTTGTCCGAAAGTACGTCACGGATAACTGGATAAAATTACATGTATGTGTATTTGTTGGCGTCGGTGAAAAGTTCGATACTTATCAAAATAAGTTAGGCCTTCTACATACACAGTTGTTCAGCGGAAATCTTTTAAACGTTTTTAAACGACGAAATCATAGACACTAGTCAAGTTTGAAAGAGGTAATAGACGAGAAAGATGCCTAAAAGAACTTGAAATTTTGATAAAATATACTAAACAGCATTGAAGGAAAAGGAAATATTGTTGGTAATCAACATATTCTTCTCTTTTTATCAATGTCTTTCAATTTTGTAATTGCTAAGAAACCGAAGAAAAAGGTCATTGTTCGGGAAGAGGTTAAAGTGACATTTCAGAGACATTTTTCATAAATGTTATCTGAAAGAGCACATTTCCTTATGAAAATTCTGTAAATTTCAAGCAACAATATTGCGCGGTTTACGAGAAATATATATTTTTGTGGTAAAATTAAACAAATTGTTGTGGACAACAGTTCAGATGTATAGGGAATTTGTCTTATATAGCTCAACGTTAAAGCGCGTTTTTCGCTTATCAGCAATAAGTTACAAAAACTGATTGTATTTATGCCCATTAGAATAACCAATCTTGGTATCAAGACGTACTTTAAAAAATTGAAATGAGTATGAAATGTCCCTTTAAGTCTGGGCTACTTCGAGAATGTTAGCATTCTCCAATATTTCAACGTTATCATTTGGCGGATTTTTGGTTTTATAAGTCATAGCCTTTGCAATGTCTTCTACTTTAATTAACATGGTCCTCCTACAACAGCAATAGAAGCACGGGAAACACATGCACATGTAGCACGCCTCAATACACTTGAATAATGTAGGACTGTCTTGTCGGTTCTTGGCTATCAGAAATCTGGAATGGCAAGTATAATCAAATAATACAATCCGTCACGCAAGTTTTGAATATCAACACACCTTATTAAAAGTTAATTCCATCAAAGCATAAATTATGTTACTAATTCGGTAAAAATGTCGACGGGAATTGATTTAAATTTATTCTTCCATCGGAAAATTCACGTTTCAATAGAAACAAATTTTCGATTCAAAATTAAATTGCGCTTTTATTGAGAGTGAGTTCGCCATTAAACTTCACGGGGTCGACAAAAAATGGCTAACCTGTTGTCAGGTAACATTCATACTACATTCAATAGCTTCGTTTTTGAAGATTGACTATCACTGGTGGTGAACTAAAACAATTTTCACTACAACAAGGTATAGATATTTTGCGTTTAAATGTGAGTTTATAGATTTTTTTCTAATGACAATGAACGTGTTCTAAAAACAGACCGAGTTTACCGTTTTGTATTGACAAACTGTCGGTGTTGTTATAAAATCTCGTAACTACGGCTTCGATAAAGCCGTAGTTACGATATTTTATAACAACACCGACGGAATACATTGATCGCGAAAAAAAAACGTCCCTCGCGTTGGCCGAGTTCACCACCAGTGACTATGCTTATCACTCCGGAGCATGAATCACTTCTGGCGATGCTCCATTGCAACAGATAGGGAGGATTTGTAACCGAAACACTGACCAAGATTAATAAAAAGGTTTCTGATGACATTATTGAAACTAATCTTACCCAGGTCTGTAAATGGTAAGCTTGGCAAAGTTGAGCTGCTTCAGTCCGTTTTCAGTCTGTCCCTGTTTGAGTAAACAAAAGCTGAGTTTTAAAGTTGCAACGACACAGAACGAAGGTTCAATTTAACGCTCGTTACAACAACAGATTCAATCCATTTTTTATTCTCCCTGAATAGGAATGTGATTCGCTTATAAAATACCTGTATATGACGTCAACGAGTTTGAATTTAAGCAATTTTGTAAGTGCCGTTATAATATTACCTTTGTCTTTAGCTGAATATTCATTTTTTATGCAAAACTCATGTCAAAAGAACGATTACAGATGGGACTATTTTTTCGTCGTTTTTCAACGAAAACCTCGTAACTGCAGCTTAATTTAAGCTGCAGTTACGAGGTTTACGTTGAAAAGCAGCGATATATATACCTTGTTCTTCCTGTTGCTCATTTTACTCTGGGCGTTACTATTTACGGTGGTAATCACGTGGAATTGTTCACATCCGGCGTCCTTAGCAACCGCGGCTGTGTTGATGACGTAATCACGGTCAACTTTCTGAAACTCCTCCTTAAGATAAAAGAAAAAAATAACCATGTGCAATAGGGAACGATTCTATCCAGTTTACTTTGACGTAATTTCGGACAAACAAATAGTATTTCATTGGTGTCAATATAAAATCTCGTAACTACGGCTTGATTCGAGCCGTAGTTACGAGATTTTATTACAACACTGACGGTTTATCAAAACATTACAGTAAACCCAGTCTAATTTTAGCGCAAAATTCATTGCTTTTTTGATTTCCTGTATCAAAGCTACAGACAAGAAGGGGTATAATAGTTTCACTATTAAACGAGAATGGTTACAGTTTTGACTGTAATCATTCTCGCTCAATAGTGAATCTATTACTGGCATATTCTCTTTTCGAAGTGCAACGTTTCATTAATTATCATCAAATCCCATATAGTGGGTAGCCTACTCGTTTGAATCGTTGGATTCCAATGAGTATCCGCACATAAGATGATGGATTTAGATTTAGTTAGTATGTATTTACCCCCTCTGATCTCTTGCTCTGATCAGACTTAAAAATCATGTCGGGACAATCCTTGTTTGTATGTGAAAATATACAAGTTTGGCTCGAACAGTTTAATGTTTTATGTGGTCAATAATATTCAATAATATATTATATTATGAAATACAGGGAAGTCCTATAATGTGGGCCTATAATGTAATTTATAATTATGTTGATTAATAAAATAATTAAAAGACACCAAAAGGGGCTAAAATGGCGAATGTAAAGCTATTAGATAGTCTACCTTTCCTGCCAGCAGATTAGCGTTTCCAAGGCAACAAAATCCCACTTGACAATCTTTAAACACGTGACTGTAGTCCCCTATGTTGTCGTAATCCACAACTTCCTGTACCTGATCAAGCAAAGGAAAAGTAAAGTTTATTCGGTAAATCGAATCGAATGCATGGTATGAATCTCGTTCTGTTGTAATCGATTGCAACTTTTCGTCATTGACAGATCTGTTAAATGAAGAGTAAATATCTCCCCCCTTCCCCCCCCCCCCTTCCCCCCTTCCCCCTCCCCCCCCCCCAAAAAAAAAATCCATATAAGACCTGGCTTTTACGACCCTTATAGAAAAAGCGTCCGAAAACATTGGGGCAAAAGAAGAAAAGCTTATGACTTCAGTATGTTCAATAGTATAACGTAAACATTTTCAACTTTTGATAGCAATGATTTTAACTTCAACATCTTTCAAATCGGAGCAGTCCAAAAGTTGGCCGATTGGAAAAGGGTTAGTGATATTCAACAGCATGCTACAGTATATATCATTAGAGCAAAGGATTCAGGAAAAGAAGTATGGCATCAAAGAAGCATTAAAATCAATATGAATGATTGATCTTAATTTAAAAGTACATCAAAACAAAAAAGAGAGAAATTGGGTCAACGTTCTACTTACAAATCTATCGTCTGCTCCAGGCGGTGGATCACATTGTCGTCTGCCCACAAGTACGATCTTTGTAAAATGGTCGTCTGCAATCAATTGTTGAACCAATGCTTTCCCGGTCGCACCGGTATATCCAAGAATAAAGGCACTGCGTTCAGCCATGATACCGTTCTAGTTATGCAAACTACACGACAATTATATGTTTTATTTCGACATACGATACTATCTATTATGGACGATCACCCAATAACGAGTTATTTCCCATATCGTCGGTGTAAATGCAAAACCTCGTATGTCGATTTTTGTGATTTTCAAAGTAAAATCTTGTATGCCCAGTTAAGGCGATTCTTTCAGGTTTTGAGATATTTTCACTGATCAGTATTAATGACACATTGTTTTTGAACAATATGTCCAAATTTCAAATAAAACTTTTCCGTTTGGGGAAAAGTTATTACACCCTTTTCGTTCCCCTTTAAAATCTTCTAAAAATGAGATACGAGGTTTTGCATTTACAACGACGATTTATCGTTGGCTCTAGTTACTGTTTTTCGGAACGTAGACAGCGATTTTTTTTCTAATTCTGATACAATTTGATACTTATTTGATCCCCCCCTTTTTTTCAAAAAAAAAAGACACAAAGCGATTATCTCAGCCACTAATTCATTTGTTTGCACGATCAAATCGACTGACGATTTCGGGTTTTATCGAGTAGGGATCGAGAAGAGGTCATTTTGTCGGAATCGATCGGAGAATGTACAAGCGATCGAGTCGACCGAGTTAATCTGATCGGCAGTGGGAACCTAGCATTAGACATTCGATATCATCGTTATTATGTTCGCATGAATTATCTCCCATATATTATTTTCTCTTTGATATTTGATACAAATCCTTTCTCTAACGAAAAATATTGCTGCTTTTAAACGAAAACCTCGTAACTGCAACTTAAAACAAGCTGTCGTTACGAGGTTATATTTACCATATATCATCATAGGTCGTATCGTCGTTATTTCATTTCACAGAAATCCGTTCATTTACATCCAGGAATGACGCGATTCAACAATTTCAGAAAATCGTCAATAACTATGTCAAAACGTGAATTTGATTTCATCGAAGTCTCAGTAGAATGAAATGGGTGGGTACCTGCTTCAAAATTAAATTGAACTTTATCTAAAAGTGATTTCAACATAAAACTGCTAGATTGACAGACAAATGGTTAATTATCTGTTGTCAGGTAACATCCTTTCTACATTCCATAGCTTTATTTTGAAGTTTGACTGCTAAACTTGCTGGAATGAATCATTCCAGCACCTGCTCCATTGCAACACATAGGAAGAAATTGTAACCGAAACCCAGATTAAAATTCAAAAAGGTTTCGGTTACATTATTGCAACTAGTCACATATTAACAAAACTATTGAACATTTTCTGTAAGTGTTGTATCACATGATTCTCCGTCGTTTTGTTCACTTCTATTATTATACCGTTCCGTCTGTCTCTATATAGCGTTTTACTATTTCTCTCCCATTCTGATGTTCTTGAAAATTTCCACTTTTCTTTACTTTCGGGAATAGGAACTGACGTAAGTGTAAGAAAACTCCATATTTCTGGACTTTTAGCATTTATTTTTTATATAATTTTACAATAAAAAAGATAATACAAAATTAATCATGCATGTACGAACGCTTCACACAAAACAAAGCATTACAAAAGTTCAAAACTGATTTCACCCTGTATTAATACAAAGTTTCGTCGCCTGGATATGTCTATCAGTACATAAAGAAACATTAGTATTCCCTGACCTAAATCCCTAATGATCCACAGAAGTTGGCCTTTAGCATGTTGTCACACCGTTTATAGACTATATATGACAGAATACAAGATCAATACGGTGACATGAATCAATAATCATGCAGCGGTGTAAAACTATGTAAAATATGTGGCGAAACTGAAATTTTGCACAGAGAAAAAAATAAAGGCCATATTTGAATCATGTACAGTTGTTTTTACAGAAAATTACCTCGAAAATAAGTAGGCCTTAATAATCTTTTAACCCGTTCCCAAACAAGACCTGGTTTTGACGTCCCTATTAGAAAAGGATTAGGAAAACATTGAAACAAAAGGAGAAACTGCTGATAACCAGCAGTTTCTCCTTTTGTCTCCATATTTTCTATGCCATGTTTAACACAAAATTCTATCTTTAATTACTTCCATTTTGTCATTTGTGGTAGTTTTTGAAGTGGATCACCCTATAATTTTTGCGTTTGGGAAAGGGTTAAAGTTAATTACAGCTGAAACGATTACCCGTGCGCCCTCGAATTTATTACCCGTCATCCGATGAATATGTTTGCCGTCAATTTATAACTTGTATTAATAATGAAACATATATGTCTATATCTAGACAGTCAGAAACTATGCAATTATGGAAAATTACTAATGTGTAACATATAAATGGCCCCATTAGGTAGTGGGACCCATTTGAAAACGAAGAAATTCACTATTTATAAGATAAGAAACATGCAGACGAGTTGACTCGGTCGAGTCAACTCGTGTGCAAGTTTCTAATGGTAGATTTATCATACATAATTTGATTTCAGCCACCCAAACTCAAGATTATCTATTTGTAAGGTTGCCTGAATACGCTCAGGTATATTGTCAGAAATTGTGTACTCGTTTCAGACCTTCTTACAATATCTAAAGATTTGCGGATTTAAGTAAAAAATATCGATTGGTCGGCCAAAAGCATCGTAAAGCTATAGTCCACCAAAATTAACCGTGGACATCTGCATGATTATGCAATGACCCCACTTCGGCAATGTGTTCGTATGGCGCTCAACTCACGGACCTTACCGACGAAAATTAAGTTGTTCCGAGTTAATTTGTCTGGAGTATAAATCGTTCGGCGATTGTTGACAATTTACCCTGATATTTTACCTACCGTGACAAATAAAATGTTCAATGTTAGAGTTTGTCGCTGAATGTATAAAAGTCAAATACATGTGTCCGAAATATTACCAAAACATCCTTCTGCACAGGCTTTCAGATATCTTCCAGAATTTGACATTGTGTAAATTGCCTTAGTGTTTCATCGCAAGTGAAATTCATTTACTTTTTGGCGTTGATAACGTTTGAATAAAAGTTAAAGACACACAATATCAAATTCAAAGACTTAAGGATTGTGCAGCTTCAATAATATAGGCATTTTCTAGTATTTCAACGCTTTCTTTTGATGGATTTTTAGTTTTATAAACCATGGCCTTTCCAATGTCTTCCACTTTGATAGACTTGGTCTTACTACAGCACCAAAACAGGCAAGGATAACAGCAACATTTGTAAAGGAATTCGATTGTTTTGAAAACACATGGTGTATTCTGGCGTTTGGCTCGAAGAAACCTGGAAAATGCAAAACAAAATAGTCTATGTTGGTAAAAAATATCATCAATCGCAATTGGTCAAGGACATGATCTGGCATTTGTCCTTTGATGGTAACCTTGTCTATGGTGTCACAGAGAGGTACATGTACTGTGACGTTGTCATAAGCAATATCAATGTGAAATACGAAAGACATGTGGCATATAATTCATTATCTTTTGTGAACGAACAGGCATACGGCCATAAAAAAGGTATAGTCCGATAGTCTTTTTCTTTATCTATCCTGCAAAGACATGAATTATGCCATCAGGCATATCAAAGCATCTTCCAGATAGACGTTGTGCATTACTGTTGTAAATTACGAAAATAATTAGATCTACATGTAACTTTTTTAATAAATATACCTTTACTTCTAAGAATGAGTAGTACATCTTACATTAACCCATTACAAAATAAAAAATAACAATTTTTTAGAACTGTTCCATTCTGAAATGTGTTGCAGACTACAATTTCAAGTTGATGGAATTTTGAAAATCTTTCCATTTTGGTTGCGAAAAAAATGTGGAAAATGAAGAAATTGCTTGTTACAAGCAAAACATTTCTAAGGGGCACCAAGAAGCGGTCACTGTGTGGGAATGGGTTAAATCAAAACGTTAAAACAAACATACCCTGGCCTGTAGATAGTAAGCTTTGTAAAGTTGAGCGCCTTTAACCCATTTTCTGCCTCGCCCTGTTGTGTGAGAAATGAGAATAATTGTTTCAGAATATGAATTCGATTTCTGATCTTGAAAGTCAATCATTTGGAACTTGCAACCAATTTTCTGCCTTACCCTGTTGTGTGAAAAAATAAGAATAGTTGATTGTTTCCGAATATAACCTCGGTTTCTGACCTTTAAAGACCGCCAATTGACATTGGAATTGTTGAAATTTCACACGCCTATGTGATATATCTACCATTATTGATATGAGATTTACTAAAGATGTTTTTGCTATCTTATTGACCTAATGAAAAATAGATAAAAAAGAATATTGTAACAAAATGGTATACTGTATTTTGCGCCTTGAATAGGCCTATATGTATTCAATATGAATGTTTTTTTTTCGAAAGTGTATCTTATACTATATTTTACTAATAAAGGTCTTTCGTCACATTCTCTACAATATGTTTTAAAGGAATTTTCATGAACAAGAGAAAACAAGATAAAACATGGTTTCCGTATTCGCAAGCCCAAAGTGTACTGCGGCACACATACACTGACCAAATCCACCGCGGGGAATAACGGGACACAAAAATTTCAGGAAATCAATAATTTTGTTAACACTTGACCAACTTATGTATGTATCATACTTGGCTTGCAAAGGGGATAAGGGTACGATTTTATCCAGTTTAGCGTGAAGTAATTTCGGACAAACAATAGTATTTCGTAGGCGTTGTTATGACATTTCGTACGTCTTGATACAAGCCGTAGTTACCAGATTTTATAACACTACCGACGGTTTATACATAACAGTAACCCCAGTCTATTTTAAGCACAAAATTCATTGTCATTGTTACATTTTTTTACCTTGACTTTCCTGTAGTTCAGTTTACTGTCAGCGTTACTATTTACAGACGTGATCACGTGAAAATGTTCACATCCGGCGTCCTTGGAAACCGCAGCCGTGTTCACGACGTAATCACAATCCGTCTTTTTAAACACATCCTGTCAAGAATAATACAAAATTACATTGTAGCTGTATCGTCGCTTTTCGTATTAGATAGAGGCTGTATAGCAGATTCTAAGCGATATAAACGTTCAAAAAGCGCAGCGCATTGAATGTTTATATCGCGTAGAATCTGACTATGCAGACTCTATCTGGCTTAGTGTTCGCTAGCAGTTCATTGGAGATGGGGCGTGGCTTTTTATAAACGTCACATAAACTAGATGGCAGCCCATTTATGCGAACTGGAGCGGTGAAATTTTAAAATATACTGCAATTTCATTGGTCCAAAAAGTAGGTCGAACACTAAAGAAGTTTCGAAGAAACGCAGCGACATACACCAGTCTCCCAAATATTGCTTTTAAAAGAAGCCGGATTCAATATTATCTTGCGAAGTAAAATTGACAGCTAGGATTAGATATAATCTATATAAAATTATCTGCTTACTTTGCTGGCGAGTATGTCAGAGTTACCAAGGCAACAGTATCCATGTGTACAATCTTTAAACACGTGACTATAATCCCCTATGTTGTCGTAATCAACCACTTCTTGTACCTGTTCAAAAACAACAACGGCATCGTTAACACCATTATAAAGACACACAACAAGCGCGGATCCAGGTATTTTTCCCAGGGGGTGGGGGTGTCAAACGATCTTTAACCTCTTTTTTCGCCAAATTTCAAAGGGGTCAGGTCTCCTGACACCCCTTCCCCCTGGGTCCTCATGCAGATACATGTCATACCATGAAGGACTAAATGTAACAACGGTTTGTCGTGGCACACAGGGACGAATGACACAGCTTATTTAGGACATAACAAGTATTCTTTTTGATAACCCCCTTTTTCGCCAAATTCCAGGGGGTCATGACCCCTGACACCCCCCCCCCTCTGGATCTGCGCATGCACAAAATGCGTGACGACAGCATAAGATAGGCTTTTGTGGAAACAAAAATGTTTTGACCCTTGCTATGGACCTACTGTAGACTATGAATTGTGTGCTTTGAACACAATGAGAAACCTTCCAACCATGGAAAATTATATGGATAATCAAATTATGGGTATCATTTCATTCAAAATGATTCACATTGCCTTTAGAATTTTCGTTAATAAACACATGAAATCAGAAGAAACAAACTGGAAAAGGACAATCGAGGAAAAGGACAACCGAGAAAAAGTAGGTCCTATGTTAGGCCTAATGTTTTGAGAAATGAACAAACGTACTACTAGACGAACGGATGATCTCCAGTCTACGCTAACCCGACCCCACCCCATGTAATTTGTCATGAACCATTAAAACGACACATTTACTGAAATAAATCACAACTTTAAGATGAAGTATAAATGGTTAATTGACTCAGATGTAGCAAAATGATAACATTGAAAAATCAGCCTCACAAAAAATAAGCCAGCTTAAATAACACCAAAACTAGGTCAACGTTCTACTTACAAATCTATCGTCTGCTCCAGCCGGCGGGTCACATTGTCGTCTGCCCACAAGTACGATCCTTGTGAAATAGTCGTCTGCAATCAAAAGTTGAACCAATGCCTTCCCGGTCGCACCGGTATATCCAAGAATAAATGCACTGCGCGCTGCCATACCGTCCTAGTTAAGATCACGTAGTTTACAATGTAGATCTATTATGCGATAAACACGGTAAAATATCGCTGCTTTTCAACAAAAAAAACTCGTAACTGCAGTTTGTTTTAAGCTGCATTTACTAGGTTTTTGTTGAACAGCAGCGATATGTTTTATACAAAAAAAGTGTATTGGAAAATATGATACTACCAGCCACCAGTTACTTCCCTTGTCTTGAGTATACTGCTCAAATGAATTAAAGGATGTTCAAGTTTCCGATACATTTGTGCATGTTCTGATTTAGAATAGCTCTTTTATTTCACACCCTTGTTGTTATGCCCACTTATCTATCGTATTAATGCAAAAAGTCCATCTTAAAAAAAAAAAAAAAAAAAAAAAAAAAAAAACGCAATATATCGTTGCAATGACGCTAAAATACGTTATTTACAACAACTTTCTCAGGATCGGTATCAATGGAAGAAAACTTGTATTTTCAGTAACGAATTTTTCTTTAGTTGTCTTCCTTTACCCATAGGTACGCCCAGTTAGACGAAAATGTTGTGATTTATCCAAGCAGCAAAAACATCAAAACCATGAAACCAGCCAATCCATGACCAGAATTCCATTTCGTTCTCGTTCAGACAGAATGCGGTTCTGAATATATGGGAAACATGGAAGCGATTGCAACTTGCAAGGTCAGTTGTGATCACTACTATGCTACGCGTTATTGTATTATTGTAATGTATACTTACGGAAAAAAGTAACTGTGCACATTTCCTTTCTATATTAAATTTCAAATACATAAGTTAAATGAATTAAATTTTACAATTTTGGAAAGAGAACTTTTAACCTTTAAATTTCGATGAGTGTCAGTTTGCTACTCCTCTCGTTATCACCGTAACAAGCCTGGAAAGTGGGTAGGGGTAAAATTCAAGTTCACAAGCCATTTTCGAGTGTGAACACTATTGTCACCGATAATGCTATGAAGCAACGAGACAGCTAAACTGTGACATACGGCTCTTTAAAGTTTCTTCTTGAGATGTTAACCACCAACGGAGCCAACTAGCCAAGCGCTGACGTTGAATAAAGCATGAATCCATATGACGTTCCCCAACGCGTTTGTGAATGCGAGCTCGAACATCGGATTGTACAGATGTAATCCAGACGCGTCAATAAGCAATAACTTGTTCAAACCGATCTTACGAAAGGGTTGATGTTGTCTAAGCCACTGTAAACGATGTCATCGACGACGTCGTTGCAAGACTAGACGTATCGGAGTACGCCTAAGACGGATGTAGCGCTCCAATAACCGATCTCTAACAGGCCTTCTACTGATAATACTCCACTCTGGAATCAACCTAGCTGTAACTTTTGCCGACAATAATCGATTTCACTGGTGGTTGTTCCAATTATGGTTGACTTGTAGGAATGACGTCACGCGTCGACGTATCGAATGTTGCAAGTTACGCGTGTTTCTAAAGAGTTGAAATTGTCTCAAAAGTGCCTATATAATGTTTCAATGCAAACCAAAACGCTTGGCGACCTATTGCTTTGGCATTAGGGGGCTATTGTCTAAAGCATGTATTAACGTGCATCTTTGGATAAATGTATCGCCTTGTTTTCTGTTCAATAAAACAAATTTACATGTTTTTTCTAAACAACAAGCAAGTTTACGACAGTTTCGCCATAAAAGCAAATTTCAACCTCATTTAGGAATAAAGCAGTGCAACAAAACACTCAAATGAAAAGGACGTTAACGTCTTACGTCCGTGCATGTGCAGTTGGTGCCATTCGACATTTCGTTAACAAGCGTCTCTAATGGGAAATCGCGAGAGATGTTTCTTGTCAATAGGTCGTTTATTTACATAATGAATAAGAAGATAAGCATGCACAGTTACTTTTTTCGATTAGTATATTATAGGGGTTGAATAACAATCCACTTTCTTTCGTTCTTTTGACATTTTTAATAACAATACTGTAGTAATTTCATAGTAAAGTTCCAAAGGGAACTGATTAAACCATTTTAAAGTATTGCTCAGTTTATTTAAATTTTCGGCGAAATGCCTTCTTCAGAAACGTTATAAATAAATTTCAGCGCTACTCCATTTCAACTTTGTCATGGGCGCCGCCATTAAATAACAACGGAAACGACGTCGACGTAACTTCCGGACGTCGACGCGTTCCCGCCAGTTATTTGACGTCAAATAATGCGACGTCGTGCCGCGCGTCTTTCACGTTACATCCCAATGGCCGGATCGTTCGTAATTTGTGTATCCATGCTGACTCGTGTAGCTGTCTTTCTGTCTTGTTTGCCGCATACATACGCTGTAGGATCGTGAAGCGGACGTCATCTGCGGAGTGGTGTACCTGTCCAAAGTGGTTATTGATCGGCTTGTCGCTCTTCTGTCGTACATCACGCAGGTGTTCCTTCATTCTCTCACGTATCTGCCTCTCTGTCTCGCCGACGTACACCATACAATCGCACCGCGCGCAGCTTATCCCGTATACCACATTCCTTTGTCGGCAGTTCACGTTTCCTGGTACAACAAATTCTACCCGTCTCTCCGTATCTCTGACCTGCTCTCTGGAAATGATGCCACACGTGTCACATTCTGCCTTACAGGGAAACGCTGTATTCTGTACTATGCGGTTTGTTTTGCCATGCACTAAGGTATCGCAGAGGTTTTTGTCTCGTCTATAAGCTACTAATGGGGGTTTATTGAACACCTGCTGCATCCTATTAGACCTGTATAGGACATTTGTGTGTTTGCTGACAATTTTGTGTACGTCTGGGAGAAGATTAGAATATGTTAATACCAGTGGTACCCTGTCAGTGGAGCGGTTTTTATTCGTCTGTTTCTGGAGAAGCGATTGTCTATCTAAGGTGTCAACCTTTGCGAGTTGTGCTTCAATCGTACGGCCGCTATACCCTCTCAAGCGAAGTTTACCTTTGAGTTCTTTCCTTCTTGTTTGATAGTCTGCCTCCTTTTCACATATACGTTTGAGTCGCAACCCCAGTCCATATGCCAAGCCTTTCTTTGTAGATGGTGGGTGGCATGATCTGTTATCAAGGTAAAGTTGCTTGTCTGTAGGCTTAACAAACAGATCGGTATATACATGCCCGTTTTCTATCTTGACCAGAGTATCCAGGAATTCGATCTGTTGTACATCATACCGGAGTTCTACCTTGATGTTCTTGTGGATACTGTTAGCATGTTGCGCAAACACTTCCAGTTCTTCCTTTGTTCCGGCCCAAATACCGAATCCATCATCGATGAACCTTTTGTAGAACAGAGGTGCTTTAGCTGTAGTCAAAAGTTTTTCGTCCCACTTTCGCATGTAGGAGCAAGCGAAGTTTTTGCCAAGACGTGAACCAATGGCTATACCGTCCTTCTGAACAAACAGTTTGTCGCCGAGTTCAAATACGTTGTTGTCAAGGACTGTACTGTACTATACTGTAGTATATATGTTTAATACACGTATTATAGAAAAATATACAAAAGTGTAAACAAACATAAATTGATTGGTTGTGGTTTAACCCATCTTTCAGTTGCTATGGTCATATCGCGCAGCTGGTGCACCTAAATATGGATTCTTGTCGTTTCTCGCCTCATTACTACTACAACATCCTTACCGAGCCTGCAGCTGCTCGCCCACATAGGTTAACGATTATCAAACTTGAAGGCAAATCAGAAAGATTATTTGCCGTGACCTCAAAAACTTGAGAGGCTCTGCAAATGCTGAAACTCTTTCCCAAGCATACCCTAGTTTTGACGTTCCTAAAAGGGCCAATCTTTGGAATATATTGAATGGAAAGAAGAAAATGATGATAAGCAGCACATTCTCCTTTAAATGAAGGAGAAAGTGCTGCTTACATGTATCATCATTTTCTTTTTTCCCTTCAATATTTCCAAAGATTGGCCTTTCTATGTATGCCAAAACCAGTACATACCTTTAACCCTTTCCCAAACAAGACCTGGTCTTGACGCCCTTAATAGAAAAGGCTTGGGAAAACATTGAAACAAAAGAAGAAACTGCTGATAATCAGCAGTTTCTCCTTTTGTCTCAATATTTTCTATGCCATATTTTACACAAATGATATCTTTAATACCATCCATTTTGTCACTTGTGGCAGTTTTTGAAGTGGATCACCCTAAAATTTGTCGTTTGGTAATGGGTTAACTGCTTTTGTCGCCTCCAGTAGGCCTATCTTTCGTTTGGAATTTTTGTTGTTGTTTGGAAAAGGCCTTGAAATGTACGTGGCATTTAGACACACAAACTTAAAATTCACAGCTTTAACCTTTTCCCAGAGAAAACCTAGTTTTGACGTCCCTAACAGAAACGGATTGTGAAAACATTGAGGCAAAGGAAGAGAATGCTGATTGTCAGCATTTTCTCCTTTTACCTCAATATTGTCTGTGCTAGATTCAATACAACTTATATCTTTATAAATACCCGTTTTGTCGTTTACAACTGCTTTGGACAAAGGTGAAATAAACTTCGGAGAATATTGAGACAAAAGCAAGAAATGCTAATTGTCAGCATTTGCTCCTTTTGCCTCAATATTTTCTTGCTCTATCATACACATCTCCTCAACTGAAGCTGGGTTTTTTTAATCGGACCACCACAACATTTTGATGTTTATAAAAATGTTAGGACACAAAATTGCAAAACAAATTCACAAGTTTAAGGACTCTGCGGCGTCAAGTATATAAGCATTATCAAGTGATTCTATGTTCTCTTTCGCAGGATTCTTTGTTTTATAAATCATAGCCTTAGCAATGTCCTCTACTTTTATTGACTTTGTCCTGCGACAACAACAGTATATGTTCCAACAACAACAGACCATGTAAAGGATTATAATTGTCCGGAAAATGCAATGTATATTCTGACGCTTGGCCCGGAGAAACCTGAAAAATGCCAACGACATAAGTTAGATGTCTTTGTTTAAAGTGACATTTCAGAATTTTTTGTCATAAATTTTACTTTTATTTTTATCTAAAAGAGCATATTTCCTTATGAAAATTCTGAAAATTTCAAGCCAAAATATTGCGTCGTTTACGAGAAATTTATATTTTTGTGTTAAAATTGAACAAATTGTTGTGGACAACAGTTCGGATTTATATGCAATTTATCGATTATGTCTCAACTTTAAATGCGTGTTTCTCGCTTTTTGGAAACAACTTTAAAAAACCAATAGTATTTATACTCACTAGAATAACCAATCTTGGCATCAAGACATACTTTAAAAAATTGAAATTGGAATGAAATGTCCCTTTAAAATTATCTTTTGAAAGAGGAAATTTTCTCTTTTTTCTTACATACATGGTAAGAGTGTTTTTATAATACATCGCTTTTGGTTTAATTACAACATCAAAGTATGCTACATGTATCAAGAAAGTGGTAATCAAGATTTTCAGTATTTTGGGGTTATATTGTACATCAATTTTATTAAAATTCTATCATTATTATAGATCCACAAGCAAAAATTGACAGTGACGTAGTTTTGTGTTTACTGTTTCTAAACCATTAAACTCTTCTCATTTATATTGTCCAACAAGGTTAACCCGAGATAACCTTTTGATTAGTATATTATAGGGGTTGAATAACAATCCACTTTCTTTCGTTCTTTTGACATTTTTAATAACAATACTGTAGTAATTTCATAGTAAAGTTCCAAAGGGAACTGATTAAACCATTTTAAAGTATTGCTCAGTTTATTTAAATTTTCGGCGAAATGCCTTCTTCAGAAACGTTATAAATAAATTTCAGCGCTACTCCATTTCAACTTTGTCATGGGCGCCGCCATTAAATAACAACGGAAACGACGTCGACGTAACTTCCGGACGTCGACGCGTTCCCGCCAGTTATTTGACGTCAAATAATGCGACGTCGTGCCGCGCGTCTTTCACGTTACATCCCAATGGCCGGATCGTTCGTAATTTGTGTATCCATGCTGACTCGTGTAGCTGTCTTTCTGTCTTGTTTGCCGCATACATACGCTGTAGGATCGTGAAGCGGACGTCATCTGCGGAGTGGTGTACCTGTCCAAAGTGGTTATTGATCGGCTTGTCGCTCTTCTGTCGTACATCACGCAGGTGTTCCTTCATTCTCTCACGTATCTGCCTCTCTGTCTCGCCGACGTACACCATACAATCGCACCGCGCGCAGCTTATCCCGTATACCACATTCCTTTGTCGGCAGTTCACGTTTCCTGGTACAACAAATTCTACCCGTCTCTCCGTATCTCTGACCTGCTCTCTGGAAATGATGCCACACGTGTCACATTCTGCCTTACAGGGAAACGCTGTATTCTGTACTATGCGGTTTGTTTTGCCATGCACTAAGGTATCGCAGAGGTTTTTGTCTCGTCTATAAGCTACTAATGGGGGTTTATTGAACACCTGCTGCATCCTATTAGACCTGTATAGGACATTTGTGTGTTTGCTGACAATTTTGTGTACGTCTGGGAGAAGATTAGAATATGTTAATACCAGTGGTACCCTGTCAGTGGAGCGGTTTTTATTCGTCTGTTTCTGGAGAAGCGATTGTCTATCTAAGGTGTCAACCTTTGCGAGTTGTGCTTCAATCGTACGGCCGCTATACCCTCTCAAGCGAAGTTTACCTTTGAGTTCTTTCCTTCTTGTTTGATAGTCTGCCTCCTTTTCACATATACGTTTGAGTCGCAACCCCAGTCCATATGCCAAGCCTTTCTTTGTAGATGGTGGGTGGCATGATCTGTTATCAAGGTAAAGTTGCTTGTCTGTAGGCTTAACAAACAGATCGGTATATACATGCCCGTTTTCTATCTTGACCAGAGTATCCAGGAATTCGATCTGTTGTACATCATACCGGAGTTCTACCTTGATGTTCTTGTGGATACTGTTAGCATGTTGCGCAAACACTTCCAGTTCTTCCTTTGTTCCGGCCCAAATACCGAATCCATCATCGATGAACCTTTTGTAGAACAGAGGTGCTTTAGCTGTAGTCAAAAGTTTTTCGTCCCACTTTCGCATGTAGGAGCAAGCGAAGTTTTTGCCAAGACGTGAACCAATGGCTATACCGTCCTTCTGAACAAACAGTTTGTCGCCGAGTTCAAATACGTTGTTGTCAAGGACTGTACTGTACTATACTGTAGTATATATGTTTAATACACGTATTATAGAAAAATATACAAAAGTGTAAACAAACATAAATTGATTGGTTGTGGTTTAACCCATCTTTCAGTTGCTATGGTCATATCGCGCAGCTGGTGCACCTAAATATGGATTCTTGTCGTTTCTCGCCTCATTACTACTACAACATCCTTACCGAGCCTGCAGCTGCTCGCCCACATAGGTTAACGATTATCAAACTTGAAGGCAAATCAGAAAGATTATTTGCCGTGACCTCAAAAACTTGAGAGGCTCTGCAAATGCTGAAACTCTTTCCCAAGCATACCCTAGTTTTGACGTTCCTAAAAGGGCCAATCTTTGGAATATATTGAATGGAAAGAAGAAAATGATGATAAGCAGCACATTCTCCTTTAAATGAAGGAGAAAGTGCTGCTTACATGTATCATCATTTTCTTTTTTCCCTTCAATATTTCCAAAGATTGGCCTTTCTATGTATGCCAAAACCAGTACATACCTTTAACCCTTTCCCAAACAAGACCTGGTCTTGACGCCCTTAATAGAAAAGGCTTGGGAAAACATTGAAACAAAAGAAGAAACTGCTGATAATCAGCAGTTTCTCCTTTTGTCTCAATATTTTCTATGCCATATTTTACACAAATGATATCTTTAATACCATCCATTTTGTCACTTGTGGCAGTTTTTGAAGTGGATCACCCTAAAATTTGTCGTTTGGTAATGGGTTAACTGCTTTTGTCGCCTCCAGTAGGCCTATCTTTCGTTTGGAATTTTTGTTGTTGTTTGGAAAAGGCCTTGAAATGTACGTGGCATTTAGACACACAAACTTAAAATTCACAGCTTTAACCTTTTCCCAGAGAAAACCTAGTTTTGACGTCCCTAACAGAAACGGATTGTGAAAACATTGAGGCAAAGGAAGAGAATGCTGATTGTCAGCATTTTCTCCTTTTACCTCAATATTGTCTGTGCTAGATTCAATACAACTTATATCTTTATAAATACCCGTTTTGTCGTTTACAACTGCTTTGGACAAAGGTGAAATAAACTTCGGAGAATATTGAGACAAAAGCAAGAAATGCTAATTGTCAGCATTTGCTCCTTTTGCCTCAATATTTTCTTGCTCTATCATACACATCTCCTCAACTGAAGCTGGGTTTTTTTAATCGGACCACCACAACATTTTGATGTTTATAAAAATGTTAGGACACAAAATTGCAAAACAAATTCACAAGTTTAAGGACTCTGCGGCGTCAAGTATATAAGCATTATCAAGTGATTCTATGTTCTCTTTCGCAGGATTCTTTGTTTTATAAATCATAGCCTTAGCAATGTCCTCTACTTTTATTGACTTTGTCCTGCGACAACAACAGTATATGTTCCAACAACAACAGACCATGTAAAGGATTATAATTGTCCGGAAAATGCAATGTATATTCTGACGCTTGGCCCGGAGAAACCTGAAAAATGCCAACGACATAAGTTAGATGTCTTTGTTTAAAGTGACATTTCAGAATTTTTTGTCATAAATTTTACTTTTATTTTTATCTAAAAGAGCATATTTCCTTATGAAAATTCTGAAAATTTCAAGCCAAAATATTGCGTCGTTTACGAGAAATTTATATTTTTGTGTTAAAATTGAACAAATTGTTGTGGACAACAGTTCGGATTTATATGCAATTTATCGATTATGTCTCAACTTTAAATGCGTGTTTCTCGCTTTTTGGAAACAACTTTAAAAAACCAATAGTATTTATACTCACTAGAATAACCAATCTTGGCATCAAGACATACTTTAAAAAATTGAAATTGGAATGAAATGTCCCTTTAAAATTATCTTTTGAAAGAGGAAATTTTCTCTTTTTTCTTACATACATGGTAAGAGTGTTTTTATAATACATCGCTTTTGGTTTAATTACAACATCAAAGTATGCTACATGTATCAAGAAAGTGGTAATCAAGATTTTCAGTATTTTGGGGTTATATTGTACATCAATTTTATTAAAATTCTATCATTATTATAGATCCACAAGCAAAAATTGACAGTGACGTAGTTTTGTGTTTACTGTTTCTAAACCATTAAACTCTTCTCATTTATATTGTCCAACAAGGTTAACCCGAGATAACTTAATTTTCGTGCGCAAAGTCCGTTAGTTGAGAGTCTTAACAAAACAAAGCCGAAGTGGAGTCATTACAAAACTACGTCTCTGTCAATTTTTGCTTGTGGATTATTAGATCCTCCATTACGTTGGTGAAAGGATTAAATGAATTCATGTAAGACGTAAAAACAACCATACCCTGGTCTGTAGATAGTCAGCTTTGGAAGGTTGAGAGCCTTTAATCCATCTTCTGCTTCACCCTGTGTTGTAAGAAAATGACACATCGGTTAAAGGGACATTTCATCTCAATTTCAATTTTTTAAAGTATGTCTTGATGCCAAGATTGGTTATTCTAATGAGTATAAATACCATTAGTTTTTTTTTAAGTTGTTGCCAATAAGCGATAACACGCATTTAAAGTTGAGACATGATCAATAAATTGCATTAAATCCGAACTGTTGTCCACAACATTTTGTTCAATTTTAACACAAAAATATAGATTTCTTGTAAACGGCGCAATATTATGGCTTGAAATTCTCAGAATTTTCATAAGGAAATATGCTCTTTCAGATAAAAATAAAAGTAATATTTATGACAAAAAATTCTAAAATGTCACTTTAAAGAAACACGAACTCTTTTCATTGAAGCAAAGTGATCTTGACATTTTTATACTTGAAATATTTGGCATTCTCTAAAGCCTTTTCACGAAACAGAAAAATGACCAGGACTACAGTCGACACTCGTTGTGTCGAAGTCGGAGGGGCCGTCAAAATACCTCGACATATCCGGAGCTCGACTCATCCGATTTTGTTCGGCTTCGAGATATTTAATATTTGACCGTTTTTGAAACTTATCACGTACGAATATTATTGAAATATAGTAGGAAAAGGAAAGAAATTGCTCGTGTCGAGCAATTTCTATCCTTTTCCTACTATATTTCAATGGCTATATTCAGTTCGAAATTATTTTGTTTTGAAAAAGAATATGTCAATAGATGAGGACGGGACCAGATTTTAACTTCGACTTAAGCGAAAATTCGACTTATCCGATGTCGACATAACGAGTGTCGACTGTATTTGAAAGCTTCCGCAGGATACAATTATGTATTCATAAAGATAGGATTCGAGTAGACTTCATCCCAAGAAATATTCAGAAATATATGTTAGACTAAATTTTACAAGGCTCCTTTATTTTTCTATGTATTTATGTTAGTTAACGTTTCACACATGTCTGTTAACAATAAAAGAGATGTATGTGACTCGTCGCGCTGAAAGGGACCTTATCGGGTGTGTGAAAAATATCGACCCTAGTCAGTCTGCGCAGTCCGCGCAGCCAGACTAGGGCCGACACTTTTCACTTTTATGTAATTTTCTTAACCCAGAATGTTTTCCCTATCTTACTATATGTTCATTTCTCGCATACGGGATCTGATTGACCTGTGATGAGTCTGACAAGTTTGTCAAAATTTAGATTTTGGGTGTTCGGATAAGGTCCCTTTTAGCGTGATGGGTCACATATGTGTTTACCTTGACTTTCCTGTAGCTTAGTTTACTGTTAGAGCTACTGTTGGCAGCCGTAACCACGTGAAAATGTTCACATCCGGCGTCCTTAGCAACCGCGGCCGTGTTGATGACGTAATCACGATCTATTCTTTGGAATGCATCCTTAACTTATCACGTACGAATATTATTGAAATATAGTAGGAAAAGGAAAGAAATTGCTCGTGTCGAGCAATTTCTATCCTTTTCCTACTATATTTCAATGGCTATATTCAGTTCGAAATTATTTTGTTTTGAAAAAGAATATGTCAATAGATGAGGACGGGACCAGATTTTAACTTCGACTTAAGCGAAAATTCGACTTATCCGATGTCGACATAACGAGTGTCGACTGTATTTGAAAGCTTCCGCAGGATACAATTATGTATTCATAAAGATAGGATTCGAGTAGACTTCAACCCAAGAAATATTCAGAAATATACATGTATGTTAGACTAAATTTTACAAGGCTCCTTTATTTTTCTATGTTTTTTATGTTAGTCAACGTTTCACACATGTCTGTTAACAATAAAAGAGATGTATGTGACTCGTCGCGCTGAAAGGGACCTTATCGGTTGTGTGAAAAATATCGACCCTAGTCAGTCTGCGCAGTCCGCGCAGCCAGACTAGGGCCGACACTTTTCACTTTTATGTAATTTTCTTAACCCAGAATGTTTTCCCTATCTTACTATATGTTCATTTCTCGCATACGGGATCTGATTGACCTGTGATGAGTCTGACAAGTTTGTCAAAATTTAGATTTTGGGTGTTCGGATAAGGTCCCTTTTAGCGTGACGGGTCACATATGTGTTTACCTTGACTTTCCTGTAGCTTAGTTTACTGTTAGAGCTACTGTTGGCAGCCGTAACCACGTGAAAATGTTCACATCCGGCGTCCTTAGCAACCGCGGCCGTGTTGATGACGTAATCACGATCTATTCTTTGGAATGCATCCTTAATGAAAACAAAGCGGAACAATAAAATAATTATTAATTTGAATCTGGTAAAGAGTAGATATGACTTCATAGATCAAAATGGGACCAGATTAGCCTGCGTGTAAGTGTAGTCTGGTCAACATCCATAACATTTCTGTATTCACAAGACTGGCCTTTTACTATTTTGTTAAAAACTTAGTTAAATACAAAAATAACGATCCCGATAAGATTACACTTTTGAAGACTGATATGAGTCTATAAGAGCTTTTTATCTAGATTTTTTATGCATAATATATCGATGATTACGTCAAAAACGCCATAACTAAAGTTTATTCAAGCACCCCCCCCCCCCAATCCACAGTATAAGTCGTAAATTGAATTTTGACAATAGAAAGTTAGTATTTATATAAGGTTACATAAGGTAACATCCTGGTTCCGACCATGGCCGATTGTTAACGACGTCAACCGAATATGTTCAGATACGTCACGCATTTTAACGATGTCGCATGGCAAATATCTAAGTGGCGCAAATCTCATTAAGGGTTGACTATTTTAAAATATTGTGATTTAAAAATGAATAATGGAATGATTATAGACACACCAAAAATGTCATTTGCTTGCGAAAAAGGATTGGCAATAAAATAAGTCCATTATCTACTTACACTGTCTGCGAATACATCATTGTTACCAAGGCAACAATATCCCACTGTACAATCCTTAAACACGTGACTATAATCCCCTATGTTGTCGTAATCCACCACTTCTTGTACCTGTTAGAAAAAGGAAAGAATGTTACATTACCCGTGACGTCCAATCTAATTGAAATATAGATCCTATCTTTCAGTAGGATCTAACGACGACCCGTTGAGGGTCATCTTCTGTGACCTTTCTTTGGACCAATCAGATTTTACTTTGGAAAAGTTGAAAGATTTTTCGCATGCGCACGGGCATGCCCACTACCGTGCACACTACACTTCCGTTTCTAACGATAACAAGTAGCCATGAACGCCTCTATAAACGATTCAAAATCTTTTACTAATGAGGGAATAGACCGATAACGGAAAAGAGGGGTGGCAGGAGGTATATTTCACTATTCATAGTAACAACTTATACACACTGACACCTGTTCACCCCTAAAATAAACCAAAATATTTGTATCGATTCTCGTTTAACTTTGAATGTATAATAGTGTGGTGATTTCACTACAAAGACAAAGACCAAAGTCCGTTAATTTTGAGAGCAAAGACATGGCATTTATGAAGCAGATAGTCTTCTGCATGGAAGCAACAGTTCAACACGATCATCACGCCAACCCGAAACAAAGCGATGTTAGCTTATAAACGTATAACGTCGGTGGGGAGTCAAAACCTCGTAACTCCAGCTTTTTCAAGCTGTAGTTACGAGGTTTTGACTACCCATCCACGATAAACTATATATTGGCAATTTGAATCAACGCTAACCTGATTCCCAATTAGCTCAGTCGGTAGAGCGTCCGACCCAATAACTTGATGGCCAGTGATCGACTCCCACTTTCGCTTCATATTTTTTTCCTACTATGTATTTTATATTTTTCAAACTAAAAAGAATCACGGATATAAAAACATAATTGGTAATTGTATTTTTATTTCGTTTTTGCAATTTCTAGAATAATTTGGTATGGAAAAATGCAATGAAGATGATAAAAAAATAAGGGGGGCAAATAGATGAAGTCGGCCCGAGGTTCGATCCTCTAATCTACGGTTTTCAAGTCGGCAGCTCTACCAATAGTCTGGTGTCAGACTCTGAATATTTATGTTATGTCTAAAAAAAATCAAGACACACAACCGTGAACAACCTTAAGAATTATAGTAAATTATCTTTCCTTTGTCTGAATATTCAGAGTCTGGGAAACTCTCTCTAGCCACCAACCGAAATTTAGGTTCCTAGACATTCCTTAGATCATATAAAATTTGGTCGCAGCAGGTGGTTCATATTCCAGAGATCACTATGTAAGATAATCCGACACCTAGCAGTACTTCACATCTTGATAACATAATTAGCTGATCAGATTTATGACTGCAGTCTTTTAATCCTTTCTCAAAGAAGACTTGATTTTCACCTACCTAATCGAAAAGACATTGAAAATATTGAGCCACTCAAAGAAAATTCTAATCATCATCATCATTTTCTCCTTTTGCTTTAATATTTTTTCGTATATTATTGTACACAAAATCAAGTTTTACCAGCAAACCTTCTTTCGTGTTTGGACTGGGCTGCCCTTAGATGTTGCCGTTTTGGGAAAGGGTTGATACTCTACAACACTTACTTGCTGCTGCTGCTGCTGTTGCTTTACAACAAACACCTCGTAACTGCATCTCAAAACAAATTGCAGTTACAAGGTAACATTTTAGGATTGTCCAATCCAAAAAACGAAAGAAGGGTTGTTGATAGAGATTGAATTTGTGGATAATAATAAACGGAAAAGGTATTGAGGAAAAAGGAGAAAATGATGATAATCAGAATTTTCTTATTTTGGCTCTATATTTTCAATGTCTTTTCGATTACGTAGGTGAAAATCAAGTCTTCTTTGAAAAAGAATTAAAAGACTGCAGTTATAAATCTTAGCAGCTAATTATGTTATCAAGCTCTGGAGTAGGGCCTACTGCTTGGTGTCGGATATTATCTTAAGGTCGGATTACCTTACAAAGGCATTTCCTCAGTCTGTTAAGAACGACACAGAACAACAATTTTCTATGTACCTTATTTTCATATTTCTCAATACAAATGATGTTATTCTTAACAGAGTGACATCAGTCTACTCTACCAACTGAGCTAATCTGACTACTACTGATATGTTATACCAATTGTCAATATATAGTTTATTTATGTTCAAAATTACATACCGCTCTACTTCGGGTTAGCACAATGATCGCACAGAACTGCCACTTAGTACAGTGCCAAAAATATACCGAAACATATCCACTTCATTAATAAATGCCATATCTTTGTTCTCAAAACTAACGGACTTTGCTCTTTGCTCGGTGTCAAGCGCGTGTCTATCAACCGCAGCCACCTGGTGTTGTTGTCAGGGACAACAGACCTGCGTTTGCAACGAGCGTTTTGATTGGTTGGTGTAAAAATAGAAAAAATGGAAATTCCCAGGTCACAGAAGATGACCCCTAATGCGCGATCTTCAGATGTAACATTATGAAATTATGTTATCTGGATTCATTCAGATTGCCGTGACGTCATAGTTAACAACAGGATATTGAGGTTCCGAGTTCGATCCTCGGTAATCCGAGTCTTCTCTGATGAAAAGTCGCTCTTTGATATTTTGATGTCGCTATTTTCAAATAGCGACATCCAAATATCAAAGGGCGAATTAGATCCCCGATAGCGGACGTTGTTCTTAGTTTCTTATAGGTCCACTCAATTGGTGCGAGTACTGGAACTAAGAAGCAGAATCGAGAGGGAATTAGATGAGTTTATACATTTAATCAATGAACAACAATATATCTAGAATCTATATCGTTTGTCGCGTTTAGAACTGTCGTAACTACATAAACTGCAATAACAAAATGAACGATTCTTCTCTATATCTATGAACCTATGAAGTTTCATGGTTCTACATAATCCTACTCTCCAAAGCCGAGGTCTATTGTTAAACCATTAACTATGACATTTTATCGTAGTACCTAATCATGTAATCTAGATTCTATCCTCCATAATATTTGAGTTATGCTCCAGAGAAGAATGGTCTACGGACCAACCGACAGACCATCGACCGAGAGACCGAGTGGCGAGCGACGGACCGGCCAACCACCGATCAATCTTGGCATAATAGATCTACCAAAGAGATACTCTCCATTGCCGAGGTCTATTGAGTAAACCATCAAATACAAGACTAATTGGTGATGCAAGTATTAAGCTCGACGCCGAATTAATTTGCCAGAATGTAGGCTTTTGATCTGGTTGAAAATCAAAGTGAAAATGTACTAGATCTAGCAGTCAATAAAGTTGAAAAATTTGAAAACCCCACCTGTTCCTCGAGCAATTCACCTTGTATGCCCAGTTAAGGCGATTCTTTCAGGTTTTGAGATATTTTCACTGATCAGTATTAATGACACATTGTTTTTGAACAATATGTCCAAATTTCAAATAAAACTTTTCCGTTTGGGGAAAAGTTATTACACCCTTTTCGTTCCCCTTTAAAATCTTCTAAAAATGAGATACGAGGTTTTGCATTTACAACGACGATTTATCGTTGGCTCTAGTTACTGTTTTTCGGAACGTAGACAGCGATTTTTTTCTAATTCTGATACAATTTGATACTTATTTGATCTCCCCCTTTTTTTTTTTAAAAAAAAGACACAAAGCGATTATCTCAGCCACTAATTCATTTGTTTGCACGATCAAATCGACTGACGATTTCGGGTTTTATCGAGTAGGGATCGAGAAGAGGTCATTTTGTCGGAATCGATCGGAGAATGCACAAGCGATCGAGTCGACCGAGTTAATCTGATCGGCAGTGGGAACCTAGCATTAGACATTCGATATCATCGTTATTATGTTCGCATGAATTATCTCCCATATATTATTTTCTCTTTGATATTTGATACAAATCCTTTCTCTAACGAAAAATATTGCTGCTTTTAAACGAAAACCTCGTAACTGCAACTTAAAACAAGCTGTCGTTACGAGGTTATATTTACCATATATCATCATAGGTCGTATCGTCGTTATTTCATTTCACAGAAATCCGTTCATTTACATCCAGGAATGACGCGATTCAACAATTTCAGAAAATCGTCAATAACTATGTCAAAACGTGAATTTGATTTCATCGAAGTCTCAGTAGAATGAAATGGGTGGGTACCTGCTTCAAAATTAAATTGAACTTTATCTAGAAGTGATTTCAACATAAAACTGCTAGATTGACAGACAAATGGTTAATTATCTGTTGTCAGGTAACATCCTTTCTACATTCCATAGCTTTATTTTGAAGTTTGACTGCTAAACTTGCTGGAATGAATCATTCCAGCACCTGCTCCATTGCAACACATAGGAAGAAATTGTAACCGAAACCCAGATTAAAATTCAAAAAGGTTTCGGTTACATTATTGCAACTAGTCACATATTAACAAAACTATTGAACATTTTCTGTAAGTGTTGTATCACATGATTCTCCGTCGTTTTGTTCACTTCTATTATTATACCGTTCCGTCTGTCTCTATATAGCGTTTTACTATTTCTCTCCCATTCTGATGTTCTTGAAAATTTCCACTTTTCTTTACTTTCGGGAATAGGAACTGACCTAAGTGTAAGAAAACTCCATATTTCTGGACTTTTAGCATTTATTTTTTTATATAATTTTACAATAAAAAAGATAATACAAAATTAATCATGCATGTACGAACGCTTCACACAAAACAAAGCATTACAAAAGTTCAAAACTGATTTCACCCTGTATTAATACAAAGTTTCGTCGCCTGGATATGTCTATCAGTACATAAAGAAACATTAGTATTCCCTGACCTAAATCCCTAATGATCCACAGAAGTTGGCCTTTAGCATGTTGTCACACCGTTTATAGACTATATATGACAGAATACAAGATCAATACGGTGACATGAATCAATAATCATGCAGCGGTGTAAAACTATGTAAAATATGTGGCGAAGCTGAAATTTTGCACAGAGAAAAAAATAAAGGCCATATTTGAATCATGTACAGTTGTTTTTACAGAAAATTACCTCGAAAATAAGTAGGCCTTAATAATCTTTTAACCCGTTCCCAAACAAGACCTGGTTTTGACGTCCCTATTAGAAAAGGATTGGGAAAACATTGAAACAAAAGGAGAAACTGCTGATAACCAGCAGTTTCTCCTTTTGTCTCCATATTTTCTATGCCATGTTTAACACAAAATTCTATCTCTAATTACTTCCATTTTGTCATTTGTGGTAGTTTTTGAAGTGGATCACCCTATAATTTTTGCGTTTGGGAAAGGGTTAAAGTTAATTACGGCTGAAACGATTACCCATGCGCCCTCGAATTTATTACCCGTCATCCGATGAATATGTTTGCCGTCAATTTATAACTTGTATTAATAATGAAACATATCTAGACAGTCAGAAACTATGCAATTATGGAAATAATGTGTAACATATAAATGGCCACATTAGGTAGTGGGACCCATTTGAAAACGAAGAAATTCACTATTTATAAGAAATATGCAGACGAGTTGACTTGGTCGAGTCAACTCGTGTGCAAGTTTCTAATGATGGATTTATCATAAGCTACATAATTTGATTTAAGCCACCCAAACTCAAGATTATCTATTTGTAAGGTTGCCTGAATACGCTCAGGTAATTGTCAGAAATTGCGTACTCGTTTCAGACCTTCTTACAATATCTAAAGAATAGGGAACGATTTTATCCAATTAGTTGTGACGTAATTTTGGACAAACAAACCTATTTCGTAGGTGTTGTTATAAAATCTCGTAACTACGGCTTGATTCAAGCCGTAGTAACGAGATCTTATAACAACACCGATGGTTTATCAAAACATAACTGTAAATTAAATCTATTTTTAGCACAAAATTCATTGCCATTGCGGATTTAAGTAAAGAAAACATCTATTGGTCGGCCAAAAGCATCGTAAAGCTATAGTCCACCAAAATTAACCGGGGACATCTGCACTTCGGCAATTTGTTCGTATGACGCTCAACTCACGGACCTTATCGACGAAAATTAAGTTATTCTGAATTAATTTTGCTGGACTATATAATAATATCATTCGGCAATAATTGTTGACACTGTAAAATGACATCTTTATTTGCCCTACCGTGACAAACAAAAAGTTCAATGTTAGAGTTTGTCGCTGAAAGTCAAATACAGGTCTCCGAAATATTACCAAAACAACCTTCTGTACAGGCTTTTAGATATCTTCCAGAATTTGACACTGTGTAAATTGCCTTAGTGTTTCATCGCAAGTGAAATTCATTTACTTTTGGGCGTTGATAACGTTTGAATAAAAGTTAAAGACACACAATATTAAATTCAAAGAGCTAAGGATTGTGCAGCTTCAATTATGTAGGCATTTTCCAGTATTTCCACGCTTTCTTTAGATGGATTTTTAGTTTTATAAACCATGGCCTTTCCAATGTCTTCCACTTTGATTGACTTGGTCTTACTACAGCACCAAAACAGGCAAGGGTAACAGCAACATTTGTAAAGGAACTCGATCGTTTTGAAAACACACGGTGTATTCTGACGTTTGGCACGTAGAAACCTGAAATAAGCAAAACGAAATGATTATGTTGGTTAAAAATCACGAATCGCAATTAGTCAAGGACATGATCTGGCATTTGTCCTTTGATGGTAACCTTGTCTATGGTGTCACAGAGAGGTACATGTACTGTGACGTTGTCATAAGCAATATAAATGTGAAATATGAAAGACATGTGGCATATAATTTATAAGCTTACTCTGAACGAACAGGCATACGGCCATAAAACAGGTATAGTCTGATAGTCTTTTTCCTTATATATCGTACAAAAATATGAATTCTGGTATTACTAGTATCAAAGCATCTTTCAGATATACGTTGTACATTCCTGTTGTAAATTACTTTATGAAAAATATTAGCCTAGATCTGCATGTAGCTTTTTTTTCAAATAAATATATCTTCTCTTCTTATAACGAGTATTATATGTTACATTAACCCATAATACCCAAAAATAACAAAATTTAGGACTGTTCCATTTAGAAAGGTGTTGCAGACGACAATTTCAAGTTGATGGAATTTTGAAAATATATCCATTTTGGCTGAGAAAACATTGTGGAAAATGAAGAAATTGCTACAATGTTTTCAAAAGCATTTATGATGAGCACCAAAATGCCTCTGTGCTGGAATGGATTAAAACGGCCAAAGAGTTTAGACATACATACCCTGGTCTATATATAGTAAGTTTTGTAAAGTTGAGAGCCTTCAACCCATTTTCTGCTTCGCCCTGTTGTGTGAAAAAGTAAGAATGATATATTGTTTTAGAATATAACTTCTATTTCTGACCTTGAAAGACCACCATTTTGACATTAGAGCTTGTTGAAATGTTCACACGCATGTGCGATATAGATCTACCATTATCAATATCAAATTTACTAGAAATGTTTTTGCTATCTTATTTACACAATCAAAAAAAGTATATTGTATTTTGCGTCATGAGTATAATTATAATATGTATTCAATAGCATTTTTCGAAAGTGTATATTTTACTAGATCTAGGGTTTTTCGTCACATTTTCTACATTATGTTTTAAAGGAATTTTCATGAACGAAAGAAGACAAAATACAACACGGTTTCCGTATTCGCAAGCCCAATGTGTACTACGGTACACTGATCATATCCACCGCGGGAATCACGTGACATAAACATTTCAGGAAATCAATCAATTTCCTAACACTTGACCAACCAATCATCCTTGACTTGCAAAGTGGAATGGGGAACGATTTTATCCAGTTAACTGTGACGTAATTTTGGACAAATAAAAACATTCCATTGGTGTTGTTATACTTTCGTACTTACGGCTTGATTCAAGACATGATTACAAGATTTTGTAACAGTAACGACGGTTTATCAATTCATAACGGTAAATCCGCCTATTTTTAGCAAAAATTCATTACCATTGTTTCATTTTTTACCTTAACTTTTCTGTAGTTCAGTTTACTGTCAGCGTTACTATTTACGGACGTGATCACGTGAAAATGTTCACATCCGGCGTCCTTGGCAATCGCAGCCGTGTTCACGACGTAATCACAATCCGTCTTTTTAAACACATCCTGTCAAGAAAAATACAAAATTACACATTGTAGCTTTATCGTCGCTTTTCAAAAAACAAACAAGAAAACAAACAAACAAACACCTAACTACAGCTTGTTTTAAGCTGTAACAACGGGGTTTATGACCGGTACAAAAAAAAATAAACTTAGATGCTAATCCCACGTTGACTTTTTTATATGTGTCAAAATTCATGGTGAGGCAGATTTCCACATTATTTTTGGGAAATTTTTCATGGCAAGATGGCGTCATGCGACCTGTTTTTATTTTGACATTAGATCAGACATTTTCTTCAGCAATGTTTGTGAGACTGGTGTATGTCGCTGCGTTTCTTCGAAACCTCTAGTTACGCGATTTGTAAAGAAAAGCGACAATGTGTTAGAAGAAGCCAGATTCAAGATTAATTTGCGAAGTAAGATTGACAGCAAGGAATAGGCCAAGATAAAATCTATAAAAAAAATATCTGCTTACTTTACTGGCGAGTATGTCAGAGTTACCAAGACAACAGTATCCATGGGTACAATCCTTAAACACGTGACTATAATTCCCTATGTTGTCGTAATCCACAACTTCTTGGACCTGCACAAAAACAACAACAGCATCGTTAACATCATTATTAAGACACACAAAATGCGTGGCGACAGCATAAGATATGCTTTTGTCGAAACAAAAAAAGTTTTTACCCTTGTTATGGACCTACTGTATGAATTGTGTGTTTTGAACACAATTGAAACCTTCCAACCATGGAAAATTATATCGTCGCTTTTCAACGAATACCTCGTAACTGCAGCTTGTTTTAAGCTGCAGTTACGAGATTTTCGTTGAAAAGCAGCGATATGGATAATCAAGTCATGGGTAGAATCTATCATTTCTTTAAAAATAACATGATTTCAATAGGAACAAAAACTGAAAACGGACAATTGAGAAAAAGTATGTCCTATGTTAGGCCTAATGGGTGGAGAGATGAACAAACGTACAACTAGACGAACGGATGATCTCCTTTCTAAGCTATCCCAACCCCACCCCCATGAAATAAGTCATGAACCATTAAAAACGACACATTTACTACACAAATCATAACTTTTGAGTTGAAGTATAAATGGGTAATTGACTCAGATGTAGCAAAAAGGATAACAATGAAATACTAAAGATTTTATCAGCCTCACAAAAGTAAGCAGGCTTAAAAAGACCAAAACTAGGTCAACGTTCTACTTACAAATCTGTCGTCTGCTCCAGGCGGAGGGTCACATTGTCGTCTGCCCACAAGTACGATCCTTGTAAAATAGTCGTCTGCAATCAAAAGTTGAACCAATGCCTTCCCGGTCGCACCGGTATATCCAAGAATAAATGCACTGCGCGCTGCCATATCGTCCTAGTTTATAGTATTCAGTGAGCCTTCAGCTACACGGCTAATGTTTTATACGAAAATATGTATATGTGTATATTGGCTAATATGATACTGCCTGCCTTAACACAATAATGAACGGTTGAGTTATTTCCCTTTTCTTCAGTATACTGTTCAAGCGAATTTAAGGCGGAATGCTCCAGTTTTTCGGAACACTCGGTCTTTACTGTAGTAAATAAAATGTGTTTCGCTACCATATTTTCAATAATAAAACGCATCATTACAATTTACCATTTTCGAATGTAAAAGTGTATTTATTATGCGAAACTGATTTCCTCAAGTTGGAAATCGATTATTTGGAGCAAGACAGTCTCGTAAGTGTGCATGCAGTTACCACTGTTTTGCGTCATTTTGTTCATGTGTAGCTGATAAAAATTGCTGTTATTCACTAATAAGTGCGCTGACCTATATATTTTCTTTTTGAATTATTACCAGGACATGTTGCTTAATACAATGGGGGAGTTTTATCAAATTCTATTATGTAGAACTTGAAATATTTCCAAAAATATGCAAATTTTGACATAAAACACTCCAGCTTCGTTGATCTAAACGAACTTGTGAGCATGCTGTTTTATACATTTACGCGTTTAAAGTAGCACATATTTTGGGTTTTCTGTTTTTATTAAATGTAAGACGTTACTTTAAATCTGTTTTCGGGACTAAACGATGAATATATAGCATTTTATTAATATTTTAGTGACCTTGGGCAGGTGCAAGAACTTGTGCATTTTTTCGATGTAGGGGTATGTGATATGATTGTCCATAAAATTCAAACAAGATCGCTGACCATCCATTTTTATTTTATTTTTCAATTGGTAATAACATGTAATTTCAAAATACAAAATATAAATAAATTCTATTATTGGAAAAAAATTAAGGAAACTGGAGCATTCCCCTTTAAGGGCTGAAATTTCCGATAGGCCTACGTGTGTGTCCGTAAAAATAAATCATTCGTACCGATGTGATTTCGAATCACTATTCCACACTCAAATGTGTGATTTTAAGGTATTCCACCCTAATTATATTCGCGCGACGTCGGAACTATTCGGGCGACGTCGAAAACATTCGCTGGTGGTACTTTCCACACCGCCGTGTGTTTACGACCGCGCCCGAATAGGTTCGGATTCGTAACGTCGCCGCTCGAAAAAATCCGATGATTTGTGAATCTCAAAATGGCCACATTACGGGTATTCTACCTTTGATTAAGGTTGGCGAATATCCATCCCCACCAATTTTACAGTATAGTTTGATGATGGTACTTTTCTGACTTGAACGTTGACCCTATATCAATCAAACAGCATCTTGTTTTGAAGTCCCTGATCAAGAAAGTCTGTGAAAGCATTGAGAGAACAGAAGGAAATGCTGATTACCCGCAAATTCTTTAATCACGGCACATTATGTGACATGCACATTTCAACATTTTTTCTGTTTTCTCATTTATTAATTGCATTAGCTGTAAAAGACACATTTAATCCAAAATTTGTAACATTTGAATTCGACAACTATATAATAATACAAAAGTAGATCAACATCACGCATATATACAAATAGTAGAAAAATACACAAACTGTAGTATAAAACTAAAAACAAAAAGGGGCTATGCCATTTGAATTGAGCCAGGATCTGGAAAAACGTTCCTTAAGGCTTTTGAGCCCAACAAAGGTCCAGATCAGCTTGTGCATACAAACAGTCTGATCAGGACCCATGTTGTTCTCTAATAGCTTCTTCGTGACCTTAAAGAGTAGCAGCATGGATGCATATTTGACTTTATTAGATCTTGAAACTCTATTCTTAAATCAAAATACTGAAAGTACTGTTGGAAAGCAAATTTGCTGATTATGTCTAAAGGCCTTTCTAGTTGTTAGCAATATGAATTACACGGAGTTGGATAAAAGTAATTAATTGAATTTGATTCTTTAGAAAGTTACAAAATACAAATTATGAAAGGATAATGTCTGTTCCATATCAGCAAAATATACTGAACAAAAGAGAAAACTTTACGCTACAAGATTTCTTGTTTCTGAAAAAGTATCGAACTAAAAGCCTAATTTTATTTTTACAATATTTCCATGACATTCGGCAATCGTTTTGTCGAAGTTTCATTGCCTTGTCTCCTTTAATGTCAGAGTTACGGCCCTTAATGCATTTACAGCTAATTTCATCTAATGCCACATACGCGCGATAAACGATTCATTATTTTTACGAAATTGGTCATATCCGGGTTGCCAAAAAACCACAAAACATCACTTGTAGCAAGCTCTAAAATAAAGGTCTAATCTGTCAATTTTGTGAATTACCCCCCTTTGACATAAACAAATAGGGAATTTAAAATGTCGAATTCTCCCAGCCGAAAACGACTACAAGGCATTCTAGCACTCTATATGTTCTCCTATACCCAATGTCATGTTCTGAAGTAGGTTTTCTTGTATAATAGACTAGTGCGACAGGTCACGGTTCATAAATCTATTTGATGTAGAGGCCCGTAGGAACAGGGGCGGGGGGTGGGGGGGGGCTAGGGGGGGGGGGCTAAGCCCCTCCAATGTTGGCCAAAAATGCCGAATTTTCTTGACTGTAAATCAAATAAAATAACCATCTTACCGACTATCAACGAATTCATTCAATTTCGTAGTTTTTGTTCCACTTAAAACTTCTCTTTATCACTGTATATTGAATGCACGTGTGCTTAATCGCTGTATATTGAATGCACGTGCGTCGTCATCGATTTCTCCGCATTTTGTGGGAGCCTCGTTTTGAAAATGTTGATTTGTTACTATTTTTAGTAACAATTCACATGTATACAATGTTAATTTCCCATAAACCCATTGTTTGCCTCCGGAAGTTAATCAGAGTCTTCTCTGATGAAAATTCGCTCTTCGATATTTGGATGTCGCTATTTACATCGGAGCGCTGTCCAATTCAAAAACAAAAGAAAATTCCGACACAAGTTATGTCGCTGTGTCGGAATTTTCTTTTGTGTTTGACTGGGACAGCGTTCCGTTGTAAATAGCGACATCCGAGTATCATCGAGCGAATTTTCATCAGAGAAGTCTCGGATTACCGGAAGTGTTCTGCGGGTACGGACTAAAACATAAATGAAAGGAGTCTATACCCTAATTAGAAAGCATTTGATCTCTGAAAACTACATGTCTTACTTGCTAAAACATGTGTTCCGTCACTACTTTATCCCTTTCCCAAATAAGACCGGGTTTGACAGCCCGAAAAGAAAATGTTCGGGGGAATATTGGGATGAAAGAAGAAACTGCTGATAATCAGAATTTTCTACTTTAACCTCGATATTGTCTTTGGTATTATCTACAAATAGTTCTAATTTTATCTAGGTATGTACCAATTTTGTCGTCTGCTACGGCTTTTTTTTTATTTTGACCAATCTGAAATGTTTCTATTTGGGAAATGGTTAACATACCAACAATGTAAATTGATTTGATTCTATGTAGGCCTATTCATCTAGATCTAAATCCACGGTGGGTAACTCACATGACTTTAGGGAAGCGTTAACACCGAAAAAATCGTCCGCTTCAAGGTATGTTTTGTTTAATTTCTCAGCTTATACCCTATTGATTTTGATGAGATAAAGTGCACGGAACGCGCCCTTGAGAGGGCTATTCCCGGCTCTAACTCACTCTGCTCCAAATCCAGTGGTTTCTTCAAACATTCGAGCCAAAGTGTTTGTAAGTGCAAAACGAAAGTGGGAAGCATTCACATGCACCGAAGAAAACTTTCGCTTGAATGTTTGAAGAAATCACAGGATCGGAGCAGAGTTACAAACGGGAATAGCCCTCTCAAATGCGCATTCCGTGCACTTTATCTCGTCAAAATCAACAGAGTATAAGCTGAGAAATTAAACCAAACATATCTTGAAGCGGACGATTTTTTCGGTGTTAACGCTTCCCAAAAGTCACATGGGTTATCCACCGTGATATCTATAGATTAAAAAGTTAACACCGTTTTTTAAACCAAGTGGTGAAAGGATTGCTAGTCTGATTTCTATGCATTTTGAGCATACCATCACATATTCTGGTTTCCCAGATTTCTACTTTCGCTTTGCAATGCCTATAGCTACACGCGAATACTAGCAAGGCCTATTAGACAAGATGTCTATGTCATTAACCTCAAAATAACCACTTAGTTGATCAATCAATTATTGTGAACGCGATTAACTGCATGGCTTATCGAATATCATTGTTTAGTTTCGGACATTAAAACGTGTAAGAATTTGGGCATAGAAAGATTCTAAAAATAGACGTGTCCTAGTTCCTATTTTTAGCGCTTGAAGTGGGTCGCATATTTCATAGTTCAGTAAACTTGACTGACCCATTTTCAACGAAAGATATTGGACTGGCTATTGAACCGTAATGAAAGCAAATTACTACGTGATCATTTCTCCTCTTTTAACACATGTTTAATTGGATGTTTTATCATCGGTCACACAATTGAATATCTTGTGTACAACTATAGAATTCAATATTGAATATTCGAAAGGTTGTTCTTGTCATTGATCTTTGCTTTTGATAGAACTATTTATAGTGAGGAGGACCGGGAGATGTTGTGTGGTATGCAGAGAATGTTAAAGTGCAGAGAAGCACGACTGGAAAGAAAAGCAAATTTTGCAAATTTGCTTTCCAAAAATGCTATAAGGGACGTTTTTCCGGATCCGTGCTCAAATGAACTATCCTTGAGTTGTAGGTATCAGTTAGTTGAAATGGAGTAAACCCGTTACCATACGTCAGACTTTTAGGGTGATCCACTTCAAAAGCTGCAAAAATGACAGAATGGATGTTATTAAAGATTAGTTTTGTGTAAAATGTGGCACAGAAAATATTGAGACAAAAGCAGAAACTGCTGATTATCAGCAGTTTCTTCTTTTGCCTCAATATTTTCCCGAGCCATTTCTTCTAGGGACGTCAAAACCAGGCCTTGTTTGGAAAAGAGTTAACAAGAACCCATAGCAAAAGAAATGGGAGAAAATGATTTTTGAAAGAACCAGCACGTCATGCCTCTGTGTTTTGTTATCGCGATGTCAACAATTGTTCCAAATATAAATAGCTTTGCAAATACTAAGAAATATTAATTTAACCCTTTTCCTGCTTTTAATGAAGACTTACGTAAAATGGGCTCTGGAAAACCATTGAAAGGAAATAAGAAAATGCTGAATAGTTCCTTCTTTATTCTCATTTTTTTCCTTAGCTATAAATCTTGACAGTTCATTCGATAAGAATAACTTCATTGTCTTGAACAGTCTTCGATTTGAACCACTTTAATATTCTGTTTGGGGAAAGGGTCAAAGTGGACGTCGTAAGGATTGCAATCCACAATTAGATACCCAAAACACTTCGTGAATCTTCGGACGTCATCAGTGGCATCGGAAATTGACGATTTTACACTTCGTGAGTTTCCGTTGTCTCGGATGACGTGTCGAAATTGACGAGGGTATCAATCGTTAATTTGCGTTAACACGGATGACACCCGAAGAGACACGAAATGTTTCGTTGATGATGACGGGCTGTAATAAAATTCACAGATCTAAAGACTGAGCAGTTTCTATTATATTAACATTCTCTAAGATTTCAACGCTTTCTTTTGACGGATTTTTGGCTTTATATAGCATAGCCTTGCCAATCTCCTCCGCTTTGATTGACAAGCTCTTGCTCCAACAACAAAACAAGCAGCAATAACAACAATATTTGATCAGGAGTTCAGCTGTTCTGAAAGCACATGGCGGATTCTCACGCTTGGCCTTGATAAACCTGAAAACACACATATAAGAAAATATATCTTCCGGTTCCGGTTTTATCCAAATACTAGTATCGCGGCTTTTCAACAAAAACCTCGTAACTACAGCTTGTTTTAAGCTGCATCTACACGGTTTTTGTCTAAAGGCAAGGATAATTATGATACGTATAGCCCCTTTACTTATTACATGTTATACATGCCTACAAATTACATTTGTAAACAAGAGAAAAATGCATTTCTTATTCTGAAAACAATTTTGAATGCCTAAGCCGTTAGTTCTAATATTTCAAGTGTAAGACATCTGCATGATTAGAACAATCGAAAGCAATATCATAGTAATTTGTAGTTCGATCTAAATTATATTGTGCGTTTTTGCTTGTTGACATGGGCACATCTTGTTAGAATACTAGTGGGCCATAATTTTGTAACGGATGAATCATGACAAGTACGCGCGTTGTGTTACATGTGCCTGAATGTTCCCAAAGCATTGGTTAAGCCTTCCGTGCGTAGTATGTAGCAGTGTCCACTTTTTCAATACCTGAATCCACAAATACAAACTAATCCCAAAATATGCATCGAACAATATACAATTTTATGGCATTCTAAATTTGATGAGAAGCAATTGCTATAAGAAGTTTTTTTTTACTTGTGTTGGCTTATAACGCGCTTATGTGTCGTTTTCAAGTTTCTAAATACTAGTAGTCTATAGACTTACATTCCTGGTCTGTAGATGGCTAGTTTTGTAAAGTTAAGAGCCTTCAACCCATCTTCTGCTTGACCCTGTGTTATGAAAAATAGTATAGATCATTAGGAACGATCCGAATTATTTGTAATTTCCCAAACAACAATTTTTTTCTCGTAGCGAGCAAATGGGTGCAGCTGTTCCATGTTTTTTCACAACCAGTCTATAGTGGTAAACAGAGAAACTAGCTCCAGAAAGAGGTAGTTGCATAGAGCGAAAAATTGTAGGTCACGAACACATTTTCTACAAATATTTTTTTTTAAAGCGAGTTTTTGAGAAATCCGGCGATACTGTAATATGGAGAAATGGTTGAAGTTTGTTGTGCACGAGAGTATACGGTATTAGTAGCAGGGTTTTAATACAATCATTGAAAAACATTTCAAAATCGAAAGTAAAGAAGTTTTAACTTTCGATTTTGAAATGTTTTTCAACAATTGTATTCAAACTCTGCTTACTAACACCGTATATTCTCGTGCACAACAAACTTCGACCATTTCTTCATATTACAGCATCGCCGGATTTTTCAAAAACTTGTTGTAAAAGAAATAATTGTAGAAAAAATGTGTTCGTGACCTACCTTTGTTTACAGATTTTCGCTCTATGCAACTACCTCGGTAGAGGCCGGATGTCACGAGGAAACGAAATACCGTTGACTCTTTTTGGAGCTAGTTTCTCTGTTTACCACCCATGCTATAGGAGACATAAAAGTTTAAAATTAGTAGGTCTTGTTTCGAAAAACAAAAATTCGTCTTATTTTTGTATATTCAAAGTTTGACAATTTTAATATACATGTATGAAAAAATCGTGGTATCTCCCCATGGTGGTTTATTTTGCTCACATATTTGTATTCGGTGTAATCAATTGATTATTGCAAAAGTATTTTAAATACGTGCTATCGACAAACTCAGAACCGTGGTTAAATGAATGGCAACCCACGGTAAAATATGGATTATTTCATGCACATTTGGAATCATAGTGCTACCTTCAATTTATCTGAAATGTAGACGAACCGTAGAGAAAAAAGAGAACTTTCGATTCTATTTTACCTTGATTCTCTTGTAATTTATTTTACTGTCAGCGTTACTATCTAAAGCCGTGACCACGTGAAAATATTCACATCCGGCGTCCTTGGCAACCGTTGCCGTGTTGATGACGTAATCACGCTCTACTCTTTCAAACACCACCTGTTTAATTCAAAAGGGAACATTTCGTTGGTGATTGCAGACCATCGTAAGCTAATCAAGCTGTAGTTACGATATTTCGCAATTACGCCTACAATTTAATGACTTAAATCTGGAAAAGAACCCGTATGTAGTTGGAGACTAACTAGTATGGATTCAGATCAGTTTGGGCATACTCGCAGTCTGATCAAGATCCATGCTTTTCTCTAAAAGATTTTAGGACCTGTTGCAACTATTCTATAAGAGAACAGTTTCGATACTGATCACTCTGTAATTAAGCACAGACTGACATGGATTGACGTAGGTCGTTCAATCAGATGTATTGTTACATTATTTACGTAAAAAGTAAAATTGTTCATATGTTCATCAATGAAACGAGCTTTTGGCGTCCCATAGAAATGGATTTGGGAAGCATTGAGCCATCATTATCAAGGCAATAGTTTTCTACCTTTGTGACAATATAATGTATACTTACTTAACATCATTATTTTAGTCAGGCTGCGACAGATTCCAATCGTGCCCTTTTGGCATACGAAATACCCTTTTGGCATACGAAATGCCCTTTTGGCATACGAAATACCCTTTTGGTATACGAAATACCCTTTTGACATACGAAAACCCCTTTTGGCATACGAAATACCCTTTTGGCATACGAAATGACCTTTTGGCATACGAAATACCCTTTTGGCATACGAAATAATATTGACATCAAGGATAATTAGTCTATTATCTACTTACATTTTTCGCTAATAAGTCATTGTTACCAAGGCAACAGAATCCCACTGTACAATCCTTAAACACGTTACTATAATCCCCTATGTTGTCGTAATCTACAACCTCCTGAACCTGTTAGAAAAAACAACAACAAAAGCACGATTATCGCCATCATCATAATCATCCCCGATCCCATCAAACTTGATTTTCCAAGCCTTAGTTCTTTTGGTATATAATAAATATGAGGGGATAAATCAATTTCTACATCGGCGCAGTTTTCGTGGTGTCCAAGAGTGAATTCAGTACAATGCAATTACAAATGTAATAGGCCTACTAATTTAGATTTATTAGGGATTTCATTTGACCTGACACTGATCTCAATACAAAACGTGTTCATATTTCGCACATAGCGAAACATTCTTCAAAAAGACTTGTATCATAGTACACAGATATAACAGATATACAAGAAAATGTTACTGAATTGTTATTTTAAAAAAAGCATAGGCGTGTCATTTATGATAATAGAGCTAAAGCTGTGCCATGTGAAGCGAAATCTGTAATACTTCAAATTTCAGCAAATGTTTAAACCACACGCCCACTCCGTAAAACAAATAGTGCCCTCTCAAATATTAAACTTCTCCCTATGGACCTGGCTAAACCGGGTAATTAGTTTTAATGGCATAGAATTTGAAATTTTGAAGTAAAGTGATATTGATCAGCTTCTCAAACACAAAATAATGGGTCAAAAGTAGGTCAACGTTCTACTTACAAATCTATCGTCTGCTCCAGGCGGCGGGTCACATTGTCGTCTGCCCACAAGTACGATCCTTGTAAAATAGTCGTCTGCAATCAATTGTTGAACCAATGCTCGCCCGCACGCGCCCGTATATCCAAGAATAAAGGCACTGCGTTCAGCCATGATCTAGCGTTCTAGTTATGCAAACTACACGACTATTATATGTTTTATGTCGACATACGATACTATCTATTATGGACGATTACCCAATAACGAGTTATTTCCCATATTGTCGGTGTAAATGCAAAACCTCGTATGTCGATTTTTGTGATTTTCAAAGTAAAATCTTGTATGCCCATTTAAGGCAATTCTTTCAGGTTTTGAGATATGTTTACTGATCAGTATTAATGACACATTGTTTTTGAACAATATGTCCAAATTTCAAGTTAAACATTTCCGTTTGGGAAAAAGTTATTACACCCTTTTCTTTCCCCTTTAAAATCTTCTAAAAACGATATACGAGGTTTTGCATTTACAACAACGATATATCGTTGGCTCTAATTACTGTGTTTCGGAACGTAGACAGCGATTTTTTTCTAATTCTGATACAATTTGATACTTATCTGACCCCCCCCCCCCCTTAAAAAAAAAAAAAAAAAAAAAAAAAAAAAAAAAAAGACACAAAGCGATTATCTAATTATTCTAATTCTGATACAATTTGATACTTATTTGATCTCCCCCTTTTTTTTAAAAAAAAAGACACAAAGCGATTATCTCAGCCACTAATTCATTTGTTTGCACGATCAAATCGACTGACGATTTCGGTTTTTATCGAGTAGGGATCGAGAAGAGATCATTTTATCGGAATCGATCGGAGAATGTAAGCGATCGAGTCGACCGAGTTAATCTGATCGGCAGTGGGAACCTAGCATTAGACATGCGATTTCATCGTTATTATGTTCGCATGAATTATCTCCCATATATAATTTTCGCTTTGATATTTGATACAAATCCTTTCTCTAACGACAAATATCGCTGCTTTTAAACGAAAACCTCGTAACTGCAACTTAAAACAAGCTGTCGTTACGAGGTTATATTTACCATTATATCATCATAGGTCGTATCGTCGTTATTTCATTTCACAGAAATCATTTACATAAAATGGGCATTTGACTAGCTCTCTCAATAATTGCACAAGAAACAGACTACACCTAGGCACGTTTCCCGTCCGTTTATTTACATCCAGGAATGACGCGATACAACAATTTCAGAAAATCGTCAATAACTATGTCAAAACGTGGCCAATATGAATTCGACTTCAAGCAGAGAATGTGGGAGAATGTCAGAAATTTGCTGGTTGTGGTATTTTTTAAATCAAATGTTAATAATGTTATTGACGATAAAATAAAATTTTGATTGGCCGCAAAAATCTTTTTTAACATCTCATTTTTAAAGATCCACCACATCCATCTATTCCCTGACGTATTTCGCCTTTTGTTGCTTCAATCTATTTTGAATCGGTCACATATTAGTTGCGATATCGTTGCCACAAACTTGATGATGGGTTTTGGTTTGTGGCTACGAGTCCACCCTCTTCCTTCTTTGGAGCAAGACAAAAATGGGGAAAACACATTTTTTGCATAATTTTTGAATATCAACATACCTATTCAAAATTAAATCCCATAAAAACATATTCAATGTCAAAAATTTGGTTAAAAAGTATTAACAAGAATTGTTTTCATTTTTTTCCTTCCAACGAAAAATTCAAGTCTCAGTAGAATGAAATGGGTGGGTACCTGCTTCAAAATTAAATTGAACTTTATCTAAAAGTGATTTCAACATAAAATTGCTAGATTGACAGAAAAATGGTTAATTATCTGTTGTCAGGTAACATTCTTTCTACATTCATAGTTTTATTTTGAAGTTTGACTGCTAAACTTGCTGTAATGAATCATTCCAGCACCTGCTCCATTGCAACACATAGGAAGAAATTGTAACCGAAACCCAGATTAAAATTCAAAAAGTTTTCGGTTACATTATTGCAACTAGTCACATATTAACAAAACTATTGAACATTTTCTGCAAGTATTGTATCACATGATTTTCCGTCGTTTTGTTCACCTCTATTATTCTACCGTTCTGTCTGTCTCTATAGCGTGTTCATTCTTTCTCTCCCATTCTGATGTTCTTGAAATTTCCAACTTTTCTTTACTTTCGGGATTAGGAACTGACGTAAGTGTAAGAAAACTCCACATTTCTAGACTTTTAGCATTTATTTTTATATAATTTACAATAAAAAGATAATACAAAATTAATCATGCATGTGCGAACGTTTCACACAAAACAAAGCATTACAAAACTGATTTCACCCTGTATCAATACAAAGTTTTGTCGCCTAGATATGTCTATCCGTACATAAAGGGACATTAGTATTACCTGACCTAAATCCCTAATGATCCACAGAAGTTGGCTTTCAGCATGTTGTCACACCATTTATAGACTATATATGACAGAATACAAGATTAATACGGTGACATGAATCAATAATCATGCAGCGGTGTAAAACCGTGTAAATTATGTGGCGAAGCTGAAATTTTGCACAGAGAAAAATTAAAGGCCATGTATTTTAACCGTGTACATTTGTTTTTACAGAAAATTACCTCGAAAATAAGTAAGCCTTAGTATGTATCTTTTAACCCTTTCCCAAACAAGACCTGGTTTTGACGTCCCTATTAGAAAAGGCTTGGGAAGACATCAAGGCTAAAGAAGAAAAAAGCTGATAACCAGCAGTTTCTCCTTTTGTCTCCATATTTTCTATGCCATGTTTAACACAAAGTTCTATCTTTAATTACTTCCATTTTGTCATTTGTGGTAGTTTTTGAAGTGGATCACCCTATAATTTTTGCGTTTGGGAAAGGGTTAAAGTTAATTACGGCTGAAACGATTACCCGTCCACCCTCGAATTTATTACCCGTTATCCGATGATTATGTTTGCCGTCAACTTGTATCAATAATGAAACATTTCTAGACAGTCAAAAACTATGCAATTATGGAAATAATGTGTAACGTATAAATGGCCACATTAGGTAGTGGGACCCATTTGAAAACGAAGAAATTCACTATTTATAAGAAACATGCAGACGAGTCGACTCGACTCCGAGTTGACTCGGTCGAGTCAACTCGTGTGCAAGTTTCTAATGATGGAATTATCATTAATAATTTGATTTAAGCCACCCAAACTCAAAATTATCTATTTGTACGGTTGCTTGAGTACGCTCAGGTAATTGTCAGAAATTGCGTACTCATTTCGGACCTTCTTACAATATCTAAAGGCGCGTTCCCATTGCCGACCAAATCAGGCGATCGAGGATTGATCGAGCTTGGTCGGCGAGAGTGATCGGGACGATCGAACGTCGTCGGCAAAAATTATCGGGAATTAATCGACAAGAAATAAAGAAGAAGTCGTGTAAATACATTTGATCGAGTTTAATCGAGTTTGATTCGGGAATTTAGGCGATCGAGTTGATCGAGTTGATTCGGTTGGCAACGGGAACGCGGCTTAAAGAATTACAGATTTAAGTAAAAAAATCGATTGGTCGGCCAAAAGCATCGTAAAGCTATAGTCCGCCAAAATTAACCGGGGACATCTGCATAATTATGCAATGACCCCACTTCGGCAATGTGTTCGTTCAACTCATGGACCTTACCGACGAAAATTAAGTTGTTCCGAGTTAATTTTTCTGGACTATAAATCATTCGGCAATTGTTGACAATTTACACTGACATCTTTATTTTCCCCACCGTGACAAATAAAATGTTCAATGTTAGAGTTTGTCGCTGAATGTATAAAAGTCAAATACAGGTGTCCGAAATATTACCAAAACAGCCTTCTGCACAGGCTTTTAGATATCTTCCAGAATTTGACATTGTGTAAATTGCCTTAGTGTTTCATCGCAAGTGTAATTCATTTACTTTTGGGCGTTGATAACGTTTGAATAAAAGTTAAAGACACACGCTATCAAATTCAAAGACCTAAGGACTGTGCAGCTTCAATTATGTAGGCATTTTCCAATACTTCAACGCTTTCTTTAGATGGACTTTTAGTTTTATAAACCATGGCCTTTCCAATGTCTTCCACTTTGATTGACTTGGTCTTACTACAGCACCAAAACAGGCAAGGATAACAGCAACATTTGTAAAGGAATTCTATTGTTTTAAAAACACACGGTGTATTCTGGCGCTTGGCTCGAAGAAATCTGAAAATAAGCAAAACAAAAACAGTGACATAATTAAAATCATTAACGCAAACGACAAAAATTTAGGGCGGTCCAAATTGAAAGATCCTGCAGACGACAATTTCAAATGAATGGAATTTTTAATTTTTAGGTTTTTTTTATGGAAAACGTTGTGGGAACTGAAGAAGTTGCTTGTCATCTGAAAATAACCAAAACAAAAACAGTGTTGGTAAAAATCAACTACCACAATTTGTTTATGACAAGACCTGGGATGTTATTCACCAGTCAGTCTAGTTCTTATTTCACCATAACAATTTCACAACAATCCATCCGATTGGCCGAGACATACGTCTCGTCCAATCAGATGGCTTGTAATGTAATTTTACTTAAGAAAATCATTTAAGAAAAGTTGTTTTTTGGTATTTGTACTTGGCTGTAAACATTGTCCATGGTATCATGGTGAGGTACAGTCGACACTCGTCGACATCGGATAAGTCGAATTTCGCTTAACGTATACAACCCATCATTAGCACAAAAGAGCCAGAGGCAAAATTTGAAAGGTGCCAGTAAATCCCAAACTGTTTTATATTTCCATTCCAAATACAAACATAAGAATTTTGAACGGTTTAGAATTTTGAATTAATGCATATTTATGGAAATATTTGACAAAAATGTTATAAATTATCTCCCTTGCATATGAATATAGAGTAAAATGATACTTGTAAAATATTTTCTTCTTGAAGCATAATCTTGAAATCCGACACGGCGTATCAACTTATTTGAAGTTTATTTACAAGTGTGTGTAATTTGATGCATGTCCCATGGCTAGAAAGCGGTGTTTTTAATGATGGGTCATATACCTTAAGTCGAAGTGAAAATATGGCCCGGGTATCATCAATAGACATCTAAAATCCCTAAACAAAACCATTTTAAAGTATAAACAGCCATTGAAATATAGTAGGAAAAGGATAGGAATTGCTCGTTTACTTTTTTCTGCTATATTTCAATTATGAACGTACTTAATGAACAACAAAAATCGTCAAATATTATTTCAATAAAAAAATGAACAAAAATCGGATGAGTCGAACTCTGGAAAAGTCGAGGTATCTTGATGTTCCCTATGGCTTCGACACAACGAGTGTCGACTGTATTGCCATAAACAATACCCATGCGAAATACTAAAGCCCTGTGACATATAACTCATAAGCTTGTGAATGAGCAGTTCAGAAAACTATATGTATATTAATTCTCGTTATCTGCGATACAAAGACAAACATTCCGATATCAAAGCATCTTCCAGATAAATGCATAAATGTGCACATTACTGAATGAAAATTACATGTAAAAGAATTTCTTGATTTCTAGTAATCCGAGTCTTCTCTAGTGAAAATTCGTTCTTTGATATTTGGATGTCGCTATTCACGACATCCAAATATCAAGGAGCTAATTTTCATCAGAGAAGACCCGGATTAGACTTCTATGAACTACACGTAGTACTGCACCTTACATTAAATCGACCAAAACATTAAGACAAGCTTACCCTGGTCTGTATATAGTAAGCTTTGTGAAGTTGAGAGTCTTCAACCCATTTTCTGCCTCGCCCTGTTGTGTGAGAAATAAGAATAATTGATTGTTTCAGAATATGAATTCGATTTCTGATCTTGAAAGTCAATCATTTGGAACTTGCAGCCAATTTTCTGCCTTATAAGAATAGTTGATTGTTTCCGAATATGACCTCGGTTTCTGACCTTTAAAGACCGCCAATTGACCTTGGAACATGTTGAAATTTCACACGCCTATGTGATATATCAACCATTATTGATATGAAATTTACTAAGGATGTTTTTGCTATCTTATTGACCTAATGAAAAATAGATAAAAAAAAAGAATATTATAAAATAGTATACTGTATTTTGCGCCTTGAATAGGCCTATATGTATTCAATATGTATGTTTTTTTTTAAAGTGTATCTTATACTATATTTTACTAATAAATCTCTTTCGTCACATTCACTACAATATGTTTTAAAGGAATTTTCATGAACAAGAGAAGACAAGATAAAACAAGGTTTCCGTATTCGCAAGCCCAAAGTGTACTGCGGCACACATACACTGACCAAATCCACCGCGGGGAATAACGGGACAAAAAAAAATCAGGAAATCAATAATTTTCTTAACAATTGACCAACCAATCATCCTTGACTTGCAAAGTGGAATGTGGAACGATTTTATCCAGTTAACTGTGACGTAATTTTGGACAAATAATAGTATTTCGTTGGTGTTTTTATAAAATTTCGTAACTACGGCTTGATTCAAGACATTATTACAAGATTTTATAACAATAAAGACGGTTTATCAATTCATAACGGTAAACCCGCCTATTTTAGCAAAAAAAATCATTACCATTGTTTTGTTATTTACCTTAACTTTTCTGTAGTTCAGTTTACTGTCAGCGTTACTATTTACAGACGTGATCACGTGAAAATGTTCACATCCGGCGTCCTTGGCAACCGCAGCCGTGTTCACGACGTAATCACAATCCGTCTTTTTAAACACATCCTGTCAAGAAAAATACAAAGTTACACATTGTAGCTGTATCGTCGCTTTTCAAAAAACAAACAACAAAACAAACAAACAAACACCTAACTACAGCTTGTTTTAAGCTGTAACAACGGCTGTAACAACGGTTATGACCAGTACAAAAGAAAATAAACTTAGCTCCCAGCTGCTAATCCCACGGTGACCTTTTTTCTATGTGTCAAAAGTCATGGTGAGACAGATTTCCACATTATTTTTGGTAAATTTTTATGCCAAGATGGCGTCATGCGACCTATTTTTATTTTGACATTAGATCAGACATTTTCTTCAGCAATGTTTGGGAGACTGGTGTATGTCGCTGCGTTTCTTCGAAACCTCTAGTTACGCAATTTGTAAAGAAAAGCGACAATGTGTTAGAAGAAGCCAGTTTCAAGATTAATTTGCGAAGTAAGATTGACAGCAAGGAATAGGTCCAGATAAAATCTATAAAAAATATCTGCTTACTTTACTGGCGAGTATGTCAGAGTTACCAAGGCAACAGTATCCATGGGTGCAATCCTTAAACACGTGACTATAATCTCCTATGTTGTCGTAATCCACCACTTCCTGTACCTATTGCAAAACAACAACAATTACAACAACGTTAGCATCATTATACAGACAAACAAATGTGCGACTACATGAGAGAGGCTTTTGTGGAAACAAAAAGTTTTGACCCTTGTTATGGGCTTTCTGTATGAATTGTGTGTTTTGAACACAATGAGAAACCTTCCAACCATAGAAAATTATGTGCATAATCAAATTGTGGACATCATTTCATTCGAAATAATTCACAGTGCCTTCAGTTTTCGTAAAAAAATACACGATTTCAGTAGGAACAAACAAACTGAAAAAGGATAATTGAGAAAAAAAGTAGATTTTAGTATGTATGGTCTAATGTGTGAAGGGGGTGAACAAACGTACTAGACGATCTGACGATCTCCGTTCTTACCCACCCCAACCTAGTCCTATTCATACGCCATGACTTATGACTTAGACTTTTTCGTGTATGTCAGTAACCCCATCCCCGACCCATTTATCATGTCATAAACCATTTTAAACGACGTATCCACTCTATTTAATATTGCAGTGTCAGATGTAGAAAAATGATAACATTGTCTTGAAATACTACTACAAAAGATTATAATATTATAAGATTCGCAAAACAATAGGCAGACTTAAATAAGACCAAAACTAGGTCAATGTTCTACTTACAAACCTGTCGTCTGCTCCAGGTGGCGGGTCACATTGTCGTCTGCCCACAAGTACGATCCTTGTAAAATAGTCGTCTGTAATCAATAGTTGAACCAATGCCTTCCCGGTCGCACCCGTATATCCGAGAATAAATGCACTTCGTGCAGTCATATCGTCCTAGTTAACATAACGTAGTCGACAGCTACACGGAAGAGTTATAATATGTGTAACTGTTTCAAACAGAAAACGTGTAATCGGGTAATACCGCCTGCCTGAATTTAATGAACGGTTGAGTTATTTCCCTTGTTTCCAATATACTGTTCAAGCGAATTAAAGGGTTGAAATTTCCGATTCATTTGAGTCCGTAAAAGTAAATTCTTCGTACACAATCATCGTTGATACCTGCAGTGTTTTCGAATCGCTCTTTGACGCTCTGTCACTTTATTACACCAACTGATTATTGCGTAATTTTAAAAGTAAATTTCGATTAAGTCTGGTGAATACCCTCACCCACAACATGATTTCACAGTATTGATGATGGTACTTTTCTGCCTTTCAAATGTACTTGGACCATATGTTAAACAGACAGCATCTTGTTTGAAAGTCCCTGACCAAGAAAGTCTGGGAAAATATTGAGAGAACAGAGGAACATTCTGATTAACCGTCGTTTTCAGCTCCACTGGCCATCAGGCCGGCGGGCCATTGTAAAGGCGCTGTGTTCGTCGTGCGTCCGGTCGTCAACTTTTTCTTTAATAATCTTCTTCTCAGAAACTACTCGATTTGATAGATTTTAATCAAACTTCACAGGAATGATCACTTGGTGACCGTTTATCAGATTCCTTCGAAGAATTTTGCCAAAAAGCCAGGAGTTACCTGTCCTTGAATGTCAAAAATGGCCGTTTGGACTTTGTTTTCTCTCTAGCAACTACAAATTTGGACCAATCAAGACAAAACTTTAAAACAAAATTTTCGACTTCGTTTTCACTCTGTTTATATCCAACATAAATGAAATTTAAAACTCCCTAGAGACTCTATCTAAGATAATACATCAATCAATAACAAAAGTCAAAACTTGTGTTGTATCTTTCAAGAAATTCTTGCCTGAAGAGCGACTCAAGACCTTCATGTCTATCTAGTTCTAAACATGACCATTGTATGACATGCACATTCCCAGCGTTTTTAGAGCGACTATTCCTAGAATAAAGGAGGCTTTTCTAGTCATCCAGGCGTCGGCGCCGGCATAATGCTTTGGTTAAGTTCTCACATACAAGTTTGTTAAATCCCTGTTTCTACTAATGGTATTGCTCTGAAACTTTGCACATGCATCTGTGGCCATAATATCAGCCTCTGTGCAAAGATTCATCACTCGAACATGCAATTCGAAGAATTTTTTTTTTATCATTTTGGACATTGTTGAGTTTTTAAGTGCAACTTCCATATATCGTTAATAACTCTCTTGTTATAGCTATTATTTTCAAACTTTGCACATGCTTCTCTGACCATAATATCAGCATTTAGGCAGAGATTCGTTACTTTGACATTAAATTTAATGCAATTTTTACCCTTTTCAGACAAAGAACTTTTCCCTATCCAGCACTTGATAGTCTCGTTTGGCTTGCCTGAGAAGTTCTCGTTTATTCTCCTTTCTCCTTTATTAATTGCATTACCTCTAAAAAGACACAAACTTTGTAACATTTGAATTCGTCCAATCTTCGATGTACTTTACTTTTAGAGCTTATCATCAAGGATTGATTTGAAAGGGGGAAAAAGAGAAAAAATATGCTTTTTTCTTTGGTATTTGTAATTAATAGTCCATATTGTTATGTACACCAAAATACATTTAAGCCAGGATCTGGGAAAACGTTCCTTATGGCTTTTGAGCCCAACATAGATCCAGATCAGCCTGTGCATACGCACAGTCTGACCAGGATCCATGTTGTTCTCTATTAGCTTCTTCGTGACCTGTAGTAACTTAAAGAGAGCAGCATGAATGCATATTGGATTGCATCTGACAACAGGTTGATCTTGAAACTCAATTTTTGAAAAGGCTATAAGGGACGATTTTCCAGATCCCGGCTCATTTATATATTCAAAAGTACATTTACATGTAAATAATTATACAAAAAGTAGACACAAGTAAATACTGTATTATAAAACAAGACAAAACGTTGATGTTTTTTTTTTCAATGAACTATCCTTCAGTTGCAGGTACTCGTTTCTTAAAATGATTCTTCATGGAACACACAACAAAGCAATGGGAGAAAATAATTGTTCGTCTTGCTAACTCTTTTCACGATGACAACATTTGTTCCAAACATAAATAGCTTTGCAAATACTAAGAAATAATGTTTAAACCATTTTCCTGGTTTTACAGAAGACTTACGTAAAAATCGGCACTGGAAAACTATTAAAAGGAGGTAAGAAAACGCTAAATAGTTCCTTCTTTACTCTCGATATTTTCTTAGCTATAAATCTTAACATTTCTTTCGATAACAATAACTTCATTGTCTTGAACAGTCTTCGATTTGAACCACTTTAATATTGTGTTTGGGGAAAGGGTCAAAGTGGACGTCGTAAGGATTGCCATCAATCATTAGAAACCAAACACTTTGTGACTCTTCGGGCGTCATTAGTGGCATCGGAAATTGACGATTTTACACTTCGTGAGTTTCCGTTGTCTCGGATGACGTGTGGAAATTGACGAGGGTATCACTCGTTAATTTGCGTTACCACGAATGACACCCGAAGAGACACGAAAAGTTTCGTTGATGATGACGGGCTGTAATCCTTAAGAACTGCGTAGCAAAGACATAAAGTCTCAAAATTCACAGATCTAAAGACTGGGCAGTTTCTATTATATTCGCATTCTCCAAGATTTCAACGCTTTCTTTTGAAGGATTTTTGGCTTTATAAAGCATAGCCTTTCCAATCTCCTCCGCTTTGATTGACAGAGTCTTGCTCCAACAACAGAATAGGCAACAATAACAACAATATTTGATAAGGAGTTCGGCTGTTCTGAAAGCGCATGGCGGGTTCTCGCGCGTGGCCTTGATGAACCTGAAAAAACACACATATAAGAAAACATAAATTCCGGTTCCGGTTTTATCCAAATATAACTGATTTTCAACAAAAATATCGTAACTGCAGCTTTAAACAAGCTGCAACTACGAGGTTTTTGTTGAGCAGCGATAAAATGCATTGTGTACTTATGTTTAAATGTTTTCCCAATTCTTTTCCATTGCAGACGTCATTTACCAAGTCTTGTTTGGGAATAGGCTATGTATTGAACATTGATATGTAATATAATTTCTTTCATGGCATCGGTATAGAGATGTTTATTTTGATGGTGACATTAGAAATATTCAATCAAGCTAGAATATGCTTTATATCCTGTATCTAATTATTTAGCCAATTTAAACTAGGATTACATTTACTTGCGTAATGTTTTGGTCAGAAATTCAAACTTGTGGCTTTATTTGTAAGCCTTACATGTGCACAATGGCTGTCGCAATGTTCTCTTTTTAAATAACTAAATCCGCCAAAACAAATAGTTCCCAAGACCATTAAACTCTTTTCAGTACCTACCAATTTACAATTTTATGATTTATCTGTTGAAAACCTTTTTAATTTTTTTTCTTAATTTTTGAAATTCAATTTGTTGGTTTAACCCATTACCAGAAGACACATTTTTAGACTGTTCCAATTTGAAAGGTGTTGCAGACGACAATTTCAAATTAATGAAATTTTAAAAATCTTTCCATTTTGGGTTAGAAAACATTGTGGAAAATGAAGAAATTGCTTGTCAAAGGCAATTTCTTCATTTTCCGCGATGTTTTCCCAAGCCTTTTCTTTAAAGGAGTCAAAAGGCGCCACTGTGCAGTAATGAGTTAAATTGTACCATTTACCACTTTGGTTTAAAAAAAAAACACAACATTTAACAGACTTACATCCCTGGTCTGTAGATGGTTAGTTTGGTAAAGTTGAGAGCCTTCAATCCATTTTCTGCTTGACCCTGTGTTGTGAAAAATAGTATAGATCATTAGGAACGATCCGAATTGCAAAAGTTTTGTAATCACCATCTTCTCAAGCCAAGGGCGAACACTACTACGACGTAACCCTTGGCGTATTTAGTCCGATTTTCTTGGTGTCTTGTAAAGTGTTTTCATTGGTTCCAGCCAGGTCTCGCTGGAACCATTTAGATGACTCGATACTATGTTTGTTATGTGTAAAAAATTCATGACAACGGGTCGGGAAAAGTATTGCTTTTGCGATTCAAAAACGCGAAAAGAGCAATTTTCCTCAGAACTTCACTTCAATCGACAGCTTTTTTTCTTTCTTTTTTTCGACGACATATTTACCTGCGACAACTCGACCACAAAGGCAGCCATTTTTACCCGGTCCGTATGGCGTAGAACGCGAAGAGAACGCGCGTTAATGACGATATCAATAATGGCATAATAACTCCAAATGCGTTTAGAACGCAACGTATGATTTGTTGCTACTCTGTAACAACCAGAAAGACAACCGCTAGGTGTTGTATAGCGATTCCAAGAAATTCGGATTAAATCCACCAAGGATAAATACAAACGTAGGTGGGTTCAACATTGACTCGCAAAGATGTGTAAATACGCGCTATCGTTTAACTCAGAACCGTGGTTGAATGAATGGCGAACCACGGTAAAACTTTGAATACTTCATAAACATTTGGAAACAAAGTGCTGACTTCCATGTACAAATGTATCTAAAACAATAGACGATCAGCAGAGAGAAAAGAGAACTTTCGATTTTATTTTACCTTGATTCTCTTGTAATTAATTTTACTGTCAGCGTTACTGTCTAAAGCCGTGACCACGTGAAAATGTTCACATCCGGCTTCCTTAGCAACCGTTGCTGTATTGATGACGTAATCACGCTCTACTCTTTCAAACACCTCCTGTTGAATACAAAAGGGAACATTTCGCCTGTGTTATTGCAAAACCTCGTAACTACAGCTTCATTAAAGCTGTAGTTATGAGGTTTTGCAATTACACAGACGATTTACTAACTTAAATCTGGAAAAGGACCTCTATGGAATTTGAGTCTAGTGTAGATCCAGATCAGTTTGTGCATACTGGCAGCCTGATCAAGATCCATGCTTTTCTCTTTAGAATAGCTTTTTAGGACCTGCCGCAAATAATCTTTACGCGAACAGTGTGGATACTGATCACTCTGCACTTACGATAGTCCACCCCTAATGAGATTCTCGCGACGTCGGAATTATTCCGTCAACGTCAAAAACATTCGGCGATGGAACTATCCATCGCCGAATGTTTACGAACGCGCCCGAATAAGTTTGGATACGTAACGACAACACTCGAAAAAATCTTATGTTTTATGAATCTCAAAATGGCCATATTACGGGTTTTCTACATGTACCTTAAGCACAGACTGATCTGGATTGACGTTGGTCGTTCAATCAGATGTCTTGTTACATTATTTACGAAAAAAGTAAAATTGTTCGTAAGTTCATAGATGAAACGAGATTCTGCTTTTGGCATCCCATAAAAATGGATTTGGGAAGCATTAAGCCATCATTATCACAGCAATAGTTTTCTCCCTTTGTGACAATATTTTGTATACTAAATTAACATCATTATTTTAGTCTGCGGCAGCTCCCAATCGTGCCTTTTTTGTATACGAAATACCCTTTTGGCATACAAAATACACTTTTGACATACGAAATACCATTTTGGCATACGAAACACCCTTTTGGCATACGAAATAGCCTTTTGGCATACGAAATACCCTTTTGGCATACGAAACACCCTTTTGGCATACGAAATATCCTTTTGGCATCCTTTTGGCATACGAAATACTCTTTTGGCATACGAAATACCCTTTTGGCATACGAAATACCCTTTTGGCATACGAAACACCCTTTTGGCATACGAAATACCCTTTTGGCATACGAAATACTCTGTTGGCATACGAAATATCCTTTTGGCATACGAAATACCCTTTTGGCATACGAAATACTCTGTTGGCATACGAAATATCCTTTTGGCATCCTTTTGGCATACGAAATACTCTTTTGGCATACGAAATACCCTTTTGGCATACGAAATACCCTGTTGGCATACGAAATACCCTTTTGGCATACGAAATACCCTTTTGGCATACGAAGTACCCTTTTGACATTCGAAATACTCTTTTGGCATACGAAATACCCTGTTGTCATACGAAATACCCTTTTGGCATACGAAATACCCTTTTGGCATACGAAGCACCCTTTTGACACTCGAAATACTCTTTTGGCATACGAAATACCCTGTTGGCATACGAAATACCCTTTTGGCATACGAAATACCCTTTTGGCATACGAAGCACCCTTTTGACATTCGAAATACCCTTTTGGCATACGAAATACCCTGTTGGCATACGAAATACCCTTTTGGCATACGAAACACCCTTTTGGCATACGAAATACCCTTATGTCATGCGAAATACCCTTTTGGCATATAAAATAATAATAATAATAATATTATTATTATATATATTATTATATATTATATAAATAATATTGACATCAAGGATGATTAGTCCATTATCTACTTACATTTTTCGCTAATAAGTCGTTGTTACCGAGGCAACAGAATCCCACAGTACAATCCTTAAACACGTGACTATAATCCCCTATGTTGTCGTAATCTACAACCTCCTGAACCTGTTATAAAAAAAATCATCACCATGGTCATCATCATAAATTTCTTTCAGTGCATTATAAGTATGGGACGACTTATCAATTTCCACCGCGGCAAAGTTTTCATGTTACTCAAGAGTGAATCCTATGCACTCCTACTTTAACTCCTGAAACTCAATTCAATTAAGGTTTACAGACCCTTAAAAATTCACCATTTTCTAGCCAAACGAAATGCATCAAATTACACACACTTGTAAATGCACTTCAAATAAGTTGATTCACCGTGCCGGGTTTCAAGATTATGCTTTAAGAAGAAAATAATTTACAAATATTATTTTAATCTTTATTCATATGCAAGGGAGGTAATTTTGAACATTTTTGTCAAATATTTCCAAAATTATGCATTCGTTCAAAATTCTAAACCGTTCAAACTGCTTGTGTTTGTATTTGGAATGGAAATGTAGCACAGTTTAGGAATTACTGGCACCTTTCAAATTTCGCATCTGGGTCTTCAGTGCTTTTGAGGGGTTGGATACCTTAATATGATTACTTCAAATTTTAGTCAATGCGCGACCCTACCCCGTTAAAAATTAGTCCCCCCCTTCAAATCTGAAACTGCATCATACGGACCTGGCTAAACCGGGTATTTAATTTTAATAGCATAGAATTTAAAATATTGAAGTAAAATGATATTGATCAGCTTCTCAAACACAAAATAATGGGTCAAAAGTAGGTCAATGTTCTACTTACAAATCTATCGTCTGCTCCAGGCGGCGGGTCACATTGTCGTCTGCCCACAAGTACGATCTTTGTAAAATAGTCGTCTGTAATCAATTGTTGAACCAATGCTCGCCCGCACGCGCCCGTATATCCAAGAATAAAGGCACTGCGCGCTGCCATATCGTCCTAGTTTATAGTCTTCAATGAATCTTCAGCTACACGGCTAGAGTTTTATACAAAAAAAAAAAAACGTGTATATTGGCTAATATGACACTGCCTGCCTTTACACAATAATGAACGGTTGAGTTATTTCCCTTTTCTTCAGTATACTGTTCAAGCGAATTGAAGGGTTGAAATTTCCGATAGGCCTACATTTGTGTCCGTAAAAATGAATTATTCGTATTAGCTGTAAAAGACACATTTAATCCAAAATTTGTAACATTTGAATTCGTCTACTCTTCGAATATTTCATTTTAAAGCATATCATTTAGCGAAAAATAAATAAATGATTTCATAGGGGAAAAAGAAAGAAAGAATGAATGCTTATCTTTGGTATTTGTAATTAATAGTCTATATTGTTATATACACAAAAGTACATCTATACATAGTAGAAAAATACAAAATTACTGTAGTATAAAACTAGACAAAAAGAGGCTATGTCATTTGAAATGAACTATCCTTGAGTTGTAGGTAGATCTACCCGTTGTTGAAATGGACTTAACCCGTTACCATACGTCAAAAATTTAGAATGGTCCAATTTGAAAGTTGCTGCAGACGACAATATAGCCAAGAAAATGTTGAGACAAAAGGAGAAACTGCTGTTTATCAGCAGTTTCTTCTTTTGTTTCAATGTTTTCCCAAGCCTTTTATACCAGGGACGTCAAAACCAGATCTTGTTTGGGAAAGAGTTAACCCGTTACCATACGTTAAACTTTTGTGGTGATCCACTTCAAAAACTGCAAAAAAAAATGACAAAATGGATGTTATTAAAGATAAGATTTGTGTAAAATACGACTCAGAAAATATTGAGAGCAAAGGAGAAACTGCTGGTTATCAGCATTGTCTTCTTTTGTTTCAATGTTTTCCTAGGTCATTTCTTCTAGGGACGTCAAATTCAGGTCTCGTTTGGAGAAGGGTAAACAAAAACCCATAGCAAAAGGAATGGGAGAAAATTATTGTTTTGAAAAAAAAGAAAAGAAAAAAAAACCAGCATGTCATGCCTCTGTGTTTTGCGATCTCTTTTCAAGATGTCAACGATTGTTCCAAACATAAATAGCTTTGCAAATACTAATAAGATATAATATTTTAACCCTTTTCCTGCTTTTAAAGAAGACTTAGGTAAAAATCGACACTAGAAAACTATTGGAAGTTAATAAGAAAATGCTGAATAGTACCTTCTTTACTCTCAGTATTTTCTTTGCTATAAATCTTGACAGATCATTCGATAAGAATAACTTCACTGTCTTGAACAGTCTTTGATTTGAACCACTGTAATATTGTGTTTGGGAAATGGTCTAAGTGGACGTCTTAACCCATTACTGCACAGTGACTCTTTTTACTCCATACGAGATTTTTTCTTAGGAAAACATCGTTGAAAATGAAGAAATTGCTTTTGACAAGCAATTTCTTCATTTACCACAATGTTTTCTACCCAAAAAGACCAACAAATTTTAAATTTCATTCACTTGAAGTTATCGTCTGCAACATCTTTGAATTTGAACCAGTCTAAAGTTTTGTCGTTTGGTAAAGGGTTAAGGATTACAATCCATCATTAGAAACCAAACACTTCGTGAATCTTCGGACGTCATCAGTGGCACCGGAAATTGACGATGATATACTTCGTGAGTTTCCATTGTCTCGGATGACGTGTGAAAATTAACGCGGATATCACCCGAAGATGCACGAAATGTTTCGTTGATGATGACGGGTTGTAATCCTTAAAGTGACATTTCACATTTATTTCATTTTTTTAAAAATATGTCTTGATGCAAAGATTATTTTTATTCTAATGCGTAGAAATGCTATCAGTTTTTTGAAGGTGTTATTTATAAACGAAAAATACGCCTTTAAAGTTGAGACAGAAATGACAAATTCTATATAAATCTGAACTGTTGTCCACAACAATTTGTTTAATTTTAGCACAAAGATAAATACTGTATTTCTCGTAAACGGTTCAATATTTTGACTCGAAATTTTCAGAATTTTCATAAGAAAACAAAGTCATACTCTTTCAGATAGAACAAAAGTAAAATTCATGTAAAAATAATTGTGAGATGTCACTTTAAGTACTGCGTAGCAAAGACATGAAGTCTCAAAATTCACAGATCTAAAGACTGGGCAGTTTCTATTATATGAGCATTCTCCAAAATTTCAATGCTTTCTTTTGACGGATTTTTTGCTTTATATAGCATAGCCTTTCCAATCTCCTCTGCTTTGATCGACAAGCTCTTGCTCCAACAACAGAATAGGCAACAATAACAGCAATATTTGATAAGGAGTTCGGCTGTTCTGAAAGCACATGGCGGGTTCTCGCGCGTGGCCTTGATAAACCTGAAAACACACATATAAGAACACATAGTTTCCGGTTCCGGTTTTATCCAAATATCGCTTTTTCATCAAAAACCTCGTAACTGCAGCTTGTAACAAGCTGCAGTTACACGTTTTTGAAAAGCGACAGTATAATACATACGTATTTTCCTTTTACGATATTATAAATGACACTTGTCTACAAGTTTTACTTATGTAAACAGGAGAAAAATGCATTTCTTATTTTCAAAATAATTTTGCTAATAAAATGTTGTAGGCCGACCAGTTCGAATCTTTTGGGAGTGAGATATCTGCATGATTCGAACGGCCGAAAGCAAAATGACGGTTGTTTAGAGTATTACATACAAGTTATAATGCGTGTTTGCGCTTTTTCACTTTGTCAAATTTTGTTGGCATCTGCTATAATTTCATAACCGGTGAATCATGGTGAACTACATTGTTACTTGTGTCTGAAGCCTTTTCTGTGCGAGACGTCAAAATGAGGTATTGTTCGAAAAAAGTTTAAGTGTTGTACATTGATTCTGTAATATGATTTGTTTTCGCGAATACCAAAGGGTATACGGATTTTTCTGGTGGTGGGTTTGGACATATTCAAGCAAACTAGAAGATGTTTTATATCCTGTATCTAATCATTCTGCAAATATAGACATTGGTTACATATACACGCCGTATGTTTTGGTCAGAGATTCAAATTCGTGGCCCTACAGTTTTGCTAAGCCTTACATGTACATAGTGGCTGTCAAAGTGCTCACTTTTGAAATAACTAAATCCGCCAAAACAAATAGTTCCCAAGATCAGCCAACTCGTTCAGCGCTTACCATTTCACAATTTTATTATTTATTTGTTGAAAATCTTTTTGATTAAATTTGTTGGCTTAAATTACACTTTTGAACCAATTTCTAGTTTTTAACCATTACACCATTACCACACAGTGACTCTTTTTGACGCCAAACAAGATAAAGGCTTTGGGAAACATCATGGAAAATGAAGAAATTGCTTATGACAAGCAATTTCTTCATTTCCTTTAATGTTTTCCACCCCAAAAGTCATAAAATTTTGGAATTTAATCACATTGAAATTGTCGTGTACAACTTCTTTCAATTTGGACAGGCTTAAAATTGTGTCGTTTGGTGACTTACATCCCTGGCCTGTAGATGGTTAGTTTGGTAAAGTTGAGAGCCTTCAACCCATCTTCTGCTTGACCCTGTGTTATGAAAAAATATAGATCATTAGGAATGATTGGGATTCTTATCACCCTTTCTCAAACAACAAAATTCCCCTTTCCCAAACGATAAAATTTTAGGGTCGTCATATTAAAAAAAACTCCTGCAGACGACATGTTCCAAGAGATAAAAATTCATGTATATTATAACCCAGAAAACATAGAAACAAAAGGAGAAACTGCTGGTTATCAGCAGTTTCTTCTTTTGTCTCAATGTTTTCCGAAGCCTTTTCTATTAAGGACTTCAAAACCAGGCATTGTTTGGGAAAGGGTTAAAAGCTGTTGCAGCTTGTTGTCAACATTTTCTTCTTTTGCTTCCATGCTTTCCACAGTCAGTCTATTAGACACGTAAATGTTAGTTAGTAGTTCCTGTTTTGAAATACATGAATTCGTCTTACCTTTAAACATTTATGTTAGCGATATAACATTTATCAGCTCTTTCATTCAAAATTCGACAATAATATAATCTTACTTTCTAATATGCATGTATGGAAAAAGCATGGTACTTCCTATTGTATTATTGTAAATACGTGCCGTCGCCTAACTCAGAACCCCATGGTTAAATTAAAGGCAAACCATGATATCAAGAACATACGCTTAAATAGTCAAAGCTTCTGATATATTTTACCTTGATTCTCTTATAGTTTATTTTACTCTCAGCGTTACTGTCTAAAGCCGTTACCACGTGAAAATGTTCACATCCGGCTTCCTTAGCAACCGTTGCTGTGTTGATGACATAATCACGCTCTACTCTTTCAAACACCTCCTGTTGAATACAAAAGGGAACATTTTGTATGTTTTATTGCAAAACCTCGTAACTACAGATTGATTAAAGCTGTAGATACGAGGTTTTGCAATTACACAGACGATTTTCTAACTTAAATCTGGAAAAGGACCTCTATGGAATTGACCAAACGCCGACTGTCAATCAAAAACATCGATTAGCCAATAGACGATCAGAAAAATGTCATGCCCCAATTGTTCATCGTTGCACATGGTTTTGTATCGATTTATCGACTGACAATCAAAACAATCGACATACCAATGGCAAAGAATTTTGTGCTAACAATAGACTAGGTTCTACGTTATGTTTTGATAAACCGCGTTGGTGTTGTTATAAAATCTCGTAACTACGGCTTAAATCAAGCCGTAGTTACGAGATTTTATAACAACAACTACGAAATACTACTTTGTTTGTCCGAATTTACGTGACGATTAACTGGATAAAATCGTTCCCTATTAACGACCACATGCACATTGTTTGCCTTAAATTCTATGTTGGGCGGAGCGATCTGTCGATTGGCGTTTGGTCAATTGGAGTCTATTGTAGATCCAGATCAGTTTGTGCATACTGGCAGCCTGATCAAGATCCGTGCTTTTCTCTTTAGAATAGCCTTTTAGAACCTCTAGCAACTAATCAAATTCGATAACAGTGTAAATACTGATCACCCTGCACTTAAACAGTAAAGTGACATTTCACATTTATTTTTTCATATTTTACTTTTATTTTTTTTCTGAAAGAGCATATTTTCTTGTGGAAATTCTGAAAGTTCCAAGCCAAAATTTTGCACCGTTTACGAGAAATATATATTTCACTGCTGAAATTAAACAAATTGTTGTGGACAACATTTCAGATTTATATGCAAATTGTCATTTCTGTCTCAACTTTAAAGGCATATTTTTCGCTCGAAAATAACAACTTCAAAAAACTCATAGCATTTCTTTGTATTAGAATAACCATTCTTTGCATCAAGACATATACTTAAAAAAAATGAAATCGAAATAAAATGGCCCTTTAAGTACAGACCGACCTGGATTCATGTTGGTCGTTCAATCAAATGTCTTGTTACATTATTTACGAAAAAAGTAAAATTGTTCTTAGGTTCATCAATGAAACGAGATTCTGCTTTTGGCGTCCCATAAAAATGGATCTGGGTAGCATTGAGTCATCATTATCACCGCAATAGTTTTCTCCCTTTGTGACAAAATTTTGTATTCTAAATTAACATCATGATTTTAGTCTGTGGCAGCTTACAATCGTGCCTTTTTGGTATACGAAATACCCTTTTGGCATACGATCGGAAATACCCTGTTGGCATACGAAATATCCTTTTGGCATACGAAATACCCTTTTGGCATACGAAATACCCTTTTGGCATACGAAATACCCTTTTGGCATACGAAATACTCTGTTGGCATACGAAATATCCTTTTGGCATACGAAATACTCTTTTGGCATACGAAATACCCTTTTGGCATACGAAATACCCTGTTGGCATACGAAATACCCTTTTGGCATACGAAAAAATATTGACACCAAGGATGATTAGTCTATTATCTACTCACATTTTTCGCTAATAAGTCATTGTTACCAAGGCAACAAAATCCCACTGTACAATCCTTAAACACGTGACTATAATCCCCTATGTTGTCGTAATCTACAACCTCCTGAACCTGTTACAAAAAACAAAATCATCACCATGGTCATCACTATTAATTTCTTTCAGTGCATTATAAGTATGGGACGACATATCAATTTCCACCGCGGCAAAGTTTTCATGTTGCTCAAGAGTGAATTCTATGCACTCCTAATTTAACTCCTGAAACTCAATTCAATTAATATGATGATTACTTCAAATTTTAGTAAATGCACGACCCTACCCCGTTAAAAATTAGCCCCCCTTCAAATCTGAGACTGCTTCATACGGACCTGGCTAAACCGGGTATTTAATTTTAATAGCATAGAATTTGAAATATTGAAGTAAAATGATATTGACACAAAATAATGGGTCAAAACTAGGTCAACGTTCTACTAACAAATCTATCGTCTGCTCCAGGCGGCGGGTCACATTGTCGTCTGCCCACAAGTACGATCCTTGTAAAATAGTCGTCTGTAATCAATTGTTGAACCAATGCTCGCCCGCACGCGCCCGTATATCCAAGAATAAATGCACTGCGATCAGCCATGTCGTCCTAGTTCATAACTCCAAGTACACTGAGTTTGATATTACACACTCTCAGTTAAATAGTTAAATTACAGGGTATTATGTTTTATACAAAGAGACTGAAATAGTGTGTCGTCGCTTCTCAACAAAAATCTCGTAACTGCAGCTTGTTTTAAGCTGCAGTCACGAGGTTTTTGTTGGGAAAAAAAACGATGATGTATTGGTCATAGCAACGTTTTTCTTCAAATACTTTGTAACTTCAGCTCGTTTAAGCTGTATTTACGGGGTTTTGTAAAAGAAAGCAGCGATATGATACTGTCCGTCTTGGGTGAATAGGTTATATCCCTTACACTGTTAGTTTTTCATTATATACTGCTCAAAATAAATAAAGACTTCTTTTTTCTCTCATAGATTTCTCGACATAATTATCCCTTTGTCAGTTTGAAAATGTGCAAGTTCTGCCAATAGAACCGGTTTGAAATTGTGCATCCCGACGTTAAATCATATCCAATTCAACAAGCTAGCCTACTTTCTAACCAATACCCCCCCCCCCCCCCAAAAAAAAATAATAATGATAAAAAATAAGAAAAGAAAAAATATAAAATACACATGTACTTATTTGATAGAAAATGCTAGCCTACTTTCTGACCAATACCCCCACCCCAAAACAAAACGAAAGAAAGAAAAAAAAAAATAGAAAAAAAGAACGAAATAGATCTAATATGAAATAAAATAATTATTTGATAAAAATGGATAGATATTGTAAAAGCAAGATCGTAGTCGAAGACTGTAATATCCGGATATAGGTGCACTTGCATAAACAAGATCGCTGTTTACGTCGAAACCAGCATTTCGCGATCTCATCCGGGTATGGAAAGTTAGATTAATGTTTTCACTTACGAGGCAGCATAGACTTATGTGTTGACAACCCATATATTAGCCGTAATCGTGATCGCCAGCATTGTTTTTCTTCGAATTGGCTCCGGCCATTTTCCGGCCTATTCGTTGCTAAGAACGCTGGCGTAAGGAATTTGTCATCTTCGCAGTAAGCAATATTTTAGCATTTGTTAGTCTCGAAACGGATAATATTTGGGTTGATAAGTGATTTTATGTTTATTTTATGCCATGTTTTAGTTGTTTTGATACGTAATCGTAATGCTGCCGAAGAACTATTTTGTCGCGTAATGCTGCCGATGGGGCCGGATGCTGGCGATACGTTTCGATCGTTCTACTCGGATAATCGGGTCATGTAAATTATATGATTTAGAACGTTAAAACACAGAGAATATTTCCTTGTACACCCCTTTCCTGTTACTGTAGGGGATTTCTGTCCAAAACCCTATGTTGTTGGCCTTGACCGAATCACCCATTCCGGCCGGCTCAGCCGAAACGGAATGGAGGATTCTGATTGGCTAAGGACTTCGCCAGCATCGCCAGCATCCAATCGCCTATAAAAGCGCTGAGCCGAGAGCGTTCCACATCAATTGCTCGGACGGCATCGACACATCAACATGGAAGAATAGAAAAGATCTTCAACCAACAAAGCCTTTAGAGGCTAAGAGACAACAATGAGCTTCTTTTCAACAATAGTTTAATAAGAGATCAACAAATAAAATCGCCAATGAGTAGATCTATTAAGAGTAGAAACGCCGTCGTCTGTAGCAATTGGTCATTCCCCCCCCCCTTTTAAGCTTACTGTTTGTTTATTTTACATGGAGAAACTATGGGAAAGAGATACAATAGTACCAGCCGAAAATTACAGTGACGTAGGTTAATGTTTACTACTTGACAACCAATCAACCCTGTTCGTATTTGTAACGGTGCAAATCAGAAGAATTGATTGGTTTTGCAGCAGTAAACATCAGCCTACGTCACTGTCAATTTCGGCTGGGACTATTGTAGTTAACAATGATTTTAATACTTTGATTCAATCTTGTGTTTTTATTTGGCCCTTCCTGTTTATAATACATTCACAATTAAACGAGAATAGTTACGATTGTTTTGGTTTATTTTTAGGTTGAATAGTTACTTTTACCTATGTAAAATTAAAGCGAAACAAAGGTAACTATTCTCGTTTAATTTTGAATCGATTATAACCAGAAAGTCAACAGAAGCAGAACATTGTTATTTGTAGTCGACCAGCCAAATCAACTCAGCCATTAAATCCTGACAGATAGAGAGAAACGGCTGGTTGGTTACAATATAATCAAACTCGGTTTTGACTATTCCTAAAAAGATTACTTTTGCAAACATTCAGCGAAAAGATGATGATGGTAAGCAACATTATTTTTCATTTTCCCGAAATGCTTTGTGCGCTAGAGCATGTTGGAAATAACAATTGTTTTTCTTTCATAGCATTTGTTTTGTAGCATACAACAATTTTTAATAGGGAACAATTTTGTCTTACTAATAGTGACGTCATTTCGGACAAAGAATTTTGTACGTGTTCTTATAAAATCTCGTAATTACGGCTTGATTCAAGCCGTAGTTACAAAATTTTATGACTACTCCGACGTTTTAAGAACATGATCGTTAGTCAAGTCTATTTTTAGCACAAAATTCATTGCCATTTGAAGAGTCTAAAATTGTGTGGCTTCATACATAATATAACATTTCAAAAGGTCAGAACTTTTAATCAATGCACAATTTGCACGTGCAAAAAAGAAAATGACTTCGTCACGGTTAAGACGAACGCACTCTTTGCACGTGCATCTAATGGAAATTGTGGTCCACGCTATTTCTTGATTTTTTTCCTCAGAATATATTTTGAAGTGATGTTTGATATACGATTTTTTAAACAACTGCTTTGTATTATAAAAGATGCAAAATTGTGTAAGTTCCTTATAATTCTTTTTCATACAATTTGATTCGGCTTTGTTCGTTCTTGCTATTTTTTAAACCAGCCTTTGTACACGCACAGTCTGATCAGGATTCGTGTTGCTCCTTAATTGCTTCAATATGACCTGTAGGTACTTCATGATAGATCTAGCGACATGGATCCTAATCCTGAAGTTGCACATCGAACATGTTGGTAAAGAAACTTTGCGGTGTCAAAATGTTGCAAGTGCCCGTTTTTCACATCCCTTGAGTAAATTATTGTTTGACCAGATTGAACTGAGACTCCTTGCATATTCCGTTAATATTCGGGTCTTTCCGTATTTTCTACATCGGGACTATAATTTGTATAAGTACTGTTATACACTTCGCAATGTCCACCGAATAATAGTGGCCTAGTGTGTAAGGCGACTCTTCTGGAAACCATATGTCCGTGGTTCGAATCCCAGTAGCGCTTTTGTTTAAATATTTTTACTTTCAATATTTTTTTTTCAAATGCATGCATACATTTTGTAAACCTCAATCAGTTCACTTGAATCCTTTCACTTTAAGTAGTCATTCAAGAAATGTCGAAACCCTTTAGATACAGGTAATATAAAAACGTGTTTGCTGATGTTGCAACTTTTTTTAGACATCTGGGGACCCAGAACCTTTTTCCTCGCTTAACCATCAATACAATTGGAGTAATCAGGGTCAATGTCTTTTTGATTCCAGAGAAGCTGCGAGAGACCAACACATCAGCAACGCTCATGGGAAGATTATAATGATAAATGAACGAATAAAGATTATGATAAAAAGGGAAAAGATATTAAGTGAGCTATAATTATTGTGAAAATTAAAAAAATGAGTATTTCATCAATCAATAAATTAATACATTAATTAAGTATTCCATTTCATAGGAAAAAAGAAAGAAAAAAAAAGCTGAACAAAAGTTTCATCAGTAAAATGCTGGGTTCGATCTTGAGTCTCTGAAATGAAAGTCCAGCGTCTTTCCACTACTCTAGTTCTTTGTTCAATGAGATCATGCAGAAATAAAGTTAACATTTTTCACAGTGCAGGGTATTAACACGCGGAAACTATCGAATACGCCGATGAATGCCGGAATACGCTTACGGAAAACGATGAGTCTCAGGTAAATTTGGTCAAACAATATTTGCCTCTAACGACTTCAATACCAGGGGAAACAAATCTCTTTATTGTGAAATAGTTTTTTTTTTAAAGTTATTTCCCTCTATTTGTAGGTCGAGAACAATGGCTGATTTCAGCGCCCAGCTTACGGCAATGGTCGTGGATTTTGGACATCGAATTAAAGACTCGCCCGAAAATACCCAAAGGCTTGGCATCGATTCAACTCTCCCTGGATAAGAAGTCGAGTGTGCGACCACTTACATATCACTCCTGAATATATGGCAGCAATTGTAAGGTACGTAGTGTTGCTTTTTTGGTTTCACGCCATGCTCTGATTCCTGGTATAGTCCGGTCACGACATTATGCCACTTGTTTGCAACTTTTGCCGATGTAAACGAGGAATATAATTCATAATTTTCAAAAAGATTTTGCATGCGTTCGTTCGAATCTTGCAGGTGTGTCTTACACCTGCAAGATTCGAACTATTACATGAAAAATTACAGTAGTTATGAATTCGATATTTTGTTGATTACACAGGTAGAATTTGTAAACGTGTGTCATTATATTGTAATCGGACTATAGTTTTATACTAGAACCTTGTCTTTCTAATCATGTATGCTTGTAGGCTGATCTACAGACAATAGGGAGTGAAGGCTTTTCAAAATGCAATATTTCAATTATTGTTCATCAAACCCTATATTGTAGATACTCATTTGAATCGTCTCATCGAGACAATTTAAATGAGTACCCAAAACATAGGGTTTGGATTTGAAATAACAAATTTAGAATGCGTTAACCCTCTGTTGTCTATAGCTCTGTCTTTATGTATCTATATACATGTATCTAGGCAAATTCCTTTCAAGTAACAAAACCGAAGTGTGGTCTAAACTCTTATTTGAAAGCCACTACAGACACCAAAAATGAGTATTTCATGAATAGAAAATTCGTTATATTATACCGTGCAAAATATTTTATGGAAAGGGAGAAAACGCTGGATAGTTATATAACCGTATTCTTCTTTTTTTCTCAATATCTACACAAACTGAAGTTTTTATTGGGACGTCGAAGCCAGGGTTTGTTAAATCCATTACCAGATGGCAATAGTGTTTACTATCCCATTTTGAAAGGTATTGCAGCCAACGTTTTCAAGTGAACGGAATTTGAAAAATCCTTGCATTTTGGGTCAGAAAACATTTCGGATAATGAAGAGTTTGCTTGTCAAAAGCAATGTCTTCGTTTTCCCCAATCTTTTTCCAAAACGTGGAGCGCAAAAGGCTTCAATGTCAGGGAATGGGTTAAGATATCCAAGTATCACGCCATACGACAGCCATCCATTATAGGTTCTTTATCAACAGGAATATGATAACGTTTCACAAGCATTGAGAGAAAAGAAAAGAAAATAACTGAGTGCCAGTATTTTCTCATTTTTTTCAATACTGTGGTATACGCGTTTCTAACACTTTCCCCTTTTCTCTCATCAATTCATTGTATGATCTCTCATATATTTGATTGTCCCGACCTTCCTTCGAACATCTCATAATTTGGGCTTACGTGATATCTTAAGAATGCGAAAGGGTTGTTTTAACGCAAAAATAAGACAGAAGGATCTCGTTCTTTTGACATTTGTAATAAATAGTCCATAATAGTATATACAAAAGTAGACAAAATCGTTATTATAAATACTGTAGGATATCGATGCTTTTCAACAAAAACCTCGTAACTGCAGCTTGTTTAAAGCTGCAGTTACGATGTTTTTGTTGAAAAGCGTTGATATATTGACCAGATGGAAGGAGCGGTACCCTTTAAAGTGACATTTCACAATTATTTGTGCATTTATAAATTCTACCTTTATTCTATCTGAAAGAGCATGTTTTCTTATGAAAATTCTGAAAATTTCAAGCCAAAATATTGAACCGTTTACGAGAAATATATATTTTTGTGCTAAAATTAAACAAATTGTTGTGGACAACAATTCAGATTTATATAGAATTTGTCATTTCTGTCTCAACTTTAAAGGCGTATTTTTCACTTGTAAATAACAACTTCAAAAACTGATAGCATTTCTACTCATTAGAATAAACAATCTTTGCGTCAAGACATACTTTTAAAAAATGAAATAAATGTGAAATGTCACTTTAAATAGACTACCTCAATGACTTGATATTCCCATTGTTGTAGGTACTCGTTAGTTTAGATATTCTAACAAGTACCCACAACATAGGGGATGGGAAAAATAGCACCGCTCCGTCTTGTCTGGGATTTTATTAACCCTTTTCCTTAATGACAAAATTCTACACTGGTCCGAACGTAAAAGCGTTTGTATACGTGTAGAAAATGAATAATTTTATCATATTGATCAATGTATGTGCAACATGGCAGAAAGAAAAGACTGGCATTTGGCATGTTTTCTTGTTATTTCTTCAATATTTTCAAGTTTGTGTCTTCTTTTTTAATCGATGATAGCAAGAATTATTTTGTGAAAAGGGTTGATATTAAAATCTATATTTTATATTTAACAATGTAAGAATTTTAACATCAAATGAAACCTTCAGAGCATATTAAAATTTCATTTCTGAAATAGATCTATCTGATTATGAAATATTGTGTAAAAATGGAAGCAAAATAATACGAAAACATTGCGAATACTGTTGAACACAGAACATGCTTATTTCAGCAACTCTGTCACTTGCAACGTTTTCTAAAAGGACAGAAAGCTTATTCGCCACAAAATCAAAACGTTCAACTTCATTGTTACTGCTCTGAAAGCTTCATTGGATTTCGTTGGAATGATATAGCACATTTAGCTTGCCTTGATTATAAGGCTAGTGAGACATTATAATCCTCGCTTTTTAACAAAAACCTCGTAACTGCAGCTTGATACAAGCTGCAGTTACGAGGTTTTTTGTTGAAAAGCGATGATATATCACATTTATGAATACTGTATGACAGGAAAGAACGGCTTTTATCATCATACAAATACCATCAATTGCACTTATGGCAAGAAATACAATCATTTTGGTATTTACTTGGTTTTGATTACACTTTTCACTTTTACAGCACATACACTGGAATCGTAATGTCTATTCTGGAATTCGGTCTGACTAGAAGAAATTCTTGTCTTCAATTTGGAATTCGCCTGTCTTGTGTTGACTGGCATCCTTGTCGACACCAAAATGTCTTTTTTAGTAAGTCGACGGGGTTTCCACTCTATTTTTGGCTGGTTCCCAATCATGCATAATTTTCCTACTGGTACCCGTGTTTTTCTCGCATTTTCTCGAGGGTTATACGAGAAAATTTGTAAACCAGTCTTCGACCCTCGACACGCTCCATGATTCCTCTTTTGTAATAATGTCTGAAAATAAATAAATGAAATAATAAATTGAAAGAAAAAAAAATTTTTTATTGGACTGACAATTTTCGTTTGAATTTGTGCTTAAAATCAGGAATTTCGCTGTTTCTCTGCCAAAACCTCGGATTTACAGCATAAAAGAAGATGTACTTTTTATTGGGCTTTTTGTTGAAAAACGACGATTTCGGCCTACGGAGTGTTCATATGGCATTCACAGTTTTATAAATGTTTTACATCAGTTTATCAAACGAATGATGGATGTAATAGATATATACCGAATAAAACAAATATTGAAGGAACGAGCGATCAGATAGATGGTTTCCCAATTTAGAGAGAAAGGGGAAGCACAAAATACTAATTGTCTATTATGGTATAAAGCAGTGTTAATGACAAATTATCAGGGGGGGGGGGGGGGGGGGTAAAAAGAGAAAAGAAAGAACATCATATTAGAAAAACTCAACCTACCTCATTGCACGACTAAGTTTCTCGTAGGTCATGTGTTCGTTGCTTTTCAGAGTTCCCCACAGTTGTGCCACGGTTTCTGATTGGATGAACCGGAACACACCCTCAGACTGGTTCTCCCATTTCAACACAGTCGGGTTATAGGACGGATTGTTTAGTAAGTCGTAAATAAACTCCCACAAATGCTGACTTTTTACTGAAAACAAGAGAGTGAATAAATAAATATGAAATAAAAAAAAAATATAGACATGTGAATAGGCTAATGGACAAATTCGGCATGGTTATTGGTGTCGATAAATGACCTGACATAACATCTCTAGCTAATAGCTAGAGATGCCCTGCCAGGTCATTTGTTGAGAGAAGATGTACACTTGAATATATAAAATTATATTTGAAATTTAAGTGGTACGAAGAAAAACGGAAATAATTCTATTTCTAGTACAGAAAAAATGAATCGAAGAATATGATAAACATGTATAATTAATTATCTAAAGCTTGGCAAAAGCTTGGCTCTGTATGCTTTGTCAGAGCGTTTCATTTGAATTATTTGTGTGTAGATTAAATATTTTCTAGCATACAGAAAAATTAATGTTCTTACATTTCTTTGCTCGTTGCGCTGCCAGTTCTTCTTCGGTTTGTACAGTTTTCGTTCTTGGTCGACCAGGTCGTCGCCTCATGGGCGTGATACCAGACTCGTATTTGGCTCGTATGGCAGCCACGTCCGTCTGTATGTCTTGGCTGTAATATTGGTAGTTGTAGCTCGTATTGTAACTGTCGTACGATCGAAGGAGGCTAGGGTGGTTCTGGGCGATGAGAGCCTCTACCGAGGTTTGGCTTTGGACTTGGGCATTTGGTGTACCTGAAATATTATGAATAGAGGACATTAGTATTTTGAAATAATTATAAGACGTATTTGTTATTTTAAGTAGAAAAGTCATTAGATTTTTAAAACAATTACACGTATAAAACTAGTCTTTGTATAGGTCCCGATAAATGACCTGGCCGAGCATCTCTAGCTATTAGCTAGAGATGCTCTGCCATGCCATTTATCGCGACCTATACATACTGTTGTGACCAATTAGTGGATCATTTATTTAAAATGCATTATGTTAGAATAAGATCTTAAACTTTGACATATTATTCAGAATCAATGTTTGGTTCATCGACACAATTTTGTATACTAGTTTACTTTTTCAAAGTACTTTAAAGACTTTTCTGTCACGTTTACTCAGAATGAGAGTACTCCTTTGAGAGAAGAATGACAAACTCAAAGAACTTAGACTATCTTAATATTTTTCTATTGAAAATATTCTTATTTTGAAGCTTACCATAATCGAACTGTAAATATGCTGGGTACATTTCTGGACTAGTACGCGTTGAACTTTGACCTGAATTTAGGCTGTTGCTATAGTGATGACCCGGATTGTAGTCTGGCGTCTGTAGACCGGAAACAGGTGTCTGTAGACTGGAATACCGACTGGAAGTGGAGAATTCAGACTCGCAGAATGAGGTGTCGGACTCCGCCTGGTCTAAAACTGGAATGTCGGACGGTTGGATGAAATTAACTGAAATAAACAAAAAAAATCGTTAAAGTTATATTTGAGTGAAGAAAAAATTTCTAACAAAATAGTCAACGCAAACAATTATGTCGTCATATTTTTCTTCTCAAGAAAAATGCATTCACCGAGTGTATTGAAATAGCAAAATTATCCAGATTTCCTAATTATATCAATATTGTGCATATAAGCTTAATGTCTGAAGTCCAGCTTAAAAACAGATTGTATTTCATATGGCGTGATATTAGTAAGTCATATTTCGTCGTTGCAAAACTTCATGACTACAGCTTTTTCTGTAGTTACGAGGTTGTGCAACAACACCGACAATTTGTAATTTTTAGATGAAATATAATTCAGCTTACCTCTATCGTTAACAAGTTTCCTGAATAGTTCGTAGAAAGACAAGCCAAATTTCGGTTCTCGCACTCGAAAATCCTCTGGTCCCATTTTACACAGGATCTCGCCATTAACGTTCCTAAATTCTTCAGCTCGCAGATCTGAACAGTCTTCGCCAATTTCATTGGCTATCTGGCCGGCGCAGTAAAATAACCAGTCGAGAACGTCTGAGGTTGACCAACTTTCTGGGTGTTTTCGTGTCCAGCCCTTGAAATCTGTATTGTATGCATCTGAAATTGCGACAATTAAACATTGAGAACTATACTATAAAAACGTGTTTAAATTAGTTTGTTAGAAAAAAACGTGTTCTCTAGTTATTTGAAGGCATGCTTTCTTTACTAAAAACTGATCTTCCATTCATACTAATTTCATTTAGAGTCTTTTGCGAAAAAAATATGTCAAGCAGTGCCTTTCTAATCAATTTCTAATCAATTTTTGAAACGAATCTAGAATTTTGAGATAAATAAATAAATCTGCATGAAAGGGAAAAATCGGACATTCAAATTAAACGTTCGTTCTGAAAATAAAGACGGAAATAAAACTAAGTATTTACCATTTGATTCATCGTCGCTATAGACCACTTGCGACTGAACGTATTTGGAGACTTCGGGATACCGAGTGTTAAGCTCGGGAATTTCCGGAAAACTGAGATCGATGTGAGCGTCAATGCTGTTTTGATTGGAGACATGATGCTGTCCTCGAACATCCGGGATATTTTGGTGATACAAATCCGGATGCACATAATGGTATTCAGTTTGTGGTACTATGTTGTCTTTCTTAATGTTTGAGCAGGTATATTGTGTGTTAGAAACACATTCTTGTAGATAAAGCTGTTCAATATCCACGACCTCTTCGTGTGATTCGATACCGATAAACTCTTCCGGCGGGATACAGAACGTTTGTTCGTGGTGTGCCGGATTTCCCGCGTGTTGCGGGAGTTGCTGCATGACTGTTTGGTTGGTGTCGATGGAGGAGGAAAGTGAACTGTTGAATGAATCTTCGCTGTAACTGTCCGGGATTTCTATGTGATCCATTATATCATAGGTCTGGAATGGAAGAAAACAATATTTGTAAAAATAAATATTGAATGAAAAAGATGAAAAAGAATATTAGAAATTATGCTCGATGTAATGCTCGTATCATTTAGAAAAAAGTATTAGAGAAATCGTTCATTAACTATCATGTATCAAAGATTTAGATTGGAATCGTATTGATTTTATGTTGCCTCTACTTTCAAAAAAGTTAGGCTACTGTACAAATAGTTGAATTTACTATTCAATACTAAACGTGATAAAAACAAACTTCACTTAAACTTAGTTTGTACAGGACTTAATCAATCAAGAATGTATATAGAACAAAAGAAAGAAAAGAAAACAATATAGAGAAAAGAAAACAAAACACCAAAATAAAGAAAAAGAATAAAAGCAAAAGCAAAGAATATAAAAAAGCAAAAGCAAAGAATATAAAAAAAGCAAATTATCAAAATAAATAAAACCAAATAATAATGATAATAATAAAATAATAAATAGATATATGAAAGAAATAGTCAGTGCTATTGCAAAACCTCGTAACTACAGTGTAAATCAAGCTGGAATTACGAGGTTTTGCAATAACACCCAAGAAATTGAAAAAAAATATAGAAAAGATATTTACATCATATTCTTGGACGGCATGTTCCGGCATGTTAGTTTCGTCATCTACGATGTCGTCTGCTCGTTTCTTGTTCTCGGCTGCTCGTTTAGCGACCTCTATTTCGTCCAGGACTTGATCCACCAGATAGAATAAATCCAACTGGTCATCGTCTGCAAACAAAATCTTCTATTAGGTACCAAGTTTCATAAGAAAATGCTAAGAAAATATAAGAGAAATAAATGTTAGAAAATGATCCAGAGTCTGGAAAAGATCCCCCTGTCTTTGTGATTGGTTAATTTCAGTTTTGATTTTTTTAAACAACCTCATTTTTTAATTTATTTTTTGTGAAAAATGAATCAAAGAGAAATCGCTGAAATATGTAGAACAGTAGGCGGTTTTTTTATCATGCCCGTCTTTTGCACAAAAAAATATCTATAACGTAGCAGTATTGCAAGGCATACACATCTAAGTATAAAGAAAATTAATGTTTAAGTATCCATTTATGAAAAAAAAATCCATTGACAATGACAAGCATTAAAAACGATTTGATTGGAATCATATAATTATCATTTATTGCTTGGTCAGTTATTTTTCTACATGCAATAAATTACATATAAACAGAGGCAATATCTAAGTGCCAAACTACATTTTTATTGCTTTCAGAATTAGACATTCGTCTTAGGCTTAATTGTTTTCATTATGTTGTCTTTATTTTGCATTGTGTAATTGGGTAAATCATTGTAGCTTTCGTGTACCAAATCGTCGGCCTCCATCCCATTAGCAAAAGTAAAAGTTAAAAATATAAAAAGTAAAAACCCAAAACAACCAGGAAAAGATTAAAGATTATAAACGAAAATCAATTAAAACAGGAAACAAAATTAAATAATCCATAATTTTACCTCCATCTAAATCCAATCGTTCAATCGGCAACATCAGGAAATATTTTGAGGAAATGAAAAAGTAAAATCAAAGTTATAAAAAACTTTTCCTGTTGTAATATATATTTAAGCTAGGTCGTTTCCTAGTGCACGTTTCATTTAAGTTCAAGCAAGTTTGGTGAATACATGCAATGTACACTAGCTTTATTTGCGTCTTCGATTTCGCTTCTGGGCATTTGGACTTTTTTCGAGAAAATGGGAGGAGCTTCAAATTTTGACAGCAATAAAATCGTGGAAATTAAAATCGTGTTCATGTATTAAACGTTCAAAATATGATCGATCAAATATTGACATTTGGAAATCAATATGTTTTGTGGGATTGAATCGCCTGTGGACATTAGAAACGTTACCATCCTTATTTCATTACGTTAACGTCTAACATCATTTTACAATGAATAAAATATAAAATTGATTATTATTTTACAAATGATTACTAATTATATTATTATGAGTTTGGATCTGTAAAAGAATTTCTGTGGAATTTGAGGCCATCATGGGTCAAGATCAGTTTTTTTTTTCATTAGCACAGCCTGATTAAGAATATAAAGAAACATGATTTCCAATCTAACTATTCTATCTTATTTTGTACTTTGGTCCGAACAGCTTAAACTCGTTTTGTCAAATTCGACAGAACGCCATGATTATAACCTCAAGATATCCGAAATTTGATTCTTTCGAATTTCGTTCAGTTTCGTTTGAAAAAAAATAAGTCCTTTTATTCTAATAATCAAGTGAGATTGAAAAAGAGTAGAAAAGGCAAACAATTGCTCGAAACCAGTAATTTCTGTCCTTTTCCCACTATATTTCAATGGATATATCTATTTCAAAATAATTCAATTAAATACTTTTGATTTTCATTAATAAGAAAAGGACAAGATTTTCACATTGACTAGAGCAGTAATTCGACTTATGTCGACACAACGAGTCAACTGTAATTTGAATCTTAGCTTATGTTTTAACCATGTCTTTTAAATGTAGAATAATAAACAGCTCCGAAAAGGAGTCTTAATGCTGGTTTTCCAAAGCTTTCAAAAGTGCGCAGGTTGACCAGTGCCGATGCTTTTCGCAATTGCAATAATTATTTTACCCTTCACCAATCGAGACCTAGTTTGGGAAAACATTGAGACAAAAGGAAGAAAATGCTGATAATCAACATTTTCTCCTTTTGTCTAAATATTTTTCTGTGCCATATGGGTACAGATACGCAACCGTTTTCAAAGTCATTTTAACTGTTCTTCAGTAGTTTTCAAGTTTTTGAAGCCCAAATTCATGTCGTTTTGGTTAATGGTTAGAATAAAGAAGAATGTTCATTAACGATAAAGAGCATCAAAATCTACAAAAATCGAAAAAAAAATTATCCAGACCAGTCTGTGCAGAGTGCACAGGCAGACCAGGATCGATGCTTTTCGCAATTTCAATATTTTCTTTTTAGTTACGTAACGTACATAGGACGGACAATAAATAGCTTCAGGGCTTTCTTGTTTTAACGGTGTTCTTTAATCGCACTGTCTATTGTTTTAATTGATTGTTTACTAATTGGGCAAAAGTTGTCTTTTTCCAAGGGTAAGATGTTAAAACAATTAGACTACATCAATCAAAATATGATGTATTTTTCAAAGAATTTCCTTTGATTTAAAACGGCCCATGTCAAAATTTAAAATTTCAATCAAAACTTTAAACATGCAGTTATGCTTTAGTCTTTTTGCGACCATTAGTTACTGTCAAATTATTTTTGTTTGAAACACTCATCTTATTTTTATTTCTTCATTCCTTTTCAATCTGTTCACACTGTATACTTTAATTTCGGATCATGCTACACAAAATAATTATAAAATTGACTCAATTTAGATTTTACATTTTTTCGTTATTCTATTTAAAACAAATAAGACCTTGTTTATTTTGACAAAGACTTGAAAAATACAATGTCCATCTGTTGACACAAAATATAAGTCCAGATTTGAAAATAAATCTTGTTTAACCCTTTCCCAAACGGCAAAATTTTAGGGTGATCCTTTTCAAAAACTGCCAAAAATGACAAAATGGAAGCTATATAAGATGGGATTTGTGTAAAATATAGCACAGAAAATATTGAGACAAAAGGAGAAACTGCTGGTTATCAGCAGTTTCTTCTTTTGTTTCAATGTTTTCCCAATCCTTTTCTATTAGGGACGTCAAAACCAGGTCTTGTTTGGGAAAGGGTTAAAGCTGGAGATATTGGGATCTTATTTGAAATCTGATTGAGCTAATCTAACTGGAAGTCCGAGAAATATTGTAATACAGTTGGCACTCGTTCTGTTGGCATCGGATAAGCTGAATTTCTGCTTAAGTCGAAGTGAAAATATGATCCCAACTTCATCGATGGATATCAAACATGCTAAACAAAATTGTTTTTAAATAAATATAGCCATTGGGATATAGTGGGAAAAGGAAAGAAATTGATCGTATGGAGCAATTACATTTCCTACTATTTTTCAAACATGGACATATGTGATTAGCAACAAAATGATAAAATATCATTTCAATCGAAACCGATCAAAAATTGCATTAGTCGAACTCGGAGTAAAATAAAGTATGCCACGACTTCGACAAAACGAGCTTCAACTGTATTTGAAATAGAGGATTTTGTCAATGTTTTGTCCCTTTCCTAAACGGCGAAAATAAGACAGAGGGCAATATCGACAATAAAAAAGGTACAATCTGTGTACAATGAAAAATATTGAGGCAAGATGAGAAAATGCTTATTAATAGCATTTTCTCATTTTGCCTCGATGTTTCCCCAAACATTATCCATTTAAGACGTCAATACCTTGAGTATTGTTTTTGAAAAGGATCAAGCTCTGACCCTAGTCATGCTTGCAAAAATTGAAGTTCGGTAAGAATCTCACTTTTGGCAATAAAAAAGCACTGTGCCTATCTTCAAGTATCAAATCTTTTTTTTTTTTTTTTTACATCTATAGGTCAAACAGATATTGTGATCTACCGACATGGACTAAGATCAGATTGGAGATCAGATCAACAATTAAGATCGAATCTATAACCAAATTGACTGACAAATTACCATTTATGATAAACATTTATTTTCAAGGATATTGAGGGGAAAAGATAGATAAAATTGAAGAGGAAAGTTGTGGAACTGTTTTTCTTTCTATGCAGAACGAATATACGAACCAATGCTGAAACATTTGGCAACATTAATTTTGGACCAAATCGATTCGGGTCAAATTCGTCTAATTGTAGTCTGATCAAGGTACACTTGACTTTCTTACAGTTACTAAAAGCTATGATGAAGGCTTTAAAACCCTTCCCAAACAAGACTTGGTTTTGACGCCCATAACAGAAAAGGCCTGGGAAAATATTGAAACAAAAGAAGAAACTGCTGATAACCAGCAGTTTCTCCTTTTGTCGCAATATTTTCTATGCCACATTTTACACAAATTCAATCTTTAATAACTTCCATTTAGTTATTTTTGGCAGTTTTTGAAGTGGATCACCCTAAAATTTTGCCGTTTAGGAAAGGGTTAAGGGAACAGTATGGAAACTGATCAGCATGTGCTTTTACGCCGTCTGATCTGGCTCCATGTCGACCTCAAAGTGAGATCCAAGCTTAAATTCATGGGTGTGTTTGCGAGGGGATGGGGGACAAACAAATAGACACTCCGTGAAACTAATATCATTGAGATAGAATCGGCAAGGTCCATTTTTAAAAAAAGAAACTCAGGTGCCTTGATTACACAAAAATTACACGTTTCGACGGCTTATCAAGTCATACGTTTTTCGTAACTTCGATATATTTTTTTCTAAATTACGTAATACAAAAAAGAAGAACAACAAATAGCTTTAGGGTATACGTTTTAACGGCTCTCTCTTTTTCTGTCTATTGTTTTGATTAATTATTTAATAATTGGGCAAAAGTTGTCTTTTTCCAACGGTAAGATGTTAAAACAATTAGACTCTATCAATCAAAATATGATATTTTTTTTAAACAATTTCCTTTGATTTAAAACTGTCCCTGTCAAAATTTAAAATTTCAATCAAAACTTTAAACGTACAGATATGCTTTAGTCTTTCGGTGGCTATTTGTTAACTGTCAATATGTTTTAGTAATACTAAGATTTAATTGAATAAAAATAATACTAAGGAAAGATGGGTAAAGAATAATGTAGAAATATTTTTTTATTTACATAATATTTAATCTTTTAATAACATTGCTTCTACCAATTTTTTTTATCTTTTTAAACTGAGAACATTAAATTAAATTAGAAAAAATATGTGCTCGTCGCTGTTCCAACAGAGCTGCTTCGGTGACCCAAAAGAATGTCTTTCTGTCGGTTTTTTTTTTTTTTTTTTTTTTTTTTTTTTTTTTTGGTTTTTTTCCTTCTTAAAAAACCTTTTATGTCAGTGACAAAGTCAAAGACGTCGGCAACATCAAAAGTCATCTTATAATTCTCTTGTTGAAGTTATCTTTTATAATTGGCTATTAATAAAAAAATCAGATGATCATGACTATTGTTGCTGATGATAATGATGATAATATTGTCTCAATGATGGACAAATTGTCATTTCAGATGTATCAAGATAAAACAAAAAGAGGGGTGGGGGATCGGACTGCTTCAGAAACTAGAAGAAAATATATCAGCAACTATCTAGAAAAAGGATCTTTATGACTTATGAGACCAACATGGACTTAGATCAGACTGTATACAAGCAGTCTGGTCAAGATTCATTCTGGTCTGCAATCACTTCATTCTAAATGATCATTTGTTACAACATATTCAAAATCAAGCATGTGAACGATTTTGTTTCAGACAACAATAACTTAGAAATGTGAACGTCGGTGACATCAAAGATGAGTTAATCTTTCTCATGTTGAAGTTATCTTTTATAATTGGCCATTAACAAAAATCAGCTGATCATGACTGTATTGCTGCTGATGATAATGATGATAATATTGTCTGAATGATGGACAAATTGTCAATTGAGATGGGTCAAGATAATAATCAACTGGACAACCTCCGAATCATCACTTTTAATGAGATGACAATGTTTTAGACTGGTCCAAATTCAAACAAGATGAAGACAATGGTTGTATCTAAATTTGGTTTAGAAAGGTATACAGAAACCGCAGTAAAAGAATAATATCTTGAACAATTTTCGTTGTCTCCGACGGTATCACATAATTTATATACAATGTACATGATTCCGTTTCTTTCAGTATTTAACATTATCCTTTGATTTTCACGAAAACGGTTGCCTTGGAGAGTGCTAAAATGTCTATGTTTTAACACCACAAAAGAGAACAAAAGAGATTGAATTTCTTTCACATGAATCTAAAATGATTCGGCATAAATTCGACGATTCTTGTCTAGATCTAAACTTTCAGTAATAAGAAACCCGCGCTTCAGTCCACAGATCTCAAATCTTTGTTTCATCAACTATTCAAACAGATATTGTGATCTACCGACCTCGAATAAGATCAGATTCTAGATCAGATTAACAATAAAGATCGAATCTATGACCAAAGTGATTGACAAATTACTAGTAATGATACATATTGATAAAAAAGGATATCAACGGTGACGTACGAAAACGTCGTAACTACAGCTTATTCAAGCTGTAGTTACGACATTTTTGAACGTAACCGACGATATTGTCACTCAGCTTCGGGCAGTTTGTTGTGTTTTAAAAATACTTTTTTCTCGATTATGAGACGTTTGATGAACATTACTGAAGGGATTGACGAAAATGAATCTTTTACCACATTACGTTATTTTTCATCCACTATTCTCCTAACAGGTCCGGTCTTAATCATGTCCCCTTACCGCAAAACGTCCGTCTGTCTGCTCATTCGTCTTGGTAAATTTTCTTTAAAAACATATTTTTGAACATGTCGTTTTCGTTATGTCAAACATATTATGTGCGTGTGCCTTCTTTAAGGCCCTTGAACATATTTGACGGAGCAAATTGTCAACGCTTTGCGTCCGTCTGTCCGTCAGTCAGTCGGTCGAATATAAGATTATCTGACAACCGCCTTGTTTTGAGATCGATTCCTATGTCCAAGAGCTCTTATTTCTCAGTTTAGATGTGCCAACAGATTCGACCACGTGATAAAGGTGGCCACTGTAACGGGTCTGACAGTATCTCTGCAACATCGCAATAAAGGTGATCGACCTTCATGTTGTATTGATTGATTTTGAAAGATGATCAATCGATAATCGATGATAAAATCGATTTTGATCTACTTCATTTGAAATAACGAATGGATACTGTGCGCAATAGTCTTTTACTTGCCGCACCATTCGCCTATCTGATGAAAGATGCTGATATATTGTCTAATTGATAGACAAATTGGCCATTTAGATTTTTAACGATTAAAAGCACAAAAGGCGGCATCTTTTTCGCTAGCTTCTTGCATCATGAAAAAATATTGTTGGAATCTGATATATATGTTTGAATTGGTGGACAAATTGACCATTTAGATGTTTAATGAAAGTACTCGAAGTACTGTTGGGAAGCAAATTTGTTAATAATGTAGGCCTGTCAAGAAGTAGAGTACTTTGATTAGGTACTTTGATTATCCATTTGAATACCTTGAATACTTTGATTAGTAGAGTACTTCGATTAGGTACTTTCATTATCCATATGAATACCATGAATACTTTGATTCCATGCATCTATTTATAGCTTTGAGTATATTTCATAGTTCAGTAAATTGACTGACCCATTTACAAGGAGAGTCATTGGAATGATGTTTGAACCATAATGAAGCAAATTACTACGTCGGTCTTTTCTTCTCTTAGAGACATGATTAATTGAATGTTTCATTTTCAGTCACACAATTCAATAATTATCTACATGTATAAATTCAGACTTACATATTGAATATTCGAATGACTGATACATCATTAATCTTTGCTTTTGATAGAACTATTTATAGTGAGGAGGATCGGAAGGTGTTGTGTGGTATGCAGAGAATGGTAAAGTGCAGAGAAAGGCGGCTGCAAGGAGAAGCAAATTTTGCAAAAATTGCTTCCCAAAAAGCACAAAAATCGGAGTCACTTTAATTTTCTTGCCATATTATATATATTGGTTATCGTAAAAAGATATCATTGGATTCTGATATATACTAGAGGAAAGAAGAAACGCAACAATTATTTTTATTATTTCTCTTAAATCTTGTATGTTATTAAATCAAAATTGTTACTGGTTATTACAGAGAACTGTATCTTGATATTGGTCCTTGTGTTTACGTTAAAACCTGTCTTACTTCTGGGATAACGTCAAAATAGGCGTTTACACGTTTATCACGTGCAATCTTTTGAATACCAAAACTTTGCATAAAACTCTTTTGATTTGTGTAGATGCACGCCGACTCGACAAAAGGCAATGATTTTCGTTTGGATTTAATCCCTCATATCATTTTGCAACTTATTCAAAGACGTCATCCTGCAGAAATTGTGATGTTTACGAATGGAACATCTTAACCCGCAAATGCTGTTGACTTTGATGTACATCGGTTGACAAAATATTGCTTCAGATAACGTCTTAAAACGAACAGAACAACTGACGGTCGCCTGAAAAGCGATCGTCAACGTCTAACGTCACGACGTCAGGACCATAACGTTCGCTTATTTTACCTACGGAAACAACTTCTCTTATCGAGAAAAACTGTTGATGCTATTCATGGACAGTACAGCAATCAAATTTCAGTAAGCATATGTTAACGTCAACTTAGATTGCGTTCTAGAACGCATTTAACGTTGACGCCAAACCGCTCTCATTTAAACGCATGTTTATGGCACGTACCACCTGTGACCTTGATGAAATTTTGACACTAGAAAGTTAAATGATGAAGTTTAACCATTTAGTGCAAAAAGTACTCGAATGAGGATCATTTTGAAAATGACAAAAACAAATGTATGATCAATTCTGTTTGTTGTTGCATTTCTTTTTTCCTGTAGTATAGTTTTGAATTGATGTACAAACTGGCCGTTTAGAGTTTTAATGATTTAAAAGCACACCAAATCGGCATCTATTTCACTCGATTCTCATATCGGACATCATAAAAAGATGTTGTTGAATGAAGATAATTTGGCTACGAGGCATATATAGACGTGACGTCAAAAGTTGGGGTACACTTGCGAAAAGACGGTACTGACTGTACTATTTGGAAAACAATTGTTTGTTGTAACGAGCCGCATATGATTATCATATACCATCGGAATCGTGCTATTTTGTACTTTTACAATATATATATTTCGATTAACTGAGGCAACAATAACTACCCTTCTCTTAATGTAATGCGTGTAAAATACAACAAATTTGACGTCGTAACTTGTAACATTTTACGCTCTGTACCGAAAGGAAAAATGTACCTGTTTTGCGAATTCTTATCAAAAACGCGCGAAATTGCATAACAAAAATGCACGGGCGTCAAACAAAACATGACATCATTTTGACATTGGTGGTGTTAGCCGGTAGCAAGATGGTGGCAGAAAATGGCGCCGGTAAGTTTTGTAACTTTGTTGTTTATTTATAAGGGTTCGTTTTTATAAATAAAGTTAAACTCATTATTTTTTAGAATAACAGTATAATATTTGAATGGCAAATACATCTGAACTATATTTCAATCGACACAAATATTGTTCAGAATATTTCATTGCAACACACTTAATTTTATCGTTTTCCAGCGTTTCATAAATTGTCCCAGTAACGTAAAATACGTTAAAATTCCTATGGTCGTTTTTTAAAAGCAGCCGTTTTTACATTTATATTCTAAATTTCCAAAATCGGCTTCTAATAAAAAATACATCTAAACCATATTTTCGACATGCAAAATTTCATTATGATCGGTCGTAAAATAAAGCCATAATTGTGTTTAAAGCAGCGTTTCAAAAAATGTCCCAAATCTAATAAAAGAATACGTTGACGTCATTTGCAGGAGCGGGCCATAACGCTGCGCAAACCCTTGCGCATTACTAAGATATAAAAAGGGAAAAGGCACGTCAACGACTCATCAAGTACCGCCAAAAAAGAAAATAGAAAAATCAACATTATCACAAACGAAAGAGGGTGCAAGAAAAAGAAAACAAGGGCAAAATGCGTATAGTAAAGAAGAAATAAAGACGGATCTAGTTAAAATTATTTTTTTAAATAACAGCATTTTATTTGAATGACAAAATACATCTGAACTATATTTTAAACGACATAAATATTGTTCAGAATATTTCATTGCAACACATTTAATTTTATCGTTTTCCAGCGTTTCATAAATCGTCTGAGTACATGTAACGTTAAATACGCATGAAATTCTATGGTCGTTTTCTTAAAGCGGCCATTTTCCCCTTTATATTCTAAATTTTCCAAAACCGGCTGATGATAAAAATACATCTAAACCATATTTTCGACATGCAAAATTTCACTATCATTGGACGTCAAATGAAGCCATGATTGTGTTAAAAGCAGCGTTCCAAAAATGTCCCAAATTTAATAAAAAATACGTTGACGTCATTTGCAGAAGCGGGCCATAACGCTGCGCGAACCCTTGCGCATTACAAAGATATAAAAAGGGAAAAGGCACGTCAACGACTCATCAAGTACCGCCAAAAAAGAAAATAGAAAAATCAACATTATCACAAACGAAAGAGGGTGCAAGAAAAAGAAAACAAGGGTAAAATGCGTATAGTAAAGAAGAAATAAAGACGGGTCGTAAGTTTTGTAAATTTGTTCTTTGATTTTAAGGGTTTGATTTTAAAAATAAAGTTATTATTATTTTTTTCTTCAAAATAACAGCATAATATTTGAATGACAAAATACACCTGAACTATATTTCAAACGACATAAATATTGTTCAGAATATTTCATTGCAATACACTCGATTTTATCGTTTTCCAGCGTTTCATTAATTGTCCCAGTAACGTAAAATACGCATGCTATCCAATGATCGCTTTTAAAGGCAACTATTATTGCCTTTATTTTTTAAATTACCGAAACCGGCTTATACTAAAAAATACCAGTACATCTAAACCATATTTTAGACATGCAAAATTGAATGGATCCATACTATGTACAATTAGGAACGGACTGATAACACTGCAATAAATAGGGAACGATTTTATCCAACAAACCTGACGTGATTTCGGAAAAACAAATATAGATCTATTTCGTATGCGGTGTTATAAAATCTCGTGACTACGGCTTGATTCGAGCCGAAGTTACGAGGTTTTGTAACAACACAGACGATTTATCAATACATAACGCAAACCCAGTCTATTCATAGCACGAAATTCATTGATATTGTAGCTTTTATATCATTAGTCATATTCTGTAATATAATTTATCATGTACAGTTTTGTTAATATTATGGTATTGTTAAAATGTACAGTTTTGTTATTTGTGAAGTAAACGCCTATTACATAATGAACATTAAAATGTATATCAATTTGCTTTTATTTTTAACAATAGATATATTGCGGTTTGAAAAGTGACGCTTATGTTGGTTTATACGCACATCACGCACGAAAGACGTTAAAATGACAAAAATCAACGTTACGCGACGTTACGCTGTTGTACCCCAACTTTTGACGTCGCGTCATATCAGTCTTCATCATCATCAACAACAACAACAACCACAAAACCCGAAGCAACATCACTTTTTTTATAATCGCCAAGCCGTATGTTGAGACTATTTAAAGTGACATTTCAGATTTTTTTGTCATTAATTTTACTTTTATTTATTATCTGAAAGAGCATGTTTCCTTATGAAAATTCTGAAAATTACAAGCCAAAATATTGCGCCGTGTACGAGAAAATTATATTTTTGTGTTAAAATTGAACAAATTGTTGTGGACAACAGTTCGGATTTATATGCAATTTATCGATTATGTCTCAATTTTAAATGCGTGTTTCTCGCTTATTGGTAACAACTTAAACAATCTAATAGTATTTATACTCATTAGAATAACCAATCTTGGCATCAAGACATACTTTAAAAAATTGAAATTGGAATGAAATGTCCCTTTAAAACAATTTTGAATATTATACACGATGTATTTGTTCTTTCACCTTGCAAGACCTAGATTTGATTCCGTAATAGAAATCGTTTCGTAAAACATTGAGACGAAAGAAGAACATGCTGAAAATCATGTTGTTCTGTTCTGTATTTTACACAAATCCTATCTTTATCAACATCCAATTTGAAGATAATTACTGGTGGTGAACTCGGCCAAAGCGAGGGACATTTTTTAGCGATCATAGTATTCCGTCGGTGTTGTTATAAAATATCGTAACTACGGCTTCGATAAAGCCGTAGTTACGAGATTTTATAACAACACAGACGATTTGTCAATACATATCGGTGAACCCGGTCTATCTTTAGAACAAATTCATTGTTATTAGAAAAACTATCCAACCAGATCTTTAAACTCACATTTAAACGCATTTTTTTTTTTTCATTTTTACCCGGCATTTTTATGGGATCACTTATCTAATCTTGGGTTCTTTTTAACCATTCAACAAAACTGGAATATAGACCGGATTTTGCAGATAAGTTGCCAATTTCTCGAGACTGATAAATATTTCTATCCTATCTTTTAATTTGTCGCCAATAATTTTTTATCATGTGTTTTTAAAAGACCTGTTACGTCAAGAAAATCCCGAACGTATTTTCACCGTCTCTGCTTCAAATCATACTCGAATCAGTCACATATTAACAGAATTAATGAAGAATTTCTGCAATTCTTATGTCACATGATCCCTTTTTGTAAAAGAAGGCTTATCATCGGAGTTAAGTTTTTCATGAGGACGTCAATTCCATGTTTTAATTTGGAAAAGGGCAAATACATTTTCTTAGAAAGAATAATTTCTCGACAAATTTGGCCTCTGGACTCAGTCCCTAAAGCGTAAAAAGATCGGCAACGTTTTTTACGTCAACGTATAACTGTAACGGCTAATTTGTCAAACGTTACGTCAATAAATCAATATTGGTTTCGATCAAAATTAAATCATTTGTATTTTGATAAAACAATAAATCATTTAAGAATTCGAAAACATGTACAAATTGAAGGCAATGAAAACAAACATTGTCTTTGATTTTGTCCGACAATAATTATATGACGTCGTGAAAATGTGTACTGTTAAAAACGTTACAATGTTACATAATATTCATATAGATGAGAAGCAACTCGTTCATCTAACTTTTTCGGATGATAGGCCTCCTTTCAATCGGGGTCCCGTCTCCATATGACCTTAACTGTTAAGTGGGGCGAAATCTCTAATAAACCAATCATATTATTCATAAATCATTCCTGCAATTGAATAGAAGACCCGTCCAATTCTTTTTTTTTTTTTTTTTTTTTTTTTTTTTTGGCTCAGCCGCTTTGAATTTTCTGACAAAACTCAACCAAACACTGTCGGAAATAGACCTTCCTTTCAGAAAATTAAGCAGAACATAATTTGACGCTCCATGAGATAAAGGCTTTGGAAACGTTTGTGAAAAATGAAGAAATTGCTTGTTTCATGCAATTCTTCATTTTTTTGTACAATGTTTCTACCCAGAAAGACAAAAATTGTAAATTTTCGTCGATAATCTGAATTTCTCGTAGACAACACCACTGAATTTGGGCCGAAATCAAATCATGCGGTAAGGCAAAAGGTTAAAATTTTTATAATGGTCTGGTTTAACAGTAAAACATTTTGAAGATAACAAACTATGATACGTAAAGAAATGAAAGTTGGAATCAAACTATTCGGCTTTAACATTTTTTTCCCGAGAATTCCATCTCAATGTAAAGGTCGAAATTCGGTTTATTTTAGTTTGGTTCCAATTTCTAATTAAAGTTTACAGTATGGAAATGAATTTATGAAAAATGTTACTAACATGAGAATCCGATCATCAGTCAATTAATCCAACACTAATAAACGAATTGAAATAAAATTTTACTGGAAACTTGAATTTAAAGCGAATGAGTTGTGCTCTAGGAAAAGGAGCCTTTAAAATATACTAGACAAAAAAAGAAACGCAACTTCCTTTTCAATTCCTTCTTACGCAAAGATATCAAATTAGATTTAAACAAAATGTAATACATTTAAAGCAATAACATTTCACCTTGTAAAGTTCACAAAATCTTGTTTGTAGTAAATTCTATTAATAAGAAAACACCGAGTTTACACCGGGCATCAACACAATTTTACAAAAAAAGTGCATGTAGGTCGAAAAACACAATCTGTTTCGATCAGTTTGGTCCGATATTCGAATGTTGTGAAGTCCATGCGATTTATTAGCGTCCCCCGTTGCAGTTTTAAGGTTTACGAACTGAGAATGAAAGGCAGAGCCAGAGGCGAAATTTGAAAAGTGCCAGTAATTCCTAAACTGTGTTACATTTCCATTTTAAATACAAACATAAGCATTTTGTATGGTTTAGAATTTTGAATTTATGCATACTTATGCAAATATTTGACAAAAATGTTCAAAATTACCTCCCTTGCATATGAATATAGAGTAAAATGATATTTGTAAATTATTTTCTTCTTGAAGCATAATCTTGAAATCCGGCATGGTGAATCAACTTATGTGAAGTGTATTTACAAGTGTGTGTAATTTGATGCATTTCGTATGGCTAGAAATTGGTGTTTTCATTCTCAGTTCGTAAACCTTAATCCTATCCCATAGGTGGGGTTTACCTGAAGATACGGTCCCGTCGTGACGTCATATCTGTTGCACGTCCGCTCCGTGCTCGATCGATTGTATACTAGAGGAAAGAAGAAACGCAACAGCTATTTTTTGTTATTTCTCTTAATTCTTTTATGTTACTGAGTCAAAAATGTAACTGATTATTACAGGGTACTGTACAATAGTCCCAGCCGAAAATAACAGTGACGTAGGCTGATGTTTACTGCTGCAAAACCAATCAATTCGTCTGATTTGCACCGTTACAAATACGAACAGAGTTGATTGGTTGTCAAGTAGTAAACATTAGCCCACGTCACTGTCATTTTCGGCCGGTACTATTGTATCTTGATATTAATCTTTGTGTTTACGTTTGAACCTGTCTTACATGTGAGATAACGTCAAAGTAGACGTTTACACGTTTCTCACGTGCAAACCTTTAAATATCCAAACTTTACATATAGCTCTTTTAATTTGTGTAGATGCACGTCGACTCGACAAAATGCAATGATTTTTGTTTGGATTAGATCCCTAATATCGTTCTGCAACCTATTCAAAGACGTCGTCCGGTAGCAATCGTGGTGTTTACGAATGGAACATCTCAACCCGCAGTTGCTGCTGACTTTGGTGTACATCGGTTTACAAAATATTGCTTGAGATAACGTCTCAGAACTAACGGAACAACTGGTGGTCGCCCGAAAAGCGGTCGTCAACGTCTAACGCCATGACATCAGGACCATAACGTGCGTTTATTTTACCCACGGAAACAAATTCTGTTATCAAGAAAAACTGTTGATGCTATTCATGAACAGTACAGCAATCAAATTTCAGTCAGGTATCGTTATACATCGTTTGGATTGCGTGCAAGAACACATTTAACGTTGACGCCAAACCGCTCTCGTTTAAACGCATATTGATGGAACGTACAACCTGCGACATTGATGAAATTTTGACATAAGAAAGTCAAATGATTAAGTTTTACTACGCATTGAAAAAAGTATGCGAATTATGGTGATTTTGAGAAAAACAAAAATAAAATGCATGACCAAATTAATTTTTTGTTGCGTTTCTTTTTTCCTTTAGTATATTTCCATTGAGAGCCAACAGCGTATACGGTCGAAAAAGTGTCGATTTGTTTCCCTATCAATGTCTTGCGACAACATGTTGGCCTTTTCCACCTAAAAACATCCGTAATGCAGTTTGGCGCTGGTTTTGGCGTAGTCCCACTATGCGTAGTGTAGTGAGAAGTGTGTGGAAGCTTTGGCCTCTTCTTGGTCTATGTTAAAGCTTGTGTTTGAAGAAAAATTATTTTGATAGTAGTCATTTAGAAAACACGACATGGGATAATCAGCTTTCAACCATTTGCTATGTATCACGTGATGAATTTACGACATCTGAAGAAAATTACACTATAGTAATGCGTATGGAGGCAGGAATATTAAAAACGTACTCAATAGCCATTAAAAACATAGTTTGTCGAAAATATTATGAAAAATTGGGGTTGCGTATCTTTTTTGTTCTAGTATATATTGATCAGCCTGTGTATACACACAATCAGATTCTTCCAGACATGTAGCTAATGTTAGAGAGCTGCTTGAATCTTGGTCAGATTGCGCATATGAACAGGCTGATCTAGAAAATTTAAAAAAAAAAGTGTCAAATCGTGTTTTTCGTCAAAAACGTCGTAACTAAAGCTGATTTACAACTGTAGTTACGAGGTTTTTTGGGGAAAAGCAGCGAAATGGCATAAATAGCCAAAATTCAATATTTAAGTATGCACAGTAGGGGTGGCGATTCTACGAACAGGCATAAGCACTCGTTTGAATTTCAAGTGCGTATTTCCCGAATTTTAACCAATCAGAAATTCAGAACAGAGATTAAAAACGAAATTTCATAATGTTTCGTGACAAAATGGGTGGAATGCACGTGAAACCTTTCTCATCCATAAACAATGACACTACAAACCGCGTTTTGTCCTAGTACCAGTCTTTATTTCGTCGATGTTATTTCAAAACATCGAAACTCCAGCTGGGCTACGATGTTTTGCAATAGCACCGATGATATCTCTTTTTTAATTACTACCCTGTTTGAATCAAGCCGAAATAAGAGAAAGCATTTTCTTCTTTTGTCTCAATGTTTTCCAAGCATTTCTATAAGATATGCTGAAAACATGTATTGTTTGGGAATGCGTTAAGACCGGGAGTCGTGTTACGAAGCATGCATGCATCCTGCCTGATAATCGTTATCCAATCTTAGCCAATGAAAAGTGACAAATTAAGACAATGCTTAAGAAACCGGCAAAGATAAATAAGGAAGTTCTTTAACTAATGATCGATTATATCAAATCGGTTAGCATCGGTTGAATCCGGTCGTCTTAAGTTAAGTGATTTTTAGACTATAAAATCTTATCGAATTTGAACAAATTTCCTGTGAAATGTTATCAAATGCTGCTCGTTCGATTTCGTGACAATGTGAACAAAAGAATTATAACCTTTTTACTGACAAAGAAGTTAATTGGTTTAATTTGAAAGCTACTGCAGACGACAAAGGACCTGGGTCAATTTCTATAGAAAATTGCCCCCTCGTGCACACGAATGAAATTTATATGAATGAATGCTACATATATGTATTTTAACCGTTTGAAATATTTAAGGATTTGGAATAGTCCAAAGGGGTGTATTAGAGCTCTAAAGTATGGTGGTATAGACTAGCCAAAATTGCATGGTTATAAAAAGATCTTAGCATTTGGTTCTCAGTAATTTCTTTTCTTGTCTCAATGTGCTTTTGAGCAAATGGGGACGTCAACACCAGGCCCTGCTTTCTCGAAAAAACTTAAGTATATACTCATGAGAACATGCTCAACTTCAATCGAATACTCTCCAACGTTGAAGGGTATTTGATTGAAGTTCACGTGGATTTCGTGCGATTTGAGCACGGGGCTCAGATTTGAGAATGAGAACGTACTTAAGTTTTTTCGAGAAACCGGGGCCAGGTCTTGTTTGAGAACGGATTAATGACTATCAACAACAATAATAATATTGATATCATTACACGTACAACAATAATGATAATTTGTATTAATAATCTTACTTCTGCTAACAACAACAATATTGCCCCCAATCATGCACTAACTAGACAGCTGGGGTCATGAGCCGTGCGTGCACGTCACCCTGGGGCCACGTTACATGTACGTTACACGTAGATATTATCACGGGTGTCATAACGCAATTAAAACTTAAACTGGCCAACAGTGATTTGTTATGAAATTAAATACGACTAATTTCTTCCTTAAACTAGTTAAATAATGTCAATCGTTCGTAATAAAAACTGCCAGAATGAATGTTGTGATTTTGGCAGCCTGTGAAAAAAATCCATTTTTAGCTCGACTTTTCGAAGAAAATGAGAGCTTGTATACTGTCACCCGGGGGTCGGCGTTGGCGTCGGCGTTGCAACAAAGGTTAAAGTTTTTTTCAAACATCAATAACTTCCATACTATCAAAGGGATTCAACCCAAACTTGGAATACTTATTCACCATCACACCCTCTACCTTACTACCAGGGCCCATAACCCTGGCTACACTATATTTGGAGTTATGCCCCCTTTATACTAAGCAACTTAGAAAGTCGAGCGCGCTGTCTTCGGACAGCTCTTGGTTTTTTTTTTTAAATTTTATTCAAATACTCAAAATTTTGAACTAGTTGTCGTTGAGACGTGTTTCAAACAGCATTATCACGGTGTATTATCACGTGACTTACAAATTTCCAACAATCTTCAATAACTTTGTCAATACTTGACCAATTTGAATTCGGTTTGAAGCAGAGAAGGTGGGAAAATGCCAGGAATAAGCTGGACGTGTTGGATTTTTGAAAAATCGAATGATAAAAAAGTTATTGAAGATAAACCAAAATTTTGGTTTATCTTCAATAACTTTTTTATCATTTTATTTTTTAAAAATCAACCACGTCCATCTAATGCGTGATGTCTGTCCACATTCTCTGCTTCAAACCGAATTCAAATCGGTTGCATATTAACAAAATTATTGAAGAGTTTCTGGAAATATTTGTAACGTGATTATCCACCGTGATTATAGAGAGTGAAATGTACAGAAGTTTATTGGAGTTTGCGTGTAAAAGCATTGAAGGAAAAGAAGAAAATGGTGACAATCAGCATTCTCTTTTCCCTCAATGCTTTTCTTAAGCTATATTTCAGGAATTGGAATTACATATTTATAATTCGTTCAATTTACTTGTTAACTGCTGTCAATTAGTCTAAAAAAATCTGTAAGATGGACCTTGTGAAATTAAAGAAAAAAAATAAAGATCAACAACAAATTTTGAGTTTTCTTAAAAATCTAGACATTTTAATGAAACCTAAATATATAATTCAAATACATTTCGGGCAAATTACAGAGAAATGTAGATAATGGTGGTAACAAACATTTTCTTAGTTTGAATCCATTTTTTAGTTATATCATTCACAAAATTTCAAATACCGTGTATTTCATTGTCTGCAACAGTTTTCAATTTGAATCAGGCTACATTGTTGTCGCATTGTAGCTTCAGTTACGAGGTTTTTGTTGAAAATCAGCGAAATGTTGCTTAATACCCCTCTCTGTCATTCTCTCTTTTCAAAACCTGACCCCTAAATAGACAGGTCCGAAGTTCAGATCATATTTTGTTTAAAAATACCTTTTATCACAATGTTTAAATTGCATAATTTTTTTTAAAGAGTGATTCATCAAAACACACGTTGTAATTCTTGACAGTTGAACAAATTGTTTAATAATCCTACAATTGGTAAAAATCAATCAAAGTTAGCAGTTCAAAGTAAGGATAGTCAAATAGCCGATTAGATACCTTAAGGTAAAATACGACCAAATAAATGTACATGTAAAGTGTTTATAGATTTTCGATTTTCTTACGGTTTTTTTTTTTTTTTTTTTTTTTTTTTTTTTTCTTTCTTTCTTTTTTTAAAAAAAAAAACTCAATGCTAAACGACATAATTTTGGTGTGGTTGAATTTTAACGCTGCTGCAGAATATAGGATTTGTCTTGAAAATGAACGATTTTTAGCTCCACTGACCAAAGGCCAGCGAGCTATTGTCATTGCGTTGTGTCCGTCGTGCATCCGTACGTGCGTGCGTGCGTCCGTAAACTTTTCTTAAAGATCTTCTTCTCTCAAACCAGTGGACCAATTTTGACCAAACTTGGCAGAAAAGTTCCTAGAGTGGTGCTTTACTGAAATTGCGAAAAGAATTTTGTGTGGTCAATAAATGTGGGCATGGCAGGGCGGGGCTTATCAGACTCAGAGAAATCACAAAATATTTCTTTAAAAATGAACCAGTTGGCCTATTTTGACCAAACTTGGCGGAATTGTACCTTAGGTGAACCTTTATCTAAATTGTGAAATTTTGATTGGTCAATAAATGTGGGCGTAGCAGGGCGGGGCTTATCAGACTTGAGGGAAATCACAAAATAATTCTTCAAAAATCTTCTCCTCTCAAACCATAGGGCCAATTTTTATAAAACTTGGCAGAGATGCTATTTTGGTGGTGCTTTACTTAAGTTGCGAAATTTTTTTGATTTGTCCATAAATGTTAGCGTGGCAGGGTGGTGCTTATCAGACTTAGAGAAATCACAAAATAATTCGTTAAAAATGAACCAGGTGGCCAATTTTGACCAAACTTGGCAGAATTGTACATTGGGTGGACCTTTATTTAAATTGAGTGTGAAATTTTGATTGGTCAATAAATGTGGGCGTGCGCAGGGCGGGGCTTATCAGACTTTGTGGATTCTTTGAAAATCTTCTCCTCTTAAACCATATGGCCAATTTTGATAAAACTTGGCAGAGATATTCTTTTGGTGGTGTTATACTTAAATTGTGAACAAAATTGTGATTGGTCCATAAATGTGGGCGTGGCAGGGGGACTTATAGGCCAATTAAGATTAAACTAGGCATAAATGTCCCTTGGGTGTGAACAAAATTTTGATTGGTCCATAAATGTGGGCGTGGCAGGAGGGACTTATGGGCCAATATAGATTAAACTTGGCAAAAATGTCCCTTGGGTGGACCTTTATCTAAATTGATTGTAGAATTATGATTGTTAGATAAATGTGGGCGTGGCAGGGCGGGGCTTATCGGACTTGGTGGAAATCACAAAATAATTCTTTAAACAAAACATAGGACCAATTTTGATCAAACTTGACAAAAATATTTCTTTGGTTGGCATTACTTAAATTGCACAAGAAGTTTGACGGTGTTCCAGGGTGGAGCTTATCAGACTTTAAAAAATCACAAAATAATTCTGTAAAAAATCAGCCATTGCAAGTTAAGACCAAAATTGGCAGAAATGTTCCTTAAATGGTTCTTTACTTAAATTGTTCATGACATTTTGATTGCTCCATAAGTGTTGGCTTGGCAGGGTGGGGCTTACCAGATTTACAGAAAGCGCAAAATAATTCTTTAAAAGTCAGCCATTGGGTCAATTCAGACCAAACTTTGTCAGAAAAAAGGGATATGTCAGTCGGAGGCTAACAAGAAATCAATAGATGATTTTTTTTTAAATTAATAAGCCAGTGGAGCGATTCATGATCTCTTGGGCCTCTTGTTTGTACTACAAACCCCAAGTAATATTGAGTTTTCTCGATATATTTTTTTTTCTTTTATCAACGTCATAACCATGTCTTTTTTGGGTAAGACCTTGGAAATGGGCTATGTGACCAGTTATGTAACGAAATATGTATGGTGCGAATAGACGATTTCAAGGGAAGTAATTTTCAATGCTCTCCAATTTTGAATGTTTGACTTTTGTTGGGGTTTCTGCCTTCTCTTTATACAATTTAGAAACATTTTCACAAAAATTTGTTTAGAATATTCTCCGGAAATCTGAGCACGCTCAAATGACCAAGCGCCGGCTGTCAATCAAAACCATCGATAAACCAATTGACGACCAGAAAAATGTTATACCCCAATGGTTTGTCTTAAATTCTTCGTTGCACGTGATGATGTATTGATCTATCGACTGACAATCAAACAAATCGACATGCAAAAACCCCCATTGTATGTCTTAGTTTCTACGTTTGGCGGAGCGATCTATCGATAGGCGTTTGGTCAATTATTTCCGTTCTTACTAAAACAGGCGACATTGCATCTAATGGTACTTTAAAAATTCTCGGACTTAAACACGTCACGGAATATGTCGAAATACAACTTGCTACACAGGAAAACACGGAATTTTTAGAGTGAATTTCACTCTGAAGCAAGAAGTAAAATCATGAACATTCTGACGTTTTCTCGAAATGAAAAGATGTAAAAACTGTTGCAATATGAAAAATTGCCCAAACGACAAAATGTGTGTAAATAAAGACAGAATTTGCACAGTTTATAGCGAAAACGAAATTTAGGTAAAAATGAAAAAAATGTTGGATATCCCTATATTCGTCATCTAGCATGAGTTCCTAGTCCTACAATGCTTTTTTAATAAATGCGTCAAAATGAGTCATTGTACTGGAAAGGGGTTCTGAAAAGTTAAAATGTTACCGCATGTTGCTGTTAGTCTAGTCCAATCTAGTCTAATCCTTTGATCTTAAGCCTAACAAATAATGAAAATTGTGCAAGGATTTATTGTTTATTAGAAGAAGAAAAAAGCCGAACTTCCCCTTCCAATTTAGGAACCCTTTCTTCTTTCTTTGGTGCAAAGATCCAGGTTCTATACACCATTTGCACCAATATATTGTCTTATTAATTATGCACATTTCTTTAAATAGAAAGCTGTTCAAAATTCTTTTGTTTAACAATTACATGAAAATCAGTTAAAGTGACATTTCACAGATTTTTTTCTTTTTTTTTTTTTTTTTTACTTTAATTTTTATCTGAAAGAGCATATTTTCTTATGAAAATTTTTAAAAATTCAAGTATTGCGCCGTTTACGAGATAAATGATTTTTTTCTGATTTTTACCAAATTGATGTATACAGCATTTCAGATGTATATGAAGTTTGTCATTTCTGTATATCTAAACTTAAAGGCATGTTTTTGCTTAAATACCCAAATGTACGTATAACTCGAAAAGGTTTTAAAAAGTTGGCATTTATAGGTACTTGTATGTAGAAATATTTTTTTAGTTTATTTAAACGAGGAAGTCACAGTATATGATTTCATGAATTTATGTCAAACCTTTCCCAAACAACAAATTAAAAATGTTGCAGTGAAAGCTCCAGTAGGTGACAAATAGATATTGACGAAGAAAATATTGATGTACAAGACAACATAAAAATTATTGAGATAGAAGGAGAAATTGCTTATGATAAGCAATTTCTTCTTTTTTCACGAGACATACTCATAGACTTGAGAATTTTTAACTCAAACTTGAAAACTCTGCGTTTTTAAATGTACTAAGTATACATATAATTATGACCATTCCAACTGTCTACCAGTAAACTTCAAATCTTCAGATTCCAAAAGATAGAAAAACACATTTATTGTGATATTAGAAAATATATTTATTTGTTTAGTTTGTACAAACTAGGAAGTCTTCTTACATGATTTCATTAACCCATTACCACAAAATGACTCTTTTTGCCTCCCCACAAAATAACGGCCATTGAAAAAATCGTGGAATATGAAGAAATTGCTTGTATCAAGCAATTTCTTCATTTCCAACAATGTTTTCCATCCAAACAGATCTAAAAATTAAAAATTCCATTCAATTGAAATTGTCGTCTGCATGATCTTTCATTTTGGACCACCCTTAAAGTTTGTCGTTTGGTAATGGGTTAATGTATAATTTACGAGTAGATATCCAATGTACAATAATGAATGATATACAATACAATACAATACAAATACCTTTATTTTCCTCACAATTTACAATTATGTTATACATGTAACAAATTGCAAAAACATGTGAACAAGTGAAATACACAAAAAGTTGCGTGGGTAGTATGAACAGATGGGGAAAGCGGAATACTATCCATGCCATGAATTATAAGAAAACTACATGAAAACATTTTAAAATGTATCGACGTAATCAGGTCACAGATGACTGCTTACAATAACAAAGTTTACATATAAATATACTGATCGAAAAAAGAAAACGAGTAGAAGATTGGGAAAAGGTAGTATATATAATCGTGTATCATCGAATAGAAGTTCGATTTTTGAAGTAAGAGATAATCAATTTCATGAAAGTTGCAACATTATTGACTTCTCTTTTGTTATAGTTAAATTCATGATATCTTGAAATTTCAGAATATTCGGGGACTTGTAAAATTTTCTGTTTATGTGCTTAATTCTCTGATTTTTAAATCTATTACAAATCAAGAGGTAGTGCATTTCATCACCAACATCACCTGATTTGCAAAGCGTGTATTTGCGTTCTGAATAGGCAATGGTGCTATTTGTGTTATTTCTCCACCGGCCAGTTTCGACTGGAAGTTTATGATTACCAGTTCTGAAATGTAACATAGGAATTCTTAGTTGAGAAGGTAATGTAATTAAGTAATTTTCAATGCCGAAGTTAAGTTTATAGCAAGAGTATAGTTTACCTTTCTGTGACAATTGTGTTTGTGCATACCAATTTTGTTTAAATTGATCTATCAATGTTTGTTTAACTAGCTTGTGTGTATTTTTATTAACTAGCAAATCTTGACCGAGCCATAAATAGGCATTACCTGTAGTGTTAAGAATATTCTTTACTTCATTTGTCCATTTATTTTCCAAATTGTTTGTGATCATGTGTTGATAGACACGGTACGAGATTTTTGAATGTTTGGAGTTAACTAGTTTTGACCAAAAGTTTATCATGCGTGATTTAATTTCAACATCAAGAGGGTATCTTCCAAGTTCGCCGTATAACATATATCGCGGAGTGCTTCTTTTTGTTTTTGTTATTTTACGAAGGAAGTTACAATGAAATTGTTCAATAATATCGGTTTTAACAAATCCCCATACTTCACATCCGTAAGTTAAAATTGGAACAATGGTGGAATCGAACAATTTTAATTTGAGATCAAATGGTAGATCAATATTCGATATCCTTACAAAGAGTTGAAAAAGAGCTTTCCTAGCCTGGTTTATATTATGTTGAATACAATTTAAAAAGCTACCAGACGAAGAAAAGTATACACCGAGATACTTATATGATTTCAAGATACTTATATGATTATGAACATGATATGTATTATTCCCTTCATAGTATAGTTTGACTAATATGTCATTCTGTTCGTTTTTTCTAAATAAAAGTAGTAATATAATATATATAAATGGTTAAGCTTGTTCCATTGTTTATTAACCCATCACCACACAATGACTCTTTTTGACTACAGGTAAGTACCTTCAAGCTAATGGATTTGAAAAACATTGTGGAAAATGAAGAAACTGCTTGCAACAAGCAATTTCTTTATTTCCCACATTTTTTTCTACCCAGAGATATTTTCATTTCATTCAATTAATATTGTTGTCTGCAGCATCTTTGGATTTGGTTAATGTATGTTCATCCATCCATGTCTGTAAATATCTAAAATTGTTAATCATAGGATTGTGACACTTTACTATCAAACACAACGTTGATAGTATTCTGGCAACAAAGATCTAAAGCCAGATTGACGTCTTCAGCTCTGGTACAAATGAATATCGGTCCTATTTCAAATCAACATCTAGATTTTACGAAGACCTCCCCCATTCGGTTACACTAACAGAGTACTTAATAGACGGTTTCGCGCTATGCTTTTTGTCTTAAAATTTTCTTCCGGAAGCCTTTTATTGCATGCGCGAGATTGAACTAGTTATCAATCCTCATATTTTTTTAGTTTTTACCAATACACGAATGACTTTCAGAGTCGATAAGCAGTCTAAGCTCGTCCATAAGCCAAAATGTTTCCAAAGGAAAATGGTGCGGTAAAATACATAATATAGCATGAAAAAATTCATTAGGAAAATGTGGATCAACAGCATTTTCAAACCGTACCCCACCCCTCCATATAAGATTGTGAACATGTTAAAAACGCTGTCATCTGCGAAAGGGATTAAATGCGAATGACTCATTCAGCAATATAATTCAGCCTTCAAATCTCATGCTGGGGGGTTTAACTCTAAAACATTGACCTTAGCACGTAGTAGGTTAATCATGGCTGCGAAAAAGCTGCGTTGACAAAAAAGACCAGTGTGTTCTTCTATTGTCAAGGAAGGATCCAGGATTTTTTCTCCATTTTTTTAACGGTAAACACATTCTATTGTTAGCGATATTTCTGAAAAATCTAGCACGGGCCCCTTTAAAGGTTTTACGTTTAGTGACAAAATAATAATGTTTCCGTTTGCAACTCTGAGTAATGGCTAGTTTATAAAATTATTGTTTGGGAGATGGACTCTTTCTTTTTTTAGAAAAAAAAAACTTCGTCAGCATAACCGTTACAATTGAATATTGTCCAATATTTCCGCGCCAAATAGATTGCATCGAAACCGCAAGAGCTGCGTCCTTTTCCAATTGAAAACTTTGTCATTGGACAACAAAAAGTCGTACCTTTAGCATAAACAATGTTAAGTTGCGATATTTTCATTGCCCAAGGAAGCACATCCTCTGGAATTAAGCATTGGGTTATCCATGTCGTACGATATTATTCTTAACCCATTACCAAACGGTACAATTTAAGACTGTTACGAGTTCAAAGATGTTGCAGATGAAAGTTTCAAGTCACTGGAATTTCATTTATTGTCTATTTTGGATAGCAAACATCGTAGAAAACGAAGAAATTTCTTGTCAAACATCGAGTAAAATGAAGAAATTGCTTGTCGCAAGCAATTGCTTCATTTTCCTCAATGTGACTGTTCCAAAGCTTTTGTATTGTTTGGAGTAAAAAAAAGAGTAAATGTGTAGGAATGGGTCCCCTTACTACAATTTAAGGCTGGTCCAATTTGAAAGCTGCTGCAGATAAACAAAACAATTATTGTTAATAAAGATAAGCGGATCTTTCTTTGATATTGCACTAAACGTACAAGAAAGCACGAATTCTCAACAGTTTCTTCTTTTGCAAAACTTTATTCCCACGATTGTTTTCTATATGGTACGTTAAAATATTGTTTGGGACATAGTTAAACAAGAGCTGTCATAGACGGATTATGCTCCCCGAATAAGTGTTTGTCACAAAATAACAACTATCATACATTAAGCCCCCTTTTCCCATGACAGATTTTTTGTACACACATTATTTATAGAATTTGGTGTAGAACATCTCATTTATCATATAAAAGAACAAACTTTCATTAAATTCTGCCCATTAAATGAAGACGAATTAGAGAAAATCTAATTTTTACATTAAGTCTCCTTTTTCCATGACGCAGCCCCAAATTAAGAAACGGAGAAAAAGGTCCCTAGGGATTATCCCAGGAAGTTCACATGTGAAGTTTCATTGAATTTGGTCCAAGGATTGCTGGCTGTGGACGGACGGACACACGGACGGACGGACAGCATGGCGACTATATGCTCCCCCGAAATTTTTTTCGGGGAGCATAATAAATTTGCCATTGACAAAGGAAGCAAATGCATCCACAAATCTAGTGGAATTTACAAAAAAAAATCGTCATACAGCAATCAACCTTTATATTGAGGTCCCTGGCAACAATAGCATAGAAAACCCTCGAGAGAAAAGAAGCAATTACTGATAATAAGTATTATTGCCTAAAATGTATGTTTTCAGTCTGTTATTGGCATTGTATAACGGGCAGAAAACGGGCGGATATCCAGAGAAATCGTGCATTAATCGGCAGATTCACGTGCGATATCGGACCGGTTTTGCACTCAAATATCCTCGATCGGGAATTTGTTGTGAGTGCTTCAGAAAATGAAAATAAAGCCGAAATTTTGTCATTTCCCTTTTCCGCGATGTAAATTCTTGTAAGACCCCATTTCCAGTTCACACCCCAATAAATAGTAAACTAGGTCTCCCAGTGTAACCATATCTGATGAAGTAATATAGTGACGTAGGTTTACTTCTTGGAATCAAAAAGTAAACAAACGGGCAGCTGACAGATTTTAAACTAAAAGTAGATTTCGTGGACATGGAAGGATAGAAATTAGAATTGAGTGGTTGTGGTCTAGGTCAAATTAGGTAGTAAGCCTATGTGTTTCTTGTTCTTTCTTTTAGTTACTGCACTTTTTCCTTTACAACTTTGTTTTTATTGAAATGAACGAATGTCTGAAACGAACCAGACAGTCCAGAGATCTACCTCGGAAATTCCGACCTTTTAATTTATTACTCGCACTGAAATGAACGTTAGAATATCCAGAGTATGTTTCCAAAAGAAAACTAAGTCGAATATTGTTAAGATTTCGCCTACCCAAATGAAGATTATGTCGGTAAAAATGCGATGAAACTTGACTTATGTTTGTATTTTGAATGGAAATGTAACACAGTTTAGGAATTACTGGCACTTTTAAAATTTCGCCTCTGGTTCTGCATTTCATTCTCAGTTTGTAAACCTTAAGGCAGAATACCCGTAATGAGATTCGCACGACGCCGGAATTATTCGGGCGCGATCGAAAACATTCGGAAGTGGAACTTTCCACCCCCGAATGTTTACAACCGCGTCCGAATAAGTTCAGACACGTAACAGCGACGGTCGAAAGAATCCGATGTTTCATGAATCTCAAAATGGCCACATTACGGGTTTTCTACCTTAACTTAAGGTATACTTCGGGCGTCATTCGTGACAATGGAAAATGACGATGATATCCCGATTTTGAAATTTGGGTACCTTCGTCAATTTTCGTTGCCACGGATGATGCCCGGAAATTGATGGAGGCATGATTTCGTCAATTTCCGTTGCCATGGAAGGCGACCGGGGAGAGCATATTAATTTTTCCTACGAAAATTCTGAACATATGAAATATTGCGCCGTTTATGAGGAATGTATTTTTTTTTTTTTTTTAATTTAACTTTTTGTGGTAAACCACTGTTAAAGTGACATTTCAGAATTTTTTGTCATAAATTTTACTTTTATTTTTATCTAAAAGAGCATATTTCCTTATGAAAATTCCGAAAATTTCAAGCCAAAATATTGCCCCGTTCGCGAGAAATTTATATTTTTGTGTTAAAATTGAACAAATTGTTGTGGACAACAGTTCGGATTTATATGCAATTTATCGATTATGTCTCAACTTTAAATGCGTGTTTCTCGCTTATTGGCAACAACTTCAAAAAACTAATAGTATTTATACTCATTAGAATAACCAATCTTGGCATCAAGACATACTTTAAAAAATTGAAATTGGAATGAAATGTCTCTTTGAGATGTCCCTTTATTTGTCTTATCAGCAACAATTAAAAAAGCCTGACGACATTTAAATTCATTAGATTTTGACCTTTTGCTCATTCTGCATTGTTCTTAGAATCTTCCACTTTGTGAACTTAGCAGCCGTTCGTGTGGTGGTTACATGTACGTTTGTTTGAATATCACAAAAATCATACTCGAAATCCGCGTCTTCCTAGAGTAATATACAAACACGAACAAGAGACGCAATTACTTGTTTAGTATCAAGTTTCAGGAACATGTACGTGAACTAAACATATAATGTACATAAGAAAGGGTCAGAAATCCGACAATAGCATGTATGAAAATCAGCATGTGCCTACATGCAGTTTAATTGCTGCAGGTCATAAAAGAATAGTTTTTCCGATGAGACTTTAAGGTATCCAACCCCTCAAAAGCACCAAAGACCCAGATGTGAAATTTGAAAAGTGCCAGTAATTCCTAGACTGTGTTATATTTCTATTCTAAATACAATAGTCCCAGCCGAAATTGACAGTGACGTAGGCTGATGTTTACTGCTGCAAAACCAATCAATTCGTCTGATTTGCACCGTAACAAATACGGACAGAGTTGATTGGTTGTCAAGTAGTAAACATTAGCCTACGTCACTGTTATTTTCGGCTGGTACTATAGTACAAGCATAAGCATTTTGAACGGTTTAGAATTTTAAATTAATGCATACTTATGGGAATATTTGAGAAAACTGTTCAAAATTACCTCCCTTGCATATGAATAAAGAGTAAAACAATATTTGTAAGTTATTTTCTTCTTGAAGTATAATCTTGAAATCCGGCACGGTGAATCAACTTATTTGAAGCATATTTACAAGTAAAGTGTTTGCAATTTGGTGCATTTCGTATGGCTAGAAAGTTGTGACTTTTTAGGGTCTGTAAACCTTAAACCAAGGTCCCGTCTTCAAATGACCTTGGCTGTTTGGGATGTAAAACTCCTTTCAATCATAATGAAGGTATTAGCGAAGTCTTCAACGTTATGAATATTGATCGGATTGCGTGAATACATGTAGGTTGATCTAAACACAAGCCCGTGGGAACAAAGGGGACTAAGCAACCATTAAGTTGGCCAAGAACGCCGTATTTCCCTTATTTCACACTGATAAGCCCCCACCCCCCTACCCATAAAAGTGCTTCCTACGAGCCTGTGTCATTATGGCATACGGACATTTTTTAGACCCCCAGCTCGTATGTATATGAACAGGAGGCAGTATATCGGGAAAAAGCTACCATTGCGTGGGAAGACCACCAAGGATTCAAATCATACCACGGGTTTAGTACAGTCTAAAGTGATCATGGTCTTTGCTGCTCTTTGCTAGATGCTGCAGGTAACGAAGAAACTATTACATTACAGAATAGATCATGATTAGACTTTGCGTAAACGTACGCTGATCTGGATCCGCGTTTGTCCAAAATGTCGTATCAGCCTATTTTGACCGAAAATGATACACATTTGGCACTCGTTATGTCGACATAGATTAAAGCTAATTACTTCTATGATCCAAGTCGGCCCATTTCCAGACAGCAAAAGTTTAGGCTGTTAAAAGTTTGGAAGATGTGGCAAGACGACAATTTCAGGTTGGTGGAATTTTAAAAAACTTTCCATTTTGGGTTTGAAAACATTGAGGAAAATGAAGAAACTGCTTGTTAAAAGCAATTTCTTCGTTTTCTGCAATGATTTCCCAAACATTTTTCTAGATGGCGTCAAAAAGTGTCCATGCATTAAAATTCGTATCATTTAGGGATAATGAAACGGCTGTCAGGAAATCTTACCATCGCAAAATCGTTCAATATGGAAATTTTTCCACGAAAATATCATAGGCGAATGAGAGAAATCACTTACATCAAGCAACGTGTTTCGTTTGTGCACCATATTTTAGCCATGCATGAAACGCTTGCATTACAAAGTGCAAATAAAAGGGATAATTTCCATCGCACTTATTTGAAGAGCAGAGGAGAGGAAATATCGAATTACGGATATGTCGAGATAGTTTGACAACTCATTGACTTTGAGATAGTCCAGCCCTAATTAGATTGTCGGGACGTCGGAATTATTCGGACGACGTCGTAAACATTCGGCGGTGGAATGTTCCACCGCCGGATGTTACGACGTCGCAACGAATAGGTTCAGAAACATTTAACGAATGTCAATGACGTCACACGGAATCATTCTGACGTCGCGTGAATCTCATTAGAGGAAGACTGCCCTAACCCTCTACCAAACGACAAAATTTTAGACTAGTCCAAATTCAAAGATGTTGCAGACGACAATTTAAACTCAATGAAATTTTTAATCGTTTGGTCTTTTTAAGTAGAAATCATTGTGGGAAATGAAGAAATTGCTTGTCACAAGCAATTTCTTAATTTTCCACAATGTTTCCATAGCCAAAGGAGTCACTGTGTGGTAATGGGTTAAGGCAGCGAGTGTGCATATTGTACATATTGTTTGATCATTTTTCAAACTGTAAAACTTCAGACTATTTCAATTTAAAAGCTGCTGCAACGAACGACAAAATCGACCTAACCAAGTGTTGGAAATGTGTATTTCATTGAATGAAGAGTATTGAGAGAAAATGAGAACATGCTAATTATTATCTGCATTTTCTTTTTCATCTTGAAACTTTCCTATGCTGGCCCTGATCATGGACGTAAAACCAGGCCCCCGGTTTCTCGAAAAAACTTAAGAATATACTCACGAGAACATGCTCAACTTCAAAGGAATACTCTCCAGCGTTGAAGGGTATTCGATTGAAGTTCAGGTGGATTTCGTGCGATTTGAGCACGGTGCCCAGATTTGAGCATGAGAACGTACTTAAGTTTTTTCGAGAAACCGGGACCAGGCCTTGTTTGAATTTAGATTCAAAGTCAAAGTTCTAAACGAAGTACATGCACTTACCTTTTGAAAATAATCATTCCCGGAAAATAGTCCCCGTTTAAAACATATTGAGTTTTAACTTCAAACGTATTGGAAATCACTTGCACATGAACACGTGAATCTTACATGTATGTTTGTATAATGATTTTTTTAACTTTTTCGATAGTGTTCTATTTCAAAATAATTTTCTATGTCTTTGTTTTTCCGTCTGTCCGTTTGTCTAAAAAGCGTTACGTGCATAACATGTCACGAGTTACCCAAGACAAATGATAATAATGATTCATGCTCATAGATTTTTTTCGTCTCTTTTTTCAAATGAAAACAAGGCGTTTCGTTACTAAGGACGCCCCTACGTTGCTAGATTCTAAAAGCACTGTTATACGTTGTTTTAAATAGGGTCATGAAGATAAGTCACTTCCTGTTTACAAATGTCAAACAAAATAGGGTTTAAAAGAATTAAAGTTGTGAAAAGTGGCGATCCGAATTAGAATGCACTTTACGTGCAATCTGATCAGGATTTAAACCTTCGTTGGTTTTTGTACATAATTTTGTGTGTATAACATATCGACTGTGTCTCAATATTAGAACTGAAATTATATTGTTCTGAGATATAAGATTGAATCCATTGCCAGACGGCAAAATTTTATACTAGTCCAATTTCAAAGATATTTCAAAAGACAGTTTCAATTGATTGAATTCCTTTGTCTTTTTTGTTAAAACAATGTGGGAAATGAAGAAATTGGTTTTCACATACAAGCAATTTCTTCATTTTCCGCTGCAATCTTTTCCAAGACTTTTATCTTTAGTTGAGTAAAAACGTCAATGTGTGGGAATGAGTCTGTGAAATTTTGACAGTTATTTATCTGACCAGTCTGCGCTTTCCTTAAATGTTGTTGTTGTTGTTGTTGTTGTTGTTGTTGTTGTTGTTGTTGTTGTTGTCGATGATGATGATGATGATGAATTTTTCGTTCGACGTCGTTAACATTCGCTGTACGTATCCGAAATCCGGGCGACGTCGTAAACATTCGTCGGTGGAAAGGCCCACCGCCGAATGTTTACGACGTCGCCCGAATGATTCCGACGTCGAGTAAATCTCATAAAAGATGGACTACCTTAAGTATAAGTTACCTGTGAGGAGAGTAGTTTGTCTTGACCATAAAGTCACTATTGGAATTTACTTCCGTGTTTTTATAGTATGTTCTATAAATAGATCTCTACGAGGCCTCTACGATTTTTCCATTGATAAAAAGAGCGTCTTATCTGGCCAACAGCTTTTCATTAGCAGACTTTTTTCAGTGGTCGTTTCCTTGACCAATCGGATCTCACGATAACAACTTTTGATTTTCTAACATTTTTTCAATGGGGATTTCTTTGACCAATCATATTTTGTGCGTACTTGTACTTTTTATATAGAATCTAGTGAATGTCTGAGACAATTTTTTTCCCAAAACTTTTTTCTTAAAAGTGAGCACAGAAAAATAGGTATACAAAAGCTTGGCTAATTTGAGCACGATTGCGCTACGATGTAACACGTTGCTAATAGAATCGATGTGCGATACCTCCACCCATTTCGCTGCTTTTCAACGAAAACATAGTAACTGCAGCATAAAACAAGAATGTCCGATGTTATCCAAATGCATTGCTCTATGTTTTTGCGAAACCCCTCGGTCAATTCTGTAGAAACAATACCAGAGAGAATTGACCGGGTCGCTCCGAATGCTCCGTAATATATAAACCGCGGTATTGCGAATTCCCTTTTAAAAAGCATTTTTAGAGAGCGTAGTCTCTCTATTGCAGCCAAAGGCCACAAGCCAATATTTTGCAAACCGAACAACAGAAATAGTTCCTTCCAATGAAGACAAAATAGATCTAAACAACAATTGGAATAGTCTACAACCATACATGTCATTATATAAAAATATATGACTTGTATGATCTATGCAAAAAATTCAAGTAAACAAGACTCTTAATTAAATAGAAAAAAGATCAGTGTAGTAATTTGTCATTTACAATTGGGTCATGCAGGTCATTCAGTCAAGTCATGTAAACTAAATTTTGGACAATGCAAACAGTCTAAAAATAGAATCACATTCCACAGACAGATTCTAGTGCATAGTGAGTGTCTATCTGGGTAATGTGTAGTAAAGCCATAGTGTAGTAAAGCCATAGTATGTTATGCCATGGATAAAAGGGTCATTAGAGCAAATTTCCTTATCAACTCAACTTCTCATACATTTATGAATGGGTTGATTTGAATTTCCCTTTCCCAATCAAACGTGTCTCCAAGAGAAAGTTTTTGAAAACATTGATGCACTTTCTCCTTTTGCCTCAATAATTTCTGAACAATATCATGCACAATTCTTAACTTTAAAAATATTTTGTCATTTGCATCAGCTTTTGAAGTGGATCACTTCAAAAATTGTTTTTCGGAAAATTTTTGTTGTATGGTGACACTATGCTGCATCAAAGAAAAAGAGGCTTCAATTATGTTGTCAATAGTTAATACATTCCTCCATTTATGGTTGAATGCATAGCCAAAAGTGCTGAACTCTCCTTATTTTACAATGAAAATTTAGGGAAAATCCAGCCCCCCCCCTCAATAATTCAGACACATGGGCTTCAACAATATGAAATTGCTTCCTACGGGCCTGACACAACTCCACTTATATTCGAGGATGGTTTTGCATGACGATTACACAGAATGCTCCTAATTATGTAAGCATGCAATATTGTCACAGTTTGAAATTTTATGTTGTGTCAAATACGCTCTCTAACAGTACTTTCAGTACTTTGATATTCGAAATGATGTCGTAAAAAACATTTGCATTCCGGAAATATTTGTATTTTACATATATTCAATTGGTTTCTTTCCACTTTTTAGCGAGCCGGGACTTTATGTCCAGGGAGCTAATGTCCGGGGAGCTAATGTCACATCCCTTATGTCGCCGTCGCGTCCCGTCCCGTCTTTAACCTGGTCTATATTTCAGGCACTATTAGAGATACAGCTTTGATATTTCACACATATGTATTTCTCGACAAGACCGTTCATTTGGGACCATGACCTTTGATCTAGTGACATTGACCTTGGAGTTTGACCTACTTTTATAAAACTTTAACCTGGCCTATATCTGATGCACTATTATAGATAGAGCCTTGATGTTTCACACATGGATACCTCCTGCCAAGACCTTTCATTTGTGACCATTACCCTTGACCTTGTGGCCTTGACCTTGGAGTTTGACCTACTTTTGAAAAATTATCTGTTTTTGTGACAAGCTCCCGTGTAGGCGAGCTACGTTGTCCGCGGAAAACTCTTGTTTGTGCTGTTGTTTGGTATTGTGGAATAAAGCTTGCAAAATCTGTAATTACGATGTTTTAAGGTCGCTCACAATGTAAGGAGAGATTACAGCAAAAATTCTGTAGATGCATATATTTTTTAATCCATTTAGGATAGTTTTGAACAAACTTCTTTTTATCTTTTTCCTGAACGGCTTAGAAATGGACCGCTCCAAATGCAAGACATTGCACACAAGAAACCAATTTTCTGCGATGCGTCTGTTATAGAGCAAGTGTTGATAGAAAAGATCAAAAACGGAATATCAGCATAATCTTCTTTTCTCTCAAAGCTTTTCAAAACGTGCTTGATTGTGGACATCAACATATGGCCTTTTGGGGAAAAGGTTGACTTTTTCTAGAATTTTACCTTCTAAATCTTTGGAACTAAATTTCTCGGAAAACCAGGTGTGGTACTAGGAATTCCCGGAATTTCATTCTATTATTGGGGATATCTAGAACAATCTAACCAATCAAATGCGGGCTTTCCTACAAGTTGCTTCAGGAAGTTTTGAGCGACAAAGTTAAAGTTAAACTTGTTATATCGAAATCGGATAAGTCGCATTTCTAGGTCGAAGCGAAACATATAAAGTAATTTTGAAATAAATATAGACATTAAAGTATAGAAGTAAAAGGAGAGAAATTGCGTGTATTGAGGCAACAGAAGAAAATGCTGGTAATCAACATTTATCCCAATATTTGTGACCCGTCACGCTAAAAGGGACCTTATCCGAATTCCAAAAGTCCAAATTTTGACAAACTTGTCAGACTCTGCACAGGTCAACCAGATCCCGTATGCGAGAAATGAAGATATAGTAAGATAGGGAAAACCTTCCGGATCTAGAAAATTACAAAGAAAAGTGAAAAGTGTCGGCTCTAGTCTGGCTGCGCGGACTGCGCAGACTGACTAGGGTCGATATTTTTCACGCGTCCTTCAAGGTCCCTTTCAGCGTGACGGGTCACAATTTTTCTGTGCTAAATTCTACACAAATTTTGACTTCATCAGCATGTTTTTGTCGTCTACAGCTGCTTTCAAATTATGAATTTTATTTTTTTTCCATTTGGGGAAGAGTTAGAAATAATAGCTTCTCGGTACATTGGCACTACACTCTTATCTTTAGACAATCAGAAATCATTATGTTGTGGTCATTGTAATCTCGTTCCTTTGTCTTATTCACCCTTTTCCAAACAATTATTTTCTCTTTATACCCTTCTTCTTTTCTTTTCTCTTTCTTCTTTTTTTGTCTTCTCTTTTTTCGTTATAATACCCCTTCTTTTTCAGCCTTTTATTCTTTTGCTTTTCGAGCTCTCCTACTTTAAAAAGGCTATATCGCAGTTATTTGCGCATCTTCTTCTTCTTTTTC